>CM046671.1:11515372-12807872 GCA_025594165.1 Tamias sibiricus
ACTTATATTGCCCATCCAGATAGTCGGAATATGGAAACACAATTACAGCAGCCATCATCAATGTATTAGTTATATATGGACATCAATGGCATGGCCATATAATTGTGTATGTCCTTTTCACTATGTTGCATTAAGCCACATGGAACAGTTATCAACCTGTTCCTTTACAACTATCCAAAAGCAAATCATATCCCAAACTAAAATTACAAATAGCAAAACTGTCTTAGAATAATTATCTTGACCAATTCCCATACCCTTGATTCTATAGCTCTAATTCACCTCCCATCAGCTCTTCCACTGCTTAGTCACTCCTTCCTTTCCCCCACTCACTGCCCAGAAAACTGGAAAGAAAGTCAGACAAATAAAGAAAAAGGAACAACAGAAAACAGGAAAATGCCAGCACTCAACCTTTTAGCACAGCACAGTACTGTGACCTAATCTGCCTACTTCACCCAATTGTCCCTAGCACTATCCACTTGGTTTTACAATCTAGCCTCTGCAGTGCTGATTTACTTGCAGTTCCTGAATACACTAGACTCCATGATGGCATCTGTCATAACTCCTGCCTGGAATGAGCTGCTACTACTTATCTGCCTGATTCTCACTCACCTTCATGCTGAATACTTCTATCCCAGAAACACTTTCTTTCTTTCTTTCTTCTCTCTCTTCTTTCTTTCTTTCTTTTTTAATGGTATTGAGGATTGAACCCAAGGGTACTCAATCGCACAGCCCTTTTTTATGTTTTATTTATAGACAAAGTCTCGCTGAGTTGCATAGGGCCTCACTAAGTTGCTGAGGCTGGCTCTGAGCTCACGTTCTTCCCATCTCAGCATCCCAAGCCACTAGGATTACAGGTGTGTGCCACCATGCCTGGCCTGAAACACTTTCTGAATCACCAACAGAGACCTGGGCATTTCTTGATCTGAGCTTTCTCTATCTGATCTTTTAACCCCAAACACTAACACAGAATTTATGCATAGTGAAGTTCAATAGACACTTCTTTTAATATACACCTCCCTTCATCTAGGCATATACAGACAGTTCAGAAATTTCTTGCAGCATTCTTAATAACAGCCATGCTGTTCTATCCTTCTCTATTTAGGGTCTTACGTTCTTTTGCTTCCTCTGTTAAAACTGTCCAAATTTGCCTTGTGAACACTTCTTAACCTTTAAGACCCAACTCCAGTAGAGCCTAAGTATCTAACAGGACTTTCTGATAGTCCTCAGCAACTCAAGGTTCCCACGCCACCTGTTCTTTGTTTCCCTGCTTAGGACTCTCTTCTAGGGAGCTTACAACCACAGTGCCAGTGCACCAACCTGTCACTGGATCTGCACAAGAAAGAGACTCCCAAGAATATGCTGAGAAATTAGTCAAAAAATTATAATTAACAGTTAAGCTTCCATTCTGTCTACACCTCCTCTTACTTCCTCTTACTTAGTTCTTAGACAAATCAAAAAGCAAAAACTTCTACAAAGTAAGGGTTTTTAAGAAACATATGAACAGGAAGAAGGAGGCAGAGTACAGGTTGGGGTAGGAGAGGTGCAAAGACAGGACAGCTGGAAAAAAGCAGACAGTTGCTACCTCCAGTTTCCTGCTGTGGGGATCAAGAGGGTTAAAGAAAGGACTGAGGTTCAACACCAAGAAATGATAAGGTCTGTTTCATTTCTATTTTCTTATAGGTTGATCATTCTTATGGTATGTAGAATAAACCTATCCTCCAAACTCCCCTGTAAGGCAAAAATTCAAGAAAATACTGCGATAAAAAAGGAAACTGGGATACAATGCTGAAAAAAAAAGTTCTAAAAACATCAGCATGAAGCCAAGCTGGGAATGGCTTTCTTCCATTTCCACTCCAGTGCCTGACCTTACCCTATTCTCTCCTGGATCAACAAAACAGTACATTGGAAAATATACTATAATCATTTCTGAGGAAGTTCACTATTTGAATATGATAGCTAAGATATCTCTTCTATGTTCAAATTATGAAGTGATTTGGATGTGAAAATACTTTTAAATGTTCCTCATAGTTTAAAAGGTATTTCAAGGATTTTAACATCAGAAAAATAAACGATCAATACTAATTTTGTATTCACAAGTGACAGTAAGAGACAGTAATCATTTCATGGCATTTTAAAAATTTCAAAATGGAGGAAATGTATCTTTAAATTAAAAACAATAAAATATTATATGAAAAAATATGTATGCATCTTTTGTAATGAGAGTATTTTAATGTTAATTTAATGTTTTTTACAAAACAGAGATGCTGCATTTTATATTGTTACAAGCATAATTCATGCTACAGTATAAAACAAACTTTTCCTATCTATATATCTTCAACTACAACCACCACTGAACCAAACATTTTATTTGGATACATCTGTAGATATGATGGGTGTAATTAATTGTTCAGCTAAAAATGCAATTCCATGGTGCTTTTAATGATTTAGGTATGCACAGCTTTAGTTCTCAAAGCAGACTAAAAATAGTGATTTTAATTTATTCCTGCTGCCTACAATTACCCACAACCATGTATTTTTAAATATTTCCAGCCTATAAAAATTACTAATTTTTGCCACTTGTGTTTATCTGCATTTAGACTTTGATTTGGATAAATTAAGCTCTCAAGTGTTCCTTGCTTTATGAAACTCTGCATGTTGTACACTTCAACACAAATAAATGACTTGTACCATTAGAGGTTTAAATAATGTAATGTATTTCATGCTCAGCCTGAAGCTGGATTCCAATGAAGTTGCTAATGCACGTAATGATTAAGTGTAACTCAAATACTAACTGTGTTGTTGAAAACATGACAGGCAATAATTTGGTCTATTATATTCTGCCATTTAATTGCCTAGTACAGACATTCTCTGACACGTTATGAAGCAATGATTTACAATTATTCAAGCTGCAAAGGTCAGAAAGTGACATTATAATCATCTACATAGAGATCCCTTCTAATGCACAAAAACTAGGTAATGCCACACACACACAAAAAGAGTTTTACTGCATTACTAACTTTCTATTTAAGGTTTCTTAAACCAACTAGGAATAAACAGTTCTTAAGCACATTAACACACAATTTTAAAATGTCTTCTCATGAACCCAAAGGTGACAAATTTAGAAAATGCCCTTAATCTCTAATGATTAGGTAAATCCTATTCAATTATTTAATGCCACACACACAAATCAAGAATAGACATAGAGAAATTCATCAGTAAATAACATGATCCCTAAAGCATGTATAATGGACTTATGTTTCTGAATAATGGCACACAAAACTTAGATATCATTTCCTATATTTAAGGAAATCAAGCCTATTACTAGTTTTCAGTAATTCTTTCAAGATAACACTGAAAAATAAAAATAACAGCCCAGATTGATCAATTTTACCCCTCTTACACTTCTGAAAGCATTACATAATCTTTACATTTCTATGCACTCTTTTCTATTATACATACATAATCAATTTGCAACCACTCAAGTAAATGCAATAACTTATCAACACATGAAGGAAAGAGGGGGGGAAAGAGTAAAATCATTTAAAGTGATATTTATAAGAAGAAAGAATGAGAAAACAGAAAGAGATGTGCGGTTGAATACCAGAAGGTAAGATAATAGGCAAGCAATTTTTTAAAAGAATGGAAAAACAGAAGAGAGGCTAGTGGGAAAAATACATACTTTTGTTACATGTTAAAGAAAACAAACTGGGGAGAGTACAAATGAAACTAAGTGAATAATAATGAAAAAGATATACCAAAAAGTTGAAAAACAAAAGGAATAGTTAAAAGAAAAGCAGTGATCCACCATTCCTAGTAGCATGATTTGTCACTAAAAATATTTTTATTCTCAAGTCTATCATCTGTAAAAGGAGATAACAAACATAAGTTAAATAATTCCATAAGCTAAGGAGATCAACAAATGAGATGAATGTTAACCAAGGAATTTACTAAACCACAAGGCACTGCATAAATACTACTATTTGGGGGTATACTTTATGCTATTTCAAGCTCTTGACTACTAAAAGAATAAAGGGAGAAATAATGAATTTAATAAAAAAATGTTAGGCCTATTTTTAAACATAAAATTATTAAACTAAATTATTAACTACTATGTAGGAACACTTTCCATTATTTATTTTTTTCCCCCACTAAGTGCTACATCAAACCCACAGTAACTTTCATGTTACTTATCCATCAAGTGCCTAAATAAAATATTCCTATATTCTCTAAAATTCCTCTCAATTATACCTGGACATAAGAAAAACATTGTTAAGAAATTCTACTATGCAAAGAAACTGCTCCTCCTAAAAGTGAAAGTAAAATAAATGACTCTTTAATACAGTTATCTACAACGTGCACTTAAAACACAAAGTGCACAGCAATACATTTTTGAAGTTTTTACCATGGCCTAAGCAGGTATCTGGCTCAGACAGAACTTAGATCCTAAACTCTGAATTCTACCTACACATCAGGAAAAACTTAAAACACATCTGGCTTCTTCAATTAAACTAATTCAATTCCATGATATACTGGGGCCAAGATCTGCCAATAGTGAGTGGGTAAGGAGGGAGATAACCTTAAAATTGATCTTGAAGATTCAAAGAAAATCAACATAGGTCCATCAACTTAAAGTTTAAAAGGCAGTTTTTGTTTACAGTTGTTACTGTACAACCCTAAAACTAAGTCTTAAAAAACGCAAGACAGATAGGTAATAAGCATCTACAATCTTCTTATGTAAGAGGCCAAACAACACAAATAACTGAAACATTAACATTGATCTTAATTCAACACAATTGCTGATTCTATCAATTTTACCACAAAATGCTAGTTTTCTTCAAGAAAATCAAGAGAATACTAAGAATAATATATTGTTGTAAGGAATAATTTCACTTTAAAAATGTGCCTACCCTGATATTTTCATGTTATTCAATCAGAACTATTTTAAGAAATAACTTCTTACAACTCAAATAATGAAGAGATCATTAATAAAATTCTAACAGACTGAAACTAAGATATTAACTACTAGAAAAAAGAAAACATAGTGCAAGACCTTCTGTTTGTAACAAAATTATAGAGTTAATGTTCCTGAAAGATCGCTTCACCTTTTAAAGCATGATTTTATAAAAGGTAAAATTTATAGCAATTAAAGCTAATGAAGAAATGCAGCACGAGCTGCTTATGTTCAGGAACTAATAGGTCCACTGAGCATTTCTAAGATTATTTAGCCATCAATGATAATGAATTGACATTGTCAGTGATGTTAATGTACCAATGCTCTCTAGTGTACTAGACTGACAGCCAATCCCTGCCTTTTGTTTTCCAGTTTTAAGTCATGCACTGCCCTATCACTGTGAAGCACATGAAATGCAGAACGACCTATGTTATTCTTTAACATTGAATTACCTAGAATTATTGTTCTGCTTCATCCACATAGGTCAATAGGTATTCTTCAGCTTATAATTCAGAACTTTTAGCTTCACCATGAAAATATTTACCTTGTTAAGACTATCATGTAACTTTCAAGCTAAATTCCATTTTTAAAAAATAAAGAATTTTATCATTTCAAAATAGGATGAAATTCAATGGTTACTGTGATTCTAAAAAACACAATACTAGAATCTGGAATACTTAGTACACACACACACACACACACACACACACACACACAAACACACAGTTCTCCTATGGCAACAGTGTCAAACTGAATGGGTGTTCACTTATAATTCTGCATCTTGGAAAAAAATACATAAACTACAGGTGCAACATTTCAGTTGCATTACAAAGCAATTAGCTAAAAGGGTACATTGTTCAGATTATACCAATTGATTAAAGCCAATTAATTATGAATTATTTTTGATACCATGTATGTCAGAAATTCTTCTCTTTCCAGGGTCTTAGTAACCCTAATTAACAAAAATAAAATACATCTAACAGAGCATGCAAAAATTGTTTCGTATTTCTCAGACATGCTAAAGAAACGGCTTACTGCAACCTAATAGCAAATTTTCCCTGGAGTCAGGGCCTTCTCTCCTATAACTCATATGATAAAAACAATGAATGAGATATCTTTTAAAATTCCAAGACCTATGGCAATTAAAATGAACCATTTGGCACTTGATTCCTGCAGCTAAAATCAGTGGTAACAAAACTCATTCTCTCACTGATCTTCAGGGGGCTTTAGGGCAATGGTTCATCTTCATTTACTTTAGCAGCAAGTCACTGAACCATCAATTCTGCCAATGGATAAATCACAGACCATAGCTAATAAAACTGCTTGCAAAGTTATTTGTAAAACTATCTTAAGGGTCAAAAATACAATCTGGGATACAATCTGCGATCTGGGATAAAATGTACTGTCCAACAAAAGCAAAACCTATTTCTGCCTTGGAAGATATTTAGTATCAACCTGAAGACTCTTCTACTAAAAAACAAAAATGTAACACAACGTGTACATTCCATAATTTAACTGAACTAGCAATATTTTGCAAATTAGCCTACAATAAGAATTGTAGGTTTCTTAGGTTTTGCTTGAAGTGCTTTTATATCATATACTTACTAATTTTTCTAGCATAACATTAAGATATATTTTTAACCAAAAGTAGGACATTAAAATCCACCTTTGAATGTCCTGATACACCATATATGTCACACCATTTTAAAACCTTTTAAACATTTCTGCTAAACTAATTAGTTTGATATTAAGGTACTTCAGTGCTTTCTGTTAAATGTTAACTCCTGTGAATGACAATTAAACATTGTGAATGATTCTGAAAAATAGCATTGACTGAAAAAGGAAACCAGTTTTGAAACAAAGTTACAAAAAATACAGTTATGCACTTTTTATTCACTCATCATCTTTCAAATAATCAGTAAGTAGCCACTCGAAATTAAATCTTTTGTTGTTTTACTTATAGAATATACCCACTGTATCCAGAGTCATTAATGTGATTAAAATTAAAACAGTATAGCAAAAGAAAAAAAAAACATACATATATACACCTAAAGCTATATTATGTATTTTTTGTCTTAAAATGGAATTTATACTTCTCTCTGGCAATGTGAATGAACATCCTATAATTTAGTCAATTTACAGATTACAGGTTCAAATTGACCTTGTAGCCCATAAAATTGCTCATCTTCAAGTACAGGATTAGAAGTGGGAGAAGAATGTCATAACTGTATTTAAGGAATTTACCATAACAATGGAAAGGAGGATACGCATGCATAATTTTAGCCACTCTTACTCATATCAGTTTTGAATTCTGAAACAATGGATATCCTGCAAAGGCTTCCTGGTTCACACAGCAGAGATGGTTTCAATTTACTCACCCACAGACATGACACTTGTATTCCCTCATCCCAAGGTGCCTTTTCACATGGTTTCTGGCATCTCCAAGCTGAGCTGTTGCAAAATGGCATATCTTGCACTTGAATGGTTTTGATCCTGAGTAAATTTAACATAAAATATGATTCAGATTTGCATAATACATTACTGATAGTTTTTAAAAGAAAGCTAAATCTTAAATCAGACTTTTAATCTAATTAAGAATTTCTGTGCCCAAAATGGAATACCTGCATTCATTTACAAACTGAATAGACCTGACTCCATAATTATTCTACCCAGAAGGCTTCAATGTTTCAAAGAGTCTTCCTAACTTTCAATTACAATTTTAAGATCTAAAGTCGAAAGTGATACTGTTAGCAGCACTAAGTTGATAAGGCCAGCTAAATAAATTTAAGCAGTTTTCTTACATTCACAAAGTATTTCTTAAAGGCACTCAGTTATTTTAAATTGAACATTTTAAAAACACAAATACATGCAGGATAACTGATATCTTTAAAACTATACCAATGAGGACATTTGTCAATAGCCATCTGGTTATATTTCTCCAGCTTTGAATTTACTCATATTAACAATGACATTTTAGATTTTTTTCTGCCATTTATCATAAATGATTTACTATATTGCCATGGTAGTAGAATGAACATACATGTATGAATACACAGTGGATAAATTATTGTGCTTTTATGATCATTTTTTGTAAAAAATCTGTGATGATTCAGCAAACCAGAATTATTGACATTTGGATTATTACTGACATCACGAAGAAATGCTGCAACACAGAAGGCACAATAACAACAATTAAATGTTTTAATCATTTCATAAGGAAATAAGATTAAACTACACTTAAAAGTGAGACAATGAGGGCTGGGGTGTGGTTCACTAGTAGGAACACTTGCCTAGCATGACCTAAGTCCTGGTTTCCATTCCAAGCACCACCATAAAAAATAAAGAGGACAGAGGGAATAAAATGATTTTGCCATCAGCAAAATTACTGTCAATAATAGATAAGACTATAACTAAAACATGCTAATGTTTAATCAGTACAAACATTAAAGAGAAACAACACTCTTATAATTTCCAGTTTCCTAATTATGACATCTTCAAATAAATCAAATCATAAAAACCATAGTTTAAAATCAGTACAGCATGTTTCCAGATTTTTTATATCACATTTAGTTCAAATGTCTCTTCTAATTATAGTTAGATAGAACAGAATATATGTGTGCTTTAACACAAAAAAAGTTCCAATTTTTAAAATTTCAATAAATCATATTTGATCAATGAACCTTTATGCAGCACCCTTGGGGGTGGGGTGAATCCACCAAGAATTCTCTGTTGAAACTGAAGCACTCACTCAGTAAAAAATTTTAGTGTCTTAAATTTCAATTTAATTCCCAAAAGCTGACAAAAAAAGTGAAGCGTTTAATTTTAATCTTCCAACAGAAATAAAAAAAGTCAACAGAACTAAGCACGGGCAGACAAGGTTGAATATTTCACAGTTCAATGACAATGAAGCCAGATCTCTTAATACTTCCATTTCTACAGATAGAAGTAGATGTAAAATATATTTAGCACCTGAATGGTTATATCTAGTCAGGTTTATATGTTTAAATGTCAAAAGCAGGTTGAGATTGCAGCTTACAGCAATCACATTCTATCAATCACATCAGAAACTACAGTTTATTTAAATGATTCTAATAAAAGTAAGCCTTTCACTACTTTGAAACACTATAGGAAGGCATAGAATTCTAGAAAGACTTGAGAAGAGTGAGGAGAACCAATTAACCTGAACTTTAAAATACAATGCTTTAAAGATAATAGGGTAATTAGGAAATTATTAATGAATAAAGAGTATTAGGACTCCAAAGAAGAAGGTAACATTCCCCAATCTCTGTATGAGGACTCTGGGGAATGGATGGGTCTCAATTTCAGCTTATTCCTTCACACAGCACCTGAACTGTGACTAGTTCCTCTCCTACGGCACAGGGGCCACACAGGTCTAGACAAGGGTCTTCAGTGTTTTCGGTTCATTGTGCGTGGCTCCTCAGAGGAACCTGGCTGGCAGGTTCAGTGATCACTGATGCAGAGTGCTGGCTACACATTAATGAGTTACTATGTTGACTGCTTCACCCAGAATCACTGAGGCCTTGACTCTTCCAATCTTACATTTAGAGTAGGCAGTGTTAACATCTCCTTTCTGTGCATTAAAATTCAAATACCAGTCAAGGCAGTAGTTCTTTGCATAAAAAAAAAAAAGAGAACCTGTCCCTTTTTTTCTTTTGTTCCTACCTAATAACACTTCCATTTTTAAGCTTGCTATACACATTACAAAATTATCCAGGCATAGTATTTATAAAGCAACATTTGTAAAACCACATATTCCTAAATTTGTCTTTCTCTCAGGTATATTTAATTATTATAAGCTTCCACTTTAGATATACACATTATATTTTGTGTGTATGTGTATGTGTACACACCTTATATATGTTTTATAAAAGCTTTCATTATATATAATTCCACTTCTGAGACTGACATGATCCTTAGATTTGAATGGGGTTTTTGTTTGGTTGGTTGTTTTTTTTTTTTTTTTTTTTTTTTGCTTTTGTTTTTAATTTGGCCTGTGAAGGTTTTTGAAAGTGATAAACTAAAGAGGCTCTCTAACTCCCGGGCCTTATTATTTTACCAGAAGAATTCCAAAGACTTGAAAAACTCGGTCTGCACTCAGACTGCAAGGCATTCCTTACCTGCATTACTAATTTCTGTGCATATAAGGACATGACAGCAAACAATCACAGGAAAAGACAAACAAAAACCTTCAGGTCTTAAAAGAATAAGTAGTAATAGATTAAAATATATACCACATAATGTTTCCCAACTATAGCCTTAATTATGCAATCTTCCCTAAACATCTGAATATTTCATTCATTTATTCATCTCCTCATTCATTAACTCATTTAGGAAGCAACTATGTGTGGGCACACAGAGAAAGCACTGAAGAAGAAGAATCCCTGCTGACTGTGCTCAAAGCCTGCAAATTAACTGAGACCTGTTCCTGCTCTGAAGCATTACACACTGAGTTGCAATACTACCAGCCCCAACTTCAGAGTTTTAAGTGAAGTCACACACCCTTCTACTCATGAAGATTATCAAACAGCCCAAGTGACCAGAGCACTCTGAACAGAAATAGAATGACTTCAGACAATCTTGTAGCTTAAACGGGCATCTTCCACATCATGTGAAATAAAAGCTCTTAATAGAATAATGCAGCAGACAAAATGATCAGCTTCATCAGTCCTACCAACAGGAGACAAAGAATACTCTCACTGGCCATGCTGACTGCTCCATACCAGTGAATGCATAAGAAAACCCAAGGATGCCTTCTTCCTACAATTCTCAATAAATGAAACTCATTTACTTCTGATAGTGCTGCTTTTATCATGCTTAAGGACAGAAGAAAAGGTTATATAAAACATATAGTAAATCACAAAATATGAAAACAGAATAGAAGAGTAAGCCCTTTTCCAGCTAATCATTAATAGCAGTTCCTGCATTACTATTTCATGGACATAAGCAAAGTATCCAAAGAGCAATTCATTTCAAGACACTCCAAGGGGAAGGGGAGGACCTGAATTAAGACCTGGAGACTTGATTTTTTCAAAAACTGACTTGCAAAATTGAAACGGTGGACTGGCACTTTATACTTAAGAAGGATGCTCTCTGTGGTGCTTCAAAGCACAGTAAAAATGTACTTGCTAATAAGAACACCACAAGATGTTTTTTAAACAAGTATGCTAACTTTTACTAAATGTTACAATCAATGATGTAACTTATATAAGTAGGGTTACTTTGTCACATATTGATAGTTACCTCACTTTCACATCCACATTAACTTGATTTTAAATGCAATTAATACATATAGTCAAGGAAGACTAATGGACTACATTCTGCACTTAACCTGGTGGACATTTTCAAATGGCACAAGTGACCAGTGCAAACCTATTTTGCATTGTAAACGACTAAATAAATCTTAATGGATTAAGAATGATCAGCTATCAACACACAAGGGAAATTAAGTGCTGAAATGCCTACATTGATTATTTTAAATTATTAGCCTTACTCTGTTCTTGAATTTGTATGCTTTTAGTGAGCTTTAACACATTTACAAGACTTATTGACTATAATTACAAGAGAATTCAAGTAATGGACACATCAATTATAAGCAACATGTCCTGAACAGACAGTTGCATAAAGAATTCTAAAAAGAGCTCCATTAGCATCTTCCTCTTCGTTTTATTCAGCTTCATCTGCCTTAAGAGAGCATATTAAGAAAATACATATTTTCTGTGCATATGAACAAGACTGATTTCTAAAACCATATCATTTCAGAAAGTGGGCTGCAACAAGATACTGACAGAAGTACTAATAATACATAAGCTTTTAAACTTATTCCAAAAATGGCTCTATTGTACATGAATAGTTGAGATCAAGAGTATAATGTTTATGTTTACCTAATCTTATGCAGGTTGTCCTTCTACTTTCTTCACTAGAGAACTTTTATCTCTTTAATCACATTATATTAGTAATAATGCTCCATACTTTCTTATCTTTCTCTTTGTAACCATGCACTAAGTTTCAAAAACTGCATGAATTTAAAGTATAGCTTTAATAATAAGCCATTATTTAAAAGTACAGTAAAATAAACCTTACAATTTTAATGAAAATATGTTCATTGAAATGTGAATTTATTATTCAAATCCACTCATAAATTCAACCATGGAGACAGATCTTGTCTAAGCAGAGCACAATGATTTAGAAAAGCTGTCTATTTAAAATAAAGAATGTATGGCAGGTTTATAGAAACAGTGCAGTGAATTTTTACATAAATTTAGAATAGTAGCTTATGCATTTTCCACCAAAAAAAAATGTTTTTTAAAATTTCTGCCTAAAATTAAATATTAACATGGAATACTAAATATGACATAGAGTACAGAAATTAAATCAGGTACTACTTCCATGAAAACCAAATCCCCAGTACATATTAACTGAAAAGTATTACTAATCTCAATCCTTGAAGGTAATTTTGTTGCCTAGAGTTAAACTTTTGGATATAAAATATCTGGCAATAAATATTGTTTAATCCCTACAATTGCAAGAAAATTCTTATTAAAAGCCAAAAAAGCCACTTAGTATGTCTTCTGAAAACACTAAGTGTGACTTAATATATACTTTGGAAAAACAAATAATTAGGACTTTAAACAACTGAAAACAATAGAGAGGAGTTTAACAAAGGCATCAGAGGGACTAGATTTTTTGACAAAACTGAAAGAAACTTGCCAACTAATCAGCCTTTGAAATCACTAAAGCTTAATTACCTTTAGAAATGCTAAGCGTGACAATGACTCTGAACAGAAGCTTAGGGCACCACACACACAGCAGAGAAATGGGAATAGATGGAAGGCCAACAAGCAAATGCAGGTAGGGTTCCTACTTGGATGGGAAGGAACAGCTGACCTTCACCATCCATTTATACTTCACAGGCAAAGGGGCTTACTGCAGTGGACATACCTGTATGAGTGCGAATGTGTGCCAGAAAGGCCATGGAATTGCTACTTCGACACATCTTCCCACAGTACTTGCAAATGTTTCCCTGGTTTTCCTCTCTCTCACGGTTGATTTGCTCAGTGTCTTCCACTATGTACTTATTCACCTCCCGTAGCAATTCCTCATGCTGTCCTTTAATATGCAGAAATAAGTTCTGTTCAGAATCAAAGGGCTCTGTACACTTGACACATTTAAAGGTGGCCCCTCCCTCTGGAAGCTCTTCTACACTGGCCTGTTCATTTCTCATATGACCAGCACTAGCCAAATGCTGATGAAGGTTGCTCTCTGTGTAGAATGACTTTCCACAGAGTAAACAATGGAAGTGTTTCTCTTTCGTGGGATGCTTCATGGCTATGTGAACATTCAGTCCACTCAGTCCATCTGCTAAGAAGCCACAATCATCACAGCGGATTCGCGTAGACTCACTAAAGGAACCGCCTTCAGCTTTCCTCTTTTTCAAGCCTTGAACACAGTCTTTCAGGGGCAACTCAGTAATTCTCACCCCCGCTGTCATCATACCCTCTTCTGACTGGTCTATCAATTCACCATCTTCAGGGTTCTTTATTCTAATTATGGAAGAATCAAACCGGCCAAAACTGTACATGGCCTGCCCTTTATCATCAATACTGATTATAGTTTCATAAACATCATTACTCTCAAGTGTGCTATCAGAAGTAGGGCCATCATCTTCCAAAATAACTTCAGTTTCATGTGGTGGATTCATCAGAACTTCCTTATTCTCCAGAACAGTATTTGCTGGCACACATCCAACTTTGTTCTTACCACTATGATCCAGATTTAGCTGCTCTCTTGTTACTCTCATCATCACAGGGGGACTGCTTTCAGCTGAATGCCCCCCATCTAGGACACCAGGACACAGGTGTTTATCACAGACTTTACTGCCACTATCTCCTGGGCTTCCTCCACCACTCTCACAATGTGTATTTGAGTCACTGATGTGATTCAACATATCATGGTTTTTCTTTGCTGTCTCACAATTCAAAGCTGAGCTTCCTGCATTTTCATTTTGAAATCTACTTGGAGAGCCATAACTGGAGGAAATGTTGAGGGACTCCATGTCCTCAGGTTTCATACCTTTATCCTTGGCAGGGGGCTGTTGGAAAGTCTCACCAAAGGAACGGTCTTCACTGAAATTAGATTCTTCTTCCTCAGTCTCAATTTCTACAGCACCAGGAGCACAGAGTACTTTAGACATATCTAAACTAGCAGTTTCATCTAAAATAGAACAATCAACAGCATTTCCAGATTTAAGGGGATCACATGGTTGGCCTGAAAGTATCTGAAAGTCCTCAGAGTTTTGAGGATGCTCCTCTTCAGGTATGATGATGTTTTTGGACATTTCTGCAGAATCTGCTTCTACCTTAGAAGAGCTGAGATAAGACTGCCTTTTCATTTTGTGCTTCTCAGTTGCTGCATGCCTAGTCATTTCTCGACGAGTCACTGCATAGTAATCGCAGGCCATGCAATAAAATTCAAACTCTTTTGTATGTTTCCGTTTCACATGCAGCTCTAGAGAAGCAGGAGAGTGAGCAACAAACTCACAGTGTAGACATTTATTATCATTTGTACCTGTAATCTCTCTCTGGGAATACTCATCCCCCTGTTTGAGAAGGTTCTCTGGTTCTAGAGATATTTGCTCTTTTTTATCAGTAAGAGGATGGTTAACTTCTCCATCTATGGAATGAAATACATTTTCAACCTCAACTTCAACTGAATTTCCTTGATCTGCTACTGGCTTTTCTAAAATGGAAGTATCTGATTCAGTTGACTTGTTGGTGTGTTCATCTGAAATAGTTAATGCTAAGTGGGTATTCTTTTTACAGGCTTCAAGATTAGCCCCTTCAGGGCCAACAATAATATCTGAACTTTGTTTCCCATTTGCTTCTATCTCTACCCGTCCCTTATGTTTCTTGGTGGCACAATGACGTTCCATATCTCCCTTGGTTACAGTATAATACTTGCACACTTTGCATAAATAACTATACTGGTGACTGTGTTTACGTCTAATATGAACAGTCAAATTTGTAATACTAGAGGCCAAAAGACCACAGTGTGAACATGTCCGTGAGGTGCTGCCTTTGGGTCTCCCTCTCTTTGGAGCACTCAAGGTTAATTCATCATCTTTGGTGACAACACCAGACCGCGAGAGCTCTGCAGTGGTTAACATTTTCTTCTCAAGACAGGAATGTTCCTGGAATTGCACACCTCCATGGCCTTCAGTCTTTCCATTTCCAGAAATGTTAAGCTCTTCTTTCCTATCATTTGCACCAATACACACCCTTTCAATACATTCTTCAAAGCTTAAGCCAATATTATTTTTCTTAGCATTTTCAAGATGCTTGCTTCTTTTAATGTGTTTCTCCATTCCTTCTTTGCTCAATGAATAAAGATTGCATGCTTTACAAAGAAAATGATAGTCCTGGCCATGCCGAAGTTTTATGTGTCTTGTGAGAACAGTGGAAGATCTTGTTTTATAAAAACACTTCTTACACTGAAACTGAGGTTTACTTGAATGCCTTACTTCATTTCCATGGCTTACCCTGGACTTAACAAGTTCTTCCTGAGCTGCTTTCCCTGGTTCTTTCACAGACTCTTTTGTGTTTTCTGATTCCAAAGTACTTAAAGGTAAGGTCTGTAAAACCAAATCATTGTTCAATGATGATGGACAAGTCTTTGGTTGAACCAATAAACTATTATGCTTCTCAGTTGCTCTGTGTTCTTCCATGTCTTGCTCAGACAAAAACAGATTACAAGAAGTGCAAAGAAAACTCATCCCATGCTTTTCCTTCATGTGGTCTCTAAGATTTATTTCATCCAAGGAAACAAAAGAACAACACTGACAACTGAGAACAGAAGTGGTTTGCTGATGCTGGTTATTGTGCAAATGTTCTTCCAAGTCCCTCCTCGATGTACTGGAAAAGTCACAAGTCTGGCAGTAAAATTTCACCTCTCTTGTATGGCACCTTTTCTCATGGATTTCCAAATCTGTCCTATTTGTAGCTACTTGATCACAGTTTGTACAGGTATACAACATCTGATGGTCAAGAGCCGGGTTCACCATTGGAGAATCCAGCTGCATGGAACCAGGATGACTGGGGTTAGTCTTGTCGTGTATCATTTCCACGGTGTCTGAGGCCATCACACACACACTCTGGGCACCACTGCTCTTTTCTAGTTGTTTCAGCACTGGCTCTGCCTCACTTGTTTTCATCTGTGTTCTAAAGTGTTTCATATACATCCTCTGAGTTTCATTAGTGCCTCTTTTATTAATTCCTAAAACATTAAACCTTTTCTTCCCCTGGCCTTTCAAGGTAAAAGTGCCACTTCGTCGTCGAAAACTATTACCCAACATTAGAATATTTCGTTCAGTTCTTGGCCTCACGGTGGTACTGATACTATGTGCTGTCTGCAGGATATTTCTGGTAGATTCCGATTTATCTGTGAGACCCTCTGAAGATACTGCATCTCCTGGATTTTTGCTCTGGTTTTCAGGACTTCGAGCTATACCAATGGAAGTAATATTTTCTTCAACATTCTCTGCTTTTTCTGACAAAGTATTCCTAGATGGCATCATTTCAACAAGGAGCTCACTGCTACTCTCACTGTGTTGAGAAATGCTTCCTCTGCAGTCTTTAAATTTGCTCCCATTGTTTTGTAATCCTTTTGAATCCCTATTTTTTGCTGTTGGTTTAGAAGCTCTTGGTTTTGCTCGAACATTCTTTGTTCCCATGGAACATGTTTTTTTTAGGAAAAGGTTGTTTTGTTAAGATCTGTACAAATCCTCCACGAGCAGCTAGATTCTGACGCCGGAGATGTGTTTTGCCAAGATAGTGTGTAGTCAATAGGTTTTCTTCCACACACTGAAAGCCACAAAGATCACAAGAAAAGATTTTCTGTGGCCCATGTGTGTGTCTGACATGCACATGGAGAGCTGAGCTGCTCTCTGCTTTGTGGCTACAGTGGCAGCAGGTATGTTCCTTAGCCTGCGGCTCATGGCATTCAACATGTTTTTCTAAATCGGAGCAAGAAGAAAACAAATGACCACATGCACTGCACTTGAAAACTGAATCTACATTTCGAATGGCGCAACTAACACTCTTTGCTTTCAGGGAGGAAGGAGATTCTCTTTCTGTATCAAGAGAAACCATTTCCAGAGCAGACTTCCTTTCAGGGTCTGTTTTCAAAGAAACAGCATCAATAGTGCTAAGACAGCAAGAGGAAGAGAAGACATTTGGAAGAGTCGTGCCTCCTCCAACTGAGAAGTCCTTCAGAAAGGCCTCCTTTCCTCCCTCATCTAACAGGACTCCTGCTTCTGTGGCCGAGCTCTGGGGAATGTCCAATCCACGGGTGCTCTGCTCTCCAGACTCAAGAGGCTCTGCCTCCTCTACTCTCATTCGTTTGGAAGTGTGTTTATTTCCTTCTTCCTCTACAAAGACACTGTCAGAGTTGGATGATTCTGAAAAACCTCTTTTGCTTGTGAAATTCTCAGATGAATTTACTATTACATCAGATACAGGCCCACAGTCGTCATCATGGGATAAAATACTTCTAAAGTCTTTTGCTTTCTTGTTTGTATTTTCATCCTCATCATTCTCAGGTTTCTCAGAATCCATCATTAATAAAGTGCTGATGATGTTTCCTGGGTCAAAGGTGGCTTAACCAGCACACATAGCCTGTAAAGTAAATAAAAATGATGTTAAGTCTTTGAACACAGAAAAAACGCACACATTACTCTCCAAGTTGATGAAAAAATATAATATTAGCTTCACTAAAATTTCCTTCATACTTAGATGAATCTGGGTCACATGTATGAAGTTCGTAAGAAAAGTATGTCATCAGATTTGTGGAACACCACCAAACCACATCATTGACTCAGGATATAATACTATGGTATCTTTGAGAGAAAAAGCGACACTTTTAACCAGTCTGCCAAACCACTCTCATGTTTTAATTCTCTAGACCAAAATTGCAATTGACAACTACTTTTTTTTTTTAATCAGAGAAGCACTCTTTCCAAATTACATTTTAGTGACCCCCGACTCTGAAAACAAAACTGATACGATTAAAGCCTGCAAGTTAGGCCTTTACCACACATCAGCCTCCCAAGAAGCCAAAGTCAGAGTATAAAAGAAACTGTTTCACACTCTTTCCCTGAAGCCGAAAGCCTTACTACATATTTCTATACAGATCCCCATTAACAGGTGTACATACTCTTCACATCTCACCACTCATGCTCAAGTTCTTTTGCCAACAAAAAGTCACTCCTATTCCCAAGTCAACCTTTAATTTCCTTATCTCATGCTCATTTTTTGTGTCGTCTAAAGATCCATGGCAAATGGAAATGCCAATGACACAGGAGAATTAATGGAATAAGTTTTGAGTGGAAAAAAATTGTATTGAATAAAATGTTTTAAAATCAATATTATTGACTTCTTTTTTATTATGATACTTAATTCAATTAAAACATATCATTTTACATTTACTTTATCCTGATTATAATTTTCAGCCAAATGCCATTTGATTTGATGTTAGTAAAACGTCATTATTATATTACAGCCTCAAAACTATTTCTAACTATTTTAACTACTTTTTCCATAACAATGACAAATAAAATGAAGTCTGCTGCTTTGACTCTGCTAAGGAAACAAAAACCATTATTATTAGATATGACACCAAAAGAAGAAAAATATAGGTAAATTGGATTTCACATTAATACTTGATCAAATAAGTTTAGAAATTTTAATTTAAAGTTCTCACAGGATTTCTTGATACACAAGGTTTTCCCAACTTTATTTCATTATAGACCTCTTAGTTTACCAAGAGATTATAGTGTTGCAAATGACCCTTTAGGAAATTCTCTAAAGCATCAGTTTTGGTTTCAATATCTGCAATGGAAGAGAATAAAGGGAGAAAATTCATTACAGAACATTCACTAGTGCCTACGATATGGCAAATATTCTTGGTTGCAGATGCTGGACATAAAATAAACACTACTTTGGCCTCCTGAAGCTTACAATATAAGTGATAAGAATATTTTTTAAAAATAGATATGTTGTCCAATCCAGGACAGCTACTTCTGGCCAAGATGAAGTTATGGGATAGATTTATATTTGAAAAAACTTAAACAAACAAACAAAAACCACAAAATCTGTGAAGCAACAGTAGAAGACAATAGAAATGAGGCACCAAAGGACAGTAATCCCTGAGAGATGAGAACAACCTCATTGAATCCCAGCTTACTGCACACAGTAGGTTCTCAGGCCACAGCACAGGGGCAGGGATCCGAGCTGAGGGGCAGAGTAAAGGAAAGGGGTGGTACAGAGAAAAGAGAAGCCCAGAGGGTGCCTCCCAAGTATCCTTGTCCAGAGACAGAGCTCTGCCCCTTCCCTAAAAGATGTCTCTTGCCCCTTCACAGTCAGTCCCTGGAAACACACCCCTCACTCCCCATGTTCCAGAATCTTCTAGAAACGGATGGGCTTTGCCTGTTCTAAAAGTTGATGTTTTAAGATTAACTTTCTCTTTTCGGTCAAAGTTAAACCTGTAGTTTAAGTTTCGTAATATATAACAAAAATGTGTTTGCTGTAATCTAAACCGTGTGGTTGAAATATAGTAATCTGAGCCCCCAACATATCTCCCTTTTCCTCGGTCTTCCAATCATAATGGCTATAGCATAGTATGCGATCCAGTCATAACTATAGTCCTTCCCCTTGCCCTCCCCAATCCTAAATTATTCAATCCCGTAGACTGTAACCCCGAACTCCTCCTATCAAAGCAAGGGGCAGTGCTGCCTTAGGGATAACAACCTGGGCAGTGTACTTGCTTGCCAGGTTTGGTAGTACACCCTTCTGCAGAAGCAGAATTTGCCTTGCCAAGTAACTTTTGAGTATATATCTGATTTCTTCCAGTACCCTAATATTTCTAACAATATGCAAAGTATCATATAATAAGCTTGGGGTGGGGGGGTCTGGTTTCACTTTGCTCAGTGTGATACTTTTCTTGCATGTGTCAATACTATGTTTTACCTCACTACTCAGTAGTAATACATCAAACAGAACAATTCTGTTGATGGAAATCTGAGCCAGTTTCTTCTTGTTGCTATTTAATAAAAATGTTATAAGTATTCTTATACTTGTCTTTTTGAAAACAGTATTTTAATTTCTTTATGTAAATACCCAGCAGTAGTATTGCTGGTCCGTAAGGTAGACACATGTCTAACTTTAACAAGATACACCTTGACTGATCTTCAGGGTGGTTTGTACAACTTTGCATAGCCATCCACAATGTATAAGAATTCCGGTTGACCCATGTCTTCACCAACATTTAACGACAGTCTTTTAAATCTTAGTCTTTCTGTGGATGTGCATGGTTTTACTCTGCATTTCCCTGATGACTAGCGATGGTACTGAATACTTTATGCGCTTTGTTAGCCTTTTGCCCGTTTCTTAATTCAGTCATTTATTTTTCTTATTGAGCTCTAGGAGTCGCTTATATGTTCTAGACATAAATCCTCTGCCAGAATATATGTTTCACAAATATTTTCTGCCTTTTCATTTTATAAATGGTATCTTTGATAAAGTGAAGTTTTAAATTTTGATGACATCAATGCTTTGCCTGTTATGGTTATTTATGTGTCTAGTTGTTTTCTGTCTCTCCAGTCTAAAATGTAACCCAAGGTTTATTTTATCCACCCATATATCCAAAGAGCCTAGAACAATTCCAAGCACTTGTAAGGTACTAAAATGGAACAAATCTCATTAGGATAAAAGAAATGTCTAATATCCAAGTATTTAAAGATGAAATGGGAAATGTCTAAGATAAACTTTGAACCAGTCCAGAAGGTAGCATAGTAAAGCCAGGTGCTGGTAATGATTAAAGTTGAGTGACAGTCATATGAGGATTCATTACACAATTCTACCAACTTTTTCATATGTTTGTATATATTTGAAAAATATCTCCGACAGAAGTTCAGTTTTAAAACATTTTGACACTTGGTCAAAATTCCCTCCCTTCCTTTCAACACTGAGCCCAACCATCTCTTCCTCTGCAAACACTGCAGTAGCATACAGCTAGGTCACCACTGCTGTGGGCACAGCAGGAGCTCCAACTTCAGCCTTGCAAGTGTAGCATGCACACACACACTGTCTTGCTTAGGGAACATACATGCACAAACACAGTGTTTAAATTGATTATTGTGTCAACAGCATATGACTCATGTACTTTTAGAGACAAAAGAACGACTACATTAATGGACAGAAACAAAATAATGAAACCCTTTATTATCATCTATATAATGGCTCCCAAAATTCTAAAACAAAAGGAAAAAATACTCAACATTTGTTATTTCCCATCTGATATTTAAATTAATGAAGCAATCTAACATCTCACTATAGAAATAATATTCAATAAATATGTATTGGATACCCACCATATGAAAGATACAAACACATTATCTATTGTGAAAATATCCTATGGGGAGGTAGGTGACATATACACCAATGAATTCTACTACAAGGCCATATATGACTGTGTTTGATGTGAACTAAGATCTATAGCAGTATAAACATGCAAGGAATGATACTTTCAAATTGAATATTCTAATAAATCAAAAATTTTTACTAAAACTTGAACAAACTAAATGTTTGTTTTCTTTTGCTGAGGGATCAGGTAGGAACAGTTAAATATCTTCAAGAGAAGGCGAGGTTTAGGAAGGCCTTAAGCTGTGCACACATGATCATAGGAAGACTGTAGGTAGACCAGAGGGGCCATAGTTGTCTACTGCACTGTCCCTTACAAAGCAGACAGGTCCATCAGCCCAGCTCAGGTCACAGAAGAATCAACACAGGAGCTAGGTTTAGTCAGTAGTTCCAGAAGAAGACACCATGACACTGTACCATTTTAAAAAGATTAATTTTTCAAGACATAAGATACATTGGAGGAAGAGCAAGTAAAGAGGCAGAAAAAGCTCACTGTAATAGCTTAGATTACAAGGTCCAGAACTAGAATGAAGTCAATGAGCAGGAGTGCAGAAGAGTTTAATGAGTACCTTAAAATAATCTAGGAAGGATTAAATGCAAGTGAGAGAGTTTATGCTAAAGTAAACTTTAAAAAATCATTAGAGGCCCAATGCAGTGGTGAACACCTGCAACCCCAGTGCCTCAGAGTCTGAGGAATGAGGATCCCAAGTTTAATGCCAGACTCAACAACTCAGCAAGGCTCTAAGCAACTTAGCAAGACCCGGTCTCTAAATGAAATATAAAAGTGGGCTGGGGATGTGTTAAGTGCCCTGGGTACCAAAAAAAAAAAAAAAAAAAATCATTAGAAAAGGTATCAAATAACCAATGGAGATGGGAGGGGGGAAGACTTTTTTTTTTTTTTTTTTTAATTCAAAAGTCACCTCACTGGGACAGTTTAAGTGCTCATTTTTCAGAGGCAGATTTCATTCATTCACTCAATGCACACTTACTGAAAGTTTATTGTATACAAGGAAGCCAGTCTGACAAAGCAAAACCAAGCAGGCAGGGATTCGATGCCAGCTCTCAGGATGAGGTATAATCTGCTTTCTGGTAACCAAAGGGAGAAATAAAATGAATTTCAGACTTCTTCCCAAAGCAGGGTTTCCAGACAAAGAAAAGTGGCAAGCATGGGCTGGGGTTGTGGCCCAGTGGCACAGCACTTGCCTGGCACATGTGAGGCACTGGGTTCAAACCTCAGCACCACATAAATAAAAAAAAATAAATATATAAAACAAGGTTATTTGGAAAAAAAAAAAAAAAAAGTGGCAAACGCTGTTAAACCCAACCTTCGTCAAGCACCAGGTTTCCCACATCATCAACATTTGACTCCTTACTGTGTCACAGATTTCCAAATACACCATTTTAAGAAAGCTTGTCCAAATCGTTGAGTACTTATTCTTGACTAAAAAAACAAGCTATGTATGTCTTCATTTTCACTAATTATTAATTCAACCATGAACTGTCACAAAAGAAATCCCTGCTCTAACTTAATAACCTTCTGCTATGATTTAAGAGGGGAAAAAAATGCCTCAGCAAAGAAATCAAACCACACACTTTTTGAGAATAAGAAAACAAATCAATAGCAGCCTTCTGATGACACCTGGTGGCCACTTCTCACAGGAAGGTTCTTTCAGTGTTTTAAAGGAAGCATTTCAAGGAATTACTAGGGAAACAATCATTCAGCCATTTCAAATCCTAGCTAACTACAGGCAAGCATGCATGGAATTTTCCCCTTAATTTTCATCCTTTTTGTTCCACTTTCTTTCATTCCAATCACTAGTCTTCATTTCTGTCTCTACACCTTTTTTCCTCTCTAAGGGGCATATGCGAAGACAATTGTAGGCTCACTCTTTCAGTGACAAGCACGTACACTCACAATCATACTCTCACCGGTATGATGAGACCACAAAAAGACCCATCTTTTTCCCATCCATCCCACCCCACTTCACCCTTCACCTTCGCAGGACTTACCCAAATTTAGTGGTGCAGGCAGTGTAAGTTAGCCACATCGCCAGGAACACACTAACATCACAGCAAGGGTGTGCGCACCGGGGCAGGTATGCACACACACATGTACAAAAATACCCAATGGCCTCTTGTTATTTCCCTCTTAGGAGTTTAAAGAAGGATGAATCCCAGAATCATGATACTACAACAGGGATTCTTCCCTCCTGGAAGATCAAAGTAGGATTGCCTACAAGTCTACAGCGAACTGCAGTGGCAACAGCTGAGCAAGACAAGGACAAGTGGAAATTAGTGGGGCACTCACATCTCTTTCTTAATCTACCATTTTCACCTGGAACTTCTATTGAAGCTGTGTCATTTTACTATTACCAAATTTAAAAGTCCACACATCAAATCTATCAATGAGAAGCTAGTACTGGTGTAGTTACAGAATACCATGTACATAATCTAAGGGCAACTAAAGGTGCAGCATTCCACCCGCCCCCACCAGGTTTCTCCCATTAAAAATATCAATTTGTTGTCAGTTCAAATGTTTTTATCCATTTTTAATTAGGTTTTCTTTTTAATTTGTGGTTTTTGATATATTCTGGATATATGTTGTGAGATATGTGAATTTCTATGGCTTCCCTTTTCACTTTTTATTTTTTTCTACCAGAAATTCTTGATTTTAATAAAGTACAATTTGTCAAGATAAAAAAAAATATATCCATTTGTAACAGGGATCACAAAACAGTCTCTGACCCTGTAAGGAAAAAATTAAATTCCCATGAAAATGCTTACAATTGCACGTTGAAAATAATTCCAAAAAGTATACTTAACACCCTAAAAATACATTTACTAAGAAAGATCAGGGACCATTTTCAACAAATAGATGGGCACTAGAATCTGGCTTATGCACAATGGGACACGTCCATGAACACGTGAATCCAGTAAAACCACCTCCTCACTATCCTGAGAACAGGCTACAACACATTTTCTCTATTCTAATTTGTAAAGTCGCTAAAAAGAACTACCCAGAAAAATAGCTACTGTGGTTTTAAATGAGTCTGCAGATTCTTTGATACTCCCTTCAAAGTGTGGGGAGCCTAGTCCCCTTCCTCTTGAGCATAGGTTAGACTTAGTGATCTGCTTAAAAGGGACAGAAAACAGTAGAAGTGAGTATTCCACCTAAATACTAAGTTCTAAGAGGCACACGCTTCCTGATTGCCCTCCCTCTAGGATTGCCCCTTCCAGGAAAACCCAGTACAGTGAAGGGAAGACACCTATAGGAACCACAATGGGGATCTGAGGCCTCCTCCCCAGAGCTGCTGAGGAACTGGGGGCTCCCCACAACAGTCAGGGAGTAAGCCATATGAGTGGCAGACCCTCTAGCCCCAATACTCCTTCAGATGACAGTAGTCCCTCCACAATTCTGACTGGAGCCAGAACCAGTAAGGTAAGCCCATTCCCAAATTCCTGATGCACAAAAACTACAGGATTTCAAGTGCTTGTCACTATTAGTCACTACATTTTGACATAATGTGTTAATGCAAGAATAGAAAATGTTCTTCACTACTTTCCATCTTGTTAAAACAGGGCTCAAGTTCATACCTCTTGTACATATACTTATATAAATATTCCTTCCTATCTGCTCCCACCCTTAACAAGAAGCTTCTATACCACACAACAGCACTGAGGCACACAGGAGGAGGTCAAGAAATGTTAACTGAACGATATAGGTCCTGTGAAACATGTTATGGGGCAGAATATCCATCAACTTATTTTGGAAATAAGCTGTAACAAAATGACATTTACATTTACACTTCTCCCACTACCAAATTCATATCTGATACAGCTTATAATGATACATTGCTGGTGGGACTGCAAAATGGTACAACCATTATGGAAAGCAGTTTGGAGATTTCTTGGGAAACTGGGAATGGAACCACCCTATGACCCAGCCATCCCACTCCTGGGTCTATTCCCAAAGGACTTAAAAACAGCATATTACAGTGACACAGCCACCTCAATGTTTATAGCAGCACAATTCACAATAGCTAGGTTGTGGAACCAACCTAGATGTCCCTCGGTAGATGAATGGATAAAGAAAATGTGGCATATATACACAATGGAATTTTATTCAGCAATAAAAGAGAATAAAATAATGACATTCGCAGGTAAATGGATGAAGTTGGAGAATATAATGCTAAGTGAAATCAGTCAATCTCAAAAATCCAAATACCGAATGTTTCCTCTGATATAAGGAAGCCGGTTCACAGTATTGATGGGTCGGGGTACATAGGAGGACTAGAGGAACACTATAATGGTCAAAGGGAAGGGAGGGGAAGGGAGGGTGCAAGGGGGGAAGGGGGGAAAAGTGGTTGAATAAGATGGATATCATTATTCTAAATGCACGATTGAAGACTTGAATGCTGTGAATATACTTTGAATACAAACTGTTTTATGTAAAAAGATGCTCTATATGTATAGTATGAACTGTAATACATACTACTATAAATAAAAATTAAAATAAAAAAAAGAAAATGGACAGAAGAAAATCAAGAGTTATTAAAGAGCTACCTAATAAAGGAGATGATGTAGAGCAAGTTTTAAATTTAGATTTAAAGTATCTTAACATTTGCTGAAAAATCTGCTCCTTTTGGATGGAAGCATTCCTGAACAATGGGCTTGCTTCAGAGTTGCCAGTAGACATGGGTTCCTTCCCAGTGATGAGCAGAAATTTTGCAGCATGCTATTCTAGTATGCCCAAACCTGAGGAGGCAGCCCATGCAGTGGACACAGGCAGAGTCAGTCATCAGAGCCAAATGGGTCATAGTCCTTAAGTTACTTACAGTACACAGCTTACCTTCACCTAGTGAGAGGCACTCAAACTCAAAAGATTCAGGGGCCTCAGGCTCAGGATGTGGAGCTAAATCCAACCTCCAAAGCACCTTTCATGCCATGTCTAGCTTGATCCTATTACAGAGCCTTCTCCAGCCAAAGTACAAGGCATTGCAGAAAAGCAGGCTAGTTGTGTGCTCTCAAGCCCAGGTGGTAAAAGTAAAGTCTCATTGAGTCAGAAGAGAGCACTGTTTCTATTCAAGAGAATACCTATGTTATATTTCAAATATCCAATTCAATTTTGCCTATACGTTAAAAATATAAATATTTGCTTAGTGCTTAAATGAGAGCTAAAACAGACATTAAAACACCATACTGACAGAGACCAGACCAGTGACAAAACAAAGTAAGTAAATCATCATCACTTTTATTATCAAATTTTCCCACCCTTCCAGTACTGTTTGTGAAAATGCATTAACAGCAATATGAAACAACTCACATGGCAAAAATAAACTGTAAAAATTAGCTCAGCCATCAAAACTGGCAATTTCTTTTATAAAAACCTTGATACACTTCAAGTACTATTTCCTAAATACATTAAAATGTAAATTTTATGACCAACCACCTTATGCCAACTATCTCTGACAAAAATCTTTCATAGTAAGAAAAATTTTACACAAAAAGTTAAATTTAATATTGCCTTTCAAAAACTATTTTAAAATCAAGGCTTTGGTAGTGTTTCCATCTAATTTTTTAAGAAAGAAAATTCTTATTGTAACAGGAATAAAGAGGATAAGAGAAAGAAATGAAGATTCTATAAGCAAAAATGAAAAAATTCAATGTCATTAAAAGCAGACAAGACAGCTTGTATCTTATGCTATTTGAAAAAGGTTGTTTTATTATCAATGTAACTAATCACAATGAAACCATCTCCCACAACTAAAGACATTATAATGAATTTTCTTTACAACTATAGAGAAATGGGATTTGCTGTTTCACATCAAATAGAACAGGCTATATAAATTCTTCTTTCTATTTGTTGTAAAATATAATTTCATCTATAAAATCAGTCATGAAATATTAAAACTGAAACAACAGAATTTATATCCTTTATTTAAACAGTCTATTCACTAAAAAAAAAATAGGTGGGAAGGTTACATGTGATAGAGCCCCTCCTTTCTCATTAAGGGTTTCCATTAGACCTCTTATTTTCAAGAATTTATAACACAGCTATAAAAAAGCATTCCATAAGTTAGTTTATACTCCTTAAATTTTCCTTTCTTCTTCTTCCTCTTCCTCCTCCTCCTCCTATTCTTCTTCTTCAAAAATCATGAAAATAAAGCACTTACAAATACTAATAAAAGCAAAAAGAATTAGGAGTATAAAATTAAAGAAACACAAAATGTATTCACACTTAAAATTCTAAACCGTAATGAAAAAAGAACATTAAGCTACAAATAGTGAGGTCTTTGCTTTCACCCCAACTACACCAGTAATAAGCTGAAGTCCTTACAGAGACTTGGAACTTTCCAGAGCCATAGCTTCTTTGTAAAAGCAAGGAGAAAAAGACTAAGATTCCTAAATCCATTGAGAAAATCCCTGATGTTAAGGAGTTGCTGAACACTGAAACAGTAAAAAACAGTACTCCTAGTAGTGGATTTGCTTTTCATTACGTCAGAAAAAAAGTATTTACAAAATGTAAATCTGGGACAAGATAACTGAGAAAAGGCAAAGACATGTTCCACACTGTTCTTGCTGAGACAGATTCATCAGGTCCATGTGAAAAGATGGAATACAATCGCTAATCAAAGAACTGCAGGGGGAAAAAGACTAAAACTACTAATTTTGGAAGAAATCTGGAAAACACTGTAATTCCAAATGTCAATAAGCTAACATACCATATAAAACTATGAGGCCTCTAGACATTTGGAATATAAATTATTAGGTACGGAAGATCTGGGTGTTAAGAAAATATATTTAGAAAGAAAAACTTCAGTACTAAATTTTTTAAACGAATATAGTTGTACTCAAGTTCACCTATATAAAATAAGGCTAGTGCTTTTTTCTCCCCTCTGGGTTGTTAAATTATAGGTAATTATTTTTTCTCCTCTTACCAGAACTTTCCTATAACTTTCCAAAATATGTTACTTTGGGGGAGAACGTGACTGAGTGGGAAGCTTAAAAAAAAGACTCTTCACATCGTTGAAGTAATGGAAAATGACTACTCCTCATGAGAAAAGGGGAAGATGGAAATGCACTTAACAATGGTGGTACATGGACAAAACTCAGAACTGAAGCACCACAAATAAAAACAGGGGTGACCTGTAATTAAATCAGAGATGTTTGAGGTCTAATTTTGGTTAACCACCAGATGCCAACAAAGCTACCTGTGACTCACTGGACCTCATGTTAAATATGCAAGAATTGGAGATGGGGTCTAGGGTCCGAAAGGAAGAGGGTCAGTGACACTGAGGATAGCCAGCACCCAAGCCTTGGTTTTTAATATCATTGCCCACTAAAAAAAAACTGAGCTTCTGAAGAAATGGCTGGTTCCAGGACAGGCAAGGCAGATACGAGTCTGGAGCATCATACATCAGAAGGTAGCAAAATGTTTTTTTTAAAAAAAGAAGAAAATGTTATCACGAAGATACAGGAGTCAGCTTGAGCATCAAAACAATGCAGTACCATTAAAATGTGGGAGTGAATAAGTGCATTTAGACTGATAGGTAGATGAATAGGTAGACAGGAGAGAGAAAAGGAGGGAGAAGAGGGCAAAGGAATTGCTCTGTTTATGGTAGAATGCAGGGCCAATTGGCAAATATTGAGGGAGTGTTGGAGAAATCATGTTGGTGATAACCATCAATAGATGCTAAACCTGAAGGGATATTTTTGATGTGGAGCAGAAAGAATGTATGATGTTAAAGTGTCCTCCCACAAACCACTTTCGACCACTTAGTAGGTCAAAAGAAGGAAAACAAATGATGAAGTAATTGGGCAATGGATAGATTAGCAATATCTTGCCCAGGTGATCAAAATCAACATCCTCAATGAAGGTCACATGTACACAGTGTGCCCCCAGATGTGACATGAATCACATCACTCATGAATCATTGCAGACAAGAATGCAAAACTTCCACTTAATCAAGAGGACATAGCAGATATGCCAGGAGGAATGTTTTATTTGAGGAAAACAAAATGGCGAGGAAAACTGCATTTTTCAAAAATGTCCATGCCATGAAAGAAAAAGAAAGACTAAAGAAACATTCCAGATTAAAGGAGGCTGAAGAGGCATGCACGCCAAATGTAACACCTGCTCTCTGGCAGTCCTGCTGGCAGGGAAAATGCATTAAGGACAGGTCAGGACAACTGACAAGAACTAATGTAAATTTACAAAATTGATAACAGTAGTAAGACCATGTCTCTGTCCTTAGAAGATAACAACCAAGTGTTCATGAGTAAAAGGTCACAGTGTATCTAACCTGCTCTCAACTAGTGCAGAAAGAAAAGTAAAGTGTGTATACTGTGGGTGTACACGCAGATGTGTATATAGAGTATACATGAGAGAGAAAGAGAGAAAAAGTTAAAACAAATTGGGTAGAGCTGGGGTACAGCTCGGTGGTAGGGCACTTGTCTAGCATGCACCAAAGCCCTGCATTTGATCACCACCACCACAAAAAATAAAAATGAAATAAAAAGAGAAACAAATGACAACAGATGACCTAGAATAATTTATACAGGTATTCTAGAAAAGTTTTCTAGTTTTACTTTATATTTTACAATAAATTTAAAATGAATTTAAATTTAAAATTTAAATTTAAATTTCCAAATTTAAAATGGGGAGGAAAGTTGGGGGGGGGGGTGTTCATATGGCTTAAAAAGACCTCCATAACATCTTGAAGAATTGTCATAAAGGTCACAGGAATATAAAGCTCCATTAAAATGACAAAAGGTTTTCTGGATTCACTCCATACAACAGTTATTGTTATAAATTAATACTTTAAATATTTTCTAAAACATCTGTTTTCAGCTAAAGAGGACACTTCTTATTTAGATATTCCAGAATTTTGTATAAGAGTCTCACTCATATACTGCAGACACTGAGTATATGAAACTTAGAAGTTTTGGTCTAACTCATATTTAGTCCTGTATCCTCTCCTGAATGTATGCCTTTATCCATATTTTATCTTATAGTTTTTTAATTCATTAACACCTAGCAGGCAGGATAAATAAAAGCAGGAGAGATAAAGGAAAGGTGGTAAAATTTCAGATAACTTTAGTTTTGTAATTTTTAGATGAGGTAAAATAGAAGCATGTTAAAATAAGGTCAGTTAAGAGAGCTTTGGAGATTACCCTTTTCTTATTTGTAACAGCTGAGAGAGTGAAATGTGAAAATCATTAACAGAAATTTGGTGTAAAGCAGAAAAATGGAATTCGGGAGAAGTCATAAGGAAAACTTGAAGATGGAGATGGTGCTTAAATCAGTACTATAGCAGTGCTTTGCGGGCCCTCTAAATCATGCTATCTTCTTCTTCCAGGGACTATCAACAAGCTCTTTTTCTACCAACAGCATCAATTTCTTCCAAGAATTTCATTTTGGTTTCAGTGAATTTCATGTTCATTAGCATTTCTTTTTTTAAAAAAGCTATATATTTTTAAATATTTTTTTATTTATTCACATTTTATTTTTATGCGGTGCTAAGGATCAAACCCAGTGCCTCACACATGCTAGGTGTGCTCTGCCACTAAGCTACAACCCTAGCCCCTCATTAGCACTTCCTGAAGCCCAGTACTATAGAAGATGCTGATTAACACTGTTTATAAATTTTATAGATGCTGATTTTGCTGTCCCTCAATAACAAATGTACACATTAACCAAACAGAATCCTAACCATTGCTACAAGAAAGGCTATATACCCAAAGCCCCATTAGACACAGTATGCCTGGTAGTTCCCAGGTATTTGCAAGTAGTTATATTAGAATTTTATGGATTAAGCACTGAAGATACTTAAAAAGTAGTATTCATCACATGAACAGTGTTTCCCAGAATGTAACAGATACACCTCCAACAGCACCTCAAAGTTAGTACCATGAGTAAGGTGTCTTAAATAATTATGTATTATTCAAATGTGTCTTACTAAAAATAATAAATCAATATATCACTACACATGTATCATTACTTCTTATGACAAGGGTAAGTTTATGAAATACAGCAAAACCAATGAAGGAAACAGGCCAAAAAAAAAAACTAAAGTTTGGAAAACTAGATTACACTATAACTGGTTCATTTACTAATTTCTAAATTATACAAATTCCAAAAATCCATAAAAATAAAAAGCTCTAGCTCTAAGTCCATTATTAAAAAAAGTGTTCTGAGAATCAGTCCCTTCCCCATTGCTGACAACCCTTCACAAGTGCATCGCAAGTTGTCATTTAACATGGCACCTTCATATTATACTTCTGAGGACATAATACAATCTATTAAAATGTCCTAATATTACTCTTCTGTATTCTGCAGAATTAGAGAAATTTTATATGTTGTGAGAGAAAGCTGTACACTACTAACTTTCTACGTATTCATAATCTGCCCTTTTTGATTTGGATAACGTAGCTGGAACCAATGTAATAAGACCAACACCCTCACACCCTAACTGCCATAATAAAATAGCTTAAACATGGCTCAAATACAATAGAAGTTTACATCTTGCTCTTGTAAACTTTTAGACAAGTTCCTGGTCAGCAAGTATTCTGCTCCAGGGTATGATTCAGGGATTCAGGCTTCTAGTGTCTTGAAGCTCTGCAGCTGAGCTTCCTCATTTCCTGCATCCAGCTGACAAAAAAAAAAGTAAGGATCAAAGAGGCAGCTGGATTGTTGCTTTTAAAAGCCTTGACTCAAAAGTGGCATCTTTGGCTCCTACTCATGTGTACTTGGCTGCAAGGGAACATTAAAAAACAATCTGAAGTTGTACAACTTCACTTTGAAGAAAGAAAGAAATGACTATGATAGCTAGCTAGCCATCTATGTCACACACCAATCTAAAAATTATCACATTACCCATCATTCTTCCACTAATGAAGAGTTGTAACCTTTATAAGACTTACAAAAACCATATTAGAAATGCAACTAGGTAGGCTTCTTCAAAGAGCCTACCTAGAACTATCATTTGTACACTAAAAAATAAGGGAATTAGAGATGTTAAACAAAATGATGGGAGGCCATTGTTTTGGACTAAGTTGTGCTACTAGGCCCTAAGAGACCAGATCAAACCAAAATGGAGTCACTCATGCTAAATAGCCTATCATGGAATTGAAATTTTAAGGAAGCAAAGAGATCCTAAAACAGACCCATATTTCCTAAAAATAGAAGGTTACAGTCTACCTGAATCAGCATAAGGAAGTCTCCTCTGCTTTAACCTGTACAAAAAAGTAACTTGAAGTAACCTGCTGCTTACTAGTGTTTTTCCTATTGTTCTGTTTCCTTGATCCCACCTTCCAAAGCCCACTGATCTACTTCTGCCAGTGGCAGCTCTCATTCTGTTCTACAGAATGAAGACTGCCCAGATTCAATAGGCACAAACAAAATCCAATTAGATGCATCATTGAATGTGTTGTGATTTTGTCTATTGACAGAGACAAAACCAATCCTTTACAAATTTAGCTAATTAAAAAAATGTGACTCTCTAGGTCTTAGCCATGGAGAGATTCTAATGAAGAAAAAGTCTGGCATAGAGACAAAAATCTATACTTTTAGAGTTCCATGAGCAATTGTCATGAGGCAAATTTGGGAACCACTAGATTAAAGTTCCTCCAAACTATTCAAAAAATGTACACTTAATGTATTATTAATTACTAGACCTACAGCTATTGTGAGGAAGGGCAAAAAAGAGGGGGTGGGTGTTGAGGGGTGAATCTGGAATGATAAGAAATGCATTTAAATGGAGCTATCACACAGAGATTCCATGGACATTTGCCTGCATTCTAATTTGACGCATGAATTTACTGTGAATGTCCTAACCTACCATTTTGAAATTCTGTGGCATTAATGGTGAAATATAATAAAACACCACCCATAAAGGAAACCAGATTTTGTACCTTTAAGATTCTTTATGAAAACCGTTTGATCTTTTTGAACAACTATAACTTCTATTCCCTTCCCTTCAATGATCTAAATTTTCTAAGCTAGTTTTTAAAGTGCATTACCACCTTAATTTAAATTCTTAAATTCAGTTTTATAATTATATTTGAAATTAACATGCACTCCTATGACTGATCTCTCCTTCTATAATAACTGACCCAATAGTTATACATCAAATTTTGATCCATAATTAATAATCAAAAGAAATCACAATTGTACACTTCCAAAGAAGTAGACTGCTGCTTCCTTCGCATTTAAAACACAAAGTTCCCATCATATTTAATAACTGAAAAGCATATATGGGCTTTGGTTACATCTGATGAATTACACTAGTAGTACCCCAACTGTGTGAAACAATATCTTTTCCCTATCAGGTTTCTTATTACCTTGTCTTTATTTAAAATGATTTTTCATGTAAGAAAAAGCACAGCATAGAAGAATTATTTAAGAAAATAAAAATATGAACACATTACAAAGTGCTTAGAATTAAGGCTGAGATTATCTAGCTTCAACAAAACATAGTTAAGACTAGAAGAGCTGAAGTACCTGAAATCTGTTTTAAGAAGCCAATGTTCCACATTTGCCCATAAGGAATCTCCTACCATCAACACATGTGTCGTAAATGCAGATATCCCTACCATGGAAGGACTCTCACGAGCTGTCAACTTCTTGGTGAGGGACTGAATATGCCAGAAAGTATATTTCGTAATTACAAACATTGACAGTTCTCCTGGTTTAGGCAATTTTCAGCACTCCGAATAATCATTTTAAAAATAGCAGCATTATTTGCTTCCACAGGATATTAATTTGACATAGGACTTCTAGGAATATATTTTTATTTTCCAACATTTATTAATTTCAAGAGGTGATTGTGATACATGATGGCTTAAGAGAAAATTTACAGTATAAGCAACATTCTTTTAAGAAAAGTCCACCAGGCATGGTGAGGCACCACTGTAATCCCAGCTACTATAAAGGCTGAGACAAGAGATTCTCAAGTTCAAGTGCAACCAAGGCAACTTAGTGAGACCCTGACTCAAAATAAAATAAAAAAGGCTAGGGGCATAATTCAGTGTTAGAGCTCTTGCCTAGCACAGGAGGTCCCAGGCCTAATCCTCAGAACCACAAACGGGGAAGGGGGGGGCATAATATCCGAACATATGACAAAGGAAAACAATGCTATCAAAAGCTAAGAAAAAAAAATGTGTAAATGCTGGTTTCCCAAAAGTGGCTCTTCTTAGCAAGAAACTGCCTAAACAAAGAAGTATGATTTCTCAAGCCTTGTGGCATGATATTACAACTTCCTAACGAACTGGCAGACTTTAGGGGCCCATCATTTGCTAAAATGATTAAGTCATCCATATTGGTTAAAAAACAATCTATGATAAAGTAACTTTGAAAAAGGAAGTAAACATACTCTTTACCTCTACACTCCCATTCCTTTCTTGACTTCTTGTTCTTTCTCCCTGTCTACGCTTACCTTCCTTCTCTGGTCATGCATGACATCCCATTCCTCTCTTGACCTCTTGTTCTTTCTCCCTGTCTGCGCTTACCTTCCTTCTCTGGTCATGCATGACAGAGATGGAGTCAGAAGCCAGTCTGTCCAGCATCTGTGCTCACGGCAAGCTGCCTCTTCTGTAAGGCAGGATGGTGACAACGCCTGCTCCTGCAGGATCCACTGCAGGATATGATCCTCACTTATTTCACGGCACACAAACTCAGCATGTAATGCACTCACACCTGTGCCTGGCACACAGGCAGTGCTTGCTGGGTATTAACCATCATCATTATCAAAACCAGATGTCCTGGCAGTACTCAGAAGAGTTGAGTTTTATCACACTTCTCCAAGATCATGTCTTCACCTCATCACACTTTTCTCATACAAACCAAACATCCCTATGTAAATTGGCTTTGCAAAATAAAAACTTTCAAATATCTGTAGATACAAAAATAACTTTAACGCATAACAAGATCTTGAGGCTGCACTTTATTTAGTATTACCTGAGTCACTCCCTACGACCTCCCCTCCTTACCACCTTTCCTCTTCTGTTACCTACTAACTTGAACCCTGCTTGTAACCTAAGTGTTTTTCTTCTTCATTATTTTTCTCTATCTATATTCCTAACAATATGCAATTTTGTTTTGCATTTCTAGCCTTTAAAAAAAGACTATATGTAATATTATACATGTAATTGTTTTCAACATTTTTTAATTGTTGATGGACCTTTTTTATTAACTTACATGTGGTGCTGAGAATCAAACCCAGTGCCTCACACAATAAGCAAGTGCTCTACCACAGAGCCACAACCTCAGCCCATTATACATGTAATTTTTTTCTTCAAGATTATGTTCCAATTGCTAGAGATGTTGAACACTTGTTCATATATTTGTTGATCAATTGTATTTCTTCTTCTGTGAAGTGTCTGTTCAGTTCCTTAGCCCATTTGTTGATTGGGTTATTTGTTTTTCTGATGTTAAGTTTTTTGAGTTCTTTATATATCCTAGAGATTAATGCTTTATCAGAGGTACATGTGGTAAAGATTTTCTCCCAATCTGTAGGCTCTCTCCTCACGTTATTGTTTCCTTTGCTGAAAAGAAGCTTTTTAATTTGAATCCATCCCATTTATTGATTCTTGATTTTACTTCTTTTACTTCAGGAGTCTTGTTAAGGAAGTCAGATCCTAGGCTGATGTGCTGCACATTTGGGCCTATTTTTTCTTCTTTTAGGCGCAGCAAAACTAAGATTTCATCTCACTCCTGTTAGAATGGCAATCATCAAGAATTTGGCAAAAATAAATGTTGGTGAGGATGTGGGGGAAAATGTACACTCATACATTGCTGGTGGGACTGCAAATTGGTGCAACTGTGGAAAGCAGTATGGAGATTACTCAGAAAACTGGGAATGGAACCACCATTTGACCCAGCTATCCCACTCCTTGGTTTATACCCAATGGACTTAAAATCAGTATACTATAGTGACACAGCCACATCAATGTTTATAGCAGCTCAATTCACAAGAGCTAGACTGTGGAACCAACCTAGATGTCCCTCAAAAGATGAATGGATAAAGAAAATGTGTATATATACTCAATGGAATATTACGCAGCTTTTAAGAGTGAAATTATGGCATTTGCCAGTAAATGGTTGGAGTTGGAGAATATCATGCTAAGCAAAATAAGCCAATCACACAAAACCAAAGGCCAAATGTTTTCTCTAATATGCAGGTGCTAATTCACAATAAGGCGGGGAGGGGGGTGGCACCAGGGAAGAATAGCATTACCTTAGATTAGGTAGAGGGAAGTGATAGGAAGGGAAGGAGGATGTGTGGGGATGGAAAAGATAGTGGAATGAAACAGACATTATTACTGTATGTATATATGTGATTACATGACCAATGATTCTGCAACATGTACACTCAAAAAAATGAGAAATTATATTCACATCTATGTATGATATATCACAGTGCATAAATGCATTTTACTGTCATGTGTAACTAATTAAAACAAATTTTTTAAATTTTTTAAAAAGATGTTCCAGGGGCTGGGATTGTGGCTCAGCAGTAGAGTGCTCACCTAGCATGCACACGGCCCGGGTTCGATCCTCAGCACCACGTAAAAATAAACGCATTGTGTACAACAACAGCAAATAAACAAATACTTTTTTAAAAAAGATGTTCCAATTATTTATTATCCTCAGTGATGCAAAGAGCTAACATGCATTCCCCCAGTTTAATAAACTCTGGAAAGTATTGTATAATACTTTTTCTATAGGAATATAATACAATGTACTTAACCATCCTTCTGCAATGAACATTGCTTCCAGGCTTTTCTTTTGCAACCTATGACTTTGCACATGTCTCCAAGCACTCAAGCACATGAATTTCCCAAGGGCAGTGGTTTTCAAATATCAGCATCAAGTTCCCTCAAGGACCTGGTAAGACAAGAAACCTGGAACATTCCCAAAGGTGCTAATTCAACAGGTCAAGAGTGGGACCCAAAATATCTGTCTTTTGAACAAGTTCCCAAGTGAAGTTGGGAAACAATTTAGAACTACAGCTCTAAGATAAAGACTAGGTGGTACTAGTGAGCTGGAGTACATGCATCTCAATATTATTAGATAATTCCAAAGTTACTGTACCAATTTACACTCCCACCAGTTACACATAAGCATTTGTTACTTCCTATCCTCCCAACAATACTGTCAGAATTTTTACACTGTTGCTGACTTAATATGTGTAAACTACACACTTCTGGCCTAATTTCTCTAATTACTAATGAAGTTAAGCATCTTTACATTCAGGTTTCCTCTTCTGTGAGATGGCTATTTGGGTGATTTGTCCATTTTTCTGTTCTTATTGATTTGGAGTTATTTACCCTTCTGGATACTAACCTTTATCAGTAATATGTACTGACAATATCTATTCTCCCTTATGACCTGTCTGATAATTCTCTTGACGGTTTGTTTTTCCTAATGAACATTAAGTTGTCACTGTTAATGTTGTCAGACATATGAATCTCTTCCCTTGTGATATGAACTTTCTATGATCAGTTTAGGAAACCCTTAAATGTGCCAGAATCATAAAACTATCTTTCTGGATTGACTTCTAAACATTTCATAGTTTTGGCTTCTAAATAAAGCCTTTAATTGACCTGCCACTGACTGTTTTGAATCATGTTAATTAAAAATGTATCCCACGCTCAAGAAGGTCCTATTTGGTAAAGGAATATGTGTACATATACACATATATGCTCACATATACATACATACATACACACACACGTATAATAGAGAGGACACAAAAAGAACACCAGTGACATACTGATTCAGTGTTAACAATTACTTTATTGGGTTTATTCTGCTCTCTCACTGAGGTAGAAAAAAAGTGAATATTTTCAAAATGAAAATTTGAAAGGTTATTTGCAAATTAAACAATGATCTCTGCCCCACTCCAGGAAGAATTCATAAAATGTGCCCAAAAATCTCATTCAATGCTCTAGGGACAATTTTTAAATTCAGCATAAGGATCGGGGGGTGTAACTCAGTGGTAGAGAACTTGCCTATCATGTGAAAGATCCTGGGTTCAACCCCCCCCTCCCACAGAAGGAAGGTAGAACACATTTTATAGAATATTTTGCACTGGAAGAGTCATAAGACAAATCACAGTACCACAGCAACAGAATTGGGACAGTTTTCAGAGTTGCCAATTCAAGCACAGTTCCTGAAAAAGAAAAAAAAAAAAGAAAGAAAGAAAAACCTGTTCTTCCAACAGCCTATACCTTTACCTTTCCCTGACATGTTTAATTCTAACAAATAATAACAAAGCTTCTCAAGATAAGGAGTATCTTAGAGGGTCAGATTCAAAAGTTATAACATATATTCATTTCTTTTAAATTTTTCCATCCAAACCACAAAAGATTATAAAAGTCGTTAATTACAAAGGGAAATTTTTTTATCTTAGAAGTGAAAACCTGACAGACACCATCTCAACTAAGAGATCAAAAGTCATATTAACCAGCCAGGTGTGGTGGCACATACCTGTAATCCCAGCACTTGGGAGGTTGAGGCAGGAGGATCGCGAGTTCAAAGCCAGCCTCAACAATGGCGAGGCACTTAGCAACTCAGTGAGACCCTCTCTCTAATAAAAAATACAAAAAAAAAAAAAAAAAAAAAAAGGATGGGGATGTGGCCCAGTGGTCAAGTGCCCCTGAGTTCAATCCCCAGTACCAAAAAAAAAAAAAAAAAAAAAAAAAAAAAGTCATGACACATCTATATCACATACTTCCTGATATGACGCACTAAGGTATTTACCTTTGTGGTATTCTGGTCAAAAGAGCTTAACCCTCAATTTAATCATGAAAGACCACCAGACAAATCCAAATTGAAAGACAGTCTGCAAATAATTGACCAGAAATCTTCAAAAGTATCAAGGTCATGAAAGACAAATAAAAAATAACTATCACAGATTGGAAGACTAAGATGACATGATAATTAAACACAATGTAAGATCCTGGACTACACTTTGAACCAGAAAAAGAACATCAGTGGGACAACAGATGAAATGAAAAAAATAAAAAATAAAAAATCCTGAGTTTAGCTGTCCCAAATGCCTGGTTTCCATAATCACATTCTGGACACATGAAATCTTAGCAAGAGAGGACACTGGGTGAAAGAAACAAAGGAACTCATCTGGACCACTTCTCTTCTTTTTAAATTCTAAAATTCTTTAAAAGCAAAATGTTTTCAAAAGGTATTTCAGGGACTGGGTTTGTGGCTCGTGGTAGAGTGGTTGCCTAGCATGTGTGAGACACTGGGTTCAACCCTTAGCACTGTATATACATAAATAAAATAAAGTTCCAATGACACTAAAAAAAAATATTTTTTAAAAAAAATTATTTCAGATGAAAGACAACAGCATAGGGTTAAGTCTAACATAAAAATGTGCTATTCCTCCAATAATCATACTTTAAAAGGATTAATAACTGAAAATAAGGATTAAACTGTTATAAATTATAATTGTTCATTAACAGTCTATGAATGGATAGACTGAAGAACACAGTGACTTTCTCTACAGCATAAAAATCTCTCTAGACAAATGACCTATTGTATTTTCCCCTGTGTTCTTTTTAGTTCATCTCTACTTACAGTTATTTAACATGTACTATGGGTACATAAAAGTGCTAAGGCCTGATGAGATTTTAAACATCCCAACAATATGTGTTTCTCAATAAGACTATAAGCTTTATGATGGCACCATATTTATATTACCCTTAAATAGACTACATGAGACATGAGAAAACTTAAAGAAAAAAAAAAAGCAAGTGTTTAATTGTTGAATGAAAGAAATTATGAACAGTATTCATACAAACTAAGAGCTTGAAAACATCACTGATATTTCCATTGAATTCTTTGATGCTTTTTACTGTCCCTTAGTATTTAGACACTTCCAATTTTTTAGGTTAACTCAAGAGAACAAAATTATTAAAAGAGGAATATCGCCAGGCACAGTAGCACACGCCTCTAATCCCAGACTTGGGAGGCTGAGACAGGAGGATCCCAAGTTCAAAACCAGCCTCAGCAACTGCGAGGCACTTAGCAACTAAGTGAGGCACTGTCTCTAAATAAAATACAAAAAGGGGGGGGGGGGTGCCCTGGGGGATGTTGCTCTGTGGTCGAATGCCCCTGAGTTCAATCCCCGGTACCCCCCCCCAAAAAAAAAAAAAAAAAAGAGAAATATCACATCTGGAAACTAACGATATGAATATAAAAGCAATAATGCTCAAAAGGAAAAAAATAAAACTTAAAATAGCACTGAGGAGTACTTCATCTATCTCCATCTTCTCCCCCAAAAGGTTCTCCTTCCAGAGCTAAATTTTGGAAGTACTGGATTTATTGAGGCAGGCTGTAATTAATTACTATACACTTTGACATTGCCATTAACTTCTGTCTGCCTCTTATAGGGCTACTTGTAGGTTATATTCCAGGTAGTTGGAATTGCTAGATAATCAGAATTGTTATAATCACGATCTACTTAAACAATAACCATAAAAAGATATTACAGTCACAAGAGAATAACGATAAGAATAAAAGACTCTTGTCGGGAGTGGTGATGCATACCCATAATCCCAGTGGCTCGGGAGGCTGAGGCAGGAGGATCACGAGTTCAAAAGTAACTTCAGCAAAAGCAATACACTAAGCAATTCAGTGAGACCCTGTCTCTAAATAAAGTACAAAATAAGGCTGGGAATGTGGTTCAGTGGTCAAGGGCCCCTGAGTTCAATCCCTAGTATCCCCTTCCCCCAAAAAAGACTCTCTATACCACAGATCTGGACTCCTCACCAGTGCTGCAAGAAAATCAAGACATACATCTCCATGTACGTATACATGTACATATTATTTTTATTTTTACTTCCTTTTTGGTTACTAGGGATTGAACCCAGGGGTGTTCTACCACTGAACTGAATCCCCAGCCCTTTTATTTTTAGATAAGGTCTAAGTTGCACAGGGCCTTGCTAAATTGCTGAGGTAGCCTCAAACTTGCAATCCTCCTTGCATCAGCTTCACATGTTGCTAGGATTCTAGGTATATACTACTGTACCTGGTGCACACACACACACACATGTATATATATATATGCATTTATAATATATAGAAATAATGTTATATACACATCAATGTACTTTCCTTCCCCTCCAAACTGCCATACTCATTCTCACTCTTACTCCCAAAACCAGTATCCTATGAATTAAATTCTACAAATATTTACTGACTATCCTGTATGCACAAGACACAATGCAAAGAACCTGTAAACGCGAAAGCTCTTTTTTAATTTTTTTTATTATTCTAATTTGTTATACACGTTTGCAGAGTACATTTCATTTCATATTACATAAAAAGCACAATTTTTCGAGTTGCTGGTTTAATATAAAGTATTTTTACAATTGTGTCTTCATACATGTATTTAGGGTAATCATGGATAACTCAGTCTGCTATTATTCCTATCCCCTTGCCCCCATCCCTCCCTCCCCCCTCTTTGTTCTATTTAAAGCTCATCCGTTCCTCTCATTCCCTTTCTCTTGCCTTTTTAAGTTAGTATCTTATATCAAAGAGATCATTCGACTGTTGGTTTTTTGGGATTGGCTAACTTCACTTAGCATTATTTTCTCCAACTCCATCCACTTACCTGCAAATGCCATGATTTTATTCTCTTTTAGTGCTGAGTAGTGTTCCATTGTGTATATATACCAAAGTTTCCCTATCCATTCATCTGCTGATGGGCATCAGGGTTGGTTCCACAATCTAGCTATTGTGAATTGTGCTGCTATAAAAACTGATGTGGCTGTGTCCCTGTAGTAAGCTGTTTTTAAGTCCTTTGGGAATAGGCCAAGGAGTGGGATAGCTGGGTCAAATGGTGGTTCCATTCCCAGTTTTCCAAGGAATCTCCATACTACTTTCCAGATTGGCTTCACCAATTTGCAGTTCCAGCAGCAGTGTAACAGTGTGCCTTTTTCCCCACATCCTCTCCAGCATTTATTGTTGTTTGTTTTTTTGATAGCTGCCATTCTGACTGGAGTAAGATGAAATCTTAGAGTTGTTTTGATTTGCATTTCTCTAATCGCTAGAGATGTTGAACATTTTTTCATATATTTGTTGATTGTTTATATATCATCTTCTGAGAAGTGTCTGTTTAGTTCAATATAAGGAAATCAATAAATGTAATTCATCACATCAACAGGCTCAAAGATAAAAATCATATGATCATCTCAATAGACGCAGAGAAAGCATTTGACAAAATACAACATTCCTTCATGTTCAAAATACTAGAAAATTTATGGATAACAGGAACATACCTCAACATCATAGAGGCCATCTATGCTAAGCCCCAGGCCAACATCATCCCAAATGGAGAAAATCTGAAAGCATTCCCTCTAAAAACTGGAACAAGACAGGGATGCCCTCTTTCACCACTCCTATTTAACATAGTTCTTGAAGCCCTAGCCAGAGCAATTAGACAGATGAAAGAAATTAAAGAGATACGAATAGGAAAAGAAGAACTCAAATCATCACTATTTGCAGACGATATGATTCTATTCATAGAAGATCCAGAAAATTCCACCAGAAATCTTCTAAACCTAATAAATGAATTCAGCAACATAGCTGGATATAAAATAAATACCCATGAATCAAAGGCATTTCTATACATCAGTGACAAATCCTCAGAAAGAGAAACTAGGAAATCCACCCCATTTACTATAGCCTCAAAAAAAAAATAAAATATTTGGGAATCAACTTAACAGAAGAAGTGAAAGACCTCTACAATGAAAACTACAGCACACTAAAGAAAGAAATTAATGAAGATCTTAGAAAGATCTACCTTGTTCATGGATAGGTAGAACTAACATTGTCAAAATGACCATTCTCCCAAAAGCACTATACAGATTCAATGCAATACCAATTAAAATCCCAATATCATTCCTCATAGAAATAGAAAAAGCAATCATGAAATTCATCTGGAAAAATAAGAGACCCAGAATAGCCAAAGTGATTCTTAGCAAGAAGAATGAAGCGGATGGCATTACTATTCCAGACCTTAAATTGTACTACAAAGCAATAGTAACAAAAACAGCATGGTATTGGCATCAAAATAGACCAGCTGACCAATGGTACAGAATAGAAGACTCAGAGATGAACCCACACACCTACAGTTATCTTATATTAGACGAAGGTGCCAAAAATGTTCACTGGAGAAAAGACAGCCTCTTCAACAAATGGTGTTGGAAAACTGGAAATCCTCATGTAATAAAATGAAATTAAATCTCTTGCTCTCACCATGCACAAAACTTAACTCAAAGTGGATCAAGGACCTAGGAATTAAACCAGAGACATTGCACCTAATAGAAGAAAAAGTAGGCCCAAATCTCCATCGTGTTGGTTTAGGCTCCAACTTCCTCAATAAGACCCCTATAGCACAAGAACTAAAAACAAGATTCAATAAATGGGATGAATTCAAACTAAAAAGCTTCTTCTCAGCAAAAGAAACAAGCAGTGAGGTGAACAGAGGACCTACAGAATGGGAGCAAATCTTTACCACAAGCACATCAGACAGAACACTAACCTCAAGGATTTATAAAGCTCTTAAAAGCCTTAACACCAAAAAAACAAATAACCCAATCAATAAATGGGCCAAGGAACTAAACAGAAAGCTGACTCTTGCTATAATCTAGTGAAGAAGGCTGATATGTCCACACACCTGAGAGAACTGTATGAGATGTTATGGGTCCTCTGGAATTCAGACTCACCCACATATGCCTACTCATTATCTCTCTACTGAAATCATCTTCCCAAACATCTGCTCCCCTTCCACTGCTGCCCACCCCAGAGCTGGACAACAGGATCTACCCTGTCATCCAAAGTAGATACTTTAAGCCGGGCATGGTGGCGTGCGCCTGTAATCCCAGCACTTGGGAGGCTGGGGCAGGAGGATTGCGAGTTCAAAGCCAGCCTCAGCAATGGCGAGGCACTTAGCAACTCAGTGAGACCCTGTCTCTAATAAAATACACAAAAGGGCTGGGGATGTGGCCCAGTGGTCGAGTGCCCCTGAGTTAAATCCCCGGTGCCAAAAAAAAAAAGTAGATACTTTAGTGTCCACACTGATTCCTCCATCTCACTTTCCTCTCTCACACACTCTCTCCAAATCCACTTTAAATACACATAATCAACTCCCTCCTTCTGCCTCACAGGCCATTATTCTTGGTAGGATTACTGTGATGTCTCATAAAGCACAACAGCCTCTAAAAGACCCTTCTCCTCCAGGTTTACACCACTCAAAGGAACTCAAGTTGCAAGCAAAGTGGTTAAAAATCACAGCTGATAAATTTGCATATGCCACTCTGCTGCCTACATTCTTCAAAGAGGCCTCTCCAACCTCTCATATTCTGCAATCCAATACCCTAAACTCCTAAAATGTTCTATGTTTACTCCTCATTCTTGGAAATACTCTACCTGAAACTCTACTCACCATTCTCCCTTTATGTCTTAGCCCCCAACTAGTTGCTATTCATTCTTTAGATATTATCCCTTTCTGGAACCCCTCCCTAATCTAAACCTAGGTTAAGTGGTTATGCTAAACATTTTTTGCTTTTAGGGCTACCTAAATCCCAAGTTACCGTTTAATTTCAATGGACTCGTCTGTCCTAAGTGTTTCTGTGAAATGTAAGTCACAGAATAGCTGCTCCATCTCTCTGATCCCTAGGAACTCTGATGGCTTGGCCAACCTCATGTTCCCGCCCAGAACTTTAAATGCCAGAAAAAAAATGACACAAGGAGGCAGGAGCAGGTAAGAGACTCCCCAGTAGCAAGAGAGTCAACATTACAGCAACAAAGATAGTAACTTTTTTAGGAGCAACAGTTGCTAGCAGGAAAATTCTGACAAGACTATTTATAGAAAATGACCTAGACTAGAAAATTCTGACTGGTGGTCTCAACCACCCAGCCTCTTTTGGATCCTGTCAAACCCACTTCTCCAGCCCTACCATCAATTCTGAAAGCTATTTCAGAAATTAGTGTTTTGAGTTAGGTTTCAAAGACTAGTTTGTATTCACTTGACTGAGGGGACATCTCCCCAACATTTATTCTAAATATGTTTATTTTATTAGAGAACAAAGCCAGCCACAGTCCATTTCTACTGTACTAACATCAGATTGTAGTGCCAATGCCCATTGGCTGAATATTCCCCACGACCTCGTTCCTCATTTTACCCTAATGCAAAGGCTAACAAAAAGCAAGCAAAAAATGTTTCCTGAATGGATTACTTGATTCCACTACTAATCAGTTGGAAAGAAAGGAAAACTCTCAGTGGAGGGTCACCTTTCATGCTTAAGCAACCAACTACCACTGAGGGTGTCAATGTACCAATTAGAACTACACAGCCTATTCTTTTATCCAAGAATTTATAAACTAGAATTCTTATCATCTTGAGAAACAAACCACTTTGGGGGGAGGGGTCAAAGTGGATTGAACCCAGAAGTGCTTTTACCCCCTCCAGTCCTTTTTATCTTTTGAGACAGGGTCTCAAAATTGCTTAGGGCCTAAGTTGTTGAGACTGGCCTTGAACTTGCAATTCTCCTGTCTCAGTTTCCCATGTCCCTGGAATTACAGATGTGTGCCATGGCACCTGGCACAAACCACTTTCTTAGAGATGACAAGAGAGAAGAACCAAATTAGGAACCTATTTTATTAAAGTTAAGAGTTCTCCTCTAATAAAATAAGCATATTTGAAGTAATGTTGGGTAAATGTCCCCCCAACCAAGTGAATACACACTAGTACTTGAAACCTGACTCAAAACACTAATTCCTGTAAGAAGTTTTTGCCACTCCTCACTAAGCAGTGCTGCTCCCATATCTATACTGCAGCACTTAAGAAAGTTGTGTTTATTGAAATATGGGTCTCTTTAACCACATCTCAAAATTATTAACGGAAATATGTTACAATCTCTAGCACCTAGAATACCGTTTAGAATAAAGCAGGAACTAATCTTTCGGAAATGTAGCCTTTTTCCTTTGCTTTCAGAGGTACCTATGCAACTCTGTCCTATCTTGCAAGTTTTCTGTAAATACAAAATATTTCAAAACAAACATTTTTTTAAATGCACCAGTATCAAGTATTATCAGACATCACACTTGCCACACATGTCATGCCAAGAGACATTAAGTAACTACTAGAGAACACTGCCTTGTGATGGTAAGTTAACAATTTTGCTTGTAACAAACTTGAAAGAGTAATACCTGGAGATTTGAACCCCAACACAAATTTTGGTCAAGTTATTTAATCTGAATGTTTGTACAAAGGGAATAATTTTTATAAGGCTGCTGTGCTACAGAAAGTATACACAGTATGTCAAATAGCATTTGAGCTCTTCTAATAATGTTTTAATCAGTGTTAGTTCACTTCCCTATACAGTGTTCCAACTGGACTAACACCTCAAAGCAGAGGCATACTGTATCTAGTCCCACCTTGCACAGACTGTACGGTTACAATTCAGTACACCAATAGACTATGATTACCTATGAAATTAAGAAAGCCTACAAGTGTCCATGGCTGCCAGCCCTGCCAAGAAGTCCTATTCCAGAATCGCTCCATGAAATAAACGGGCCACTCAAAACCCAACGCAACCGACAGGGGTCAGCAGCTACTGCCACCCATCTCCTCCAGACTAACTGCAGAGGGAGGGCAAGCACGCCCGGGCACAGGAACAGTCACGGGAGCGGGAGACCCAAGCCCAGCGCTGCCCGCGCGGGCGGCCGCCCTGGGTCCCGGCGCGACTGCGGGGAGACCGGGCGGCTCCCGTCCCGAAGGCAGGAGGCGCAGCACGGCAGGCGCAGCAGCCCGCCTACACCTGGGTCGCCAACCACGGAGGCGTCGGGGGCCAGGGGTGCCACGGGAGCGGGCGGGCGGCCCTTGACGCCGCTGCCGGAACTGCACTCGGAGCCTGGCGGCGCTGCAGTTGGAGCGCCGGCTTCTCATTCGGGGGGACGGCCCCGGGGTCGGCGCGGGGGGCGCACGAAGGGTGCCCGGGCTGGTCCTGCGCTGACGGCCGGCGCGGCGGGGAAACCGAGGCCCGCGGCCCCAGGGGCCTGAGAGCGCGCCAGCCCGCGGACGGCAGGGCGCGAGGCTGCCACGGGGCCAGCAGGCGGGCGCGCAGGGACGTGGCGGAGCGCCGGGCTGGGCGGCGGGGCGGCGAGCGCGAGCGGGCGGGCGAGGGTGTGTGTCCGGGCGTGGGTCTGGGCGGGCGTCGGGAGGGAACGGCGGCAGGGAGGGGCGGAGGGGGGGGAGGGGGGAGGAGAGAGAGCGAAGGGCCCTGACGGGGCTCCGGGCGTCCAGCCGCCCGGCCCCGGGCCCTCAAGCCACCGCCCCCAGGCCCCGCGCTGACGCTGGACGGTCCCCGCCTCCAGGCCCCCCGCCCCGCCAGAGAATAACTTACCTGTTTGCCGACGGAATCGCTCCTGCTAGCCCCTCTGACTGACTCCTCCGGCTCACCGTCTTCCCTCTGGGAGGAAGAGGCGGGACTTCCTGTTTCTCCTTTTAGCGACTTCCGGCCGTCCCCAGGGCGACTCTGTGGTGGCTGGAACACCGGATACCACAACCAAAAAGCAAGATCTCTCGACTTTTCTAGTATACCTAAGTTGAATTCCGTCTTTTTCCCCCGAATGGCAGACGGCCCCGTGTGTCGACTTGTTTTAGCCCAGCAGCTCTTTCCGGAAGTCACTTAAAGACGAGACAGGAAGTCCCACCCCTCCCCGAAAGAAGGAAAACGGAAAGCCGAAAGAGTCAATCTAAAGGAAATGCGGTTTGGGCTCGCAGACGGGTGTCTGGTCTGGAGGACCACCGGGATTCCCAGCGGAGCTGGCTGTTCCCGGGCCGATCCCGCCTCCTTCCTGCCCCATCCCTCCGCCTCTAGGGCGGCGCCGGAAACTCCAAGAGGACTGGGAGCCCCTGTGCCCGCCTGGCCGCCTCAGGCTCTGAGTTAAAGGCTCGCGACTGGGCGGCTCTGCGAGACTCGTGCTGCCGCACCCGGGGGCAGCGGATCTGGGGACGCAGCCGTGGGCCTCGAGCCGAGCGCCGGTGCTGCTGGGAGGCTGCGTGCAGGCCAGGAGAGCTGAGGATGTTCCCCTATGCACTTTTTGTTGAATGGACGTACAGTCCAAGGAATTGCTAGGAAGAGAAGGCCTGGTCCGGGGTACAGTAGCCCCGCCGTGTTCAAGCCCCCCTGGACCTCAAGTGTAGAACCTTCTCTCCCGAAACTGGCCTGCGTGGCCGGGGAGAGCGTCACAGCGTGCCGGGCGCCGTGACGAGGACGCGTAGGTGGCGGCGGCCTGCTTGGGGTCCGACTCATGATGGGGGTGCTGACTTCGTTTTTGTAGGCGTAAGGGAAGAGACTGTAATGGGATGTTAGCAGAATACATTCAGGGAACAGACCCAGACCCTAACCTTCCTCGATGCGGTTTGCAGAGAAGTTTTCTTGGACGTTATCTGGTTGAATTCTCATATCCGCAGGGAAGAACTGCGATTCACAAGTCAAATAACTATGCCAAGATCACATATCTAGTAAAAGTGGAGCTCAACTCCAGGAGGATCACAAGTTTGAGGCCAGCCTGGGCAACACTGTTGCAAGATCATGTCTCAAAAATTAATGACAATAAATTAACAAATACCATATATTGAGCAACTACTTATGAGCTAGGCACCATGCTAAGTGTTTTACATATATTACCATTTTGCTACCAACAACCCTATGACAGGGATGTTCTCATTCTTCCTGTATGCCCAAGGAAACTTAGGCTCAGACCTTTGCCCAAGAAGATTTAACTGGCAATATCTGGAGTCTGGATTTTAATTAGAAGCCATTTGATAGGTCTGTATCTTTTCACCAGTGGTTTCCAAGTTTGCTGCACTTTAGAATCACTTTAGGAGCAATCTGAATGACCAAGTCATATCTGAAGCAAGTAAATTAATAAATTATGTTAGCTTTGTGTCCTGTTGGGTGGCAGAGCAGTCGCATACAGCATTTTCAGCTGTCAACAATGTTTTTGTTAGTGATCTCAGAGCCAAGTGTAGACAGAAGCCAGAGAAAGAAAGAAGGTCCTCCAGTGATTCAGATGTGGAGGAGGGTTTGAGAAGACCTATGTTGTGCTGTCTCTTCAGGCAGGAATGTAAGCCAGAATCCTCTGTTCCCAGGCCAACAGTAGGAAATTATACTGATAACGGGAGTAGGGAATGAGGATCTCCTTCCCAAGAGATCCTCTTTTTCAAGAGTTCTCTCTCCGGGTAACTCATTTTAAGATTACTTTTCACTGTTCTTACCTGTCTCCAGCTAAAAATCTCACAGGAGGCCCATCCCAGCAGGAAAAATTAGCACCTGAACCATTTCAGAAGAACTTTTAAATTTGTGATCAACGATGTGTTTTCCTTTATTAGAAAAAAAAAATGATGCAAGAAGAATGTTAGATTTAATTGCCTTCTTAAAAAAAAAAAAAACAATCATTCATCCTCAGCTGGAATTTAGGGAACAGTTTCTGACCTCATTTCTTTTAGTGTTATAATTTTTTATTTACAACTATTTTCAAACTTAGAATAAAGCCGAAAGAAAACTACCAAGAATTCCCAGGTTTCCTGCATCCAGATTCTATAATTGTCCATATCTTTCTCTCTTTGCTTTATGGTTTGATGCATACTCTTACTGAATCAATCAAAAGTACATTGCAAATATTATTCCATTTTACTCCTAACTGTGTCAGTGCACATGTCCAAAGAACATGGATAGTCTCTTAGCCACAAAACAATTATCAAAATCGTGAAAATAATTATATGCTATTTTTACACTTGATCTTAGCCGAAAGGCTAAGAGGCATGTGAAAATAACAATATAATATTTTTATGTAATAATCTGTTATATTTGTGTCATTGTGACCAAAATACCAACAAGAACAACTTAGAGGAGAGAAAGTTTTGGGGGGCTCATTGTTTCAGAAGTCTTGAGTCCATAGGTGGCTGACTCCATTGCCTGGGCCCAAAGTGAGGCAGAACATCATGGTAGAGGAGCACTGCTCCCCTCATGACAGCCAGCAAGTAGAGAAGAAGGGTAAAGGGCATCAGAGAAGATTAAAGCTTCCAGGGCACACCCCCAGTACTCACCTCCTTTAGCTGTGCCCCACCTACCCACAGTTAGCACCCAGTCAGTCCATTCAAATGAGAATGAACTGATTATCTTAGAGCTCTCAAATCTTATCACTTTACCTCCAAACATTCAGGCATTAAAAGGAGCTTTGGGGGAACACCTCATATTCAAACCATAATAACATTTTCAGATTATTTACTCATTTTTACCTTGTTCTATATTTTTTACATAATTTAAAGTGTTTCTAAAAGGGGTTGTAGATTAAGCACAGAGAAAATAAATAGTGAAATGGGAGGCCTTTGTCCAGCTGTATTAATAATTACAATAAGTGTTAATAATACTCCATTAAAAGAGATTATCAGAATGGATTAAGAAACAAGCCTTAACCATCTGCTGTATACAAGAGATGTTTGTTAAATAAAAAGTTGTATTGATGTGTCTTCCAGCCTCCATTTGCTTCTGACGAACACTCAAGGTAATTCACATCTTTGCTCCCCTATATATCACTTGTCATTTTCCAGAAGTTAATAATGTAACTACACATAATATTCTGATCTGTTAAAATCTGAAAATATATGTCTTTTGCCAGATTTGGAAAATTAAGGACCAATAATTCTCCAAATATATTTCTTCCCATTTTCTCTCAGTGTCTCTTGGTCTCCACTTACATATCTTCTGATAATATATACCAAGTTCATTGAAACTCTGTCCTTTTATGTTTTGTTCTTGTTTTTGTTTTCATTCTCTTTTCTCTCTGACATTCAGATTGGGTAAATTCTATTGATCCATCTTCCATGTTCCCTGATTCTTTTTTCACCTCTAACCTGTTAAAATCATCCTGAGATTTATTTATTTCAGATACTACATGTACAATTCCTCAAAATTCTATTTAGGTTTTTCTTATAATTTCTGTTTATCAAATGAGGACAGTTTTCAATTTGTTCATTTACTATAGGCATATTTCCCTTTATATTCTTGAACACAAGTTATAATAGCTGCTTTGAAATTTTGTCTGCTGATCCAATGTCTGGATCATCTTGGGCTAATCATTAATTTTAATGTTTTGATTATGATTCTCAATTTTTTTATTTCTTAAACATCTAGTAATTTTAGATTGCGCCTTAGACATTTGAAAAATACAAGGTAAAGATATGTTCCTCTTTTGAGCATTGGAGTGTTTTTTTGTTTTTCTTATTGTTCATTTGCCTTGTTTCAACAAGCAATCATGGCAATATTTGTACTCCATACTTTGTCATGGGATGCAACTTTCATTTTGTTCCTGTAGCCTTAGCCGGATGGGGTTGGATCTGTTCACACATCGTAGTCCAGGCAATGTCCAGGAGGTCACACAGAGCATGTAAAAGGTGGCATTTCCCCACTGTGGCTCTCTTCTTTCCAAAACTGCACCCCTTACTTTTATCTGCTGCAGTGTCCCAAAACTCTGCCTTCTGCCTCTGCAAATGAGGCTTTACATAGACTTTAAACACCCTCCTTCATTTTGTATGATTACTTAAAACTTGAAAGGACGCATTGGTCATTTTTGGTGACTAGTCATTTTTATGACTAATTCACTTCAACGGTGTCACTTAAAGTTCTAATATCCTTTAAATTAACATTTTTGTGATTACATTCAAATGCCTACTTACAATAACAGAATATGCTATGAAAAGTTAAACACCCACACTGGAATGTTAAATCTTAGCTTTTTCTGAATACTGTTTTGGCAAATTTCACTGTGGGAGGTGAAATGATTTAAAGCTTGATATTTTCTATTATAGTCAAAGGCATAATTTCTCCGACATCATTTTTCATTTGGAATAAGGAAGTACCCTAGAATAATGTTTTAAAATAAAATTTGTCCACATAATGACAATTTTTTTTTCAATTCTACCCAAACTAAAATAGCTCAGAAGCATTTATTTACTTATCATAACTGCTAAGAAATTATAGTCATTACACCTACCATCACTTCTATATCATACTAGAAAAAAAATACATTTTTTTTCTTCAGAAGATCTCCTGTTTTCCTGTCTTTCTACTTCATTGTTAATGGAACCTTTGGACGGCTGAGGAAAGTGCAGAACATCCCAACTCAGCCTCTGCCCTCGCCTCCCCCAAAAGTTTCCTTTCTGAACAAGGATGTTCTTGTCAGCATAGTAAAGAGGAGTGTGTTTCTTACTTTCTAAGTGAGCTACAGTATAGACTGTGCTATTACAGAGCTGGTTGGTGAAAGAACAGAGGAAGAGGTACAGTATTAGGCCTTGGTTTGAGTTAACTTATTATGAGAGTTAGTGGTAAATCAAGACCTAAAATCATGAGTTTGTTCATCAGCCATGACATGTTCAATTAATATTCAAATTTAAATTGAAAATACATTAAAAATAACAATGTATACATTTAAAACTTGACATCTAGAGTAGTATACTATCTATTAAAATAGTACTTCAAAATAATTTGTCCCTACTGTAAAACAGAGCTTGAGAATATGTTTTTAAGTGAGAGCAGCTATCAATAGAAGTGAGAAATCAGATAGAATAGCATTTATATTCTTTCACAAGCTCCTTATTCCTCTTCTAAGAAACTTGTTGAGCACATATTATGGATCATGCATGGTTTTTGATGCTTAGAGGGTGCACACTCTCCTCAGCCCAACTCGTCACCCGGCAGGAATGGCAGAACAGTGTTACCCAATCTTCTGATTACCCAAGAGAAATATGTGTGTGAAATCTGCCAGTTGTGCAATGTTGGCATTCATTTCAAAATTATTTAGGACACTGTAAAGGCCACATCAAACAGGGGTCCATGTAGGGCTCACAGACTGCTGGTTTGCTGCCCGGGTGAACCAAAATGTTGTCCTTGCCTGGGAAAGTTGCACAGTGAACAGCATGGATAGCTTGGCATGGTCTGTTGTGTGTCCCCTCTTCCATTACTAACTGCTCTCAAGAAGATTTCAAACTAAGAAGAGTAGAAAAGCAGAGTCCAGGATGGGGCAGCAGCCTGGAGGAGGAGGGTCCAAAAGCTGTAGCTGGAGGATCGAGATATTCATGATCAGCGTTAAGCACCTACTGTGTGCAGCATACTCTGCTGGATGCCTGACGTTCTCACTTGGAAAGGGAAGATTCTGGTGTCACAGAGCTGAAAGTTGACTAAGGGAAAGGTAGATGAACAAAAATTATGAAAGTTCCTGGAAGCATGCACATGGATTGTACGGGTGTTGAAATCTTCATTCGTCACACATTTCCTGAGGACATAAATATACCTGGAATTTTGAAGACACCACAGTAAACAGAACAAACATGGTCTCTATCCTCAAGGACTTTGCACTCTAGCAAGAGAGCTGGCAGTTTTTAAATGGTACAAATGTGTGCTTAATTAGAATTATAATAAATACTGTAAAGGAACTAAGGAGAATATGACAGTATAATAGAGACACCTAACTTGGGGTGAAACAGAAAGTATCTTCCTGAAAAATTACATCTACACTGAGATCTGAAGAATAATGAGGGGTTGGGAATATCAGCCAGACCCCTAAGGCAGTAAGAGAGTTCCAGGAGCGGGAGAAGAATCAGGGAAGGCTCCGAGGCAGCTCTGGGTGGTCCAGACACCAGAAGAATGTCCAGGAGGGAATGTCAGGGCACATCTCAGAAGGAAGAGCCAAGCCAGAAGAGGAAGCCAAGGTCAGACTGAACAGCACTGTGACCCTCCTGACGTCTCATGGTCACGCCAGGGTTGGGTGAGAATGACACCAAGGGGCAGTGCAACACGGTGGAGAGGCACTCTCGGTGAGCGGAGAGACCGATTTTGCGATGACCCAGCAAAAGCAATGGAGGTTTTGGCATATGGAATTGACTGGTCTTGACAGTGTGTTGGGTTTGGAAAGACGGGTGTTGGAAGATTTAGCACTCTGCCCATAGTCCACTTTTCAAGATGGGGACCCCCAAAGAGGAAGCAGATATGGGGATGGATGGAGGTTTCTGTTTAGAAAGAGTGGTGTTTCAGATATGAAGTAGGCAGAAGGATCAATAGGTCTGCTTTTCACAACAGGGGACTGCATGAGCATTCAGATGACACAAAGGCCGTGGGGGTGATGAACACACGCAGAATGGATGTCCAGTGAGCAGAAGCCTAGAACCATCCTCAATCCCTCTCCCAAATCAAGTGCAGAGTAAGGGTGCACTGACCAAGGTTCTCAAACTGTCTGACAGACATCGAGGCCAGGCTTCCAAGCCACTGAATTTTATTTTTCAATACAGCACAAAACCAAAAATGTTCCCAGGCATCATTATTTTATGCAACAGCATCTACGATTGGTGTTCATAATCCCTAAACGTCATCACAGCAGTGACATGTCAGCACACTGTTTCTACCAACTAAACTAGATGCCTTGTCCTCCTCCAGTACAATCAAGTCCCCCCGGTTGATATGTCACAACATACCCGTAAATAGACTGGGTGGTCATTTTAACCCATGTGCATGTATTTCTTGGATAAAGTTTTAAACCAATATTTAAATGTCTCTCTCCCCAACTTTTTGCCTCCTTGTAGCTGGCAAATTGGCTTGATCAATAACTGAGGAGGCTTCTCATGTCCCTCTGAATGTAACAAATTCAGTTGATCGTTCTCTATGGCTCCCACATATCACAGCCAGACCAGGGTAGCTATGAGGCTTGGAATTGGGTGAAAAACAGGAAAACAGAGCTAGGGAGACCCTCCTGACCCTGGGTGGCAGCAAAACATGAACTTTGGACTCTGACACTCCAGGGTTTGAATCTCCGAGGAGGTTCAACACCCTCAATAACTACCCCTCCTTCCCTTCTTTCCTGGTAATTGAATAGTTAACAGAGACACTGCTGGTCTCAGAGATTTAACAGGAATAAGTAAATACATAGTATTGTTTAATGACTTCACAAAATGGATATTACATCACCCAGAAATGGTTACAACATATTTTATAATAAACTTTTGTCAATTGATCAATATAAACACTTTTTTGCAAAACATAAATCAATATCATAAATCTTTTGCTCTGTTAGTCCTCAGACAAAATGTAAAATGCCTCAGGTAGTTCCAACAGAATCTAAAATACCACAGACACAGCATAATGTGGAGAAAACAAACTGTGCATGATACCACAAAATAGCAGGCACCTGCCAACCCAACACTCAACAGCAGGGTTGATGTACCCCAGCATCAGAAAGACATGGCAGTATGAAGTCCTCTGCTTCCAAAGCAAACCATAAATGGAATCCTTGATAAATTTCCCTGAAAAGACTGATTTCCCTAGTTCAATCCCATTTCTATCAGTAGGTCAAGATAAACTGAGTCACTGACCACATGGTCCAGTCTTTTTTTTTTGTTTGTTTTGTTTTGGTACTGGGGATTGCACTTGGGGGCACTCAACCACTGGGCCGCATCCCCAGCCCCTTTTTTGTATTTTTATTTAGAGACAGGGTCTCACTGAATTGCTAAGTGCCTTGCCATTGCTGAGGCTGGCTTTGAACTCACGATCCTCCTGCCTTAGTCTGTCCATTTTTAATGTGATGCAAGCTTGAAAACCTACATTTAAAGAACCAAAAGAGACATGGGAAAAAATTGAAGGCAAATGTGTTATATTTTGTTTTTATTTGGACTCATGAAAGAAACATTTTTAATAAACCCTTAAATTCCTCACCATTAATGTGATTTCAATAATGAATTTATAAATATTGAATTGATTTATTTACATGTACTTGACTATAAAAATTACATTACTTTTTTGTGTTTACACCATCAAACCCAATCAAGCCAAACAAGATGGTTAACTAAAATGATTAATGAGTGCCGCATTAGGTGATGACTTTAAATTTAGACTGTATTACTGATGTCAGGGTTGATTAGTTCTCTATCTAAAACTGATGCTATTAAAAGCTTTGAGCAATTTAGATGTAGTCATTGAGTAAAATTCCAATGGAGTGAGAGAAATTCCATCAGGATTGAGATTGCTGTGGTGAATGTACTTGTGTGCAAAAGTTAGAGAGAGAAGCTTTACTGACAGGGTGGGAAGAATAGGAGGCCGAGGAACTGATTAGGTGGCATCAATCACAGCGAAGGCAAAGCAGCTTAGAATCAGAGAAAAACTCTTCTTTGCACATGGAATCCCAAACGGCATCGGGTATGAATCTTAGTCATTTCGGCTTCAGAACTTTTCACCAAGCAAGAGGAAATAAATGAAGGGGAGGAAAGAGGCTAATACAGCACCATGCCTTAGTAACTCCTCTAAAAGTGAACCCACAGGGAAATCACAGTAGTCAGTGGTGGAGACCAACATTTTTATTAATAAGATAAAAGGAAAGTGTGGGCAGAGCAACAGTGATGTAAGTGTTAACAGTCCCTGGGTCGAATGATTATGTGTCATGGGCGTTTCAGGACCTAGAAAGCAAACTGTAGGGATTACGCCCATTGTATTGCAGGTGAGAGTCTAACTCATTAAAGAACTGTCCTAATCATGCTTGAAGGTTAGACTGAACCCAATCACGGGACTACTGCACAGGACCCGGAGAAATGCAGGTAGAGGCAGCTGGGACTGTAGGAGGGTGAGTGGTAGGGATGTTAGACCATTTCCAAAGTCTTCCAGATATTGTATTCTTGGTTCAAACGTCCCAAGGCATTTCAAATGAGAGGGAAAACATACTTGATTGGACCAACATTCTTTGGATGTTTAGATGTCATCTCTGCTAAGAGGTGTGGGAGGGGATCTATCAGTGGGTAGTACTGGAAGTTTCTACTGTCATGAATGTAGCTTAGCAATCTCCAGGAAAAAGGCAGCAAATAACTTGGACCCCTCTATGTAGTTCCACCTAACAAAAGGAAAAACAAAGAAAAACTTTGTTATAATGACCAAACAAAGGAAGAAAAGTATTCTACCATTTAGACAGGAAGATTGATATCATAAATCCAATCTAAAGTGCTGGACACTATTCTGAGATCCCAGAATGAAAGGCACTTGATGATTTCTGTGTCAAAATGGCATTATTATTAAGAATATGGAAATCTGTCTTAGGCCCAATTTTTTTTAAAAAAAGTTCATTTTCCTTGGTTTCTTATCATTGACGTGACATGGATATCAGAGCCACACGCCCTCTTGTTTCTTACTAGTCTGGGAGACTTAGGAGGTCTGTGTCAGACATGCCTAAATATTCTCTGCTATGGACTGAATGTCATGACCCCCAAAATTCAGTTGTTGAAGCCCTAACCCCCAATGTGACTGTATTTGGAGGCAGGACCTTAGAGAAGATGCCAAAGGTCATTGCTGTCAGCAGGGTGAACTTTACTCCCCAGGGCCGGTGCCCTCAGAGGGAGGAAGGACCTGAGCTCACGGGCTCCATGGCACTCTCCCTCTCCTTGCCGCTCCATTCCAACATGTGAGGACACAGGAAGAAGGCAGTGGTCTGAGAGCAGGCAGAGAGCCCTCACCCGGAGCCCAGTCGACCAGCACCTTCACCCAGGACTTCCTAGCCTCCAGAACTGAGAAAATGGATGTCTGTTGCTTAAGCCACCCCGGACGGAGTTCTCCATTGTCACATAGGGTGAATGGGCCTGCCCACGTGCAACCCTGGGCTTGTGCAGCAGGACCCAGTGCACACAGGGACCTGCTGACCTGTTGATCTTCTCATTCTGAGAGTGTTCCCCATCATCGACAGCCCCCAGTGGAAGCATCATCACGCTCTTTTGAATGGTGTCCTGGATCATTCTGGCTATTGGAACGGTCGACCCATCCCGGATCATATCTGGTTCTGTTCCAAACACTGAAACACAGAAAAAAAAGGAGGCAGGGGATACATGACAGGACGAACCCCTACTAATCTCAAATGGAATATTTGCTTTAGCTTTCTTTTTCTTTTTTTCTTTCCCATTTTTAACATTAATTAGATTTGGTGGCCAGGGTAAGTAAGCTCTTTGATATCATGCAACTTGTGTTCTCAAATGAACAAAGCAATCATGAAGAAACCTGTGGATTCCTTCTTTATAATTACATACTTAAAAAATCTTTCTTTTGAATCTGTTTGAACTGATTTTTAAAAAGTTTGTAATTTAAAAGATTTGTAAAAATAGTGCAGAAAGCAGTCCCATATATCCCTAACTCTTCCTTCCAGCATGTTAACACACACAACTGTTGTGCAGCGATCAAGAACTGGAAAGTGACAGACGCATGTCCTGAACCATGCTCCGGACCTCACAGATCCCACCGTCTTTCCTTCCAGCACCCAGTGCAGAGTCCCACACTGTGTTTTTTCGTTGTTCTTCTTAGTCTTTTCAAGCCTGTGATCATTTCTCAATATTTTGTTGTCTTTTGTGAACACAACCTTCTTAAAGAACACACCTATCAGTTGTTTGGTAAAAGGCTCCTCAATTTGGGATGGTCTGATATTTTCTTGTCGTTGGAAGAGGTTATGCATTTTTGGCAAGTCACAAGATAATGTACCCACTTTAAGGGTTTCTCCATGAACTAAATACTATGAAAGTGGGAATTTCTTGGGGTTTTTTGGTAACAGATGTACAAACAAATAGCTGTCCTCCACTCCCACTGGAACGTCACAGCGTTTCTCCCAGTTTTCAAGGGATCCCATGAAAGAGTTTCCACTGCTACCCTCAGTTCTAGGTAGGGATGACTTCAAACCCTCTAGCTCAGAGGACAAATCACCTGTGATTGGCCGGCAATAAAAACTAAAACAAAGAAATGAAAGAGAATATGATACCGGTTCCTGAATTTCAAAGCAAGGTGTGAATGTGAATGAAGGGCTGTGCCTTCTCAGCAGAACTGGGTCACACACAGTGGGCAAAAAGGAGCACGCCATCAAGAGCATGTCAGACCTTTCCATGGCCCTTGACCTTGACACTTCGACCTCCACTCAGCTGGCATAGCACCCACCTTCTCACCTTCCTAGCTCTTCTTCCTCTTTTCTTCTCTCTCAATTTTCATAAATAAAATATCTGCTCGATTGAGGCAGTGGGAATTATGATGTAGAGAAATATGGCTCTAAGTGTTGGGCTTGTTCTCTAATTTTCCATGGCTCTGTCTCTTAAACGGATAACCCCGTTGGAGATTTAGGACTGCAGTGAGCTCTGGGTTCCAAATTCCAGCTCTACTTCTCCGAGTAGTGTAGCCTCAGGCCCCTCCTGTAGCTTTGTGCTATAGAGCTATATAAACACTTGCCAGAGTTTGCCCAGGTCGCTTTGGGGGACACTCCCAAACTCTCCCCATTTTGTTATCATTGGCAGGGTTTCCCTCTTGCAGTAGAAACCAACAAGACTAGGAAGCTCCTGTCCTGGCATCCAGGGCCCTGTGCTTGTCCCATCATATATATATGCCTTGTCCAGGACTTTGAAGAATATAGAATTAAAATAAGCACCCTCAAGGGAATGCCAAACAAAACCTTGCAGCAGAAGCCACGAGGCCACTGGTTTGGAGTGGATGGACTGGCATTAGGTTGCTCGTGTGTTTTGACTTTATACAGCAAGCTCATCTCCCGAAGCCCTTCCCTGGATACCTCTCATGGCCTCACGTGGGGCTATGTCTCTCCAGGACAGTTTGGTGTTTGCATGAGTCGCAAGGTCCAGCTGTGGGGTTGTGAAGAACTGGACCACACCCAGAGCAGAAATGAAAGACAGAACTTACGCGGCAATGGGTCCATGGTTAGAAATTCTCAGGGGAGACTTTGTTTTCATCCAGAGCACAAACAAAGAAGGTCAAACGTGCACACAGGTGCACCCACACACAGGGCTGAACAGGGCTCTGAGGGAATGCTGACCTTTGTGCAGTGAGGTCTATGTTCAACTTCCTGCTGCACGCTGGCCTGGGGCTATCACAGCCCTGGCTTCCTGGTGCCCAGGGAGAGCAGAGGCCCACAGGGCAGCACATTTGCTAGCCCTTCTTTCATATGGGTTAATCTGTTTTTGAAAGGATTTTTATAGGTTGGCCAACATTTCCATGAGCTTTGCATCAAGAGGGTTTGGAGTTTTTCTAGGCCCTCATTTTCCCTAAAATGCAGGTCTCCAGACTTGAATTTGTACCCTGGCTTTGCCACTGAGATGTGTGCCCTTCAGCAAATCACTTAGTCTCTTTAACCGCCAGCTTCCCCCGTGTGGACCGGAGAAGGCTGGAGACAGTGGTGCGGGGCCCTCTGTAGATAGCGCACCCTCAACGACATGCTCTAGATGCAAAGGAGAGCCAACCCCTGAGTTTCAGAAGTGCCTGCTGACCCACTGTCCCACAGGCAGGAGCCCCTGGTTCCACCCTACCCTGGCAAATCAGAACATCTAAGGTCCCACCTCTTCTGATGGCGCTTTTTGCTGCAAGATACTGAGTGTCGTTGACGTTTGCGGTCCAGGGTTGAAGTCCGAGTGTCATGGAAGCAGCCATGCGGTTAGAGCTGTTCCTCTTGGAGAACACGTCCTCGAGATGCTGCTTCACCTAGAAGGCGACGTTGTGACAGTAAGAGAAGAAGGACCTCAGGCTCTGCTGGCCCAGGGAACGAAGTCTCCCGTCGAGGAACCAACTGAAATCCCAGCCTGACTCTGGGGACACCCGAGGGTGCGACGCAGAGGGCAGCATCCTCAGCCCTGAGAAGAGGTGCTGGGCACTGTGCTCCTCCTCCCCTCCTGCCCCGTCCCTGCAAGCCCCAGGCCCCACGCCTGTCCCCACCCATCCTTACCACAGTGTCTGACACATAGTGGTGTTCTAGTACCTTCTGTGAAAACTGTGAAACACAGCTGCTCGTTTGGAATGTCCTTGTTTGAGGATTTATCAGCGTTCTAGTGAATATTTGGGGAACTTTCTGAAAAGAGCGGTGGATGCCAAGCCAGACCGTGAGGGAGAGGCTGCAGCAGGCCTGTTCCCTTTGCCTCTCTCCCATGCCGCGGTGCAAGTCCTGCAGGGAACCCCGTCCCCGAACGAGCCCTCCCATCGCTCCTTCAGCTGACGGTAGCACACGGGGCACGCGCAGGCAGCCCGGGACTGCTCCAGGTGTTGTGGACAAGCCACAGAAGACCCTGCCCTCGGGGGTGCAGTGGTAGAACGAGGGGCCACGCACCCAGACAAGGAGGGCGGAGGGAAGGGCGCAGGGTGCAGCGCACCCACCAGACAGAGGAAGAGCACCATGGAAAGAGCCACTGAGGGTCAGGCTGGTTGCTCTGCTCTCTGTTAAACCAGCGGCAGGTAAAGTGATGATGGGTCGATGAGTTAGACATATCGCGCCTTCCAAACGATACGTGCAGTGAATGGCTGCTTCAGACTGTCGGCTTCAGACACCCTGAGAAAAGTGACGGCGGGGCCTGAGCGTCTCTGGCTCCCTGGGAACGGGCAGTTCCTGCTCCATCCACATCAGAACCTGTCTCGCCTTTCCAGCGCCCATCTCATTTTTAAAAATTTCCCCTCACCACAACTCCAAATGGTTATTTATCACACTACTATAATTGTGTATAATTGAGGAACGGGATTTTTGCCAAATAAGACTGATGCTGGTTTCTTGACGTTTGCTCCAGCTCTTTTGTTAGAAAAATGATACTCCACTGGTGACAACCCGACTGCTCACTGCGCTGTGGTATGCGGGACTCAGACACGGCATTGACAGGCCCAGTGGTGAGGGACGTTTGTTACCTGTTTTTCCACCACAGACGCGTTCATGTGAGGGACTAGGCGGATTGAAAACTTTCCTATCACCCGGCCAGGTATAACTGTTTTAGCTCCAGGCTCATCAAATGCGCCCTCGATCCCGTGAATAGAAAGAGATGGGTACCGCCACAGATGCATTAGGATTTCCTCCTAAAAGGAAAAAAAAGCATCCAAGGACACCTGGTAAAGACTCCGTTGACTTACATTGCGTGTCCCATCAGCATCTGCATGTCCCAGACCCACTCAGTTCGACTTGGGTAGCACCTAGCTCAGCTGTGTGTCTCCAGCAGCAACACAAATGCACTTCTCTCAGGACACAAGGCTTTTCTTCCTCTTAGCCTTCCAGTACCCACAGCGCCACCCACTACCAAGGTCCTCTTTTTGCCCAGGTTCTGTAGTTGGCCATTAACAGGCAGCAAAGGGCCTGCTCAGAAATTGATTCAATTTTTCTATCCGCGATCACAGTAGTGATCACTTGTGAACCACATCATTCAGAAGACCTCAGAGACCTCTGTAGAGTTAGGGCCATTCTCCTTTCCCGCTGTGGCACCACCGACTTGGTCTGGAGGAAGAAATACACTTCCTGCCAATGAACGCTATCACTTCCTTCCAGCATGGGTTTGCCCTCTTGGTACCTTCCCCAGGAATCAGCCATAGCCACCAAACACCTTAGCAAGTAGTTTAAAGAGAAATAGAGGAGAAAGAGAAAACAAAACAAAAGACTAAAGTTGCCAGTTACCACGGCTGGGCCTCTGGATTTCCTGAGTGCACAAGGGAAGCCGCGTTGCCCTGCAGATCAGTCCCTGTGGCTCCTGGGCGGGGCTGGCAGGATGCGTGGTAGAGGCCTTGGACTCGGAGCAGACCCAGGCTCTTCCCAACCTCAGAAGCCTGGCTGCAGGCTGGCTTAGGATTTAAGTTAGTAAACCAGCTTGGAAAAGCATGGCTGTGTAGTTAGTTAGTCCTTGTTCATGGTTAGGTGCCTGAAGCCAATGCCTACTGGACCCCAGAAACAGGCCTGGTTGGTCCGAGCAGAGGAAAGTAGCTGTGAAAGTCAAGATCTGCCTAGGAACCAGCATCTCTAGGTTCTAATATATGCAAATTAGTGCCCTCTTGTGCTAATTAGACAGTGGGAAATGTGGCTTGTTATCCTACCTTGGTATCAAACAGAAATTTCTCAACCTGGCTGTTATTCCGGTATTCTTCTAGGTCCAGATCAATCGCTTCATACAGTTTTTTTTCCTCCTCTGTAAGATGAGCCACTTGGTCATAGATTCCAGGGATCAGGATATGACCTGAGGAATCCACCAGGCTGCCTACAAAATGCATGTAGAAAACAAAGCAGTTAGAAATGATGAGTGTGCTGATGTTGTGCCACTGAGTGGGCCATGCAACAGCTCTCCTGGGTGGCAGCTGGTCTCGTGACTGTCTCTTATCCCCTTAGCCAAAGCCACTGGTAGCAACTACGCCCAAAAGGTAATGGTCAGAGGAAGGAGGTGGTCACCAGGTGGACTCAGCCAGAGTCAAGTGTGCTATAATGTCCACCTGATCAAATGCAGGGCTGGAACCATGGGTCTGCAATAGATTAAATCAGATGCGGCTCACCTGTGTGATGTTCAAGTTCTCAACTATACTGTTTGTATCATAAACTAGGTTAATTTTCAAATTCTCTTACCCTGATTTTCAAAAGTAATGTTTGTTTTAAATATTTAAAAATACATACACAAGCCAGGCGTGGTGGCGCACGCCTGTAATCCCAGCACTTGGGAGGCTGAGGCAGGAGGATCGCGAGTTCAAAGCCAGCCTCAGCAATGGCGAGGCACTTAGCAACTCAGTGAGACCCTGTCTCTAATAAAATACAAAAAAAGGGCTGGGGATGTGACCCAGTGGTCAAGTGCCCCTGAGTTCAATCCCTGGAACCAAAAAAAAAAAAAAATACACATAATTATATATGTACATATGTATATATATACACATAAACATGAAAAACTGAAAATTTCCATCATCCCTTCTTAACTCTCTCCCTGTACTCCCCAAAATGATATAATACTTCTTTTCAATCAGAAGCATAATATCCTTGAAGTCCACAATACTTTATTGTAAATAAAATACTTTATTATAAATAAGCATATACATTAAACTGTTCATTATTTAAATGTTTGGGGGCTGGGGTTGTGGCTTAGTGGTAGAGTGCTTGCCTAGCTCATGTGAGGCACTGGGTTCAATCCTTAGCACCACATTAAAAAAACTAAACAAAATAAAGGTATTGTGTCCATCTACAACTAAAATATATTTTTTAAAAAGTTTGGGGATCAAGTAGAATAAAAAAATCATCAAAAATATCTATGAAGGAAGCACATGCTGAGATTTAGTAAATACTGCTCACTCTCTGGAGAAAACACTTATCTAAAATAAATTTCAACCAGGAAACAGATTGATATAGATAATACAAAAATGTCTCCAGGGCAGCTGAATTCACCCTCGATCCATCCAGGGACTTTTATTCAAGTAAAGGCACTTCCCAAATACACATTTCATATTCTCAATGTGATTCCAAGACCGTGTTGGAGGCTGAACGCGACAGAGAAAACTGTGTTCTAAGATCTTAGCTCAGGTGAGCAGTCACAACCTCATCTTCAGCCCCTGAGCCACCTGTGCGTGGACACCTAGTTACTGGTCAACGAGGGAACCCCTGTCTCTGACCACAGAGGAACCACGTGAACCATAGGAGGTTCACCAGGGTTCTTGGCTCTGCGTCGACCCAGCCAGCCAGGAGGAGCCTGCCAGACTCTACAGGCAGGGGTTGTGTGACAGCAATGGGCCTCCCAACACTTTGAGAGTGTCACAGGAAGCTGAGCCCGAGGCTTGAGAGTGTCGAGGCAGCAGAATGTGAAGGGAAGGAATTCCACTGTTTCCAACAGCCCCTCCTTGTCCCTCTCCTGGTCCCACAGTGCTTCCCCAGACTTCTGTTCCTTCTGTGACTGCGCTACGGGATGGTGCTGCCGGCCACCGTGAGTCCTGTGTTACAGCATCCCCCGTTGACCCAGGGGACGGACTGTGTGTTGAGTAAGTGATTCCAACCCCTTAGTCAGACTCAAGTCTGAAGATAAGTTGCTGCTGAGGGCCTGGGACTGGCTTTTAAGGATTTGCTGCCTACCTTCTCTATTGTCACCCAGACCATCAAAACACCACCAACAATGCAATCACTAAATCTTCCCTAGAGCATTTCTGCCACCTGTGTCCTAGTCCTATTTAAGGACAGAGCTGTGAAAATGCCTAAGGCACAGACCCTGCCCACAATCCAGCCGAGAGACCCAGGCCGGGGGTCAAGGAGGGGAGCTCTGAAGGGGAATGTTTTAGCCACCTTTTTTGCTGCTTTTTCGCTGCTGTGACTAAAAGTCCCAACCAGAACAAATTTAGAGGAGGAAAAGTTGACTTGGGGGCTCACGGCCTCAGAGGTCTTAGTCCATAGAAGGCTGTCGCCATTCCACAGGCTCTAGGTGAGGGTTATGTCAGGGCAGAAGAGGGAAGAGGCTCACAGGACGATCAGGAAGCAGAGCTGATCTCCACTTGCCAGATACAAACATATACCCCAAAGTACAGCCCGGAGCCCCACCGCCTCCAGCCACACCTGCTGTCAGTTACCACTCAGCTAATCCCAGCAGGGGATAACTCACTGGTTGGGTTAAGGCTATAACCCCGTCGTGTATCCTCTGGACTTTCTTGCATGGTCTCACATGTGAGCTTTTGGGGGACACCTCACATGCAAACCTTAACAGGGAATGACCTGCGCAGGAGCAGGGGCTACCAGGAGGCTAGTGAGGCCACATGGCTGTCAGCTGGGCCTGGAAGGACAAGTGGGCACCAAGTGCATAGTCTCTGTAGTCAACAACCACACGGGACCTGGTGGGAGCTTGGTGTTTTGACAGGAGTGTCCCCCAGGAGCCAGGACGCTCATGTTCATCCTATGACCCTGAATGGTGACATCTGCCCTGACACTGCAGCTGGTGCCGCCAGCCTCTGCCAGTTGTGAGGATGGCAGCCATGTCCTCAGTGTGGGATCTGCACAGGACCATCTTTCCCAGCAAGTGGTCAGCAGTCACTTTAAATTATGATTCCATTTTCTCGGGATGCAACGCAGCCCTTTTCCAACTACCAGCTTGGGAACGGTGCCCGTGGACACATACCCTGACCAAAGAGGAATAACATTTCCTCATTTTCCTTTCCCTCTAATTCACTTGCAGAGAAATCTGACCAGAGAGAGCTGTGGAGCGCTGCTGGGTCCTTTTCTCTCTGGTGATTGGGAAACAAGGAAAGGTTAATGTCCATGCTCTGCAGAAATAAGTCTGCCCCGCTAGTTCTGCACCTAGCCCTTTCACACTGAGTGTGTTTGCTCGATGGAGAGGTGATCCCTCCCCTCCTGCTCACTTTGCACTTGAAGTCAGGACCTGGGGACGGATGCAGTCTCTGAGCCACCTCCCCCCTGAGGGGGAAAAGCTCAGGAAGATCTCGCTGCCCTGAGAACTGCCCACAGTAAACAGTCTTGCCACCCAGGAGTGCCTCGGAGTGTCAGCATTGGAAATGACATCGGAGACTAGGTGTAGCACAGGTGCCCCTGATTCCCTGATCTCGGTCTTGTGGCCTTCAGGAAACACGCAGCAGAACTTCTGCAGAGGGGAAGCAGGAAGTTAGGGCTGGATGACCCTTCCCTGTCCCATCTCCTGCCTCTTCGGAGACAGAGGACTTACATGACCTCAGAAGTGGAGATCATCATGAATTTTATACAACTGAGTTCAACAAGTGTTGTTGACATTAATAATCACGATGTCACCAGGATCGTGCAGATGAGGACCCAGAGGATAGAGAGGTCAGAAGACTTGCGTGGGCAGCCCTACCCCTGGACTACCAGCTTCCCGATGGACCCCAGCCCGCTCCCCTTGACGCAGTGATCGGCAGTGACTCTGAGGGAGGATGCAGGGTCACCATGCTGCTGGAGTTTCTCCACCACAGTCCAACGCAGCAGCGAGCAAAATCCCTGCTTGTCTGATGGACACTAACGCTCAGCCCCTCGTCCCTGGGATTTGGTACAAAGCATATGAAAACCACATCAATGGCACAATCCAGAATCCTGTTGTCATGGGCTCTGACTGGTATCAAAAACTAACAGAAGTAAAGCCATGTGTTTTCATCCTGTTCACAACCCTGATCTCACTTTTCCTTGGCAGACGCCTTATGCATTTGTGTGACTCAATGAAATTCTACGCCTGAAGCCTGACAGTCTAAGGATATGTCATGTAGCCATCATGCTAGAGGGAAAACACAAACTGTGCTGCTGAAGATTTGATGATCCCCGTTTCTAAGGAAGAAGAAACGCGTTCTGATAAAATAGAAAATTAGCCATTCCCCATGCCCCAATATTACATCACATGCCATCTCAATTCTTCTGGAAATCATTTAAAATCTTCAAAGGTGAGGAGCTGGTTGTATTCTGACTGAAACTGTCCATCAAGGCAAAAACCATCTGAGAGCTGTGTCACAGGAAAACTGAAAGACCACAGAAGAGTAGATAGGGAATGTGTAGGTAGACAGGGGATAGATGGATAGGTAGATAGGTAGGCAGGTAGGTAGGTAGGTAAGTAGATAGGTAGGTAGGTAAGTAGATAGATAGGTAGATATGTAGGTAGGTAAGTAGATAGGTAGGTAGGTAGATAGGTAGATCAACAGGTAGATAGATAGGTAGATAGGTAGATCAACAGGTAGATAGATAGGTAAGTAGATAGGTAGGTAGGTAGGTAGATCAACAGGTAGATAGGTAAATAGATAGGGAGGTAGGGAGGTAGATAGATGGATAGAAAGAAAGAACGATATCAATTTCACTATTTAATTTGGGTAACGACAGAGGAAGCTCCTCACATAAAGTTGATGCCAAAGACAATGAGGAGACCCCCAACAGCTTGTCCACATGGGCTGATCACTAGCCTACCAAGGCCAAGGGCGTGCGGGCATGCTTTTGGGCAATTTATCTGTCCAAAAGGACGTGAAGTGAGATTTGCGTAGAGAGCCACGCGTGGTAGCCGCACAAGCTGAGGGACTGTGGGGCCGGAAGCTGACACAGGTTGTGAACTGCTTTTTAAAAAGAACACCAGGTATGAATATCAATTCTATCCACCAAATCGTGGACACGTGTCCCAGCCGGATGTGGAGGGGCTCCTGCAAGGGAGGGTCCTGAAGCTGAAGCCTCCTCAGCTTCCAGGGAATCCGCCATGGGCAGCCCTGATGCAGGGAAGCCACCAAGTGACCACGCCTGAGCAGCTGGCTCCCTGGGGAGAACCTTGTGCTTGCACCTCTCAGTCTGCCCACAGGAGATGGGAGCATGGTCCATGCTGGGTGCTGCCAGACACCACTGGCATCCCTGTGCCAGTTGGGCCACAGCAACCTGGAAAATGAAGCCAAGCAGGGCTGGCACGTTGGGCACCATCCCTAAGATCCCTGGGAAGCTCAGAGCTGCACCCTCAGGCCGGCAAGTCGGTAGCCACCGGAGACGCACTGCCCCGGCCACCACAGTGAGTGTCATGTGAATCATCCTTCAGGGCCCTCAAAACACACTTACTAGGCAGATCTATGATTATGCCCGTTTGCAGATGAGAAAACCAAAACCTTGTAAACTTAGGTAGCTTGCCAATGTCATGGAACTAGCCTGTGGTAGAGCAGGGACACGACCTAGTCACAGCACCCAGAACCCACCCGCTTGATGCATGGCCCCCTGTGCCACGCATGGTAGCCGCACAAGCTGAGGACTGTGGACCTATGGCAGGACACAAGAGGCTGCTGGGAGAGTGTCAAGGGCCTCACCTGTGAGATGCCATTCCCTTTGGTCATCATTTTGTTGATTTAGTCAAAAAGTCATGCCTGCTTTGCTGAGGTGGGACTTGTGGTGCTGCTGGCTTGGGACCCTCTCTCCCATCGGATGTTTGGGAAGCCTAGTGAGGGTCAGAGATGGCCTCTCAGTCTCCTGATCCTTTGGTCTCTGCACTGTTTTCCTTACATATGGCTGGATGTGTCATAATATCCAATAAAAGGAAGGAGTTTAATTCCATGAGAAGAAATAACATGGTCTTAATTCTATGCCTAAGGAATATGCAGCTGAGGGGAGAGGAAGCTGAGAAAGTGGTGTTTCTGTGCACCACACCCTGCTTCAGAGCTGGTTCAGAAACGGAAGGAGAGGCCAAGAGAGTCAACAGAACTGCAGCAGAGTAGATTCTTTGAGGCTTAAAAGGGGAAATGAAATAATGAAATAGTTACCGAGAAGAGCCACCAAGTCAGCCATTGGCTCATTGAGGATACCACCAAAGGTTCCTGAATGAAAATCTTGATCTCTGCATTTCACCTAGAAAATAGGTAAAAGAGAAGGGACATACTTACCCCTGGGTCCTGCTGGTGGGAGGCGTGCCCCAGTGGTGCCCCTCAGGACTCAGAGGTGACTCAGGCCTGACCTCACTGCTGTGGTCTCAGCCCTGTGACTCGACACTCTACCACTCTCCCTTTCTTCATCCCCACTCTTTCCCGAGTCCCCAGGCTGGCTTCATTCCCCTACCATTCCACTGACACGATTCTGTCGCGGGTCACCAGGTTCTCCCTGGCCAAATCACTGGCGTTCTACAGCTGTCTGCTTTTTGGCTTCAGCCCGTACTGCCAATCACCTCTGAAAATCCCCCTCCCTTGGTTTCTGAGGAACTTTCTTCTCTTGGGTCCCTCCCTGCCTGCAGGGCATTCTCTTGCTGTCAATTCCAGCAGTTCCTGCTGTCCCTCCCACCTCTAGAGACCCGTTCCTGGTTGCTTCTTCCTCTTCTTCCTCTGTACCTGGAGGACTCACAGAGACCACCTCCTGTCTCCCTCTTTCCCATGCTCCTTGCTGGAGGTCGGACCTTATTTAAGCCCAGACCTGAAAGTTTTGGTTGCTGACAGTGCGTTGCACTTGAGTACTTCCAGCACGCTGCCCGCTTCTAGTTTCTGAAGTTCGGTAGGTTCAGAAATGAAATCAACATCTTCTACAGTTACTCTCTGCCAGCTTGATTTCTCCTCCATACACAAACCCAGTCAGCTACCAGTTGGTTTTTTAAGTCATCTCTTCAGTTCCTTCCCTCCCTTCCCTCCTGACCAGCTGGTCCTCTCCTGCTCCAGTCCATCTTGAATGTGCTGCCGGATGAGTCTTCCGGTTAGTGGATTTAGCTCCAGACTTTGTTTATTAGGCGGTAACACTAACTGAAGCCCTTTGGCGTTTACAGTGTCTTCTACAAAACCTGAGGCTGCCTCATCCTGCCTCCCGACCCCAATTTCTGCCCCCCTTCTCTCTTTTCATGTTACTTTACCACCCAATCTTGGTCCTCATCAGGACGTTCTGTTAATTGACCCTTCCAAGATTCCCCAACCTACTGATTTCCTGTCTCTCTTCCCCTCTTCCACCTAAATGCCACGACTTGTCACCCCACCCTCTCTGTGGCCCACCCCTTGGTTTGCTTTTCCCTACGCTCTCCATCACACCCACCTGGAATGCCCTCAACCTAGTCAGCCTTACCCTCCTGGGCCTTTTCTGGCCCTCGCTACTGAGCCCAGATGTGGAAAGGTGTCCAGGGACAGGTGCCACCCCACCCTAACACTGGCCTGACACTTCAGGCTCTGGCGGTCCTCTTTCCCATCTCCATAGCAACCACTTCAGACCCTGGCTTCTCGGCAGGTACACTGGCTTCCTACGCAGCAGGACAAAAATGGCGACCAACAACAAAGAAGACGTTGCGTGACTTTTATCTCCGCCTGCCTTCTAGCTCCAGAGGCGGTCATCGCCTCCCTTAGCTCGGGGTCTCACTCCCTCCATCTCCTCAGTGCCCCACCTTTCTCCCAGGCCCAGCTGCTCCCCCTTCCCAGGCCTCCTAGGGCTCTCCGGGGCTTTGTCCTCCCTCCAGCTACTGACCCATCAGTCTTTCCTTCTCCTCCCAGCCAAGTGTCCTGGAAGGTTCGTATAAGACATCCCTGCTACCTGTTGTCCCTTTCACTCCCATGTCGTCTCTATAGACACCCAGATCTTGTGGCAGTGAATGCCTCGGAGGCACAGACTGCTTTATCCAGCCCTGTATCCCTGGGACTCAGCATCCAATGCCTGGCCAAGGGCACACATGGCTTTTCCAACGCTCAGAATGCCCCCTGTTCCGTCTGGTCCATCACAGTTGAGTCTCCCAACTGCCTGGGTTTGGACAGACCTTGTCAATTAACAAGTCTACATATTGTTGTATGAGAGAACAGACCCAACTGGCTAAATCATCAGTTAGTTAGCCCGCAGGAACTCTCTGAGTCTAAATTGTAGGCCTCATCACAGGTTGCCTGTATCAACAGAAAAGGGGAAATAAGAAGAAAACTTATGTGTCAGACCCGAATATCGGCTGGAGTGATCGCAACATGCTGGGGGTGAGGGATTTGGGCGTGATGGGCGGGAATGAACTGAAGTGTCTACTTTGACGATGGCGGGGCGGGGGGGTTGGGGGACCCGTGGTGAGATAATCAATGCTTGGGTCAGGAAGATGGGGGCTGATTCAAGAGGAATGAAACGCTAATACCTGCCAAGCACGTCCCCTCCTCCTCTGCGCAGGACACCCCTGCCCCACTGTTCTATCCTTTAAATAAAACTTTTTGTGCTCACCTTGGTGTTTCTTGGGTGTTCAATCTTCAGCACCAGGGGAAACAGGACTGGAGCCTGATTCTCCACACCTGGTATCACCTGCACCTTCAGTAAGTCTGTACTCCGCCTGTTACTGTTGTGTGTCCTGCTCAATTCCTTGTTCAGGACACCCCAATGGTAACCATGGGGCCTGGCCAGCACACCAAGGTAAGGCTGAAGACTCCCAGCCTCGGCCAGGCAGTCCTCCCTGGGGGCTGCTGTTCCTGCCTCTAGAGTCCACAAGCATGGTTCCTAGACCTTTGGGGTTGTGAGTGACAAACCCCTAGGAATCTTCTGTCCTCTCCAGGGGGGGAAAAAAAAAAAAAAAAAAAGCAGCACACAAGCCTCATCTTCTCCAAGTTTTGGAGAGTTCCTGACTGCATCCCCAAGCCCCAAGACCTTTGTGACCCCCAGCCCCTGCCCCCCAGCTGTGTCGCAGGTGAGAGCTTCCTATCTTCCTCTCCAAGATCCCAGAACAGGCTCCTCCCTCCTGTCCACAGCCCCGAATAGCGCTCTCTGTGCACACTGCCCACCGATACCTCCACCACGAAGTAGCTGTTCCCTCGAGTCCCGTAGGTGAGCGCGGGCTTTGTCCGACTGAGCCACAGATTATCTGAAATCACAACGTAGTCCACGCTGGAGAAGAAACGGTCCTTTTCTTTTTTGATAAGTTCCTCTAGGGCAACAGAACCAGCTTCTTCCATCCCTTCGAGGATGAACTTGACATTCACAGGGAGATCCTGGTACACGCAGAAGGAAACCAACCACTGCATGCCCCGCCCACCGCTTAAACACCCAGGATTCACTGGCATGCCACCTGGGTTCAGTGCATTGCTGTTCACAGTCAACATATGGACCCTTTACATTGCCAGCATCGCTGTTTCACCAGCAACGCCATGCCAACCTAGGCTGCAGGGGGAAATGCAAGGTAAGGCCTAGTGATGTGCTCCAACGCGGCCTGTCCACTTAATGCTTTAATGGGGAATTTGGGGAAGAAATTTCTAGAGAAAAAGCAGCATCTGCAGAACGAGCATTACTGAGCTCTGGAGGGCGGCATTTTCCTCCTTCTTCCCAAAAGGAACTTTTGAAGAAAGGTTACTCGATTACAAATCGCTCTTCTGTCCTCATGTTTCTGCATATGGCAAATGAGAACCTTCTTCCTTTGAAAGGTTGTTAAACCTCAGGATGATTTTTTTCCAGTGTCTGTTATTTTTCAGCTGTGATTTCAATCTGCCTTTTAACTTATTCAAAGGCTTTGATCTTGCAGCTAAAAGGAATTTGGGTTTTTCTCTAGTTAATATCAGGGCACAGAACAGCTCCTTTAAAATTTTTACAACATGCCTCTTTTCCCATCCAGTTTTGATCCTTTTTTTTTTTTTCTGTATAATTTACAGCTTCACATCTTTGAGAGAGAGCCACATTAAGAGAGAAGATCAAGGTCTTTTGCTAGAGCACAGAAAAGCCTAGAAGAACTTGAACAGTGATCACGTGTGGATGATCGACACGCACACGCATGCTCCTCAGTCCTAGGTGGATTGGCTCATCGTGGACTGACAATCGCAGGACTGTGTGTTAGAACACACGTGACCTTCAGTCATCCTGCTGGACAAGGGCCTTTTGGGATAATGATCTGTTTAACGTGTAAATCGCCCCCTGTGCATCTCAAGAAGTAGAGCTGAAGTTCTGAAGTGTTCAAAGGGTCTTTATTAACACGTCATGAGCACACAATCACTGAGATGTAGTTGGAAATCTTGAGAATTTGCTGGCAAATCACATTTAATAAAACATGAACCAAACCAATAGCAACTAAATGTTTGGGGGACAACTGGACCGGCTGCTAAGTCCACACTGGGTCTGCGGTGTTTCCTCGGGAAACTAAGACATGTCAGTTCTAAGTGCTCAATTCTCTACCCATGAAATATAAATATTAATACCCACTCTACCACTAGTGAGATAACCCCGGGAGGTAAGGAGTGTTTAAGTGCTCTGTAGGCAAAAAATAAGAGGGGAGGGAGAAAGGAAAACACTGGCCCTCAAGAAAGGCCTGATCCTACCACAGGGCCTTTGCACGTGTTTCTTTAGTTAATCTTTTCAGGATAGCTGTTTCCTTGTAGCCCTTGACAAGGGACATGAGGCTCAGAGAGAATAGCAGACTTGTCCACAGGTAGTGAATATTTCCTATGTTTTGTTGTAGTTATGTAATTTTCAGAATTGAAATTTAAAAATCAAATCAAATCTTTACGTAGGAACTTTAAAATAAGCATTGACTATCAAGATGAAAGGAAGGAAGGCAGGAGAGTGAGGCAAAAGGGAGTGGAAAGAAGTCAAGCCACCTGAAAGGCTCAGGGCTGTGTAGTTAGGTGGGTGCAATGGGTAAGAAGACAACTTAGCGGGCGACAGCATAACCCAGCAGAAGCGTGCTCTAATTACTGCGCTTGTCTTTCTCGTGAGATGAAGGGGCTGAGCGGTCACCTCCCTCTCGTGGGCTTATGTCTCAGGGGAGAATAAACTCCTGCGAGAGGAGCCCTGGCATCTGCGGGGAGCGGTGCTGTCGGAGCCTCCTGCCGGGCTCTTGGGCAGAGCTCGCCGCCTCACGTGGCCTGTGTTCGCCGTGGGACGGGACGGTGCCCCGAGACTGAGCCCTCCTCTCAGGCTCCCCAGCACAGGCGAGGTGGACCCACAAGGCCCAGCCCCAACCTCGGAGGTGGGCACCAGCTCCCGCTCCGTGCGGGAAAGACAAGCAGGGTTTGCTCCGTAGATGGAGCCGTTTTCCTCTGTTGCCCATGAACCCAACAAGTGGGTTCTTAAATATTTGTTGTTGAAAGTGCTCAATGCAATTCACCCAAGAATGAAAGGTGAGGGAAGGCAGAGGGGCTGTAGATTTGTAAGGTTAGCTCAAAACCGTGAAGTCCTTCGGCACCCGAATGAATGCTTCCTGGGGCCCAACCTGATTCCCCGCAGGCCCCACCACCGGGAGACCAACGCGGAGCCTCACTGTTGGAACCACACCAGCTGAACAACGTCAGCGTCGTCTGCATCTGAATATTTGTGTGAAATCTCAATCCCATCCTTTAAAACTCGCTGGCATCCAACTGTCAAAACGTCACATCAAGGAACATTCCAGAATGGGCACCCAGTGAGCTGGTGTGGGTGGAGGAGAAGCTGGTCCAAAGAGCCCTGGGGAGCTTCCTGGAACGCTGGGGCCACCTACGCTTGTCCCAGGGGTCCCGTGTGGACTAGGGGTGAGGCAGGAGTCCCCAGGAGCCTGGAGCCTGGAGCCCGCCCGCAGCCCCAGGGCCGCTTGCCACGCCTGGAGCTTAGCTCAGTGTCCCCCACGGTACCGTGAGGGAGCAGCTAGCAGGTGGCCTTCCCTGGGGAGGAGCCTTGGGAGCTGGGGTGAGTGTCCCCCCTTTCCCACGCCATGCCTGGCCTGGAGGCCACCTCCTCCTCCTCCCAGGCTCCCAGAGCACAGAGCTGGCCCCACACAACAGTGGAGAGATCCTCACTAGCAGGTGGCCTCGTCCCCTGAGTGGGGAGTGAGGAGGGCCAGTCCCCCACCTGGCTCGCACCATCCACAGAGGCCAGTCTGAGTGCAGTGCAAGCGGCAGCAAAGGACACAGTCCAGCTCAGTGACTCATTCCTACAGAACAGAATTCAGGGCCTGGAGAGATTGAGTCACCGCCCACGGCCACAGGGCTGCATTTGATCTCGGTGGGAGTCTGAGCACATTCCTTAGGAGGAAACACTGGTTGAAGACAAAACCATCCCTGTGAGAACATGGCATGAGTCAGTTAAAGATGCAAACCTAGCCCTGCGTGGTGGCACACACCCGTGGTTCCAGTCGCTCCGGGGGCTGAGGCAGGAGGATCCCAAGTTCAGAGCCAGCCTCAGCAACTTAGTGAGGCCCTAAGTAACACCCTGTCTCAAAACAAAATATTTTTAAAAGGGCTGGGGATGTGGTTGAGTGCCCCTGGGTTCCATCCTGGTACCAAAAAAAGAAAAGAAAAGACACAAACCTAGACCCACCAATGATGCCCTCTAGTGGCCAGAAAGAGTGGGCGCACCCCACAAAGCTGCTCCTGGCCTTCGTTTCATAACCCAGTCTGGGCTGGGCTGTTAGGGGGAAAGGATTCAGACAGAATGTCAGGTGGCAGAGATTTCTGCCTTGATCACTTACAAAATAGTGAATACATTTTTAAAAATATATGCACACCTCTATGAACAAAACTATACTCTATGATATGAAGTTTCTAAAAAAAGAAAGATTTCAGAAAAAGACAATTTGCAGCAGGTAGTAATGCGGCCCACAGGCTCGTCATGATTTCTGTTGTTTTGCTTTTAATGTGGTTGACAGGGAAGGCTGGAACCCATGCTCAGAGCACATCACTGTCACCAGCTGGGCCGCCTCTAGTAAGTTCCCTAAGTTCTCAAGCCTTCCTCTTCCCATCTGTAAAATGGGTGTAACAGCAGTACGCACCTCCTCAGACACTGGGATAAGCAAGTCACACACTGAAGCTCAGTGGGGACACAGTGGGCATCACCACCCTCTTCTCCCCCCTCCCATGCAGCTGGCCACCTACTTGATCTAGGTCTCTGAAGACGCTCACAGCGTGAATCCAAGCTAGGACGGGGCCTTTGTTGTCTATTGATCCTCGTCCGTACAGTTTCCCTTTCAAAATAGGAGAAAAATCTTTAACAATGCATGGACACCGGTGCCAAGCTGGAGTGAGTTAAAACCAATGTGATTCCGTGGGTAACGATTCTAACAATACTTTCTAATATTCCAGGCACAAATCTTTCTCTGCAATTGCAAGGTGTGATTTCTTATGTACAATATGGTCAGCAGCTAGTCAGATGGAATAAGCTAGTTTTAAATAAACGGATTCCACAGGCCTCAGCAGTGATTAGCTGTTTCATTCGAGTTTGTTAAAGGAGACCAAGGGTTGCTGCAGAGCAGCATGTGATGTGGCCGTGTGCGCTGGGATTTTACGGTTGATAGAATAATGAAAAAACGTATGTGTATCTCTATCAGCCTTTCTTATTTTCTTTATAAAACACAAATTATATTTGTTACTTTTATAAAGGAGAGGTGGGAAGAAAGTTTTACTCAGCCATACAGAAGACTGAAATTTTGGCATTTGCTGGTCAGTGGATGGAGCTGGAGATCATCATGCTGAGTGAAATAAGCCAGACTCAGAAAATCAAGGATTGGATGTTTTCTCTTGTATGCAGAAACTAGAGCAAACTAAAGGGAAAGAGGGGAGCTGGATATCATAAAGATAAAGGGAAGACCAGTGGAGTGAAAGAATGAGATAGAGAGGGAGGAAGAATGGGAAAGGGGAGAAAAATGCAGAGTGAATTTGACAAAATTACACTATGTGCATGTGTAAATACACCACAGTTAATTCCACCTGCATGTTTATCTGTAAAGTACCCATCAAAAATAAATAAATGAGTGAAAAGAAGACCAGTAGAGGAATGAGAATACGGGGAGGCAGAAGGGGAGGGAAGGGGAACCAGGAACTGAAATGGAGTAAATTAAATCCATGCATGTATGATTTTGTCAAACTGAACTAAACTACAATGTATAATTATAGTGTACTAAAAAAAGAAATCAATTCAATTAAAAAAAAAAAAAAAAAAAAAAAGGAAAGGCAAGCCGGATGTAGTGGTGCATGCCTCTAATCCCAGCAGCTCGGTAGGCTGAGGCAGGAGGATCCCAAGCTCAGAACCAGCCTCAGCAACTTAGTGAGGCCTAAGCAACTTAGCAAGACCCTGTCTCAAAATAAAAAAAAAAATTTTAAAAAGGGCTGGGGATGTGGCTTGGTGGTTGAGCACCTCTGTGTTCAATCCCTGTTCCAAAAAAGAAAAAAAAAAAGAAAGTTGTCACATAGATAAATGTTTTCCTCAGCACCCAAGGACCCCCATGCAGGGGCACAGAGCTTCTTAGTTTCTTTCACAAAGGAAAGAAAATCAGCCCCAGTGAACCAACTAGGAGACAACGACGCCAGCCTTTCTGTCGTGCTCGTCAGGTACGGAACTCAGCGGTTTGCACGTGCTGGGCAAAGGCTCCTGCCACTGAGCTACACCCCAGGCCTCTACTCACCCTTTTGTTAGTAGTTGCTGTTTTGAGTGCTGGGGATGGAACCCAGGCCTCCTGTGTGTGAGGCAAGTGGTCTCCCACTGAGCCACATCCCCAGCCTCTTCAATTCATTCTTTTTTTGTTTGGTACCGGGTTAACTCAGGGCACTCGACCACTGGGCCACATCCCCAGCCCTTTTTGGCATTTTACTAGAGACAGGGTCTCACTGAGTTGCTAAGTGCCTCGCCATTGCTGAGGCTGGCTTTGAACTCGCGATCCTCCTGCCTCAGCCTCCCAAGTGCTGGGATCACAGACGCGTGCCACCGCGCGCCCGGCTTCAATTCACTCTTAATGACACTGAAAGACCTGGAGCCTGGGGACAGAGTCACACTTTAAATCTTGACCCTTGTGAGTACGCCCTATCCACAGAGGAACAGGGTGCTGAGGAATTGCATGTCACTGACCGTCCACCTCCGTCAGCGTGTAGGGTGCGTGAGCCAGCCCTCGACCTCCTGCGCCGGCTGCACGTCCAGGTGCCCATAAAAGCACACGGTGGGCTTCTTCGGATCATTCCCCAGCTCAGCCAGTATCACAGGAGGCATGGGAAGACGCTGGCCACCAGGCAGCTGCAGAAGGGTGATGGGTCACATGGTTAAAAATCTCTGTGCGGTTCTTCCAGAAGATTCAGAACATGACGTTAGGAATCTGTCCATTCTATGCCTGGGTCTCTGAAGAGCCTAGGTCATTTTTCTGAGCATCACTTTCTCCATGTCTAAAGTGGGTACCACTAGACTCTTTTAATAAAAACATAAAACATAATTAAAAGCAAAGTACTATCCTTAGGTACACATTGACAGTGCAGTTAGTGGGACGCCTTCTTCAGTAAGAACTTAGAGCCCAACTGGCGTAAAGCAGAATCCTGGAAAATCCGGATATTCTGAAGTTCCTCATGCTGAGCAGGTGGCACTGGGTGCTTAGATTTAGGAGTGCCATTGGGGGTTGGGTGGCTTTGGGCTTTGGGCTGCCATTGGGATGAGTGGCATTAAGCTTAGGGTCGTCATCGGAATGGGTGGCATCAGGCTTAAGGTTGTCATAGGAATGGGTGACGTTGGGCTTAGGGCTGCCCTCAGGGCTGGAATGGCAGTTTTAAGCAATGATTTTTGAAAAAAAAAAAAAAAAAAAAATGGAAGCCGGGTGCGGTGGCGCACGCCTGTGATCCCAGCACTTGGGAGGCTGAGGCAGGAGGATCGAGAGTTCAAAGCCAGCCTCAGCCATGGCGAGGCACTTAGCAACTCAGTGAGACCCTGTCTCTCTAATAAAATACAAAAAAAAGGGCTGGGGATGTGGCCCAGTGGTCAAGTGCCCCTGAGTTCAATCCCTGGTACCAAAAAAAAAAAAAAAAAATGCAGGTCTACGTATGACCCTAGGAGAAGGTTGCCTATGAATTTAAGGGAAAGGGCAACTGAGTTGATATGAACCTCCGGTGCAGGGGTGGGGTCTTTCCATGACACTGCTCCCTTCCCTCACCTCCTGCATCTGCTTTTAGCCCCACCCCGCCTCCCCCCAGGCCTTCCCTGGGAGTGGGTCCCACCTGGGAGGGGTGCTTCATCCTTGCTGGGAGTCAGCACTCTAAGGGGTTGGGGTGAGGAGCAGGGTGAGCCCCTCTCTTGCCAAGAGGTTTCCTTAACTGGAGGGCGACCCGCCCGCCGGCACCTGCTGAGAGCCCAAGTCCCTGGACTCCACGCTGGCTCCCAGGCTCCGAGCTTGTCTGAAGCCAAGGCCACCATCCGGAAGAGCTCTTGTCTGAGGCGAGGCACGGGTTGGACGGAATCGCTCTCTACGGCCACCCACTCCTTCAGAGTCTGTGAGGAGAGGTAGGGAGGGCCTTAGCGTGGGGGGTGGGATCAATTCAAGGGCAGGGACCGACTAGTCCCCAGGTGCTCTTCTGTGTAGGAGTCCTGTAGACTGTGCACTGTGACACTCAGGGACTGTGCACTGTGACACTCAGGGACTGTGCACTGTGACACTCGGGCAACGGGCAGACACGCTGGGGTTTAGTCAAGACCCGCAGGCCAGAGGCGCTGGTGAGGACAGAGCACAGGGTCAGGTGGATGCGTGTGGGTTGGCCCCCCAGTGGGGGAGGCAGTGTGACCGGGTTCACCCCCCGCCCATGCCAGTCCCGGGGCGCTGACCACCTCTCTCAGCCTCAGTTTCCTCATCTGTCCTGTAGGGCGATGCTCCCTAACCATGGGAGATGAGCCGTCACACTGCCAGGGGACCAGGGGTGTGCCTGGCACCTTCCAGCTGCCCTAGTCAGTGAGCCCCAGCTAATAGGGAGTGGTCGGGGCTGATGTCCCACATTCCGAGTGGAACCCGACCCGCGAGCCCGGGAGAGGACTGTCCCGTGACAAGCTTCGCGGATTCTGACTGGCTGATCTTGACCCCACCTGATCTTGACTCGACTTCCTGATGTGTTTAGTTTGCTCTCTCTCTCCTGGTGGTGGCACTTTCACTTTTATTTTAGGGGAACTTATTTAAGGAAGACTATGTTCCCCATTTTTCCCCTGGAACCTCAGCTGTGCTGTGGGGTCCTCCACCTTGAGTGGGCCTGCGTGGGTTGGAGGAGGCTGGGACGAGATGTCGTGGCTGAAAGGCCAAATCAGCCTCCATCCCTGGCAATCTCAGCCTACTCTGGAAACTCCACTCGGTTCCAAAGATCCGAGAAGGCTTTCTGTCAGGTTCATTTTCCCGTAGAAGGAAGGGTTATGCGAAGGTCAAGCGCAGGAAGACCGGTCTGGACATTAAGTCTTGTGCATTAGCACGACACAGGAAGGTTTCACCTCTGTTTGCATGACGATGTCCCCCCCACCCCCCACCCCCCACCCCCGCTTGGTTGATCGACCCAAGGAACACACATGGAGCCCCTGTCCTGTATGAGCCAGACACAGTGGGGACTTGGGGTACAAAGTCCAGTGAGACTCCGAGGACCCCCAGGCTGGTGAGCACAGACAGCACACTCAGTTGGGGAGGCCTGTAGCCACAGGCCCAGATGCCCAGGGAGGGACAAGAGGCAGAGTGGAAGGAAGGGAGAGGGAAGTGGCCCAGTGAGAGGGCGGGGACAGCAGGCGCCTGCACCTGCTCACCCCCTCGACCCCCCTCTTCTGCTCTCTGGCCTCCTCCTCCCCCCCTTCCTCCTCCCCCCCTTCCTCTCCCCCTTCCTCCCCCCCCCTCCCCCCCCCCCTCCCTCCCCCCTCCTCCTCCCCCCTTCCTCCTCCCCCCTCCTCCTCCCCCCCTTCCTCCTCCCCCCCCCTTCCTCCTCCCCCCCTTCCTCCCCCCCCTTCCTCCTCCCCCCTTCCTCCTCCCCCCCCCCTCCTCCTCCCCCCCTTCCTCCCCCCCTTCCTCCTCCCCCTCCTTCTTCCCTTCCTTCCGTCCCCCCTTCCTCCTCCCCCTCCTTCCTTCCCCCCTTCCTCCACCTCCTTCCTCCCCCTCCTTCCTCCCCTTCCTCCCCCTTCCTCCTCCCCCTCCTTCCTCCCCCCTTCCTCCTCCCCCTTCCTCCCCCTCCTTCCTCCCCTTCCTCCCCCTCCTCCCTCCCCCCTCCTTCCTCCCCTTCCTCCCCCTTCCTCCTCCCCCCTTCCTCCTCCTCCCCTTCCTCCTCCCCCCTTCCTCCCCCTCCTTCCTCCCCTTCCTCCCCCTCCTTCCTCCCCCCTCCTTCCTTCCCCTTCCTCCCCCCTTCCTCCCCCTCCTTCCTCCCCTTCCTCCCCCCTTCCTTCCTCCCCCCTCCTTCCTCCCCCCTCCTCCTCCCCCCCTCCCCTTCCTCCTTCCTCCCCTTCCTCCTCCCCCCCCCTTCCTCCCCCTCCTTCCTCCCCTTCCTCCCCCTCCTTCCTTTCCCCCCTCCTTCCTCCCCCTTCCCCCCTCCCTCCCCCCCCCCTCCTTCCTCCCCCTCCCTTCCTCCCCTTCCTCCCCCTCCTTCCTCCCCCCCCTCCTTCCTCCCCCCTTCCTCCTCCCCCCTTCCTCCCTCCTCCTTCCTCCTTCCCCCTCCTCCCCCTCCTTCCTCCCCCCCCCTCCTTCCCCCCTCCCCTCCCCCTTCTTCCTCCCCCCCTTCCTCCCCCTCCTTCCTCCCCTTCCTCCCCCTCCTTCCTCCTTCCTCCCCCTCCTCCCCCCCCTCCCCACATGCCAGCGCCCTGTGCCCACAGCTGTGTGCTGAGAGAGGCAGGAAGCAGGGTCATAGAGAGGAGGCCAAGTGCTGCTGCCCCTGGACTGCACCAGACGGCGCCGGCAGCAGGCAGCAACTGTGCAGAGCTCTCCGGCTCCCCAGCTCCGTCTGGACCTCACCAGGGGCCAGGTGGCACGGCTAGTGGGCCACCTGAGGGCCAGAGCAAGAGTGAGCTCCGCAGAGTCGCTGGTCATCTCTACAGAGACCCCCGAGATGAATGCGCAGGGATGGACAGAGTGCCCCTCCCCGGAGGAGCGGTCAGGAGGGAGCTCTTCCATTGACCCCATGGACCATCACTATCTGAACGCAGCCCGGGGCCACAGGCATTTTCAATGGATCCAAGTTGTTGCCACCAAAGGTCCCAGAGGGTGTGACCCACGCACCCGAGCACAGCTTCTCCTACCTGCACAAATTCATCCTGGCGCAGGTCGATGTGCTGGCACAGCTCCTCCAGCAGCCCGGGGGGCGGAGGGGACGCGGAGAACATGCCCCCCTCCAGCAGCAGCAGCAGGGCCAGGAGACAGGAGGCCTGCCAACAGTCGACGGGCACGTTCAAAGTGAGTGCCGGGTCTGGGCTTTTGACCTTTCAGACGCTCTGGGAGGCTGCTACCCAACACTGGAGCAAAATCCTAGAGGTGGGCGATCTAGAAGTGCAGTTTCTCCTGCGTCTTTCCCCAGATGCTGCGTTTTCAAAGCTCAAGGATTTCAACAGGACAGAAACCAGGCTACCAGGCTCCTCAGCAAAGCATGGGGCTCGGTGATTCCTGTGACATGATGGCTCTACGGCTCTGCTCCCTGTGCAGGAAGACCCGAGCTCTGCTCCACGTGAGGGGCAGGGCGGAAGGACGTGGGAGGTAGATTCAGAAACAACGGCAGCCCTCAGAGGCCCTCTGTGATGAGGCCCTCGGGGGCGCCCAGAGTCCCGCAGCACTGGGGCGTTTTTCCCACCAGCTCCAGCAACTGGGGCACTCCAGAAAGGAAGAAAGCAAAGGAAACTTATATACCTGCCAGTGACTGATGACATTAAGGGACAGCCCCTGGCCTTGGCCCCGGGCTCTGTCTTTCTGGCTTCTTGCCCCCTCATGGCTCCTTTCTCTCCATTGCCTCCGAATGAGGGACCTTCATGGACCTGGGCTCCCCTCACGGCCCTCCACCCTCTCCCACCACCCCGTCTCCCAAGGCAGGCTCCAGGTGGTACCCGAGCCTTCCCTGGCTGCACCTGTACATGCAGGGGCACTCAGGAGAAGCAGCTCTCCTGGCCCCACAGGTTCCCCGGCAAAGTGAGCAGAGTGTACCCCAGGCAGCGGGACCCCAGAGCCCTGCGCAGCCCCAGGAGCACAGCGTGCACCTGAGGAGGGAGGCCATGGAGCTGCAGCCACCGGGGAAGGTCTGCAGGGTGGTTTCAAGGGTTCCCCTGCCTCAGTCCTTCCTCACTCTCTCCCGCTCACCTCCACCCACGGGACGGTAGACACCTAAAAAAATCATGCATTAAAAAATATCATGATTTTATGGGGTTGGGTTGTGGCTCAGCGGCAGAGCGCTCGCCTAGCACGTGCGTGGCCCGGGTTTGATCCTCAGCACCACGTAAAAATAAAGGCATTGTGTACAACTAAAACAAACAAATAAATATTTTTCTAAAAAAAATCATGATTTTATAATATAAAATAGCTCATTTAAAAATTATAAAAGATGGAGTTTCAGGGTCTCAAATAACAAGACAGACCTTGTGTTAATCTTTCCCCTTTTTTCCTACAACAAAAAAGGTGGTCTGGCTCCTAAATCAGAGTCTAGCTGGTCACCAGGGGACAGCCAGCATCATACCCAGAGCCTTGGTGGACTGGGTGATTACCAAACTCACAGCATGCCCGTCCTTCCTGCTCTGAAAATGATGATACCTGGAGGCATCCCTGAACTCACCACTTGTTTGGAAAGAGCCTGTCCAGGGGTCAGGCCTCTGAACACAGAGGCACAGTCCTGGCAAGATACCCAAGAGTGCCCACAGGCTGCCCCTGCTCAGTCAGCCTGGACCAGAGACGATGCTCAGAGCCAGGAGGAGCACAAAACACTGGTCTGGGATGGGAAGCAGATCTCTAGGTTCAGAGAAAAGTAAGTGTCTTTCCCCAAACCCATTCTCCCTTCTGGGTTTCTATGTAGTTTTTAGTAGATTCTATTTTTAAAGATTAAGGTTCCCATACAATCGAGCAACAAGTCCAGAGACCTCCCACCTTCACCCTGCCCCAACACACACAGCCGCGCCATCACCACTGTGCCACACGGGCACGTCATTGTAGCCCAATGTCCGCAGATGACATTCAGGTCCCCTCTGGGCACTGGGCATGCTACGGGGTTGGACACAAGCACGGTGACACTCGCTTGCCCTATCGCCACCCGGCAGAGCCTGAGTGCCCTGCTTGTGGGTCCCGCCCCCGCCTGCCCGGCAAGCTCTGGTCTGTGGGCGGTGTCCCTGCTGGCCACTCCCCGGTCATGGGCCTGAAATGGCGCGCATGCCGATGTCAGACTGCCTGCCTTCTCTCCATGCTGCACACTGGAGTTTCCCCCACGTCCGTCCACGGCTCCGCAGCTCGTTTCTTGTTAATGACGCACGTTATTCCACTGTCTGGACGTAGATCTGTGCCTCTCTTGTGCAGGAGAAGCACGGACCCTGGAGCTGGCAGCTCCTGCAGTCTCGTCTGTCCCCAGTGCTATGCCGACACATGTCCCCTTGAGTGGCACCTGTGGCATGCACTGCGGGACAGTTGAGATCTTGGGCCTGACTGCCTGGCACACAGTGGACACGATCCTTTTGTATTCCCCTTTCCCAAGTTAATTTTTTTAAAATAAATATGATCATCATGTTTCTCCTTTGACTAAAAGAGAAAAGCAAGTCTGTAGAGCTCGACGGCTGCTGGACAAACTGGTGCGGCATCTGAGGCCAGCTTGACACTCTGCACCTAACACCAGACATGTGCGGGTGCTCTCAGGGATCCCAAGGGGATCAAAGGTGGGGGAGACGCTGGACACGGTCTCTCTCAAGGAGCCAGCAGTGTGTTAGCAGACCTGCCACTCTACAGGGGACAGGAGAGCATGAGTGTGCAGGGAGGTAGAGAGCACAAGGTGGGCTCCATCCCTGTGAGCCCATGTGTGGGTGTGGGGCACCAGGGGAGTCTGAGGCAGCCCAGCATATGGCCGACTCGTGGCCAAAGCCATTCATGTGGGTCTGAGTTCTGTGTCCTACAGAGATCAAAGGTCTGTGGAATGCAAGGCTTCTCTTGGGTCCTGGATAATGTCACAGGATGCTCTGGGCCTGATAATGTCACAGGGTCCAGCAGGAGGTAAGTCTGAGAGCCCCTGGAAAGTGTCACTTCCTTCAAACAGAAAGGAAGGAACTGTCCTGCATTGTTCTGGCCAGGAGGGGTCATTGTGCCCACTCTCAGAGGCTGCCCAGCAGATTGCCTACCTACCTACAAAGCATCAGCCAGTGTTTGACAGACAGGAGGCAGAACATGACACACTTCCATTGCCGTCTCAGAGAGCCCCCCACTGCCTCTCAACGGGAGCAGCCAGGTGTCTTAGAAGGTGGGTCAGATCCTGTCACTGCTTGTTTTAGATTCTCTCAAGAACTTGGGGAAAACCCAGCTGCTCACCTGGCCTCCCGGGCCGCCTCCGCAGGCACAGTGCCTGTGCTGGTGGGCACCAGGTGTGGGTCTCTCCGTTGCTTGCTCCTGTGCCCCTAACACCACTGGCCACAGCCAACTCCACTCCTGCACTGTCCCTTGGCCTCTGGGCCCAAACCAAGCAAAGGTGAGTATTGGAACTGACTTCCTCATCAGCATGTGTGTCCTGATACTGAAAATGTCCTTGGTGGCAGGAGAGGGTGTACCTCCACAGCCCAAACGTCCCTTAGCACAGGATGAAACATCACCAGCCAAAAGTAGACCAGCTCCCAGGTGATACGCCTCCTCTCAGGGGGACACTGCGGCGATTGGGGGCGTTCAGCTTCTGAAACTCTCTGGCTAGGATTTGGCTTGCCTAAAGTCTGCGAGAACACGGAGAAACCCGTGTTCACAGAACCAGCAAGCCCAGGGACAGCAACTTTGAGTAAGGGGGCGTAGATAAAAAGCAATGAATCAAATAGAATTGAAAATCTGGAAATGAAGCCTCATGTTTATGATCAATTGGCTTTCAACAAGGGTGCCAAGATGAGTCAATGGAGAAAGAAGGATGGCACTGGGACAACCCACATGTCCCTCAACAGACAGGAGGACCAAATGTGGAATGTCTATGTAATGAAATATCATCCGGGCTTCCAGTGGGGCGAGGTGCTTGGAATGGAAGGGAATGAAGTTCTGACATTGCTGCAGTGTGGACGGGCCTTGGACACACTGTGCCAAGTGAGATAAGCCAGGCACGAAGGGCTGTCCACTGTGTGGTCCCACGTCCACCAGAGTCCAGAAGAGTGCACTCTGGACAGAAAGTAGATCACTGTTGACCTGCAGGGGGAGGGGGTGGGGAGTGACTGATAATTAGCAAGGAGTTCTTTTAGGGTGATAAGAGTATTTCCAAACTGTGGCGATGGTTGTATGGCTCTGAATGCACTAAAACCCACTAAAATGCTTACTTTATGTGAGTGAAGTGTAAAGTATGTGAATTCCATCACAATGCAGGCCAAAAAAGTCATAATCACAAAGATGACCACTCATTTGACAATACAAATAGACTGTTATGAGAGATGCATATAAGGAAGTTGAGTAGGGGCTGTCGTGTATAACTAATTAGAACAAATAAAGATAAATTTTAAAAAATAATAGCCTACAGAGAACAACAAGTTCACACAGCGAGGCTGGGCTGCTCGGGAGTGGATCAAGGACACAGACCAGTAGGTGGCGCTGATGAGCTGTTCCCTGCCTGGTTCCCCTGGGCTTCTGGGACCCCAGCCAAGAGCTAGAGGACAGATAGATCAGGTGGGAAGGACGCCTAGAGTGGAGGAAATGGAGCTCAGGTCACTGAGGAAAGCGTCCAAGCAGACTCTGAGATGGTGTCGGCTGTTTGAACTTTTACTTTTCATTCAGTTCCCATCGAAACATTTACTTGGTGCTTCTCGCCAAAGAAAGATGAAAAGAGGAATGCGAAGAAGGAACAGAAGCCACAGGAGAAGAAGGGAAACCGCCCTTACAGAAGGACTGAGAAGGTTCCCGATGTCGGTGGGCGCGCCTCCTCGGGCAGAGCTGATGCCCTACTCACCCGCATCTCCACGGTTTCTCTCCCTTTCCCCACAGGTACACACCCAATGTGCCCAGAGCAGCCTGTGCATGGTCATCCAGGCCTCAGAGGTCAATGCTGGCCGTGAGGATGGCCTTCATCATCTCTGGGTGGGATTTCTGGCTCTGCCCATTTGTTCACCTCTCTAGTTCTTTACTTTTTGTTTGTTTTCTGGGTGACATGCTTGATCTTGGACAAGTCATCCACTGAAAAGCTGGAGATTTGGAAAGGTGATTCTAGTTTTTTTGCCTTTGCAGGAAGAAAAAAAAGGAGCTGGGGACAGGAAGGTGACATGGGGGTCTGGAACTGGAGACCTGGTAGAGAGAGGTCCGGCCTTAGTGTTCCCTTAACTCCATGATCCCACAGGCTCCTCTTTATTCCTGCTGGCTGCTTAGATTTGAAACAAAAGTTCCAAGTGTCCCTGTGCTGAAGACTTTTTAACTGTTCAGAGGAGGGCCACATCTGGCCACATCCACCACCCTGCCTGCCCTTCCCCAGCGAGAGAAAGTGCGCGGCGCACGCTCCATTTCTTGGCCTTTGGACACCTCCTCCTCCTCCTCCTCCACTTGCCAGGCTTCTCGCCCGCCTGATGCCACCTCCCTCTGTTGTGGATGGCCCTCCACGTGGGCCACCTCCACAAGGACTCTTCTGTCCCCTGCCACAGAACAGCAGCCACAAGCAAGCCGGGGGCAGGGGCGCTGGGGGCCAAACCCATCACTGCGCTGACGCTGAACAGGGGAAAGGAAAGCGCGGCCGTCCCCAGCCCCCCCCACCCCCCAGCAAGGACGGGCTCTCAGGAGCACAGGAGCACACGCCGGGGCCGGGGGCAACGTGGACACCAAAAACTCCACTTACCGAGTCGTCTAGAGTCCTCGTGCTCTTGTTTGACAGTGCTCTGTCCTGTTTCTGCCTTGATGAACCTCGTGTAACAGAGAAATGTGGTTTTTAGCCTAGTTTATCTCCCCAGCACGGGATTTAAAACGATGACGATGACGGGAAAGAAGGAAAACAGGCTTTCCTGGGTTCTCTTCATCCCCTGCAGGCAGAGCAGGGCAGAGCCTGGGATTCCTGCCCAGAGCGAGGACAGAAGCAAGTCCCTAAGGAGGCAGTCAGGCAGGTCCCCTCAAAGAGCAGCCCGGAGCAGTGCCGGAGCAAGGGAGCAGCTACTGAGAGCAAAGTTCTCCAGAAAGTCCCAGAACCACGGGTCTCGGCACCACCCTCCAGTGGGAGCTGGCCAGCGGGTTGGCTGAGGCCAGGTTTGGCTTAAACTCTTTCTGAGCTGAGCGTGAGTCCCACACACCTCCCCTGCGTGTGGATGTCTGGGTGTGCCAACAAAGGACATCACTTGGCCACAACCCTAAGCAGGCCACCAGGAGGGCAGGAACCCGTTCTCCAGAAGCCAGGCATGGAGGGGACCTGAGCGCCAGGCACAGGGGCTCTCCAGGTCCCGGTCAGCTCTAGCACTTACTGACAGGCTGGCTCGGGCTGGCAACAGACTCCACTTGCCACGAACTGCCGGGGCTGGCAGGAGAGGGTGCGTGTGCGTCTTCTGCACTGTAGCCCGAGGCGCGCTGGGGCGTTCCATCCCAGGCGGAAGACACCTAGTCCCGTTGCCCAAGACCCAGGTGGGCTCCGGTGGCCCCTGGGCTCCTGGCTGTGTGAGGGGTCCTAGTGGGTGGGCCGTGAGGGAGGGGAAAGTTGCACTGTCAGTGTGAGATGCTGGCAGTGCTAACTGCAGCTGCCCCTCCAGCCCTTTTTGTCCCCTGGGGTCTCCACAGATCATCGAGAGAGACAGCCCAGCTTTGCACCACTACCAGAGCCTTCCAGCATGTGCAAACATGAGGCAGCTTGGAGCACGATGACAAATATGGTCAGCAAAGAAAAGATGTGAGTGAAATAACCAGAGATTCCTATTATTTTTAACACCCTCTCCCATAAGAAAAAAATCTATCATCAATTAAGTTGATACACTGAAATATAATACAAGGGTGACTGTACTGTCACCAGATAAAGCTGGATTGTGTAGCTAAGTGCAGTGGCACATGCTTATAATCCCAGCAGCTCAGGAGGCTGAGGCAGGAGGACCACAAGTTCAAGGTCAGTCTCAGCAACTTAGTGAAAGCCTGTTTCAAAATAAAAAGGGTTGGGAATGTGGCTGAGTAGTAAAGTTCCATCCCCAGTGCTAAACAAGCCAACCAAAACAGACTGTGAGATCCTCAACAGCAGGAATGCTTCTGATTCTGTGCCTAGAACAGGGCATGGCCTTTGATCTGGAGGGGTGACAAGTGGAAATCGCAAGTGATTGAGGGTGATGTGCCATCCAAACCCGAACCAGGTGAGTTGCCCTCTTGCGCTCCAGGCGCTGGGCTAGCCTGGAGCCACCGCCTGCTCCTTGTCCTCAAAGTCCCGTTGTAGTGACTTTTGTGTTGCAGTGTCAATCTGCCTGCAGGGGAGACTGAGTGACCTGGGGAGCATCAGAGGAGACCCAGGCAGAACAGAGACGCAGGACCAAGGAGCGATGCCGTGGGACCTGGAGCCAGCAGAGGCCCAGACGCAGGACTGAGGATGAGGAAGGGGATGGACACCTTTGCAGGAGTCGGGAGGGGAGGGAACCTGGGACAGGGTGGAGGCACCAAAATGCAGAGGTCACTGAAGAACACCTTTCTGCTCCTAGGAGCCTGTGATTACCTTGACTTGCTTTAAAGTATGTCTTCTCAGCCCTAAGCTCAGAGCAAAATCGTCCTGACTTCAAATCCCGGGGATTTAGCTGCCCTTGACACCTGGGAGGCGAGGCCCAGGGGCAAGGGAAGCATGAATCCAGGGCCACACCTAGAATTGGTCAGGGTCACTACTGGTTGTGAACAGAAGTTCACCATGGAAGGGCAAGGGATTCACAGAGAGGCCAGGGACTTCTCTACTCCTTTCTCTCTGTCCTGGGGCAACCATAACACTTCCACAAACTGGGACGCTGAAACAACGGAAGTTTGTCCTCTCACAGTCTGGAGGCCTCAAGTCCCAAATCAAGGTGTGGCCAGGCCCGAGCTCCCTCTGAAGGCTGTGGTGGGGGTCCTTCCGCCTCTCCAGCTCCTAAAGTCCTTGGTGTTCCTTGGAGTTTGTCTGCACCGCCCAGTCACTGCACTGTCGTCTAGTGGCTGGCTTCTCTCTGTCTCCTCTTTTAGAAGGACGCTAGTCATTGCATTTAGGGCCCACTTGAAACCAGCATGACTTCATTTTAACTCATCACATCTGCAACGACTCTATTTCCAAAGAAAGTCCCATGCTGAAGTTCCAGTTGGACACAAATTTTTGGAGGGACATCATCCAGCCCAGCGTGCTTGCTTTTCATTCTCTCATCATCACATAGCACGTTACTGGATCACCTGCCTGACTCGTGTGAACATGAGCTCCATGAGGCTGTGACCCTGTCTCCCTTATGGCCTTACCTGGTGTCGATGCCCATTCTCCTCCCCAGTGACGCCAGGTTTCCTCTCATTCCTTGCTCAGTTTCTCTGTGGGTGTGATTGTCCATCCTGCTCAGTCCTCGGCGTTGGTGCTCAAACACTTGTTTTAATTCTGTAAAGTGACTCTCTCCTGGAGCAAGCCCTGCTTTCTTCTTCAGGAGCTTCTACAGTGGGAGTCTTTTTCATCTGTCTCATTCCCTCCAGAGATCTTAGCTGGCCTTCCCCCCCGTCCTTGACTCTCTGCTCTGTTTCCTGGGCAAATTCTCCCAGGCAAATGCATTTTAGTTCCTTGTTTCTTTGTCTTTGGTGGTGCCTGGTCTACATCCTGTACTACCTGGTGAGCTGTTTCAGGGACGATTTTTCATGCTCAGGATTTCTCATTAGTTGTTTTTCATGGCCATCTGTTCTTGCTTTATAGGTACTTGTTTAAGTTTTGCAATTTCTTATTCGTTGACCATGGGTATTGGGCTTGCATTTTTCACTTGACAATTCTAAACGTATACTTCAGTGGTATCCGTTTTAAGTATGTTCTACAGTAGACAGTGATCTACTTCCCCATTAATTTTATGGGCTATTTTTCTTCTTGCTTGCCTTTTGTATTTTGAGGGCTCATAAAATGTACCCCAAAGTGTGGTATTTTGACATGCTGAGCTGCAGAGTCTCAGAAGCAGGTTTAAACCCTCCACACTCAGTCTCTTGATCCTCTCTGATCCTCGTTCTCTTCTGAAGCCTAGGGAGGGGCTTTCCCTGAATTTTCAGATCTACCAAAGAGGAACCAATTGCCCTAAAATCCTTTTACTAAAATTTTACTAACAAAGGAAGATTAAACTTTTATCATGGATGAAGAGACTAAAAATCAGAGCCCGGAGAGACTTCGTCTCAAGCCATTGTATGATCTTGGGCTCATTCATTTCTCCCCAAATCCACTACTGTCCTCTAGAATTGCAGGAAGCCCCCACACCCTCTCCCTATGAGGAGGGTATTTAACCTTCAACCATCTGGCCCTTTTCTTGGGTTTCATATTTGGTGTGGCTCCTGTAAACATGTACACCTTAATAAATCTGTTTTGCTTTTCTCTTGTTAAACTGCCTTTTGTCATAGGAATATCAGCCATGACACTTTATAGTGAGCAAACAAGGGAGCACCCCTTTCCCAGCCCCTGAGTGGTACATTAGGCCAGGCTTGGCTTGCAGGCAGGCGTGTGGTTCTCCCCTCTGCAATGACTGCTGCCTAAATGTGCTGTGATTGCCTCCATTTGGTGCTCGGAGGTGCCCATTTCAGGTCACAGTAGAGTTCCCAAGCAGAGCTAGCTGGAGGGCTGAGTCTGTCCCTGAGTTGCATACACTCGGTCTGGCTCTGCCTGCCTTCTGTGTCTGGGGTGCTTTTGGTGCCTGCTCTTGGTGGGACTCTCACTCCTTCATGCTGTGGCCCAGCAAAGCTAGCTGCACCTTGAGCCCCAGATCATCACGGCATGTTTTGTCTTGTATCCCTCGGTAGTAACATTAGTATGCTTTTGAGTCTGTGTGTGTTTGATTTAAGTTTTAAGGTGCATGCAGTTGCTTTGTTGGTAGTTTTAAGAGTGAACTTGAATAGTATCCTGATCGGAACATGCCTACAAGGTTTTGGCTTGCTGGAAGGCTGTGTCCCCACGTGCGGGAAGCCACCTGTGAAATGTGCGTGGAACCGATGGGCACTGAAGCCACTGAGCGGGAAGGTCTGGTGTCTGGGAACTCACAGCGGCACTCCTGCTGGCGAGATGGCCTGATACACAGGAACCCAGCTCTGTCAAAAGGTGCTGCGTGACACTGGAGATGGGTGCGACCCACTAACAACAAAACAGCCGCCTATCCCTCCTACCTCCTGGTTTGTGTGAAGAAGCAACCACGAGACAAGACCCCTCCCGCACTAAAACCTTATACCTACCAATCCCCTTTGATCTATGCCACTATAAATAAAGCAAGCGCGGGCTCCATCTTTATTAGAAGATGCACCTGTCTGGTCAGCTTGGCCTGTTGCTGCCCCGACTCTGAAACTAGATTTCTGTGTCCTGTGGTTATTTCATGGTGCTATTTTCTTAGCTTTTACTTCTCAGCCAGCCCATCCCTCTGGAGGGGAGCCCTTCCCTGGCCTACGCAGGACATGTGCAAGACCCCTGCCTGGCCCTGTGTCCTGTGCTCAACACTGCAGACCACACGAAGTGCCACCTGTCCCCTGCCTGGCCCTGTGTCCTGTGCTCAACACTGCAGACCACACGAAGTGCCACCTGTCCCCTGCCTGGCCCTGTGTCCTGTGCTCAACACTGCAGACCACACGAAGTGCCACCTGTCCCCTGCCTGGCCCTGTGTCCTGTGCTCAACACTGCAGACCACATGAAGTGCCACCTGTCCCCTGCCTGGCCCTGTGTCCTGTGCTCAACACTGCAGACCACATGAAGTGCCACCTGTTACCCAGTGCAGACTTTCCCAAGTGGGAAGAGAGCAGGGATAAGCTGGAGACCAGAAGTTCTCATGGGAAGGTTGCACGCTCCAATCAGTGACCTTACAAGGCCTCCATGTCCGTATCTTGGATGGCCTCAGCTTCCAGGGCCAGGACTGGGAATTATTCATAACCGTGGTCCTGATACCAGGAGCGCAAGATCCAAATCCCAAGCTGTCAGCAGGACAGGGTCAGGAGACGTGACCGCCTATATCAGCACTCCTAAGTGGACTCGTGGCCTTCGGTGCAAGGTGCAGACTGGACAGTGAGTGCTCAAGGCACACTGTGAAGCCAGACGCCATGGACTCTGGACCTGGGATGCCCAGGGCCCAGGGCCACTCCTGGGGGTCCTGGGGTCTCCCTCTGTCCTGTGTTCTCTGGGGAACTTCACTGTGCAGATCTTCCTAGCACCATCTCTCCTCCTCTCCTTGCACCTGTGCCCTCGAGGCATTCTGGCTCCATTCCTCAGTGGTCCACAGGGGGCAGTGTCAGCTTGAAGGCTGATGGAGCAGAAGCCCAGGATGCGGCCCTTTCTGGACCACGCATGCACCCTGAAAGTCGCGTCTGTTTCAACCAACGCTCTCTGATACACCTGTACTTTATTTCTAATCTAAGGTTCCCATCTAAAAGTCCCCTTAAGTCTTATGCTTATGATAACCTAAAAATTCATAAACTATAACCTAAAATCTACAATCTTAAAGCATCTAAAAAACCCATACACCTAAAGTCTTAGGAATCTGAAAATATTTCTAACATTACTCTAAAATGATATCTTATAAAACTGATTTTAATTAGTGCCTACATTTATTTTCTCACAAAACTGGTTGAACTGCTTTCTCAGAGTGTTTCTTTATTCTTTTGTTAAAGTGCACCAGGCCTTAAATCTTTGTAATCTTTGACTAAAAGGTAAATTTTGTAAGTCAACCCAGTAAGTCAAACCATTTGCCATCAATATTAACTATGTGTTTTCCATCCTCATCATAAATCCCTGTGTAAAGTAAAGGAGGGTCTGTTGGAGGATATCATAATTTTCCCTCAATCAAGTAGGCTATGTATGGTGGGCCCTGTACTATGGGTAAAATAATTCTTTCTCTGTAATTAGGCCTTTGTAAGGATTGTGGCCCTAGAACAAAAGGCTCAGTAGGAACTATTAACTGAGGGACAAACAACTCCTGTTGCCCAAGTTTCTCCCAGAAATCTTGATCTGTAATTTTGTTTTTGTGAACTTTCAAAAAAAACATTGTTGTTATTCATTTCTTGGGAAACATTGCACACCTGTGGACATTTCTTAATTATGTTTTTTAGTCCCATTCTGGGAATAATCCTGCAGGTCCAAACAACATGTTTTCTCTCTTGGAATTGGCAAATATCTCATCATCCACATCATAAGTATCAATAATTAAAAAAACACATTATTAAATCAAATGGTTCCAGTTTCCAGATACAGCGGCCTTGTGGCTGTATTCCCCATGCTGTGACCTTGTCAGACAGCAGGTGCTGGGACGCCTTCGCCAGATGGTGACCTTTTGAAAGAGTGATTGAGAAGCTGACATTGGGGCATTGTGCTTTGAGGACAGAAGTCCCTCTCCTTTTGTATCAGGGTTACTTCCTCAGTTTGTGCAGGACTGGGATGGGGCAGGGGTCTTTTGGTTCAAGCTCCCTAATGCAACACTTCTCCAGTCTTCCCTGGAACGCTGAGACTGCAGGACAACGGCTTGGTCAGCTTCCACCCATGAACGCCACGCCCACGTTTCTGTCTCAGGGCTCAGGCAGATGGAGGCAGCCTCTGAAGGCTGGAGGCTGGAGCTACTACGAGCCCCCCTCTCCTCCCTCCACCTCTCCAGGAGCCCAGGTCCCAGCCCCAGGTGAGCCTCAGCTCCTGGTGGCACCTTGTTTCCTTGGGGTAGAGGTACATCATCTAAGAGAACTGGGTGTGGGCCAAGGGGCCCTGGGGTACCTCCTGAATGGGCTGGGGTGTGCAGCAGCCTCTCTGCCTGTGACCTGCTTGGTGGTGGCTCCAGCAGAAGGCACGGCATGCCCTGGGGGCAGCTGGCAGCTGTGTCTCTCCCAGCCATGGCCGGGTGTGTGTCATCACTGAACTGCACACATCCTCCTCCTTGCCCAGGAGTCCGGCAGTGCCAGAGGCTGAGGCTGCCCTCCCAGTGATCCCACGGGAGGAGAGAGGACCCCACCCCGCCCCCTCTTTTGGAACCATCAAGTTTCTTAGTGAACAATGGAGGGTGCGCCCTGTGGCCAAGGCCTCTCAAGGCCTCCCAACTCCCACCACGGGATTCCTAGTCATCAACGGGATTGCTAAACTGTCCACCATGGGCTGTGCTGGGACACGGTGATGAAGGCAAGTTGGCATCCCTTCATTAGATACAGCCAAGCTCAGAATCTGAGATTGTGATCATTCCTCAGATTCCATATAGCAGTGGGGAGAATTAGTGAGTACAGACATCATGTGATCTATTCACCAACAGAAGCCATGCCCTTTTGCAATAAGGTCCAATTTGCATTTTCATTACAGTAAACATATATGAAGGTCCGGCACTGTGCTGAGCACCTCACAGCAGATACTACGCTGACCCATTCACAGGTGGGGAAACCGGGGCATCAGAGAGTCACGAAACTGCAGGGCCTACCGTCCCAACTTGCTCTTCAACTCTCACTGAGACCCCCTTTGGTCCCTCTTGTAACGTCATTTGTTGGTGGGGAGCACGCTGAGCAAGGACGCCCGTTCCAGGAGCCTGGGCCAGTCAGAAATCAGAGCAGAGCTCAGGCATTTCCAACTGAGCCAAAAAGCATGGGTATAAGATTAAAAGCATTAGCACTTTTATTCTTTACTAAAACATGACATATTGTTCCAAAGAAATGAATGTTTTTATGATGATAAAAATAAATTTCTAAGTGATAAAAATGTAGATGATAATATGAATAGTAGAAAACAGCAAAAAATCCTTCATAATGACATTATTTGCTTAAGGTGAGAGGACAATTTAAACCAGAAATTAGATACTATCAAATAAAGCAGAAACTTTAAAAAATTGAGTCACTATTAAACACTTATGGATTTTTCTGTAGAAAAATGGTCAGATTTTCCAGATCAATAAATGACCCTCCCAATGAAAGGACAACATCCCAGGACAGCAGATATTCGAGAGGTTCACCAAACAAATGTGAAGCCTTAGCCTCATTTGGATTTGGGTTCTAATAAACTAACTATAAAAAGACATTTTTCATGAGACAGTGCAGGAGACGGGACAGTGGCATGTCTTTTGACTGAAGGGATTGCTGCAGGTTTATGACGTGTTAGTAGAATGGTGACGTGCACAATGGCAGGTGGAATGGCGCGGTGTCTGGGATTCACTCTAGAAAGATCTGGGAAGTGGAAGGGACTGGCACAGGCAGGTCATGGGCTGATACCTGCTGGAACGGCTGACGGGCGTGGGGGTTCACTGCACTCAGCGGCCCACTTTAAAGCTTGTTTAAAACTCTCCATTGAAACAAGAGATCAGGGCAAGGAGCAGTCGGAACCTGGCAAGCAGGAAAGGCTATGGCTAACCAGCCTGTGGCCACCCTGCCTGCTGCCACGTGGCTGATCCTGGCCTCTGGCTTCTCAGTCTTCCCCGGCAGTCCCACAGCAGAGAAGCGTCCTGGCTGCGGGCGAGCAGGGCTGCCCAGGGAACCATAGAGACCTCCCTGTAGGCGTCCTGTCCAGCATGAGCTGGGCCCAGGGACAGGGAGGCACTTGCAAGCCATGAAGCCATGAAGCTGACTTGGCAATCCTGCCTCCTCCTGCTGTGAGCGGCCTGCAGGCAGAGTGAGTGGAGGAGGCAGAACGGCAGTGGCTGCCCAGGGAGAAATACAGGCCTGGGAGAAGCCTGCGCGTCCCTCTGTGGTGGGCGGGGTCTGTGAACACAAAGGACCAACATGGGTGGGAACAGTCAGGCATTTCTTTGGTTGGACATCCCTGCTGGGTGGGGAAGGCTGTTCTCTGAGAGGGAAGAGTGTTGGCCGCTAAGGTCCGTGCATTGTCTGGTCATTATCTCTCCCTCTTCTAGCTTTTAACAGGCTGCTAGGAAGAGAAAGCCAGATCCTATTTTGTGCAAATCAACAGTAGAATAACTTAGAAACAGGCTGAGCCCTAGATAACAAAAATAACAAAATAGGAATTGTGCTCAGACTCAGAATCTTGGAGCAGGAAACACACCCCATAAGCTCACAAAAGCCTGGGGGGACTTTTCTACTCGAACTTGAAAATGTTCTCAGAGTCATGTCAGAACCCTTTGAATGGGAAGTGAGGTAGAGGGTTCCTGCCAAAGACGCAGATTCCTAGGTCAAAGGTACGTGAAAGGATGCTCAACTTCACTGGGAACGTGGACCGATCATTGGAGAGCGTTGCACACCTACTGGGACGACTACAGCAGAACAGACGCATAAACAAGTGCTGTGAGGAAATGGAGCAATTGGAACCCTTGTAAACCATGGGCAGGAATGTGACAGTGCAGTCGTTTGTGAAAGAGTCTCGCACTTTCTCAAATGACACGACCCTGGAATTCTACTCCTGGCCATACTCAAGAGAAATGAAAACTTATGTCCCCACAAGAACCGGCACACAAATGTCCCCAGCAGCACTACTCACACTGGCAGAGATGTCCCACACATCAATCTACTAGTAAATGGACACAGGGATGTGGCATGTTCATGCCCAGGGGTACGACTGGGCCACAAAGACACGCTGCTGAGTGGAGGAAGTCTGAGGGCAGCGTTCATGAAACACTTGAATATAAGCTTCTTGGAAATGTTGCCATTTAATAATTTTGAAGAGAATACAACCACCCTAAAGTATTGCTGAGGCTGGGACAGCAAGTGCCTGAGGACATCTGTTGGGGCATGTTGGGCATCTCCCTGCCTACCTGGCTGGCTGGGTCAGCGTGTGCACACCCCATGCCAGGGGCCAGCCATACCCTGACCCAGCAGGCTCTGAGCCTTGCAGGTCCTACTCACCATTCTCTTGAGTTTGGGATCCATCCGGCTGGAGTTCTGAAGCCTGGAGCAGTAACTCCACCTCAAAGGAATGTGGAAGAAGTCCCACCAGGGCCTAGAGATGCTCCCATTTAATCTCTCTCTGAGCCCCAACCCACTGTACCCCCCCAGGAAAAGATGAAGAGGACACAGTGGTTCCATTCACATCTGGAAACAAAGATGCTTCTTTCAATCTAATCACAGAGGAAGAAGAAACAATGTGCCTCATGTGCACAAATTTGGGATGAGATAGTGTCCGGAAGTCATCTGATGCTGCTAGAGTCCAGTGGTCATCTCCAGCTGCTGCTCCTTGGTGCTTTGGTGGGGTGCGAGGGGTGTCACCTTTTAGAGGGAGCAGTGTACCCATCCAAGGCCAGCAGGCAGCATTAGCATGGATGTTTAATTTTTTCCCCCTGAGACGTGGATAACAAAGTATGTTCCATGAGTTTTTTCTCTTTGTTATATATTCTTTTAAAATATATATATTTGACAAAGATCATACACATTCAAGTGAATAATATATAACACACATGATATAATGATAATCACAATCAAATTAATCATCATAGTCCATGTTGTGCCAGAGCAGAGACCCGGTAACATATGAAGAATCGTTTTATTCCTTACAGTTCTAGAGTCTGGGAAATGCAAGATCTACCATCTGGGGCCACCATCTGGCAAGGACCCTTTTACTGCATCATCCCATGGAAGAAGGCAGAAAAGCAAAAGGATGTGTGTGCACACATGCAGGAGAGAGAGGCATGAGAGGGGGAGGGAAGGGAGGAGGACGAACACAGCCTTCTACCAGGGACTCAGTCCTATAATAACTAACCAATGAATTTTAAGACTTTTTTTCTATTTTTTTGAATAAATATCATTAGAATTTTGATAGGAATGCACTGGATTGGTAGATTGCATGGGGTAGTATGAACACAGTAACAATATTAATTCTTCCAATCCACGACCATGGGATATTGTTCCATTTATTTTGTTTTCTTCAATTTCTTCCATCAATGTCTTTTAGTTTTCATTATACAGATTTTTTCACCTCCTTGGTTAACTTTACATATAGGTATTTTATTTTTTTGGCATCCTAAGTAGAATCACTTTCTCAATTTTTTTGGATAGCTTATTTTCAGTGTTTAGATATGCAACTGATTGTGTGTTGATTTTGTATTTTCCAACTTTACTAAAATTTGTTTATTAGTACAAAGAGGTTCCTGGTGGCATCTTTAGGGTTTTCTATATATAGAAATGCCATCTGCAGAGACAATTTAATCCCTTCCTTTCCAATTTAGGTGGTTTTCATTTCTTTTTAAAAAATTCTTCTGGTCTGTTTTCCTTGGGATAGGTCTCACAATATAATCAAGGTATGATAGAGGAACTTAAAAGTTGCCTTCTGTTATCTGTTTTCCTTCCCCTACATTGTCACAGGATTTTTAGGCAGGCATTGTTCCCACCTCTCATGAAAGTGGAGATAGCCATGTGACTACTTTCTGGACAGTAAGATGCAAATGGAAGAAACAACTGCGAATTCTGGCTTAGGCTCTTTAAGGGAAGAAGTGCATCTTGACTCCCTTTGTCTCTCCTTCCCACTGGCTGCTCCAGCAGCAGATGGCACACAGATCACTGTCCTGAGATGAAACTGAGGGTGGACGAGAACTGCTGCGTAATAGAAGGACCCTGGGCCCCGCGTGACAGTAGCCACCACTCATGCCTGGATTTCTTGCACAGACATTTATTTGCATGAAGGATAAAGCACGAACCTTCACTGTGTGCAAGCCTTTGTTATTTTAACAGTAGACCAGCCTATATTTTCAGTAATTAATACACCACTGTTAAAGGGTCCTGGACATTTCTAGCATGATATTTTCTGACCCAGGTTCCAAAATGGCAAGAACAGAATAAACTTGACTTCGCCTAGGTCAATTCAGAGTTCTTCAAGTCAGAGCTGCTTTACTTAGCTCTCTCCTAGGTGAAGAACATTGCACAGCAACTTCTAAGTCAGACAAGGTGGCCAACTTCCTACTGGGAACACAATGCAGAACAAGGTTTTTTTTTTTTCTTTAAATTTTTTTAGATGTTGATGGACCTTTATTTTATTCATTTATTTATATGTGGTGCTGAGAATTGAACCCAGGGCCTCACACATGCTAGGCAAGTGCTCTTACCACTGAGCCACAACTCTAGCCCCCAGAACAAGGTTTTGACTTCCCCAAGAAGAGCTCCGCACCCAAGACCAACTTCTCCTGGAACAATGTGTTGCTGAATCACAGCCAAGTCATTACCATGGAATACAGGTTTTATTTCCTAACTAGAGACATGAAAGTACAAAGACCCAAGAGAGAGATAGAGAGATAGTGAGATAAAGAGAGAGAGAGATAGTGAGATAAAGAGAGAGAGAGAGAGAGAGATAGAGCGTGCACAAGAGGGAGAGGGAGAGAGAGAGAAAATGAACAGATAACATCCTGCTTGCGTGGGTCACTCAAGCATGTAAAACGTGACCCACTTGTCCTCAGGATCACTCCCTGAGAGGCAGGGGAGGACAGGGTTGGAAGGTGGTGAGGAGGAAGAGACAAGCCTGGCTTCTGAGATACGGTGGGATATGGTGTAGTGTCCCAGGGCAGGGGCACCTGGGGAACCCCGTTACTAACAAGAGGCCAGGACAGCGGAGGGACTCCCACTTCCACCACTGCATTCTAGTAAGAGCTGGGTATGAGAGGCTCCATCCAAGCTCTGACCTGAGTCAAAACAGTCAACAAGGTGGACATTTTAATGAATAACACTGAGATTGTAAAATGCAGACCTTATGTATAAGCGAGAACATTTTCTATACTGATTTCTGGAATCAGGCAGCCACAGAGGACCTAGGTAGAACACACTCTCCATTCTTGCAGTCTGCCTGTGTTCTCCGCCACCCAGCCCACAGTGCACTAGAGACCGTCAGCTGCCTCTGACCCCGTCCCTGGGGAGTTCCGCGGAGGAATGCCTTCGGCTGGATGCAGCCCTGTACACAGCTTCCCTGGCGATCCGGCGGGCCAGTCTCCAGCAAGTTCTGTCAGGGCTGACCACCGTGGCTCCCCCGGTGCATGCTGGGCCACGGCCACACACTTGTCAGCAAGGTCTGGCCCTCAGTCCTTGGGGATGGGCTCGTCTCTGGCTGTGCAGTCTCAGAAGTGGTGGGTGCTTCCTACATCTGCTCTTCCAACTGTTGGATTCTATACACCTATGGCTACAAATCCCATTTTTAATCTCTAGGGTCTTGAGTGAGATCATCCCTGTGCCTTGTGGATCTGCTGAGCTGCACAGGGTGCTGCTTGCTACATGCTCTGGTGCAAGAACTGCTTGCAATGGGTTCCTGACCAACTTGAGCCCATTTCTGGGTAAAGACCCTGCAGCTCTTCTTCCAGGATTGGAGGAGGCGTCTCTCACATCAGTGATGGAGGAGTGAGTGGAGCACCAGCAAGGAGAGCCCGGGGCTGGTGCAGCTGCGCCTGAAGCCAGTGGCCTGCTTCCTTTTTAAAGTTCTCACTTCGAACTGATAGTAGACTTCAAGAGAAGTTGAGAATTAGTCAACTGTCTCCACACATGGCACCCAGCTAATATCCTACCTAAACATAGTACAATGATCAAAACAAAGAATTTAATACCAGGGTGATATCAATTATAGGTTTTCTTTAGATTTCACAAGCTTGGTTTGACTAACCTCTTTTCACAATGAGTGTGAGGTTACCAGAATGACATGTCAGGGCACACTGCCAGGGGTTAAGGGACACTGAAGTATCATTACCACTAAGTTTCACTTTCACCACTGGAAGCAGGTGGTGGCTGCCGGGTTTGTCCTCTAAAGTCACTATTTTCCCTGCAGATTAAGAACTTGGGGAGATATTTTCAGGAAAGGCAAGTATTCTGATTCTTAAGCTTTTGCCTGCCCTTGTCAGCGCACACTGGGTGGGGGGATCTTGCCTGCGGCACCTGTGGCATGCCACTGTAACTCTCCACTCCCCGGCTCTGCTGACACTGACTGGTGGCACCTCACCAGGAGGCCCTGACCTCCACTCATCCATTGTTCTCTGTATTAGCAGAGACGCATGGGTAGCATTGTTCTGAGGGTTATAATCCAATCTTGCTGTGCCTGTCCTTGCTCCACTTGACCTCATGCTCCCGTGTCCCCTAGTGTTACTTTCTGCCACTGTGAGGCACTCCGGGCTCCTCTGGTGTTCGTCTGCCCCAGCCTGGGACCAACCAACTCTCCAAGGTGCCCGGCTCCTTTCATAGCATTTACCCTGGCCTTTGATATCAGTTGCAGTAACTGATTCTTTCTTATTTAAACCAGGCTGACTTTGACTTAGCAGCAGTGAGCAGCAGGCAGGGCCAGGCCGTTTCTTTGCCAGCACAGTTAGTGGCCAGTGACCACCACTCCTGTGGGCCTTGAGGACAGAGCACTCACCTTAAAGACCTGGGTCTTGTTTCCTGAGTCTGGATCATGATCTGATGTCAGACACCACCACAAAAGCACACGGGCGCTCCACGAGCACACCTGGTGGCACCCACCGGCACACGCAATGGCACCCAGCGGCACACGCAATGGCACCCACGGGCACACCCATGCTCCACCAGCACACGCAATGGCACCCACCAGCACACGCAATGGCACCCACCAGCACACACAATGGCACCCACCAGCACACGCAATGGCACCCACGGGCACACCCATGCTCCACCAGCACACGCAATGGCACCCACCAGCACACGCAATGGCACCCACCAGCACACGCAATGGCACCCACGGGCACACCCATGCTCCACCAGCACACGCAATGGCACCCACCAGCACACGCAATGGCACCCACCAGCACACACAGTGGCACCCACCAGCACACGCAATGGCACCCACCAGCACACGCAATGGCACCCACCAGCACACGCAATGGCACCCACCGGCACACCCATGCTCCACCAGCACACGCAGTGGCACCCACCAGCACACGCAATGGCACCCACCAGCACACGCAATGGCACCCACGGGCACACCCATGCTCCACCAGCACACGCAATGGCACCCCCACCAGCACACGCAATGGCACCCACCAGCACACGCAATGGCACCCACCCACCGGCACACCTGCACACGCAAATGGCACCCACCCGGCACACGCAATGGCACCCACCAGCACAGTGGCACCCACCAGAGCACCAGCACACGCAATGGCACCGGCACACGCAATGGCACCCACCAATGGCACACACAGTGGCACCCACCAGCACACGCAATGGCACCCACGGCACACCCATGGCACCCACACCCACCAGCACACGCAATGGCACCCACCAGCACACCGCAATGGCACCCACCAGCACACGCAATGGCACCCACCAGCATGCTCCACACGCAATGGCACCCACCAGCACACGCAATGGCACCCACCCACCACACCCATGCTCCACCAGCACACGCAATGGCACCCACCAGCACACGCAATGGCACCCACCAGCACACGCAATGGCACCCCACCAGCACACGCAATGGCACCCACTGGCACACCCATGCTCCACCAGCACACGCAGTGGCACCCACCAGCACACGCAATGGCACCCACCAGCACACGCAATGGCACCCACGGGCACACCCATGCTCCACCAGCACACGCAATGGCACCCACCGGCACACGCAGTGGCACCCACCAGCACACGCAATGGCACCCACCGGCACACACAGTGGCACCCACCAGCACACGCAATGGCACCCACCGGCACACACAGTGGCACCCACCAGCACACGCAATGGCACCCACCGGCACACACAGTGGCACCCACCAGCACACGCAATGGCACCCACCGGCACACACAGTGGCACCCACCAGCACACGCAATGGCACCCACCAGCACACCCATGCTCCACCAGCACACGCAATGGCACCCACCAGCACACCCATGCTCCACCAGCACACGCAATGGCACCCACCAGCACACCCATGCTCCACCAGCACACGCAATGGCACCCAGCGGCACACCCATGCTCCACCGGCACAGCTGGGGGCACCCACCAGCACGCGCGTGCTCCAGGCCTAAGCCAGGCGCAGAACTCCTTCAGAGGCGCTGTCTTCACTTTTATTGAGCAGAGTGGACGGAGAGGCACTGTGCTGTCACTAGCACTGTTAGGCTGGGTTCCGAGGGACAGTGACAGAGTGGGGGGACAGACGGTCAAGGTCTCGAGAATGGACAGAACCACACAACAGTGAGGGGTCCCCGAGGGGCCATCGTGGTGGAGGAAGCCTCCGGACTTTCCCATTTCCTTTCTGGATATCCCAAACGAGCATCGCCCGGCAGGGGCGAGGCAGGAGCGGGATCCACAAGCCCTGTCGGTCCGGACTCGGGGGCAGGCGGCGCCTCCTGTGGACCTTGTGCTTTTGGGTCTTGGCTGCTTTCTGGAGGTTGAATCACAATGGCCACCTCTGAGAACCTACCCCGGGGGTCACTCAGCTGTCCCTGATAAGCCCTAGGACGAAGCATTTCCAGCTGCCAGCACGCTGACTCCACCCACCCGGCAGCTGGATACACCTGCGGCCATTCTCGGCAATCTGCGAGTGACCTGTGAGAGGAAAAGGGAGGGGAGCGTCCGCCTCCCCAGGCGAGTCAGAAGAGGAAGAGGGCGGAGGGCAGAGGGCAGAGGGCAGGATTCCTTCTGGTCAGACTGGCGCTCCACAGAAAACCAGGCCCGTCAGTCCTTCAGCTGCGACACCTCGTACAGGTACGCGGCCAGCACCTTGGTTCCTTCCACGTAGTTCTGCCTGGGGTGGGGGAGAACACGATTCATGTCAGCCGTGGTCACAGAGCACAGCCCCTGGGCCTGCCGAGACTGCTCCCGAAGCCCAGGAGCCCCTTCCCCGGACCTCGGCTCGCAGCCTGCTTGTCTCTACTGCCTGGCCACTGTCCTCCCACCCCAGGGCCCAGAGCCAACACTGATCCTGCTCTAAAACACAGGAGGTCGCACCCAAGGCTCTGATGAGGAACAGCATGCCCGGCTCTAGGGAACAGGCCCCAGCTCCTGCCTCAGGAACCAGGTCTGTCTCCCCAAGCCCTCCTGCCCGGCAGCGCTCCGACAGTCCTGTCTACCCTGACTACTCGGGGCGAGTTGCTGCTGCCCGTCCTCAGCAGCTCTGCACAGGAAGCTCCTCCTGCCCTGCTCACGGCCCTGCCTGCCTGGGCCTCTCCTTCCTGCCACTAACCAGAGGCTCCCCTCGTCCTGCGGGTTAGAGGAAGCCCCGTCATGTATGCCTGCATCAGAACAAGGATCTCAAGCAGTGAGCACTGACGAGGAATTCTTCACAAAGGCACAGTAGAGAGGGGCTTCCGAGTGGTAGAAGAAAGCAATGACACAGGACTCTGGCTGAAAAGGTTCACACACTGCCATCACCAAGGCCCTGTCCCTGCCTCCAATCCAATACTGATACAAATACAGATATGGTCACAGAATCACAGCCGCCTGCCGGCCTTTCTTGGCAGCAGTGGAGGCAGGGAGGCAGGGAGACGTGGAGGAGACAGGCTGGAGAGGAAGCAACCCTCCAGCACCCACCCAGCTGCAGGCCCCAGGCCCCAGGCCCCGGAGGCTTACCTGTTGAGCTTTTCATTCTGGGAGTGGGCACCGTCATCTGCCGAGCCCATTGGCAACAACATAACATTCTTGCCTGTGGCCTCCTGAAACGTCAAGGTCACAGGAATACTGCCACCTTCCCTGGTCAAATCTGGTTCAACACCAAAAACTGCAAGAAATGGAATGAGAGAAACAGTGAACTCGGAGCCTCGAGCTAGAGCTGCACCGTGAGGCAGCACAGCACCAGCAATGCCCGCGGACGCTGGGGACGGCAGCCCAGCCTGAGCAAGCCATCCCATGCCCCGGCCTTCCCAAGAGCACCACAGACAAATCAGTCAGGCATCCAACATGATACGACAAGGCCCTCAGACCCACTTAGACAGACGTCCCCTGGCATCTGTCCCCAAGGAGCACGCACCTGTTTTCAGGGCTCTTCTCCCCGCCATGTAATGAGGGTGGTTGAAGTCAGACACCCAGGGCTTCCCACCGTGGCCCATGTACACCTTGAACTTGTTGGGGCTGTGTAGCTCAGCAAACTTCTTGGTCAAGTAGCTTATAACCTAAACCACAAGCAGGAGAGACGCGTGCTCTTTCAAGGGCTCGGCATGTGATGGAATATTAGTGATTTACTTGGGCTACAATCAGTCATCTACAAGTCTGCTACGAGGCTCTACAACATTCTGAGTCTATGAAGACTCTCATTTTCTGCTGTTGAATAGTGATCTACATAACCACAAGATCAGGAAATTAGACTAGAAATAAAATTCAGTCATCTAAAGAAAAAAGGCAATGTTTAAATTTCAAGCACGTAGGAGTTCCAAATGATGATAATGCTTACATTCTGAGTTGAAAAACCGTGTTTTCTGACTTGCTTTACAATAAGAAAAGGTTTTTTGTATCTCTCTGATGCCTGCTGACACTCAAACACCACTAGGACTACACCTGGAGATAAGGCCTTTGTACAAGTAATTAAGGTTCAGTGAGTCATAGGCTGGGGCCCTGCTGAGACAGGATTAGTGCCCCTACAGCCTGGCTCGCTGCTCACTGTGTGCGCAGAGAAGGGACTGCCTGCAAACCAGGAGTGGCCCCTTGCCAGACCCCATCTGCTGGAAGCTTCATCTTGGACTTCTCAGCCTCCAAAACTAGGATAATTTCTGCCGCTTAAGCCACCCAGTCTATGAGCTTTTGTTAAGGCAGCTCTAGCAGACTCATATGCTTTATAAAAATGGTCACGAGCTAAATTTCATCTGGGTGGAAAATGGACCTAGGAGATACCCAGGGATATGGCCCAACCTCAGTTCCCACATGTGGCAAGTGGCCAGTCCCCTCTTCTCAGCAGTGAGGACTCTGATTCCATCTTTCTGAGGCATCTCCCTGGAGGAGGGTGACTGCTCTGTGAGCCAGGCAGACCCAGTTACCAGAATCCTTCCTTCGGCTCGCCGTCACCATGAGAGGCAATGCCCGCAACCTCAGCTGACCTGAAGCCCTGGGGTGAGGTCAGAGGTCAGATCCGGCTGCTCTAGCAGGGATGAAGGTCACTTTCTTGGGATGCCTGTTCATGTGGCCTTCACCAAGGGGAAGTTTCTGCACTGCTTATTCTATGACCACTGAGGGGCAGGAGCCAAGGGGTGGGGACGTGCAGGGTCTAGGCTGTGCCCCAGGGAAGTCCCTTGCCCCCACAGCCTGATGACAAGCAGCTCTCGCCCTCCCGCACGCCGCACTCCCACGGACCTGCTCGCTGACCACCTCAGGAGTCATGTCTGGCACGAGCCTGATGGAGAACTTGCCAACCACCTTCCTAGGAATCACGGTCTTGGCCCCCGACCCCGAGAAGGCGCCCTCGATGCCGTGGAGGGAGAGGGACGGGTAGCGCCAGCGGTGCATCAGGAGGTCTTTCTGCAGAATCACGACACGTGTGTTTGCTCACGGCGGAGACAGACGCCACCTAGCAGCCAGCTGTCAGCAGGGCTGGTCAGAGCTGCTGCAGGGCTCTGGGACTACTGCCCTCACCCCAGGGAAGCTCGCCAGCCCCAACAGCCTCAGGAGCTGACTGAGTGTGACACTGGGGCATGTGCTTGAGCCTTCAGTCCCACCAGCCTGGCCCTGCAGGCCAAGCGGTGCTCCTGCAGGACTCTGAGAAGGCCTCTTTCAGCTCTGTACCCCGACCTGACCCTCGGGCAAGCCCACAGGGTTGGCCTGCTCTGCCCCACGCATGTCCTTCCGGAGTCCTGTGCTCACTTTTCTCTGAGACAGAGGAGACTCAAGGGCCAGGCCTGCTCTGTCCGCTCCCATCCCCACCCCCGAGCACCGGGCCCATTGCAGAGTTCAGTTGATGTCAGCTTCGTGGAAACCGCTGGACCGATATCCACACCTCGTAAACCCAGAAGTAAAGGAACCAAGGGCAAAGTCACAGCACGGTTCCCACCCCCAGTTAATAAACAGTGTGTGGACAGCTTCTGCCTCTGCTCTTGGCCCTGTAGGGCACCTTTACTACCCTTTGGGCCCAGTGGTAAAGAGATCACCCTACGAACCCAGAGAAGGCGGCGCCACCTGCCTGCAGGAGAGGCAGTGGCCCTGCGTGCTTCCTCCAGCTCTTTCAGAGTCACAGTGGATCTGACATGAAAAGGCCCCAAGTGCACCCAGCCTGCCCCGCCCTGCTTTCTAGGTTCGCCACCTGACACTGGGCACGCGCCCCCTCCCAGGAGGGGCCCACTCGAGCCCTGACAGCTGGTGCAGGGCAGGGCCCCAGGGCACCTTGTCGCTATGCAGGAGGGTCTTGGCCCCCACATCCTTGGAAAACTCCTCCAGGTCAAAGTCGATGTGGTCGTAGAGCTTGTGCTCCTCGTTTGTCACGGGGGCCACGGTCTCACTGATACCAGGGATGAGGATGTTCCCCTTGTTGTCGATCAGAGAGCCTGGGGGAGGCGCGGAGGGGTAAAGTGCTCGGCGAGGCAGCACCGCAGCGGCAGCTCGCAGCAGCGCCGACTCCAGAGACTCAGGCACAGCAGAGCCACAGCTTAGCCTCCTGGGCCCAAGATGGGATAGACCAGGAGCAGCAGGGACAGCCCTGGTGCTGACGTTCCTGAGCACAGTACCTCTCTAGCTGCTCACGCTCGTAAGTCAGTTAGTTCTCACGACAGCCAACAGTGAGCAGGACCACCATTCCTGTTGTAGACGAAGACTGAGGAGCAGGGGAGGTAACTAGGCGCCAGTCACGCCTCGATACTAACCAAGCAGCCAGCTAGCTCCACACAGGCTCACTCTGAAACTGCCACACTATCCAACTTCTCATTTTTAAGGTACATCCCATGAGAAACAAGCTGCGCCGGAGCCCAGGAGAAGACACTGGGGGTGGGACCAAGAAGACCCCAACCCTGGAAAGGACGTCACCTCACCTGAGGCAGCCTGTCCTTGAGGGTAAGAAGGGAGAGCTTACAGAATCATGGGGGAGACAAGAGCAAGGAGGACGACGGGACCTAGGTGTAGGCAGCTACAGCAAGCGGACCAGAGCCAGTGCTCGCCAAGAGACACCCAGCCTGCCGTCAGAGGAGGGACGACATCTTGTGCTCCTAAGGGCAAGCTGGACGGGAACTGGGGCTTCCCAGTGGGGTGTGCGGGGCAGGGCAGGGTCTCAACAGGTGGAGGCAAGGCACAGGACAGTCCCAGGCAGAGCAGAGGAGGACAGCGTTGGCAATAAAGCACGGGGGCCTTTTTAAAGAAAAGAGTGAGTAGAGGGAGGGAAGGGATTCACCACACCAGACCAGCTGGCTCAAGCAGAATGCTCAGGTGCACGAACTGCAGAGCCCGAAGCTGCGGCCAGCCCCGCCTAACTCAGCGAGCACCTACCGAGGGACAGCCAGCCCGCACTCACCCATCAGTGCAATGAGATCTGTCATGGCCTCGTGCACCGAGCCACCGTACACCCCAGAATGGAGGTCTTTATCACTGCATTCCACCTGGGTGGAAACAAAGGCCACTTTATCTGGTTGCTTAGTGGAAGCTTATTTTTATCATGTAACAGCACATTGAACAAAGAACATTTATAAGACTTGACAATTTTCCAAATCAAAATTTGCTCCCTCAAGGAGCAAAGCAAGGTGTTCCTCCAATTAGGAAACTCAGACAAGAAAAAATAATCCTGGATATGCTAGCTATAGGCACTAGGTATCTACAGGTAAAGTGGGAATGCCCGCCACAGGGGCACCAGGTACGCCTGCCACAGGTACACTGGGCACGCCAGTCACAGCTCTGCTGGGAATACTGGCCACAGGCAAAAGCACGCTGCAGGGCCACCTCTCCAGCACGCAGAGCCTCTTCCAGGGAAGGACAGGCCCATCATCTCACAAGGACCAACTCCCAAGAGGGCAATACCCAAGACGAATGATGACCCACGTGGACCTGGAGCCTGAGGACCTGGGTTCAGATCCACCCCACCACTGACCAGTCTTCTAAACAGGTAAGGCGAGGCCCCCAGGTGAAGGGGAACTCACTCCCAGCCCCAGGTCACCTGTGACGTGTGGAAGGGTGTGATGCCCAGGGTGACTGCTCAGCGCAGCCACGGCCATGATTTCTGCCGTTTGGGTGACGGGGTCTACTTCCATCACCAGTCTGTGCGGTGGGCCAGGGGAAGAAGTGCCACCCTTACTAGGTGGCCAGTGAGGGCAGAGCCCAGCTGGCCTCCCCACACTCGCCCAGGCGCCGGCTTCTCCTCCTCTAGGGAGGGTCTCGTCCCCCCACAGTAACTCAGCGCAGGCTGAGGGCTTCGGAGCTGAAGCCTGCAGAAAGGGCTCTCCACTTCCAGAAGGAGGTGTTCTCGAGTGCTCTGCTCGTGCCCCGCCCCTCAGCTGGGCCAGCACTGCTCCCTGCCCCCTTGCTCCAAGGCGACTTCAGGAGCAACACTGCCCTGGCTGGACGTTGCTATGAAATGGTTTGTGAGCACGGGAAGTCTCGTGTCTGTGCCTGGGCTCCTACGATGGCTCCTGGGGCCTGGGAAGTGGGCACCGCCCGAGCTTGGTGCTTCTCCTTCTAGCGACTGCCTCTTGGCACGTGCCTGCTTTAAGGTAGGAAGACAGGAAACTCAGGGCTCGGGAGCAGCCTGCGGAACTTGGCACATACCTCCACGAAAAAGTAGCAAATGCCCCTGAGGCCGTAGGTGAGGCAGGGCTTCTTCTTCCCCAGCCAGTAATTGTCGGAGATGCAGATGTAGTCCACGTCTTTAAAGAACTTGTCTTTCTGGGCAAAAATCAGCTCATCCAGGCCTTCAGAGCCGGACTCCTCCATTCCTTCGAGGCAGAACCGCAAGTTGACAGGGATGTCCTGTGACAGAAGGCAGGAGGAGGGAGTTGGCGTCCTGGCTCTCCACTGTGCACTTCAAACACCCACCCTCCCGGGACAGCCACAGGCAGACAGTGGTCCACAGGGCACCAGGCAGGGAAGGGGAGGCCCTGCCCCCATGCCTGGGTGAGCCCTAATGGGACCTCTGTGGGGCCCAGTGAGAGCAAGCGAGGAGTGGCCAGGACAGCCCAAGCTGCTCTCTCCATGACAGAGGGACAAAGACCATCCACACCGGAGCACCGGAGACCTCAGTGCTGCACAGAGCTTCTGCCAGCGCATGGTGTGCACGCGGGCTCTCCCCCACTGTGGCCACCAGCCACACTAGGCGCCTTCCAGGTGCTCTCCCAGCTCTGCAGTGAGGCAGGCGGTCCCCTCCCCAGATGAGAAGAGGAAGCCGCACGTGAGCAACAGGGAAACCCTAGAGACCAGCAGGGCACGGAACAGCAGCCCCAAATGCAGACTCAGGTCTGCGAGTCCCAGTTCAAAGCTGCCTGGCAGCAGCACAGCTCACCACGTGCTCCCCCTCCTGCTCTCCTCCTCCTCTTCTGCCCTCAAGTGAGACCTTCCCTGGTACCTGGGTACGTGGGACAGGGTGGTGGAGCCGCTAGGAGCGCTCTCCACCATGCACAGCTGTCCCTCACTTTGGACCTCCTCAGACCCCAAGGCATCTCACGGCAAGGCCGAGGCTCCAGGCGTCCAGGCTTCCTGGCTCCTGTGCCCAGCGCAAAGGACTGCCTGTGCCAGGCAGGTGGTTCTGTGTGTTGGTTCCCTCCTGTGCAAGACCACTCCCCGGACCAGAGGGCCTGGGACCCCTTTCATAGCTAACAGTCCATGCTCTGACAAAAATGCTTGTCTTATTCTTATCATGATACAAGATAAAGGCCAGATGCAAAAACTATCCATACAACGTGATCACAAGTAGAGTGAAGACCATTAGTGAGGTTAGTAAGAAACAAAATGCTCAATGAGTATTTTGAGGTTTGGGATTTTAGTAATTTTTTTCTCTATTTTACCAACTTTGAACAACAAGCACATGTTTCACAGTTGATGAAGTACCTTTTTATTTATTTATTTTTTTTGTGGTACTGGGGATTGAACTCAGGGGCACTTGACCACTGGGCCATATCCCCAGCCCTTTTTTGCATTTTATTTGGAGACAGGGTCTCACTGAGTTGCTAAGTGCCTCACCATTGCTGAGGCTGGCTTTGAACTCGAGGTCCTCCTGCCTCAGCCTCCCAAAGTGCTGGGATTACAGGCGTGCGCCACCGCGCCCGGCTAGTACCTTTTTAAAACAACTTATTTTTAGAAGAATATAAACCAGAGACAGAGAGAGAGAGAAAGGAATCTGTCCAACACCCCAAAGCTTGCTGCATTACGGAAAGTGTCATGTGTATAGCCACTGCCTGAAATTTCACATTTTGGGCTGGGGTACAGTTGAACAGTAGAGCACTTGCCAAGCAAGAATGAGGCCCTAGTTTTGATTCCTAGCCTCATAAAGAAAGAAAGAACTTTCACATTCCATGTGTTTGCTGAATCCTGCTGACCTTGCTAAGCAGTCAACAGTATGACCTTTGAGCATCTGTAAAACAATTAAACTTCTAATGTTTCTAAGTTGAAAACAGCTATAATCTTAAATCTGAATCACCTGTGCTGATTAAGGCTAGGGACACTAGCTTTCTCCCGGCCAGTGAGCTCACAGTATGGCTCAGGTGGAACCCCGTGAGTGGGCGGAACGCGATGGGGCAGGGCTGGAGGCATACCTGACCAGTCTTCTGATAAGCTTCTAGGGCATTCATCCAGCCGGCCACGGGCCCCTTATCGTCAGTGGAACCTCTCCCATACAGCTTGCCTACAACAGCAATCAGTAAATCAGTTACACCACAATGAGCTAGGAAGGAGGGCATCTCCAGTGACCATCTGCCACACACACACGCTTTCTCTTCACATCAGAAGCCCCAGGAGCCAGCCAAACACTGCTGCTGGGCCTCAGAAGACACTGTGACCCAAGGGGCGTGTCCCGCAGTGACTCCACCTTGCCCTTTCCCTTCCGGGCAACCTGGAGAGCTGGAGCTCCTGCTGGGTCAGGGCGAGTCCAGGAAACCCCTAGGGGTGGTGGGCTCTTTAAAACACCACCTCCCAAGGTGGCTGGAGGACCACAGGTAGGGGGCCTGGTCACACTGAGGCACCACATGTGTCATCATCATAAAAGCACCCCAAAGCTCACCTTCACCCTAACTTGGACACCTGTTTTGATAAAGAATAGACCTTGCGTTTTTATTATTGACTTCTCCATTTCTCTCTTTCTTCCTTTAGTTACCACTTTGAAAACCACAGGACAGGCCACACCTCCAGTCTGTGTCCTTGGTCCTGTAGATCCCCTTTCTGCACTTCCTTCCAGGACCACTGACAAGGGGTCTGGGCTGGGAAGCTGACCACCACCAGCAGCAGCAGCTCAGGGCTAGAGGGGTGGGTAGCTCAGTGGTGGCGAGGGCCTACCAAGGGCACGGCCCTGGGTTTGAGCCCCAATGTCATAAAACAAAGCAAAACACACCCCAAACCTCAGAAGATCAGTCAAAGCCCGTCTCCTCCGTCTGCCACATGACCCAAGGTTGGCCACCACACGGTCCCAGGGTCCCAGGGTCATGTGTTCATGCTTGGCCGGCCCGGACAGGCCCGCGTTCCACCGTAGGTCCTGGCTCGTTCGCACTTCCTCATCCTTAGGCGTTTTTAAAGGTCTGGCAGTTTCAGAATGACCTACCCCAAAGCAGCAGGAGGCTTAAGGCCCTCGTTGCCTTGGGAAATTCCTTTTATTACAAAACACAAATTTTCCCAAAAACTTAAATAGAAGCTCTCCTTAAAAAAAAAACAAAAAAAATGAAGCTTGTTCTGTGACAAACACCAAATAACTACAGTGGCTACGGCTGTGCAGGATCAGAGGTGGCGCTAAACATTCCTGCTCCCCACGCTCCAGGGCGCCTCCGACGAGGAGCAGGTGCACGTGGTTGGATGTTTGTAATGGAGCTTCTTCGTGGTATGAGGAGCTACTCTAGTCTGTGGGTGGGTGTGGATGTCCACCTGTTGGGTTCTCAGATGGTGGCCTCACAGAGGACTTGGCAGCAGAGACCGGTGCTGGCTACAAGCAGGTGCTCACGGTGCCTGAGCACTCTGTGCCCGGTGCAGGGCTGCGGGGCCTGCACATGGCTCCCCGTGGCTGGGCACAGGCAGGAGGAGGAGCAGGGAAGGGGAGGCAGGTAGGCGGGTGATGGGAGGGAATTTTTGCAGCCAGCTGACTCTCGTGCTAGGTGTCAGGTAAGGAGTAGCACGTGGGGGAGGATGGAAGAGGAGGGAGTCAGCTGAGGCCTGGAGCGGGGGCTTGGCCCAGCACTGGGGAGGCCCTCAGCGTGGGAGCAGTAGTGGCCAGGAAGGGCCCAGGGAGGGGAGGGCAGGGGTGGGGACAGAATGACCCTTTTTCTGGTATATGTGGTTGAGGAGCCAGGACAAGGAAGCCTGTCCCAGGGCAGGCTGGGTTCACGTGGTGAGGCAGCCGCCTGGTAACTTGTGGGTCTGACACCAGGGGAGCCCGAGCGCACAGGGAGGACTTCCTCCAGGACTCAGCGCCTGAGCAATCACACTGCGGTGGGGGTGGGATGGGACCAAGTGTCACAAAAGATGCTGCTTTTAGTGAAACAACTTTTCAGTTTTGCAATGTCACGGGTGGTCCACACCAAGCCAGGAGGAGCCTGAAGACAGACTCTGCATCCAGTTAGACAGAAGGGTCTGAGCTCTGCCCTGAGGGCCGAGCTGCAAACAGGACTGCCTTACCTGGCCAGGGACTGCCCTGTGGCGAGGTGGGGAAGTTCAGAAGGGAGAGCAGAGAACCTTCACACCAAGAGGGACTGGAAGAAGAGGCCAGGCTTGGGGCCTCCCAGCGTCTAACATGCTTATTATACAGGGCAGGCTGGGGGCCGGGGAAGACTGCTGTCTTCTAGCACCCCAGAGCACAGCGACTAAAACACCCAGAGGCAGCTCAGTAGAGCAAGGCCCGAGGTTACAGCTCTGGAGGCCACACAGCCTCAGCACAGAACCTGTGCTCTGGAAGAGCAGCAGTAGCAAGGGAAGCTCAGGAGACCCAGGCCACGGAGAGCTCATTTCCAGAGGCAAGGGAGGCTCTGAACTGCCGGTGACTGAGGCACACCGTGAAAGTCCCGGGACCCAACCTCCAGCCGACATGAAAAACATGCCGTACTGGACAGGGGATAAAACAAGTGACCATCAGCGACTTTCCAAAACTAAAATAACAGAAATGCTCCTCCCAGCACTAAAAGCACTGTTCCTCTGGGAAGTCAGTGAACTCTGGAAGCATGGTCCCTCACCGTCCCGCTCCGTCAAGGTGAAGGGCTCGCTGTCCCAGCCGTCCTCCAAGGATGCAGGCTGCACGTCCAAATGCCCATAAATACACACTGTCTTCTTCTGGGGGTCAGAGCCCAGTCTGCCGAGCAGGATCGGAGGAAGTGGTATCTCCGAGCCATCAGGGAGCTGGGTCAGAGGAAGCAATCAGGGCAGTCCTGTTAGTAAGCTCAGACCTCACAGCAAAGACTAAAATAAACCTGGGCTTTTCTATCTGTTCTTATAATCAAACTCTACCACACAGTTTAAGGCCATAATGTTCAACACAGTCATCAATTAGCAAGAATTTCCTTCCCTGTAATCTACGGCATATAAGTGAATTACATTTACCAACTAGTTTGTTAAAATTTTAAAGACCAGTTTTAAAAAATAAACGTTTATAATAAAATATCATGCAGGTTGAATTTGGGATGTCACTTTCATTATTTTCTGAAATGATGGTTAAAAATAACTATAATCTTGAATCAAAAGACACATTTTTGAAATTCTGTATGCAGACTACTATTATGTGCAGAATGGGCAATAAATCAAGATATAAAGCAGTGCAGTTCACGTTAAACCCTACTAAATAAAGTAGTGATGATTAGTAGTCCTCTGAGCTTCATCCCAAAGCCCTTATCAATTGTCCACTGTCCTCTAAGAATGGGGAACAGGGACATTAGTCACAAAATCCTCTTTGTTGGAGAAGAATCATGGGGATAGGAAGGTAAACCAGCCGGTTCTTCCCCCTTCCTACCACGTCCTCAGTCCCCACCCGCGACTGCACCTGGTGGCCCACTCACTCCTGTTCCTCTTCCTCTACCAGTTCCTATATCCTAACAGAAAGCCCTGTGATGGCTACAAAGTGTCAGAGGGTGACAGCCTCTTGTCCCAGCACAGGAGGAAGGGACTGTTCCAGCCAGAACATCACACACATGTATTGGCCTAGCTATTAGAAACACCATTTCTGGAAATATCTATTAATAAGCATAACATAAAAACTGAATTGATAATGAAGCTAACAATTTACACTGAAGAGGTAAAATGAGCAGCAAATGAAAATGACAATCAAATCAGGGCAATACTGGTGACAGGCTGAGACGTGTCCACCTCGCAAACTGCAGGGGTCCTGAGCTTTATGTACACAAGCTGTCAGAGAACTAGACGGGTAGCTGGGTGTCTTGTAAGGACACAAGACGTGTTTTCTCAGCAGACTCTACTGATAAATCCCCAAGTAATTCTCGGAACCTGACAGCTACCAGTGTACAGATTGAGGACTCAATGTCCTTTGCTCACTTGAGCCGCACCAAGGGCTGGGTTTGTGAACCGTTGGGGACAAAGAACTAACTGTTCCTTAAACTCCCTGCCCTGGGCACAAAGGACACATGGCCTCTGTGATCATAGCCAGAGCTCAGCTGGCTTGAGCAGGAGATGATTTTTAAATGACAGCAGATTCTCTAAATATATTTCTATTTGACGGAGCCTGAAATATTGAAATACTTCAGCATTTTCTAAGAAGCTGCTGGTTCTGAATTCCTCGAGGACCTGAAATTCCCAGTGTCCACTTCCCCGTGTAAGCTGGAAGCACTCCCACTTCTGCGTTTGCTTGTGTTCCCTGCACACCTGCCTCAGGCCATCACCCTTCTAAACAAGGAGCCCTGCTAGCATGTGAATGCACAGGGGGAAGACCAGTGTGCTGTCCTGTAAAAGTCTCTGCAGAACTTTTCTACAGCGATGAAATCATTCAACTCCTTGTTAAAACAGGTGCGATATGATTTGAAATGCACACCAGTCATTGATAGGAGGCCCTTTCTTAAGGACTGCCCTGTGAGTCAGTGATAGATGAATAAATCTATTTATTATAGTGAAACAACTCTTAAAAAAATTATTTACCTTGCCCAGATTTTTTATATCTTGGAAGAAAGGGAGGAGCAAGTCACAACTACTCTCATAAGAAAACAATATCAAGAGACTTGGCTTATTCTTAAAAGAATGGGAGGAAATTGTTGGGGAGCTGTAATATGATCTAAACCAATTGTTGAGTTTGTTGTTAGAAAAAAAATCTCAAAAGAACAATAGTGGACCCTGAATCAGGAAGCCTGAATCTTAATGTGAGCTTTGCCATACATCAGTGACACCTAGCCCACCAGGACAAGGGGAGCACACTGAAGGCCACACCCCAAATTCCAGGACCATGACTGCGATTTAACTCCTAGGTCATCGGGCAAAAGAACAAACCAGAGCTTTCGTGTTCTGTGACACAGGAGTCTTCCAAACTGAAAATATAGGGCATAAAAATGCAATTCACGTGGGCCTCAAGTCATCCAAAACCAAAACTAGCAGACCAAGGTGCCACAAAGTGAGACTGCTCCCTTAAACTGCACAGAGAACAAACCAGTCTCCTCTGTTGGAATCCTGTGTTAAAATGCCACTGACTCGCGGCACCCCATCTCTCTTGAGCAGAAGTGCTCAGGACGCAGTGCTATGTGAGTGGGGTCTTCATTATTTTTAAAGTGATAGGAATAATCTTCCTCTTTTGAAAGCACGCTGATTTCTGGGAGAATTTCAGCTAGGCCTATGACAGTCACATGAACTTAAAGTAGCCGTCAGCAGTCCTCCTTCCTGGAGAAACTGCTAGACTGCGCCTCTGCCCAGAGCAACTGCGGCAATCCTGCTCAGACGCAGGATCTGCACCAGGGCCGCTCTCGGGTGGAGCGTGTGAAGCCAAAAGTCCTTTAAGAACTTGCAGAGTCCTGCTGGCCCCCAGGCAGAATCTGGCTGAGGTTCTGCAAGGCCAGCAAGCCCAGGTCATACCTTTTGTTTCCCAATGTCCATCAGCTCCACGGAGCCCCCCAGCTGCTGGATATCCGCAGCGGCCACCTCCATCATCCTTCTGATCTCCCCTCTCTTCTCGGGCCAGGCAGACACACTCTGGATGGCCACCCAGTTTGCAAGTTTCTGTTGCGGACACCAAATGGAAAAGGATTCTGAAATGCTGCTGTCCTTTAGGGGAGAAAGGCACTTGCAGTGTGGGGGTTTTTGGCACATGAAACTGACTTGCTGCTTCACTATGACCAGGCTGGTGGACGCAGGGGACAGACCTGTCAGGTAACTCTAGTTCAGGCTTTGAAAATTGTTTGTACTGACCCTGTACCAAGAACTAAAGTGGAACAGCAAAATGTCAGGATGTGTATTTTTTTTTAATATTTATTTATTTGCTTTAGTTGTACACAATGCGTTTACATGGCCTTGAAGGTCGAACCAGGGCCGCGCGAGCGCTCTGCCGCTGAGCCACAACCCCAGCAGGATGTGTATTTTTAATCATTTAAGATAATGTGAACAGAGATATATAGTTCCAAAAATTAGTTTCTGAATCTAGCAAAATTACAAGTGAAAGACATGAAAAATATCTCATGCTATCTGATATCTAATGCTTTTTTCCCATCCTGACAATAGTCAAGTTTTCTAATGTGTGATTTTTAGGAGGATTCTAAATATTTTGTCTAAAATGTGTCCATCAAGAATAACTTTAGGGGCTGGGGTTCTGGCTCAGTGGTAGAGCGCTCGCCTCGCACGTGCGCGGCCCAGGTTCGATCCTCAGCACCACGTAATCATAAATGCATTGCATCGTGTACAACTAAAGCAAATAAATAAATATTTGAAAAATATATATATATAAAAAAAGAATAACTTTAAAGTATAATTCTTCAACTTAACATCAAGAAACATTAATATATAATATTACTGAGTAACTCAGACCATGTTAAACATGAACTGGTTCTTTAATCTGTAACACAAGAAATCACAGATGAAGAACAAAATCTAGAACTATTTGTTATTTCTAGAAACATATTAACACTTTCCTCAAATGCCAAAATATAACTTTTACTGTAATTAGAAGGCTAGGTAACATTTTGTGGGGTGGGGGAGGGTACTGGGGATTGAACTCAGGAGCACTCAACCACTGAGCCACATCCCAATCCTATTTTGTATTTTATTTAGAGATAGGGTCTCACTGAGTTGCTTAGCAGCCTCGCTTTTGCTGAGGCTGGCTTTGAACTCACAGTCCTCCTGTCTCAGCCTCTGCTAGGTAACATTTTTAATATTTGATTTAAATGTGTAACTCATATTGGCTTATTGAAATTTTCTCAGATTCCAGGATTAAAGTAAACTTCATTGTTTACTAGGATGAAATACTCCCTTACCTTAACATAGCGGTCCTGGTTTTCATCAATATACTGGAACAGTGTAGTTAGAGCCGACATCTTTCCAGTGAACTGCGGACCTTGAAGCTTCTTGGAAGGGAGAACAATCTGCCAGCCACCTGCAGGTGGGGACTGAAGTGAGTGGCTGGAAGCACTTGCTGAGCTCTGGGATCAGCCCTGCAGGGCCCTCCGCCCTGCCCTTCCCGGGCAGCATTACAACACTCTCATTACAACAGGACTCTTCAGCAAGTCACTGGCTTCAGGGTCATGATCTCTGGAAACTAGTTAGAGGTTTAAATTCATCTTCCCTTTTCTCAGAAGGAAAACCTACACAAAACCCTATGTCCGGTGGCAGGTAACTGAAAGGCCCGAGTTGCAGATAATCTGACAGAAAAGTAAAGTAGGCACTTCCCAGTGATACTAATTTACCAGCATTAAAAAAAAAAAAAAAAAAAAAAAAAAAAAAAAAAAAAGTTCACATTCTTAAAGCACACAGAGAACCATCCATTTTCTACCACCACTTCAAGATCTCAGCAAAAATGTCACATCCTGTCTCAATAGCCACAAACCCAGAACACAGCCAAGAGAGCCCCAGGCACACCAGATGGATTCATTCTAGGAATGCCTATGATCTTAGCTCAGAAGGGCCATGTGCTGCCCTCAACCTCCACAAGGACCCAAGATAAAGAAGCTCCCCCACTGTCCAGCAGGGCAAGTGTGGGTGATGACGATGCACTGTACAGGAGAAAGCTAGGAGACAGATTTGTTTTTTTTTTTTTTTTTTTTTTTTTTTTTTTTTTAATGTGGTGCTGAGAATCAAACCTAGTGCCTCATATATGCTAGGCAAGCACTCTGCCACTGAGCCACATCCCCAGCCCATGAGACAGGTTACTTAATGTTTTTACCATAAGGAAATGATCAGTGTTTGAGGAGACAGGTACATTTACCCTGATTTGAGCATTACACAATGCATACATCACTGAAATGCCTCACTGCATGCCATGATTATATACAATGTTTGTGTTTTTATGCATCAGTTAAAAACATAGATATAAATTAAAAAATAAAAACCAAACTTCCATTCCTGGAAGCCCCCCACACACATTTTCTGACATTCATCTTTCACACCTGAGACTCCGACTCCTGCTCTACCTTACAGATACAGGGCACGTAAATCATGGGACTGCTTTTAAAAATCAGAATGAGGAAAAAATAAAAATGAGACGTTCAAAGCAGGGTCTCTTTCCTTTCTTCAAAGACTCAAGACTTAAGCAGAAGTAGGAAAGAGATCAGCTGTCTGAGCAGATTCGTCCTGAGTGACGCAAAGTGACAAGATCCTATGACAACTCTGTGGGTCTGAAGTGGGTGCCAGGCAAATGCATGCACACTGACACATGGTTGTTGAGCAGCGTATTTTCTTGGTATAGGGTTCTAGAGCCGTTTCTAAATAGAAAACTGACTTGATCCACTGTGACGTAAAGTGTGGCAGCTGCACAGCCAACTGAGGAAGTTTCTCCAGCTGCACAGCGTGGCAGACGTGATTTCTGTACGGGTGGGCGATCAAACCACTAAGTTCTCAGTGTCCTTTTCCCCTTCCTCTTCTTCAAACACTAGCAAGGAAGCATGGAATATCTCCACACCTCTGGGCCAAATCGTCATGCCCCAGCTCAGGCATTCATGGGAAAGCGTCTGAAGTGGAACAGAGTCCATGAATGCTGTTGAGGCATTTTTATGAGTGCTAATAAGTCAAATTTCAGCCATCTGTCACCAAAAATGCACACAGGGAAGCCACCTATTTACACAAGATGAAATCCTATTCAGCTGGACCATACACTACACTGGGTGCTTTGCCTTTTGAGTTTCTGGTCACTAAATACCACAAACTCCAAACTCACTGTGGTATGGTCTCATTAATATTGTTTTTTTTTTTTTTAGTCAATTAACTAATGGCTTTCTAAAGTCACTCGGAGATATAATTATCTAAGGTGCACCTGTTCACCAAGGGTAAACAGATAACAGATTGTTCAGCTCCCCTGCAAAACCACCAGGACTGCTCAAAGCACCTCCCCTATATTAACTGTCAGAAAGCCAGAGCAGGGCATGGGGGTTCCATTTTCTCCCTCCCACTCAGTACTACCTGACTCCTGTTTCACCTCCACTAAACACCAAAGCCACTAAATGGAACCACTTTTATGTGCCCTGATGAAGCTCATTTACTAAGGTAAACGCAGTATGTTGGAATGAACAAAAGCAATATATTATCCCTCCAACTATATGACAACCGTGCTCCCCTCTAGAAATCTAAAGTTCATGGGGAGCAACATTTAAACAGAGGCTGCTAAGAGTGGAAGGAGAAATGATTTGAATTAGGCAGCAATACACACAAATGATTCTTTTCATTCTGAGCATCTCAATCTTTATCCCCTGAGAGCTCAAGGTGTATGTTAGAGAACTACTACCTCCACTAAACCGGGGGTGGGAATCTCCTATTTGCCTATTCTAGAATTTCATCCTAAACATATCATGAAAGTACTTTTTGCCACTCCTCCCTGCCAACATTTGAGACAACACAGGCTATCAGGAACAGGTCCCAGGACAGGTTCTCCTGATTTTGTTACTTGAAGTCTGAACCAGGCTTTCTCTCCAGAAGCCAAGCGTAGTGGTGGCCCCCTCTGTAGGGGAATCAAGGGCATTAGTGCAGGGGACCAGGCATAGACTTCATTTTACAGAGGAAACAGGTGATGGAATAAGGGGCCTGCCCACACCAGCGAGTTAGCAAGGGAATGTCTCCCCGCCGCAGGGCACCCCTCCATCCTCAAGTGCTGGAGCTAGCAAGGCCCTGTGCATGTCTGCAGAAAGGCTGAGCACACGACCTCCCCAGGGGCTGGCTGAGCACTGGCCTGCACACTGCTCCCTGACACCCCGCCTGCACCAGGTCGCCACGCAGACCGGAGCCCAGGCGCTGCCGAGCGGCCCCCTGACCCGCCCGGACCTTTGGCCCCTCGGGATGCGTTGTGAGAGGCCCCTCTAGAGCCGCGGCCCCGGTAGGGCCTCCGCCGCCGATCGCGCTCGGGACAGCCCGGACTCCACTGGCTGCGGCCGGGGGCCCGACGCTCCCGCAGCAAGGATGGCGACCCCTACGGCTTCCCGAGCCCTCCCGCCTGGTCGCCCGAGGCCCGGATCGCCCACCAGAAAAGGAAAGTCCACCCTGCGAGGCCCGCTCACCCGAGGCGCCGGTTCCGCACCACGTGCCCAACGCCACGCCCCGAGGAGGCCCGCGCCCCACCCCGCCCACCAATCCCCGGCTTCGTCCCTGTCTTGCCCCGCCCCTCCCTGCCGCCCCGCCCCGCCCACCAATCCCGGGCCTCTGGGAGGATCGTCTTGACCCGCCCCTCCTCCAATAGCGCGCGGTGTGGGCGGGGCGTACAGTCTGCCGGGTCTGGAATGGCGTAAAGGCAGGTGGCCCAGGAGCGTTGGCCTCGGGCGGTGGCCTAGAGCTGGTCTTCCGGGCTCGCGCCGGGGATGATCGGGGGCGTGGTGCTTCAACTGTGGGATTCGAGAAGTCGTGTAAATATTCAGTGCCGCTTTGAAGTCCAGGCTTTGGACCTGACGTTTTCCACCCAGACCTGTGCTTTTGCCTCGCTGTTCCAGCAGAACCCAGGACTAGAATTCTGCAAGCTACACATTCCGGTTTGAGGTACTTGATTGCAACACATGCACTAGCACCACTCCCAAGAGAAGTCTGTTAGTATTTAAGTTTCATGATTCCTGGAATTCTTGAAGAAAGCACACCCACCATGATTTTAGCATCTGCGGCTTCCCTTTTTAACCCTGGGAAGTTGTTCCGCGGTCTGCTAACCTTTTCATAAGAGTATTCTCAAAAGAATTTTGCAAAGCTAGTATGCCTTTCACATTTTGGGGGCTGGTACAGGAATGGGCGTTTACAATGTTAATCGTTATCTGACAAACAGTAGTTAAAATATTCTCTTATGAATGTGAATAAATGTTAAGATGATATAAATTTTATTCTTAATGCAGAACCCTTTTTTTCTGGAAATATGTTAATTATCACAAAGGAGAACTTCCTAGGTCCTGCCCCTGGAAAAGATGCCAAATATGCTCCAAACCTTGATTAAGGAGGCATTCTGCAATGAGAGAGTTGAATTTGGACTTGCACCTTTGTTTGGAACTTGAAAGCTTCCAGTGAGTTGGTGAATGCACAGCACTTACAACAATGCCTGGCACTGAGGGAGGGCTCTCTAAGTGTTGCCTGTGCATCCTCTCTCAGGACAGTCTGTGACCAGGAAGAACAGCATGGCTCAGCTCTGCTACCTGTGTGTTTCCCCGGCCTGTCAGTTCTAGGGGAAAGCCCCCGTGGGACTTGAGAGCTGGAAAGTGATGCCGTTTAAACTCTGAGCCCTCCTTAGAAAGCCTGTGCCTCCATTTTCAGTTAGAAGACCGCTGCCCTACACAGCTGGTCAGTAAATGAACTAGTATCTGAGTACAAGTGTGCAGCTCTGAATTTCCAGCAGGTGGCCCTGCACGCCCATTTCTTTTCTGGTAAAGGGTGCATTGCAGGTTGCTGCATAGTAATGAATCTGGCCTTCCTTAGTGTCAGGAGATAGATAAATATGTTTCTAGTCTTCTCTGCTGGATTTGGGAACAGGGACATTATAAGAAAAAACCAGGAGAGAGAGATATGGAGATGGGTGGTTTTAGTTAACGTTTGTGTTGCTGTGACCAAAATACCTGACAAGAACAACGTAGGGGAAAAGTGTACTGGGGGCTCAGGGTTTCAGAGGTCTCAGTCCAGAGAAGGCCAACTTCATTGGTCTGGGCCCAAGGTGAGGCAGTACATTATGGGGGAAGGCCCCGATGGAGGATGGTAGGATCAGGAAGCAGAAAGGGAAGGGAGAAGGGGCCACAGGGAAGATAATCTTTTAGAGAAATCACCCCCATTGACCCACCTCCTCCAGCCATGCCCCACCTGCCTACAGTTACCATCTAGTCATTTGAATTAGAGCGGACTGATTAGGTTACAAGTCTTACAGTCCAATCATTTCACCTCTGAACATTCCTGCAGAAACACAAGAGATTTGGGGGGACACCTAACATCCAAGCCATAACATGGGTGACCAGGGGTTGGGTGCTTTGGAAAGGGAATAATGAGAACTTAGGAAATGTAAGCATTATAGAACTTACTATTGATTATTAATCAATTCAAGCAACATTAGCTCAGGCTTCCAGTTGTTGCAGTTTTCACATCCCAGCAGGAGACAGAGTTCAATCTCCAGAATCTGGTTGAATTCTTATGAACCCTGTTTCACTGAACATGCCAACAATGGGAGTATCACCCTTGTGGAAAATGGAGAATCTTCCTGGGAACAGAAACCTCTTTGGAGACAGTAATTTTATTCTCCAGAAACCTTGATGCCGAGAAGTAGTTGGTGACTATTTCAGAGAATAATTGCCAAATAAGGTAGAAGAAAGAAGAGAGCAATGTAAGGAGATTAGGAGAGACAACTGTAAATGGGCTCCACACCGCCCTAACCTTGGAGGTTGGTAAATCCTAGTCCTCCCACAGCTGGTCTCTAGGAGTCTCTGGCTCGGTGTTGGTTCCCATGGAGTCAGTTCACCCAAATGCTTCAGTTCTAAATGGTCCCATTTCCTCTTACCTGCAGGACCTCACTGGTACATTCCACAGGCCTTTTGAAAACCAGCACAGGTGGACCTTGGAGATACTATGGGTTGGGTTCACCACAATAAAGTGAATATCACAATAATACAAGTCACATAAACTTTTTTGGTTTCCCAGTGTATACAAGTTATGTTTACATGATACTGTTAAGAGTGCAATAGCATTAAGTTTAAAAAATGTACATACTTCAATTTAAAAATACTTTATCTCTAAACTATGTTAACAATCAGATGGACATAGTGGTGCATGACTGTAATCCCAGGTACTTGGGAGGCCAAGCCAGGAGGATCAGAGGTTGGAGCCAGCCTGGGCAACTTAGAGAGACCTTGTCTCAAATAAATAAATAAATAAATAAGGGCTGGGGATATAACTCAGTGGTGGAACACCCCTGGGTTCAATCCCCAATATAACACCCCTGAAGAAGGAGAAGCAGCAGCAGCAGCACAGCTAATGATCATCTGAGTTGTTGGAAAGATGGTGCCCGTAGACTTGATGGCTACGAGGATGCCATGAACCTTCAATTTATTAAAAAAAAAAAAAACTGTATCTGCAAAGCACAATAGCATGATCGAGGAGGCACAATAAAACAAAGTGTGTGCACGCACATCCAGAACCAAACGTGATTTTCCTCGCCTCCTGTCCCCCGTTGTGGGCAGAATCCTAAGATTCCTGTTTCTCCTTGAGCATGGGTGAGCCTAACCTAATTGGGTGAGCTCTTAGAAATAGGTCCAGGCTGAGGTGAGAGCAGCCAGAGACTTGCTGCTGCCAGGGTGTTCCATGCCATGATGTGGAGAGGTCACGTGGCAGGGAAGGTCAGGGCTCCCAAGGGACCGGGGTCCTGTCCTGTGAGTTCTGCCAACTACTGAAGGAGCTTGGAAGCCGTCTTCCCCAGCCAAGCCCCAGCTGAGACCACAGCCTGGCCCACACCCTCACCGTTGGCTTGGCACCCTGAGCAGAGGTGCCCGACCCACAGAGTCTGGGAGACAAGAAGCAGGTGTTATTTTAAGCTGCTAAGCGTGTGGTTTAGTCAGCTTTTTCATGTCTCTGACGGAAAGACCCAGAACAGTTGTAGAGGAGGAAAAGTTTATTTGAGGGCTCACAGTGTTAGAGGTCTCAGTCTATAGACAGCTGGCTCCATTCTTCAGGGCTGGAGATGAGGCAGGACATCATTGGTGGAAGAGTGTGGCGGAGGGCAACAGCTCACACAGTGATCAGGAAGTACAGAGACTCCGTGGCCAGATACAGAATACATACACCAAAGCCACGCCCCCACGCCCACCTCCAGGCACACCCACCTCCTTCAGTTTCCACTCGGTTAATCCCACCAGGGGATCAATTCACTGATGAGGTTAAGACTCTCACAACCCAAATATTTCTCCTCTACATCTTTTTGCATTCCTCACACATGAATTTTGGGGGGACATCTCACATCCAAACCATAGCATAGCAGCATGTAAGCTGTCACAGGGCAGTGGAAAATTAATGATAATTAATATGTGACTCTGCAGCTGAGCTTCCGCTTCCCTGTGAAAGGGGCCTCCTGGGATCCTCCCGGTCCCGCTCTCTTCTCACAGCAGTTGTTGCTCAGGTTTGGGCTCCATCCTTGCCCGTCTGGACCTCAAGGGTCCCCAAGGGTGACCAATGGCCCCAGGTAAGATAAGAACTCCCCGCATGCAGGGCGTCTCTGGCCTCCCCATCCAGCCCACACCCTCTTCACCCGAACACGCTGTTCACCCCGCCAGCAGAGCCTGGCAACCCCTTAGGAGCAGGAAATAAGTGCTTTTTTTTTTTTTTTTGGTGGATTTTGTTTATTCTGTATGTTTGATGTACAAATGGGATTTTTTTTTTTTTTTTTTTTTTTTTTTTGGTACTGAGGATTGAACCCAGGGGCCCTCAACCACTGGGCCACATCCGCAGCCCTTTTTTTGTATTTTATTTAGAGACAGGGTCTCACTGAGTTCCTGAATGCCTCGCCATTGCTGAGGCTGGCTTTGAACTCACCATCCTCCTGCCTCAGCCTCCCAAGTGCTGGGATTACAGGCGCGTGCCACCACGCCCAGCTTACAAATGGGATTTTAAACTTAATAGCACACACTATTGAATGATCAACTAACTTAATTTACTTCATATTTCAAATACCTCTCCTAATCAAAACACCACCCTTGTGGCCAAACCTTATTAAAATTCCAACAATAAACATGTCTCACCTCGAATATATTGAATACAGAATTTTTGGAAATTTAGGAATTTAGATATTTGAAATCTCTTCCCTAGAGCCTCCAACATGGTTATTTAGCCAAGATATATTGTAATGTAAGGTGTCATGTCATTGGAGGATCAGGAAAATAGAGTCACTGCCTGTAAGCTTTATGTCTGTGCACATGCATTTGAAGCCTATATGTATTTTTGTTTGTTTGCTTTGGCGTGTCTTTGGTGGATGACTCCTCTGAGTTGTGATTTATGAGCTGGTTAACCTGGAAAGTTGGGACTCTCATGTCCTGTGTAACAGTTGTCATGTGCAGGCCACCAAAGCCTTAAGGGCATAATTACCCACCGGCCTGTGGGTATTATAATTCAGACAAGTTTTCTCCTGTGTGAACACCAGGAACCATCACCACACACACTGTGTGTGAACCGCAGTAAGGAGGCAATGCAAAGAAAGGGAAGAAAGGACACTCACTCCGATTTCATCATTAACGTGGAGGAACACTTCTCTTTAAAAAATGCATGACCGGCCATCTTAATACGCTGCTTCTTACTGGTTAGATTTTCAGGGGAAAGTATTATGTTATTATATTCATTTTAAAAGCACAGAAGCTTCTTGGAAGGTTGTCCCTGGAAGGTTTTTGTTTTGTTTTTTTTTTGTTTTGTTTTTGGGGTGTGTGTGTGTATTTTCCGACTTTTATTTTTTAACAAGCTGATAAAAGTAGCCACCAAGCCACTAAATGTTAGTCCTTGTTGTATCCCGAGAACCAACTTCGTTAGTAAATTCTGTGGCCTTATGCCATGGACTCAATGTCTGTGTCCTCTTCCCCCTTTACCAAACTCATCTTGAACCCCTAGGCCCCAATCTGATGATTTTTAGAGGTGGGGTCTTTGGGAGATCATTAGGCTTAGGTGATGTCATGAGGGTGGAGCCCCCAGAATGGATGGGATTGTATCTTTATAAGAAGAGAAAAAGACCCCCTCTCTTCTCCTTACCTACCCCCATCATAAGGGGACACAGCAGGAAGATGGCCCTCTGTCAACCAGGAAACAGGCCAGCCGTCACTAGACACCAGCTCTGCTGGGACCTTGATCTTGGACTTTCTGCCTCCAGAACTGTGAGCAATAAATATCTGTTGTTTAAGCCCCTGATGTGTGTTGTTTTGTTACGGCAGCCTGGGCTGACTAAGATACCTCTGTTTATGGTTTCTCTTTCTTGGCTGAGTACATAATTCTCATATTGAGCTTAAATATCAAATGATGAATAGAAGTCCCTGTCAATCTATGATTAAGCAATCAGAGAATGTCCTCTAAAACCCAAAAGTTCAGTTTGACTTTATACTTGGCCCAATTCCAAGTGAGACTTGAAGACTATATGGTTGGACTACTGCATATTTCCAGGAGTGTGTGGGTTACTCTGGTGATCGCCGACACTAGGAGGGGTGAATGTCCTCAACACACCAGCTTTCCTTGCACTTCCTCCAGCCCGTCCCCCAGCCTTTCGAGCATGTATTCATGTCCTTTCTTTTTTAAAAAAGCCCTCAGCCTTTGGGTGGGCCTCCTGGGCCTTCTACTCTGTTTACCTGATGCCACTCGGGTCAAGTTCTCCTGGCAGAGGCCTCCACCTGCCTGTTCCAACACTTCAGCTCTGGCCTGGCCTCATCTCCCCTTCAGTGCACCGAGCCTGCTCTTGGGTCTTGTAAAGATTCCGGATTTTTCAGGTCTAAGTCCCTCTCTAGCACCTCTAGTGCATTTTGGGGGGCTCCTATTTTTCTTAAAGTCTGCCCTACTGTTGTGCTGCCCCCTCCCCCGCCCTGCCGCTCTAGTGGCCCTCTTCTTGTCCCCTCAGCTCTTCCCCCATGTCCTGGGACTTGGGGTTCCCCACCCACACTCCTCCTCAGTAATTCCCTGCTGGGGTCAGTGAGCGCCTGTCCTCGGAGGAGCCCCCATATCTGCATCACCTCTAACCCACGATCCTCGTCTGGACGCAGTCAAGCGGACTCATGAATTTTTGTCTTTTTTGGAAAACAAAAAGAGCATGACTCCCACAGAGAATTGGCTTTCCTCTCACTGTCACGGGCTGGTCAGCCTCCTTCCCAGTGCTGTCAGCTATGGAGGAGCAGGCCCCACCCTGGACTTCGATCCCTGCTCTCCAAGACTGCTTCCACCTTCTATCAGATACCAACGGGGCCATTTTTTTTTTTTGCATCTGAGTTGAAGTTCCTCCAAAGAAAGCTTGTGATTGGTTAGCAAGTCACCATTAGGAATAAAGATCCCCTGATGGGCAGAATGTGTGTTCCCGGCTCTCTGCTCTCTGAAGGCCACGGCCCACATGCTGATGGGTCAGGACGCAGGCCACCCGGAGCACAGCAAGGCGGTCTATGGTTGGAGAACCCCACGGCAGGGCGTGTGAACCCAGCAGGCCCTCGTGCCCTTCTCAGAGGGACTGCATGGCTGGCAGGCCTCCCACGGCCATCTCTCTGCCCAGCACTCTGGACATGTGATGGGAAAGCTTTTAGCAGCTGGCGCCCTGGTGGCAGTTTGCACTGGCCCACAGTGACGGAGCTGGACAGCAGCAATGCCTTTCCTCTGCGCAGGGCAGGGGGTGGGGGCAGCACGGGACTGGACCCCTGGACTCATTCCCCACCAGGATTTCATAGTCCCAGGGTAGTGTTTTATCTTACCATCAAGGGCAAATAAGCACAAGTACGCAGTTAAGAAATATGGAAACAGGCAGACAGAACAAGCCCTTGGTGTTTTCTAAACCAGGACCAGGAGGAAGCTCCAATTATCCCCATGCCTCCCCCTCCCACCCCCTAGAGCACCAGTAACAGCAGCAGCAGGGACAAAACCCAGTCTTAACTTTTTTTTTTTTTTTTTTTTTTTTAATAAACCATTCCTGCTTTCTGGTTTAGAGCAATCATATAATACCTTAACACTAAGTATGTTAGAGTCATTTTAATGAATTCATAAAATCTGCTGCAATTTTCTCAAATTCAGTGAAATCTACCTTGAGTATGTCAAAGGTTTTTGAGTTTGAAGAGCTTGAAAGACTAGTGTCAAGATGCAGGGGATTGCTTTTGCCACTAATATTTACAGCTCTTTACGAAGATCACTATAAACCTCACGGAGTCAGACCAAATACTGCTGCGGCCATGGTGGACACTCAGCGTCCGGAGTTCTGGCTCTGAGTCCTGTGGGGCCGTGTCTGGCTCTCTGGACAGGATGCTCCCTGTGCTACCACAGTTATTTTTAGCCATGCAGTTTTGACTAGAGATAGAGGCTGGCTGCCATGTGGCTGAACAGGAGCGTGTTATCGGTTTCACACTGGCTTTTACTTTCTCTCTTTTTTTTGCAGTGCTAGAGATTGAATCCAGGGCCTTGGGCATACTCCAGCCCCTTATCATTGGGTTTCTAATTGATACATTATGGCATATATCTTGACAACTTGCCCCTTTGGGAAAGAATGTTCTGGAAACCGCAGTTGTGTCCTGCCAACACAAAGCTCTGGGAAAACAGGACTTTGGTCTCCAGGGCTGACTTGGCCTAGTGCCTGCTCAAAAGGAATTTGGAGAGTGAATGAACACCTGAATGAGTAGAGAAAGCATTCTTTCTTTCCTGTCCTTACCTCTTAAATGGGTTTACAGCTGTAACCTCCTAGAAGAGAAGTTAAAATGCTTTCCCTACCCCATTCTTCTTGCACTGGTAAGCGGAATTACATGTAGCTACACACATGGACTATGAATTATGTATGCGCCTATTAATGCACACATATGTGTGCATGTATGTATGTATGTGTGTGTGTGTATTTTATGAAGGCAGAGGAGGCTGGAGACACAGCCTCATAACCTGAGGCAGGACCTTTGAATAATGCACACAATTCTATTTCTGCAGGTTATGAATGCCCACAGATAATCTAATTTCATCCAAGGCAAAAAAGTACAATTCCCACTCTTGACAAAATTCCAACACAAACCAAGATTTCTGCTGTAGATTCAGTCCTTGGACAGAAGGAAAAAAAGCCCCCTCTGCACTTCTGTTTTAAGTTTTGTGATGCTATGACCAGTGGCCAGCTGAGTGTGTGACAGCTGTTCAGACTCCAAGTGGTTCTGATAGGGAACAGACAGATGTGGGTGACCCACTGGGCTGACCCCTCACGTGCTTTCTCTTTTAAAAAGCAGTTCAACCTGCAACCCTGCTCGGCTTAAGTGGACAGGTTATGTCACATTCCTCAGCAAATTACCTATTATTTGCAGGAGAAATGTAGGCTTGAGATAAGGTCATAAGAGAAACCTAAGTTACCCTGAAGGGGGGACTTTTGTGATGCTTACACAGATCAAATCCCAGAACTCAAGGAGATAAGGATAATTCTGCCTAACCATAAAATCTGTAAGAACAAGTTCCAATTAGAACCTGTCAGCATGGGCCAAAGTGACCTAGAGTGGTCATGGCAGTGGGGACTGGAAAGTCATCGTGCTGTCAGGCAAAGGTCAAGAGGTGGACCTGGGCAGGCCTCTTTGGAAACTTCCCTAGGACCCCAATAAAACTGAAGGGCAGGAGAGGCACGCTGTCCCTCACCCCTCTGAAAACCCAGCCTCTGCCTGGAGAGTGTCCCTTTTCCCTTTCTATCCTTTCTAATAAGCTCATGCCTGTCGTTCTGAGTGACGTGTCTGAAATCTGACTTGATGGCCAGAATCGGGATTTGAAGGGGGGCCTCTGTGCTGCCTCAGTTCTCAGACGCCCTCAGTCCTGTAACAGTTCTGTGTTTTCAGGTATCCTTAAGCTAAATCTTTTGACTTTTGTCTGAAACTGAATTTTAGGAACTCCCCTTTAGAATGTTCACATTCATTAAATCTAAGGAAAATGCAGAAACCTCTTTTTGACATACCATTTTCAACACTCATCATGTTCAACAGTTCCCAAGTTCCCTTCCCCATTCCATCTGATCTCAGAGCAAACTCTGAGCAGGACGTTTTCTCTTGCATCCTGCTACCTTCCCTGTTTTCTTTGCTCAACCTCATGTGCCAAGCTGAGGGAGGGTGGGTGGCTGGGAGGAGGGACCTCCTCTGTCCACAGTGGGCAAGCAGCGCCTTGAGACAGGGACATCTGAAAGACAAGTGAACTAAAAATTGTTTGTCTTTTTGGGTTAAAAAAAAGTATGGCTGGCATCATCAAAAAAGTTAACTTTAGCAGAATTTCCAAAATGTCCTTTAGCTCCTCTTTGGCATTTCTAAGCACAGCTTCACAAAGTCCTCCATTCTTTCTATTTTAAACAAGAAGCCACTGACTTGTTCAAGAGAGAGAAAAGACGGCGCTCGTCTGTAGTTAGAGGACACCTGGACACACAAAGAGAGACGTGAAGTCACGCTGTGGCCATGGCATGAGAGGACTCTTGGGGGACACCCCCAGGGCCGAGAGACACCTCTGCAGGGCCCTGGCTCCATGGCTCATGTCTGCTGGAAGGGACCCAGACAAGGCGGTCACGGTGGCTCATGGGGTTCTGGTGATGAGGGCGCCTCATCACAGCATCAGCGTGGACAGAAATTCTTCACTTGCCATTGGCATCTATGCTTCTGTACTAACCTGTCTGAATTTCCATGTCATTGTAAGGATTTCAAACTAATTTTGGAACCTCACAATTAACAATGCAAGATGGAATTTATGATTTTTACCAGGCAATACCCGCCAGGACTCACCCGTGAGCTTGGGGGTAAGCCTTCTAGATCTGCATCAACTCTTAATGCTGTTATTACTCATTGCTCACCTGTAGTTTAAAATATCCAAATATTTGAGGATTATATTTACTAGATTTAAAAATTTTAATTAATTTATTTGTTTTTGGTACCAGAGATTGAACTCAGGGGCACTTAACCACTGAACCACATCCCCAACCCTTTTTATTTTTTTGTTTTGAGGCAGAGTCTCCTTAAGTTGCTTAGGGCACTGCTAAGTTGCTGAGGCTGGCCTTGAACTTGAGATCCTCCTGCCTTAGCCTCCTAAGCTGCTGGGATCATCGGTGTGCATCACCACGCCCTGCTATGTTTACTAATCAATCCAACATAAAAACATTTTTGTTGAAACCTGCTTTCCTTGATTCCTCATCTTGCATTGATTATGTTGAAAGGAACTGAGTGCTGAGTTTAATCATAAACACACAACACCATTGCAGCTTCAGGTTTGAAATACAAGGAATTAAACGTAACAGAAGTGTGTGTGCTCACCAAAAATTACTCACCAGCCAAAGTTGTTGGCAATTTCTGCCCAAACAACTCTCACATGTTGTACTTGGTGTTCTGTGGTTTTTTGCATCTTCATTTATTTCTAAGTCAGGGCAGTTTTTTCTTAAGCAAGTAAGGACAGCTAGGAGATGAGGGCTTCAATTTTCATTTTTTCCATGACTGACTCTCTAGTTACCTTTCATTTTCTTATTTGAGGAGGGAAAAGTATATTTGGAGATTTTTTAAATTTTGTCATCTGCATACCTTTTATTGGAGTTTGGAACTATTTTGTCAGTTTGTTCTTCATGGAAGAGAGATAAAAAAATCACTATTCTGTTTCAGAATATAAATGGCTTTAAAGCCCTTGATAAGCAAAGGAAAACTGAGACCCTCTAATGTCCCTGCAAATAGCAGCAGCTCCCTGTGTGCTCTGGGTGATGGCAACCTACCATAGCTGGAGAGCAGGGGCCTGGAGGCCAGCCCCGCCACACACCCGGGGTTAGTGCTGCCTTGGGCATAGCGCAGTGTCCAGCTGTGGAGAGAGACCTACTGGTCATGCCACTGATCTCCCGCGTGCGTTCACAGATTCGGCGCCACCAGGGCCTCAGGTGAAGAACGGGAAGCGGAGGCTGGCTCAGAAGCGCCCTTGCAGTCGCCCACTGAGATCGGCCCTGGCTCTCTGGACCCTTTCCCTTGCAGATCCCACTTTTAAATTGGGAAACAAAGGCCGCGTCCGAAAGGACAGGCGTGGACTTGCAGACGAGTTTCTCGGCCCGCTGGTGCCTCACCGAGAGTCCTGCCACTCACCTGCACTTCAGGCTCCTGGGGGCGCCCCAACAAGCCCCACACTGGGCCGGTCCCAGCCGGAGGGCGGAGCGCGCTGCGCCGACCGCCCGCACTGGCAGGCCGAGGCCGGGTCCCCAGGGAGAGCCCTGCGCCCTCCCCTGGCCGGCGTCCTGGGTCACCCGGCCCCCGCCCCTGTGTGGCTGCGGCGCCTTTCTCAGAAGGACGCCGGTAGTTGGATTTAGGGCGAGGCCTCGTTAAAACGAACCGCACCGCCCTGCCGCCCGGGGCGCCTCCGGCCGCCCGGGGCGCGGTCCGTCCCACCTGCGAGCGCGGGCCTGCCCTCGAGGAGACCGTCGCCGGCCTCTGCTGGCTCCGAGTCCCTCCACCGAGTCCAGCACCCTGGCCGAGGACATCCCGAGCAAGCGGCACCCACTGCCGCTCCTAGAAGGAACCAAAGCAACGGACGGAACTGGGGTGGCGTGGGGAGGGGGAGCCAAAGGAACGCCCGGGGACCTCCGCGGCCTCCCGTCGCCCCGCGAGGCTGGGAAAGGCGCCCGCCACGCCCCGCGAGGGCGGCGTCTCCGCCAGGGACCCGCACAGGCCTGCGGCCTGGGGTCGCCCCGCACGTGGGAAGAGGCGAGTGCAGAGCACCCGCTTGCAGAGCCTCCCACACCACTCCGGAGCCCTGACCGCAGCCCAGAGAGGGCTGGGGCCGGGAACCCACAGACCAGCAGCAAGGTGGCCCAGCACCGCAGGAAAGGGAGAAATTCAACTTGGATGCTTGAGGGACGATTGGTTAGCACCAGACAGAACCCAACCTACGGAGTTTTGAGCCTACTCAGAAAAGTTATGCACCTAGATGTCCCTCAGTAGGTGAGTGGATAAAGAAGATGTGGTATATATACCAAATGGAATTTTACTCAGCAATAAAAGAGAATAACATAATGGCATTTGCAGGTGAATGGATGAAGTTGGAGAATGTAATGCTAAGTGAAAATAGTCAATCTCAAAAATCCAAATACCGAATGTTTTCTCTGATATTAGGAGGCTAGTTCACAGTGTTGTTGGATGGGGGTACTTAGGAGGATTACAGGAACACTAGAATGGTCAAAGGGGAGGGAGGGGAAAGGAGGGAGCAACAGGGGAGGGAGGGGGAAAAAAGGAAAAAAAGAAAAGGTGGTTGAATGAGATGGATATCAGTATCCTAAATGCATGATTGAAGACCTGAATGGTACGAATATACTTTGTATACAAAAAGTTGTATGTAAAAAGATGCTATATATGTGAATTATGAATTGTAATACACACTACTATTATAAATAAAAAATAAATTACAAAAAAGAAGAAAAGTTATGCACCATGAAATTCAAGGTTCAGTTTCTTTTCCCACAGGCACCTCCTAAGTAAGCATTCACTTTTGAGCCTGATTTTTTTTAAAAAATTCGTTGCTTTGTGTTCCTTTTCGTAAAGAGATCCCTAAGTTGCAAAACCTTCAGGTCCCACAATCCTGGATCCAGCCCTGAACTACCTGAGGAGGGGAGGGCTGCCACCACCCTGGGGCCAGCTGTGGCTGGACTCACAGCTGGATGACCCCTGGGCTTCTTTCGGAGGTGCTGCTGGCTCCTTCTCAGCTAAGTCATGCTGTCTAGTTTAAAATCCCGCTTAGCTTTTTGCTGTACTTGATTTGACAGAAAATAAAACTTAAGAAACCCTACATCAGCATCTTCACTATTACTTCTGGCTCAGGCTCTGGATGGTCTTGGATAACTCTCTCAGCCCATGGGAAATCCCTTGGGAAGTGTGAGAGATGTCATCCCCACAGCAGAGGTTCCAGGCAATGGGTGGGGGTGCGGCTGGAGGGTCAGGGCTCTCCAAGCCCCCAGGTGCCCTGGGCTGTGCAGGTTGAGGACTACGGAGGGAATCCACGGCTGCCTTCCTGGGAGTTGTGGGTCACTGGGCGCCAGTATCTGGGAAACAGCTGCAGCATGGGCAGTGGTATGTCTGTCTCTCCATCACACCTTGGAGGTCTGTTCATGAGACTCCTATACAGGCTCTCCTTCATTTGGAACTGTGGGTCCAGCAGGACGTGGCGTCTGGGTGGATGGGAGCAGAAGGGGTGTGCAGGGGCAGGAGGGCAGGGACCAGAGCTGGGGGTGGGGCAATGACCATATCCACAGAATCTCTTTCCCACAGGCCCCCAGTAGGAAAGAGGTCACTGTCCTGCCCCTCCAAGGCCAGCAGTATTCTGGCATCCAGGACTGAGTCCTGCAAGCACCTGACATCAGTATCCTCAGGTTTCTGGAGGTGAGGGTGGGACAGGAGACCCAAGCCAGCCTGAGGCGAGTCACCCCACTGGCGGCCGTGAAAAGTAACAGGAACTCAGGAGGTGGGCAGCATGATCACAGCAGGCTGCCTGGGAAGTTGGGCTGTAACAAGGTACAGAGAGGAGCTGTGTCCTTACCTTGTAGCAACGTTTGCTATGACCTGGAACAGGAGGGAAACTGCTGTTGTATGAATGCTACCCCCCCCCCCCGCCCCCCAATTCATATGGTGAAGCCTAAATCCCCAAAGCAGTGGTACAAGGAGGCAGGGCTTTGGGGAAGTGATCAGGTAAGAGGGTGAGCCTTAAGGGATTAGTGCCCTTATGAGGGGAAGACGAGACTGGTGCTCACTCTCCACCAGTGAGGAGACAAGAAGGTGGCCTTCTGCAGCCAGGAACAGGGCTCTCACCAGAACCCGCCATGCCAGCACACTGGCTGGTCCAGATGTCCAGCATCCCAAACTGTGAGAAATAAAGGTTCATTGCTTCAATCACCCAGCCTGTAGTATTCTCTAGAACAGCCTAAACTAAGACAGGATGTTAACATAAACTTCTCTTTCAGTTTGGTGGAGTGAGAAATTCGCTCAGACAACTGAAGACAACTTCTCAATTAAGGATTTTAATGAACAGATGGGGTTCCATTGTTAAATGCCTGTGGGGACCTGCACAAAGTTTTATTTCCCTTTAAGACATTTGTTTCCTATTGGCTTGAACAGGACCAGGATGGGTTAAGGGTTGAATTAGGAGAGGGAATCTGGCCATGGATTATTAGGCAGGTTTCTGAACTGTAAACAGTTGTCCCTCAAAATTCAAGTCTCACTGTGCATTCTTTCCCTAAAAAGAAGAAAAAAGAAGAAATTGGGACGCGGTTTTGTGGCAGCCGGGGGCTTGCCCCTGCATTAGCCTGGGGTGGAATCTCGGCTCATGTAAGCTGCCTGGTACCGTAACCCGGGATGAAAACTCTCGGAGGCAGAGTGAAGCTTTTACTACTTTTACTTCTACTTTCTTAGAGAGAGCTTAGAGAGGGAAAGAAAGATTTTTAGAGAGAAAGATTAAAGCGAGCTTTTCTTCTTATCTTCTGTCTTCTTGTCTTCTTAGAAAGAAAGATAGAGTAGAGCTTAGAGCTTAGCTTAGAGTAAGATTAGAGCTTAGAGCTTAGCTTAGAGTAAGATTAGAGCTTCTTTCTCTCTCTCTTCTTTCTTCCTTCTTTCTTCTGTCTTCTGTCTTCCTCAGGAGCCTCGGCCTAACTCTGACCAGTCATTTCTCTTCTGTCTTCTATCTGGTTTCTCTTCTGTAACTGCTCTGCCTACGTTCTGGCCGCTCTGATTCTGACCGACCGAGTGACTGCCCGACGGACCGAATGAATTCGTTCTCCTAACTCGGACCGCTTTCACCCGGTTATATACCTTCAGGTTTGCGGGTGCCTACAGGTGCGTCACATACATATCAGGTGGAACTTATGGCTTCCAGCTAGCTACAACAGCCCTTCCTAATTAGGGCTCCTTCAGGCTCAGATCAGCAGCGGCCCCGCCTTCCCTCCGAGTGGATGGGAAGTGGCAGCTGGGCCACCTGCACTTTGCACAGGCCCTTGTGCAGCACCAAAGCCGCACCCTGCGTTCTCTCCGTGCCAAGAGCCCTGGAGATGGTCCTTCCTTCAGGCACATGAAGCTGTGTTAGTTTCTGTGGCCGCTGTGAAAAACCAACAGCAACGTGGGCTTAGAACAACAGAAATCCAGTCTCTCACAGGCCTGGAGGTCCACAGTCTGAAATCAGGGTGTCCACGGGGTTGGTTCCTCTGGACGCTTCTTCCAGCTCCTAGAGGTACCTGTGTCCTTGGCCCCTTCCTCCACCCTTAAGCATGTCACTCTACCTCGGGCTCCATCACCACAGCTCCCTCTTTCTGATTTCGACCCTTTTCCTCTCTTTCATAAGTGTGGGGTAGACTCCCGGCCCTTGGCCTAACAGCTGTGAACAGCTCAAATACATTAGGAAAACCTATGTATGCACAAGCCTTCGGGAAGGCCTGAATGGGTGGTGCTGTGTTCAGCGTTGTGGCCAGGCTAGGTGAGAAAACCCACTCTGCCAACAGCCAAGGTGACAGCTAGCAGGCAGACTGTCAGCTAGTGCAAAGCCGACAGACAGACAGACTTAGGCAGAGAAAGGGTCTGTGCTTTTGCAGACTGTGGCACAGAGTGATTGGACACAATTTGCAATCACCAGGCAAACTTGCTGTTGCCAAGGAGAAATTGGGGGGGGGGGGGTCTGGGTGTCTGCCCCGTGGCGTCAAGTGATTGGATTCTATGCTAAACATGGAAACGATGATTGGCTAATAATGCTTTATAACCACTTGGCATTTCCGTAATAAACGAGTCTGCAAGCAGCTCGACCACTGCCTTTGCCTCACTGGACTCCCGGGGTCAGAAGTTCTTGACTGGTCATTCCCTTCGCATGTGGTTCACGTGCTGGCCCCGGAGCTACTTACTCCAGCGTTGAGTGGGACCCACACTAACCCGCAACACATAAGGAATCTTGTGAACACACTGGGTTCTCCCATCTCGAGATTCTCACCTTAATTGCACCTGCAAAGCCCCCTTTGCCATATAAACAACATATCGATAGGTCATGGAGACTAGGAAGTGGACAACTCTGGGGAGCGGTCCTATATCAGCCTTCCAGTGTGGGGGACATTAGTGGGAAATTCCCCCGCCCCGGAAATGAACAGACCCACCTTGCAGCGTCCTGAATGACCACTTGGGGGCCTCTGCTTCCTGCACAGAGGGTTTTGCTTGGGTATGGGCTTTGTTTTCACTTTCTCCACTTAAAAGCAAAGTGCTCGGATTCTCTTTCTTACTCCTCTCTCCTTTTCTTCTCTTTATATAAATGTCTTGGGTTTTGTGTGAGAGGATGTGGCTATCCCTGTGGTCTTGGAGGCTTGACAGAAAGCTCTAAGATGAGAGCAACTCAATAGGTCCAAGTGTTCTGACATCTAGTGTGCAGAGCCAAACCAGCCAAGCAGGACTTGCAAAGGAGGTGTCCAAAGAGGGCCCTCCTAGGATCAGCTATTCACCTCCTCCTGCCTCCAGCCTGAAAACAATGCCAAGACCTTTAGAGAGGTTGTCTTAGTCCATTGGGATGTTATGACACAGATTCCATATGACATAAATTCCATAAATTAAACAGCAAAATTTATTGCTGACAGTTTGAAGTCTAAGACCGAGGTGTTGGCAGATTTGGCGCGTGGTAAGGACTTGCTTTGTGGTCTATAGATGGCACCCTGCTGGTGCTTCTTTACACAGGTGGGAGGGTGAACGAGCAAGAAGGGACCCAGGGCAGGTCACGTAGGGTATGGTCACAACTTGAGTTTCACTGTACATGCAAGGAGAACCACGGAGGTTCTGAGCAAAGGAACACCCATTCTTGAGGATGGACTGCACAAGGTCAAGGGCATAGGTAGAGGCTGGGGAATAGTGAGGTTAATGCAGGGACAGAGGTGGGCAGATCTCGGGTGCGTGGGGTGGTGGTAAGTGACTGATCCTGGATGTGTGCTGAGTGAAGTCAGTGGGATCTGCTGATGTGTGAGTTTGGAGTAAAAGAAAGACGCCAAGGACAATGCCAAAGACTTCAGCCTGAGCTCTGGCAGGAAGGATGCTGTTAACTGAGTTAGGGAGGAATGGAGGGAATCAGGACATGCAGGACCTCCATGCCAAGCAGGCTTGAGGTGCTTCTTAGTTACCTGTTGGAGACAGGCTGAACAGGCCAGGAGCTCATGGGTCAGAGCTGGAGATAAGAAATCTCTAAGTCACCAGCACACAGGAGGTATTTAGAGTCAGGGGATGGACATGATCCCCAGGGAGTAAGTGTAAGTAGAAAAGGAATGTTCAAGGACTGAGTCCAGGCACCATAACATGTAGAGGTGGAAGAGCAGGGAATAAACCAGGGAGTGGGTTGAAGCAGGAAGGAAGGGGGGAAAACCAGGTTGGATTGTGTCCTGGAGGACAAAGGAAGAAGAGCCTCTGGGAGGAGAGAGTGATCAGTGTGGTCAGATGTTGGCGATCAGCCAAATAAAATGCGGACCAAGAAGTGAGCATTGAACGTAGCGATGTGGGGGAAACTGGTGACTGACATGTGGCGTTGGTGGAGCAGTGAAATGGGCAGACGCATGATGAGTGGGCTCAAGGGCAGCACTGAGAACCAGCTGCCTCTCTTGAAGAGTTCTGCTGGCATGACAGGAGAGAGGCGAGGCAGAAGATGGAGGCAAAGAGTTTTGTTGTCATTATTTTCTTCTTTCTTTTTTTTTTTAAGTAATAATCCAATCGATAAATGGGCTAAGGAATTGAAAAGACCCTTCTCAGAAGATACACGATTAATCAACAAATACATGAAAAAATGCTCAACATCACTGGCAATTAGAGAAATGCAAATCAAAACTACTCTAAGATTTCATTTCACTCCAGTCAGAATGGCAGCTATCAAGAACACAAACAACAATAAATGTTGGAGAGGATGTGGGAAAAAAGGCACACTCATACATTGCTGGTGGGACTGCAAAATGGTATAACCATTATGGAATGCAGTATGGAGATTTCTTGGGAAAATGGGAATGGAACCACCCTATGACCCAGCCATCCCACTCCTGGGTCTATTCCCAAAGGACTTAAAAACAGCATATTACAGTGACACTGCTACCTCAAGGTTTATAGCAGCACAATTCACAATAGCTAGGTTGTGGAACCAACCTAGATATCCCTCAGTAGATGAATGAATAAAGATAATGTGGTATATATATACAAAATGGAATTTTACTCAGCAATAAAAGAGAATAAAATAATGACAACAACTTTTTCTGAGATTTGACTAAAGTCTTCAACAATTCTAGAAATACTTATTCAAGAAAAGCAAGTGACTATCAGCATGAACAGTGAGCTTTGTGGTGTTTTAACTCGACCTATTCCCATAGCCCTTCCCCTAGCTGTGCAGGAACCTCAGAACCAACTCTTCCTGGCAGCCACTAGAAGGAGAAAAATGGAATAGACCTTCAAAAAATCTCCCATCTCTAGAGAACTGTCACTATGTGACCTGATGCCAGCTCTCTGGAAAAGCTTCACTTTCACTACTGGACTCAACTCATCTTTCTTACTCAACTCATCATTCTCTGTGAACAGTTCCGTTCACCCAAAACTGGTTAACATCACACCCAGCTGAATTTGGGCCTAACAAAAGACTTAAAAAAAATAAACAAAACAAAAACAAAATTAAAGGAAAAAAACCAGTGAACAAGATGACAACAGGGGACTGTGAAAAGATCGAACATATCCAGGAATTGAGAAGGCCTCACATGTATGCAAGGCTGTGTGTACATGCAGGAGAGACCTGAGAGGTTCTACTCTCTCTTCTCTGAAGGATCTTGAGGCTCTGCCCAGGCAGCAAGTGGAGACAAAGGCTGAGTTGTAAATTGCCTGCTACACAACATGATCCAGCAGTGGTCATACACATTAGGAACACAGACTTCATAGACTTAGTCCAATAAATTCATTTCAGTAAACAAATAGCAACAACAACAAACAGACAGAACAACAAACCTTGAGAAGGAAAGGAAATACAGATTTGCTACATTCTGTTAATTAAAATGTCTGGCTTTCAGCAAAAAAAATGCAAATCGTGTAAAGAAACAGGAAAACATGGCTTATACATAGACAGAATGAAAACAACCCACAGAAACGTCTGAGGGAGTCCAGATGTTGAATTTATTAGACAAAGACCATAAATCAGTTGCTTAAAAATATGGTCAAAGAACTTAAGGATACCATGTCTAAATAATTAAGGAAAGTGTGACAATGTCTCACCAAATAGAAAATATCAATGAGGAAATCTAAATTATAAAAAAGAACCAAATAAAAATTCTGAAGTTAAGAAGTAATACAACTGGCTGAGCATGGTAGTGCACATCTGTAATCCCAGTGGTTTGGGAGGCTGAGGGAGGAGGATCACGAGTTCAAAGCCAGCCTCAGCACTGTAGTGAGGCCCTAAGCAACTCAGTGCAACTCTGTCTCAAAAAAAAATACAATACAAAACAAAATAAAATAGGGCTGGTGATGTGATTCAGTGGTTAAGTGCTCCTGAGTTCAATCCCTGGTACCAAAAAAAGGTAAAAAAAAAAAAAAATGAAATTAAAATTTTTCTACAGAGGCCCAGCACTGTTTGAACTGGACAAAGAAAGTATCAGTGAGCTTGAATATAGGTCACTGAGATTATCCAGTCTGAGGAACAGAAGCAAAAAGAATCAAGAAAAGTAAAAGGAGCCTCTGAGACACTAACAAGTGCAAAATTGGATCCTCAGGAGGAGAAGAGAGAGGAAAAGTCCAAAAAACCTTTAAAGAGATAATGACTGAGCACTTCTCAAATTTAATGAAATACTAAATATATACATCCAAGAAGTTCAACATACTCCAAATTGAATAAACTCAGAAAGTAACAACTAGACATATTATTGCTAGATTGTTGAAAGACAAAGAGATGATCTTGAAAAGACCAAGAAAAAAGCAACTTGTCATGCACAATTCATCCTCAGTAAGATTAACAGCCAATTTCTTTTATGAAACAATGAAGGGCAGAAGGCAATGGGGTGACATTTAAATTCTGAAAGATAACACTATAAACCAAGAATTCTGCACCCGGAAAAAGTATCATTAAAAAATGAAAGGGAAATAAAAACATACCCAGATATAAAGGCATGTATGACTAGTACACCTGCCTTATAGGAAATGTTAAAGGGAATCCTTCAGTTGGGCATAGTGGCACATGCCTGTAATCCCAGTGACTCCCAAGGCTGAAACAGGAGGAAGCAACTTAGCAAGACCCTGTGTCAAAATGAAAAATAGAGAAGGCTGGGATGTAGCTCAGTGGTTAAGCACCCCTGGGTTCAATCCCTGATACAAAAAAAAAAAAAAAAAAAAAGAAAAGAAAGGAAGAAGGAAGGGAGGGAAGAAAGAAAGAAAAAGTGGGTGAGGGAGTCTCCAAATTAAAATAAAGGGACATTGGAAAGTAACTCAAAGGCATTTGAAGAAATGAAGAACAGTGGTAAAAGTATCCAAAGACATTAATGTAAGAGCCAGTGACCTTGTAGTTTTCATTTTTAGCTCATTTTTTCTTATACAATTTACAATATGAACATGTAAAACAATAATCATAAAACTTTGTTGATGGGAATATAACATATAAAGGTGTAATTTGTATGATGATAATAGCACAAAGAAGGGGAGGAGAGAATGAGTTGTATTAGAGCAAAGTTTTTAAAAATATATAATTGAAATTAAGTTAGTATTAAGACAAACATGAATGTCTTCAGATATTGTCATTCCTGAGACACCCATTAAAAAAAAAAAACTTTAAAAAAATTATTGGGGCTGGGGTTGTGGTTCAGTGGTAGAGCACTTGCCTTGCACATGTGAGGCTCTGAATTTGATCCTCAGCACCACATAAAAACAAATAAATAAAATAAAGGTATTGTGTCTGTCTACAACTAAAAAAATTTTTTTTTAAAATTCTTTACCCACATATACCCACATACACACATGGGGGAGGGGACAGCAAGGAAATTAAAATGGTAGTCTAAAAAATATCTGTTTAATAAAGTATAAGGCAGCAATGAAGAAGGAGAGAAACAACAAAGCCCCAACATATACAGAAAAAAAAGTGGTAGGATGGCATATGTAAACCCTACCTTATCAGTAATTACATTAAATGTAAAGGACTAGCCACTCTAACAAAAGGCAGAGACTGGCAGAATGGGTAAACAAACACCACTCAACTATAAGTATGTCTATATTTAAAATTCAACAGCATAAAGAGGAAGGAAGTAAAAGGATAGTCCAGAATATACCATGCAAATAATACCCAAAAGAGAAAGGGAGTGGCTCTAAAGACCTTATGACCAAATTGTTACTGGAGACAAAGATGACATGACATGACGTTAAGTGTGTCAATCATCAAAAAGACATAAAATCTGTAAACATATATGTACTTAACAACAGAGCCCCCAAATCTACGAGGCAAAACTAACAGAAATGAAGGAAGAAACAGTAATAGAGGCTCCACTCTCCCCCTTCAGACAATTGGAGAGCAACAAGACAGGAGAACAACAGGAAGCAAAAGACTTGAACGTGTGCAATAAATCAGTGAGACCCAGGGCACTCCATCTAACAATAGCAGCATACACATTTTCTTGAGTACATTCTCCAGAACATACTATGTCCTGGTTGTAAAATCAGCAGATTTAAAAGGGCTGAAGTCATCCAGAGAATCTTCTCTGATTACAGCAGAATGAAATTAGAAATCAATAAGTGGGAGGATTTTGGGAATTTCTCAAACACATGAAGAATATGCTCTTTGATAATTGATGGGCAATATTTTTTCAATTACAAGTGAAATTAGAAAATACTGAGATGAATTAAGGCTAATGTACATTACACCAAAACCTACAGTTTGCAGCTAAAGTCGGGGTTAAGGGCAGGGAGAGGGTGACTGTGCAGCAGGACGGAGTTTTGGGGTAATTGAGCTATTTGGCATCTTGATTGTGGTGGTGGTTATGCAAATCTACTCACGGGGTATATGTGGTATATGGTAATTCATAGAACAGTGAGTACACACATAATTTACTTTTACATGTGCTGTCTTAAAACTAAAACCTGGAGGCTAAGAGCAGCATTTGTATAGATGATTGTTATTATGCACTTTAAATAATAGCCATTCACAAGACCCTCCATATAGAAGAACTCCTCAAAGCTCCCAATACCAGTTGTACATTTTCTTCAGTTATACAAATAAAATATTTGGCTTAGTTACAGAAAGAAAAAGCAATAGGAAAAAGACAGGGCTGCTTGTGACTGCTACTTCTAAACAACTTGTACAGGAGGTCCCAAAATAATCAAAGACATAAGGATTGTAAAGAAGGAAATAAAAACAGCGTTCTTTATAAGTTAGGGAGAGGGAGACTAAAAACCAGGGAGGAAACAGATCTTACCCAGCCCCAACCTCAGGGCAGATGTTGTGGTCTGAGGCTCACCTGAGCCAAGAAGGCAGAGGATATTAAATGAACTACTGAGTTCTAATGTCAAACAGGATCAGGTGCTTTACTATCTAAAAAAGAGAGCATTGTTTAGCACTGAAAGTGACTAAGCTATGAGAATTTCCACAAATGCCAGGAATATTGAAAACACTAGATGTTGTAGAAAACAAAAAAAAGAAAGAAAAACCTGCTTTCAGATGGCACCATAAGAAGACAAGTTAATTCAGTAGGCCAAGGAGATGCTCACTCTGCCGAGGCTAGGACGGCACTGCCACATCCCTGCCTGGTCCCTTCACCCACCCCATGTTCACTCCTGCCAGAGGAGTAGGACATTCAGGGACCGTCCCAACTCAAAGTAAACAAAAGAACACCTTCTGTGCCCTCTTGGAATTTGCAATCTGGACCACACTGATGTGAAGGCCAAGCGGAGCTTAGAGACAATTGCACAAGTTTTTCATGTTAAAATGGACTCTGTTAAAAAAAGGGTGAGCGCATCTGGCAGGTGTGAGTGGACAAGGGGAAATGGCATGACCCCAGGAGAACCTGGCAGGGAGGCTGGGAGGGAGGCTGCGGAGTGCTGGAGCAAAGGGCCCCGAGCAGCAGGTCAGACCAGCAGGGCCTGGAGCTAACTGGTCTGCAGAGATGACAGGCAACTGGCTTTGGCCAGGAACTCGATTACTTGCATTAACTGGCATTGCGCTGTATGAGGTTTGCTTCCTGGGTGATTCTGTGCCTCGCTGAGCATGTGAAATATAGTTTTGTGTAACTATGTTTATTTTACCATGGTGCAAATTCATGCTTTGTAATGGGGAACTACGTCTTTTCAGGCATTAGTTTTATCATTAAAAATTAATATCAACAAAGAGAAATACATAATGTCATTAATTTATTTATGAGCCACTTCCACAGTTATCCTTAACTGGCTTCTTTCTCCCTTGCTCATTGTTTCAGTGCCAAAATTATCTAGGAGATTTTAAAAAGTGCATATTGATTTAGGAAGTCAACTTGTGTCTGCTTTTCCTGCCCTTCACAAAAGGCTAGTTAGATGGGTAAAAAATATAACTAGTGATAGGACAGACAGGAAGCCCCAAGAGGAGGAACAAAGTTCCTTTGCCTGTGCATTTGTTCACACAGAAGTGTCTGCAGATGCAGGGCCATCGCGAATGCTCCCCAATTTCCCCTGAACCACTCTGATCTCCCTTCACCTTGTGGTGTGTTGTCTTCCTTGAGTTTACTGTGTGTGGGGTAACGCGTTCCCAAGGACTTTCTACTGAGCAGAGTTTGGAGGTTGGTGGGTGAGGAGGGCCGTGGGACTCCTTCACTGACATCTGAGGCCTGTGCTGCCACACAGCGGGAATGAGAGTCAGGAAGTCTCCAGCTTAGCAGGAGAACCAGCTCTCTCTCTCTCTCTCTCTCTCTCTCTCTCTCTTTCTCTCTCTCTCTCTCTCTCACACACACACACACACACACACACACACACACACACACAAGCTGTGGGGAGGTGGTGCAAAGTGTTAGAGTAGGGAGAGGAGAGAGGAGTCTGGAGAATATGAGGACTTGGAGGTGGGTCCTGCAGGAAGAGCAGGGCCACAGGAACCAGTGGGGACCAAGGGTTCCATAGTGACAGTCTAACGGACAGATGGTGACCACGAAGACTGGCAGGCTTGGGGCAGAGGAGGTGGGATAGCACTGGCTGGGAGTAGCTCACAGGGCCGGGACACTGAAAACACTGAATGCTGGTGAGGATAAGGAGCAGGAGGGGCCCTCATTCAGGGCTGTTTGGAATGCAAAATGGTGCAGCCACTTTGGAAGACCATTGGCAGTCTCTTTAGAAACTACCCATAGTTCTACCATATGGCCTAGCAATCCCACTTATGGGTATCTACCCAAATGAGCTGAAAACTCAGCATGTACACAGAGGTTTAGAGCAACTTTATTCATAACTGAATAAAGCAAATGGATAAACTGATACATGAAGAAATATTATGTTTATTTAGTGCTAAAAGAAATGAGATTTCAAGGCATGAACAGACACAGAGGCACCTGAAATGCATATTGCTAAGTGAAAGAAACCAGTCTGAAATGGCTACATATTGTTGGATTCTATTAAAAAAAAAAAAAAAAAGACCAGTGGTTGCCAGAGGTCATGGGGGAGGTGCATGGAGGGTGTTTAGGACAGTGAAACTGCCCAGTCGCTGTCTGCACCACATCTACAATGGTGGATTCTTGTCACTAAACATTTGCTGAAATGCACAAGCTTCACACCCCCACAGTGCACCTTCCTGCAAGCTATGGACTTTGGACAAATACGAGGCACTGGCGCAGGTTTACTGATTTTAACCATGCCCCTCCCTGGGGTGTTGATAATGGGGTACTATGGGCGAGAAATCCTTGTACCTTCCTCTCAATTTTACTGTGAACATAAAACTTCCTCTAGAAATTGTTTATTTTACTTTTACTTATTTTTAAGCTTTTATTGGTGTGTTACAATTATACATAATAATGGGATTCATTGTGACATGTCTATACGTGCACCTAGCCATTTGGTCAATCTCATTCCCCAGTATCTTTCCTTTCCCTCCCCTCCTCCCTCCCCCATCCTGTCCCTCTGCTCTGCCGTTCTTTTTTCATGACACGCCCCCACCCCTGTTTTTCTTATTTTTATTTCTACCTTCCACATATGAGAGAAAACACATGATCCTTAACTTTCTGACTGATTTTGCTTAACACAATGCTCTCAAGTTCTATCCATTTTCCTGCAAATGACGTAATGTCATTCTACTTTATGGTTGAACAAAACTCCATTGTGTATTTTCTTTGTCCATTCATCTCTCAATGGACACCAAGACTGGTTCCCTACCTCGGCTATTGTGAATTGCGCTGCTGTAGACATGGTATGCGTGTGTCTCAACAGTACACTGGCTTTCAGTCTTTGGAGTGGTATAGGTGGGTCATCTCATGGTTCCATTTCTAGTCTTTTGAGGAAACTCATTTTCATAGTGGTTGTACTAATTTACAATCCCACCAACAGTGTAAGTGTTCATTTTCCTCTCTCATCCTCTCCAGAATTTATTATTATTTGTATTCTTGATGATTGCTATTCTAACTGAGGTGAGATAAAATCTCAGTGTAATTTTGATTTGCATTTTCCTGATTGCTAAAGATTTTGAATTTTTTTATATATTCATTGGTCATTTGTAGTTATTCTTTAGAGAAGAGTGTATTTAGTTCATTTGCCCATTTATTGATTTGGTTATTTGTGAGCTTTTTTTTTTGTGTTAAGTTTTTTGGGTTCTTTATATATTCTGGATATTAATTCTTATCAGAAGAGTAGCTGGCAAAGATTTTCTCCCTTTCTGTAGGTTCTGTCTTCACATTCTTTTTTAAAAAATATTTTTAGATGTTGATGAACCTTTATTTTATTCATTTATTTATATGCAGTGCTGAAAATTGAACCCGGGACACATGTTAGGCAAGTGGTCTACCACTGAGCCACAACTCCAGCCCCTGTCTTGACATTCTTAATTGTTTCCTTTACCACACAGAAGCTTTTTAATCTGATGCCACCCCATTCATTAACTCTTGGCCTTATCTCCTGAGCTTTAGGGGTCCTATGAGAAAGTCTTTGTCTGTGCCTATATGCTGGAGTGTTGACACCCTGTTTTCTTCTAGCAATTGCAAAGCTCTAATTCCAAGGTCTTTGATTAATTTTGAGTTGACCTTTGAGTTTCATTCGTCTACATATGGATATTCAGTTTTCCCAGAATGATTTTTTAAGAAGGCTTTTATTCCCCAAGGTAGTTTTTTGGCACCTTTGTCAATGATCATATGAATGTATTGGTGTGGGTTTGTCTCTGTCTTCCAACCTGTTCCACTGGTCTATGTGTCTGCTTTTATGACAGCACTATGCTGGTTTTGTTCCACAGACCTGGGGTATAATTTAAAATTGTGTATTGAGATGCCTCCAGCACTCTTCTTGTTTGCTTACAATTGCTTTGGTTATTCTGGGTCTTTTATTCTTCCACATTAATTTTAGGACTGTTCTTTCTAGTTCTGTGAAGAATTTCCTTGGTATTTTGATGGGGATTGCAGTGATTCTGTAATTCAGTTTTGGTAACATGGACCATATTCTTCAACTTCTTTCTCAGTGTTCTGTGATTTTCATAAATATATGGAACCCTTCAAGAATTTGAATGTCACCCTTGCATAGGAGCCATGCTAACCTTCTCTGTGTCATTCTGGTTTTAGTGCACATGGTGACAAACCCAGAACAACCGTTCTTACTTTTAAAAACTGCAGTGTTGGGTTATGACACTGGGATGGGACCCAGAATCCCCCAAGATTTCTGAGTTAGGAAGTGACTGCATGGTTTATGACGTCCTCAGTAGATGTCAGGGCTCTTACGAGTGTGCTGGCGTGGAGCAGGTGGGACAGGTGAGCACAGGCAGGCCAGGAGACCCCTCTGGGAGGGTTCTAGGTAGCACAGACTCTCCTGTGCATAAAGCAGTCTTTTTGCTGATGCAGCCGCCATCTTTCAAGGGTACTTGGAGAGCTTAACCATGGTTTTCTCACATGCTGATGCTTAATAACTACTTCATCCCTTGGCCGAGAGAATCTAATTCCGGAACTCTCCGTATTCTCAGGATGTTCATTTGGCAAAGCAGCTAGAGTCAGACACTTAGGCTTTTCCAACTTCAACATCCTGGGTCCCCAAGGGGGGGGCGCTTCTCTCATCTGCTGGTGAAAAGGAGCCTCAGCCGGCCTCCGCTGCTGCAGGGAGGAGCCAGGCTCAGACTCCTTCAGCGGACTTGGTGGCCGAGCATTACTTTCTGCAAAGAGTTGCACGTCCTTTGCCAAGTGGGAAATGACAAATTCTGGGATGTTACTTTTTCCTAAGGATGCTTGTGTAAGAGCTTCAAGGCCAAGCAGCACGATGATTTCTCCCCATGCAGCAGTTTTGGGTGACCAGGATGGGCTTGATACCATCTCCGATGTGCGCTCACAGGAGTATGTGCCTGTGTATGGGGAAGATTAGCATCGGGGCTCCTCTCATCTCTCCCTTGTGCTGGAGGGCACCCCAACAAGCAGTTGCAATGGAATTGAAGTGAAAATAAAAGAAGGGAGGCCAAAAAAAGCTTATAAGTTCCCTGAAGCTTAGTCCTCAAAATGCACTGCAACTGTGGATGGTTAGGAAACCCCAGAGGCTTGTAAACCCAGCTGAGTCCTGTGAGAAACAGGGTGACTCATTTGTGCAGAGATTTCTGGGCAACCTCAACAAACAACAAGGCATAGTAAAGGAGAACATCAACAACTTTAGTGTGTGGTTCTAGATGTATTACTGCAAAACAGTGGAGGAAGTAACAGCGACTGCCTGCAGTGCTTCAATTCATGGCTCATAATCAATATTGCTGGTGTTCTAAGGAGGTCCTCCAAGGAGGAGCCTGAGCTCACAGGTTCTTCAGGGAAGACCCTGAAATGGTGTGTGGACTCCAGGGAGGACCCTGAGCTCTCGTGTGCCCCAAGAAGGACCCCAACTCATATGGACTCCAGAGTGTGTTTGTGCGCTCCAGGGAGGACACTGAGTTCACAAGTGCTCCTGCGAGCTGGCTCTGCTTCCCCGACAATCCTCTACATGCCCGTCCCCACTTCCCTGTCCTGCAAGCCCTGGCCATTGCACCTGGTCAGTGCCGGAAGGGGAGAACTCTGGGACTGTGACTCCTACATTGCGGTTCTGTTATAAAAGGACTTAATCACAAGACAAGAAAAGGAGAGTTACACAAGTCGTAAGACCACCTGAGCCCACTGAAAATCAAAACAATGACTCTTCATGAGGACATGCTGTTTAAAACCATGAAGAAATACCCCATCCACACCTACCAGAGTGGCAGTGATCAAGACAGCGGGTGCTGGCAGAGCTAGGAGAAGGGGGACCACTCGGACATGGCTCACGGGAATAGGAAATGGTGCAACCACTTCGGAAAACACTTTGGCAGTTTCTTAGCAAGTTAAACCTGAATTTACCTTAAGACCCAGTAATTCCACTCCTAGAAATTTAGGAGAAATAAAAACATATATCCACATGAGGACGTGTACACTTGTTCACAGAAGCAGTTATGAAAACAGCCAAAATGTGGAGACAGTCTGGATGTCCATCACCCGGTGTCTGGACAGACAGTATGCGCTGACACCTGAGGGGGAATGCTGCTGTAATGCAGAAGAAACGAAGCAGAGCCAAGCTTCGCCCTGTGGAGAAAGCCCAAACCGTTAAACCCAGTGAAAGAAGCCTGGTGCCGAAGACCTCTGCCACATCACCCTACTTATATGCAATATGCAGAACAAAATAAATCTGTCGGGACAGATTAGCGGTTGCCTGAGGGTAGGGAAGGGGAAGCCTATGTCAATGGGCATGGGGACCTTTCTGAGTGACGGAAATGTTCCCAACTAGCTGGCAGAATTCTGAAAATTTGCTACAACTCATTGAACTCTATGCCTAAACTGAGGAAGTTTCATGGTATATAAGTTATAGTTTAATAAATCTATTAAAAATAATGATGATGACTATAACCCAGGAATCTCAACTCTTAAGTTGTGGATTACCTGGGATCTAGGAGGACCTGCATTTGGAAAGGAGGCAAGAGACTCAGGAAACCACATTCCCTCTACAGGCAAGAGTTTTAGGAGCAAGAGCCACAGTCCTAAGTTCCTGGGCCAATGGCAGAATGTAGCAAGGAAGGAAGCCACCAGCAGAGAGGGACAATTACGCAACCCTGTGCCTTTGCCCACTCCCACCCACCCCCATGGTCCCTTTGTGGTCCTTTCCAGGATCCTGTGTACATTTGGAGTGATCCGGGACTGGCACCCAATCCAGCAGAAAATGGACAACAGATGCAATCGCCCAGCGTTGTCCATTCTGAGTGGTCAAGGATGAACCAGAGCTGAACTCCCCCTCATCCAGCTCACGGCCCCAGCTCCAGAGACCACACTCTGGTGTCTGAGTCCCTGCCAGTAATTCTTCAACTACCAATGCTTTGCTATGACACAAAGGATGCATGTTGGTTGTAAATGAAATTAGAAAATTGATACAAGCCAAGAGAACAAAAAGATTATTGCTGCATAACTCCCACCTAGAAAGAACACTATAAACATCTTCATGTCTCCAGACTTTTTTTGTATACGACATAAATATATGGCACACTAGCGAGCACCAACTAAGATGGAGGTATGTGGGATGCAGTGATATCATGGACATGATCCATGCTGGGCAACCCAAGGAAATTTATCAACAGAGTAACTGGAAAGTCAGGAGCCAGAGGCCATCCTCAGAACAGGCCCTCCCTCCCTCAGGTCTGTCTTACCCTCCAGCAGATCCCTCTGCGTGGCCCCTGGCCAAAATACCCTCAGGACCTGAACCCTCTGCCCATGCAAGGTAGTCTTTCCCAACAGCTCCAGGAAGCACAAGAATGAGTGCCCCTGGCTCTGACTGGCCTGTTGGGGGCTGCCTGCGCCAGCTCCTGTGCCTGGGGAATGTGAAGCCGCCCCCAGCAGGCTTCATCTCAAGCCCTGTCCCCACCGTGGGGACAAACCACAGAAATGAATGGTGAGAGGGTGTGAGTCCCCCAGGAAACTTGGTGTGCAGGACAAGGAGAAAGGACAGACTTTTTCCTTGCAACACATCATTCTTCCACTGATGGTCCCTAATGTGCAAGTTTAGGTTACGTAGAACGCTGTTGCTCTTCTTTGCTCCTTTATAAAGATCCCTAACCAGTGCCAAATGGGTAGTGAGCCTGATACACCATGCCACCAACAGGCCCAAAGCGTGGTGTCTTCCACAGTGTCCGAAGTTACTGAGGAATAGTAAATGCACAGGCACACCACTGTCATCAAGGCAGTCTGCTCAGTCCTTGTGGATTGCCTGAGACCATAAGCAACAAGTTCTTTTATTCCAGTCTTGATTTCAACTATTTATAATACTCAAGCCACACATCACATCTTACACACATGTGTGTATATATGTGTGTGTGTATGTGCATGTGTGTGTGCATGTGCGTGTGTGTGTGTGTGTGTGTGTGTCACAGGAAGACTAGGAAAGCACTAGGTTGGCCAAAGGGTCCAGGAGGCTGCACTGAGAGCAAGGACCCGGAGCAGATGGGAATGCGGAGTCGCCGCAGGCGGTCAGGTAAGGTTGCAGCAAGGACCCGGAGCGGATGGGAATGCGGAGTCGCCGCAGGCGGTCAGGTAAGGTTGCAGCCAGTCTTGCGCAGGGTGCGCAGAGCTGTCAGAGTGCAGGAACTTGTTCTAGGCTAGGGTCAGGATGGTCAGCAGCTTCAGAGCATCAGCTTGGTATGGGTCACCCACGGTTGTCACAGGCAGGAGAAGCCTGAGGGCAGATATGGAAGCTTGTCACGGTGGTGATTTTCCTGGGCAAGGCTTAATGAGTTACCAGGTGACTGGGTCTGGGACCCCAAGTCTGGTCCTGGGGTGCTCCTCTTTTTCTGGGCTTCGGTGACAGGCTTCCTTCATTCAGTGTCTGGTGTCTTGGATAAGCTCGTGGGCCTGGTTTTCCTGATTTGAGTTTAATATGTTCATGCATCCGTGGGCTTCTGCTAAGTCCAGTAAGTTCACAGGTGGTCATTTTCGTTAGCACGATTACTTTGTCAGTTGTGCCAGGCAGATGGTGGCTGTTTACTTGCACAGACCAGGTGCTGGGCCTGCCCACATCAGCACTCAGAATGGAGTAGCATGTGGCAAACTACTGCTCTATAAGGTGGAGTCGCTTGGCGTTAGGCACAGCCTGCTCTCCATCGTTCCTCTGCCATCTCCTCAGGCCTCCTTCTCCTCTCTCGTCCCCACCTCTTCCCTCACCTCCAGGTCCTCCGTGTAAAGAACTCCCAGGATTACCGCCTGAATCCCACCCAGGCATTCTCCAGACTCCAGAACACCTCCCTCCCTCTCCAAAGAAGCTCTCACCTCAAAATCCAGCCTGATCTGGCTTACAGCAAAGTACTGGGTACGACAACACCCTGATGAGGAAAGTGGGGACAGCGTCTAAGGAGAAATTGCTGGGCTGGCCTTTAGATTCTTCTGGCTTGGCCCTCCTCAGCCCTGCAGGTGACCAAAGCTGCCTCCCCACCCCCGATCCCCCACCCAAAGGGCCCCTCCATCCTACACTTGGCCAGGAACATGTGGTAGTTACTGTTGCAATGGGCAAAAGAAGTTGTAGCAAAACTGAGCTTGAGTTAAAATCTTGTTCCATCCAAGGCTGGAAATGTCTGGTAACAGTTGCAAGGTTTCCTAGCCCCAGGCAAGATACCTCAGTGAGTAGGGTGATGGCGGAGAGCATTTTCCACGCCTGCTTCTGGAGTGGGCAATTTAATATCAATATAGTGATCAGAATGTCAAGCCAAGAAGCTGGAGAACCCTTGCCCTGTCACTCCTACCATATAAAAAAGGCCAGTCCCCTTCCTACAGAACATGAGATAACAACATTCGCTCATCTACACTGCCGGTCGCTGGCAGAAGTTCATGATCTAATCAATGTGTATGTATATAAAGTACTGTACAGTCATAAAAGTTAGTTCTTGTTGCCAAAGTCCTTTCAAGAACAAATATGTTTATGTAGAAATGTAGCAGAATGAGCACTAATAACCCTATTTGTCTAGGAAACTATGGAACATCACTTTTTCTTCCAGTAACGGCCTGCAAACCAAACATTCATATTCTGCTCTCCGTGACAAGTTCAGCTCTCGATAGATGAGGTCAGAGCCTAGAGGATATGTTCAAACAGATTCCCAACCCTGTGATGTGTCTGCACTGCTCAACTTCGCCTCAAGAATCAGAAAGAAATATTTATGTGTTAAAAGCACTCTCTTGAGAAAAATTCCATGGGGTGTTCAACGTTTTCTGATTATTCAGAGGAAATGCTTGCAGCCAGAGCCCACGCATTTCTTCAGCAGACTTTTAAGGGCCTGTTCCACACCAGGCACCACATTAGGAACCAGGCAGGCCCTCAGAGTAGGGTAAGACAGGGCCCAACCCTCAGGCCTCCCTAGTCCAATGGAAGACAGTGCAAAGGTGGTGGTAGATGCTCCATTGTCAAAACCAGCTCTCGTTACATGATGTGTTCGTTTTGATGAATTTCAGAGAGTGCTTGAGACAATGGCCTGGGTCCTGGGCTGTGGAATCTTGGGGTGCCCCTGCTCTGCTTCTGTGCTTATATGGGGCTAAGTTTATATTTCCTTCAAGGCGAAGGAAAACTGCGCCATGAATTTCTGTCTGAATGCAGTTTGATAGGACTGGAGGGGTCACTGAACTCAGTTTCTAATATGACTGTGATTTCGTAGTTTTGGGAAAGGGAGTAGTAGAAAGTAGTTCTTGGGTTTCATAATTTTTTTAAAGGAGTCAAACCTTATTCAAATCAAGATGACATGAACCGGCACTGGGGCAGACTACTCCCCAGCTCAGCCCGCACCCTTCATCTTGAGTGCACTACCGTGTGCCTAGCCCCACTCAGCCTGCCAGTCATCCTAAATCACACAGAACTGGGCGGGTGGTACCCATGGCAGCAAGCAGGTCTCCTGGGAAATGAGACCACGCTCATTTCCCATTTCTTCAGCCGAAGTTTGCAATTTCATTGTCGATGTAATAATTTATTCATTTATTTTTTATTGCTCTAGGGGATCATCTTTATTACCAAGTAGAGCTAGCCTGTAAGGCATCTTCTTGTAATAATCATCATCATAACAACAACAACAACAATGAGTCCCTTTTGAACAGGCAATTTAAAAGGTGTCTCTTCTGGTAAGATGTCCCTTTTTAGTCCCCAGAAAAAGGTGTTAGTGAACTGACCTCTGGTGGACTCCAGCCCTCTCTGACTGCAGGGCACCAACAGCACAGCACAACAGGATAGCGATCCTACTGGGGTCCCTTAGGGTTTTATTTTGGCTCGAGAGAGTACCATAGTTGCTGTACTGAAACAATGCTGTCTGTTGACATGATCTCTTCATCATGGGGTTGCAATTTTCTTTTCTGTATATTTTTCCTTATAAAATACCAAAAGAAACGTATTACTAATGTTATACAACCCACAAAAGTAAACTTTAACTTGCAAACCTAATGTAAATTTTTATTTCAAGTTCTGCTTTTCCCTTGTGATTTTTATTATGAGATTTTTTTTTTTTTTTTAAACTGGGGATTGAACCAAGGGGCACATTACCACTGAGCTACATCATCAGCCCTTTTCATTTTTTGAGACAGGGTCTCATTAAGTTGCTGAGGCTGGTTTTGAACTTGCAATCTTCTTGCTTCTGGCTCCCAAATTGCTGAAATTACAGGCAGCGCCACTACTCCTGGCTTATTCCTAGATTTTAAAGAAGAAGTAGTCACACTTCTTCATCTGGGTCTCCTTCCTATTCCGTCCTTCCACACCAGATGAAATTGTGAGAGAGGGCAGCCATTGCACCCTGCTATCCCAGATGCTGCAGCACCCTGCGATGCTTCCTGAGTCCTGCAACTGTAGGAGAAGGAAGTTCTCATCTGCAAAAATACCCCTGGTGCTTCTGGTTGGGTGTGTCTTAGAGATGGACAGAGGCCAGAGGACCAGTCTCACAGGACTGAAGTGACGGAGTGGCACTGACATCCCCAGGGGCTGTCCCAGTAAGGAAATACTTATTTGTGGTGTCCTCAAAGTGTTCCTTTAGGTCCAAGCATTTGTTGACTTGTTATTTCCCGATTCCTGGGGACTTCTAACCAGGGAGGCAGCCGTAAGGAGAAGCTAAACCACCGGCTGCAGAATAGACTAGGTTGAAAGCCTGTTCCCCAGGCAATTACAGAACGCTAGATCCGGGTGTGAGCAATTCTCTTATGTCTAGGCCGGAATGGATTCTGAGAAATTCGGGCACAGGGCAGGAGGGAGGCTCATCGGGATGGGGCTGGCACGTAACCAGCGCTGAATAGGCTTTGGTTTGGTGAATGCCTGGGCCAGAGGGGCGGGCCTCTTTCAGGGCCCTTCAGCTGCGACAGTGCCAGGGGCGAGCGCCACCCACAGCGGACTGGCTTTTTACTGGAGAAAGGTTTGGGGAGCAGAAGCAGCAGCGCCCCGCCCCCGCCCCCGGCTGTGTGTGTGTGTGTGTGTGTGTGTGTGTAAAGGATGGGACCCCCAGAGCCCGCCTGCTTAAGTAAGGACTGGGACTTGAACGTCGCAGCATGCTCCTCCAGATCTTACAGACATGCAGATTTAGACATCGCCAGCACCTTCTCTGCCCCTAAGCGGAAATCAGTGCGTCCTCTTTACTGGATACAGACGCCCGAGTCCTGGGCTGCCTGGTGGGAGGCGGCTGTTTGATCCCCGGCGGGTGGGAAGGGTGTCCCAGCCGTTCCCAGACGTCCCGACCCCCAACTCTGCACGGAGGGAGGGCCCGGAGGGAGCCCAGGTTGAGGTCAGAGCGGGTGGGGAGGGAGGGGATGGAAAAGAACAGCAGCCCATCGGGGAGCGAGGGGTCGGGGCTCAGGGATGGGGCGTAGGCGGGCGAGCGGGCGGGCGGGGGCGAACCCACGCGGATTCCGTCGGAGTGGGGCTGGTCTTCGGGGAGAGTGGACGTGGCTGCGGGCGGGGGCCGAGTGGCGCGGGGCGCCTGGCGCGTCCCCCGGGAGCTGCGAGCGGACCCGCCCGCGGGGCTCGGTGCGCGCCCTCCCTCCCCCCGCGCTGCCCCTCCCCCCGGCCCCCGCCCGGCGGGCCCGGAGCTGCGACGCGAGCGCGGGGCGCGGGAAGCGGGGCGCGGGCGGCGGCGGGGCGGCCGGCCTGGCCATGGCGCGGGCGGCGGGCGCGCGGTGCGGGCGGTGCGCGCGGTGCGGGCGGTGCGGGCGGTGCGCGCTCCTCGCCGTCGCCGCGTGGACCGCGGGCTGGGTGCTGGCGGCCGCGCTGCTGCTCCGCGCGCACCCGGGCGTCCTCTCCGAGCGCTGCACGGACGAGAAGAGCCGGCGCATCCTGGCCGCGCTGGTAGGTCCCGCCGCCGCACTGCCCCGCGCCGCGCGCCCGGGGTGGGGGCCTCCGGCACCTCCTCGGGCCACCGGAGGCTGCGGCAGGGCTGCGCCCACCCCACCCCGGGGACGAGGGCTGCGGTGGCTCCCGCCCAGGGGAGGGGGCCCTGCCACCTGCGGGAAAGCCGAGGCTCACGACCTGGGTCTCAGCTTGGGAGTGCAATCGGGGGGCGCGGGGAGTAGCCTTCCCCTTCTCGTCAAAATCGCTCTTTTGTCCCAAGACAGCGTTCCTGCCTGACTACCCGCCGCCACTCCGGAGCCTACGCTCCCGAAGAAAGTTTGCGGGTCGGTTCCCGGATTCTGGTGTCAGGCGGCCGGGCTCGGGAGCGGGCTGGCGCGGGGTTCGGCGCTTGTAGGGGACCGTGCTTCTGTCCCTCAGTTACTCCGGTGTCTCTAGGCCAGCCGGCCTTTTTTGAGTCCACCCTGGGATAACTTGCTACCCGCAACTTGCCTAGTTGGATGCAGACGGATGGTGGGGCCCCGCGTCTCTGCGCCTCAAAGCCAAGGGCTCTGCGCGGTCGGGGTCCGTGGGAACCTAGGCAGAGCGCTTGCGGAGGAGCGCCGCGCGCGGCGAGCAGGCTTGGTGCCTTGAGGGGCCCGTCCTGGTGCTGGCTGCAGTCTCCTAACGCAGTGGAGGGCTTGCGTGCACACACCGAACAGCTCCTTGGCTGGCCCAGGCAGACAGGCAGAGAGACACACTTGGCTTTTGCAGACTGCTCTGTGCCCTGGGCCTTGTGCCCCAAACTGTCTTCCTTGATTCCAAACAAGAGCTGCTCTTGTCTTTGGTTTCAGAAGATTATGCGAAGCAGAGACAGGTAGACAGACACACCCTCGCCAAAAAAAAAAAAAAAAAAAAAAAAAAAAAAAAGACCTCAGCAACTATGTTGCTTGATTTCTTAAGTGATTGTTTACTACCTTAAAATAGTGACCATCTACACATTGGATTTGAAAGGTGATTTATTTAAGAAATCTCCAACACGTGGGAACTTTTCAGTCCAATTGCTTACATATGGGTGGGGTTTTGGATTGCTGATTTTCAAACCGTGGTAGCATAAAGGTTTTTAAAGTAAATGATTTTTAAAATGAGATTTGAAAAAATAAAGAACTAAAACAAGTCATGTTCCCTAACTGAATGGGAATCTGTGAGGAGTTGATGGTTTTTTCGGTGAGATACATCCTCGGCTCTCTGTCCAGGCCCTTCCCTGCCACTGTTGCACAGAAGTTCTATCAAATTTCAAGTTTCCAGAGCTGTTTGGTTTTATCTGTAACTCATGTAAAAATTCCTTCCAGTTATAAAGGCTCCCACCCCCTCTGTTTTGGGGGAGCAGATTGACTAAGGTAAACAAAAAAATAATAGTTTGGCTAAGATGCAAGACCTATTTATAAGTTTAATATAATAATATTCCAGATTAACATAAAAAGCAAACACAGTTTTTCATTTGTTTATCTTTGGCCAAGAGGGGAAAGGCCTAATGGAAATTAAATAGTCTGCTATAATTTAAGTAATTGCTAATCATAACTTTCCCAGCATTCCAGGTCCAAAATTAAAACCAATTCTGTTGAGAAGTTTGCCAATACATCTTCAACGGCAGCCATATGGAATCGTTTTCTAGTCTGACATACCACTGAAGAGAGTGATTCTGCCTATGAAGGCTCTCAATCTTAACCATTGCCAAAAGAAGGATTCAGTTACCACATCTGTCTTCCCCAGGTTTGTCGGAGGGTGTCTCAGGTGAACTGATGTGTTGGCCCGGTGTGAGTTTGCTATTCCCCACACCTGCTCAGAAGTTCCCTCTTCCCCTTGATTACTGCCACATCTCTTTCTTCTGTTCTGCATTTGCTGATGCGAGACCTACCCAGAGCCCTGACTCAACTTCTGTCCAGGACACTCTAAACTAGGGCAGGCTTAAATACGACCCCAGTTTCCACAGCCCAGACGAGGCTGGGCTGGGCTGCCAAGCAGAGGGTGGCATTGTGGCTTCTGAGGACTCCAGCTGAATCGAGCCTCTGTGTCCCGGCTCCTCCAGCACTATTCATTCTGCCTGGCTTTCATCCTCCATAATAAAACTGGCTGCTAGTTTCCTGATTGGCCTCCAGACTCTCATTAGCTTTCACTCTGAGTACCGGAGCACAGAAGAATCAACTTTGCCAGCCGCGCCAAAGGGAGCCTCTGGCAGAGCCAGGAGTGGTAGTGAATCCCCGACTCCTGTCCCCAGACCCCACAGGGCAGATGGCATTGCTGGCCTGGGAGAACCTGCCTGCAGCAGATACTGCCGCCAGGTGATGAAGTTAGGGGATGGGGTCAGAGGTCCAGCGCTCCCCCAGGCCCCCAGCCTACCTCCTGGGGGAGCCACCACACTCTAGGGACAGGAGTCCCTAGAAGAGCCAACCTGAGTTGTCTGCCTGGGTCTTGGAGCTTTGGATTTTTTCAGTCACACTAAGTGCTCCTCTTCCTGCAGCTTTTCAGCACACACCGCAGTCCCGTTGCACAGGGAGGCTCAGCCAGGCCGAGGGCGTTTGGCCCTGCTTGCTTGGTTTGGTGCCTGGCTGCTGCTGCAGGCCGCTTCCTCAGAGCTCGAAGGTGCTGCTGCTGGCGCCTGCTCACGTCCTGGATGGCAGGCCCTGTGCAGAGGACTCGTGCATGCGCTATTTCATTGTTAATCCTCTCAACGGCCTTTGTTAGATACTTGCTTTGGAGTAGCCTCATTTTTCAGAGGGCAAAACAGAACTGCAGGGAGGGAGCTTTGTCTTTCTTTACCATTGTGTTGAGGCGGCAGGGTGTGACCTATGCCGTCTGACGGTAGAAACCCTGAGACAGCGGTGGCTTCTCCTGTGATTACACCCTAAACTGTGCCAGGTGCAGCGGTGCACACCTGTAATCCCAGTGGCTCTGGAGGCTGAGGCAGGAGGATCCAAAGTTCAAAGCCAACCTCAGCAAAAGTGAGGCACTAAGCAACTCAGTGAGACCCTGTCTCAAAATAAAAGACAAAATAGGGCTGGGGATGTGACTCAGTGTTTGAGTGTCCCTAAGTTCAATCCCTGATACCCCCCCCCAAAAAAAAAAAAAAAAAAAAAAAAAAACAAAACAACAACAGAAAAAACCCTAAGCTGTTACTTAGAGAATACTCAGCTTTTCCATAGCATGTCATTTTCAAAGAACTTCAAAACAATCCCCAGAGACGTGTTATCAGAAGGCTTAACTGCCTGTGGCTGGTTAGTTCTTGGCGGGATTTAATTTTGTGCCTTTGTTAGGAATTCATTTTTAACAGGGCAGGCTTATCTTTCTTGGTGGCCCCCATGGGACCCAGGAGCCAGGACCCATACCCAGGAAGATTTCATAGCAGCAACTAGCTCTTTCCTTGAGTGCTTGGCCACGTTTGTAACAGGGAGAGGGATTGCACGGTGGGCCAGCTAACGGCTGAGATTGTGCAGTGCACATCGTAGCGGCTGGAGGAAGCAATACCCTCATGAAAAATGAATGTGGCTAGCCACACCGGAACTGAATGCTTCTTACAAAAGCAAGCACATAAAAGAAAACAGCCCTTCAGCATGACCCTGAGAGCCTGTTAGTGGTTTCCTAGATTAGAGTGGACAGGTTTTGTTTTTGCCTGAGAACCGTGATACAGAAATGCAAAGACACTAAGCAACAACCACAAAGAACACTTCCAACAGGAGCTAGGGCTGCTCCATGGGCATGGGCACTTGTGTGTGTGTACACACATCCATGAGGAACACGAATCCTCTGTGCATTTCATTAATCTAAATACTGCCAGAGCTAAAGACAGTGAGACTTTTTTGCCCAACTTATTTAAAAATCTGACACCTGTGGATTCTGTGTGCACACATTTGGTTACAAAATGTACCTGTTTTCAAGCTGGCAGTTAGGGACTCCCCATCAGCAGAAAAATGTCTGATAAAGTCACGATGTGTGTGTGTGTGTGTGTGTGTGTGTGTGTGTGTGTGTGTGTTGGAGATCAAGCTCAAGGCCTTGTACATGCTAGGCAAGTGTATTACCGCTGAACTAACCCTGAATAAACCACTTTAATTGAGTAAAAAAAATTGCTAATTCAACAGGATACGCTGCTAATGAGATAATCCAACTCTGTCTCTCACATGATGAGCGCTTTCCCTTTCAAACTTGCAGTTTGTGTGTGGAGCTTAGAAGCCTTTGGTTGTGTGGTTAGCAGGCACAGGCATGCCAAGAGGCCCTGAGCACTTACTGTGGCACAGGTAACCAGCCACAGCCTCACAGTCTATATAAGAAGGGCAAAGCCCAGATACCAAAAACGCATCATAAAGGATGACGGCAAAGAGCAGCTCTGGAAACGACGTGTGTATGTGTTTTAATGTGATTCAGAACTGGGGTACTGAAAAGTTAGTCAGAAACCCAGGGTCTCACTGTGGCAACTGCAGGCCCAGGCCAGGCTTTGGTCAGCCCCCTCCACTTCCTGCCCTTTCTGATACCCTGCATCTCAGCAAGGAGCCAGCTGTGTGGGCGGTGCACTGATCAGCCACCCTGCTGACCTCCAAAAAAGCAGCCAAGGTTAACGTTCCTCTTAAAAACCCACAGGCTAGCCGGGCGCGGTGGCGCATGCCTGTAATCCCAGCACTTTGGGAGGCTGAGGCAGGAGGATCATGAGTTCAAAGCCAGCCTCAGCAATGGTGAGGCACTTAGCAACTCAGTGAGACCCTGTCTCTAATAAAAACAAAAAAAGGGCTGGGGATGTGACCCAGTGGTTGAGTCCTGCTGAGTTCAATCCCCGGTACCCAAAAAAAACACAAACAAACAAACAAAAAAAAAAACCCCACAGGCTGGTGCCAAATTCAGTGGTCGTACCACTGTTCAGGTGTCCTCAGCGCCCGTCTGGCATCGCCTTCCGAGTTCACGGGGGCAAACTTGAGCACACGGCAGTTTGGTTTCTATTGTATTGTTGTACAAAAATGTTGTACCCAGCATACTGCCAATTAAAACTCCAAGCCACGTCACACCTGAGCCAATAAAAAGCCTTTATTAAGCTGATCAGTGGCCACCATCCTCACACATCCCACAGCGTGGCAAGATGGCGCGCCGGCAGTGATTTTCAAGGGTTTATAAGGAGAAAAATCACAGAGGGCGGAATATTCAATTGCAGGGTTTCAGCCAATGCAAGCAAGCCACGGTACAGAAGCTGAATCTAGGCAGTTAGCAAGACAAAGCAATGGGTACAATGATATTTCCCAGGGGACTTTCCAGGTTGGTATAGCAACGATCAAGTAGAAGGGAATGGGGTCAAGATGACCCTAGTTGGGTACATGTTAGAGAATGGTTACTAACGTCTAGACCATCAATGTCTGACAAGGTATGTTGCCCAGGAAAAATGGAAACCAAAGAGAACAATTTTACATTGTCTAGGAATTGCTGTTTTCATGCTGTCAAGCGTGTTATGCTAGGTAACGATTAATGGGTACAGAGGCAGGACTTTCCGTGTTCTATTATTTGTGAGAAACAGAGCTAGTTCTCAGAACCCGTAAGATGGCTGCTGAAGAACAGGATGGAGTCCCTTTAGTTCTCTTATCACAGTATTTCATGGATGCCGGGCAATCTGAGGCTGCAGTCAGTGAGCCGGGACCCAGCACACAGCACTCACAGGGAGCTGGGACGGAGAGGGGCTAGAACGCACCTGGCAGGGCAGGGCAGCTTCCCAGGAAGGCGCCTGGATGTGTGCAGGGTGGGAAGCCCTTCTGTCAGGGGGACGCAGTCCTGAGACTGCCTCAGTCTGTGCTGCCCTTGCTTTCCCTGGGCTCCCTCCTCTGCTGGTTCCTTCTGGCTCTCTGAACACTAGGGCTACTTGGAAGCTCGGACTGGGCCTCAGCATCCTGTATCCTGAGACTGGGCTACACTCACCCTCATTGTCTCTGGGCAGGGTTCTGCTTTGCCTGTCCAAATTGAGCTCAGATGCACCTCCTCCAGGAAGAGGGCTCCTGCCCCACTGTCACAGCCAGACTGGGAGGGTGGAAAGGGAGCTCCCACCGCCGAGGCCACTGTGCTGCGGAACGTGCCTCTTCCCCTCGCTGGGCCTTGTCAGGCATCCTGGGACACACACAGTTCCCCACTGTGCAGGCATGCAGACCAGTGCACAGCCTGCGGGGAACTCTGGAGGCCAGCCCCGCCTGTCCCAGAGCTGAGCCTCACCATCTTGGACATGTCACCTTCTAGTGCCACTCAAGAGCCTCCACGCAGTCTCTTCTGTGCTGGGAGCTGCCGGGGGCTGCAGGTGGAGGTGAGCCCGCCTGCTCACACTCAGCTGGGTTAACTGTGGAAGCTGGCGCTGCCGGCTTGCAGGTGGCCATCCTGTGGGCCCCCAGCTGTCCCCCATGGCTCATGGCAAAGATGGCTGCAGCTCAGATTAGAAGCATGACGAGGGTCCTGGCAGTCAGCTGCTAGCCTCCCCCTCACCCCCCCCGCCAGCAAATGGAAGCCACTCTGTGGCCTGGTTTCCCTTCTCTCCTGCCTCCAACCAGCTGTGCTCAGGACTGGGCTTCCCTCCCCTCCGCCCAGCACTGCAGGAGCCCCAGCCCCCGGGGTCACCTCTCCCCACCGCGCCCACTGGGCTTCTGCTGCCACTTTCCTGTCTTTTTCGATTCTGTTCCGTACTTCATGCACAAGCACCTTTGGTGAAATTACCAATGTAGGAACACTAGAGAAATGTTTATGAAATTGAATCCAACCATGTTTGGATATCATTCTTTGTTTTTTTTTTTTTTTTTTTGTGTGTGTGCTGGGGATTGAACCCAGGGCCCCTCAGTCACTGAGCCACGTCCCCAGCCCTTGAGGCAGAGTCTCAGTAAGTTGCTTAGGGCCTTGCTAAGGTGCTGAGGCTGACCTGGCCCTTGTGATCCCCTGCCTTGGCCTCCCGAGTCACTGGGATTACAGGCATGTGCCACCATGCCCAGAATTTTTTTTTTTTTTTGCTTATTTAAAAGGAAATTTAAAAGTGTTTTTATTACACTGTAAACACCAAAGTAGGAAAAAAGAAAAACACAAGTAAAATCCATAGCCTGCACAGTTTCTGTGGTTCCCATCTTCTCAGTTCCCACCTCCTCTCCAGACTGTGCTCTCACAAGGGCAAAATGGAGGCCATGATAAGCCACATGGCTGACACCAAGGGTCTCACCCTTTCCGTGCTCATTTCCTGACAAATGGCCTTAGAAAGAGGTACCAGTGTTAAAGACTGGCATTTTACCAAGATTCTGCAAAGTTCCAAGAAGAGTGCACATGATTTCAAGGGTACTTAGAACCGGTTTTCTGGGTGGGTGTATTAGTACAACTTCCTCATGGGTGTCAGTTTTCCAAAGACGACCTTTCAGCCACAGGCGATGGGGGTCACTCACAGGCGGGCTGGAGGGTCTGTCTTGTGGCTGTCATCTGGGGGCACTGTTCCTCGCAGCATTGTCTTTGGCACGCGTGCCCCCTCCCTGAGGGTATGCAGAGATGTAAAGCTCACAGCTGGCAGGGGACCCTCCGTAGGAAGCCAGGTGTCTGTGCTCTGGGCTGTTGTTGGGGCAGTGACCCAACGGTGCTTGGAAATCCAGTGCTTACAAGCACTGGGGGCATTTCTTGTTACTATGTGGTTTGAACAACTGTGATCCATTATCCAACACTTTGGGGCCAGGTGTTTATTGGAATTCAAACCTTTTTGGGTGTTAGGGAGATAATATGGCACACATGCATTTTATTTTGCATATGGGAAGCACCAGTAATCAGATTAATAATCTTGCAGCAAAATGTATGCAGATTCACACCATGCAGACTATAAATAGCCTCACTTTTTTTTTTTTTTTTTTTAAGTCTGATTTTGGTACCTCATGAGGCCAAATGAGTCAGGAAAACTTGTAGTTTGCAGTTGTTTGACTTTGGAACTCTGTGTGTGTGTCTAGGCACTGGAGGTTCATTTTCAACTTCAAGGAACATCTCATAATCTGCTTGAGGTTAATAAAGCTAACAGGAGACAGTCAGCTAGTCTTTGGCAAGTATATAGTTAAATAGAAGTATATAGTTAAATAAAAGTATATAGTTAAATAACTTGGTTGCAAGTGTTGCTGGAGGGCCATCTCCAGGCCTGGAACTCGCTCATATTTTGTAACTGCCACACCTGCTTCCCACTTGCCACATGGCTTTGCACTTGCTGTCGGATCCTGTGCTGGGGAGGGAGGCCGGTCAGTGTGGTGCAGGGAAGTGATCTGAGGCCCACGGCAGCAAGGCGACTGCACAGGGTGTCACAGCAAAGCTGGACAAGGAGCCAGGTTTCCAGCCCTTGGGCCAGTGCTTTGTCCTGTGCTCCATGAGGCACAGTGTCCCCAGTTGTCCTTCAAGGTGTTGTATAACTGACAAAGTCGGGTGGAAAGTCACTTTCGGGTTTTGTACTTGTTTCATGACCCTGTAGGGAAGAAGGCGACTGATTGTGTGCTTTAGAGGTTCTGGGGAAGAAGAGAGGCTATATTTGCTGGTGTGGGAGGAAGATTCCTGGCGGGAGAAATGGGTGGGATCAGAAAATATGCTCAACCTGTAATAAAAATGGGTCTGCAGATTTAGATTTCCTGAAAAAGATGGAAAGGAAAGAATCACAACCCTCTCTGTCTTTCCGCCCTGTGTTCCTGCCTTCTTTCCTTCCTCTTGCAGGACTGCTTGCCTGGACAGTCCTCTTAGGGAATTTGTGGTATGATGGGGAAAGGTGTTGTGTCCCCCACTGGCTCTATCTCAAAGTCCCCATCGGAGGCTCCTGGATGGGCTTCCTCAGCACTGCTGGGACCACACGTGCTCCCTACGCACCCAGCATGTATCCCAAGCCATTCCTCCATCCCACCAGCCACCAGACCTGCTCTAACTCCTGTGTCCGCCAGGATTTCTCCTCTACGCGTCCACACTCCTAGAGCTGCTGGCCACAGAGGCCACACCAGTTCACGCTGAGAACAGCGGGCTCAAGCTCAGGGTGTGTACCTGCTGGGACGGGCAGTGCCGCGGTTGGCCCTGGGAGCAGGCGAGGTCCTGGTGCCCATCTGGCTTAACGGCTCCCGGGTGGGAGCGCCTGAGGCTCTGTGGGGGAGCTTCCCTGCTGCCCGAGTTGAGATGCACTGGCCTGGGCCAGAGCTTTCATCTGCCTTGGGTTTTCCCAGGCAGCTGGACCACAGAGGACAAGCCTCTGGCCTCCAGATGTCCTGTTCTAAAGACTGATCCTGCGCCCGACCAAGTGATGTAACCATGATGCAATTCTCTTCTCTCACAGAATGAGTTGTCCTGGGACAGGGGACTGTTTCCAAGACTCTGGTGGATACCAAAACCCAATCTGGGGGTGCTCCAGTTCTTGACATAAAATGGTGTAGTATTTGCACGTAACCGGCTCGCATGCTCCGTGTGCTCCAGATCATCTCTCGGTTCCTTATGCTCCCTAGAGCCGTGCAAGCCCCACGTGAACAATATGCTGTGCTGTTTAGGAATTAATGACGAGAGGAAGGTCTGGTCGTGTTCCGTACAGATGTAAATCTAACAAATTTTTTTGTGATGGGAGGTTGGCTGCAGAACCCACGGAGGCAGAGGCCATCTGTAGGCATCTGCCCTGGTGTCCTGTGGTTCCCCTCTGGGGCCTTCTCTCCGCAGCTGGATCAGGAACCCCTGAGTGGGGACCAGCCTGTGGTGACCACTCTCTTCTTCCCTTCCAGTGCCGGGACTACCGGGGCGGCTGGCTGGTGGGCGACCTGTGCGAGGACCTGTGCGAGGCTGGGCAGCTGCTGTACCAGCGCTGCCTGTACTACGAGCGGGGCAAGAAGGTGCTGCAGGCCCAGTGGCGGGGGCGGCCCGTGGTGCTCAAGTCCAAGAGGGAGGCCTTCTCCAGCTTCCCGCCCCTCGGCCTGCTGCAGGAGGACGAGGCCGGGCAGAGGGGCCCGGGAGTCCCGGAGGCCGAGCTCCTCCTGGTGCTGGCCGGGGAGCTCAAGAGCGCGCTGGGCCTGGAGCTGCCCAACAGCAGCAGGGGGCCCCTCTGGCCTGGCCGCTGGGGCCCGGGCTGGCGGCGGCAGCTGGCCAGCGCGTGGTCCCTGCTGCAGCAGGAGGAGTACCTGCACCTCAGCCTGCTGCAGGGCCTGAGTCGCCACGTCCTGCCCGTGCTGGGCTCCTGCGGCCACTTCTACGCGGTGGAGTACCTGGCCGCGGGCAGCCCCCAGCACGAGGCTCTCTTCCCCCTGGGCCCTCCCCGGGGCCGCCGGGCCCAGGCGCAGGCCATCAGCCACATCGCACTGAGCTTCCTGGACATGGTGAGCCATTTCGACCACGACTTCTCCCACCGACTCCACCTCTGCGACATCAAGCCCGAAAACTTTGCCATCCGGAGTGACTTCACGGTAAGTGGGCCCGGGAGCGCGTGTGCGTGTGTGTGTGTGTGTGTGTGTGAGTGTGTGTGTGTGTGTGTGTGTGTGCGTGTGTGTGTGTGTGTGTGTGCGCGCGCGTGTTGTGTGCGTGTGTGTGCGTGTGTGTACGCGCGCGCGTGTGTGTGTATGTGTGTGTGCGTGTTCGTGTGCGCGTGTGTGTGCGCGTGTGTGTGTGTGTGAGTGTGTGTGCGTGTGTGTGTGCGCGCGTGTGTGTGCGGTGCGTGTGCGCGCGCGTGTGTGTGTGCGTGTGTGTGTATGTGTGTGTGTGAGTGTGTGTGTGCGTGTGTGTATGTGTGTGTGTGCGTGTGCGTGTGTGTGTGTGTGTGCGCGTGTGTGTATGTGTGTGTGAGTGTGTGTGTGTGTGTGTGTGTGTGTGGCGCTGCAGGGCGGGTCTGCGGGGAGGAGAGGAGACAGGCCAGCCTCCTGGGGAGGAGCTGCAGAGGGTGCCGTGGCCTGTGCACGGGCCTGGCCTGGGGCGCGGAGGCCTGACTGCCACAGCGTGCGATGTGTCGGTGCCTTTCTTCTGGGGAGGTCCTCGTCAGTTCCAGTGTGTGCTCAAGACCGCCAGCAGGACAGGAGTCTGGTGCCTGCCCAAGGGGAGACCCACCTGGTGCAGGCGTTGGCTGCAGCGCTGCCTGCAGAGTCAGCCGCAGCGTCCAGGAGGCAGAGAAGGGCCAGAGGGACTTCAGAGCCCTCTGCCCCCGGGGGTACTCGGTCACTCAACAGGAAGTGGTGACAAGACTGCCCGTGTGATGCGGTGACATGAATGGGCATGGAGAGCTGTGCTCTGGTCCCCTGCTCCTGCACAAGCTTGTGTCCTTACACTGCACACACCGGCAGAGAGCACCTGGGTGAGCTGGTCACCGTGGCACTGGCTCATGATGGCACAAAGCTCTTATCCCGGCTAGGACATAGCGGGACAAAGAGAAGGTGCCACTGCTGCTGGCCGCGGGCTTCGATGGCAGGTGGCACAGGGTGACATAGCCTTCCTAAAGCAGCTGGCCATCTAGACAATGAAATCGGCCAGTGGCACAGACCCTGGTCTACCTCGGACTCGTCCCGTGAAGGGCACTGCAGTAGCCTGACCTCGCAGGGCTGTCCTATGACCTGTCCTCACTACCTGGGGGCGGGAAGCAGGGATGGCTTCAGGTGTGGAAGGGACGGAGCCGGGAGGTTCCAGCAGGTTCCAGGCTCTGGGAGTCTCCAGTCTGCGTGCTGGGCAGGGAGCTCTGGAGCCGCTCAGCCCCCCGCGGTGCCCTGGGCTCCAGGCTGCCTCGCGGCTCCCCTCCCGAGTCGCCAGTCCCCAGCTCTCCGCGGCTTGCTTACTCGTCCAGCACGTGCGCCTGAGGGTCAGTGAGAGGAGCTGTAGGTGCCCCGGGCTCCAGGGACCCGAGGGGAAACCGGCTGCGTGAAGGGGCTGGGGCTGGGGCCCCCCACGTGGAGGGGGCGCCCTGGGTGTCGATGGGCCTGTGGGCTCCAGTTCCTGGTTCTGCAGCCACCGGAACTGGGCCTCCAGCGCCTGGCACGTGCTAGTCCTGAGGCCTTGCTCGGTGGAATCCTGACCTGCTCCTCACCGTCCCTGAGCTGCACTCCCCGCGCTGCCCCCCTGCCTTGGCACTGGCGCAGGGGGGGTGGGGCGGGCAGGGAAAGGGTGAATCCCTCACGAGCTCACTAATCTGCACCCTCCTTGAAGACCCTGAACTACAGGTCAGCTGTTTTACCTGGATTCTAAGTCAAAACCAGCAGTCCCCACATCATCTAAGCACTTTTTAGAAATTCAGATTCTCAGACTCCACCCCTACTGAATCCAGACAGGCAGGATTGGGAACTCTGGGGTGGGACTCAGCAGCCTGTGTTGCGGGAACACCTCCTGCCAGGTGGTTCTGGCTGTGCTCACGTTGGACAGCTGGGTGCTCTGGGTCCCAGTGGGTGGGTCCTGCCTTTGAGCCCCAGCTGCCCTGCTGCCCTGTGGCAGGAGGGGTGCCAAGAATCCAGGATTCTGAGTCTCCCCCCACCTGCAGGCCCGACCCCCAGGTACGGAGAATTTATCCAGTGATTGCAAGTGAACAATGAGCTCAGGGCTTGGTGACCCCAGACAGTGGCAGGCCAGTGCACCTTTTGAGCAGTCGATGTCTTCCTGCTCTAGACAATGAAAATGGAGACTAGATTCTGAAACAATTCCACGCGGTGGAGAATGAAATGATTCTCACCGATCTTTCTATTCTGATGCCTGAGGTAATGCGACTTCAGTAATTTCATGCAGGAAGAGCTTTATGATTCTCCTGATGTTAAGAAACATCCCGCAGGTTTTGTGTTTGTGTGGTCACTGTTCTTATTTTAGGTGTGTAGGGCTGTGCTTTCAAGAGCTGTGATTCATCCTAGGGGCATAACATCAATTAAGAAGTAAGCCTGGCTCTCTCTGGGATGAGAGGGAGACCATCAGAAACAGGAGCGGGAAGGAGCAAAGCACTGAAATTCCACCGAGGAGCCCAGGAGGAGCTGGGGAGGTTGCCAGACACCGAGGGATAAGTTATAAAGATGATAGATTCATTAGCACAGTCCTCATCCATTTTTAGTATATTAACCAGGCTAAATAATGAAATTAGCCATTTATTTTGGCTGAGTAATGAGATAAGAAAGATTGATTAAAATGATAAATTTTGTTTGCCGTGCCTGCATTAGTTGTTAGGCAAAGCCCTTAGATAGGGAAAAGTTCTCTGCTCTTTTATTTTCATTATTCTGCACATATTTTGAAACAAATTATGTTCCCTCCTGCTCTGTTTTACTAAATAATTCCCAAGAAAACTTCTTGCCTTCCAGCATCAATCTTAAATGAAAAACAAAGATAATAAATAAATAAATAAGCACCAGGGCGTGTGCCTCCCACCGCCGCATGGAGCTGGAGGAAACGAACCCCAACAAGCCAGCTCTTCTCCAGGGGCTGACTGACACTGACCTGTGAAGGCTTGCGAAACGCTGCCGACTCCATCAGACCCATCAAGTTTCCTAATAGCTTCTTGATACCTGGAAGCTATAAGCTGCAGGACTTGGGCAGACTCCAGGTTTTCTCAGATTCAAGCTCATCTGTTTTTTTGTTGTTACATCCAGGTGGTGGAGGAAAATCTGCATAATTTAGAAGTTATTCTTTTTCTGTATTTGAAGGCTATTTGGTTTGAAGCCAGGAAGATAAATCCGAAATTCCAGGGGCTTGTGAGGTTCTCGTGCTCACGGCGAGACTTGGAAGTTGGTCCTGTTGGTCAGGATCCACATGTATCTATCCTAATTTGAGCACTTTGTCCTTCCCCTCACATTTCATCAGACTGGTCAGTTGGAAATTCATTGCTTTGGGTAGCAAAGATGCCAGAAAACTCAGATAAAAATCCCGACTCTGGAAGGTGTGAAAGCTATGCGGGATTGTCAAATCAAAATGGAGTTGCTCATGTCAACCGTAACCAAAGCACCAAAATAAATAAAGCCAGAGATTGTGGAGGAAGGGTTGCTATGCATGATTCCCTGACAGTAGCCACCACAGAAGGCTGTCAAAATGCACAGCCCTGCACAGAGGCCACCGCAGCCTTACATACAAGGACATCTGCCCAGCAACTGTCTGTCAATCTCAGACTGATGCCACGATTGTTATTAGTCATTGTGACCAAGGATATTGTTTCAAGACATCTGAGGTAATCCTCCTTGTTGCCTTAAAAATCTCCCTAGGCCTCGGCCGTGGTTTACTGCGGTCCTGTCCTCCCATTCTAAGGCTCTGCCATTCCCGTGCGACTCTGCCTAAGCAGATATCAGTGTTCTTTGGAGAATCTCTGGTTGTTTTTGTCGTTTAGGATGACAAAGGTCAGAGACCAAAGCTGATGAAGCAATAGAAAGAAAATTCATTTTTTAAGCCATTTCAGAGATTCTACTTTTGAAGCAGAGAAAATATTCAAAGATGAAAAGTGATACTTGTGGTTATGGCTCCAAATCCTCGGCGTTCACCAGTGACAGCAAAGGTTCTTCCTGCAATTAAAGCTTTGCAATATAATCTATGTTGATTGTTTAAAGGAAAGCGATGTAAACTCTTGGTGTGGGATAGCCACCCCAGGTCGTGTCCTGGGCTCTGAGTGAGGACCAAGAGGGTGGAAGCAGGAGCCAGAACAGGCTCCCGCCACAAGGTCCTGGGTGTCCTCTGATCACTCCGTGCTGGTTTGATTGCAGGTCGTGGCTATTGATGTGGACATGGCCTTTTTTGAACCTAAAATGAGGGAGATTCTTGAGCAGAACTGCACAGGAGATGAAGACTGCAATTTCTTTGACTGTTTTTCAAAATGTGATTTACGTGTGAACAAGTGCGGAGCTCAGCGTGTCAACAGCAACCTGCAGGTGAGAGGGCTGCTGGGGGTTGGGGACACCATCCGTCCCTCTGGTGGCCTCTGCTCTCCAGCGCCACAGGTCCCTTCAGGGGAGCTCAAGGCCGGGCTGCCAGGCTTCTCGCTGGCTCCAGGTGTCCAGCAAGGGCCGGGCAGGGGAGTTTTTACTGTCTTCCCCTTGGGGTGGGTTGTCAGGTGACCACTGGGTCTGATGGGTGGAGGTCCCAGCAAAGCCAGCTGCTGGGCTTCCTCTTCCCTGAAGCTGCACCTGAGCCTTGGGGCTTGGAGAGCTGTTCTCTGGGTCCAGTGCGTGCATTGACATAAACCCCCCCCCCTCTCTCTCACACACACACACACACACACACACACACACACACACCAAGAACGAGAGCTCAGAGACCAATCTGTCAAGGATGAGGCTGCTAAGAGTGCAAAGCAAGCCTGAGAGACGGGCCAGACTCGAGGATGGACAGACACGGCAGTGCCCGGGGTAGGCTGGGGACAGCAGGGTTTGCAGGGGGAAGCGGAGTCCAGGTCAGCTGTAAGTAGGAGTCGGCAGGGTTTCAAGCAGCTGAACGGGGTCTCGAGGTGGGGAGACCCCATCAGTGGGACATCCTCTCTCCTTTTGGTAGAAGTAGTCCCTTCCAGCCCTCACTTGAAGTCTCAGGTGGATGAGGGGGTGAACAGGGGTCACAGCTCCTGTTATGGCCAGCGGGAGGTCTGAGGCCTCTGCAAGGGGCGGGCAGTGTCTGGACCGCCGCACCACTGCCTGGCGTGTGGGACCCTGGAGCAGACCGAATCAGAGCCCACCAGGGGAGCAGGGCCCAGGGCTGTCCTCCCAGGATGGAGGATGGGTTTTGGGAGGTGTGGACAGTCACGTTGCTAGTGTTAATGTTGGTGGTCTTTGGCCAGGTCAGATGAAAGCCCTGTTCCTGCCCCAGAGTCACCCAAACTTCTGGGTGAAATTCCAGAATTGCCCTGGGCTTCCTCTGGAAGGAGGCCCAGCAACGATGTGACTGGAGGCCCGGCGTCATGGCCTCTTTCGTGTGACACCCACACCTGGTGCGTCTCATGAAACCCTCCTCCTCCAGCCGGGGGAGCGGGGTGGTCTTCACTGGAGCGTCACCCCTGGTCACCCCACCCACAGAACGGGAACCGCCTCCTCTGCACAGTGTAAGGAGCCCGAGCTCCTGTCCCTTCCGATTCATCAGGGAGCACGGGAGCCCACAGAGTCCGTGAGAAGGGCAGCTGCCAGATACATGAACGCCCATATCCAAGAGCCAAAGAAACGAGAATCATTTCATCTCCCCAAAGACCTGCAGATTGAAATCTGATGACAATGAATTTATTTTGTCAATTGGGAATAGTCATTAAAATGCTATTCATTAACAGTTGAAGCTTCAGGGAAAGAGATAAATGTCTATATTATTATAGATCATAAACTATATCTCTCTGGGGAGCTGTGAGTGTTAGAGATGAATATATTGAAGCATTTCACTTGTCCATAAACTTGATGATGCTTTGGAACAAAGTCCTAGAAGTGAGATTGCACATTCTTCAAGAATATGAGATAATTGAAGTGTTGAGTTAAAAAAAAATAGAGACTACAAATCAATATTTAAACTATGATCCCACTTTTGCTAAGTAGGATATTATTGAAAAGATAGATACCAAACTGTCAAAAATAATTAATTCTGAATGGTAGGATTACAGTTTTTCTTCATCTTGTAATTTTTATACTTTTCTAACTTAACTTTTACACAATAAATCCCAGCCATGCATAAATTGATTGACAAGTAAATGGAATAGGATAAAAAAGTTCATAAATAGGCTTACTGATAAGTGGGCATTTCGTGTGTGATGAAGGGGGTGCAGACCTGTGTGGGAGCCCAGTTATGTAATGATGGGTAAAGTAGCAGCCCCACAATTGATCCAGTTAACGCCGTGTTTCATCCTTTATGCCAAGCTACATTCCAGGTGGTCCAAACACTTACCTGTAAAAGTGAAATCCTTAAAGTGCCAGGAAAGAAAAAACTTGGAGAATGTAAATATTGTTCTAGCACAGGGAAAGCTTTTGTAAGTATGGAGTAAAGCTCCGAAGCCAACCTTCTGGGCCAGTGCACAAATTTAGCTATCTTTTGAAAAAAAATCTACTTGGGTAAAGAAGCCACAAAATTACCAAAACTATGAGAAAAGCAAAAATATATGCAATCCCCCTCACAGACCAGAAGTGCAGAGCATAGATGGAAAATTATCCCTGGCTCCCAGAGCTCATGCAACCCTCAACCAGGAAGTCCACCAGAACTTCTTTACCAGTGTTGTCCCAATCTAGCAATTGGTTAGTGTGTGTGTGTGTGTGGGGGGGGGGAAGCTGAGTCCCTTTGCCTCCATAAAGGGCAACTGTGTAGGTCTTTCTCAGCTCCCTAGAGGTGTGTCCCCATGAACACCCCCAACAAATCCCTGCATGCAAACTTACAATACTGCTCATAATAGCATTTGTGCAAAATAAAAGAAAATGGGGACAATGCATATACAGACTTAGATTCTGTCTAGGGTGCTTGAGTAAGCTGTCACCTCTCGGGGGAGCCCAGAATTTGGGTTGGAGACTGAGATTATGGTGTATTCTTCAGGACACTTTAAAGACTGCACATGAAAATGTGTTCTTGATTCAAAAAACAAATAAAGTTGTTTTTTTAAAAAAATAATCCTTGCCTTTGTAGGGACTGGGAAATGAAAGTTAAATTATTTGTCTTCTGTGAAATAGCAAAGCAATAAAATGGAGGCATTTGCTGAATGACCCCCACACCAAGGGTGGCGTGGGAAATAAAGCACTGTCACCTACGTGGCCCCCACAGGAGGGCTGTGAAAGCTGTGAGCAGATCACGCTCAAATTGAGAATTTCAAGATATCTTTGGCATCAATAGCCTTTTAGAATCAAAGACTGTGAGATAGCAGCTTAATTTTTTTCTTCTGCTCCTAGAATAAAACAATTCAAAGGCTCCTTTAAAGATACTCTGCCATAGCCTTCTCCTTCCAACGTGCTTCTTCATGAGGCTCCGAGGCTGACTGTGACAGCCCACGTCTCTGTGCTGCCCTGCACCGCGCTCCACTGGCCCTCGGGACGCCCCGTTGGGTGGTTATCTTTGCTGCTCTGTAGACAGGACAGCCCACGTAGAGTGGGGACAGAGCAGGGCGGCTGGCAGAGACCCACAGAGCCACTGACTCCATGAGCACTTTCCCTGTCCATGACTTCTGCCCCTTCTCTTTGGAAATGTGGTCAGTCCTCTCTGAGGCATCACCAGAGCCTCTCTGCTGGGGCGCGGCTGGGAAATTTCCCACGGCCCAGGGAGGAGGCCCCACTCTCTGAGGTGGGGCTCTTCCCGGTGCAGAGTGGTCTCAGCTGCAGAAGGAAAAGCCCCCACCCTCGTGAGTGCAGTGGCCTCTGCAGGGTCCTCCCTGAAGGGGCGGGCAAAGGCCCACTTGAGCATCCTTCTTTCCCTCAGGTAATCTGTGACAAGATATTTCGCCACTGGTTCTCCTCGACTCTCAAGAGCTCTGCCGTCTCCTCCCAGCTTCGGCTGCAACTGCAGCAGGCTGTGCAGGAATGCATAGACCCAGCTGTGTCCACCGGGAACTGGAGAGCAGCCCCCAGCGTGTTCTGGAAGCTTCGCAGGCTCCTTCAAGCCCTCCTGAAGGAGCTGCAGGAGGCAGAGAAGTAGACACTCAGGCCTTCAGCATGCACACGCGGAGAAGTGACCTGGGAGTGATTTCTGTGCAGTTGCTCTAATGAAGAGACATGTTCACTGTGCAAATGATTATCTCGAAGGTATCGTGAGGTCTGACTGTGCAATTGCCAGTGCTGTTGCGTTTCTCTTCAGCTGCTGGGACAAGCGCACCCCATGCTCCACCCCAGCTTGATCACTTTTGTTGGTCCTGACCCCTCTGTCACACCCTGAAAATGAAACAAGGGACGGGGTACAGGGCATTTTCCTTTGAGGGGACTCTCAGACAGGAAACACAAACCCCATGTGCAACATTCTGCAGAAAGCACTTGTGTCCAGCCATCAGAGCAAAAAAGATGTGATTGCGGTCCCCTGTAAACCATTACCACAAGTGTGTGCACACAGGTGAGTGTGCAAGTGAGCATGGGTGTGCACAGGTGTGAGGACGTGTATGTATATACCAGCATGCGCTCATGTGTCCACGAAGAGCAGTATGAATGTGTGCATGCACATGAATGTGTGCAGGTAAGCATGTTAATGTGCGTGTGTGCTTGCATCTGTGTGAGTGTGCATGGCAGTGCACAGGTGACTGCTCTGTTGTGGAGTCTGAGTGTGCCTGTGTGTGCATACACGAATGTGAGTGTGCACCCGCATCAGTGTTCATGTACAGGTGTGAGCGTGTGCACCCGAGGGAGTCTGTGTGTGTGAACATGTGCACATGAATGGGTGTGACTGCAGGCACAAGTGCATGCATGAGTGTGCATGTGAGTGTAAGCAGGGGAGTGTGGGCAGGTGGCCATGTGGGCCGTGTCTTCTGAGGAAGCTTGCCTAGCAGCAAAGATGAGTTCCCTTCCTCTTGGAATTAAATACAATGAAAAGAAAGAAAGAAAGACCGAGAAGCCGCCTCTCGGCAGCGTGATCGGCCTTGGTGAGGATGTGCAATGGCCGCTGTTGGTGTTTTCATGTTGTGGAATCGAGTGATTTTATGGGTTGAGTTTGAGGGAGCACTTTGCCACTTACCACGGTACATCTTCCTTCGAAGCAGGGATCTATGGGTTTGCTGAACACTACTGCCTTGTCACGTGGGAGATGACAAGTGGAGCAGGCGCTGGGGTGGGCACCGACTGCGGGTGTGGGGGACCAGCTCCTCCTGCGACTGAGGGGACCGCGCCACGGGCACCAGAGCCCTCTGAGGTGGAATGTGCTCTTCCGGGTGGCGCAAGTGACAGAAGCCACAGGAGGCAGAGCGCTGGGAGCAGGGAGCCAGCAAGGACGCCCTTCCACTCCGCTGGACCTGCGGGTCCTCAGTGAACCACAGAGCCACGCGTGAGGAGGGGGCGGAGTCGAGAAAGGCATGGCCCAGGGGGCGAGGGGGGAAGGTCGGGGTTACAGTGGAGAAGGGCAGAATCGGAAGCTTCAAAAATGCACACACTGGGAAATGCCCAGCAACCGCTGTGTCCCGAGCCCCACCCGTCTGCTCTACAGGAAGGACTGCCTCACTCTGAGATGTGACACAGGAACCGGGACCTCCTCGGAAGCCCCGCCAGCCCGATTCTGAGGTCCTGGAGACTTGTGTCCAGGCCACAGTGACCGGCCCTCCCACCCCCGACTCTCCCTGCCAATGTGTCGGATGAAGCCAGCGCGGCCCGGGAGGACAGGGCTCCCCAGTGCCGAGCCCGAGGACCTCTTGACCTATGCGTCCTGTGTCAGCAGCATCTCCGCCTCCTGGGGCAGAAGAGGGCTGAGACCCACCTTGGCAGACCCCCACACTGGGCGAGAGCCCGCCCTGCGCTGTGGCCACTGGGTTTTCGTGGGCAGGTTTTCGTGTGTGGAGGGACCCAGGAAGGCAGGTGTGAGACAGGGAGGCAGGAGGGGCGCTGCCCTCTGTGCCCTTGGGGCCTGAGACCCAGTCCCCCTGGAGTCTTGCAGCCTCCTCAGTGCCTCTGGGCTCACTGGCCAGGCAGCCAAGCTGCTGGGGGAGTTAGTTTTCATTTCAACCAAAATGGCCGCGAATGCTTTGTCCACCCTGGAGACTGTGCAGGGTGTAGTCACCCAACACAACGGGGTTGTTTTATCTCCTTCCTCTCATGCTGGCTACCGGGTAGGTGCATTTTCCCTCCCTGCCTGGAGGATTCCCTGTGGGACAGTGGCTCTTACACAATCCGGGCCGAAGTTCAAGTTGGTTTTGATTTTTTATTTTCAAACCCTTGCAAGATAATGCTTTTATATAATGCAATAAAAACACCGTGTGTATCAGTACTTAATAATTGTAGTTTGGTGATGCGGGGGTTGAATCCAAGGGCCTTGCACATGCTTGGCAAGGCTCTGTCACTGAGCTACAGCTCCATCCTTAATATTTTTTTATTTATTTATTTGGTTTTTTTAGTTATACATAACATCATATCATATATATATATAATCATTTTGACATGATTATAAAAGCATGGAATAAAATGTGCTCCAATTTGGTTCCCAGTTACTCCCCCTTCCCTTCCTCTTTCCTTTACCTCTACTCTACCCATCTTCCTGCTATTTACTTTTAGTTTTTTTATTTTTTATAGATAGTGTCCTGTGGATGTACATGATGGGGAGATTCACTGTGGGATATACATGTGTGTGCTTAGGAAAGTCAGGTCAGATTGATTCCACTGTTCCTCCCTTCTCCCATCCCTCCTCCCTCCCCCTCAATCCCCTTCATCTAATTCACTTATCTTTCTTCTATTTTGATGGAATCCCTCCCCTTTTCCTTTTCTCTCTTTCTCTTTCTCTCCCCCTCCCCACCTGCCATGGGTTTGCTAGCTTCTCTGCAAATCAGAGAAAGCCTTCAACCCTTGACTTTCTGAATCTGGCTATTTCACTTAGCATGATCGTCTCCAGTTCCATCATCCTTTTACCAGAAAATGCCATGATTTTATTCTCCTTTGTGGCCAAGTAACACTCAATTGTGTATGTAAATATACCACATCTTCTTTATCCGTTTATCTGCTGAAGGGCACCTAGGTGGGTTCCATAGCTTGACATTGTGAATTGTGCTGCTATAAATGTTGATGTGGCTGCATCCCTGTGGGGTGCTGATCTGAGATCTTTTGGATCTATACCAAGGAATGAAATAGCTGGGTCATATGGTGGCTCCATTCCTAGTTTTTTGAGAAATCTGCATACTGCTTTCCAGAGTGATTGCACTGATTTGCAGTCCCACCAACAATGTGTGTATGAGTGTACCTATCCCCCCCATATCCTTGTCAGCATTTATTATCATTTGTATTCTTGATAATTGCCATTCTGACTGGAGTGAGATGAACTCAAAGAACTACACACACACACACACACACACACACACACACACACATCCAAATAACTCAATAAGTGGGTGAAAGAACTAAACAGATACGTCTCAAAAGAAGAAATACATTGGCCAACAAATATATGAAAAAAAATGTTCAATATCTCTAGCAATCAGGGAAATGCATATTGAAACTACTTTTAATATTTTTAATGTGACAAATGAGATGCTTCTTGGCCTAGTTGAGCAGAGGGGAAATGTCTACCTCAGTGAATTCTGTGTTATATTTCAACAACACTCACAGTAGACAGAGCGCTCTGAGATGCATTGATGGGAATTGAAAAAGATTATTAAGGCAATTTGAATTTTATCCAGATTAAAGCAAGCACTGCATCAGCATCCAATCCTTTGTCAGAGGCCAGTTTTCAAAATGCATCCTGGTGGATCATAGCTAGAGGGATCTGATGATAGAAACGACACCTGGTTGGCTCACAGAGGACACTTCTCAACCTGTGGCAGGATTAACGAGGTTCTGCACGGAAATCACAGGGGGCTCAGGCCACATGAGTTTGTAGACACCTGAACTGGTGAAGGAGGGGGTGGACTTCCTGGCCTTGTCACATGATGTGGCGAACATCTACAGACACTGCCAACGTTGCCAAACCTCTCCTAGATCCTCGTCTCCTCGCATGAGGTGAGTGGCAAAGCTCGCTTCCTCCTGGGACTGTGGCACCCTTGCCTCCCAGGGTCCTGCCTGGGCAAAGTCCCAGCCCACCCAGGCCTTCTTGCACCCAAGGCAAACACTCAGGACGTCACCTGAAATGATCAGAAGAGCAGCGATTTTTAAACTTGATTCAGAAGCTGTCCTTTGAATAGCTGGAGGTGGAGGAGTTGGGCTGAAAATTTCTAAATCCATGAGCATGTAAAGGAATACTTGAATTTACTGTGCTGACACCCCACAGCTGGTGAATAAATGCTACTCTACCTCACATCTGTTAGTTCAGGGGTCAACAGTCCCCCCCTGCCCTGCTCCCCATCCCTTCTGCAGCCCATCATGAGGGGAACCCAGACATGGCTGCATCTGAAGCAGGAAGACCCCCCGCCCACACCTGAGGGAGCAGAACCTGCAGGCCCAGGTCTTGTGATGCACCTGGACTGTTGGGACCCTGGCGGGTGCCTCCTGCCCCAGCACGGCGGGTTCAGCAGTGCAGGGTACCCGCCGAGCAGCCGCAGAAACCCAGGAGACAGGAGGGGGGGTGCAGTGCTGTCTTGGCCTCAGACAGCCCGAGGCTCCTCCTGAGGGAGGTGGCAGCAGGGGGCTGGTCGTAAGTGCCACTGGCCCCGTAGAACAGAGCCAGCTGCACCCTGTAAATCCAGGCACCCGGGACAGAGGAGCTTGCCTGGGGCAAGTCCCCTCAGCCCCACTCCAGGAATTTCTCTTCCACCATCTTCTGGTTTGGCCGCCCTGGCCCTGGTGCTTCCTGAAGATGCAGCACTAACCCTACCGTAGTCTCGGCCTCGAGGTGGGGGACACTCTGCTCAGCGTTAGCTGCCACACGCTCCCGCCTTTGGGGGTCATTTCCCTGCTCCTTGAACCTTGAAGGTGTCACAGGAGGTCTGAGCCAGGGCTGTCTGAGGAAGCCTGGAGAGGCGTGCGGCCCTTAGCTGTGGTCAGGGTCTGGGTGGGGGCCCTTGCCTTTGTCCCTGTCCTCGAGGGCTATGTGCTTGGTTTTCCTCAGTAGAAATCCAAGGGAAGCCGACCGTTGCACACTGTGGCTTTCCAACTGAAACTCAGGACACATGATCACTTCTGATTTTCAAAATTTTTGAGTACAAGAGACTGGAAAAGTGCACCACAAAAGCACACGATGCAAGGTGACCACTCCCGTATTGATGGAACAATGACAGAAGCCCACACTGAGAACTGCCAGGAGAAAGCCCCGGGAGAATTCCCACCTCCACTTCTAAGGTGTTCCAGACGGCTTCTTGCCTGGACAGGTCTTCGCCTGAGGAGCGAGTTCTCCTGAGTCACCTTAAACCATCTTCGCTCTTCAGCCCCGGCTGGACTCGCTGCTGTGGCAGGACAGAGGACTGAACTGGTGTGGAGCAGTCAGTGTGTACTTAGGGAAGGTTCTGGAACTTGGAGCCAGGAGCCTGGTTTAGGAATCAGCTCTTGTGACTTTAGACTTTCCCTGGCCTCGGTGTGCAAAGTGTGTGCAAATGTCCTCCAGGGAGTGAGCCAGACACCGCAGGAGCAAGTCCTGCAGGAGGCGGGCGACTGGGGCCCGGCTGCCCAGGTATCAGCCTCCCTCGCTCCCTCGCTCCCTCGCGGCTGCTAGACCCACTTACACTAAGGCATTCACGGTCCGGGCCAAGCAGAACTCTACCCAGCCACAAGCTGTCACGGCTAAAGCCACATCTCCGTGATGCCCAGGACCAAGTCCACAGCTCAGGGGGACTCCTGTGCTTTCGCCCCGCCCTCCAGGACACAGGTTTTTTTGTCTGCCTGGGAGTGAGGAAGGGAGGCTCAGGCCCGGCACGCTCTGGGCGCAGGGCTGGGGCTCTGGAGCTGCTGTGCACCTGGGGGACCTGGACTCCGTCTGGATCTGGGCCACCCCCTTCTTTAAAGCCATGTCTTCCAGGTGCCGACCCAGCCTCCAGAGCAGGGCGCGGGTCCCTGCAGCCCGGAGCAGCCGAGGTGCAGCGGCCAGGACGCGCCCAGCCTCCCGCCGCCTCTCAGCCCGGAGCCCCTGTGGTGCCATTCTCTTCCATCGCTTGTCCTTCCATCCTCTCCGTCGCTCTTCTGAAGACAGGGAGATGGAACGGCCGTGGTGTGGCGGGGCCTGAGCAAGCCCCGCTCCTCTCGCCCTGCTCTTCCTCTGCGCTCCTGTCCGTCCGCGCTCCTGTCCGTCCGCTCTGGCCTCCTCCTGCGCAATCTTGAATCTTCCATTTCTCGCACAGTGTTTGCTGGATTGTCTCTAGGTCCCCCAGTGGCCCGCTGTCTGCTGAGGTCAGGGCGTGTGTCCTGGGAGTCTCCGCCCTCCCGAGAGGCAGCCCTCCACGTGGGAGGGACACCAGGCCCCAGCATGGGGTGGAGGCTGCTGACAACCTCGGGGCGTCGGGGCCTCCAGGGTCTCCTTTCTGTGGAGTCTCCAGAGTGTCCCTGCGTGGCCTGCGGTCCAGGAGGGCCAGGGACACAGCATCTAGGAGCGACTTGTGCCTGGCCGAGGTCAGCACTCCTCTGAGGCACTCTGTGTGGGGGGACACGGCCCACAAGGTTTCACACAAGGGGCCGACTTCTGTAGCAACGTTGGAAAGACCAGGAGCAGAAGTGGGTTAGCTGTGCTTGAAGAGTAAGGTCAACAGGACACGTGTCCTTCTGCTTGGAGCAAAACACACGTGACTTAAAATTTACCACTTCCCCAAGGATGGGGTGCAGAGGAGGAGTCTTCCCTGAGACGGGGGTGGGGGCTCCATCCAGGACAGAAACGTATTCAGTGAGACACCCCCGTGAGAAGCCGAGTCAGTGAGCTCAGGGGGTAACAGAAGACACCCGAAGAAACAGTGAGCGGAGGTCAGACAAAAGACCTGCCCGGTACACTCACTCACACTCACTCACACTCACACATGTGCAGTCCTGATAACACACATATACTCACACAGACACATTCACACAGGTGCACTCACACAAACACACTTATACTCTCAGCACACACTCACATGCACATTCACACAGTACACACCCACACATATGCAAACACACACATACACCCACAGTACACGCCCACACGTATGCACACACACAGCGCATGCCCACACTAAAGCACATCAGACACACACGTGCAATCACGATCACAAGGGAAAGAGTGCCAGGCCTAAGAGGCGTGACTGGCCCTGGTCGCAGGAATCGTTCCGGAGCCCCCACCAGGACCGTCCCTCTGCTGTGCAGTGCTGCTCCCCGGGCAGGCGGGCCCAGCGGTGGGAAGCTCTAGTGCTCCCGACCAGCTAGGTTCAGTCCGGGAGTCCTGACCCAGAGAGGCGGGGTTCTAGGTGCCTCCCTTCCCGCTTTTTGAAGGCTCAAAATTTCTCTCTGGCCGCCACCCGCCTGCCCCACCCCCCTCTGTCCTCAGCTGTGCCGCTGGCCAGGATGGAGAGGCCCAGAGGACTCACACAGATGCGCCTGGCCCGCCTGCTGGGGCACCAGACCACAATCCTCCGGCAGTGGCCTTGGGAGGCTCACAGCACAGCACAGAGCCCGAGGCTGGGACCCAAGAGCACAGACATTGCCATGGACGGGGGTGGGGCCAGCTTGTCCCTCGGCACAGCAAAGCTCCATCACTCCCAGTGGCGGTGACAGAGGTTTCCAGAGCGGCACAGGGAGGGAGAAGGTGGGCTGACACGTCGAGATGCAAGACCAGGGGCTGCAGCTGTGAGAGCGGGGTTGGGGGACACGGCGGAGACCCCGCTGCAGATGGCCGCGGCGCTCAGGTTCTGCGAGGAGGAGCTGGGTGGGAGGCAGAGCCCTGCCGAGTCAGCACTGTCTGGGCAAGGAAGCGGCCCTCACGTCCACACAGGTGCAGCACAGGAGGCTGTGGCTACCGCAGCTGGGAAAGGGCAAGAAGACCCCCGCTGATGGACCTTCGAAGAGCTCACCCGAGTGGTAAGGGCTGTGAAGCTGATTCCCGGAAGCCCCAAGATGAGCTCTTGCCAAAGCAGCATCTCCTCTGAGAGCGACGGATAGCCTGGGGAAAATCAACTCGTTCTGCTTCTTCATAACAGCAGCTCTCAGAGGAGAAAGGCCCAGGTCTCCTCTTCAATACAATGACATGTCCCTGGACTGGAGCAGCACTCTGGTCACCTGGAGGAAGGGCCAGAATGCAGCCCGTGCTTGTGGGCTACTGGGCAGGAGCTGCCAGCCCTGTGGGGGGACACTTTCTCCCTGTGGGACAGCAGCCTGGGACATCGCCACTTCTCAGAGGCTGTCCTCAGGCCGCATCCAGCCGGTGCTCCAGCTCACTGATCTGTGCCCCTGGGGCTGCAGCCTGGCCTCGGCCCACCCCGAAGGGCACGGTGGCCTCCTGTGCACAGAGGTGCCATGCATACGGCCTGCACCTGACTGCTGGGAAAGAGTGCCCCAACACACACACACACACACACACACACACACACCACCTGACTGCTGGGAAAGAGTGCCCCAACACACACACACACAGACCCACACACACACACACACACACACACACACACACCACCTGACTGCTGGGAAAGAGTGCCCCCAACACACACACACACACACACACACACACACACACACCACCTGACTGCTGGGAAAGAGTGCCCCAACACCCCAACACACACACACACACACACACACACACACACCACCTGACTGCTGGGAAAGAGTGCCCCAACACACACACACACACACACACACACACACACACACCACCTGACTGCTGGGAAAGAGTGCCCCAACACACACACACACACACACACACACACACACACACCACCTGACTGCTGGGAAAGAGTGCCCCAACACACACACACACACACACACACACACACACAGACACACACCACCTGACTGCTGGGAAAGAGTGCCCCAACACACACACACACACACACACACACACACAGTGCCCCAACACACACACACACACACACACACCACCTGACTGCTGGGAAAGAGTGCCCCAACACACACACACACACACACACACACACCACCTGACTGCTGGGAAAGAGTGCCCCAACCACACACACACACACACACACACACACACACACACCACCTGACTGCTGGGAAAGAGTGCCCCCCAACACACACACACACACACACACACACCACCTGACTGCTGGGAAAGAGTGCCCCAACACACACACACACACACACACACACAGACACACCACCTGACTGCTGGGAAAGAGTGCCCCCCCCACACACACACACACACACACACACACACACACACCACCTGACTGCTGGGAAAGAGTGCCCCAAACACACCCCACAGACACACACACACACACACACACACACACACACACCACCTGACTGCTGGGAAAGAGTGCCCCAACACACACACACACACACACACACACCTGACACAGTGCCCCAACACACACACACACACACACACACACACACACACCACCTGACTGCTGGGAAAGAGTGCCCCACACACACACACACACACACACACACACACCCCACCTGACTGCTGGGAAAGAGTGCCCCAACACACACACACACACACACACACACACACACCACCTGACTGCTGGGAAAGAGTGCCCCCACACAGACACACACACACAGACACACACACACACACACACACACACACCACCTGACTGCTGGGAAAGAGTGCCCCAACACACACACACACACACACACACACACACCACCTGACTGCTGGGAAAGAGTGCCCCAACACACACACACACACACACACACACACACACACACACACACACCACCTGACTGCTGGGAAAGAGTGCCCCAACACACACACACACACACACACACACACACACACACACACACACGGGATTCAGCCTCAGAGTTGCCCTCTGCTCCCAGTGGCCCTGTGATAAGCAGAGGCGATTTAAATGGTCTCCACCTGAGGGCGTATTAAACCCACCCTTGAACCCTCTCCACCTGAGGGCATATTAACCCACCTTGAACCCTCCACCTTGAACCCTCTCCACCTGAGGGCGTATTAACCCACCCTGAACGTCTCCACCTGAGGGCGTATTAACCCACCCTGAACGTCTCCCTGTGCCTATTTATAAACCCTGCCCTCGCTATGAGCTGGCGCCATCTTCTACCACCCTGCCTCGTGCGGGTCGGAGTTGGTGGCCCCGGCCAGAACAAAGGCTTCTTTGGCTGTTACGTGAGTGGCTTGTGAGACTTTTTTTCCTGTGAATTGGGTACAGCAGCCCCAGTGCCATCAAGGATCCCGTTAATCAGTGGCCATCCCATCTCCTGGGGCCCTGAGGGGTACGGATCCGTTTGCGAGAGCTAAGTGGCGCCCGCTCCGTGTAAGTGACAGTCTGTGAAGTCGCTGGAGAGGTTCCATCCATGGTGAGATGGAAGGAAGCTGCTCTGAGAACCACAACCAGTGACAAATAAACAAGCTGGCACTGCCCAGCCCTGGGGCCGAGGCGCGGGAAGCCTGTGCTCTGTGCCAGAGGACGGCCGGGTGAGCTGGGGGAGGCCGCGACACCGGCCAGCCACAGTGCGGCTCAGCACGCAGGTGTCCTGTCTCCACCCTCTGCCACCAGCACTGGCCAAGGTGTCCTCACCACCGTCCTGCCCTGCTGGGGCTGCTGCCCAAACCTCGAGTGGCCCAATCTGCCTGCCTCTGTTCACCTCCACACACCTGGCCCAGCCCTGCTGTCACCTCACATCTGGACTAAAGTGGCAGCTTTGTCACCAGCCTCCACAAACCTACCCTTCGGTGGGAAAGTCCAGGGCTGTGGTCACAGCCGAATAACTCATTTGAAGTGTAAATCTGATGCTATAAAGTCCCTCTTTAAAACTTTGTCCATCCAACATGTTCTTGAACACCTACAGTGCGCTCATCACCCTGGGGACAGGTCAGTGAGAAGGACCCACAAACAACCCTCCACCGTAAGGAACTGACATTGGGGATCAGAGAGGCCAGGGAGGCAGATAATAAGTGGCCCGTATAGCAGGTAGTGAGAGTGGTGTTTGCATAGTGAGGGACGCGTGTTCAAACCTGGTGAGTGCCCTGAAGAAGCAGGACCGGCTGGGTGGCGTGTGGGACAGGGGACAGGGCTGTCAGAGGAGTGTCCTCAGGGGTGCAGCCTGGGCCAAGGCTGTGTTCCGGTTTTGCTCACGTGTGAGGCAACGCAAGAAGGTTCAGAGGAGAAATGACTGGGTTATGAGAGCCTTAAATCAGTGAATTAATCCCTAATGGGATTAACTGGGTGGTCACTCTGGGCAGTTAGGGTGTGGCTGGAGGAGGGGGGTCACTGGGAGCATGTCTTCCCGGTATGTATTTTGTCTGTGGGGAAGAGGGTCTGTGTGTCTCTCTCCCTCTCTCCTTCCCAGTTGTCATGATGGGCAAAGTTGCACTTATGCAGTCGAGGGGGAGAATAAAGAATGTCCACACGCCTCTGCCCTTTCCAATGCTTTATTCACTCAGATCCCTCAATACAATTTCACTCTATAGGTTCTTTTTTTAAAACAATATTTATTTATTTATTTATTTGCTTTAGTTGTACACAATGCGTTTATTTGTACGTGGTGCTGAGGATCGAACCCGGGCCGCGCACGTGCTAGGTGAGCGCTCTACCGCTGAGCCACAACCCCAGCCCCACTCTATAGGTTCTTAATCAAGAAAATGACAATCCTTGATGCTAGGCACTGCAACAGACCTGATCAATTCACAGCAAATAGTTCTAGATTGATTCTGAGAGTCTAAGCACTGCAGACACACGTAATCATGACAGGCTCGTCACAGACTTTCCCTCTGCACCATAAGCTCAAGTGCCAGATCTAGAGCCTCAGGCCTCAGGCCTTAAGTCCAGCAGATGCCTATCACGCAGACCGTGGTGATGAGGTCAGGCACCGAGGCAGGCTTCACCTGGTGTGGAGCTGACGGCCGGCTGAGCAGAGGTCTGACAGACATTCCCTCTGCATCCTACACCAGTGCTGCGTCCTGAGCCACTTTCCTCCACCACACTCTCCCGCCATGATCTGCCACCCCTTCTGCCCAGAGCAGTGGACCGTCTATGGACTGAGGCCTCTGAAACTGTAAGCACCGACTAAACCTTTCTTCCTTTAAAATTGTCATTTTTGAGCCAGGCGTGGTGGCACACGCCTGTAATCCCAGCACTTGGGAGGCTGAGGCAGGAGGATCGCGAGTTCAAAGCCAGCCTCAGCAATGGCGAGGCACTTCGCAACTCAGTGAGACTCTGTCTCTAATAAAAATACAAAAAGGGCTGGGGATGTGGCCCAGTGGTTGAGTGCCTCTGAGTTCAATCTCTGGTACCAAAAAAAAAAAAAAAAAAAAAAAAAGATTGTTATTTTTGGGTCTTTTGGTCACAGCAGAAAAAAAAAAAAAAAACCAAAAAAACAAAACAAAAAAAAACACCTGACTAAAACAGTCCATGACTGACTGGATCCTGGTAGCAGGAGCTCTCTGGAGGTCGACAGCCAGAGACAGGTGGCTGGAGAGGAGCCCAGAGGGAAGAGGAGGCTGAGGGGGTCCCACGGGCTGGGCTCTGAGGAGAGGATGGGCCTGGAGTTTGGAGGTTGTGCTGAGACCAGTCCTCAGGGCACACCAGGGGGAGGGGGAGGCTCTGGCAGGAGCTCGAGGGCACGGCTGGGCCTGGTGAGGACCGAACCTGCCCACAGGCCAGATGTGGGCAGGGAGAGGGAGCCACAGGTTCTCCAAGTTTCCTGGGCACTGGAGCTAAAGATGGGTTGTCATCACAGAGACTCAGGTTTGGGGGGACCAGGAGCTAGCTGAGTTTTCCACGAGCTAGGTGTGGCTTTCTGTCCTCGTTGGAGAGAGATATCCAGGGGCAGCTGCTCCTCCTGGGGAGCGGAGCTGGAAGGATCAGCTTCGAGGTGGTCAGCACAGGGACCACGTCAGACTCCGCTGGTGGCTTTCCTGCTGCCCGCGTTTTCAAAGTTTCCCAGAGAAACTTATTTTGAACAGTTACATTTAATAAGATTATGGGCCAAGGCTTTGGGGAAAATACTAGTCTATAAAAATCGAGGTTATTTTTGCCCCATGCTTGGTGTGGACTGTCCTGTGAGTTTGGGAAGCCAAGCTGCCCTGCTCCATGCTCAGAAGATGTGGTCCCCAGCCCTGCAGGACGTCAGAGGAAGAGTCCCATCTGCTCCCACGGGAGGGGCCCACTGCATGCTTCCAGGGACTCGTGAGTGTGACCTTGCACCAACACGGCTTCTAGGGCGTGCTACACCCACAGCCAGAGAGAACACTGTTATTGGAAACCGCGGCTCCTTCTGAAAAGCTTTAGCATTCAAGGCACTTCTGGGCCCAAGCACGTCATCTGAATGGAATTTGACTTCTGATGTGGCCTTTTCTTTACATTTAGCAGTCTCTGAAGCAAATGATCTCCTTTTTTTTTTTTTTTTCATATGTAGGGAGGGAAAAGCAGGTAACAAAGAGCCCTGTCATGATATAAGTAGAAACCACGACATGTTTTTTGAATCCCTTCCTCTCTCCAGGATGGGGTGAGCTTGTGGTTTTGTGGTCTCTGTTACAGGGTAATTGATCAAGGACACTGCATTGGTGACACCTTTTTCCCCCTAGGGCGGAAAACTCAGATATATCAGGCAAAGAAAGCAGGTTTGTGAAATTCATGAAAGTTGTTCATCAAGAAGTATTGTTGGAGCCTTTGATACTTGCTTTTGCTTTGCTTGCTTTAAATTTTCCTGCTTGAGGATATTGAGAAAGTATGTTTATTCCCAGACTGTGAGCAAAGGCTATGACAGAGCCGTCGATCCTGAATCCTCTGCAGGCCTATGGGGTCCAGCCTGGGCTGGCGTGAGGGTCTGCTGCAAGTGTGCGGGAGCACATCTGTGTCTTGGCCATGCCGTTTGTTCTTGGATCCATCCTACTGTTCTGTTCTCAAACCTTCCTGGGGCTGGGGCCTCCCCACCAGGGGGCCATCATGGGCGGGGCTCAGGGGAGAACAGGAAGCACCATATGGTGACTGGAAGGCCCACAGCAGGGTGGGTGAGGAATCTCTACTTGAGGTCTCTGGTGCATGAACCTCAGGCCCCTTGGCAGGGGCCTCTGAAGACAGCTGTTCCTGCTGCTGCTTCCAAGGGTCCACACGGGCTCATAATACATCCTACCATGGACTTGCCTTGGAACAGATAGGTCTGAGATCCCAGATGAAGTTGTCCATGCAGCCATCTCCTCCCAGTGTGAGGGAACAGTGGAGTTGGAAGATGGAAACAGGAGGCCTATTTTCAACTATCAAATAGCTGGAAGGTTCAGGTGCTTGCAAAGAGAGCGGCTGGAAGGTGTTAGCTTTGAGACAGTGACTGTCATTAAGCCATCTGTCAACAGATTGATTCATCATCACCCATCCACCTACCTATCATCTATCTCTATTCACCATCACTATAAATCAACCAATCTATCAATCAACTAGCTATACTATGGTAGTATTAAAAAAAAAAAAAAAAAGAAAAGCTCATACTGAGGCTATTTTGCAAAGAAAAAGTCAGATGGTCTATTTTTGAGACCTAACTTCCACAGAGGCGCCCAAAGTACAGAAGACACAGAGAGCTTTCGCAGCAGGGAGCCACGTCTTCTAGAGCAGTGGTGGAGCCAGTCAGCCCCGAAGCTTGCAGAACACTTGGTGTTCCTGGCAGGGGAGAGCCCAGAGGTGGGGGACTGGGGTGGAGCCCTAGTGAAGGAACCATCACGTTGGACCCTGATTTTCCGCCTCCCTCCCTTTGCCTCCAGCTGCAGGGGTGGCCTGTCTCCTGGGCCTTCGTGAGTATTTTAAAGTTTTACCCAAGTCTTTGTGAGGTTAAGGAAGCTGCCAGATGTCTCAGAAACGATCCCATTCCTTACTCCTGGCTGGTTCAAAGAGGCATAATCCGAAGGGTTTGGGGTGGCTGTGGTGGGTGAAAAATTCCACAGTGGCCAAGGCGAGAGAGCGCTCGGGCCTGACGCAGGCACTGCTGGTCGTGCAGGTGCGGAGTCCTGGACAGCGTTTGCACCCTCTGGGCTTTGACTCTGTTGCTCCTCAGTAAGGTTGAAGTGTGAGTGAGTGTGAGTGAGTGAGTGTGTGTGTGAATGCTCTACCAGTCAGTGCTAGCTGGATGGAAAGAGACAGGCTGGGGAGGGGGCCAGGGCCCTTGCTGGGGTGAGCCCGCACAGCCAGGGGGCTCCAGCACCCCAGCGTGTGGTCTGAAGACAGTTCCAGGCACTGCAGAGGCGGGGCTGTCTCCAGGAGAGACGGGGGAGCTGGCAAGGTCTTGGCCTTTCCCTAGAGCCTTCTTCTGGTCCTGGGAGGCGGCTGTCACTGCACTGTGGACCTATCTTTGTCTTCTTCCTTAAACCCCCTTTCATTTCCCTTCAGGAAAACCTCATTCTGCCTGGTGGTGGTTTGGGGAGTGGAGGCTGCAGCCAAACATCTGCCACCATCTTCCCTGAGCTGGCCCTGAGGCAGGGCCAGGGTTCTTGGAGCATGTAGGTGGAGCGACCCCTCCCAGGGTCAAAGGGCTGCCCCACAGGGAGTGACTGGCTGTCATGTTTGGAGCACAACCCACCTAAGACAGGAGACCCCAACAAGTCGACTAGTGACAGTAAACAGCTTATAATGCTGAGAAAATTGCTGAAATGGGCAGCAGAGCTGTCGATTTGCAATCAGCGAGAGGGAAGTGAACGTCGATACGTGGTCAGCAGAACAAGTCACTGATGTGCTTCCTGCCCAGTGGGGCTTGTTGCTGGTGATGTGACAATGAGCTTAGTGGCCAGTGGGGACGCAGTGTGGAAGGGCCACTTTCTGACTCTGAGCACTTGGGCCTCTCCATGAAGACCTGTGTCAGGGCAAACCAGTAGGTTTATAGCCACATGTTGCACTCCCACCGGTCCCTGCCACTTCTTCTCATGAAATCATACGGCAGGTCATTATTAGCAGCTCAAAGTCAAGTCAGGAGGAAGTATCGGTCTGAGGAAAGCACTTTTCTCAATTGCTACCAACTTTGGAAATTGAAATTGACATTAAGTCTCCTAATTCCTTGGAAATTACAAATGGAAATCAATAAAAGAAGGTTTTGGGGGGACTAAACAAAGAAATGGGCTGGGAAAGAAAAACTAGACGTGCACGTGAATGGTGGTGGAGGGGGTGTCGAGCAGGCCGGGAATTGCAGGGGGAGCTTCCCATGCGCCCTGGCTGTCTGCGGGCCTCCGGGAGCTCGCGCACCGCAACGAGGGAGGGCACAGCGCGGGACAGTCACCATCAGCTCCGACCCGAGACCCCTCCATGGCTTCACTGGCTCAACTGGGGACTGATGTGGATAAAAATGGGCTTCTACAAGGTCTCCAGCTCCTCCACCAGGCAGGTGGCCATTCGCCCTTCAAGGCCTTCCCGTCTGTCTTCCCCCTAGACGACATTCCAGGTCCCCTGCTCCCATAGGCTTGGCACCTGATGCCACCATCGTGAGGTGAGTGACGTGTGTCCCCTTTGCCACAGCTGTTACCCTGCTCTGGAATCAACTGTGACATTCTGCCTTGAGAGAAAAGCAAGACAGACATAATTTAGTCAATATTTCTTGAGCACCAGAAATAGGGGGATCATAAACAAATGAAAAACTTCCTTCCTTCCTTCATTTCTGATGCAAGGGATCAAACCCAGGGCCTCGTGAATGCTTGGCAAACATCCCACCACTGAGCTACATCCCCAGATTCATATTCTTGAATATTAATAGTCTGTCCCAGGTTCAGGCGTGTAAAGTCAGTGTGAAAACAGAGCCAGGTCCCGGCTCCCGCAGGTGAGTGAGCCCCTGGGGCGCTGGGCGTGCTCCCCAGAACCTCTGCAGACCACTGGCCAGGAGATGGCTGTGCTGGTCAGCTTTCTGTTACCAGAACAACACCAACACCCAGGATAAAGAGAAAAGGTTTATTTTGGCTCACATTTTTGGAGGTTGAGGTCCATGATCAGCGCGAGCCCACTGCCCTGGGCCTGTGGTGAGGCCACGTGTCATGAGGACATGTGGCGCAGCAGGACCACTTACCCACGCACGGCAAGCAAGCGCACAGGGCAAGAGTGTTGCCGCCGGAAAAGGATTTGCAGCCCGGAACGGTGGCGCCGCGGGAAGGAGCCCGGAGACAGGATGGCAATGAAAAATTCTTTTATCTTACTCTCTCTGTCTCTTGTAATTTCTAACACCACATACACACTCTCACAAGAAACCAAGGCACATACGCTTACAAGAAACTACAATATACATACACAATAGCGTTAACCCCGTCCATTCTCTCTCAGGTCTCATCTCACGCGCCCGAGCAGGAATGGCGCTGGGCCAATCTGCTGAGTCACAGCTCAAATCTCTCGAGATCCTGGCCCAAGTCCCGCGAGATCTCAGGCCAAGTCCCGTGAGACTACGGAAGGCGGCAATGCCCAAACATGTCCATGGCCCATAGTCAACCGCGATCTAGCCATCTCCCCAAATAGGGCTCCTGCACAAGAGGAAGGCCCCGGGCCTCACGGGCCCCTGATACGGCATGCCCCGTGGCCTGAAACCCTCCCAGTAGACCCTGCCTCTAGAAGACCGCCTGGGACCAACCTTTAAGACATGGGCCTTCAGGGGCATTTAAAATCCAAACTACAGCAATCACCAAGGGAACTTGTAAAAATGCAAAGGCTCAGGCTCCCTCCCAAACCTCCTCCATCGAAATCTCCAGGGATGTCAACAGATTTGGCGTTTCAGCAAAAGCTTCTCATGGGATTCTGATGTTCAGTGAGGTTGGTTTGTCAGATGTCAGTGTTGAAAAAAAAAAATGATCAACTGGGACATCTTTTAAAACTAGCTACTCCTAACCTGTTCAAACTGATTTGGGGACAGCTCCTCTGGGAGGCCCAGGGGTCCAAGTTTTGCACTAGCAGACCGAGGCATAGTCAGTCAGAATGGGTGGAAAATGTCCGCTCACAAACCTGTCCCTCACTCTGCCACCAACTGCAGACGAATTCCTGGTCTGAAGGACTGCCCTATGCAGTAGCAAACAGCGTCATTCAGGAGACCAGACTTTCATGTCTTTTACCCACATCAATTCCCCGTGGCTGTATAATAAGTCAACATAAATTTAGTGGCTTGAAGCCACATAAATTCCCTTCCTTACAGCTCTGATGGCCAAGAGTCCAGTCAGCTTCACCAGACTGGGGATCATGGTGTCGGTAAGGCTGGGTGCTTCTGGAAGCTCCTGGGTGCAAGCTCTCCTCACCTTTCCAGCTTCTGCAGGTGTTGCGAGGCTTGTGTCCCCATCTCGCCAGGCTCTGCCTCCATGATCACATCAGCTCCCTCTCATGAGGACAGTGGGGGTTATGCTTAGGCCCACCCAGGTCATCTAGCACAACCTTCCTGTCTCAGAGTCCTTCATCACATCTGCAAAACATTCACAGTCACAGGCCCCAGGGGTTAGGACTCTGATGTCTTTGGGGAGGTCACTGACTATCTACCGTGCACCTCAGTCTGGGTGAAAGGGTCAAACGCAGGCGATTGACAGGTTCAGTCACCTCCTGAATGCAACTGAAACCAGCCTGTGGCACGCGTGGGAGTTTTGTTGGAGAGAGTGAGAATTGGCTTCCTGAGGTGGGCCAACTCCCAGGGTCTCAGAACACAAAGCAAGGGGCAGAAGGGGTTGTAGGAAGAGGGCAGAGAAGAGCCAGGGAGGGGTGCTGTCCCCTGCCCCTGCAGAGATGCTTTGAGGAACAGTAAGGAGTCACCACTGCGCTGCTCACCTCTGCATCTCTTTGTGGGACACAAAAGAAGGACGGAGACCTGGGAGACGCGCATCAGTTATTATCCGCAGCGCTGTACCTACACAGAGGTCATGTCCATGGGGAGGGATCACAGTCCCGAAAGGAAACTCTCAATTTTCACTTGGTTTATTTTGCTCTTTTAACCTAAAGTCACACTGTTCTGGGAAACTTCATTCTCCTTGGAAGCAAGATCTCACTGATGCCGACTTGAGGGCGTTTCTCAGCTTCACAGCTGCAAATACTAAAATGCAGACTAGCAGATTACAAATCACCAGGAGCCTTTGACAGGGTCCTGAAGGAGGGCCGGGGAGGGGGAGTTTTTAAAAGGACATCAAGATTCTGAATAGGGTTATTGAACTTAAATAACTGTATTTAAAAGAGAGACATTCTTTTCCTTAAAGCCAGAGTGAATAATAATGTTTTTGTCTTTGACACCAAATAAAGTCATTTAAGATGAAAAACTCCTTTGAGCTGCTGATGCTCAGAACGGCTTGGAAATGAGTGTGGGAATGTGTTCCCTCTCTCGTGAGATTTCCAGAGGGAAATGAGCTGTGTGAACAGTGTGTAAGCCAAGGGAGGCCCTGGGGGCCGGGGGGGGGGGCCTGCAGAGGGGCAGGGTCTCAGGCACTTTTGCCCAGTGGCCACCTGGGGGACACCCCGAAGCCCGTCTCCTGTCCTTGCGGGCACAATCCCAGCTGCTGTTGAATGCAGCAGGGTCGCTGCCGTCCTGGGCTTGGGCTCACAGCACGAGGTGCTCATGGACAGGCCCAGGGAACTGCTGGCCCCCGAGGCCAGACTGTGAAAGCTGCTGCTGGCCTGAGGTTAACCTGCAGGAGGCGCCACCTCGGGCTCCGTCTCTCAGCTTGCTCTTGCTTGTAAATGGGACGCGGCGCTCCTAACCCTCCCCAGGATCCGACGCACTAAAGCCTGGTGGTTAAGAGCACAGGGACGCAGGCACCTGGTCCCCTGCTGTGCTGTGCCGCAGCTCCTAACCCTCCCCAGGATCCGACGCACTAAAGCCTGGTGGTTAAGAGCACAGGGATGCAGGCACCTGGTCCCCTGCTGTGCTGTGCCACAGCTCCTAACCCTCCCCAGGATCTGACGCACTAAAGCCTGGTGGTTAAGAGCACAGGGACGCAGGCACCTGGTCCCCTGCTGTGCTGTGCCGCAGCTCCTAACCCTCCCCAGGATCCGACGCACTAAAGCCTGGTGGTTAAGAGCACAGGGACGCAGGCACCTGGTCCCCTGCTGTGCTGTGCCACAGCTCCTAAACCTCCCCAGGATCCGACGCACTAAAGCCTGGTGGTTAAGAGCACAGGGACGCAGGCACCTGGTCCCCTGCTGTGCTGTGCCACAGCTCCTAACCCTCCCCAGGATCCGACGCACTAAAGCCTGGTGGTTAAGAGCACAGGGACGCAGGCACCTGGTCCCCTGCTGTGCTGTGCCGCAGCTCCTAAACCTCCCCAGGATCCGACGCACTAAAGCCTGGTGGTTAAGAGCACAGGGACGCAGGCACCTGGTCCCCTGCTGTGCTGTGCCACAGCTCCTAAACCTCCCCAGGATCCGACGCACTAAAGCCTGGTGGTTAAGAGCACAGGGACGCTGGCACCTGGTCCCCTGCTGTGCTGTGCCGCAGCTCCTAACCCTCCCCAGGATCCGACGCACTAAAGCCTGGTGGTTAAGAGCACAGGGACGCTGGCACCTGGTCCCCTGCTGTGCTGTGCCGCAGCTCCTAACCCTCCCCAGGATCCGACGCACTAAAGCCTGGTGGTTAAGAGCACAGGGACGCTGGCACCTGGTCCCCTGCTGTGCTGTGCCACAGCTCCTAACCCTCCCCAGGATCTGACGCACTAAAGCCTGGTGGTTAAGAGCACAGGGACGAAGGCACCTGGTCCCCTGCTGTGCTGTGCCACAGCTCCTAACCCTCCCCAGGATCTGACGCACTAAAGCCTGGTGGTTAAGAGCACAGGGACGAAGGCACCTGGTCCCCTGCTGTGCTGTGCCACAGCTCCTAACCCTCCCCAGGATCTGACGCACTAAAGCCTGGTGGTTAAGAGCACAGGGACGAAGGCACCTGGTCCCCTGCTGTGCTGTGCCACAGCTCCTAACCCTCCCCAGGATCCGACGCACTAAAGCCTGGTGGTTAAGAGCACAGGGACGCTGGCACCTGGTCCCCTGCTGTGCTGTGCCACAGCTCCTAACCCTCCCCAGGATCCGATGCACTAAAGCCTGGTGGTTAAGAGCACAGGGACGCTGGCACCTGGTCCCCTGCTGTGCTGTGCCGCAGCTCCTAACCCTCCCCAGGATCCGACGCACTAAAGCCTGGTGGTTAAGAGCACAGGGACGAAGGCACCTGGTCCCCTGCTGTGCTGTGCCACAGCTCCTAACCCTCCCCAGGATCTGACGCACTAAAGCCTGGTGGTTAAGAGCACAGGGACGCTGGCACCTGGTCCCCTGCTGTGCTGTGCCACAGCTCCTAACCCTCCCCAGGATCTGACGCACTAAAGCCTGGTGGTTAAGAGCACAGGGACGCTGGCACCTGGTCCCCCTGCTGTGCTGTGCCACAGCTCCTAAACCTCCCCAGGATCTGACGCACTAAAGCCTGGTGGTTAAGAGCACAGGGACGCTGGCACCTGGTCCCCTGCTGTGCTGTGCCACAGCTCCTAACCCTCCCCAGGATCTGACGCACTAAAGCCTGGTGGTTAAGAGCACAGGGACGCTGGCACCTGGTCCCCTGCTGTGCTGTGCCGCAGCTCCTAACCCTCCCCAGGATCTGACGCACTAAAGCCTGGTGGTTAAGAGCACAGGGACGCTGGCACCTGGTCCCCTGCTGTGCTGTGCCGCAGCTCCTAACCCTCCCCAGGATCTGACGCACTAAAGCCTGGTGGTTAAGAGCACAGGGACGCAGGCACCTGGTCCCCTGCTGTGCTGTGCCACAGCTCCTAACCCTCCCCAGGATCCGACGCACTAAAGCCTGGTGGTTAAGAGCACAGGGACGCTGGCACCTGGTCCCCTGCTGTGCTGTGCCGCAGCTCCTAACCCTCCCCAGGATCTGACGCACTAAAGCCTGGTGGTTAAGAGCACAGGGACGCAGGCACCTGGTCCCCTGCTGTGCTGTGCCGCAGCTCCTAACCCTCCCCAGGATCTGACGCACTAAAGCCTGGTGGTTAAGAGCACAGGGACGCTGGCACCTGGTCCCCTGCTGTGCTGTGCCGCAGCTCCTAACCCTCCCCAGGATCTGACGCACTAAAGCCTGGTGGTTAAGAGCACAGGGACGCTGGCACCTGGTCCCCTGCTGTGCTGTGCCACAGCTCCTAACCCTCCCCAGGATCTGACGCACTAAAGCCTGGTGGTTAAGAGCACAGGGACGCTGGCACCTGGTCCCCTGCTGTGCTGTGCCACAGCTCCTAACCCTCCCCAGGATCCGACGCACTAAAGCCTGGTGGTTAAGAGCACAGGGACGCTGGCACCTGGTCCCCTGCTGTGCTGTGCCACAGCTCCTAACCCTCCCCAGGATCTGACGCACTAAAGCCTGGTGGTTAAGAGCACAGGGACGCTGGCACCTGGTCCCCTGCTGTGCTGTGCCACAGCTCCTAACCCTCCCCAGGATCCGATGCACTAAAGCCTGGTGGTTAAGAGCACAGGGACGCTGGCACCTGGTCCCCTGCTGTGCTGTGCCACAGCTCCTAACCCTCCCCAGGATCCGATGCACTAAAGCCTGGTGGTTAAGAGCACAGGGACGCTGGCACCTGGTCCCCTGCTGTGCTGTGCCACAGCTCCTAACCCTCCCCAGGATCCGACGCACTAAAGCCTGGTGGTTAAGAGCACAGGGACGCTGGCACCTGGTCCCCTGCTGTGCTGTGCCACAGCTCCTAACCCTCCCCAGGATCTGACGCACTAAAGCCTGGTGGTTAAGAGCACAGGGACGCTGGCACCTGGTCCCCTGCTCTGCTGTGCCACAGCTCCTAACCCTCCCCAGGATCCGACGCACTAAAGCCTGGTGGTTAAGAGCACAGGGACGCTGGCACCTGGTCCCCTGCTGTGCTGTGCCACAGCTCCTAACCCTCCCCAGGATCTGACGCACTAAAGCCTGGTGGTTAAGAGCACAGGGACGCTGGCACCTGGTCCCCTGCTGTGCTGTGCCACAGCTCCTAACCCTCCCCAGGATCCGATGCACTAAAGCCTGGTGGTTAAGAGCACAGGGACGCTGGCACCTGGTCCCCTGCTGTGCTGTGCCACAGCTCCTAACCCTCCCCAGGATCCGACGCACTAAAGCCTGGTGGTTAAGAGCACAGGGACGCTGGCACCTGGTCCCCTGCTGTGCTGTGCCACAGCTCCTAACCCTCCCCAGGATCTGACGCACTAAAGCCTGGTGGTTAAGAGCACAGGGACGCTGGCACCTGGTCCCCTGCTCTGCTGTGCTGCAGCTTCCCTGTCGCCGGTCAGGCATCATCGTCCCTCAGAGGCTCTTGGCAGAGAGCGTGTCACCCGGTCATTCTTACGGCAGGGCAGAGACCAGGCCTCGTCTGTCCCTGGGCCCCAGCGCCCACCACCAGCCTGGCACTGGGCTGGAACTCAGGAGCAGGCTCAGGGGGTGTGGCAGCGGCCTGCAGCTGAGCGCTCTGAACCCAGGCCTTCTCAGGCCTCGCCCTTCCTGTTAAGGTGACCCCTGTGCACGCATCTCCGTGGCCGTGCTGACGGCTTCTCTGTGTGTGACACGAAGACCTGAGAACTGGCATTTTGACACGCTGAGTCCTGCCACCACGCGGGAAGAGCACGGCAGCGTGGAGACCTCCCAGCCCCTCTGGTAACAGCTCTGAGACGGAGTGACGAGGGCCCCTTCCTCCTAGTTGTCCCCCCAGTTCTGGTCCTTGGAAGTCACTTGTGAGACTCCACACCAGAGGAAGTGGCTCATGGCCCCAAGGCTGTCATATTCTGGGAGATTCTTGCCTCCGTGTGGACGTGACTCGGTCTGGAGCTGCCTGCACCCTGGTTCAGCGCCGAGGCTGCCTGATCTAGAAGCCGCCCGTGGCCGGACCCCAAAGACAACATGCAGGGCCCTGGTGGGAGGCGCTGCTCTTCCAGGGAACCAAAGGAATCACGGGAAATGTGTGGGCAGGCTGCCGGGGTCACAGCAGCCTGGGAAGAAAACCATTTTTGAGGACTCAGATAAAATCCACTTCCAACCACTTGCATCACGAGCGGGCTGCAGAGCTTTGGCCGAGGCCCCAGGACAGTTCCAGATGTTACAGGAGAAGGCAGGACGGCCTAGGACGGCTCGTGCGGGAAGCTCATGATATCGTGCATTCAGGAAGGAGTGACAATCACCCTCTGGAGGAGGAAAACCTGTAGTTCCCTGACTTGCTTTTCAGCCAGGCCCCAGAATGGAGAGCTCCGCCCCTTTGGAAATACCCTCGAAGGCCTGAGTGACTATCAAGACAGGCTCTTGTCCGGTGCTGTTTGCGCCTGGACTGCCAAAGGAGCAGAGGGTCAGCTTGCGCTGACTGCAGCATCCGTCCTGGCGTCTCTGGTGTGGACGCAGCAGGCCCCAGCAGGGCCCCAGCAGCCTCCAGCGTCAGGAGATGAGGACAGCTGGTTGAGGCCGAGGGCCTTTGAGCACCTGCGCCTTCAGGGCCCTCTCGAGTTCTGGAACGACAGAGGTGCGGGAGACATGGTCCCTGACCTCAGGGAAAGTCTCGGCGCAGAAGTGACTTCCCCCGAGCTTACAATGCCCCAGATCAGATGTGCGTCTTTGGTAAACAAAAGGGGGTGGGCGAACATGCTGTCTTTCTCTCTCTTTTCACCCACACCACAGGAGCTGGCCTCAGTGTGTGCGGACGTCTCTGGTTCTGGGACCCGCGTGGGGTGTCGGCCCTGCTCCCAGGTGAGGCAGGAACAGCTTCTGACGAGGGGACGGCGGGAGGTGAGGAAGGAGTGGACGCTGGCCCAGTCATGGACCCGCCTCCAGCGCCTGCCCGACCCCAGCCGGCGGCCAAGGCCTCTGTGAGCACCCACGCCCTGTGACCTGTGAACCCTCGACAGACAGACAAACCTGTGCTGGCCACAGGAAGCAGACCTTTCAGACCCCAGAGGACGGCTGGCAGGTGGCAGGTCACCTTCCTCTGGCCAGTAGGGCACCATGTTTGCCCAGGGGATGGCGAGCCACTGCCTCCAGTCGGGGGCAGGAGGGCCTGGGGCCTCGCTGGGCGGTGGAGTGGAGGCAGGGTGGGGAGGTGGACGCACCCCCACAGCGGGTCTCGTTCATGCTCAGGTTAAGCGCCCTCCAAGCCTTCCGGAGACTGCAGCACCAGGACTTGCTGCACAGGACAGCCCCTGGTGCCCTTCCCTGCTAGTTTCTATTGTTGCTTTTTGTTTGTTCTTTGGCCACTGCTCTCTGAGGGGGTCACCCAGCTCATGGGTGCTGAGATGAGGGTCCTGAGGAGGCAGGAGGGCATCTCAGCGTGGAGGCCCACAGCCCTGCCCTACAGGCCCAGCGACAGGCGAGGAGGCCTGCTGGGGCTCCCTCGTCACGCTGACACAGGCAACAGAGCTCTGTGTGCGGCTGAAGGAAGCCAGCTCCGAACCTAGCATCCCTGCCTGAGCAAAGGCACATGACACACGGCTGGCCCCACTGGCCCTGAGGCCAGCAGGTGCTGCCCCACTGGCCCCAGAGCAGGAGCTAATCCTTGTCCTGGCCTGGGATGCCCAGCGTCCATGCCTGTCAGTCAGAGTCCCTGAGTGAAGGCCCAGGCTGATCCAGTCAATGGATGACTGCCTCTGCCCCTGCACCTCCTCCCTCCCCTCTCCTCTTTCTGCTTCTCCTGCCCACTTCAGGGGCTAAAGGGCCTTCCCCTCCTCCCTGGGGAGGCCCTGAGACTGCTGTGGGGGATGGGCAGGGCTGAGCTCTCCTAGTCCTGACAGTGGGGTGAGGTGGGGGTGGGGACCTGCAGGGCCAGGGTGGGAGGGAAAAGTCACCCAGGGTCTGCAGCTGGTAACTGGACACCTCCCCAAGGACTGGCCACCCGCAGAGCAGAGAGCTACTGGAAGCTATCTGGGTCACCAGTTAGATCAAATAAGGCATTATAGTCCAGTGAATGGCAGGCTCTGAAGAGATGTGAAAGCAGCCCAGAATGGAGGGCGGGAAGAGCTACCAGGCTGTGGCTCCGGGCGCTGGGAGCCCCTCTGTGGTGCCCCCGCCAGGCCACACTCCACATAACGCCCGGGACTGGGTGCCTCCAACGAGGCTCTCTTGGATGCTTGGTTAGTATAAAGACTCCTCGAGTGACTCGGAATCTGCTTCCAGCTAGCTTCTCCCGTCCCCACGCTCCCCTCCTGGTCCTGGGGTGTCTCTTTCCTCTCCCTGCTCACAGATTCAGCGGACTTTAGAAAGGCTCCACAGCTGGGCCGCAGCGACAGCAGTGGCCAAAACGGACTGGATGCAGAGCCCTCTGGTAGACAGTGTCCGGAGGCAAGGGGCCTCTGCTGCAGCCTCTGCCGTTTCAGTGGGAGCTGGGACACGCCGCCTTCTCCTTAGAGAAGCTGTGACTGCAGAGATGGCCACTGGTGGCTGCTGCAGGGTGGGGGTGGGGAGTGGGAATAGAGTTTCAGTTCTACCAGATGAGAGGAGACCGGGTCGCGGGGCTTTATGAAGGTATTTAATGCCACCGGGCTCTACACCTAAGATGGTTAAGTTGGTAATTTTATGCCATATGTATTTTACCACAATAAAAACGGGAATGGAAAAACATGCCTACTTCAAATATCATTACCCTAAATGCATGTTTGAAGACATGAATAGTATGAATATACTTTGTATACAAACAGTGATATGTAAAAAGGTGCTCTATATGTGCATTATGAATTGTAAAGCATGCTACTGTTATATATGCAACAACTTCAAATACAAAAAAAAATGCCTACTTCAAAAAGTTATATGAATTAGAGAAAATCAGGGCAACGGTCCGAGGATCAAGTCCGCGGGTGGTCCTGACATGCTGCGGGGAGAGGTAGGGACTGTCCTGTTCTCGGTCCAGTGGACAATGACAGTTTTCAGGCTGAAGAATGAACTGCTGGCACTAGGGCACAACATCTTTGGGTCTACCTTTCAAGTCTTTCAAGTTGGCCTTGTTACTTTTTTACTTGATAATCATATATATATATGTATATATTTGTGTGTGTGTGTGTGTGTGGTTCTAGGGATTGAACCCAGGGCCTTGCACATGCTAGGCAAGTGCTCTGTCTCTGAGCAATATCCTCAGCCCCTGGAAATTCTTATTCTGCCCCGTGACCTCAGAGTTTAGTCAACATGACCTGATAGATGGAGCAATTCTGAGGCCACCTCTTACAGGTGGCCCATCTAGAAACACACAGAAATGCTTGCTAAAGTAATCTCTGCAGCTGGTTCTCGCATCACTGTGACCAGCATATCTGACAAGAACAACACAGAGAAGAGAAAGCTTATTTAGGGCTCACAGTTTCAGAGGGTCAGGCTCACTCACATACTCCGTGGCTCTGGGCCCCAGGGGAGGCAGAACATCATGGGAGAGGGACATGGTGGAAGAAGGCAGCCCAGGACATGGCAATGGGGAAGCAATGAGAGAGAGCGCCACTGACCAGGGACAAAACATATACCCCAAAGGCATACTCCTCGTGACCCGCCTCCTCCAGCCACACCTGCCTACAGCTACCATCCAGTTAACCTGCATCAGTGGATTAATCCACCAATGAGGTTATTTACCTCATAATCTAATCATTTCACCTCTGAAATCTCTTGCATTGTCTCACTCATGAGATTTTGGGAGATACCTCATATCCAAACCATAATAGTCATAAAACACGGACAAATCAAGATTGGGTTGGCAATTTGCTGGTAGGGGACTCCAAGCCACAGCTAAAGGTCAGGATGGAGCTCAGGCCCTGAAGCTCTCCACATGCTTCCACTTGCAGGAAGGAAGGTTGAGTCCGTGGGTGTTCGCTCCCCCCACCCCCACACCCCACACAGCACAGAGGTGGCATCTGGCAGTCAGTGAGGACCCAGGGAGGGCTGCCCCAACTGTGATCGGGGGCCTACAACCCCTGCCCATCTGATTGGGCACGCAGCTCAGGAGCGTGCCCCATACTTTAGGCCTTATTCTGCAGAATTCTGGGCCACGTGCAGGCAGAGTCTGAATCTACATCACGTGTGAGGTGCAGAAACCTTAAGCTGAGAAGTTAAAACATGGAACTGCCTGAAGGAGCCCTAATTAGGAAGGGCTGTTGCAGCTAGCTGGAAGCCATAAGTTCCACCTGATATGTATGTGACGCACCTGTAGGCACCCGAAAAGCTGAAGGTATATAACCGGGTGTGAAAGCGGTCCGAGTTAGGAGAACGGAGAATTCAGTCAGCCGGGCAGTCACTCGGTCGGTCAGAAGAATCAGAGCGGCCAGAACGTAGGCAGAGCGGTTACAGAAGAGAAACCAGATAGAAGAAGTAATGACTGGTCAGAGTTAGGCCGAGACTCCTGAGGAAGACAGAAGACAGAAGAAAGAAGAAGGAAGAAAGAAAGAGAGAAGAAAGAAGCTCTAATCTTTCTCTAAGCTAAGCTCTAAGCTCTAAAAGCTTTCTTTAATCTTTCTCTCTACTCTAAGCTAAGACTCTACTCTAAGCTAAGAAGAAAAATCTTTCTTTCCCTCTCTAAGAAAAATCTTTCTTTCCCTCTCTAAGCTCTAAGAAAGTAGAAGTAAAAGTAGTAAAAGCTTAACTCTGCCTCCGAGAGATTTCCTCCCGGTTTTCGGTACCAGGCAGCTTACAACTGCCCAGAACTGGGACTTCAAGAGACGCCCCACATGCCAGGGCAGGTGCAGCACTGTTACCCTCATCACACGAGGAAGCCGACGACCACGCACAGGTAAGTGGGGGGTTCAGCATCAAGGATAACGCACACCCAGGAGGTTATCTGTCTATGCAAATGTGCCTGAGGGCTTCAAAGAGCAAAGAGGTCAGGATACCAGTGCAAGTAGATCAAGAAAGGAATGAACAGAGACTCTAGAAATAACCAACGTGGCTGTCCTGATGGACACTCAGTGGACAACGGCCAGATGCTAGGCAGGGCTCGCTGGTGAACTGAAGGTAGGTCTGGAGAAGTCACCTCAGGGCAGCGCAGAGCTCTGGCGACAGAGACCACGAGGCACTGAGCAACAGGGACACAGAGGAAGTCTCACATGTGCCTGGGGATGCCCGAGGTGCTTCCGGGATCCAGTCCTCACAGTTTCCTTAGGAAGAGAGGAGTGCAGAGAACAGGAAAGAGCAAGACTGCACAGGATAAATGCAGAGAGCTTTTAGAATTTAAGAGAGACTTAAGTCTTCAAGCTGAAAAAGCACACCTTGTCGAGAGCGACTCCTCAGGGCAGGGTGTCACTCTGTGGTGGAGTGTTGCCTAGCACTCATGACGCCCCGGGTTCAGGCCTCAGCACCACACAAATAAAAAAACAAAGCAACATGAAACAAAACGAAAAATGACTCCAAACTTGAACTCACCATGATGAAACTAGGGAATATCAAAGAAAATGAATGGCAGGGGGAAAAACCCAGCATCCCCAAAGACAATGGGACTAAAACCAGATTTCTCGTCAGCATTATTAAATGCCAGCGAATAACATTTTTTAATAAAAGAAAATAAAATAGAATTCCATACTCTGTAGCTTCTCGTTCAAAAATGAGGATGAAATAGAAAAGCACTTCCAGCCTAAGATGTTCGCCAGGCCAAGCCCTCTTTGAAGAATGACTCAGAGTGTGTCCAGTAAGAGGGGGATTGAGCCCCTGAAGAACAGTGGGGGACAAAAGATGCAAAGGGGAACAAATGTTAACATACAGTACAAAAAATGGTTAGGCTTTGACTTTAAAAATGACTAATTTGGGGGAAATGCTAAGAGCAAGGTGGAATTAAAATGATAGAAAAACGAGCCAGGCATGGCGACACACGCCTGTAAATCCAGAGGTTTGGGAGGCTGAGGCTGGAGGATTGCAAGTTCAAAGCCAGTCTCAGCAATTTAGCAACACCCTAACCAACTGAGTGAGGTCCTGTCTCAAAAATTAAAAAGGGCTAGGAATGTGGCTCAATGGTTAAGTGCTCCTGGGCTAAATCCCTAGTACCAAAAAAAAATTTTTTTAATTGAAAAAATAGCATGAATAATGGGAAATAATCTGGAGTGAAGACATTCTAAGGGAGTGGTTTTGTTCCAGAAAATATGGAAAATTTAACTCACTTTAATTTTGAGTGGGAAGAAGTGAATCCCAGGAGCATTCATGGGGGAACCTTTATGAAGGGAGGTGAAGACCTTTAGCTTAGTGAGATCTAAAGGAGCTAAGTTAAGAAGTCCAAGCAAATCAGACCGTGCAGGAGAAAAGCCAAGCTTGTTCCCCATTATCAAAATCAATTTCCAGTCTTTTCCTGCATGTATGCCTTTGGTTCAACAGAAATATTCAAATGGTTCTGCCCACCTGGATGCAATGTCGGGGGAGTGTGAATGTGTCTGTTTAGTTCAGCTAGGGGAGTTCCAGAACTAGTGTTCACACCCTGCACTTTAGTGGGACCTGGGGAGCCATAGCGTGGGTGACTTTGGCAGATGTGTTTGAACCTGGGGAGACTAGCAGCAAAGAACTAGAGGTTGACGCCTGCCAACTATTCCTACAAGGTGGTGATTTTGGTGGAGCCAGTGTTAGGTCATAATTCACATACAGTGGTTACTTTCATTTCTGCCTTGTCTTTCCTTTTGCCTTTTCTAGCATTACTACTTGAAAAGAAACCCACTAGTCAGAATCTCTGTACTGGGGAAGACTGAAGGTGCTGTTCCTAACACTTTGTCGTCCAGAGCAATGGAGTTATTAACATTTAGATCTTTAAAAGTGCAGAATGCATGTGAGAATGGAATACAGAGTAACTTTCCAATCAGGGATAAACCCCATTTTTAAAAATGAAGAGTAAAGAAGCTAAATGAAAAGCTAGGATAATAAACAACAAAGTACCCTGGTGGAAGGAGTCTGTGTGCACTGGATAGAGGTCCTCGCCAATGGAGTAATGCAAGAAAAAGAAATAAAAGTTATAAGCACTGGAAGAAAGAAATAAAACTCTCATTTTCAGATAATTTTGTTGTGAAAGTAGAAAACCCAAAAGAATTTATTATTTTAAAAATTCACTGGATGAAGCTGGAGGACATAATGCTAAGTGAAATAAGCCAGCCGCAGGAAGACAAATAACACATGATTTTACACATGGAATCCACAAAAGTCAAACTCAAGAAGCAGAAGATAGGTTAGTGGTTAAGAGGGGTTAGGGGGCCTGGAGAACAGGGAGATATTCTTTAAGGTCACAATCAGTTAGACAAAAAAATCAGTTTAAAACAACAACAAACCCAAACATAATTGATTAAAGAATAATCAATCGAGAATTGATTAAAATTAAGAAGAAATTTAGCAATGTTGTTGGAAGCAATAGTGGTTAGAAAATGTAATTAATAGAGATGCTATTTACAATAGCAACGAGAATAAAATATTTGACAATAAATCTAACAAAAGATGCCTATATCGTTTATAAAGAAAACTGCCTAATTTTCAAAGACGAAAAGAAGACTCGGGTGAGTAAATAGAACATGTAGGTGTTCAGAGACATATTGTAAGTTGTCAGTTTTTCTTCCAGGCTGCTATTGCTAGGTAAAAACCACCCTGAACATAGTGGCACAACAACCAGTTATTTTTACAATGCTCACAGAATCTGTGTGTCAGAGTTTGCAGAGCCCAGGGGGCAGCCCTGCTTCTGGGTTGGGTGGGGCACAAAGACCTCCACTTCCAAGATGGCGCCTTCCTTGCATGTCTGGCCTCTGGGCTGAGCTGACTTGCAATTGAGCTCACTGGGAGTGTGGCAGAGCACCAGCCTGTGCGCTCACCATGTAGTTGGCTTGGCTTGGAAGGCACTGAGCTTGAGAGGTAAGGTACAGATGACATTTGATCCCAAGTTAGGAAGCGCTTGGTCTGTATGGAGCAAGAACCCTCTTATTGCTGATACCGCATGCGTGTGGTTCAAAGGAAAACCAAACTGTCCTGTACGGAAGAGAACCCCCTGCTTATACCACTCACATGTACTTGGTGGTGAGGGGATTTTTAACTAGAATTTAGGTTTGTGCCTCTAATCTCTTTCTTGCTTTTATTTTTCCCTCCTCTTCCAAATGAATAGATGGATGCTGCTGAGTTGTGAATCTGGAGAGCATATCATTTTGTTGATTTGTTCAATTATAATTTCAGATGAACTTGTGTGCTTCTTACCCTCCTTGGGAAGCTGAGGGTGTACGGTGGGAAGCTGCAGAGAGGAAACTGCTGCCGTGTCTGTACCGAGGAGTGACCGGAACCCTGCAGGCCAGGGGTAGCAGGTCTGCTCGCTGCTTTCTCTTGGAGTGTGAGGAGAACACATGGAAACAGGCTGGCAAACACACTGAAGGAGCAAGCCTTCCCGTTCCCTCCCTGGAAACAGAGCATTCAGTCCATCGCTCCTCTGACCTCAAGTCCAGTTCTTGCAGAATTGGTGATTTCTCAAGGGAGGCCCTCCTCTCACCTTTCCTTTGTGGTTAATGACAGATGTATATTTGATTGAAGAAAAAGTTCTCAAAATGAGCTTTAACTTCATATCTTTTAGGAAAAAATGAAACAAGTGGCATAGATTAAATCAAATTTCCTCCAGTTGGCCTCTGAATATGGTGAAATGGCAACATTTTAAAATTGTCCACTTCGAATCTAAGCCTAACTCTAGTTCCTTGCAGCTGTGTGATTTGGACAACCTACTTCACCTGTCTGCGACTCAGTTTTCTTATTCACAAAAAGAGGAAAAAATTTATATCCAGGACTTTCATTAATAGATTAATCCATGGAAAGAATCGTAGGGTGTGCTACACAGAATAGCTCAATGAGTGTAAGGTATTAGTATAATCGCTCAGTGAAACAACCTTATAAATACTTTTTTTATGAATCAATAAAAAAATTGCTGATTGGAATATGAATAGCTAACAGCACATGAGAAGATATCCAACATTGGTAGTCACCAGGGAAATGCAAACCAAAACCACAAGACACTACTGCTGTGGCTACCACAATGGCAAAAGGCACAACCAGAAAGCAGCAAGTGTTGGTAAGGATGTGGAGAAACTGGACCCCTCAGATTCTGCTGCGAGAAGGAGAAGCTGCTGTGGACGATGGCTTGGCAGTTCCTCAAAACCCAAACACAGAGTCCCCCTACAACCCAGCAGTTCCACCCCAGGCACATACTGAAAAGAATAGTCCTGTGTCCCCTAACGATGGGGATGCATTGTGAGCTCTCAGGTGGTTTTGTCATTGTGTGAACTCTGTAGAGGGTACCTACACAAGCCAAGGTGGCTACAGCCCACGAGGGAGGTGACGTGATCTTTAGGACCACTGTCATGTTTGCAGTTCATTGTTGACCAAAACACTGGTGTTCGGTGCATGGCTGTGTTTGCAGACTTGTTCTTAGCAGCAGCATCATTCACGACAGTCAGGAGGAAACAACCCGCAGGTCCACCAGCAGATGAACAAACAGAATGTGGCACATCCCCACCATGGATATTGTCCAGCTTAGAGGGAGCAGCGCTGACACATGTCACCTCATGCACAAACCACAAACCATTGTGCAGAAGGAGAGAAAGCAGACAGGAAGGCGGTGCACCCCAGGACCCCATTACCACGAAACGTCCAGGGTCAGCATGTCCACAGAGACAGAGGCAGAGCAGTGGCTGTCAGCAGACAGGAGGAGGGATGAATGGGGAGAGGGCGTGACTGCCTGCTGGGTATGAGGTCTGCTTCTGAGGTGATGGGAAAGTTCTGCAGCGAGGTAGGGATGATTGTTGTGCAATGTTGTGAATGTTCTGAGTCGCACAGTTTCGAATGGTCGCAAGGGTAAATTATAGTAAGTACATTTTACTGCACTAAAAAGTGCTGATCAGATGCAGGAGCCCTGCTTGGGGAGATGGCTTAAATTGCGGTTGACTATGGGCCATGGAGATTTGTGCATTGTCGCCTTCCGTAGTCTCACGGGACTTGGCCCGGGATCTCGCGGGACTTGGCCCGGGATCTCGCGGGGCTCGGGATCTCGAGTGACTTGGCCGAGATTGCTGATCGGGTCAGCGCCATTTTGGTGGTGTGTGTGGCGCGTGTTAGTCGTTGTTAGAGCCAGAGAGAAAAGTTATCAGAATAAAAAGCTGTTTGTCTCCAGTTTGCCTCTGAACTTCCTCCGGCGGCTTCGTTGCTCCAAGCGGCCATCGCTTCAGGCGACAACAATCAGAGAAGCATTTTCTCCAGTCACTTAGCTAAGGGGACACAGCCCTCTCATTGGACAGACTTCCCTGAAGGCGGCTGTGTGCAGACTGCGCCTCCACCCTGGGCTCTGCCAGTTGACTCGAGGTGCAGAGTGCTGTGCATGCTCAGAGGCTTACTGTCTTGCACTAAAGGGTTTCTTGGAAGGAACATGGTCTTGGGCGGCATGAGCGCCTTGGCTGATGGATCCCACAAAGTGGTCTGGTTCCAGTCCTTGACGCTGGTCACTCTTGGTCAGGGTGGAATGCTGCTTGTGACAATGCGGGTTATCCCTCTTCAGAGGAAGAGAGGTGGCAGCAACACTGACTGAGGAGACCCAGAGGCAGCGTGTGGCTGCGTCCTGCAGAGACCCGGAAGGTGAGGGCTGAGGACAGGACCTGGGGTGAAGGGAGAAGCAGTCTCCTAGGGCACAGGGCTGGTGAGGAGGAGGCAGGGACCAGCTTCCCCTGCAGGAAATGTGGCCAGGCAGCCAGGGAGAGAAGTGGCCAAGAGCCCCAGGGCTGCGACCCTGAGGAGTGGCGCTGTTCTGCTCTGCGGCTGTCTCTGTGGGAGTACCACAGCCCCTGCCACCCGGCAGGCCTCCTCAGTGCCCCGAGTGCCGCAGGGACTCAGCTCAGATGCTGCTGCTTCTGCGCAGCCTCTCGGAACCAGACAGCGCAACCGGAGTCAGCCCCAACCAGCCAGCGCCGTCCTGGCCCGACACAACCTCTTGACTCTGGGTGGTCTGAAAGTGAGCCCCCCAGCTCTCCGTCTCGCTTCCTGTCCCGTTCACGAGATTCTGGACACTGTCTTATGGAGAGGGCTTGTGTGAGGAAATCTTGGCCGACCACAGCTCAGTGTTCTGAGCTTGGTTAAGGCAGGCTGTGGTAAGAAGCTTCATGTTCCGTAGGTTTAGTGCACGAAATATGTTCTCATGGTCAGCATTTTCCAGTTACGATGGGGTGAAGACAAGCCCATCGTAAGAGGAGGAGTAGCTGGCTATACGATGAATCATTTCCGTCTTTCCGGCAGCTGGACTTCCTTCTGGACCTCAGATGGGGTGCCCAGACCTCCTGCCCCTTGCATCCTCGTCACCCAGCACCACATCTGGCACGCTGGCACCCAGGGCTTGCTGACTGAGGATGATGGGTGGGTGGACTCCAGCTCCGCCATTCCTGGTTCCTTTTCCTATGGCCACACCACTCTTTGCAACTCCAAAGGAATCGCCTCATATTGCTTGGCCAGGTAGAGTGGCGGAGCGGAGGCCACGCGCTGTGCGTTGGACACGCCTTCTCTTGACCAGCGTGAGGGTGCTGGGTGTCACCTCCTGGATGGCTTCCTCTCAACAGGGTGCAGGCAGGGAGGACACTGCAGTGCTGAGTGAGTGTGCCTGTAGGTCTCAGCGCTTCCGCGGGCTCTGCTCGCTGCTTTCCTTGGCCTTAGCCCCAGGCTCTCGGCAATTATTTTTGGCTCATTCAGTGAATGGCTGTAAATCAAGTTCTTCAGTTCTGAACGCTTAGTGTAGGGCTTGTCTGCACGTCGTAGTCCGAGTATTACGGGACAGTTTCTTGTCAATAGGTCTCTGCCCCTAGCCCATTTCCTGCTTCGGCGTGCTCTCCCCAGCCTACTCCCCCAGCTGGATGGAAAATTCTAAGTGGAGGAAAAGTCCCTCAGATCTCGGATCCCAGATCTGAAAACTCCTGTCCCAGGATTCCCACGGTGTTTAATCTGTCCAGATTAGCACAGGGCCTCTGTGAGTGCCTGAGGCTTTGTGTTCAGCAATGGGGGTGACAGAGCCAGTCTGTGTCTCAGGGTGAGAGGACCCACGGCAAAGCTGCTCACACTGCCCGTGGACGCCGCGGCCAGATGCCCCTGCTGGGGTCGCGGGGCTGGGTGCCGGCTGGAGCTGCTGGGCTGGGCTCCTCCTGGCCCTGGGTCCCTCCTCCGTGGCAGCAACAGGGCCACTAACTTCACCTGAACCAACACAGCCACCTCGAGGTTCTGGAGAGGTCTGAAATGGTCTACGGGTCAGTCCCGGGCGCTGCAGGTTGCTCCTCCTCCTGGAGACCCCAGGACCATCTGTGTCCTCACTGTCTCCAGCTTGTCAAGGCCAAGGAGAGCAGGAGCTCCGGGAGCTGGAAGGAGTGGGGAACCAGAGCCCCCTTCCCCTGAAGGGTTCTGTTCGGTCATATTAAGCACAGTTATCATAGAATCCAGACGGAATGCCGTGTCCCTACTTATGTTAAAAGTGGTAGGGGGCTGTGGGGGTGACTAGATCTGGAGGTGGTACCCTCGTGGGTAGCTCAGTGCCCTTATGACAGAGCCCAGGAGCTCTCCCACCCTCTCTCCACCATGGGAAGACATGGCTAAAGGGGACAGTCTGCAACCTGGAAGGGACCTTCCTGGGGACCCGACCACCACCAGCACCCTGATCTCTGACTTCCAGCCTCCAACTGTGAGAAGTGCGTGCCTGCTTCTCGAGCCCGGAGGCTCTGGGGTGGGCCGGGAAGGACACCTACACCGCAGTCCACGCCCAGGCTCGACGCCATCGTGAGTGACACAGAAGCCTGCTGCTACTGCTCTCCATGGGGACGTTACCTGAGGAGGGCTTGCCTGGCCCCGTGGTTCTCATTTGGGAACTTGTGAGAGAAGGGCTCACCCCCGACCCACCGTGGTTCTGGTGCACAGAGACGTTGAGAGCCGCGTCCCAGCGTGTGGTCGAGCAGGCCGCGGCTCCGCAGAAGTCTCCAGGGCCAGTGCCCCAGTGGAGGGACTCGGTGGGATCCTGCCCCCAGCCCTTCCCCACTCCACGGGTGCAAGATCCCATGACTCACAGCGCGTTCCTCTGAGTCAAGCACCACCTCTCCTTTAAAAAGAGGGGGAGCCGGGAAGCGCTTTGGTTCAGCTGTGCTGCAGTCTTTTGGGGCTCCCTCCAGCATCCCTCAGACCATCAGCTATTTTTTTTTAATATTTATTTTATTTACTTTAGTTGTACACAATGCAATGCATTTATGTTTACGTGGTGCTGAGGATCGAACCCGGGCCGCGCACGTGAGAGGCGGGCGCTCTGCCGCTGAGCCACAACCCCAGCCCCCATCAGCTATTTTTATCACACAACCAAAGAGAGAGAGAGACTCGTGTTTCCTGCACATGATGCTTTTTTTTTTTTTTTTTTTTTTTTTGGTACTGGGGATTGAACTCAGGAGCACTCGACCACTGGGCCACATCCCCAGCCCTTTTTTTGTATTTTACTAGAGACAGGGTCTCACTGAGTTGCCAAGTACCTCGCCATTGCTGAGGCTGGCTTTGAACTTGTGATCCTCCTGCCTCAGCCTCCCAAGTTCTGGGATTACAGGCATGTGCCACCGCGCCCGGCTCACATGATGCTTTTTTGTTGCCGCCTGGAGCTATTACTGCCTACAGCAAGGATACCACGGGAAAGAATTCGGAGGCAGACTGGAAATGAATAGGTTCTTTATTCTTCCTTCTTCTAACTTCTCTCTCTGGCTCCAACAACCTCTCCAACTCCAACCACCCCCTCTAGCCAACCTCACACGGTTATGTACTTTTTGCCTTAACAAGTATACACATGTTAACAGCTCAAACTTGCGTCACATAGTGTTCACGGGCATAGAAAGATTCTTAGATAAATGCATGAATATCAGGTGAAAATACTTAAACACCTCTTATGGCTCTCAGCTAGCCGCCATCTTAGCTATCTCCTTATTAGGGCTCTTACACTTTTTATTGCTTAAAAGAACACGGTTTTCCAAAGGGTATTATTCTGTGTTATGGGGTGAGATGAAAAGCCACCAGGACGGTGGGACTACTGGGTCAAGTGATTTGTGCACTCCAGGGGCTGAGGTCCTGGAAGGTTCCTTTCCCGGTCACTCATGGCGTGGCAGGTTGCAGCAGGTCGTTGCTGGGCTTGTGCTTGTACTTGTGCCAGTCTTGTACTTGGCGAGGAACTCCATGGCCTTGGACAGCAGCAAACCTGGATTCAAAAGCCACAGAGTTCTTGTCATCCTCACGTCCGTGACATGACTTTGGTCATGGCCTAACCTCACTGGACCCTAGCCACCTTCTCATAGGCAAAGTACTGAGAAATAAACATCGTAAGAGTGTTTGAAAGCGCTCCTGCCGGTGCAGGCTGCTGGAGGGAGCACAGGCCCCTGCTAAGCTTCTTTCCCCAGCCCCTGACTGCTGCAGGCGCCAGGGAGAGGCCAGATTAGCCCCGACATCCCCACAAGCAGAGCGCTGCGTTTAATGTCGGTGTGGTCACTGTGGTACGTCGAGTTGGGAAACACGAGACCACAATACATAAGCTGGGACTCTCAGCACCAGACCACGCTCTCTGGGGGTATTTTAATAGATGTGAGTGCGGTGTTTCTTGAGAACCTGCCCAGAGATCTGGAGCTGGACAATTGTTTATAGAGTCTAAGAAAAAAGAACTCCTGGGCTAGCGACAGTCTGGAAGACTTTGCTTTCCTGCATGTTCTCCTGTTGTGGTGTTTGTCCTTTTTTCTTTCTCAGTGAGAGTCTGACAAGCCCAGGTTGGTCTGGAAGCTAGGCCCAGTAGAAGCCGGAGGCAGGCTGGTGGGTGGGGTGACCCCAGCATGTGGCTGAGACCTGGTTTCTCATCCTGCTTCCCTGGTGTCCTGCCAAGGGGCCAGCAGATCCTAGTGGACAGTTGCCGGAGGCTGTGTATGAATTGTGGGTTTGTCTGAGCCAACACAAGGCAGGGGGGTTGCTTTTCTGAGAACTCCTGGCCTGGTTAAAGCTGACACCCTACCTCAGCCCACAGCCCTAGGTTCCAATGCAGCCCCCCGCCCCACCCCGTGGGCATGACCTCCCTAGCCCCAAACAACTTGTTCTCCCATCTTTATCCTGTTTTCCTCAAGAAGCCTGCCACACTGAAATCTCTTGATGTATGTCCCCTTACTAAAGGATTTGGGCCTTTTCCAAACCTTATTCAGTTCCAGTCCCTGTCAGGACTGGAAGAGCCACCAGGCCTCTGCTTCGAAAACTATTTTCTGCCTCTTGTTTTTTGTTCCTTATTGATTATTTTCAGACTTTTTAATTTCCCAGCTGGTTCACACCTCCAAGCAGGAATTAGCTCTCAGGGTGCTGGTAACCCCAACAGAAAATGTTGGGGAGCCAGCTGGACCTTTCTGGGCCTCTACTCCTACTGTCCATGCCTTGATTCGCTGGTGACCAGCCAGGTGCCAGCCCCTGCCAAGCATTTGCTCCCAGGGCAGGACTCCCATGAACCTGAGTCCCAGAGCTGTCACAGAGGGACTGCTCAGGGTCACAGCCTGGATGAATGAATCTGGCCTCTGTGTACCAAGTTCAGGGAGGCAGATGGACTTCCCAGAGAGGGAAACTCAGCCCCTGGCAGCAGGGGTTTAGAAAGCTGCTGGTCAGGGTCGGCAGGAATGCCTGGCCTGGAGGACTGTGGGGATCTGCGACCCCACCATAGGACTGGGCCTGAGCGGGGGTCAGCCACGGGCACGAGTGTTGGTGTCAGGGCTGAAGGTGGGGCAAGTTGGAATGGGGCGAGGTAAATGAGGTCAAGTGCAGGAAGGGTCCGGAAGGGGGGCAACGAGCAGGAGTGGAGCTCTGGCTGCGACCCCATCACAGCTCTGAGACAGTCCCAACGCACACACGAGGCCCAGGACACGTCCTGCTGACTCCTGGCTTTCAGTGATGCTAAGGACGGACAGTTTGAAACCATGACGGTAAAAGTTAAAAGCGCACTCAGCTGAGGGAGTCCTGCACCCTTCAAAAACGTGCACGAGCTACAAGTTCTACTGGAATCTTTGGGCTGCTATGCTCAACTTCAAGAGGAAGAAAGGAAACAACACAAAGCAAAAAAGCCAGTCTTTGTGGAAATTCAGACCTGCTAGTGACTGGGAGGCCCTGGACATTCCCACAGTCTCTCTCCACGGTCATTTCCTGGCTCGTGGGTAGACAGGGGTTCATTCATTCACAAACAATGAACGTTTGGGTTCCTGAAATTGTGACACCTAGCATCCTCTGAGCTCATGCACAGTGTGAAAGGGAAAGAGCCCTGAGCTCAACGTGGGTGGGGGATACCTCCTCTCTCTCTCTCTCTCTCTCTCTCTCCCCCCCCCCCACCCCCCGTGTTGGCCACAAGCCAACTCCAGCATGTACATATCTATACATTTCCCATGACTGTGGTGGCTGAGGTGCCCGTGACCTGCCCTCTGCAAACTGAAGACCCAGGACCCTGGACGGTGCGAGTCGGTAGGAGGGCAGGAAACCAGAGCAGGGGCTGAGCTCCCGGCTTGGCACTGTGCCCTCTTTGGGCCTCTGGTTGGCTGAAGCCCCCCCACAGGGGGAGAACCATTCGCTTCATCAGCCCACTGAGTCACATGCTCATTGCATCCACAGGCACAATGGCCTCAGGCTCTTTGAATATGCCTGTAGCGTGCCCTGGCCCCGTGCTCCCTCTCCAGTGCTCTGCGAGTCCCATCGTGACTCTTCCCAAATAAACACTGGTATTCTTTGGAGAATCTCTCTCTGATTATTTTCTTTTTAAATTTAAGTTGACAATTGTTTTTTTAAGAGCAAAGTTTCAAAGTAATGCTTAATCAACGCATGCCCTTGAGAAAGACAATACATCCCAGTACATACACTACTTTAATATGAGTGAAAAATATACCTAAGAGAAAAAGTATGTGTTTATTTTTAAAAATGATTGAACTCACATTAGCAGGATAAGAAATACCGTTACTAAAGAAGCACATTTGATAATTTTTATATTTCTTTCACAATTCTATGAAATAGTTATGGAAGAAATACTTTCTATCTAATCCACAATACTTTAAAGTCAATAGAAAGTATTTCTTCCATAACTATTTCATAAACTGTGAAAGAAATATAAAAATCATCAAAATCAAAATGGAGTTGCTTGTGTCAACCCAAACTAACAAAAGAGTAGGAGCTGGAAGGTTATGAAGAAGGATCACTATGCAGGATTCCCTGATAGTACCCACCACAAAAGACTGTCAAAAACACAGCCTTGCCCAGAGGCCACCACAGCCTTATGTAGACGCTGTTTCTGCAAGGATGTCTGCCCAGCAACTGTCCGTCCCAGACCGACTGGTTATTAGTCACAACCTCAGCCACACCTGTTATTAGTCTTTGTGACCAAGAATTATTATTTCAAAACATCTGATGTAACTCTCACTGTTGTCTTCAACACTTCCCCTGGCCTCAGGCTCTTTGAATATGCCTGTAGCTTGCCCTGGCCCCATACTCCTTCTCCAGTGCTCTGCGATTCCCATTGTGACTCTTCCCAAATAAACACCAGTATTCTTTGGAGAATCTCTCTCTGATTGTTTTCTTTTTTAATTTAAGTTGACAATTGTTTTTTTAAAAGCGAGATTTCATGATGCATTCTTGTTTGTTTCTTGCTCATTCTTGGTGAGTTATTTCAGACTTGGTTTCCTGTGTTGTAGTCCTGTATTTTACATTATTTCTAGGAACGTCAGTATGACTCTGTGTGTATACATGTACATATACTGACCAGAACTTGCGTTTATTTGGCTAAATTTCATTTGTCACACAAAAATGAACTTTAATGTTTCAATGAACTGTGTTGATTTATGTACAACCCCCTTCCTAATGTTTAAGCAAATTCAATTTCTTAAAGTAAAACTATATAAATTCCAGGGCTTAGTCACTTTTCTCAAAAATCTACAATATTCAATGTAGTTTGGCAGCATAGATTGGATCCCAGAACATGAAAAAAACTAAGTGAAAAGCAAATCAAATCTGAGTGAAGTCTGAATTTAGTTGAAAGAAAGAAAGGAAGAAAGGAAGGAAGGAAGGAAGGAAGGAAGGAAGGAAGGAAGAAAGAAAGAAAGAATAATTAATGTTTAGCTAGATATCTGGGCACCCCATGGCTGGTCAAGTTGACATGGAAAATGAACATCACAGTACCTGTACATTTTTTCAGATCAGGAAGCCACAGCATAGATCCCTAGAAGGACCAGGAGCACAGGTGTCAGACAGACCTGACACCAGCGCGTCCGCCACCTTTCACCAGCGCCATCTTCCAGACTCCTCTCGGTACAGAACTGCTGATAAGGTCTCCAATGCCTTCAGAGGTGCTGGTACTTGTTTCAGAAATCCCATCTCAGGGATACACATCTCTGCTCCCAAGAAAACCTTTGACCTAATACTATTGATTCCCAATTTTGGTCCCCTTCCAACACAGGACCACCCACTGAACACTGAACGTGACAGGGTGTGTGGGATTAGAGTCGGCAATGCCAAGATAAATTCATTTCCCAAGCACTCCTTGCCCTTTACCCCCAGAGGTTGCCTCCCAACATCAGCCGTAAGGTCTCTCATCTCCTGGTGGCCACATCTGCCTGCAGGGATTGATGACCTCGACCCTACCACACACCTGTGCTGAACTGCCCTACCCCTGCCGCCACCCACTCAGCACTACTAGTCATTGGGATGTTGAGAGTAGTGCAGGCTTTACACATCAACCAGAGGAAGGCAAAGGACATCCTAAAATAGAGGAGGGGAGAAGGTCTTCCCACCAGGGTAGCTCCACAGGGAATGAGAACATCGCCTTCTCCACAGACAGCCAACACCCCAAGCTTCAAAGCTCCTCAAATCCTCCAATAACACTGATGATTCCAAGACAGTAAGATTTTAATGGAGCAGTGACGTTCTGGAACTGTCCAGTGTGCGGTAGTTTTATGACAGTGAGTTAAGAATATTTTATTCATCTAGACACTTTTGAAATCATTTGAACATAGGCTGAGCTAAATCTAAACAATTGTTATTATATTTTGTTGTAGTTTTTAGTCATCATTTTCTTTGAAATTTTATATGCATGTAGTTTAAAATTTCAAATGTTTCTATGAACATTCATATCAAAAAAACAATCATCCCCAAGTCCTCTGTCTCTTAATTCCCTTGGGAGGAAGTTGCACTTTGTCTCCACTGATCATCTCAGAATTTTTCTCTCTGTTTCCGAGTACCGTGCTCAGTTGCTACCAGCGCCCTTCCTCATTCAGTGTCAGGCGTCATCTATCTACTTGCAGTGGATATGAGGATTTGATTCTCTTCCCTCCCGCTGGTCCCCCGACCCCACCCATCACATTCATGCACCTTCCAGATGTTCTGTCACGGTTTTGTTTAGGTCAGTGTTCAATGTTTACATTATTGTGAATAAAGATCATTCACAGCTGAGCCATGAGCTCACCGCATAACTTTGTTTTTCCTGAACTTCATACTGGTCTTGTTTGCTTTGTTTTTATGCTTTTATTATATATGCAATCTCAAACTATATTTCATCTGCCTGAATCTCTTGTCAAGGCATTTGGAATCATAGAGTTCACTGTCCCCAGGATGTCTCTCTGAGGTCCTTGCCCTGCTTCACTTGATGGTCACCTCTCAACCACAGGAGAAGCTAGCATTCCAGGATTGCCCTGAACCAGCAAAATGTACACTCCCATCCTCTCTCTTGAGTGTGGGAGACCTTATTTCCTGTAAGATCTTCAGTTCTTGATTTGATCCCTGGTTTGGGTCTGAGGAAGGGAGGATGGGAGTTAATTATTGGACCTTCTTATCTGAAATGCCTTTGATCTGCTTTGACACATGACTGGTAGGTGGCTAGGTGAAGACCTCTGAGCAGAAAACTGATTTTCCTTAAGAAGGACGAAGGGGCTGGGTTGTGGCTCAGTGGTAGAGCGCTCGCCTAGCACGTGCGCGGCCCAGGTTTGATCCTCAGCACCACATACTAATAAAGGCATTGTGTACAACTAAAATAAATAAATATTAAAAAAAAATAAAAAAAGAATGACGAAGATTTGAACCCCATTGTCTTTAGCTTTGCTGTTGCTTTGTGATGGAATTCTGATGCCTCTTGATTGGATGGCACTTGTCTTTTCTTTCTGGACATTTTTGGGTTTTTTTTTATTTGTCTCTGCTATTTTGAACTTCCATCCTGCTGTGAAATTTCATAGGTATTCATAGGTGTTCAGTGGATCCTCCTATCAGGAAACTCACGATCTTCACGTCTCATAAATTTTCTTGAATTACTTCTTTATGATTTCCTCTATTCTAAATATTATTTTCATTTATTTTTTTTAGATATTAGGCTTCCTTAACTTATTCTCTATGTTCTTATCTTTTCTGTCCTCTTTTCCATATTTTTCTTTTTGTTCTGTTTTTTGCACATTTCCTCACCTCAATCTTCCAATTTGAGTCTTCAATTTTGCTATCATATTTTAGTAGCCAAGAATTCTTTCATTGCCATTCCGTGACTATTTCTTTTTCAAAAAATAATATTCTTATTCTCATAGATAAAATGTTTTTCCTTTTTTCTCTAAGAAAATTGACAATAGCATTTTGGAAGTTTTCTTCTTCCTACAGAAGCTTATACCCTCTCTATTGTTGTCTCCTCTCTGTTTAGTTTCTTTCATATCAGAGTTCCTTAGATGTCTGTTGATCCTCAGATTTAAGGATCAGGGACGAAGAAGATCACTGGATCTCTGAGATCTGTGTCTGTTTGGTGAGTGTAGGGCACATGTGGGGTGACCCACTGCGCTTTGTAACTGGAAACTTCTGGTGCCAGTGTCTGTATTTAGGCAATTTCCTCTTGAGCTGATTCAAGTTCCTAAGGTTTTTCTTCTGCTTTCTCTCTTTCTTTCCTTCCTTCTTTCTTTCTCTCTTTCCTTCCTTCTCTCTCTCTCTCTCTCTCTCTCTCTCTCTCTCTCTCTCTCTCTCTCCTTCCTTCCTTCTTTCCTTCCTTCCTTCCTTCCTTCCCTCCTTCCTTCCTTCCTTTCATTGCCTGCCTGGAGGACTCAACTTCTGAGAACCACTTGGAGAAAGTCAAGAACTTGAATGCTGGCCACGTTTCTCCAGGGAGTAGGACACACAGAGAGACTCTCGTAAGGGATCTGCTTACACAATTCTCAGGGCTGCCAGGGCTGCAGAGGGGCATCAGCTCAGTCAGGAAGCAGAAGTTATCATGAAGCAGAAGTTCCTTTTTTTCCTGGAAATCTTGGTTTTGCTCTTTGGCTTTCCACTGACTTAAACCATGTTACTTAGGCTAATGTGCTTTGCAGAAGGTCAACTGACTGTGTTGACCACGTCTGCAAGTTCCTTCACAGCAACCTTTGGTTAGGGCTTAATTAAATGACTGTGTACTATGGCCTTGCTACGTTGGCACACAAGATGAGCCTTCAGTCCCCCTACTTGATTAAATGATCATTAACTCATCCGAAAGGAACACTTGATTCAAAAGCTATTTATTAAGCACCTCCTGTATGCTGGCTCTGCGTGGGCCTTTCATCCCTCCCTCCCACTCTCCATGTGCTGGTGTTCACCACCCCTGAGCCAGCATCACATCTACAGAGAAGGAAGCCCCATGTGTCACTGCGGAGGAGGTCAAGTCATCTGGACAGCAGGATGGGGACGGAGTGAGGGCTTCTCCTTAGACAAACTTCTCCTGGTGCCTCACTTAACCCGCTCCTCCCCACACGACGGCATTTGTTGCCTGTCATATGCTCTCCAGACTCTACCTCACCTTGCTAATCCCTCACACCTGCGAGGGAACCCCTGCACACTGTTGGTGGGCATGTGAATTAGAGCAACCATATGGAGAATGATCTGAAGTTTCCTCAAAAAAATTAGAAATGGAATTACCCTGTGGTCCGGCAATCCTACTTTTTGGTATAACTCCAAAGGAAATGAGATCACCACCTCCATGTTCACCGCGGCACGATTCACAACAGCCAAGACACGGAGACACTGGAATGTTCAGCAGTGGGTGAAGCAGATGACGACACTGTGATTCAAATAGTGACTATTATCCTGCCATTTGTGACAACAGGGTGAACCTGGAGGACATTATGCTAAGTGAAAGACCCAGACACAGGAAGACAAATACTCCATCATCTCACACACGTAATGTCTGACAAAGTCAAACTCAAATTGACCAAATTACATTATATTGTTCTGTTGCTGCATGTGTGAATATGTAACAATAAATCCTGCTGTATGTATTATTATTATATCCCTGTAAAAAAATAAATATTAAACACAAAGTAAAATTTATGGAAGCTAGCATAGAACAGTACTTGCAAGGAGCCAGGGGTGACGAAATGGGGGTATTTTGGTCAAAGGGCACAGAATTTCCCTTGTAAGATGGAAAAGTTCCAGGATCTAATCACAGGGATATTAATCTGTGGAAATCACTGTCAACATATATTGAACCATCATATTGTATATTTTGAATATAGTCTATCTCTGTCAATTACTTTAAATAAAAAATCACATTGCTACTTGATTAAAACAACTGCTTTGTAAGTTCTTTATCAGTTTCCATTTTCAGTCAACTTAAAATCACAAATGATTTACAGATTAAACGGCATTTGCAAACCTTGAAGGATTTCTGTTTGGAAAAAAAATAACAAACTACATTTACATGTAATTGAAAAAGAATAAACAGTCTTTAAAATTAAATGTGCTAATTTTAGTCCTATGTTCCCACAGTTGATCTAAATTAATGAGGTTTTGCTATCTACAGGATCAAGTACCCTGAGGGCTTTTATTTTATTTACTATCATTTGACACATCATTTTCCCTCTTGATAAGTTGCCTCCACACATGTCATAATGATAAGCACCCAGATTTTCTTCAGTTCCATCAAATCATTAATGCAAATTATTGACCAAGATATTCATCATAGCATTATGTAAAAGGGCAAAAATTGTAAGCAGCAAAAGCACAACTCATTAAAGTGACAGTTGTGTAGATGATACAGGTGATGTGGGAAGCTGATCATGCCACAGGGTTGGGAAAATCAAATGGCACATTTGTCACAACACAACGATGAGAATGATTTACTTTTGTAAATCAGGAGTGAAAGAGAAATGACAAAACCCACAACTGTGTGTCACAGTGTTGGGATTTATGAGTGTCTCTTTTCCATTCATTTTCCAAACTTACTGTCATAGGTTATGTAACTTATAATCATAAATATTTTACCCCAAACACATTTTCAACTAATACTTACAGAGGCTGCGCTAGTATGTTCTACTTGTTCTAATGTGAGCACTTTCCACAGAAAATTCTCTGGAGGCTTTATCCAGCAAATCAGAGTATACTCCAATCCAAATTGCCAAACCTTCAGTTTATACAATTTTTATACCTAATTAAAATATTGGTTGGGACTCAGTAACTGAGAGAAACTCGGAGCCTGTCTGCCTTCTGGGACCACGAACCAAGTGGGCAGGCAGGTCCTCTCAAGAAAGGCTTTGCCACAGCTCTGCTTCAGTGTCCTGAGCCCCAGGCTGCCTTGGTTCAGGCACAGGTTTGGATTCTGGGTGACCTGCAGCCACTAGGACCTCACCCAGAAGCCCTCCCCCTGCATTCTGTGGCCTGCTATCACTGACTGTCCCGTGGAACGTGGGGCAGCCAGGCCGGGATTCATTCTCTCTTCCCACTAAGAAAACACTTGAAAGGTGAAGGGTAATGGCCAGGCTTCAGTTTATACAATTTTTATACCTAATTAAAATATTGGTTGGGACTCAGTAACTGAGAGAAACTCGGAGCCTGTCTGCCTTCTGGGACCACGAGCCAAGTGGGCAGGCAGGTCCTCTCAAGAAAGGCTTTGCCACAGCTCTGCTGCAGTGTCCTGAGCCCCAGGCTGCCTTGGTTCAGGCACAGGTTTGGATTCTGGGTGACCTGCAGCCACTAGGACCTCACCCAGAAGCCCTCCCCCTGCATTCTGTGGCCTGCTATCACTGACTGTCCCGTGGAACGTGGGCAGCCAGGCCGGGATTCATTCTCTCTTCCCACTAAGAAAACACTTGAAAGGTGAAGGGTAATGGCCAGGCTGGGGGCGAGAGGAGGAAGGTGACGAACAAGGGAACGTGATGGTGGGTGGTGGTGATAGGTGCATGGGGCCAGGTGGAACTAACACTTGCAGGGACCTGAGCGAGTGCTTCCTGAAAACCCTGCTTTGCTACAGGGGCAGATTTTGATCTGATTAGATCTGGAGAGACTATGTGGATCCCTGCTCTGTCATTTCCTCCCCAGCTTCAGACTGCACCACTGCACGGGGAGCAGCAGAACGGTGAGTGTCATCGGTGTGCACAGCAGGTGCTGAGAAGCCACTGCGGGACGGGACAGAAAGCCTGGGTCCTGCTGGCAGGAGAGGAAGGCAGCTTCATGTGCGTGGTGCTAAGTTAAAGGAGCACCTCTGCTCAGAGATCCTGCTGTCGGACTCCGGCTGAGAGCTCCTCGTATCACTCCAGTGGCTTTTCTGGCAGAGAAGTGATCTGTGTTCCCTAAGGACCTTTATGCAAAGAGTCCAGTGCCAACCCTGGCTTCCTCAGACTGAAGGCAGATTCAGTAGATATAGTGTGCTGGGGATCCTCAAGTGAAACTGTGTAAAGAGCAAACACTGTGCCTGGGGAACCACGGTCACAGAGCGTGCACTGTGCTTGGTGGCCACTATCCAAGTCAGTGCCATCAACCAGCGCAGCCCTCGAGCACCTTTCCCATAGGTGCTGCGTCGTCGGGCTTCATGCTCCACGGGAGGTGCCACCCAGCCCTCAGTTTATGCCATTCTTATACCTAATTAAAATAATGGTTGGGACTCAGTAACGAAGAGAAACTCGGAGCCTGTCTGCCTTCTGGGACCACGAGCCAAGCGAGCCCTCGGGGCGTCTGCCTGCAGAGACGGAGTTGTACAGCCCACCGTGCACCTCAATCCATGACGCAGACCTGTCCCTGAGACGTTCCAAGTCCAACCATCTCCCTCAACGCTGTTTGGATTTCCCCGTTTCTGAATCTGCTATAGCATGAGCAGTCCCAGGTATCAAAACTCTTTGGTCCCCCAAGGCACACCTGCAGCTTCACCTGCTGTACGGCACGTCCCTGGACGTCACAGGCAGGGCATCCGTGGACTTGGGCAGGTCCCAGCAGGCTCAAGGGGTGGATGAAATTTCAGACTTCTCTGAGCCAGGAATTTGAAAGCCTTCCCTAACCTCTTTGTATCTGGCCATTGATTATCATTTTACTGGCTTTCCCTGGCGTGTGCCTACACACTTACACCTAATACATTATTCATGATCCCATCTGACAGACTGTGAGTTAAGGTGGGGCCTGGGAGTGGCTGTCAGGCTGCCGTGTGGGAGCTCCGACCCAAGGAGAGAGATTCGGGATCTCAGCAGGTAAAGGAAGATGTGAAGTGAGGTTGGGATAGCAGACATGCTTTATTTGGAGGGGACAGCAGCCCCAGCCTCCAGTTCCAGCCCCTAGTCAGACCCTTGAACCATTTTTATAGGCCTTTTTTAGGTGCAGGTCAGACAAAGATGGCATACTGCCAACAGGTTACACAAGTGAGTGCATGCCCACCAGCAATGCTGATGACCTTGAGTCCACACTCTGAATCAGGGTGTTCATGACCTTGGCTGCGTACTGAAAACGTAACCTACTGGTAGCCTCAGCGAGGAAACCTAACTTCACCCATCTTGGGCCTGCCCAACACAGGCTACGAGCCAAAACCCAGGAGTGCAACTTCCCTTTGTCCCTACCATCTCATTTCCCCTGAGAGATTTTACCCTTCTTATTGTTTCCTATTGAAAATGGACAAAGGCCTCTTATCTTCTATAGCTTCTTCCTGCTGATATGGGGAGGTTGTTCCTCCATATCTTGGAGGTTATAGAGCTCTCTCACTACATGACCTAAAGGGACAAAGTGGGCAGTGGAGGTTCCTCACCTGTATCCCTGAGAGAGAAGCTATTAATCTTAATGATAGTAACAAATAAGCCTCCTGCAAGATACCATCACCACATTACTTGTGGATTAACTTTCTTGAGTAGGTACTTGAGGTCCTCTACTGGCTCACGAGTGTATTTATGTAAATCTGGAGAATCGTGTGAGAGATCAGGGGAACACATTTGAACCTTAGTACGTGGACCCAGCTGGGGATTTCCTGTGCATTGCAGTAGGGGTGGTGGTGAGCATAACCCGATACGGTCCTTTCCGTTTGGGCTGAAGCTGGTCCTCTGGAGAACCCTCCCTCCATGTTTTGAGCATGACCCGATCTCCTGGCTGCACTCTTGGAAGGACGGCAGGGTTTTGTGTCAGACAAGGCAAATTCTGTTTCCATTCTCTAGGAGAGCCCACTGTGTTTGCCCAGGTTAACGACATATTGTAAGGTGTGGCTTGTATTTTCATCAAACTAAAAGGTAGCAGTTAAGAAGGGCGGTCCATTTGGCATCTCCAAGGGGCTTAGAGGTTTTGAATAGCTTTTTGAGGCAGCACAATTCTGAAAAGGGCAACGGGAAGTAGCTTTATCCAAGGCTCCTGGTCTTTTGGATTGGGGATGCCAAGCTGAATATAATTTACAATTAATCAATTTGCAGCTTAGCTAAGATTTAAGGATATAATCCAAGGGCTATAGAGAGATTTTTGTTGTTGTTGTTGTTTTATTTGCAACAAAGGAAGACCATTATCACTCTGAAGAACTCTGGGATCCTGAATTGCAGAATAGTTTCTTTCTTTCTTTCTTTTTTTTGTACTAGGGATTTGACCCAGAGGCAATTAACCACTAAGCCACATCCCCAGCCCTTTTTATGTTTTGTTTTGTTTTGTTTTTAAATTTTGAGACAGGGCCTCACTAAGTTGCTGAGGCTCCTTTTGAACTCACAATCCTCCTGCCTCAGCCTCTTGGGTTACTGGGATTATAGGTGTGTGCCACTGTGCCTGGCTTGAATAATTTCTTTTAAAAGACATTTATATACTCCAGTGGCTTTCTCTGTTTCAGTGCAGAAGGCTTCTGTCCATCCTATGAGAGAAGAGTGTCTAGAAATATAAGTGAATATTTATATCCACATTTATTTTGAGGGCATTTGGGTAAATTCCATTGCCAATCTTCCCACATATAGATGATCTGATACTGGGCAGATTTTAAAATTTGGGTTGTTTTGTAACCAAATTTCACAGCTTTGTAAAACCTACTGATAGACTTATGAAATCCCTTTTTAGTAAGAATAGCCCATGTCAGGTCCCAAGGTGTCCTTTGTATAACAGGTGGCCTCATGTGAATGTTTAATAACTTTCCATTGATAAGCCTCAGGAATAACAATCTTCTACCCATCTGTGAGCCATCCTGTTCATTAGCATAGTACACCCACTTATCCCATTTTTGTGTTGCTGTGGAGGGGTTATTAGGCATTTTGATTAGAAGAATCTGGGACTAGGGCCATAAGTTTATGCAGCTGTGTAGGATTCTCCACGGGAGCCAGGGGTTTGGCCACAAACTTTGCAATCTTATCTGCCATATTACTCTCTTGGCTGCTGGGGACCCATCCCCTTGGTGTCCCTCACAGCGAGTTACTGCCCTCTATCTAGGAAGCTGCACTGTTTCAAAGCTTTAATAACAGGTCTCTGTACTTTATCTGGGAATTTTAAGTTGTGAGCACCCTTCTTTCTCTCCAGATAGCAACTGGGCACGGAGTACTAGAGACCCTTATTTGGAATCTGTAGATATTTAAGATTCATCCCTATCTTAATTGTAGGGTCCCGATAAGGGCAATGAGCTCTGCACTGGGCAGAGGTGTTAGAGGCAGGCATTGGCTTCTGTGGTATCACAGCAACTTCCCACTGTGTATCCGGTTTCTCAGATGCCCTTTTCTACAAAACTGCTTCCATCTGTGAACCATTCATCCTCAGACTTATCAAGATGCACATCTTTTAGGTCTTACTGGCAGGAGTAAGTTTGTTCAATAATGCCTATACAGGACTATCTAACAGGAGGGCCTGATATTTGGGTGTGTGTGGGGGTGCTACCAGGGATTCAATCCTGGGTCACTTAACCAGTGAGCCACATTCCCAGCCCTTTTTATTTTGTATTTTGAGACAGGGTCTTGCTAATTTGCTTAGGGCCTCACTAAGTTTCTGAGGCTGCCTTTGAACTCTTGAGCCTCCTGCCTCAGCAGTTGGGATTACAGGCGTGCGCCACCTTGCCTGGCCAGGAGGGCCTGATATCTTGTTAGTCTCCCCTCTGTGAGTTAGAGATGACGTTGACTTCTAAAACTGCCTGGACTTGGGGTGGTGAACCTTCTTATGTTATTCCAAGTTTAATTAGGACGCCTCGTTAACCACAAAACCAGGTATAGCCTCTGCTTTCAAACAACTCAACCACCAGATCTAGTGTTTGGAGAAGTAAAAAGCTGGCCTCGAAGCAGGTCCCAATTTTTTAGTTAGAACCTTTAAACTAAATCCAGGCTTTCGTGTATATAGAATTTCCAGGTTGGAAGGCCCAGTGTGAGCATGACCCAGCTCAGTCTTTAAGGTCAAGTGTCCTTCAGTCCAGTGGAGAAGTTCTTTTGTCCCTTCCTTTAATGCCTTGTGTAAAGGCTCGCTATTCAGCCATGCTTGGGAACCCATACCTGACAGATATTTCATGCCCAGAAATCCTCAGAGCTATCTTTTAGACTCAGGGCAGGACAGTGAGGCAGTAGCCAGTGCTCACTCAGGGCCAACCTGAAGGCTCCTGGGGTGAGGACAAATCCCTAATGCTGGACCCTTTGAAGTGGGGTTTGGGCCTGTGTAGGAAAAAACTTATATCCATAATGGTGCATGAATTAGGGCCTCTCAACTTTTGGGGTTCCTCCACTTAAAGCGTGAAGACTCGGAGGACAGTCTTCTTGTTTAGAAGGCGAGCAGCTCCCCTCTCTTGCCACTGGGGCACTTGCTTGTGCTTGATGCCATTTCTTTCCATATCTTCTCACGAGAATTTCAGGATCAAGAGAGTTCTGGCCAAGACACAGAAGCAAAACTGTCCCATTTCCCCAATGAGTTTGGATGAAAACCGGTAATAAAATCAGGTAAACTCCAAGAGACATTGGAGGACAACCAAGTGGTCTGTAAGGACTCACAGGAGGTGACACACAGATTTGTGCTGTCAGGGTCATGAGCACTGACCATGCCAAGCTGTCTGGACACATTGAACTGGGAATCTGATCTTTCTTGAGACATGAAGGCACTGGGGTACTGGGTTCAGTGGTTCAGTAATAAATATATAATACTTAAAAAGTAAATAAAAGGGCTAGTGAATGACTGTCTGGTTCTAGGGACACTTCTCCCCTAATTTGATTTCATGCTGTTGAGACACTTGTTCCTAACTTTGTCAGTAGGTCCCTTAGTAACAGAGGGATGGGACATTCTGGGACATAGAGAAAGGAATGGGAGATACGTTGAGAGCCAATTCTGCACGTGAGAGGAGAAGTGAAGTGTCTCACCTGGAGTCCACCACGCACCCCTGTCACAGAGCACTCCTGGTTGGACAAAGGCTCGGCGGGCTGAGCCAGGACGCAGTAGGCAGCTCCAGTGCGGAGAAATGGTTCCGTTCTCTTACCTGCTACGTGGAGGTGACTCGAGGCCCCAGTGTGACGCTCATCTTGACTCCTGGCGCTCCGGGTGCTTGGGCCTGTCATTCCATGGCAGAATCATCTTCCAGTAGACCCGGGGAGGCCTCGGCGGGATTGCTCTCAGTGGCCCTGGTGGGGACCATCAGGGCACACTCTGCCATGGCCTTCCTCGCGGCAGTGAGCTCACGATGGGGCCCCGGGGCTGTCAGAGAGCTCAGCTTGTGGGAGGGCTCTTTCCTGGGGTCACTTTCAGACCCCTGGGTTAGGGAAGCCAAAAGCTGGGGTTTAGCCAATCATCTACTCGCTTGCCTCCTCTGCCCTGTCTCTACTGCTAAAAGCCTTAAAGCCCTCACTATCCAGAATAGCGACAGCTTGATGTGACTGTCCGAATGTTTGCAGGTTTCCCCTGGTGTTGGGGCCGACTGAGTGATGAGGTCCGCAGCTGTCGGGGCCCTTCCTCTGCTGACTTAGGGTCTACATAGGTGTATCAGCTAAAGCTTCTGTTCAGGAACGCGCTGGCTCCCATAACACGCAGGTTCCCCTGCGCACCTCTCCCGCCCCTAGGTGAAGCAGCAAGGCAGTGTCGCACCGGCTCCCCGTGGCCGGGCAGCTGTGATCCCATTTAGGGTCCTCCTCTGGGATACCATCACCCTCTGTCTTGTATGCATGGCTACCTCAGCGGTGACACACACATTGCTCGTGTCCCCTGCTTAGCACTTATCCTGGCCTCTTATCTGCAGTGCAGCAGCAGCCAGCACTGTCAACAGACTTGCCAGGCAGGGGGAAAAGGCAAGCTTAGCTTCATGAATTCATCCTGGCACTTATTGGGATTTCCCGAGAAATCTTCCAAACCTTCCCTTGCATGATCCCAGATCTGCTGTGGAAAAAGGACATGCAGTGGGAGCCCCTTCTCCAGCAGGTCCCGTCGGCTTGTTCTAATTTTGCCCCAGAATGAAGCCCTATGGGAAAGGTCAGGGCTGGCCTTTCCGGGTAGGCTGGTGTGGCAGAAGGGGACTGTAACCACTTAGGTGGTGGCAATAGCAGGGAAGGCATTGGAAGAGCCGGGGGAGGGTCAGATGAGGCAAGTGCTGTCGCTGAGGACGGCTCGCTCCCCACCACAGCTGGAAACCATGGCCACAAGCAGAGGTGAGCCAATCACACGTTCCCTAACGCAGAGCTCCGGAGAGGAGTCACACCCATGCATGTGGGGAACTGGACGCAGCTGTCAAAGGTCTCTGCAATGTAGTAAGAGAAAAAGTGAGAGGGAGAGCACTGCACACAGGCCCCTCTGGTCTGATTAAGAAAGACCTCAGCAGTCAGGTGCCATGCACATGCCTATAACCCTAGCTACTCGGGAGGCTGACCAAAAGTTCAAGGTCATCTAGTGTGGTGGTGCACACCTGTAATCCAGAGACTCAGGAGACTGAGGCTGGAGGATCAAGTTTGAGGCCAGCCTCAGCAACTTAGTGAGGCCCTAAGGAACTCAGTTGAGACCTTGTCTCAAAATAAAATATGAAAAGGGCTGGGAATGGTCAATGGTAGACTGCCCCTGGATTCCATCCCCGGTACTGAAAGAAAAAACCAAGGAAGGCTTCAGTATTCTCGTGTGCTTAGATGAGCACATGTGGGGTGGGGGCTAATGTCGACTGCCCAGATTGCCCCAGGGACAGGGGTTGGGGTGCCGAGGAGGCCGCGCTCTGTCCTGAGCAGGCCTGTGGCGCTTGCCGAAGCCGTGCAGTGCAGCCGCACCCCACCCTCCGTCCAGGGAAGGCAGGGAGGAACATCTGGCCCTTTTAGGGTCTGAGGTGTTCTTGAAGAAAGGCTGCGCACCCTCCCTCTCCCATGAGGCGGGAAGAGGCCGTGCTGCGTCCTGAACCAAAGGGACCGTCCAAGGCGTCCCTGCAACGTTCCAGGTGTCTGCGAGGACAGGGCACCCATGTCCTTCCTGGCTGGAGGCCGCTCTGCCCGCTCCTCTGAAGCGTGGGGAGACGTGGAGTGCGGGGAGGAGCAGGGTGGGAGCATCACCCCACGGTTCCACCCCCAAAGGCAGGGCCCATGGAGCCTGCAGGGGCTCCAGGCCTCCCAAGGGCCTGACCACAGGGTCTCACCAGGCTCTGCTGGGCGGCCAGGGTTGCCGGCAAGGCCTACACGGTGTCCAGGACAGGAGAAGGGGGCAAGGGGGGGGGGGGGGGGGCTCAGCCAAGCGGGGGGCTCGCTTGCCGGACGGGCAAGCAGAGGGACACTGTCTCTGCCTCCTCCTCCCTGAGCCATCAGAGGGTGTGAGCCAGGAGTGTGTGCGGGGAGACAGAGCCCACCCCACCCTCCCTGCCTCCCTGCAGCCCTCTTCCCCCTACACCAACAACTTGCAAATCCCCTGGGGCCAGGACTCCAGCCCACCCTTGCGGGAGGAAAGGGCTGGAGATCAAATGTGAGATTCACTCCTTAGAATGAATGTCTCTGCTTCCTGAAGCACCCGAATGCACGCCCCCCGCCCCCTCCAGGTATAAAGCAACAGGCTGACAACCTGCCACCCAACTCGGTTGGTTCCACAAGTGGAAGGCTAAGCTAGTGCTTCCAATCCCGCCCACCCGCAAGCCCCCCCCACCAAACAAATAAGGGCCCTGTCCCTGGGCCCCTGAGAGCCCACGCACAAGCAAGGACTGAGGAACACCGTCCTGTCACTCAGCTCCGCAGCATCAAAGCCAAAGAGCAGCATCTCCTTCCTCTCCTGTCCCCCAGTACAACGAGTTCAGTTTTATCCATCGTTTCTTGGAAGCTGCTTCTGACAAGTATGGCCTTGTGACCTCATGCGAGCCAGCCCATATCTACAGCTGGTTCCAAGGAAGGAACCCACACTTGCCCTTAAAGCCGAGTTGGAGTCTCAGTCCAAGGTGACGGTGACGTGCGATGCTCCAAAGCCAGTCATCATCACAGACCAGGGGAACGCAGCTTTCTGGGGTGAGTGATTGCCCCCAGCCTCTTCCCCAGCACCACCAACAGGCCTGGAGTGCTGTCTCCATGGTTGCCACATTTGGAAGAGGGCGACCCGAGCAGAGTGCACTGCCAGTGCACACCTGGGCACACCTGGTGACCCGAGCAGAGTGCACTGCCAGTGCACACCTGGGCACACCTGGTGACCCGAGCAGTGCAGTGCCAGTGCACACCTGGGCACACTGGTGCACACCTGGGCACACCTGGCACACTGGTGACCCGGCAGAGTGCACTGCCAGTGAAACGGACCTGCGGCCGTAGCTTCTGGCAGCAGGCAGGAAACACCCGCATGTGTCTTCTCCCCACGGCTTTGGGCGCTCACGCAAATCATGGGTTTGTTCGTGCCCAGGCTCGCCGCAGGCTTTCAAGGCCCTGGAGTACATTTCAGATTCCTTCTTGCCTGAGGCTCGTGGTTCCATAATGTTCAAAGCACCTTGCACACAGTTGGCACTCAATACGTATTTGCAGAACGGATGAATGTGGGAGGGGCTCCCTGCTCTTGGCTCCCATTGTGGAAAACATCTGGGGTCCCCCTGCCCACCATCTCTGGCTCCAGTGCACGAGAATGTCTGCCTGTCTTTCCGCGCGGCTGCAGCAGTGTGACAGGTGTGTGCGGTGAGATCACTAGTGGCCGCACACCAAGGGGCAAGAAGCATGTCTTCCCTTGTCCCTGTCATTTATTATGAAGGGACCTTGACTCTGGAGCCATTTTCACCAGCTGGGGTCCTCCCTGCCCTCAGCACAGCTGCAGCTGCCCACGTCACGGCTTGAGGTGGCCTTCTTTTGCCCCTTGCAGTTCTCAAGAGTTTCCTCGAGTCTCGGATTCACAGAGGAGTCTCCTGCCACTGCCCCTGATGGAAGGCAGGAATCCCTGTCCACTGCGTGCTCCGGCACCTGCTCTCTGAGCCCTCCCTGGTCTCCATTAGGTGCCAGTTTCTTCTCTCCATGGGACTGTGTCCTGTAGAACGGGGTCCCGTCTGTCGGTAACTCTGAGTAACAACATGTAGCCCTGTGACCCTGCGGTCCTGGGAGGGATGGTCAGGTGAACCCTACTATTACTCCTGCTCAGTGGCTTTGGACCTCGGCCCTGGTAACATTTTGGGGGGACAACCCGTCATTGTGGGGGCTGGGAAACTGAGTCAATGTGTGCTTGTCGGGTTCTAATCTACTCTCCAGCATCTGCACCACCGCGTCCTTACAGACATGGCCTCTTGTGGACTTCCTTCCACAGAAGCGTCTCAGAACAAACTGTCCAGCTGCTGGGGCCACTCACCTTGCTCACAGAACTGCCTCCCAAGTCCACACGGAGAATAGATCAGGACTGTGCAGTAGGAAGCCAGAGGACACTTCCAAGGCTCAAATGCTGACAACCACTGAAAACTCTGACCATGAGAGTGGCTGAGGGTGACATTTATAAATGGTGTTGTTTTAGAAAATGGGTAAAAGTCCTTGAGTGCTTTGGCCTGGTCCCGGGGACCTTGGCAGCTGGCAACTGCAGATGGTTGTGCCCAAGCTGGGCCGCGGGTCCACACAGCAGTCGCCAGTCACGAGGACAGAAGGCCAGTCGTCATTGCCCTGTCTGGGCCGCCTTGTGGAAGTGGCGGTTCCAGTACTCATGAAAGAGACTGAGAAGATGTGGCATCTTCTCGCATTCAATTGAGGTCGAATCAGGATTTGTGGAATTCAAAACTGGAGCCTGATGGAGGAATGAAATAAAACGTGGTGATCGATTGCTAGAACGGAGATTCCCAGGATGGTGACAGAGGTACAAATGTGATCTTCTCAGATGTGGGCCAGATGCAGTTAGAAATTCCCATTTAAGGAGTGTGGCTAGAGATTGCGGTTTCAAGTACCCAGAGAAGAAGTAACCTTGGAGAGAGAAGGAAAACTGCCTTCCAGGTGTTCTATGTTCAAGCCAAGCCGTTGCAGGTGACACAGGACTCCTTCACTCACTCACTCGCTCCATCGCCCTCACCTTATCCCACTTCCTTCTCCAGTACAACATTCTGAATGACAAAAAAGCTATTGTTTTCTTCCCTTTAAATACTACCCAATTCCTTAAAGTTTGTGATTTTAAGTATTTACAGGAACTTAAGCCAGTAACTTCAGAATTTCCCCACTCTGTTCTGTCCACTACTGCTCCACCACTTGCACGGCAGGGCCATGCCCCATGTGTGGGTCATCTGTGATCTGATTCAGTGGTACTCCGCGTCTGCCGCAACTGGAGAAAGGACCACCGCGTCTCGAAACTTACTCGAATGCCAATGCTGTAAGAACCGATTTGGACAACCACTTTCCAGAGACTATTATAATTAGAAAAAGGGCAGAAGGCAGAGGGTTGGGAGCTGGCAGCTGGCATTAGATGTCAAGAGGCGCCCGTGGGACTCGGAGGGTATTTTTGTGCTCTGACTACTTATAGAAACACAGTGCCTTACAGATTTTCTAGCTCATGTTCCCAGCCCAATATGTGATTTTCTTTTTCATGAAAGAATAGTAATAAAACATGATGACTGTGGGTGAGGCCAGATCCCAAGATTTTATATATATCCTTGGTGAAGGGAGAAGAGAAAAGACAAAACTTACAACTTTTAATTTCCTGCAAATATCTTGTCTCTTAAAGAACGGGGCTCGTTATGCTTTGGATCTGTGTGTGTGTGTGTGTGTGTGTGTGTGTGTGTGTGTGTGTGTGTTTTGTGGACACTTAAGATCCAAACCAGGGCCTTGTGCATGCGAGGCAAGCACTTTACAAACTGAGCTGTATTCCCAACTCCTGGTTTGGATCTTAAATGTCCCCAAAGCTCATGTGTTGAAGGCTTGGTCCCAGCTGATGGCACTACTGGGAGGTGGTGGAAACTCAGGAAGTGGCCCAGCAGGAGGAGGTCCGTCCTTGGGCGCACGCCTTTGAGAACTACTTCTGTCTCTGGCCTCCTTGTCTTCTCTTTCTGGCTCTGCTTCCAGCTGCCACGCGGTCAGCAGTTTCACCCACAGTGGCCGTGGCTCCTGGCCATGGCTCTGCCTGGCCACAGGCCCACACTGCTGGGGCCAATCCACTATGGGCTGAAACCACGAGCCCAAATAAATCTTTCTTCCTTGAATTGTTTTTTCCAGGTATTTTGTCTTAGTGACAGAAAGCTGACTAAGCAGAACTTGCTGTGTCCTCTGGGCTAATGGCCTTTCTTCTGGAAAGCTGCTGAGAAGGGGCCATCCTGTGACTCCAGTTTCCAGGAGCTAGACTCCTCCTTTGCGTAACACAAAGGACGTAATTATAGTGGTCAGAGCTGTGTTTCAGCAGATTGTCATTCTTCAGAGTGACTTTTTAGGATGGCTTTCTTTCCTGAATATACATCTAGACTGCAAGGTCAATATTTGCTGGTTAATTCTGTGGAGCTGGTGCACAGATCCTCACAGGCAGTCCTGAGCAAAGAGCTGCAGACTGTAGGGAGCCCAGCAAGACTGGCAGTCTCTCCTTCCCGGCACTAGAGAAGATCATTGCAAAGGAGATAGACCATTGGCAAAGAAAGAGAAAGAAGGAAGGAAGAGCAAGGCAGGTGAGGTCAGATGGAAAGCAGAAGGAGGTGAGTGGGGTGGGGCAGCTCAACCTGCACAGATGGCTGGTATTTCATCTGATGAGCGAGTCAATAAGAATGCAGAGGGCTGGGGCTGTGGCTCAGCGGCCCGGGTTCGGTCCTCAGCACCACATAAACATAAATGCATTGCATTGTGTACAACTAAAGTAGATAAATAAATATTAAAAATAAAGAATGCAGACTTCTAGAAACAGACAGATGCTGGGTCGTGCACTCTGATATTTCGAGGAACCACAGGGCAGGAGCAACCCGACTCATTTCCACAAATGAACTCTTCTTCTGCCGATGACCCCCGGAGGGGCAGCTAGCTCACGGCAGCTGAATCCCACGAGGAGCGAGTGAGTGGAACGAAGAGACGGCAGTGGGGAAGTGAGGGAGCTCCTCTGTGAAGCCACCAGCTCATTCACTGCAATGAGCTGCAAGTGACTTCGAAGACACACACAACGGTAAAGGCATCATGTGGCATCACGCCACCTCCCAGTCCTCTGGAGTGTGCTGTCCCCACGAACGGCACCCTGTCCACCTGCATGTCCATGTGGGACACTTCAGTCACCCACACATCCTTGCTTTCTCCATGGTCTCAAGAGAGTGGTCGCTTCCCACAGGGAATGAGGTCAGGAGGAGGCTCGGAGGAAGCTTCTGAGGTTTTGGTGGTGATTCATTTTTTTTTCCATTATTATTCTCTAATTTCTACATATCTCTAGCTATCTATCTATCTATATCTTATTATTCATTATCATTTTTCAAATTGTAATATCATTACTATTCTTTAAACTCTACATGTATAAACTCTTTTGAATCCATGAATTTTTTTTCACAGTAAGAAAGGTTTCTTAAAGACCAAAGTGAGGCCAGGCGTGGTGGCGCACGCCTGTAATCCCAGCACTTGGGAGGCTGAGGCAGGAGGATCGTGAGTTCAAAGCCAGCCTCAGCAATGGTGAGGCACTTAGCAACTCAGTGAGACCCTGTCTCTAATAAAATACAAAAAAGGGCTGGGGGGTGTGGCCCAGTGGTCGAGTGCCCCTGAGTTCAATCCCCAGTACCAAAAAAAAAAAAAAAAAAGAAGACCAAAGTGAGACTCTAGATGAACGTCATTTTTCTTCATAACTGTCACAGGACTGTGAACCACGTACTTCAGGTCCCTCACTTAAAACGCAGGAACTGAACCCGTGGAAAAAGACTGCTTTCTGTGCTGACTTTGTGCAACTTTTGTGCAACTCAGTCGACGGCAGGTAGGTTTGAAGGCTCCATTGCCACACTTCCCAACAGAATCCCGGTTTAATTAAAACCAGCCCACGCAAAAGTGACCAATTCAACTTCCCTTCCCTAGAAAGAAATCGCACAGCTTTATTATGCAATCAACCTTAAATGTCTGAACAGCCTTCCTTTAGCCTTCTGCAGATTTTCTATGCTTTAAGGCCTCTTTTTTGAACAAAGCAACAATATATCAAGGTTGGCAAGTCGAGGGGGGACGAAGTCTAGTGGGGCTGCCTGCGAGGAACGCCAAGTCTCCTAGCACTGTCTCCTTCCCAGAGACAACAGGTAGAGGTGCCACGGAGTGGGGGGTGTGTGTGTGTGTGCATGCGTGTGTGCATGTTGCACGTGTTGCGGGGAGAGCACAAGGGATGCTTGTTAAGGTCTTCCTTGGCCGAAAATAATTGTTGAGTGGATAGTACGAAGGCAACATACAGTGGTCTCTGAACGCAGGCAGCGATCTCTGCCTGTTGTGAGCTATTATTCCCGTACAGCAGGGCAGGGAAGCGCAGAGCCACATATTTCAATGTAAATACTTTCTGATAATGTGGAACAAGCATTCTGTTTCTCATTGTCCCTGTGAGCTGAACTGCACTTGAAATCAGGTTAGCATGAGCTAAATTCAATCATTGTGTGACCTGATTGGGCATCTGCAACCTGGGGTATTGAATATCCTACTTTATGTTGTTTTTATTCTCAATTTCATCTATTTATTTCCTTAGAGACCACAGAGCAATAGTAGGCAGCAGAGTAATGAAATGTGGTAAATCTGGTTAGAGAGAAATATGACTGAAAATACTCTCCTTCCTTTCATCTCGGTGGCCCTGTGTTTAGTGTGGCTTACTATGTTTTACAAAATACTAAAACTAGTTCTCGGGAGGAAAGAGGCAGGCAGAATTTACTGCTCTGAGAAACAGCCTACTGAATTTTATATAAAAGTTCTTTGTTTTACAGATATGCCATAAAAACCTAGGTTATAATCATTAACTGCCATTTATACAATGTGCTGAGTTCTTGAGGGCTCTTCTGAGGTGGTAGGTCCCTGGGCCCCCACGTGTGTCCGGAGGGCTCTGCCTGTCCTAGGGTCTCCCCACCACTGACCAGCTGCATGGTCAGGCGACCAGTGGAGTGGCAGGGAAATAAACACATCCTGAGACCGTGGAATCCTTGATACTGAGCACCCTCAGTGAAGGTCAGGCCTTCCTGCTGAGAACCGAAGTCCACGCTTATGTCTCAGTTCTCAGTGCGTAAGCTGGGAAGATTTTTTGAGTATTGGTCCCAACTAATTAAGAATGATTCTCAAGGGGCTAGCAGGGGAGAGGGGTCCCCCTCCTATACAACCAGCCTCTTGGGGACTTTTTCAAGCATATAAGCTCCAGGTGACACCTTGAAACCACTACCTGCTGCTGAGTGAAGTGAGAAATGTTCTGGAAGGGAGTGACGTCTGCGGGACAGTGGAGGAGAGTGATCAAGAACTACTCATTTGCAGGAAGGTTTTCAAAGAAATTGTATGTACACAGAGACTACTGACAAGCTTGAAAATTGCCACATAAACTTGTCTTTTCTGTTGTTTATGTCACACAGTGACTCATTGTGGCTTAGCAGAAAGAATGCCGCATGGCCAGCAGTTCCAGGTCCTCTTTCTGTGTCACTAGCATGAGCTCAGGACAGTCACTTTGCTTCTTCTGGCTGCTTCTTTTGGGCAATGACACACGGGGTCCGAAGCCCAGTAGGACAAGTGAAAGGGCAATCAGAGAACTGAAGAGTCCTGTGACAAGGGAGGTACAGGGTGTGAGGGACAGCAGTTAACCTAACTCAGGGGTCCGCCAGGCTGCTGGAGGAACTTATGTCCATTAGAAACACAAATTGGAAGATCTTCAGATAACAGAACCATGTTTCCTACAGTCCGTTAGACTTGGTGTAAGTACAGCTCTCCCTAGCCTTTCCAGGGAGTCTAATTTGGGTAGCAAGTCTTCAGTGAAAAACCATTTTTAAAAAATAAACAAATAAAAAGAAAAGAAAAAAAAATCTTGATAAAAAGTTAAAAATTCTTTCCTTTTGAGTTCAAAACATTCTCAGCTTCTCTTCTCAGCAATCGTAGGAGGGCTGTGTGGAGCGTGGTGCTCCACCCTCCAGGCTGCTGGAGTGAGAATTCCTGGAGGCAGGTTTAGGCTTCGGCGGCTCCAGGCTCTTTGCTGAGTGCCCATTGGTCTGGAGAGTTTAAATCAGCGCACCTCCAGCGCCCAATACTTGCTGGTCCACACTAGAAGACTGCACCCCAGGGATCTCCCCTCGTTCCACTCCTGTGGCAGGGGAGCCAATTCCTAGTCCTCTACATTACCTGTGGACCCCATGTTCCTGGTCTCCCATTCAGTCTCCAACCAATTTTTCAGTTTCCCGCCAGATGCTCTCTCCCAGCAGGTCCTGCAAGCAGTTGGAATGGAGGGCGAGGGGTAGAGCCAGGTGGGTTTCTGAGACCAGTTATCCCCTGTGTAAACCTCTCTCCAGATTTGGCTTTCTCCTGGTCACTTAAGCACACTCTATGTCTGCTGCGTGTGTTTCTGGGCCTCTATTTCAGTCCAAACTCGGGTTTGCCAGGAATCTTCCTCCGTTGCTGACCTTCTTCCTGCAGTGCAAAATGGTTCCTTCCTGTGTCCTCCACAGGCCACCTGGAGAGACTGTGGCTTCTTTCCCCACACACGGATAGGTGGCATCCTTCAGGTTTGCTGGGCAGTGTCCTTGGTCTCTAAACACTCCATGGGCTCCTTTAATTCCCTCATCCCTCTACCATGCTCACCAGGACCTGGGTGGCTGGAGCTTCCTGCGCGGCTCCGGCAGCTGCTGTGCAGCTGGGGATTCTTCCCTTATTTTATTATACCCAGCCTCCTGTGTCCCCAGTCTGCTTTGAATGTCCAGTTTTAAGTTCCAGTAAAGGCCCTCCCCCTTTCTTTTGTTCACCCACCTTGCAGAGAAGCTGCTTGTCTGCTTTCCAGGTTTCCTGCTGCTGGGCAGCCGGGAGGCAACCTCCCCTATTCGGCCATCTTGGACCTCTGGGTAGCAAGTCTTCAGACCTGTGTTCTCGCACGCAAACGCAGAGGAGAGGGAGCCCAGGCTAATTTGCCCAACTTAATCTACACAGATAGCTTCTCATGTTTTCATATTAATGTTCTGAGGTGCTTACTGAGCACTTTCCCTCATAATCCCTACTTCATGACCTTGTGTGTACACTGTATGGAAATATTATCTATCTCTAGCTGCATAACAAACTAATTCCAATGCTCAGAGGCTTAACACAGCCATAGAGATGTGTGTCTTGCTACTTCTGTGGGCCAAGGATTCAAGAGTGGCACGGCTATGGGATGGGTGACCTAGGCAGGACTCTTGGGTGCCATCTGGGGAGCCCCCAGTGATGGCCCCTAAGGCAAGCAGGGACTTCACATCCTCTCCCCCACCCATGTATACTATTGACTATAACTGTGACTTCTGTCCCCTATTCATTCCCACACAATTCAGCTTTTTGGTGACTATCTCCTCTTCTCTGGGTCACTAATTTTTGGAACTGGGGAATTTCTCTCCTCTCCTTTCACAGTTTATAAGATATGCTAGGCCCTGGCTGTTTCTTAACAGTTCTTTCTAGTTCACAGTATGTTTCCTTTTTCAGTCAATAAAGGAATAGCCTTCTGATAGCCTCTTGTTCTTTAATCTTGAGGAAGATACACAAAGAAATGCCTGAGATTCTTATTGGCCACAAGTAGCTCTAACATGGAATACCCCCACCCCGCCTCTTTTTTTCTCAGGCCTGTTTTTCATCACCTTTGTTATGTGGGTAAGTAGTGAATTAAATTGGAAAAAGAGCATAAACTAATATTTTTTTCCAGAACATATGTGAATTGATCTTTTAAAAATAAGGTGACAAAATAAAACTCATACAAGACTACTGCAACCTAAGATCCCTGCTCAAGTCACTCTCTTTTCACTAGTCATTAGTAATTAAAACTTCTTAAATGGCCTAACGTGATTAGACCATTTAATTTCATGCTACAGCAGGTCACATTGTGAGACCTGCTCCCTAGTTCTCCTGGCTGTGAGTGTACTGCTTGGCAACATTTTCTGAGAATTTTGTTTATTTCTAGAAATTTCAGTGAATTCAGAAGTTAAAAAAATTGCAGTTTATCTTAGGAAAGCATTTCATAGTCTTACTATCAGTTTGCATAACTATAGTTAACCATTTTCTATACAGGTAATGTATCTAGAAGACAAATAGTTTCTTGTTCCATTTTCTATACTATCAAAAAAGGAAATACATTTCATTGAAATTATGCTATATTTCTCTCCTGCAAAGCAGCTCTCCAAAGAAGACCAGAATTTAACAATAATAACAAGATCCCTCCCCTGCAGGAGGGAAGACTCAGCTCTTCAACAGAGGCCCTGGCTCCTTGCTGTAGCCAAGAGGTGCCCACCTACCAGGCCTCCCTTCTACTTTCCTCCAGTATTTCTCTTTCTTTAAGTAGATCACTTGTTGGCTGTCTAGAGCTTGCATTTCTCAAGAGGGGAAGCACAAGAAGTTAGTTAAACTCAGGACTACAAGAACTCATATATATATATATTTTTTTTTCGATTCTTATTAGAGGAGGAAAAAGAAAGAGTAGGACGAAGTTGTAAAACCTGCAGGGGACTGAAGGATCTTCAGAACTGCTGTATGGTTCCCCACAATCAAAGGTTGGCTCAGCGGAAGCTAACTTTCTTTTTTCTTGTGACTATTGCCTTCTAAGTGGTCAGAAGCCACAGCTGTCTAAAAGCAAAAAAAGCGAGGAACCTGAAAACCTGAATTCCAACCTTAACACTATCATATATATAATTGGTTGCCCAACTTTGAGCAAATTTTATAAATTCTCTTGACATCATTTTTCTCATTTCATAAATGAAAATGGTAAATCTCATAATATTATCAATGCAAAATGAAAAATGGGGGTGAAAAAATTTTAAATCTTTTCGTGAAACAAAAATATTCAGGACCTAGAACAGTGCCTGCTAATTATATAAACTATGTCCAAACAACATTTCACTTTTAAAAATTCAGAAAGTTAGCACTTTTCACAAGATTCGTCTATTAAGGGTTTATAATTAGCTTTTTCCCCCCTAGAAATAGAAGTTACAAAAGAAGGCTTAGGTAGAGAGTGGGCTGCACAGACCCTGTGCTTCTGTCCAATACCAACAGCGCTGGTTACATTATGTGGGTAGTGGCTGGCCCTTCCAGGGACTAAATCCTCACCATGGGGTATGTACTTCTTCATTCTCAGTACTTAGAACAGAGTGGAACCCTGTACTCAAATTTTTTACTAAGTGTCTGCTCAGGGAATAGTTCTCAAACTCAATAGCTACCTAAAAAGAAAAAGGTAATCAGAAAACAGGGGAAGATTCAAAATGGCGGATTAGGGAAGGCTGCACTGCCAGTTGCTCACTGGCTTGGCTTAAAGCAGTAGGAGTACTGCTTCTCAGTGAGGTGGGTGAAAGAGGGAGTTCACTGAAATCCAGTATTGGACAGAGTCTTCTGAAGACTCAGAAGTTTGGGTGCACTGAACCAAGAACAAGAAAGAGTACACCGGAGCCACACTGGTTGTGGCAGTGGAAGTGGTGGCCAGGTTCACTGCAGAGGACAGGGATATCAGAGAGAAAAAAACACAAGGGAAAAAATTAGCATGGAGAAACCTGGAGAACAGAAAAGCAGCTTGAGCTTAGCTGATCCAGAGGCTATGCAGTGAAGTGGAGTTGGAAAAGTGCTCTGTGTTTCTCAACTGGTGAGTGGAGAGCTGAGACAGGAGCCATGTTGAGGAGCCCAGGAGATCATAGCAAATGTTGCCACAGTGACCAGGCAAGTGCCTACCATGTGACCTAGGAGGTACGTAGCAGAACATGAGTAAAATAGGCACAGACAAGATTGTGCCCAGGGGAAGTCAAGTCAGAGATATGGAGGGAAATGAAACTCGACTTCCTTTTGAATCTGACAGGTCATGTGACCAGTGGAAGAGGGTTGGGAAACTGAACAAACAGGTGTGTATACATTCTGGAACTAAGCCTGGAAAGGCCATATTCATGGGCAGCAGAGTGTGTGAGGCCTTTCAGGGGTTAGCTCCCCTTCCCCATTATTGGGAATTCTTGGGAGGCTCCTAAGATCCAGACTCCTAAGAGATTGCCATTTGACTTGTCCTAGGGGGTGTCCATCTAATCTTTCCAGATCAGGTACCAACCAACAAAGCCCCTGAGGCCTGATTAAACCTAAGCCTCAGGCAATGGAATGCCCCTCTTAGAACTCTGCAGCAGTCCCACCCTGAGAGTGTAGTGATCTGGTCTGTCTAGACACAATTCTAATCAAAAGCATTTCCCAGGCCATCCTATCTCATACTGGTGAGAAGGGGAGCTAAGAGTTATTTCATCTAGCTTCAGTTTTAGACCATTCAAGGTGGAAACTCAGTGAGGAAGGGGTTAACAGAGGAAGTGTTTAACAACCTTGCTCTAAGGGGTAATGATGTAGCCTTGTGTCATTGTGACCAAAATACCTGAAAAGAACAACTTAAAGAGGTGGAAAAGTTTATTTGGGCTCATGGTTTCAGAGGTTCAGTCCACAGTCAGCCCACTCCATAGCTTTGGGCTCAAGATGAGGCAGAACATCATGGCAGAAGGATGTGGCGAAGGGAAGCACCTCAGAACATGAAAGCCAGGAAAGCAGAGAGCTCCATTCACCAAATACAGAATGTAAGCTCCAAAGTCACTACCAGCAGTGTCCCACTTTCTCCAACCACATCCTACCTGCCTACAGTTACCACCCAGTTAAGTCATCAGTAGATTAATCTACCAATTAGGTTACACCTCTCATAATCTAATCATTTCATCTGAAAAATCTTGCATTGTCTCGCATAAGAACTTTTGGAGAATACCTAAAATCTAAACCATAACAGGGTACAAAGTCCAAGAAAGAACAGAACGGAGGACAGTCAGGCATAGGCAGTGATCATCTATCCTTATCAATAGTTTTGACCACCTCAGCAGAGACAATTCTTCCCTTTTTCATTAAGAAAGTGTTTTCCTCTTTATTTTTTTTTAAATTTTAGTGTTCTTGCTGTGCCAATTGGTTTGTCTATGTGTGTGTATATTTTTTCCTTATTTTTAAAGCTTTTTAATGATTACTATTTTTCTTTATCTTGTCTTTTAAGGGTTAGGGTTGTTTATTTGTTTTGTTTTGTTTTTCTTTTCCTCCTTTCTTCTCTAATAGCCAAATTCTCTTGTTCATTCTCCCTTTACTTTTTTTAAAAATTTCTTTTTCTCCTGCTTTATGGCCCTGATTTGCCAAATCTCTTCTTATTTCTCTGTTCACATTTTGACATTCTAAGCTTCCTTTTATTATCTTATCACATTTTCTCGTAATGAACTATATTTGTACCATCTTTGAGAACCATTTGGTTTAGATTACTCCTGCCCACTTCATTCATGTTGTTGCAGTTATAAGTACTGCAGATGGTATAGTTGACACCTGTTGTTTTCTCTATTGCCAGACCTATTTCACAGGTATTTGTTTTGCTGTTGGCAACTGCTGACCTCACAATTCCTGTTTTTGTGGTTATTAGTGTTGTAATGTCATAGTAAGGACCAGGTATTTATTTTAAAGCTGTATATTGCTTGTTTCTGTTGTCATTGTTTGTTTCCCCCTTTCTGTGAAGTGATGGGAATCTACTGGGATACAACAATTCACAGGGTAGAGACTGCTACTGACCCAGCCAAGAGGGGGCAACTTGCTCCACACAACAATTAACCACGTTCAAGCATCAGTGATACTTTAGTGCAAAAAACAGAAGAGGCATAAATCCAAAACTAATGACCAGACCCCACGTAGAAATGGCTAGAGGGGGCCCTCAGTTCCCACTCATGAACATTCACTCCTACAACAAAAGCAGAGAGAATCAGCATAAAGGCTGTGGACACCACTCCTACAAGGGGACTTAATGTAGATCAATCCCAAGCCTTGAGAATACACATAGTTTTTAAGTGAAGAAGAGCAATCAGAGAGAGTGTACCCCATGTACTCTGTTGTATACAACATCACTGATAGATTTACAAAGAGGACCCCACTCTTTTGAGACCAATAGGAAAGTGGAACCCTCAAGGTCTGACATTGTAACAATACATTAATCATCATCAAAGAACTAGCAGGGAAACTATACAAAGCCCATTTGAAAATATATTGAAAAATCCACAACCTGATATCCCAGAACATTTTGGTAAGAGATGGCTATGCCCTAAAAAGGCTCACAGATAAAAGTGGAAGAGAAATCTATCCCAATAGATGTATAAAACCCAACACAGGAATTCATGAAGCATGAAAAAACACAAGGTAATGTGATGCCCCCTAAAATTCATAATTCACCGGTAATTGATTCCAAAGATATTGAGGTGAATGAAATACTAGATAAAAAATTCAAAAGAATAATTATAAAAATGACTAACAAATTATAAGAGAACAAAGAAAAACAACTGAATGACTAAGGAAATCATTATAGGATATGAATGAGAAATTCAATAAGGAGAGAAAGAGAGATTGCAAAAGAACCAAGCAGAAATATTGGGGAAAAAAAGACACAATAAATCAAAATGCTCAAATGAAAATCTCTACTAGCATATGAAGACAGAATCTCAGAGCTGGAAGACAAAGTGGCCAGCCTTGAACATTTTGACAGTATAAAAGAAAATAAAAGAAGTATACCACAATCAGAATATACAAGAACTCTGGGACAACATTAGAAGATCAAATTTAAGAATCAGTGGAAATGAAGAGGTTTGTAAGATGCAGTCTAATGGAATGGATAACCTCTTCAAGGATATAATAATAGAAAGATTTCCAAACACTGAAAATAAAATAATTTTTATCTAGGTAAAAAATGATTCAGAACCCCAAATAGACAAGATCAAAAAATAATTTCTCCATGACACATGATAATTAAAGATGCTTAACATACAGAACAAGGATAGAATTTTAAAAGCCTCCAAACAAACAAACAAACATCAATAACAACAAAAACACATAGGGTCACATTTAGAGGCAAGCCAATCAGAATTACTCTTGTTTCTCGGGCTTGGAATAATGTATTCCAATTCCATAAAGAATACAATTGTCAACCAACATTTCTACATTCAGTAAAGCTATCAATTAGAATTGAAGGAGAAATAAGAATCTTCCAAGATAAGCAGAAAGTCAAAGAAATCATGACTACTAAGCTGACACTACAGAAAATACTTAAAGAAAAACTCTACAGAGAAGAAATCAAAATAAACCTCAGAGCTCACAAATGGACAATTCTCATTTGAAGAGTAGCTAAACAAATGGGAAATAGGACCAAATTAAACTTTAGAAATAAATCAAAATGGCAGAATTAACAAACATTTCTCTATAATAACACTGAATGTAAATGGTCTCAGAGATTGGTTGGAAAAATGATTTTAAAAACCAACATTTCACTGTGTGTTATTTGCAAAGGACTTGCTTTATAGGCAAAGACAGGAATAGACTAAAGGTGAAAGAATAAAAATTGATATACCATTCAAATGGAATCCATAATCATAATCCACCCAGTAACTTCCCAGCCCAGAAAGCCTGGGTGATCCTGGGTCCTATCCCTCTCTCAAAACCCAACACTGTACATTTTAAAAGTAAAAAATGTTGTACTTGCTTTGGCAGCACATACACTAAAACTGGAATGACACAGAGAAGGTTAGCATGGCTCCTGTGCAAGAATGATGTTCACATTCTTGAAGGGTTTCATATTGTTATAAAAATTATAGAACACTGAAGGAAGAAGTTGAAGATGACACAAGAAATGGAAAGAACTGCTAAGTTCACAGACAGGCAGAATTAATATTGTTAAAATGACCATGTTACCAAAAGTGATCTACATATTCAATGCAATCCCCATGAAACACTAATGACATTTCACACATAATTAGAAAAAAGCAGTCCTAAAATTCATTTGGAAGAATAAAAGACCCAGAAAGTCAAAGCAACTCTGGGTCATAAAAGTAATGCTGATGGTATCACAATACTGACTTCAAACAATGCTACAGAGCCACAGTAACAAATCTGTATGTTATTGGCATAAAAACAGACATAGATCAGTAGAACAGAATAAAAGATGCAAAAATAAACCCACACAAATACAGTCCTCTGACCTAGACAATAGTACCAAAAACATTTTGGAGATGAGACAGACTTTTAAACAAATGGGGCTGGCAATACTGGTTATCCATATGTAGAAGAATGAGACTAGATCCTTGTCTCTCACCCTGCACAAAAGTCAAATTAAAATGGATTGAAGACCTAGAAATTACATCAGAAAATATGCAACTCCTAAAATAAAACATAAGTTGAACACTCCAATATATGGGCAAAGGCAATGACTTTCTCAATAGGACTCCTAAAGCTCAGAAAATAATGTCAGGAATTAATGAATGGGATGGTATTAAATTTAGAAGTTTCTGCACAGCAGAGGAAACAATTAGGAATGTAAAGATAGAACCTACAGTATGAGAGAAAATCTTTGCCAGCTGTTGTTGTGACAGAGAATTAATATGTAGAATATATAAATAACAAAAAAATTTAACACCAAAAAACCCTACAACAAAAAACAAACGGGAAAATGAACTAAGTACACACTCCTCTAAAGAAGAAATACAAATAGCCAACACATATATGAAAAAATATTCAACATCTTTAGCAATTAGGGAAATGCAAATCAAAACTATCCTGACATTTCATCTCTCTCCATTTAGAATGGCAGCTGTCAAGAATACAAATAATAATAAATGCTGGAGAGGATGTAGAGAAAAAGGAACACTTTTAACACTGTTGGTGGGATTGTAAATTAGTATAACCACTTTGGAAATCAGTATGAAGACTAGAAATGGAACTGCCAGATGACTCAGCTATACCACTCCTCAGTATTCACCCTAAAGAATTAAAGGCAGCATACTACTGAGACATATGCATATTCATGTTTATAGTAGCACAGTTCACAATAGCCAAACTATGGAACCAGCCTAAGTGTCCTTCAGTGGATGACTGAATAAAGAAAATATGGTATATAGACCCAATGGATTTTATTTAGTTGTAATGAAGAATGAGATTACATAATTTGCAGGAAAATGAATTGGAACTTAAAGAGCATTATATAAAGTGAAATAAGCCAAACTCATAAAGTCAAACGTCATATATATATGTATATATATATATTTTTTATATGTGGAAGCTAGAGAGGATAAAGGAAAATAAAAGTGGTGGTGGGAAATCACATGAAAATCAATTGGGAATCAGTACGGTAAAGGAAAGTTACCAGGGGGAGGGTGGAAGGGGAGAAAGAGGAAATACTGGGGAATTATATTCATACATCATGTGCATGCACGAATATGTAACAATAAATCTTACTGTTATTTATAATTATAATGCACCAATAAAGCTGGGAAAACAATCACTGCTCAGTTTTTCCACTTCAAAGAAAAAAAGATCATGAGAAAATAAAGACTGCATTTTGGCATATTCATATGATGAAATTTATACATATCTTAAAATAATATTTTTGATGCATAAAAACATAGGTCCATATAAAACAATGGTAACTGAAAAAATCAGGATATAAAGCAAGAATGTTCTCAGTTTTGTAAATATAAATATATACACATACATACACATGAAGGTCTATAAGGGCCAATGCAAAAATGTTAAGGATTTTTTCTGGGAGGTATGGTTTGGGGTGATTTCTTATTTCCTTCTTTACATTTCTGTATAAACTTTTAAAAATTAAGCTGAGTCCCAAGGGGCCAAAACCTCCAATTGAAGCTGCTGTAAAACCAAAGGAAAGGTTTTCCTCTGTGACTGCAAAGCTGGCTTCAGGCACCTTCTCACTGGGCCTCCAAGGCGAGAAAACCAGGTGTGTTCTTTTTGTGGTGACAGTGTCAGGCTGCCAGCACAGAACCCAAGGTTGAAGGTGAACTTCTCCTCTACTAACCTGTAAACAAGACATACCTCTCTATTTACTCGGATCTGCTTTAATGCCACTCAGTAAAGTTTTATTTTTCTCCCTTTTTGACATTTCTGATATATTTTTAAACTGAATTCTTGGTTTGAGGTTGCTTGGATAACTTGATGCAAATTTGGGCTGAAATCCACTTTTGGGCATGGGGGGCTTCTTAGGGATGATTCTCCTCTACTGCCTCAGCACCAAGGTAATGTAGCCTATGGTCCCCGGTAAGGAAGGGCATGGAGTGTTACCTTTCTTGGGTGCTGAGGACATTGCCTTTCAAAGTCCCAGCAAAATGTGTGTGCTGCGGGGGGCAGTGGGCAGCTCCAGTCAGACACCTACCTTTGGCAGTCCCTCTACTTCTGTCTTTCCCTCACTCCTCAATGTCATCAAATCCTCAGCTAAGTTTCACATCTGGGTTATCAAATTTCTTAAGAGCAAAACCAATTTCGAATATTATGCTTATTTTTGTGGTTTCTCATTTCCGCATTTTTTATGTTTTATTCTAATTTGTTATATTTGACAGCAGAATGCATTACAATTCATATTACACATATAGAGCACAATTTTTCATATCTCTGGTTGTATACAAAGTATATTCACACCATTCCTGTCTTCATACATGTACTTAGGGTAATGATGTCCATCTCATTCTACCATCTTTTCTACCCCCATGCCTCCTCCCTTCCCCTCGCACCCTTTTGCCCTATCTAGAGTTCATCTAATCTTCCCATCATCTCTCTCCCAACCCCCATTATGAATGAGCCTCCTTTATATAAAAGAAAAATTTCAGCATTTTTTTGGGGGGGGGGATTGGCTAACTTCACTTAGCATTACATTCTCCAGCTCTATCCATTTACCTGCAAATGCCATGATTTTATTCTCTTTTTTAGCTGAGTAATATTCTATTGTGTATATATACCACATTTTCTTTATTCATTCATCTACTGAAGGGCATCTAGGTTGGTTCCACAGTTTAGCTATTGTGAACTGTGCTGCTATAAACATTGATGTGGCTGTGTCCCTGTAGCATGCTGTTTTTAAGTTCTTTGGTAACCGAACAGACACTTCTCAGATGGATGATACACAATCAATCAACAAATATATGAAAAAATGTTCAACATCTCTAGCAATTAGAGAAATGAAAATCAAAACTACTCTAAGATTTCATCTCAATCCAGTCAGAATGGAAGCTATTAAGAATACAAACAACAAATAGACTGGTAATTCTTAATATCATTTTGATTCTTTGATGCTTTTGCATATTTAAAAAAATTGATGCAGAATTATTGTTTTCAGTGAAAGATTAGTTTGAAAAGCCAGGTCTGCCTAATTAGCTCCAAAAGGCAGCTAGTTTTTTAATTCTGATTCAGATGGAATAAAAGTTACCAAGTTTAGAACTGAAGAGGGAATGCAGAACTCGAGGTGTTCTCTGTTTGTTAAGAGTCTTGTACTCGTTTTAGAATTACAATACTAACAAGGAGCAGGACTAAGAATAGATTTGAAAAAGAAAATTTATATGATATTCTTATTCTCAATATTATAATAAGAGTTTAAACATTTTTATGCAATTCTGTGACATTATTCACTTTACCTGAATGATTATACTGACAAATGTTCCTTAAGTGCAGACCCAGGGTTTATTTTAAGGCAACTTAACTCCTGTTCTCAGAGATTTACAGATTTTATTTCAAAATTATTTTAGTGGTGAAGTAACTAGATATATAATAAAACACAGAAACAAATGTTTTGCCAGTTTTCTCCTGAAGTATGACTGCATATTTATACTTTCTATGCAGGAAATACAAGCTGCCAACTAGAAATAATTCCTTTTGAAGCTCTGGAAAGAAACTAGTGAAGCAAAAATTTTTAAAAATATGTGAATACTATACACACACACACACACACACACACACACACACACACATATTCTTTTATCTCTGAATGCAAATAGCAAAACATCCTTGAATGGTTTTAAATTCAGGAATTTCATAATGTAATCAATATGTAGTAGTAGTCAGGATGCTCTTTGCAGAATACAAAACATTAAAGCATTTTATTTCTTGTGGAAACTAGAAAAAATTTCACTGGTAGAAAACAAGAGTAGGAAAGATAAATGAAGCATTTAAAAATCAATTCATATTAGTTATATTCAAAAAAGCTGATAAACTAAGATGGTTGACAGTTTTGAGTTTTTCTTAATACTGAATGGTAGTGGGTTCCAGAAATTTTAAAAATCACAGGAAAAGGTTCAAATTGAAAATTTTGTTTATTTGACATAGTCTCACCCAGTACCTTTGAATTTCCTGGCTTTGATCTGGCCTTCCCTTCTAACCTCTGTCTTCTGTTCTTCTGTCAAGACACACTTCCTGTGGTGGACTCCACCACTTGCTTCCTGCTCGCCTGACTGCCCTCTCCTGTCTTCACTACATGAGTTTGACTGTGGCAGCTGTAAGGAACTTCTTAGACACAAACTCCCCTTGTCCCTTCTCAGGCTCCTTCTCCCAGACTTTTCACGGGACTTGTCCTGGCTGACTTCCCTAAGCTCCGTCTCAGCTTCTGTGACCTCTACTCTCTGCTCATACTGCTCATACTTTCTGTCCTTCTTCCTCTTTCTTCAAACATTGGAAACGTGTCCTTGAAATCATCGCCTGTGTTCTCTTTGCTCCCTATACTCTCTCATACACCTTCAACTAACATTTTTATGTGGACAAATCCCCAAACTCTTATCATATTCTGGATTCAGTATAGTCATCTGCTGGCCATCTTTCCCTGAATCCCTGCTAATACCCCCAACCCAGCTAATGACACATAAATCAATGGTCTTCCTGTGACACTTTTCTCTACTACTTCCCCATTTCCTGTATTTCTCCTCGCAGCAGCTCAAACTTGAATAAATCCTTCTCCAGCACATCCCACATATGTCTAGTTTCTGGGGCCTGACATTTCTAGGTCTGTTAGTACTGTCTGACCTTCTAGTCTCTGCTTCTGGATCAAGTTTGTGAAGCAATCTACAGAGGATTTCATACACACACACACACACACACACACACACACACACACAACTGTCCCAGCCTGGATGTAACTTCCAGCTTCATTCGTAGACACTATGGTTCCACAGGAGACATATGTAACCACACCAGATAAGTTTCCTAAACTCATGTACATCTTCCCGCCTTTGCTCACTTTACTTCTCACATTCGGAATGCCCTGTTCCCATTTCTCCTGGGCCCCAAATGTGTCTGGCATAACTACTATTCTCCTTCAATGTCTTTGGGAAACAATGCAAATCAATAAAGGATACTGAAAACATGTACCAAGGGATATAAGATTATAGCAGCCATGGGACAATAGCATTCTAAGAATGGCATAATATCAAAAGACAAGAGAAAATTAAATAAGAAGGTCAATTGATGACTCTTCTCAAAAGAACTGTCTATGCTTATAAATTCCTCTTCCTCTTCCCTCCTTCTCTCTGATATCCACTCCAGTGGGTTTTCACCTTGCACTCTGTCACTCCACAGAGTGCGCGTCAGGGTCAACAATGGCCTACATGTTATGAAATCCAATGGTCCTACTTCAAAACCTGCTCCTTTTCATCTCATTTCTTAATGCCCCATCCTCCCAAGTGATCGAGTCTAAAACTTTGGAATCATCTGAGAAGCCTCTTTTCTCTCAACTCCATAAGCCAGTAGTGGGCTCCACCCTTCAGAATATATCAAAACTGCCAGTTCTCATCTGGCAGTGCTTCCAGCCGTCATCATCTTCTGCAGGATTCTTAACAGGTCTTCCTGTTTCTCCTCTCACACCCTAGTCCCCCAGCTCAGTTCCTTTTTTATGACATGGTAGCCAGAAGGATCCTGCTGTAGCATGTCAGATCATGCCTCTGCTTTGGGTCCAACCCCAGACAGTCAGTGAAAATGCCCTCACCACAGCTGTGAGGTCCAATGCGATTAGATCTTATCCCTCCTTACTCCCCTCTGCCTCCTTTTACTCTGGTCACTAAGGTTCTCTGACATTCTTGACCATATCTGTTCCTGGTGCCTGCAAAGCCAATCCCTCAGTTATCCTTGGGGCCAACTCCCTCACCTTGTTAGTCTCTGCTCAAGGAAGCCTACCCTAACCATCTGCCACACCTTGCTCTATGTTTTCTTTCCCCATTGTACTTACCACTTTCTAATATGCTATGCCATTCACTTACCTGTTATGTTTATTACACTTATCTCCCTGCTAGAACTAGGTTTGGTGTTCTTTTTTATGCCCCAAGTATCTACAATAGTGCATCACACACAACAAACATTACTAAATACCTACTGAATGAAATAATAAAGGACTTCTGAAAACAACAGTCTGAGGAAGTGCTAAGGCACTAAGGTAGTTTACATAGGCCCAGTAGCAAATGCATGTAAAAAAATGGAATCACATCAGGAAAGGAATTTTTAATGTGTCTAAGCTTTTCCATTCCTATATACAGTCACTCTGACATATGAAAAACACAGTGATTTGAAATACCTTCTTTTTTATTTAAAATAAAACACTATAAAGGATATAACAATATGAACATTTAAAATATCAATACATAAGGACCTTAAATCTTTCTTTATAAATACTGGCCATTCTTAAGTATCAATAAATATTCAATACTTTGTCAGTTCCAGCATAACACCAGATCATACACAATTCGAAATAAAAGTAAAAGCTGGTCAGTTAGTCAAATAAAAACTAATCATTGAGAAGCTCCACATTTTCACCTTTTTGCTACATAGCAAGAAACAAATACAATAAATGTTATAATTATAAATAATATAAAATTTTATAATACTTATAAAAGGTATAAATAAAAACAAATACAAATGTAATAAGCAGCACATACTCTAAAAATGTGAGTAGTACATGAGAAGCACTTTGGCATTCCTATAAAGATGATTCTTGAAATTAATTTTGGCCTATTTCCATGGGTATTTTAAATGTAATGGCTGATTTCTTAAACTTCTGGATATAGGCAAACAAAATCATTTATTTACGGTTTTAAAATTGTAATGATTCTAAAACTAATGCACAATTGGAATGTGAAGAATGATTTTCAGGGGGAAGGATTCACATTGTGTATAAATCAACAAAAACATAAACAAGTAAGATTTAGTTTTCCCTAATTGGATTTGGAATTATCTTGGTTTTCAGAAATAGTAATCTTTAAAATGTACCAAAATCTTCATTGATGTGAATTTGAGCACAAAAATTTGGTCTAGAAACTTTTTTTCTAAACATGGAATGTTAATCAACAATGTATATACCAACCAAGATTAAATCACATACATATAAATACACATGCATATATTTCAAACTTTCATTAGGATAAATATTATAAGAGAAAAAATAAACCTACTTTACACAAGAACATTGACTGATATTAACATAGCAAGTTTTGCACATAGGTTAACATTTATCTAAATGAAATACTACATTGTAAATTCTAAATTTTACATACTCATGAAGTGGAGGAGGAGCAACCAAGATTCTTTTATATAAAGAACTGGGAGATGTTACACATCACTTTAGCAGTGGACTTGTCTTTTAGCTATTTTGCTTAGTTTACAAAGTTAAGTCTTCACTGCCTAAGGCTTAGTAATGATAGGGCAGCTGCAGGAAGCAGTCTGGGAATTCAGAGCAGTGGGAAGGCTGGCTTAAGAATGGTTACATGTGGCCGGGCGCGGTGGCGCACGCCTGTAATCCCAGCACTTTGGGAGGCTGAGGCAGGAGGATCGCGAGTTCAAAGCCAGCCTCAGCAATGGTGAGGCACTTAGCAACTCAGTGAGACCCTGTCTCTAAATAAAATACAAAAAAAAAAAGGTCTGGGGATGTGACCCAGTGGTCGAGTGCCCCTGAGTTCAATCCCCGGTACCACCAAAAAAAAAAAAAAGAATGGTTACATGTGTGGATGACCGTGCTGACCACATGTACATATTTGTGAATATTACTTTTACAAACAAATCCTGTCACCATAGCATCACTGACAAAATGATGTCCCATTCTTTACTGTAGTCTCCTACTTATCTATAGTACTAGCTTCAGAAGGAGAAAGGAACACTCAAAACAGGCTTTAAACTAAGTGTATGTCCCTGTGAAAATGGCAACTGGGGAATTAGAGAAAATTCTGGAAAACAAAAATACTTAAAGGTTTCAAGAGCTAGAGTTATATTTACATTTCAAAGGAGAGTATTTGCCTATTTTTGTTTAACTGCAGTGGTTTAGTGAAATGGTGGGGACAGACCATATTTAAACAATCAAAGTTCAACTTAAACTTTGTTCTCTACTGGTTTTTGATGAAGGGTTATTTCAGTGGGATTCTCAATGAAGACTTTTGGTTTCTTTTAAATGTATTCAACAATTGTATCATGTTTTATAAAATAAATGTCCAAAATGTTTGAAGGCCAGAATAACACTCATTAAATAAGAAGCTCTATTTGTGCTTCTTTTTTCAAATGTTAGATAATCTATTTGTAATATGAGCCAGAAGGTCACTCTGGACATTTGCTTCAATACATACATAGCCTGAGGCCTGGGCCAGGAGTCAGAACAGTTTGCTGGAGACTATTAGCCCTGGGGCTCCGGCAACAGCTATCTCCTTTGTTTCAGCAGCAGACACAAAGCTTTACTCACTGCGTGGCACATTGCTGGGGATAAGGAATGTTGCTGGAAAAAAGAAATCTCCACTCCAATAAAAGCTCTCCTTCTGCTGTAAAATAGGCTTTATGTACTCAGGGATTCCTGTTAGTTCACATGTAAAGACAAAACTGAAATTTAGTGAGCCAATGGAGATAAAGTAGACATCCCCCAAATGTAATATATACACACAACCTGTTTTTTTTCTTTAAAAAATATACCATACCTTACATTCAAGGTAAATCCTGACGTGTTCATCAGTGAAATTATGTGATATCTTGAATTTGCTTTAAAATATTACAGCAAAAAGTGTGTGTCTATGAGGAGCACATTAAAATGGTGGCAAAACATTAATAATTGGTGCATCTGGGTGAGAGACAGTGTTTTTTCATACTGTTATCTATACTTTGTGTGATTTAAAAATTTTGATAATAAAAAATAATCACTTCAAATAAGTTTCAATAATAAAAATAGTAAAGACAAAGTATATTTTCAATTATCAAATTACTATATAAAATAATTAGAAACTTTGCAAAGATCTGCATAAAATTAAAGAGAAAATTATCAAGTGAATAAGGAAGTTCCACAGCAGCACACAGAACCTGACCCATGCTCCCAGGAGTGGCCATAAGACACCTCTAGAAGAGCATTCATCAGCATTTGGAATGGTCATCTTTGTAAGCATCTCTGCAAAGAGGAATTGTAGGCAGGTTTTTTTTTTTTTTTTAACTTTTTCTTGATACTGCTCTGTTTTTTTTAAATTTTTTTATTCTAAGATGTTATAAATGACAGCAGAATGCATTACATTTCATATTACACATATAGAGCACTTTTTCACAAATCTCTGGTTGCATGCAAAGTACACTCACACCATTCGTGACTTCATACATGCACTTAGGGTAATGATATCCATCTCATTCTACCATCTTTTTTTTTTCCTTCACCCTTTTGTCCCCTCCCTTCCCCTCTCTCCCCATTGGCCATTCTAGTAGAATGCATTACGGTTCATAATACACACTTTTCCCAGGAGTACATATTAATTTTATAATTAGGAGAAACTATTATCTATAATGATATTCTATAATCATCCTTATTTTGTTATTCTTTCTAGATGATGGAATGACTTTATATTAAAAATTGTGTCAGATTTTGAATAAGAAAAGTGAGAAGGTGCTATACTTCTAAAATAACATAAAATCTGGAATAGATTACATTTATTTCCAGAAATGCAAATAACAAGTTTTAAGGCACATACATTTTTTCCTTAACCACCTACTGAGTGCATTAAAATGTAAAATGTCTAATACAATATAAAAATACAACATTATAACATAAATAAAAAAGAGAATTACCTTTTTTAGTTCATTCAAATTAGGATAAAAATTATATTAGTTATAGGAAGAAACAGCATTTGGAAGAGGAAAGAACGTTTTCTAGTTGGTTCCTAAAGAATTTGAAAGTATTCCAATAGTTCTATACAAAAAAATATTTGTGGATATTTTAGTAACATGTTTGTTCTTAGAAAAGAACAGATGGCAACATAGAATAAAATATAATTTCCAGATGCACAATTTTGTGAATTCAGTGCCATGGACTCAGCGTTGTCAATTAAATCTCAAAATCTCAAATTTAAATTCAGCTGACACTGCATCCCTTTCAGAGTGAATTTTGACCTGGTGATGCACCTCTCGTTTCCCTTGAGGTCTGTTATCTCAGGTGCCAATTGGAAGGATGATATTCTGGAGGAGTACAACCTTATGTCTTAAGGCAGGCTGCCGCTGTCCTCACTTCCTAGTCTGCAGGGACCCCAGAAGAGTGAGAAGCAGCCCACAGGGCCTGGCTCCATGTCATCCCTCTCTGGAGTCTTTACTCACAGTGGCTGCACATAGGCCTTATTCAAGAGATATGCCATTCCCACCTCTTCCTATTTCCTTGCTGATGTTAAAAAGAAATTTAAGAATAGCTCCCTTGTACCAAGTGTTGGATTCTAGGCAGAGGCCGCGCCTCCCAGGCAGAAGGCCACACCTTTCCAGGTGCCTTGTGAAAAACTACGGCTCCCGGCCTCAGCGTGACCAAAACCTGACCAGCAAGACCCTTGTCCACTACCACTACCTCCCCCCATGACCTCTGCTGGCCTATAGGACAAGGACTCACTCCAAGGGGGTTTTATGGCCCCTACTCTATTTAAGCCAGCCCCGGACTGAACTCTGCCCTTTTTTCCTTGTTCCTGCCGCCTTTTGTTCTTGCTCTCTGTTCCTGCCTCCATCCCTTCCCTACCCCCCCCTTCCCTTCCCTACCCTTGCCCATGTGGCACCCCAATAAACCCTTTTATTTCATACAGAGGTTCCTTTCCGGCCCTTTGGACTACTCCGGACTTGAGTCTTTCTCTTTCCTGTCCGGGACAGGACACGGAAAACCCTTGCGCAAGGTGGCTCATGTCCTCCGATATCTTGAGCGGCTCTTGATATCTCACGTCTGCCTGGCTCCGGTGACGACCGAGTCACAGACCTGGATCTCCCTCTAATACTTACTTGAAAAGGACGCTTTTCAAAGTATTGTATTAGTCGTTGGAACTTCTTAATCCATCCCGCTGACACCCCTCTAAAAATTTGTTTTCAATTTCTACTAATGGTCGAAAGTATGGGCAAAAATTCTTTTATATCCAAGCTTTCTTCCTCCTCTGATCAAACCCGATTCAGTTGTGCTCGTTGCACTAGTTACCCAGAATATATCTACTTTCCTTAACATTCCTCGGCATTTTTACATCCCGTATCACCCCATGTCTTCAGGGAAGGTAGAGAGTAATAGAACTCTTACTTCCCCTCGCCCTCTTTAGGCTCAGAGTCCTCCCAAAAAGCCCTCCTTACTATCCCCTTTGAGGTTATGTTTGGGTGACCAGCCCTTCCACCCGGAGTTCCCCAACTCAGGGACCCTTACCCAAAGATCTCTCTTCTCCTCTCTTATCCTTCAGCAGACATCAGATATGAAAGTGCCAAGATTTCATTCTGCCTGACCCAGGTAGACTCACTGCTTCATTCCCATTAATACACGGTTCTTGGATATATTTCTCCCTTCCCCAGGACACAGGAACAATCTCCTTTGTCCCAAAGTGGACAAGACCTTTCCACGTTGTGCTGTGCACACCCACAGTTGCTAAACTTCGTGAAACCTCAGAACTTCTTAGATTCGTATTTCCAGACTGAAACCAGCTGATCAACCAACTGAAGATCCACAAAAGACAACTACTTCAGTATACTTGCTCTCCCATTCCCACCAGTCCCCTAAAAATTCATTTCTCTTATGTTCCTGATACTGACTCAAAATAATCTTTTCTGTTTTTCTCGTTTTGAACCTTTAACCAGTTTTTCCCAGGGACTATCAACTGTTAAAAACCAACGAATGACCTTCCAACCAGAGACCCCTGCTGAGTCCTGCCCTTATGCTGCCACCAGACGCTCATTATGATGTGCTTCGCACTCTCCATTGGCCTCCTCACCGTAAGTCCCACCTGGTGGAACACAGGCCTATGGAAAATAATCCATCTCACCTTCTTTCCCTTTGTTGCTTCCATAATAGTGTTACCTGCAAACTCGCAAGACCCACAATTTCTACATGCTCTCCGGCTGACTCCCTCAGTGACTTTCTGCAGAAGCCTGGTTTGACACCCTCACCGACATATGGCTTCAAAGGAACTTCATCCATCCCATAACTGGACAGATTCATCTTTTCCAAGCCTACCTCCTGGAAATTTTTTCACCCTCCAGCTGGACCTGCCTGCCCACATCTCCCCCCCCCAAAACTACCCCACGTCGCCCCATTTCAGCTCTGAAGCAGCCAGATCGAAACACGACGCCCCACTTCCTAAGAAATCAAAAAGGGGGGAATGTTGGATTCTAGGCAGAGGCCGCGCCTCCCAGGCAGAAGGCCACACCTTTCCAGGTGCCTTGTGAAAAACTACGGCTCCCGAGATCCTCAGCGTGACCAAAACCTGACCAGCAAGACCCTTGTCCACTACCACTACCTCCCCCCATGACCTCTGCTGGCCTATAGGACAAGGACTCACTCCAAGGGGTTTTATGGCCCCTACTTATTTAAGCCAGCCCCGGACTGAACTCTGCCCTTTTTCCTTGTTCCTGCCGCCTTTTGTTCTTGCTCTCTGTTCCTGCCTCCATCCCTTCCCTACCCCCCCCTTCCCTTCCCTACCCTTGCCCATGTGGCACCCCAATAAACCCTTTTATTTCACTAACACGGTGTTCCCAGCTAAGTTAACTATGTTTCAGCAGTTTTCTAACACCAAGATACTGGGGAGCCCCCAAAAAATTCTAATTCAAATAATATAAAGAAAAACAAATAGTATCATCTCAGTTACCTGGTAGATAATTCTTTTCTTTTACATCCATGTTCTAAGCTTTGGGAACGATGAAAGATCTCTTAGGTTTTGATTTATCCAAATCAGGTATCTGCATCAGATTGAAGAAGTGTATTTTGTTAAAAATTAACTGTATAAACTAGCACTTGTGCTTAGGTGGAAATTCTGTTTAATACTTGTATTTCTAGATGATCTTGGAAAAATCACTTAAATTCTTAATTTGGGGTTTTAAAGGTCTAATACATCATGAATATCATCAGATTAAAACACTTTTTTTTTTTTCAAAATTTTATTTTTTACCTGGTCCCTAGAAGAACTGGATTGCCCGCAGTGAGCAGTTCTGGAACGATGCTTCTTTGAAGGGTCTGAAGGCTCCAGATGTAATTTTCTTTTAGACCTGTAGGCTGTTCTGCTTATTACCAACCTATGGTCACTTACATTGATTTCTTTAGTTTGATTTGCTGATTTCTGCTGTAGTTGGGGATCTTTAGTTTCTATGTCTGATTCAAAAATGTGTGGCTGTCTTTCCAGTTTTAGAGACTTGTGGCTTTTCCCTAAAATTTGTGTTATACATTTACTTGTTAAATTTTTTTTTCCATGGAAGTTAACTGAGCTTTTTATCACATCTAAATTATTATTTGACATCTGAAATACCTCACTATTAGACATCTGTTTGCTTGCATTTGAGCTTGCATTTGATTTTCCATGAGAAGAGGAATATTTTGTCATATTTTCATAGGACTCAGTATTTATTTCTTGCAGAGATGTGGAGCTCTTCTGATTTAAATTTCTAGCATCCATCTGAATGTTACCATTAGGTCTTTTTTTAATAGTTGGACCTAAATTTAATTTGTTATCTTTGATTATACTAGTTTTAAGCGAAAACAATTTAGATTCTGTAAAAACACGCTGTTTTCTTTTCAGTTTGCCAAGTGCTGAGCTATTTTTGTCTGTCTCTAACATTTTATTTTTGAAAATTGGTATGAATTTAGGGGTGATGTTACTTTGGGAGCTAAGGCTTGTTTGCTGAACTTGAGTGTCTCCTCTGTTGAGTTTTGTCTCTTTAAAACAAAGTTGTGGAACCCTGTGAGACAGGGATGGCTTTCTACCCTGAGTAGACTCTGGCTGGCCATGCAGAGCTGAGAAAATGCCAGACTGCGGCTGGCTTGTGGAAAGCTCCACCTTGTGGTCTGCTGCTACTGAACATGGTAGAAAACTGGGAGCCCAGGAAGGTTTTAAGGAAGTGGCTTGAGTCAGAGAAGCCCTGAAATAGTTTTTTAGTAGTCAAATTGGGCGGCTTGATTTTGTTTTCCTGAAAGGATAGAAATTGGGAAAAAAAATTAAAGTAATAATGCCCTTAACTGAAAAAATAAATCATCAAAAGAAGAATATAAAGTTATACTATAATATGTAAAACAGGTGAAGAAAAACACTACATAAACGGGTCTTATGGTGTGATGGGTACGTTTCTTGTGGTTTGTATCCATGCTTTCAAATTAATGTCTTAAGATGAAGGCATATTCTAAATTCTATATAAATCAGCTATGAAAACTACACACATACACACTGAGCTACATTGTCTTCCAGAAGTGCTTAGGCATCCATCTTGCTAAGAATGTTCCCTCTTCTCTAATCTGTTTTCAGCTCTGGTTTCCCCTGTCTTGAAAGTCCCACCTCCTCTGAATCCTCCACCTGTCGATCTACCACAGAATGACTGGTTTTCTCTTAACTCTCTAAGGATCTGCTGCCAGTTCACAATTACCTGTCACAAAAAAAAACAAAAGGTACAGGGAAGTGGTCTTATGGTTTAGTGAGAATGTTCCACCTCCCTAAATAGATACTACATTCTCGAAGAGTAAGAACCATGACTTATTTTTTCTTATATCTTTTATAGTTACCCAAAAGTACTTGTTGAAAAAATTAAATCAACAGAGGAGATGTTGTATCTACACTAGACCTTTAAGGTAAGTGGGATTTTGGCTACAGGGAAGGGCTTTGTATTTAATTGTGTTTGTACTTTTGTTCCCTACCATAGTGTTTCAGCTAGTATTTGTCAAACTGACTGGTCAGATGCATCAAAGAGAGCCAAGTATTTATGGTTCCTTTGAAAAATTAAAAGCTATATTTTCTTTTTAAAATATAACAGTAAATAAAACAAAAATTTATAATAAACACTTTAACAATTTTTAAGTGAACAATTCACTGGCAACAAGTACAATTTACATTGAATTTATGTTATTTTATGATTTCTAAAACTTTTTCTTTATCCCAAACAAAAACATTTCCCCTTCCTCCCAGCTTCTGGGAGCAATTTGTCTAGTCTAGATACCTCTATGAATTTGCCCATTCTAGTTATTTCATATGAAACAATACAGTATTTCTCCCTGTGTCTGCCTTATTTCACTTAGCATAATGTTCTCAAGTTTCATCCATGTTGTAACATGCATCGGAATTTCATTCTCTTTTATGGTTGACTATTCCATTGTATGTACATATGTCATTTTGTGTATCAATTCATTGATGGAAAGTGTTTATAGTCTTTTAAAATATGTACCTGTTAAGTTTTAATGTCTATAAAAGAGTGAAATGTAGTAATAATATGAAACATTGAACACAGTCACTTTTCACCTTTCTACATCAAAAATATCTCACAGCTTAAAATAAAATTTTAAAAACTTCTAGGAATAACATTCAAACCAGAACAATTGTATTTTCTCCCAACTATTGAAGTTCAGTTGTTGAATGGGGTTGAAAGGAAACTAGGACAGACTTTGGGGAGATCAGACTTGTAAATAGCACAGGAAAAATAAGAGATTGACCCAATTATCTATGAGGCATAATAAGTAACATAAAATTGTTGTGGTTTAAAATTTTAAAATATATAGAACTTTAACATATAAACTTTGGGGGACACAATTCAAACACGTCTGGAGAATAAAGAGTGGGGTACAGCTGTTCTGAAGTCCTTTGTACGTGGGAGACAGCATAAAGGTAAAAATTGTCTGAGTAAACCTTATAACCTTGTATATACCATCTTTGTCAAGATATCATGAGAAGAGACCATCACCATCAGATCGGGTCAAGAAGTGAAGGCCCCATCCCCAGTGGGAATGATATACTAGTGTTCAACCTCCATTAGACTTTCTTCCTGGTGTTCTTTCCTGATCAAGAGCCTGGAAATCTCAAAGTGACATTTTCTCCTTTGCATTTAGGGTTTTGATTTAGGACCAGCCAATCAGTACACATATACAAAATTTGAAGAGGAAGTAAGGTAAAGCCACACTTCTGCTATTTTTGCTGAAAGGCTTAATTACAAATGCCTTCTTTGACTTTCAGTTGTAGTTAGCAGAAGCTCAGGTGTCCACTCACCAGCTCTGCAGGTGTCCAGAGCAGATGGAGCTTAAAGCATCTGCTTTCACTATAGACCCTATTAGGCAAACCTACCAGTGAATTTCCCCATGCACCACTGCCCTCATCTTATTCACACTAAATAAGCATGAAAAGGATTCTTAAATATGGTTGAAATTCTACTTCAAGGAGATGATTATATCTGAAGTTACTGAGTCACCCTGAAGTGTACAGGTTGAATGTTTTTTTTTTTTTCCATTTGATGAAAAAAGGGTTCAAGAACTAGGATGAAATTAATTATAGAAAAGTGAAGAACATTCATTTCTCAGACCCTGGATTTCATAAACTGTAGTAATTTTTAAACTACATACCTACAACTTGAAATATCAAAAGAAAAACTCACTCTAGAAAGATTCATGTAAGAATAAATTACTTATATTATAATATAAAACTTTTCCAGAATTTGTGTTTTGTTTCTGAAATGTTTATATTCATACCCTGTTTCTTCTTACCTGTCTTCAGATATTCACTGCTAGTGAAAATAGTTTCTAGGAGTTTGTTTTGCCCCTTGGCCTGTGTCAATATTATTTACTCATAATTTCAATTTTTAAAATATTATAAATAGCCCAAAGGGGGAAATCTCCAGGCTTATATTCAAAATTTATAAGAAGACTAAAAAGAACCTATGTAAACAGCAGATGAGATCATCAATAATTCACAGAACTTAAATATATGTAAATGGTAAACAAACCAAAGCTTTGTGAAGTCATGAGCTTGACCTATACTTAGATATGAATGGATATCTAATGAAAACCTAGTATTAAGGTAATGATTAACTGAAACTTGAGGAATAACCAAAATGTGTGAACAAATGTTCTTCATCTATTAAGATCTGGTTATATATGCATGGCACCACCTTATTGTGGGATTTCTCCAGGGTAAATGATTCTGATTTTTTTAGCAAAAAACTGCTAAAGAAAATGGCATAGATGAAAAGATATTTAGAGACATAATAATTAAACCTTGTTTAGATTCTGATTGAAAACAAATCTTTGAGGTAAATGAGGAATTGTAGTATGAACTGGTATTCGATGATATTAAGGAACTGTTGTTAATTCTGGTAGGTATAATAATGAGATGGAGCTTATAAAACATTTTTTTTTAAAAAATGCTCTTATGAGGTAGAAATGCACACCAGTCTTTATAGGTGAAAGAACATCATATCTGAAAATTGTTTCAAAATAACTCCAGTTTATCCCTCACCTAAAAATATGTCAAGGGAAGCTACATGACAGGCATGTGAGTGTTCATTATACCAATTTCTTTTAAGCATCTTTAGAAATTTCCATAATTTAAAAAAGCTAGGGGCTGGGGTTGTGGCTCAGCGGTAGAGCGCTCGCCTAGCACGTGCGCAGCCCAGGTTCGATCCTCAGCACCATATAAAAATAAACGCATTGTGTACAACTAAAGCAAATAAATAAATATTTTTTTAAAAAAGCTAGTTTGGTTAAGCATTCCTGCTAATTAAAAAATGTTTAAAAATCAACTGAGTTTTAAAAACTCAGGACAGGTTACAAAGGCCTGGCAATTTTGGCCAATGCAGAACTCTGATGAGCCAGTCTAACCTCAGGATGGCTGGGAGGGTTGGCCAACGCTGGTGCCTACCTGGCTTCGGCATCTGGCTCTAATCAATCTTGCTTTCTTCCCATCTTTCACAGGTGTTGCTCCTGTGAAAGGCAACCCCTGACAAACTTGACACACACTGGATTCCATTTCAGAGTTGCTTCCAGAGTGTTTCATCCAGCAAGTGCTGTCTCACCACCACTGTCCCTTCATCCCACTTTACAACTGAGGAAAACTAAGTCACAATAGTTTGCCCCAAATTATATAAGTAATAAGGGATTCAAAACCAGACAATTTCTAGAACAGGAAATCTAAACATTTTCTAATTACGGAACTCAGAATGACTATCTGGATTTCAATTCTAATTCTGCAATGTATTAGACTGTGTGGCTTTGGTTAAATACTTGGATTCGATGAGCCTTGGTTCCTTCTTATTCAAAATTAAGAAAACAATTCTTTATCTCCAGGGCAAATTTTGATAATTAAATTAGAGAATAAATGTAAAGGCATCTGGCACACAGAAAGCACAGAAATGACTAGAAAAAAAACCTTTAAACTAAAAAAATAAAAGGAAAGAAAGAAATGAGTAGTCATTACAATAAGTCATTACTTACTGTCAGGATTCCATTTGTCAGAATAAAATGTATAAGCAGAAGGCATAATGTATGATCAAATTTTCCAGTTGTAATTTTACATTTATAAAGCAATTTTCACAAGTATATTGTCCTGATTTGGTATTTATAAAACAGATGTGGACTGTATTTAATAAATAAATTAAATTAAAACACACGATATAATGATATATCTTCTTCCAAATTCTCTGAATTAAAACTTGGCTAGCAACTAAACCTTAAAATAGGTTATGTCTGGGAAAAAATGTTAAGACATGGTATCATAAAGATGTCAGTGGTATTTTTTCCATCCATAGTCCTTTTAAGGAAGCCTTGCTTATAGCCCCTGATGTCTAGTTTATCACATTTTTGTATCATCTTCCTCCAACTAATTGTAGAGGGGGATTAGCTCCTGACCCAAGGATACCAAATTCAAAAGCTGGCTAGTGACATATGATGTGACTGGGCTTAGCAAGAGAATGGTCTCAGATACCAGCTCTGGTGGATCTCAATGGAAGAGTATAAGGAAACTCAAATAATCATCATGGAAATAAAACCTGAAAAAATGTCACAAGGTATAATGTTTGGGCTACATAAAGCCCAAATCACTGGAGCAGTGGAAACTAAACAGAGGCCCTTGGCAAGTCAGTCAAGAAAACACATTGAGCAGACACAGCTATGCAGAAAGAGAAACTGTAGTCCTGTGAATGATCTCTAGAGCACTTCTGTTCCTGGTGGGCATCCAAATTAAGTTCCTCTTTAAGTATGTTATGTCTGGGAAAAATGTTAAAACGTGGTATCATAAAGATGTCAGTGGTATTTGTCCATCCATAGTCCTTTTAAGGAAGACTTGCTTATAGCCCCTGATGTCTAGTTTATCAGACTTTTGCATCATCTTCTTCTAACTAATTGTAGAGGGGGTTAGACCCTGACCCAAGGATACCAAATTCATAAGCTGGCTAGTGACAGATGATGTGACTGGGCCTAGCAAGAGGATGTAGTTCCAGCAATAAGTATATTCCTATTTTATGCTGTAATAATGGAGAGATGCTCTTTTCCATGAGAACAAACAAGTTTATCTGTTAGCTGTCTACCAACATAGAAGGTTACAGTCAGGAAAATCTCCATAAATCTTAATGGAATACAGAAGCTTTTTAAAGGAGGATTTGTGGCATATGAAGACAAGGTAATACTACTTTTTCCTTTCAAATGCCTTCAGTGGAAAGCCTTTTCTGTGTCTCTGGGTAAAATACAGCAGGCCCAGAATTCTTATTACTGTTTGGCAACAAGTAAGTCCAGCCATGCATGCAAAATGCCAGCAAGTTAAATTCACTAGAAAGACAAACAATTCTAAATTTACATGTATCCACTATTGTGGTCTCAGAATACATAAAGCAGAAGCTAAAAGTAGGAGAAGTAGACAAATCCCAATCATAGTGGGAGATCAGAAATACTCTCTCAGCAACTGATGAATCACAATGCATTTAAGATAGAAACACAAAAGAAATAAACAACTAAAAATTTCTCACAAATTAGGAGATTAAGAAATGTACCTTTAAATAATTCATGGGTCAAAAGAGAAATTATAGTAAATATGAAAATATTGTAAAATAAAAGATAATAAATTTTAAAAGTTCATTCACATTATATACTTAAGACGAAATCAAATATAGGTATACAAGATTTACCTATAATAAAACTATGTACTATTATTGAGAGTAATTAGATATATTTAAATATGAGGAGAAATATAAAATATCATAAGACTCAATAATGCCAATCAAAATCCCAACAGGCTGTGTGTGTGTATGTGTGTGTGTGTAACTTGATAAAGTGAAACTAAATTTGTATGAAAATGCATGAATCAAGAATAATAAGATGCTTCACTAGATTTAATAAATCTTATAAAATTTAATGTTCTTACATTAATATTTGTAATAAATGCAAAGTTTAATATTAACTGTAATTCTGAAAGTGTAGTATTGGAGCAAGGATAAATAAACAAACCAAACAAAGATGAGTGAGCCCAGAAACAGTCCCACACACATAAGACACCTTACAAAAGAGATTGTACACTGCAGAGTAGCTGGGGAAGAATGGTCTTTTCAATTCTATTGCTTGGGCAAAGAGACTTCCATATTAACAAAGAAATATTATGGCCCACATCACATCATACAACAAAAATAAATTCCAACTGGAATGTGTATCTAAATGTGGATGGAAAAGAATAACCCTTTTATTAGATGATATTATAAGAGAATATAGTCATCGTTTTGGCTACAGATATTTTTTTTAGAATAAGACACAAAAAGTTTTTTAGAACTTAAGACACATTAAAAAGTATGTCATAGAATGGAAGAAGATAAATGTGATACACATAACTGATAAAGAAACCTGATGTCTCAAAAATGGTGGAAAGACACTTCACAAATGATGGTCAAAGCATATACCTAAAAAATGGTACAAAAATGGTTGACACTTCAAAAATTATGGTCAATATGTGTTGTCGCCGGAAAATGCAAAACTCCCTGTCACTTAAAATACCCTGTCTTTTCTCCTCTGGTCTCTTTAGCAGCAATGGCGAATGAGTCACCGTTCAAATATGTCCCGCATAGAATGGAAGAAGATCAAAATGTGATCCTGCATTTCCCACAAGAACTGATAAAGTCATCGGATAATCAATTCATCGGCCACATGAGACTATCCCGTGCGACTGTGCCTGTCTTAGGTTGTCCCCCTCTGGGGATCTTACCCGTCATTGGCTAACCAGCCATCCAATGGAGCCCTTTGATCGACTGTGTAAGTTGACTGTCCAATTGTGGGGAGATGCTGCGGCTTTAAGGCGACAAGCCTTTTGGTGACGAGCCAAATTGCATGGCATATCAAATTCTTTAAACAAATCAGCTGCCTAGTTCTCTAAAGGTAGTCCCATGAAGTCCCAAACAATGAAAGATCAAAATGTCCACTTGTTATAACACGTAGATCTAGGAGGCCCCATGCATGCAGAGCAGAGGCCACACCGCTGGTGAGGTTGTTTGACAAAATCCCTGCAGCTGTAGCAGCAGCCGTCATGTCTAGACAACCGGCAAATCTTCAGGGCCCGCTCCCTAGAGACTCAAGCACAATTATTAAAAATGGTGCTATTCCAGACTGACAGGCGAGTTGTCAAACTAAAAAATAGAATTATTAGCTTAGAAAATTAAAGTTGATTTCTGCTCACACACATTGCAGCCTGAGCTCCGACAAACATAAGCTGGCAAAACATCATGTTTAGAACAAAACAAAGAAAGACTGAGGGTATTTACTGTATTAAAGATAGATTAAAGAAAAACTAAAAGCACTTTGGAGAAATAATTTGTTAGCTGGAACTCTCATGTTTCTGCATATACAGCAGTCCTTTACCATTGAAATTAATCATTTATTAAACAAATGAAGTTAATAACAAAAAGCAACCTTATGATCAGGTTATACAGCCCTAGTCATATTTTTCGCTAAAGAGAAATCCCTGGGACACTATAAAACAAAATTGAAGGTACCTTCAACTTATTAAATTATTTACCCAATTTGAATACTCTTAAACTTAAATGAATTAGAGTTATTTGGATCCATATATATATATATATATATATATATATATTCACAAGCGCTTTGTTATTTTTGATGTCACACTGGACAGACAGACGCACATACAAACATATATTTGTGACGTCACATTAACATGAAATTTAGACAAATACACAGACATAAACACATATATATATAAAAAAAAATACAATTGTGTGCACACTAAAGAGAGATCTCTTCGTCCCAGCTGGGAGGAATGACACTTAAGTTGTGATGTATTTTGAAGGACTCTTTTAAGGGAATCATTCCATATCTTCATCATGGTCCTCTTGATTTTGTACCTTTTTTATTAATCTTGATTCCTCAACAACTTCATCTTGATCCTTTTGATTTGGTACTTGCTTTATTAATCTAGATGGTATCCATATTGGAGAGGATTCATGCTTTGGAAAAACACAAACAGATCCTCTCCCCCAAATTAACACTGGATCTGGACCCTTCCATGTACCTGAAAGAACATCCTTCCAGTAAACCAAAGGTTTATGTTGTTGATGTGGGTTCCAATGTCTGTCTCCAGCAGAATAACCATCAGAGTCTAAAGTTAAAAAATTTAAGGTAAACAGGGCAACTGCCAATCTGTCCTTAGGATTTTTCCAGTTTCCTTCTTTCTGTTTTAACAACATAACTTTTAGTGTGCGGTTTGCTCTTTCAATAATGCCCTGACCCTGAGGATTGTATGGGATGCCTGTTTTATGGGATATGTTGAATTTTGCGCAAAACTCTTTGAAAAGATGAGGACGTATATGCGGGGCCATTATCTGTTTTAAGCATTTTGGGGATGCCCAAATGCAGCAAAAGCTTGTAAACAATGAGATGTGACATCTTTAACTTTTTCTCCAGAATGTAAGGAAGCAAAAATCATGCCTGAGCATGTATCTATGGTTACATGAATAAATCGCAATTTTCCAAAACTTGGCTCATGAGTAACATCCATCTGCCACAAATGATTGGGCATTAATCCTCTAGGGTTAACACCAAAATGAGGATTGGGCAAATGTGTCATACAAGATTTACAATCTTTTACAATTGTTCTGGCTTGCTCCTTTGTGATTTTAAACCTACGTTGCAAGGTGGTGCTGTTGACGTGAAACTGGGAATGAAATAAAGTAGCTTGTTGTAGCGCTGAAAGTATAAATATAGTTTTTGTAAGTTCATCAGCCTTTTGATTACTTTCATGGAGGGGGCCAGGCAAATTAGTATGTGCTCTAATATGGCCTATGAATAGAGGTTCTTTTCTTGCCCACAAAAGTTTTTGTATTTGATAAAACAATTTAAAGGCTGGAGTATGAGGTGCTATTGGTCCTGCTAACTCTAATTTTGGGACGGCTTGTACAATATAGTGGCTATCTGAAAAAATGTTTATGGGCTGGTCTCTAAAATGTTCCAGAGCTCTTACCACAGCTTCCAATTCCACAAGTTGAGCTGATTTGTGTGCAGTTATGTAAGTCATACTTTCCTTTGTAGTGACTACTGCAGCAGTACCATTTGAGGACCCATCTGTAAATACATTAAATGCCTTAGGAATAGGTTGATTTTTTATTACCTGTGGAAATATAATAGGATGATTAATACAAAAAGATAATATAGGAGACTTAGGAAGGTGATTATCAAAATTTGCAGAGGTAGAGCATCTAGCTATAGCCCAGTCAGTCATTATCGTTGAAGCATAAATATTCAATCTGTGACGATGAATAGGGAGTAATAATAGTAGCAGGGTGAATGCCAAATATTTTTAGTAGAAGTTTTAAGTCCTTGAAGAATAAGTTTAGCCACCATGGAGGTATAAGACTCAATTATGCTTTTAGGAGAGACAGGCAAATGTATCCATAATAAAGGCCCTTGTTGCCAAAATACTCCTGTGGGTGTATATTGTGAAGAAATAATAATCAATATCAGCGGTTGAGTTAAATCAAATCTGTCACAATGAGCTCCTTCGATGGCTTTTTCTACTACCTTTAAAGCTTTCCTAGCATCAGGAGTCAATGTTCGCGGTGAGGATGGATCAGGGTCCCCTCGAAGGATATCAAATAAAGGTTTTAATTGGCCAGTAGTGAGGTTTAGTGTAGGGCGAAGCCAATTAATGTCTCCCAGTAGTTTTTGGAAATCATTGAGGGTGGTTAAATGTTCTTTATTTATTAAAATTTTTTGGGGTCTAACAAAAGTATCCATGATTTTAAATCCTAAATATAATATGGGAGATCTGGTTTGAACTTTTTCTTCTGCTATATATAATCCATATTTTTTTAAATTTTCTACCACATCACTGAATATATTAAATAAGATTTTTTGATTAGGGTGGGCCAGTAAAATATCATCCATGTAATGTAGACACATGAGGTTTGGATATTTATTTTTAATGGATTGGATGGCCTTGTCCACATAAATTTGGCATATGGTGGGGCTATTAGCCATTCCCTGTGGCAAAACCTTCCATTGATATCTCTGATCAGGGCCATTATTGTTAATAGAAGGAACTGAAAAGGCAAACCTGGGGGCATCCAGAGGATGTAGGGGAATAGAAAAGAAGCAATCCTTTATATCAAGACTAATAACATGGAAATTTTTTGGAATAGCTATAGGATTCGGAAGTCCAGGTTGAGTAGGGCCCATGACTTGCATGGTTTTATTAATTTGTCTAAGATCATGTAATAATCGCCATTTTCCTGATTTTTTTCTTGATCACAAATATGGGGGAATTCCAGGGAGAGGTGGAAGGTTCTATATGTCCTGCTTCTAATTGTTCCTGAACTAGTAGGTGGGCCGCTTGTAATTTCTCTTTAGATAGGGGCCACTGAGGGACCCACACTGGCTTATCAGAAAGCCATGGTATTTTCAAAATTATTTTCTCAGTGGCCCCGAAGAAAAATGTCTTTTTCCTATATGATAATGATTTCTTTTAGGGTTAAGCTTACCCTGTACTTTTTGATGATTTCCTATAGGGTTAAGATTACTCTGTAGATTTTTACATTTAACACCTGCAGGTTTGGTTGCAAGGTGTACTCCCATTTGTTGTAAAATATCTCTTCCCCATAAAGTAACCGGTAGATTAGGTAAAACATAAGGCTGAAACGTGCCTTTATGTCCTTCATCATCCTCCCATTTTAAAATTACCGCACTTTTTTCTGGGAGGTTATTATATCCCAAGCCTCTTAAACTGGTTGAAGCTTTTTGCAGAGGCCAGTGTTTGGGCCATTGACGTAAATTAATGATGGAAGAATCAGCTCCAGTATCTATAAGACCCTCCATTTCTATTCCTTGGATTCTTATTTTACACATAGGCCTCCTTGTACAGTCCCGAACCCAGCAAACCATGGGTTTCGAATCAGTGGAACAAAATCCTCTATTGTTCCTATTTAGAGGCATATTCATTTTAAATGACTTATGTAAATTTGGAAGGAGGAGCAACTGAGCAATTCTATCTCCCTGATTAATAGAACTTATACTTTGGGGTGAGCTAAGCATTATTTTTATTTCCCCTTTATAGTCTGAGTTTATTACGCCTGGGGTCACTTGCAAACCTAATAAGCTCTCAGGACTTCGCCCGATAATAAGTCCTACAGTCCCTGAGGGAAGAGGTCCCCTGACTCCTGTGGGAATCAGTTGAACCCCCATTTCAGGTGTTAACACTATTCGGGCGGTGGAACAGAGGTCTAATCCTGCATTTCCTCCTGTTCCTCTGGCGAGGGAGTGGATGGGTAATAGGGATTGTGTCGGGGAAGCATCTGAGTGGATGCTTGAGGATACTCCTCCTCCAATGCCTCGTACATTTGTGGGCCCCGGGGCATTGGGCCCCTTGCTCCGTTTTTTGAATTCCTGAATAAAGGATTTCCATGGATGTCAAATTTTGAATAGCATTTATTGGCCCAATGATTTCCTTTCTTACACCTGGGGCAGCAACCTGGAGCACGGTATGAATTTGGTCTTATTTCTCTTTTAGGATTTTGCCTAGAATAGCCTGATTGATTATGATAATTTTGCCTAGAATATCCTGATTGATTATAATGTCTATGTTGAGCTCTTGTAAAATTTTGAGGGGCAGCATCTCTCACAGCTGCTGCAATCATATTCCCTGTGACAAAGGCATCATTTATATCTTTACATAATTGTATATATATGGAAAGATCCTTTTTATTTTTCCATGGCCTGATGGCTTCCTGGCAATACTTATTAGCATTTTCGTACGCTAATTGGACAACTAATGGCATAACTTGATCAATGTCTCCAAAAACTCTACCTGCAGTTCTCAAAAGTCGATCAGCAAATTCAGCATATGGTTCATTAGGTCCTTGAATTACTTTGGACAAGCTACCTTGTAGATCCCCAGGTCCTTGTACAGTTTTCCATGCCTTTAAGGCAGCTGCGTTTATCTGAGCATATACTCCTGGGGTATAATATTTTTGATCCTGTACGTCTGCGAATTGCCCTTCTCCTGTGAGCATTTCTATATTATGGTCTCCAAACCCCGCATCTGCATTTCTTTTAGCTGTTTCTATACAAAGTTCTTGAAATTGCGATCGCCAAACCAAGTATTGTCCCCCACTTAATGTTGCTTTACATAGACGTTTCCAGTCTGCTGCGGGGGTTAAGCTAAAGGTGTTAAGGGACTCCAGTATACTCAACGTGAAAGGAGCTTGGGGTCCATAAGTCATTACTGCCTCTTTGAGATTTTTTATTGTTTTGAAATCTACTGGCTGGTGGTCCCTCCGTCCATTTCCATATTCAAATACTGGCAGTTCCCAACGTATCTGTGAGTTACCCTCGAGAGCACATAAGCGCTCAGAAAGACTTTTTATTTCTGTTTCTAGGGTATGCAAACGCCTAGTGATACCCTTCATATTTTCTGTAATCGATTTCACCCATGGGGGAGTAGAGGACACAAGTTCCTCCACTTGATGATCCCTTATCTTGGTCTTCTTTAATTTCCTTTTGTTCATTTTCTCAAAATCACCTTTAGTTAATTCCTCCTCACTACTACTACTCTCATTGGTCCTAATTGACTCAGTAACATCCTGAGTCCCAGGTTCAATTGAGACCATGTATCCTTGAAGTATCTCTAATAAATCTTGAATAGCTTTAGCAGCTCGGATCTTTGTCATTTTGGGGACGCTTCTAATACTCTCCTTACTGGTCTTAGTTGACTCAGCGGAATCTACGCTTTCATGATCGCCTTCACTGTTTTCTAAATCCTCCTCGCTAACGACAGACTCATCTATATCAAAGAATTCATCAAGAGCCTCGTACACTTGGGTCTTAGATATTTTCGAACCCATTTTAACCGCTCTGACTAGAGACTCCTGCGAGGTTTCTCAGTTCTTACCTGCCGTGCTGAATTCCCCGTACAGGCCACCAACTGTTGTCGCCGGAAAGGGATTGCAGCCTGGAACGGCAGCGCCGCGGGAAGGAGTCCGGAGACAGGATGGAGACGAAAATATTCTTTAATCTTACAAGAAACTACAATATATCTACACAATAGCGATAACCCTGTCTTTTCTCCCTCTGGTCTCTTCCCATGCGCCCGAGCAGCAATGGCGCTCGCTCGATCTGCTGAGTCACCGTTCAAATCTCTCGAGAGCCTCGACCAAGTCCCGCGAGATCCCGTGAGACTACGGAAAGCGGAAATGCCCAAAAATGTCTATGGCCCAATAGTCAACCGCAATCTTAGCTATCTCCGCAAACAGGGCTCCTGCAAATATGCATATGAAAAGATGTTCAACCTCATTAATAATCAAGAAAATATAAATTTAAAACATGATAATAAACACATCTGCCAGAATGGTTCAAAGTAAAGACTGACTACACCATGTATGGATAAGGATGTGGGGCAACATAACTCTCCTACACTGACTGAGTCAGGAGGGGATTTGTATATACTGGTACAGCCACTTTGGAAAATAGTTTGGCATAAGTACTAAAGTTGGAAGCATACTTACTGATATCACTCCTGGAAGAATCACGTCCATACACCCGGGGACACACAGAAATGTTGAGTGCAGCATGACTACTAATAGCCCTCAGACAGAACCAACCCAGATGTCCATCAATAGTATTCTGGATAAATAAACTGTGGTATACATAATAAGACACTACACAGAATACAATAAGACACTACACAAAAACGAAAGTGAACTGATTATAGCTAAATGGAAGAACATCGATGAACGTCACAAATACGATGCTGAGCAAAAAGAGCCAGACACAATGGAATGTATCTCTATAATTTCCTTGGCATGAAGTTCAAAAGCAGGCAAAGCTCAAATATAGAACTAAAGATCATACTAAGTTTGTAAAAACAAAGAAAACAAGGAATAATTTTCAAAGAAGTCAGAATAGTGGTTACCTTTCTTTGAGTACATTGAATAATACCTAGGAATATGTAAGCAGAGGTTCCTAAACTCCCGACGTCATTATATTTTATGTCTGGATTTATTTACATGGGCATTTGATAATTATTTATTAAACTGCACATATATGAATATACCTTCTTCTCAGCAGCACATAGATCCTTCTCTAAAATAGACCATATATTATGCCACAAAGCAACACTCAGCAAATACAAAAAAAAAATAGAGATACTACTCTGTATTTTATCAGATCATAATGGAATGAACCTCGAAATCAATGATAAAAAATAGAAGCTACTCCAACACCTGGAGACTAAATAATATGATATTGAATGAGCAATGGATAGCAGAATACATCAGGAAGGAGATAAGAAAATTCCTAGAAGTAAATGAGAACAATAATACAACATATCAAAATCTCTGGGACACGACGAAGGCAGTGCTAAGAGGAAAGTTCATTGGATTGAGCTCATTCATCAAAAGAATAAAAAGTCAACAAATAAATGACCTAACATTATATCTCAAAGCCCTAGAAAAAGAAGAACAAATAAGCACCAAAAGTAGAAGACAGCAAATAATTAAAATCAGAGCTGAAATCAATGAAATTGAAACAAAAAAAAATTTAAAAATTGACAAAATGAAAAGTTGGTTCTTTGAAAAATAAATGAAATTAATAAACCTTTAGCCACATTAATGAAGAAAAGGAGAAAGAAAACTCAAATTACAAAAATTTGTAATGAAAAATGAAATATCATGAGGGACACTATTGAAATACAGAAGATAATTAGAAATTATTTTGAAAATTCATACTCCAATAAAAAAGAAAATCTTGATGACACTGACAAATTTCTAGAAACATGTGATCTACCCAAACTGAATCAGGAGGACATACACAATTTAAATAGATCAATTTCAAGCAAGGAAATAGAAGACATCACCAAAAGCCTACAAACAAAGAAAAGCCCAGGACCAGATAGAGGCTAAGCCGAATTCTACAAGACCTTCCAAGAGGAACTAATATTAATAGTCCTCAAATTATTCCATGAAATAGAAAAGGGGGGAACCCTTCCAAACTCATTCTATGAGGCTAGATTCACCCTGATACCAAAACCAGACAAAGATACCTCAAGAAAAGAAAACTTCAGACCAATATCCCTGATGAACATAGATGCAAAAATTCTCAATAAAATCCTGGGCAATCACATACAAAAACATATTAAAAAGATAGTGCACCACAATCAAGTGGGGTTCATTCCAGGGATACAAGGTGGGTTCAACATATGGAAATCAATAAATGTAATACATCACATCAATAGACTTAAAAACAAAAATCACATGATTATCTCAATAGATACTGAAAAAGCATTTGATGAAATACAGTACCTCTTCATGTTCAAGACACTAGAAAAACTAGGAATAGTAGGATCATACCTCAATATTGTAAAAGCTATCTATGCTAATCCCCAGGCCAACATCATTCTAAAAAAGAAAAAAATTGGAAGCATTCCCTCTAAAAACTGGAACAAGGCAGGGATGCCCTCTTTCACCACTTCTATTCAACAAAGTCCTTGAAACTCTAGCCAGAGCAATCAGACAGATGAAATAAATTAAAGGAATATGCATAGGAAAAGAAAAACTCAAACTCTCACTATTTTCTGATGACATGATTCTATATTTAGAAGATCCAAAAAATTCCACCAGAAAACTTCTAAAACTAATAAATGAATTCAGCAAATTAGCAGGTTATAAAATCAATACCCATAAATCAAATGCATTTCTATACATAGGCGATAATCCACTGAAAGAGAAATTAGGAAAGCTACCTGATTCAAAATAGCCTCAAAAAATATGAAATACTTGGGAATCAATCTAACAAAAGAGGTGAAAAACCTCTACAATGAAAACTACAGAACACTAAGGAAGGAAATTGAAGAAGACCTTAGAAGACGGAAAGATCTCCCAAGCTCTTGGATAGGCAGAGTTAATATTGGCCATACTACTAAAACTGTTATACAGATTTAATGCAATTCCTATTAAAATCCCAATGGCATTCTTCATAGAACTAGAAAAAAGCAATTAGGAAATTCATTTGGAAAAAATAAGAGACCCAGAATAGCTAAAGCAATCCTTAGCAAAAAAAAAAAAAAAAAAAAAAAAAAAAAAAAAAAAAAGTGAAGCAGAAGGCATCACAATACCAGACCTTAAACTATACTATAGAGCAAAAGTAAACAAAAAAACAACATGGTATTGGCACCAAAATAGACATGTAGACCAATGGTACAGATACAGTTATCTCATACTAGACAAAGGTGCCAAAAACATACATTGGAGAAAGGATAGCCTCTTCAACAAATGTTGCTGGGAAAACTGTAAATCCATATGTAGCAAAATGAAATTAAACCTCTATCTCTCACCATGCACAAAACTCAACTCAAAGTGGATCAAGGATCTAGAAATTAGACCAGAGACCCTGAACCTAATAGAAGAAAAAGTAGTCCCAAATCTTCATCATATTGAATAGGCCGTGATTTCCTTAACAAGACTCCTAAAGTGCAAGAAATAAAACCAAGAATCAATAAATGGGATGAATTCAAACTAAAAACTTCTTATCAGCAAAAGAAACAATCAGTGAGGTGAATAGAGAGCAAATTTTTACCATACACATATCAGAGACAGCACTAATCTCTAGGATATTTAAAGAACTCAAAAGACTTAATATCAAAGAGAAAACAACCCAATCAATAAATGGGCTAAGGAACTGAACAGACACTTCTCAGAAGAAGATATACAAGAAAGCAATCAACAAATATACAAAAAAATGTTCAACATCTTTAGTAATTAAAGAAATGCAAATCAAAACTACTCTTAAGATTTTATCTCACCCCAGTCAAAAGGGCAGTTATCAAGAATACAAGCAATAATAAGTGTTAGAGAGGATCTGAGGAAAAAGGTACACTCATACATTGCTGGTGGGACTGAAAATTGGTGCAACCACTTTGGAAAGCAGTGTGGTGATTTCTCAGAAAACTTGGAATGGAACCACCATTTGACCCAGCTACCCCACTCCTTGGTCTATACACAAAAGACTTAAAATCAGCATACTATAGTGACATAGCCACACCAATGTTTATAGCCGCTGAATTCACAATAGCTAAACTGTGGAACCAACCTAGATGCCCATCAATAGGTAATGGATAAAGGAACTGTGGTATGTATACACAATGGAATATTACTCAGCATTAAAAGAGAATAAAATTATGGCATTTGCAGGTAAATGGATGGAGTTAGAGAATATTATGCTAACTGATGTAAGTTGATCCCCCAAAACTAAAAGCCAAATGTTTTCTCTGATTAGCGGATGCTGATCTGTGATGGGGGGTGGGGCGTGGGAAGAATGGAGGAGCTTTGGATTGGGCAAAGGGGAGTTTGGGGAGGGTTCATGGGGGTAGGAAAGATGGTGGAATGAGTTGGACATCATTACCCTAGGTACATGTATGATTACACGAATGGTGCGTCTCTACACTGCGTACAACCAGAGAATTGAAAGCTTGCGCTCTACTTGTGTACGATGAATTAAAATGCATTCTGTTCTCATGTACAACTAAGTAGAACAAATTAAAAAAAAATAAAAAATTAAAAAATTAAAAATAAGAACTGTACATATATGTATTTTCCATATGTATGCTATATGTCACCATAAAAATTGATTTTAAAAATACAGTGAGGACAAACCCAGAAGAAGCAATCCTTCTCCCAAAGTTTTCTAGCCTCAGTAAAACTCAAAACTCTAAATCTGATTTCAAATTAAGTTTTTTGCTCCTTTGTTCTAACAAACTCTGGGGTATAGGATAAACCCAAATGGCCCTTCTTTAAGACATAGTGGCTTCTCAATGAAGTCACTGAGAGCCAGACACTGTGGTACTGCTTTCCTCCTGCAGCTTCCAGAGAAGACCTCTGGTGGCTTACCCTGGTGAACAGCAGGCACCCTGCCTTCTACTTGACTGAGCTTGTACCAACAGCACAGTCTCAAAAAAATACTCTTTAAGGGCCTCTTTAATCTCTAATAACCCAACTCATTTATATCCTCAATGTGGGTGAAATATTTCAGTAAACAACTATAATACCATGTTAAGTACAGCAGTGACAAATGGCAAGAATAAATGGCTAAGTATATTGATGATAGCATATAATATTAGTGAAACACTGAACTGGGAGAAAAAGTCCCTGCATGAGGGACTGGGTCATCAAAGAAAGCAAGAGATCCAAATAAGACAGCTGCATTGTATGATTTGAACTAGTTAAGATTAAAACATCTCTTACCTGTATAAGAGGTTTGTTTAGTTCCTGTGTGTAGTAACAAGGTTTATTTGTCATCTTTATGGGAAATCCACATATCTGGGGCAGTTTAGACTTTAAGTCTGAAAGAAAGCTTTTCAATACTCCTTCCAAATCTACCCTTGGAAAGAACTGTATGGGCTGACTTCTTATGCAACTGAGAGGGTATCTGTACAGTGTTAAAGAACAATGTGAGGGGTTTTGTACACATGAGATAGCAATTGTCATGGAATTTTAGAAAGTATTAAAATAGCAATATTGAAAAGATACATAAATAAATCCTAGCTATGTTTCATATTGCCTATCCCATACTATCCAAAGCCAAAAAGCACACTTCCTCAGACACCTTCTTCATTCCTTCCATTTAAAAAAATATTTAAATTTTTGTTAATAGTTGCATATTTTTATGGAGGTATATGATATTTTAATATAACATTCACAATCAAGGCAATTCTTTGTTCCCTAATTATACAGCTCTAAGGACTGGCAAACTACGATATTAAAATAGAGAATTTGTAAGGAAAACATAACACTTATAGATTACAGAAATAAATGCTACAGGGCTGGGGTTGTGGCTCAGTGGTAGAGCGCTTGCCTAGCACATGTGTAGCCCGGGTTCGATCCTCAGCACCACGTAAACATAAATGCACTGCATTGTGTACAACTAAAGCAAATAAATAAATATTTTTTAAAAAGAAAGAAATGCTACAATTAACAACGAACATATCTCCAAAATCGATGAAATATTCAGAGAGACAACACACATGGGTGATATTCAAATTCTAACAGAGCAGATCTCTGAGGGAAGAAGTTACTTTTTCTGATGAGGAATATTCTGAAGACTTGGAATAATGTCTGGGCATTGAGTGAAAGGGTGTAACTGGTATATGTAAACTTCAGTTTTACTGCAGAGGATTAGGTGCTCTCTCTTTTAATACAGAGAGAGCAGGTGATGGCTATTCCATTTCTAAACTCCAGCTGGCCAGAGTAAGAGACAGGAATGGTGAAGTCAGTGATTATTAAGATTTTAGAGTTCCACCTGAACACTTGTGCTCTTTTTTACGTGTGAGTTTTTAAAAAATACTGTTAGGTTATTTTCTTAAGTTAATTCAGTGCATTACGTGCAAGTCAAATTCTCTAAACTGCCCGTAAAATTAATCTTCCAGAAAGAAAAATCTTCATTAATTTCTTTAATTCAACCCTTCCAATAATGTCCAACATACCACTGGAGGGAGCTCTTGGCTAAGGAGATTTATACCTTATTTTAAACTAGGAAACAAATACGAAAATATTTTGTCTGTTTATAAGTTTTCTTTTTTTTTTAATCTAAATTGTTGAAATAGTATTTAAGGAAAAAAATTGGCCTTATTAAGCTCATCCTCAAGTAAATAGGGAGAAATTCTAAGCAAAACAAAAGCCACTCTTGCAGGGAAATAGAGGGAAAAGTAGTTTAACTTAGCTAATGACAAATTGGTAGTGGGAATAAAGCTAGATAAAAGGTGGGCAGACAACATCTGATACAAGTGGTGCCTGAAGGATACGTGAATGTTCTTTCTCCGATCATTTTGAAGTAGATGTTGCAATATATTTTAACATTTCCACAATCTTCTGGAAGTTTATAGCCATACTATAAATTAAGCACAAAATTTAAATCACCTTGGAGAAAGCCAAACTTTGATTAAATTACAAGAAACAAAAACAGATAATTTCTAATATAACATATATTTCCACTCCTACCAGGTCATCCCAGTGCATCTGGAAATCTTCAAATGAGTGAAATGGACAGTCAGGGGGTATGACATGAAGAATATTTATTATTTGTCCCATTTTCATACTGTGAAAATAAGAGTTGGTAAAATATTATGAGCCAGTGCCTAAATATAGTTTGATATGTCAACTATGCAATTTAGAAAGTGTTCACAGATTTAGCAACTATCTCACTAACCACATATAAGTTAAAAAACTAAGCCTGACAGATGGGCACACGCCTGTAATCCCAGTGGCTTGGGAAGCTGAGACAGGGGGATCACGAATTCAAAGCCAGCTTCAGCAATAGCAAGGCTCCTAAGCAACTCTGGGAGACCCTGTCTCAAAATAAAATACAAACATAGGTCTGGGGATATGGCTCAGTGTTTGAGTGCCCCTGAGTTTAAACCCGGGTACTTAAAAAACCTAATCATTTTCTCAAACACACATTGTATTAAATCTTTTGTCTTAATTGACAAATAAAAATCACATATGCTTGTCATGTATGAAAGGATGTTTTGAAATATGTACACACTGTGGAACGGCTAAATCAAGCTAATTAACATAAGCATTACCTCACATACATGCATGTTGTGTGATGAGAATACTTAAAATCTATTCATGGTGATTTTCAAGAATATGTTGTTATTAACTATAGTCACCATATTGTACAATGGATCTCTCCAACTTATTCCTCCTAATGAAATTCTGTACCCTTTAACTATCATCTCTTTAACCTACTTCTTCACTCCCACCCTAGCCCTTGGCAATTACCATTCCATTCTCTACATCATGGGTTAAAATTATAGATTCCATATATGAGGTCACACAGTATTTGTTTTTCTGTCTGGCTTATTTCACTTGACATAAAGTCTTCCAGGCTCATCCAAGTTGTCACAAGTAACAGGATTTCCTTCTTTGTTAAGGCTGAATTGTATTCCATTGTATATATTTACCACATTTTCTTTATCCATTCCACTACTGATGCATACTTAGGTTGTATCCATCTCAGCTACTGTGAATAATGCTACAGTGAATGTGGGTATGCAGTATCTCTTTGACATACTTATTTCATTTCCTTGGTAGATCCTTTGGAGATATACCCAGTAGTGTGATTGCTGGATCATATGGTAGTTCTACCTTTAACTTTTTGAGGAACCTGTACTTTGTTTTTCATAACAGCTATACTAATTTACATTTCTACCAACAGTGAGCCAGGGTTCCCTTTTCTCCACTTCCTTTTCAATACTTATCTTTTGTCTTTTCAATAACAGCCATTCTAACCAGTGTGAGGCAAAATCACATTGGGTTTCAATTTGCATTTCTCTAATGTTGAACATATATATATGTATTCATTAGCCATTTGTATGTCTTCTTTTGAGGAATGTCTACTCAAGTTCTCTGTCTGTTTTAACATTAGGTTATTTGCTTTCTTGTTTCTGAGTTGAGTTTCTCATTTATCTTGGATATTAACCCTGCTATGGTTTGAATGTTTGTCCCCTCCTAAACTCATGTTGAAATTTAATTGCCATTGTAACATTTTTAAAAGGTATGAACTCTGAGAGGTGATTAGGCCAGAGGGCTGCTCTCATGAATGCATTAAAGACCATTATCTCAGAAGTAGATTTATTATAAAAGAACAAGTTTGGTGTTGCTTTGTGGTGTATCTTTCTCTTGTCTGTGGCCTTTCCACATGGAATGATGCAGCAAGAAAGTCCTCACCAGACACTGAATAGACTGGCACTTTGACTGTGGACTTCCTGGCCTCCACCCCTGTGAGAAATGTTTGTATTGTTTATAAATTAACCAGTTTTTTTTTTTTTTTTTTGTGGTACCGGGGATTGAACTCAGGGGCACTTAACCACTGGGCCACATCCCCAGCCCTTTTTTGTATTTTATTTAGAGACAGGGTCTCACTGAGTTGCTAAGTGCCTCGCCATTGCTGAGGCTGGCTTTGAACTCGCGATCCTCCTGTCTCAGCCTCCCAAAGTGCTGGGATTACAGGCGTGCGCCACCACGCCCGGCTAAATTAACCAGTTTTAATCATTCTATTACAGCAGCACAAATGGACTAAGACAAATCCCCTATCAGTTGCATGGTTTGAAAACATTTTCTCCCATTTCATAGGTTATCTCTTCACTCTACTGACTGCTTTTTTGCTGTGCAGAAGCTCTTTAGTTTGAATTAGTCATCATTTGTCCATTTTTACTTTTGTTGCCTGAACTTTTGTTCAGATCCAAGAAATCAATGCCCAGACCAAAGTCATCAGGTTTTCCTGGTATGTTTTCTTCTAATAGTTTTACAAAATCCTTCTTGAGTTGATTTTTTATATGGTATGAAATAACATTCTAATTTTATTCTTTTCCATAGGGATATACAGTTTCCCCAACACCATTTATGGAAAATACTCTTATCTCTATCTTATGTTCATGGCACCTTTGCTAAAAATCAATTGATCATAAAAACATGAATTTATTTCTGGCCCCTCTATTCTGCTTGTCTGTTTTTATGCCAGTACCAAACTGTTTTAGTTTATAGTTTTATAGTATAGGTTGAAATTAGGGATGTGCTACCTCCAGGTTTGTTCTTTTTACTCAATATCTCTTTGGCTATTTGAGGTCTTTTGTGGTTCTATAGGAGTTTTAAGATTTGTGTTTTTCCATTTCTTTGAAGAATGTCATTGATATTTTAATAGGAATTGAATTGAATCTGTAGATTGGGTAGTATGGACATTTTAAAATACTGCTCTTTTAAAATCTATGCATGAGTTATCTCTCCAATTATTTGTGTCTTCTTCATTTCTTACCTCAGCATTTTATAGTTTTATAGGTCTTTTACCTCTTTGGTTAAATTTATTCCTTTTCTTTTCTCTTTTCTTCTCCCCTCCCTCTCTTGCTATTGTGAATGATTGAATTGTTTTCTTGATTTATTTTCAGACATTTCATTATTAGTGTACAGAAATGTTATAGTTTTATATGTTGATTCTGTATTCTCCAACTCTGCTGAATTCATTCACTAGTTCTAAGCTTTTTGGTGGAGCCTTTAGGGCTTTCTATATATCACACTAAATCATTGGCAAACGGGACAATTTAACTAACTTCCTTTCCAATTTGGATGTCTTTTATTTCTTTCTCTCTTCTAATTGCATTGGTTAGGACTTCCAGTATTATGTTGAATATAAATGATGAGAGTGAGCATCCTTGTCTTGTTCCTGATCTTAGAGGAAAAGTTTTCAAATTTTCATCAAGGAGAATGACATTAGCTGTGCCCTGAGATTGACATTAGCTGCAGATTTTTCATTTATAGCCTTTATTTGTATTAAACCTTAGCAACTAGAATTGTTAGGAAAACCTAAGTTGAATTGCTACAATGTGCCAGTTATAAACACAAAACAATTATTAGTAAAATATTGCCACATAAAATTATGTCTGGTAATTGCTAGACTTTAGGGAAAAGTCTGATAAGAGTTGAATGAATGACAATTACATTTTTTCCCTATCTACCTCTTCCCTGCTTCAACATTTAAATTATGCTACTAGTTCGTTTTCCTGAGCAGGTTAAAATTTCATCTCATAGTGTTTATATTAACAAATAATCATTTTTTGTGAAAATAATACACACTTAAAACTCAGCTCAAATCAAATTATAATGAATCATTCTTAGATGCAAATTCATGAAGTTTTGATGCTATTATTATGAGAGTGTCATCTTATAATGAGAAATGTAGAAACTGTACTGTTTTTTAAAACTAGATCTAATAAAAATGTAAATGCATAATAAAATTATTTTGGTAATTTAATAAAGGAAATTTATGACTTCTGTAAGTATGACAATAATACCCCAGTACTGTTTTAAAGTTATAATTCAGTTTTTAAAATTCATCAAAATCATTTATGCTTTTGTACATATCAATGTTTAGGAAATTACTATATTTTGAACCCACCTTTGACATTACAAACTGAAATCTCACCTTGGTAAAATGTAGCACCAGTTGCTCAAAATGGAATGTCTCTCAATGACAGCATTCTTGTTAGAATAAAAATTCTCTATAATACTCTGAGAAATATCAAAGTCCTTTAGCTTTTAATTGAAATAAGATTTTAATGCATAAGTTCTCAAAGTATTTGGCAAAGAAACATTAAAAAATACAATCTGTATATGCACAGGTAGGTTATCAAGTAGTTTTAAAGATTTAAAGCTTCACTGAAACATGCATAGCCACTTTACATGATGTAATCAATGTGTCACAGCACCCTGTTTCTTCTTAGTATAGTATAGTATTTCAAACTTCCCCTTTTATCCTTCAAACCCAAACTCCTATTTTGTAATTATTTCAACCCATTTTCAGGATTTTTCATTATATTAATTTATAGGGAATTTAATCCCTTCTAAAGGAAGCTATTAACACTTTTTAAGTACAGCTGCTTAACGCAGTTTTTAAACATTTTTTAAGTGGAGGTTAGGTGGTTAGACCTCTGCTTGGTCTTTTGGAGGACAGAAGACAGAATCAATGCTCCATTTTTATTTTATATCCCGTTTCTCACTCCTAGAATGCTTTATCCTATTTCTCCAGTTCCCTAACAATACAGCATGGTATTTCATCAGCTTATGTGTATCCACTTACAGTTCTCTCACCCTGGGAAGAAATCTCCTGTGAAACATTTTCCTATAGTTAGTCAGATTCAGAGGCCTCAGGTGAGGTTAAAAAAATGAAATAATAATGGGTGATAGTACACTATATTAAGATTAAAGAGAATAGTTCACTATTCCTCACCCCTTTTAATATCCATAGCATCTTTTGGGAAACAATGTTCTAACCTTAGTGTCTACTGATTTTCAAGGAATTCCAGATAAATTGGCCAACTTTTATTGTCTGGTCAAGTCAATAGAATCTTAACAATATACTTGAAGCATTGCCAAAACTCTGATTTATCTGACTCCTACTATTGCAGGCCTGAATCTAGGCCCATCTCCTGTATGTCCAATGGCTATCTTCAGAATTTCTATAGCATTCCTTAAGAATAATGGGAATGAAGGAGCAGAGAAGAAAAATATGGATGCAAGAAGAGGAAAGTAAGAATAGCTCATAGCTCAGTGGTAGAGCACTTACTTAATATATTTAATATGTGTGAGACTCTGGGTATGATAACCCGCAACACATACACACACACACACACACACACACAAAATGAAAAAAATAAGAGCAAGCTCATTCAGAACAAATAAACATAAATAATATTCTGTGCACAAGAGATAAATCTTGTGCACATAGCTCAGTGGTAGAGCACTTACCTAATATGTGTAAGACTCTGGGTATGCTACCCAGCACCACACACACATACACACACATACACACACACACACAAAAGGAAAAGATAAGAGCAGGTCATTCAGAACAAATAAAGATAAATAATATCTGTGCACAAGAGATAAATCTTATGTTTATGAGATCAGTTGCTTAAGCCATATGATAAAAAGATGGTGCAGGCAGGGTGGTCATGAATGTTAGACTAGTGGATGAGTAGACTGAGGGAAAACACAACTTAAAATGGAATTTAAAAATATAGCTATCAGGGAACTGGGGTTGTGGCCAGTGGTAGAGTGCTTGCCTTGCATGTGTGAGGCACTGGGTTCAATTCTCAGCACTGCATATAAATAAATAAAATAAAGGTCTACTGACAACTAAAAAATATTTTTAAAAAATGGGGTAAAAACGTAGCTACTGGGTTCAAATATTCAGTCGTTGGGTTTTCATGCAATATCTACTTATATAGCGTGTGTTTACATTTAAGTGGATATTTTCAACACTGCTCAGAGACTCAAGCCAATTATTGCTGGGATCTCCATGATACCAGCACTTGTCCATACTGGTCTTTCTCAACAAAGATTATTTTATAGACTAGCAAACTACTCAAGAGAATGCTAACCTCGTGATATCTATTTATAAAGCAAATATTTATGAAGTATCCTTATGTTACTAAAACCATACTGGTTTTACCATACAGATACTCAATAAATATTTTTCCCGTATAATGCCAATTTAAAGAATGTGAACTTAATTTTCTAGGCAACATTGAAATACTAGAGATATTTAGGTTGGGGACCTTTGATTTAGAAGGAGAACTCTGTTGGCACTATGAGGAGAAGTACAGAATAAAATAGAAGGGGGAAAGACTGGTATAAAACAATAACTGAAATTGAGACAGAGAGGTGCCAATTACCAAGGTAGGCTTAAAAGACAAACAGAAGAGGTGAGGAAAAGGATGAGCCAAAGTTGATTCTGAAGTCTCTTGGTAGATAACTTACTGACTTTTGTTGACAGTTGCCAAAGAGTAAATATAAAGAAGGAATAGATCTGGATTGGGGGAAATGACAAAAAATACATTCAGTTTTAGACATAATTGAGTCTGAGTGCCATTGGTACATTTATGTGAAAGTGTCTACGAGAGAATAGAGAAATACACTAGATTATCTGGGAGGTACAGGTGTATAGGCTGAAGCCATGGGAGTGGAAGAACTGCTACCGGAAAGAAGGGAGGGCTGAAAATGGAACCCTAGGAAATAGCAACATCAAAAGCGGTGAGCGAAAGTAGAACCAAGGATCAATGATATATGATTCTGGAAAAAGGAGAAAAGAAAATTTTACAAGAACAAAATGGTAGAAAATAGTGTGTATGTTCCAAAGATTTCAAAGATGAACTCCCTCAGACATCTTTTTATATGAATCCCTAAATTTAATAATATATTCTTTATAATACTTGATACTACATTGCCAAACATTGTTATTTAACTGTTGTATTTATACACACACACATATGTATGTGTGTATGTGTAATACAAATAGACACCATATATATATATAATATATATGCATGTCATATACATTATGATCACAATAAATGGCTGTCTATAGCTTAAGTACAAATGTGTAAAGTAAGTAGATACTATATATGTATGATATCCACTTCTGTAAAGCCCTATGAAGCATACAAATTTAAACCAAGATGGGCTGGGATATAGCTTAGTTGGTAGAGTGTTTTTCCTTGCATGCATGAGGCCCTGGGTTCAATCCCCAGCACCACACAAAAAAAAAAAAAATTAAACCAAGGAACCTAAAGCTAAGTGAAGGAAGCATGATGGAGAAGAAAAGAAAACAACAACAACAACCAAGGTTTGAGGTACAAACTAAATCCTGAATTGCTTACTTACTATGCTTATGATCTAGAGCAATTATTTAACCTATGTCTCAATCTATTTACTTATAATATTAATAGTTATAACTTTTTAACTTGTACTATATGCCACACGCTTTGTGAAGCACTTAATATAATTTGACCTATGAGGTAGATATCATATCCAATTTATAAGAAAAAGTGAGATTCAGGGAGATAAAAAAACATGCTCAAAGTGTTCCTACTATTAAGTTAAGAACTGGAAATTTCAACGTAATTCTAACCTATACTGAAGTTTTGGGGTGTATAATATTAACCAGTGTTCATTAAATTTCTCATCTTCTGGTAAGTTTGTGTATAGATAAAACTTTTGGAAGGATAAGATGTCTCCCACCAGCATCTTGCAAATACACATTATGACACCCAATAAACAGCTGTCCAATAGAATGGAACTCCTATGATGGAACAGTTAATAAAACACAGACCCTCTCCTCTAAGACTTCTCAGTTTAATGACATTTGCATAGATAACAAAAACAAAGAGAAGTCTTGGGAGCTGGAAAGTCTTCACAGTGGGTGATAATCCAGTTAGGCCTCCAAAAATGAGCTGGAGAAAGGGCAGTGAGGGCTTATAGAACAGTAGGAGCAGAGACATGAAAAGATGAGAAACAATTCACAACTTGTCTACAGGAAAGGAGGGATGGTAGAGGAAGCTACATATAAAGTAGTTTCGATCAATTCACTGAGGACCTTGTATGTTGCACAAAACAACTGAGATTTCATCTTATAGTCAGTGGAGGTTACAGTAGCTTTTAAAAAGAAAAATTAAAGCACAGAAGATGAATTGTAGGGAAGAGAGACAAAAAGCATTCTCCCCCTTCCTTCTTCACTCATATTTCCCTCACTTGGCCTAATAATTAATATTAGACTTTTATAAGAGAAAAATTAAATCTTTTAGTTCCTATGGAGGATACAGATGAATAAGGCAGGAACTAGACTCTACAAAAGATTAGAATTTAATGGGAACATAAACATGTATGAAACTAATGTTTATAGCAATCAGATGCTGAAAATGCCATTATAAAACATGTAAATAAAGATGAAATTCAGAGAAACTGATCATCAATCATTATTTAGGAGATTCATTTAATTTAACAAGCATATATTGAATGTATATTATGGTTTGGATGTGGAATATCGCCCCAAAACTCATGTGTTGAAACCATGGTCCCCAATGAAGCAATGGTCAGTGGTGGGGCTTTTAGGCAATGATTGGATAACCCGGGTTCCGACCTCATCAGTTAATCTAGTTGATGAATTAACTCACTGATCTCTGAATATTCTACTGGGGGTGGGGCTAGTTGGAGGAAGTTGGTCATTAGGGTATGTCCTTATATCTATCCTTGGACTCTTGCTGTCTTTCTCTCTCAGCTTTCTGGCAGCCTTGAGTTGAACAGTCTTTCTCTACCACACTCTTCTGCCATGGTTCTGCCTCATGCATGGCAGGCTCAAAGAAATGGAGTCAGCTGACCATGGACTGAGACCTATGAAACTATGAGCCAAAATAAATTTTTTCTCCACTAAGTTGTTCTTGTCAGGAATTTTGGTCACAGCAATGAAAAGTTGACTAACACAGTATGTAGTGTTGACTAGAGGAGAGGAATGTGTCTGTCCCACTTCCTGTTTTCCTTCCATGTCTAGAAAGCTCTGCTAACACACATTCCTGGTATCACTCTGCCCTACCACCCATTCCTCTCTAAGGCAGAGTAGGTGATTGGTTGGTAAAATTGGGATGAATAAGCAGCCATGCTTGGCTGAACTCCTCCCTCTTTTTCTTGGGAACTGGCCTGCTGGCAAAGATTGATGTCCTGTGCTCTCTCTGTCATATACAGTACAGGGTCTGATCTCTCCAGAAAAGACTGTGGTTTTTCCACTATGCCATAAGTGGGTGGGTAAATATGCCTAATTTTAGGGTTCAGATAGCCTACTTTTCCTAATAGCTGATTTGTCTTCTCAATAATAAATGGTATGACCAGTTCATGTAGGTTAGGCCACTATTTTGTCAGGTTAATCCTTTCCACTCACAGAAATGTCCCATTTTGGAATGATAATCTGTATAGGTATTCTAATCTCAAAATGTCTTCCTCTTCTTTGTCAATCTAGTTTCAAACATAGGTATAAAATATATAAGTATCATCTGTAGAAAATTTAAATGTGGAAATATAATATTAATACCCATGATGCTTATAAAGGAACTCAAAAGTACAAAAAATAGTATAATTCTTAAAATGCAAATAGTATATGAGTATAGTACAGTAGATAGGAGGGTTTAAATAAGATCAGATAGGGTTTGAAGCTTTGGAAAAGTTTTTATTTAGTCCAAGATAAGCATGAATATCACACATTTCAGTCTATATACAAGTCAGCTTCCCTACTAACTTACATAATACGTAAAGGCAGAAAAGTAGATTCTATTAATCTCTGACCTATCCATTATCTCACTATAACAGGTTATCAAAAATTTGTCAAAAATTAAAGAGAAAGAAATGAATGAAGGAATAGCATTTGAGGGGCCCGTAAAGGATGAGCACCCATATGGCCAGTTAGAGAGGACATCCTAAGCAAAGGAAGAATCATCTGTCTTATGCCTGGGGTTTCTTAACCTCAGCACTACTGACAATTTGGGCTGGATAATTCTTTGTTGGGTGGTATCAGGGTGGTTGTCCTGTGCTCAGTAGAATATTTAGCAGCATCCCTATCTTCTTATCCACTAGATGCCAGTAGCAATATCACTACCCGCCTACACATTGTGATAACCAAAATCATCTCCAGACAGATGCCAAATATTTCATGGGAAGCAAAATCATTCATTTCCCCCTAAGCCCCTTCTGTTGAGAATAACTGGTGTAAAGGAAAGAAAATAACATTTCTTGAGAGACTACTAATGTGTAAGACTCTATGCTAGGTGATATGGAAATTAGCAAAATAGAAGACACAACCACAAAGAAGACAGAGAGTGTTATAAAAAATAGATACACAACAAAATAATGCTACCAGAATGCCAAGCGTAAGTGGTGACTATTACATTTAATATGAGCTAAAATTGTGCTTTTATTATTTTGAGGTGGAAAAGAGACGCATAAAATGGGTGTTGAGACAGGATAAGGTGTAGGAGTTTTGGATGCCATCTAAAAAGATTTCTGAACAAGGGATAACATGATAGAACCTGTGTTAAATGCACTGAAATGATATTTTCTTTGGGAAAGAATATTTAGGACAATATAAATATATCAAGCACTTAAAAGTATGGATTTCTTTGCCTATATGATAACAAAAACCTTCCTATCACCCTTCACATTAAAAATTAAAATCTAATAGCATATTAGTAATGTTAACAAATATATTAATTATACAGTAACATAATAAATTATAGAAACAAAGCATGTGATACCTCAGGTGGTGGCAATCGGATGGTGAACACTTCTATACTTAAACAAACTTGAGTTTCTGTTACATTGATGTCCAATACTGAAAAATACAATTAACTGTGAACTGTTTGGAATTATTATTCCATCCTATTAAACTATTTTAGTAACAAAAATCACTTTAACTTAAAGTTAGAAACTAAGTTAATAACAGATTTTTACATAATAAAATTCAAATAATTCCCATATGATATTTGATAGTCTATAGATATCTAAAAGAAGACAAAGGTATGAAACAACATGGATATATGTGTGTGTGTGTGTGTGTGTGTGTGTGTGTGTGTGGACAGGATTACAACAAGAAAGACAAGGCACCCTCCAGTTAAGACAAAAGCCTACAAATACCTTATACAAATCTGAAGTCTTATAAACTAAGAGTGGAGGCTATCCTCTTTCAAAGTCTGAAGAGGGCCCATTCCAGGCTTCTGACTTGAATGGTCTTTTACTATCAAATTTCTTCAAATATACTGGCAGATATATTCCAGATCTCCTAGGGCTCTGAGGCCTCTTCCTTACGTTTTCATAAATAAAATTACTTCTGACAAGTCAGGATAGTGGTAACCTTGGGAAGGAATATTATCTGAAGAAGCATTAGAGGAATAAGGAATATTGGTAATGTTTCTTGAGCTGAGAACTAGTTATGAGAATATGTTTAGTTTGCGAAAATTCAATAAGTATATACCTATAATTTCTGAGTTCTGTCTTGGTATGTTATATTCCAATAAAAGTAAAAACATATGTTCTAACACAAAAATTTTTGCTCTTCTACACTATTATCTTTAATCACTATATAGTCTCAATACCAGTGTTTGGGGATGAAACTAAACTTAGGTAATGAATCCCATTCCTTCAGACCTAGAGTACAGTTACTACCACTGCACTACTGAAAAATAAAACTAGTGTCAGAGGACAAATGGGTCTCAGCTGGACAGTCTCCTCAACTCCAATAGTTGTGGATTACTGGGCACGGTTTTAAGGTAATTCCCAAATGGTGGAGAAGGCTACCAGGACTGATTAATAACTTCTACTGTGGGCTAAGGATTCCCACCTATCTGCTATCTCAGGACTACTATTTAGGAACATGTCTACCTACAATACAATAATACAAAACAATTGAAGAAAACTTGGTTGGATCTTATAGTAAACTATATATTTCAGGTTATCTATGTCCCTTTAGACAATCTTTTTTAAGAAGGAAAGACTATTCTCATAAAACTAAAGCTTTGGCCGGGCACAGTGGCACACTCCTGTAATCACCTCAGGAGGCTGAGACAGGAGGACCATGAGTTCAAAGTGAGCCTCAGCAATGGCAAGGCACTAAGCAACTCAGTGAGACCCTGTCTCTGAATAAAATACAATATAGGGCTTGGGGATGTGGCTCAGTGGTTGAGTGCCCCCGAGTTTAATCCCAAACAAAACAAAACAAAACTAAAGCTTTGACTTACATCAGAAATAATGAAATGTTTTGATGATTTGATTGGAAACTATACATTATAATTACATGCAGAACTGAATTCCTTCACAGTCATAATTTTCTTTAAGAAAATAAAAATATAGTGTGTTTCCAATTAATATGAGTGAATTTTCCTCAAGTTGGTAAATATGGATTTTGAAACAGAAGTGATTTCCTAGATAAAATTCGGATTAAAATTCTATCTGATTAAATTCTGCTATAACTTGGTCATCAAGATTATAATAACCCAATGACCTTAATACTGTTTTAACAACTACTAATTATATTAATGTTTTATCTATTAATTTATGCACTTTTTACTTACCAACAGCATTTTGCTTTCCCATTTGAGAAAGAAAATCTCTTCCTTAAAAAAATCATAGAGTATACCATATTATTATAACTCAAATAATCATGCTTGATAAATATAACTTTTTGATTTGAAGTTACCAAGGTAGGAAAAATACTTTAAAATGAAATTACATAAAGGAGTATCTATGACAGCTCAGAGAAAAAAATCTCTTCAATTGAAAGGACAGAAATGCCCAATTTTTTCCTCAAACATTTATCTTCTGCTATAAAATATTTAGAAAATGATCAGATTTCAACAAAAATACAGGATACCAAGAAACTGCTTTCATTTTATAATTCTTCATAGCTTATTTATTCCTAAATACCAAGTACTATATGATAAAATTAGTTTTAAAGAACTGTTAGCAGGCCTCTGTATAATTCCAAAGGAAGGAGATGACATTTTTTGTTGTTGGCTTGCTTGAGAATATTTAGTTGGAACTATTCTAAGAACTAGTCCCTTAAAATAAGATAACTTAAATTAAAAGCAGATGTACACAATAGACTAATCTAGTTCAGAAAGTCCCAATGACTCACAGACATAGTTACCTTGTACCAAAAGATGGCCAGTTCTATTCCAGGCTGGTGCAAGTCTAGCCGTGAATGAATACAAAAGGCAGTTTTGAAGAATTACAGGAATTACTCTTTGTGGAGTCTCCATCTAAAAATATTAAAGGGCAAATTGAGAGTAATTACTATTTCCTTATAAATTCATAGCAAATGTCTGCATGCTGAGATCACCACTCAGCAAACTGGGCTATTCTAGATAAAAAATTATGTTCATTGCTACAGCTTGTCTATATGGTTCTAAAGTTAAAGAAACATTAAAAGATACTCACTTTGAAACCATCAGTACTGCTAGGCAATATGGCCAAATCTCTTGTTTACCCTGGCCCAGGAAATCTAAACCCTGAGAGCTCCTGTTGTTGAAAACCTTCAACTTTGCTTTCTGGTCCATACAGAAAAATCCAGGCAGAATGATTTTATAATATTTTTCATTATTATTCACTCTAATTCAAAATTAGAAATGGTTAAACACTTAGATGGGCACATATGCAACCAACAAATTATCTCTATTTGTAAATAATTAAGTTTTAAAATCAGGACTTTACTTCTGACCAACCAGATTTATCCTTGTACTTGAAATGTCTAAAAAACTAGGCAAGTTGGGCAAGGGTTGTAGTTTAGTGCTTTCCTGGCATGTTCAAGGTTCTGTTTTCAATCCCCATATAGCACAACTGGAAAAGTTATATAAAACAATGATTCATAAGATATTGAACATCAGATAACAAGGAAGAGTGATCCCCAAGCGAAGGGAAACCAACAAGATAAGCCTGTGGCCTCCTCAACATATAGATTAGAGAGGGTTTTCAGGCTGCAATTAGGGAGGGAAACTGAGCAAGAAGTTGGTAGTTTCCCTGCATTGAGGAAACAGAGCCGAGTGCCCAGGGAGGCCAAAGAAGCTAGTTTTCTACTTTTGGGGGTGATGTACTGGAGAGGAGAGAGCTACACTGAGAGCAAACTATAGATATCAGCAGAAAATCCCTCTTGAGGATTCATCTGAACATAGATGAATGTGACAAAGTGGGCAAGAACCATGCTGTTCACTATATAAACATCCTTGAAAATACAGTCCAGAAGAAAAGGCTGTCCTTGCAAATATGAGAAAGACATGCATAAAAGTGAGCCAAGGAGATTGTCTCCCCCCCTATTATACACCTCTCATGTTTGTACTATTTTGGGTTCTAGTGAGTGCTTCCAGGACATGCCTGAATAATCTATTAGCAGGGAATGGGACAAAAGCTGTTCAGTTTGTCTTATAGAGAATTTAATTAAAGCTACTATCAATAGACTCCAAGAAGCAGGATGAAGTCAACCCACAATTCTAACATCAATCATGGCTCCAGAGCAAATGTGGCTGAACAAATCCCATAAACCACCAGGGTCTACCTGAGAAAGCCAGGTGACTTCCTCTTTAATTTCTGTGTGTGGACTTTCTCCTTGGCCTGAGGAATTTATATAGATATAGCAGTATATATTGGCACAGACGTGGCCTTGACATACAAGAAAGGAACTTTGGGGCAATCTATCATCCATAACTATCTCTGCTGATGACCTAAAGATTATATCATTTGTCATTTCACTTAAAGTCAGAGACAGATTCTATATGACTTTTTCTATTGGGTGACTCCCATTATAGGAAAAACTGTTCACAGGGTATGTATAAACAACACATCTGTTTTCCCTCTAGAAAGGTCACCCCTACCACCAAATAACCAATGGTGGTTTAATTTGGGTGAGTTACAGTTGTCTGCACTTATTGATAGAATCTCAAGAAGGAAGACAAATTCACAATTTTGGGTAGAGATTTCAATACCCAACTTTCAAAAATTGATAGAAGTAAATAGAAAATAAGTAAGAATATATTATACTTAACAACATCAACCAATGTGACATGATTAACATTTATAGAATACTTCACATAATGAGATCAGAATATGCATTCTATTCAAGGGGACAAAGAATGTTTACTAAAATAATTTATATTCTGTAGCATATATAAGCCTCAATTATTTTTTTAAAATTCAAGTTATATAAAATATGTTCTCTACCAACAATTAAATGAGAAATCATTAGTAGAAAGATCCCAGCAAAATTCCCAAATATTTGGAAATTACAAAACATACTTTTAAACAATGCATAGATCAGAAAAGCCATCAGACAGGAGTTAGGAAGCACTTCTTACTGAAGAAAATCAAAACAAAACATACATGTAAGGATGAAATAGCATAACATGTCTTTAAATATAAAAAGAAGGGTGTGAGAAGTGAAGTCTAGTCTTTTTAATTAAGATTTCCCTTTGAAAACCTCTAGTTACCATCTACGGACTTCTTATACCATAAATTTGTCCATATGAAATAAGCACATTTTCAATGACAGTAATGAAAAGAAGATTGTTCTCAAATCAATGACCTCAGCTTCCACCTTGAGAAACGAGGGAAAAACAAAACAAAAATGCAAACTAAACCCAAAGCAGAAGGAAATAACCAAGACCAAAATGAAGATCACTGAAACATAATACAGTAAAACAGGAGTAAAAAATCTATGAACCCATAAGTTTATGTCTTAAGAAGCAATAAGATTGCCAAATCTCTGACTAATGAGGGAGGAGGGAAGTGGGGGTGATGACAAGAATGAGAGGTGACATCACTTCAGATTCTATAGAAAAGAGAATATTATAAGCAACTTCATGCAATAAATTTGACAACTTAGATGAAATGGTCATTTTCCATTTCCTTGAAGTTTATAACTTGAGTATCCCTATTACTTATTAAAGAAATCAAAATCTTAGTTAAAAACCTCCTCACAAATTAAGTGATAGCTTTGTTGGTGAACTTTATCACACCTTTATGGAAGAAATAACAAAATTGGACACAAATTCTTCCAAAAACTTGATAGAATAGGGTTTTTTTTCCCCCCTGATTAGATCATTTGCCCATTTAGTGACTGGGTTATTTGATTTTTCCTGGTGTTAAGTTTTTGAGTTCTTTGTACATCCTGGATATTAATCACTTATAGAAAGAGTAGCTGCCAAAGATCTTCTCCCATTCTGTAGGCTCTCTCTTTATGTTCTCGTTTCCTTTCCTGTGCAGAAGCTTTTTAATTTGATGCCATCCCACTTATTGATTCTTGGATTTATTTGAGCTTTATGAGTCTTATTAAGGAAGTTGATGCCTATGCCAATATGTTGGAGTGCTGACACTATGTTTTATTCTTGCAGTTGTAAAATTTGTGGTTTAATTCCTAGGTCTTTTAAAAATATTTTCTTAATACTAAATATTTTTTTTAAAAATTTGGCCATTTGTAGTTCTTCTTTTGAGATATATAAACTCTAAATAGACCAATATCAAGCAATAAGATTGAAGTGGTAATAAAAAGTCTTCCAACAAACAAAAGCACAGGACACGATGGAGTCTCAGTTGAATTATATAAGACCTGTAAAGAAAAAAAAACAAAAAACAGTTCTCCTCAAATCATTCTATGATTTGATTTTAGGATCCATTTTTGAGTTGATTTTTTGTGCAGAGAGAGAGGGAACTAGCTTGATCCTTCTACATATGGATATTCAGTGTTCCCAGCACCATTTGATAAAAAGGGTATCTTTTCCCCAACATGTTTTTGATACCTTTTTCAAGAATCAGATGACTATATCTGTTTGGGTTTGTCTTTGTATCTTCTATTCCACTGGTATATTTTCTTCAGTGGTTTAGAAATGAATGGTCACTGAATTTTGTTGATGGCCTTTTCTGTATATAACGAGATGATCATGAGATTTTTGCCATTAATTCTATTTAGGGAATGAATTACTTTTATTGATTTGCATATATTGAACCAACCTTGCATTGAAATAAAACCTACTTGATCCTGGTGTACAATCTTCTCAGTATGTTTCTGAATGCAGATTGCTAATATTTTATTAAGGATTTTTGCATCTTTGTTCATCAGGAATATTGGTCTATTCTTTTCTAAATTTGTCCTTATCTGGTTTTGGTATTAGGGTGAGACTGCCTTTATAGAATAAATTTGGGAGTCTTACTCGCTTTTCTATTTCATAGAATGATTTGAGGAGAACTGGTATTATTTTTTTCTTTACAGGTCTTGTATAACCCAACTGAGACTCCATCTTGTCCTGTGCTGTTGTTTGTTGGAAGACTTTTTATTACCACTTCAATCTTATTGCTTGATATTGGTCTATTTAGAGTTTATATATCTCAAAAGAAGAAATACAAAATGGCCAAAAAATATTTTAAAAATGTTCAACAGGGCTGGGATTGTGGCTCAGCGGTAGAGCGCTTGTCTAGCATGTGGGCGACCCGGGTTCAATCCTCAGCACCACGTACAAATAAAACGCATTGAATAAAACGTATTGTATACAACTAAAAGTAAATAAATAAAAATATTTTAAAAAAAATGTTCAACATCCTTAGCAATCAGGGACATGCAAATCAAAACTATACTGAAATTTCATTTTAACCCACTTAGAATTGTAATCATTAAGAATAAAAGTAACAATGTTTGCTTGTGAGGATATGAGGAAAAAGATAAACTTATATATTATTGATGGAATTGTAAATTAGCACAACCACTTTGGAAAGCAGTATGGGGATTCCTCAAAGACTAGGAATGGAAACATCATGTGACCTCTTATCCCACTCCTTTGTATTTATCCAAAAGAACTGAAACAAGTATACTAAAGTGAAACACGCATACCAATGTTTACAGTAGTGTATTTCAGAATAGCCAAGTTATGGAACCAGGCTAGATGTCTGTCAACAGACAAATGGATTAAAGAATATGGTATACACATACACAATGGAGTTTTACTCAGCCATAAAGGAGAATAAAATTATGTCATTTGCTGGTGAATGGGGGGAAATGGAGAACATCATGCTAAGTGAAATAAGCCAGACTCATAAAGTCAAGGGTCAAAATTTTCTCTCATATGTGAAAGCTGAGTGCAGGGGAGATGGTGAAGGAGGGATGGAGGGAGGAGAGGGAATGAATGAATACAAAGGAATATCACAAAAATAGAAAGGAAACAAACAGAGTGGAAGAAGGGGATTAAGAGAGAAGGAAGAGAGAACTGAGGAAGTATGGGGGAACACAAACTACCAAATTATGCTACATTCATGCATGAATTTATAAAAAATAATCTTGCTTTTATATATAATTACAATGTCCTAATTTAAAAATATATAATAATAATAGAAGATAGATCAGTAGAAGAGGGAGGTCAGGGGGAAAGAGTAAGAGAAGGAAAGGGAAGATAAATGGGAAGGAGATCAATCAAATTATGTACATGGACAAATATGGCATAATTCATATCTAATCATTGTGTATAATTATAATGAACCAATTAAAAAAATCCTGAAGGCATGGACTTTATGGAATCTATAGTTTTATCTCCAGAAATAAGTAGAGTTCTCAGCATATTATAGGTGTTCAATAAATATCTACTGATCATGTTTGCTGTTATATAAAACCAACTACGTAAAGGAAAATTGAGCATAACCATGAAGACTCAGTGAGGATATGGAAGCAAGAGAGGCTGGGGAAAAGCTCATAAATAATAAGGAATTCAGGGTTTGGAAGTCTAAAAGGGGCAAAGCCAGTTTACTTAGTAGGAATAAGAACTAGTATATACGGAGAAAAGATAAGACTACTTATGAAAATATTTTAAATATTTTGTGGATGTTACAGCTTGCACTGATGAAATCCAAGGTGTGATTTAAAAGCCTAAAAGAAATTATACAATAGAGCATGCATTTTAATAGCATGTAAGGACCACATGTGGCATTTTTCTCAATTTTAATTTTTCTTATAATTTTAATGTAAATATAAAATTGTAAATATAAAATATAAATATAGTATAAACACTCTTTTATTAAATAAATACTGAAATGCTACCTATTCTATGCTCAGAAAAATCTGTTTTAATATTTAGAGTTCATCTTAAAAGTCATGTTGTACCAAGTCCTTTTGTTATTTGTCATGACCTTGTCCAAAAATAATAAAATTTGACCTTTAAAATAAATGTATTAGTAAGAAAATTAAATGCTACAAGAACAAACCAGTAAGATAGCAAAGAGGTCTGCATTAAATCATGAAATACTTTCCACAATAAAGGACAAATTTCGCAGGGTTGCTGAAAGACCTAGGGCCTCATTCTAGGTGAACAATATACTATAAATTTGCTTCTCAAAGTTCATAAATAGTTTTTCAAAGATGACAAGAATCTTTTGGTGACCAAAGATTTATCTTAGCAAAAAGATTTAACTGTATGCTTTCTACACTGGTCCTAAGCAATACTGTTTTCCCACACACTGTGATTCATGGTTGAAATAAACTTTCAGGTTATTCAAAGATTACTCAGGAAACTGTAAAGCACCTCTATGTATTCTGAAACATCATCCTCTTGGAACCTAAATGCAGCATCTCACTTTGGAGCTGACCAGTAATCTCACTATTCTGAACCCCAGAAGATGTTTGGACAGAGACCAGCAGTGATGAGAATAACCAAGGATATGGTGCTGCAGAGGTACTTGCAGAGGCATGAAGTCTCGAGCATTAGCCAACACTCCATGACTTAGTTTGCTTATATATAGATGGGCTCAACCCCAGAAATTTGTTTTTCCTCATTGCTAAGATCCAGAATTTTATCACCATATAGAATGCAACCTATGTTTTGTTCTTCCACATACTAGCTATATGACTGTGGATAATAATTCCACCTGTCTGGGTTTCATATGCAAAAATGGGGAAGTTCATTTATTTAAAATGTCTATGGTAAATGAATTTATGCCACATAAAATGCCTGTAATAAGTATCCAACAAAAAAAATAAGACTTATCTTCTCTTTCTGTACCAAATAAGCACAAAAATTGTTTGGAAAAATTGTTGGGTTCTTTCACATGCATACCAATATCTTATGATAAATATACTCCAATATTTTTTGCTAGCAAAAGAAGTTGAATACACAATTGTTTATAACAACATCTGGAATTATTATTCTTAAAAAAAAACTTACCTTAGCTTCATATTTTTCAATATAGGCATTGAGTTTCCCAGCTTTAAAAAACGGTATCTGTAACGTTAGTAAAAAGGACATAAATGATATATAATTAAATAATGCAATAAATACCTAAAGATTTTAAGCATAACATAACAGAGAGCCTGTAGTCAGGCTATCATTCTAGTAGTTTCTATGGCTTGAAATAATGATAATCATTCTCTCCATGATTTAGAACCTATGGGCACATTCTCAAAGTGAGGAAAGTCTCTTTGGTAGTGACATGACCCCAGAAGCCACATAAAGGAAAGACTAATACATTTCATGTCTGAATACCTAACTCTTTCCTTAATATACATGGATTCTTAGGCACAAATAAGAAAAATGCACATAAATGGAAATTCAAGTTCAAAAGGCTTAAGTGATATAACTTACTAACGAAAGAAATACAATTTAAAGGAAAATATTATTTTAACCTAACAGATTAGCAAATGTTTAAAGATGCTAATATCCTGTGTTTATAAGGGAGAGAAAAAGTAGGTCTGTCCTTCCTTCCTTCCTCTTTCCATGTATTTTATTGGTGCATTATAGTTGTACATAATGGGATTTGTTGTTGGATATTCATATATGCACACAACATGACAATATAATTTGGCCAATATTATTCCCCAGTATTTTCCCTTTCCCCCTCCTCCTCCATCCCCCTGGTATCTTTCCTCTACTCTACTGATATCCCTTTGATTTTCATGAAATTCACTGCCCCCCATTTTCTTTTCCTTTTTATTCTTTAACTTCCACATATGATAGAAAACATATGACCCTTGATTTTCTGATTTTGGCCTTTTTCATTTAACATAATGTTCAAGTTCCAATCCTTTTCCTGCAAATTACATAATCTCATTTTTCTTTATGGCTGAATAAAACTCCATTATGTATATATACCACATTTTCTTTATCCGTTGATTCATTGATGGACACCTAGGTTGATTTAATAGTTTCACTATTGTGAATTATGCTGCTATAAATATGGGTATGCATGTACTGCTGTAGTTTGATGATTTAAGTCTTTAGGATAAATACTAAGGAGTGATATAGCTGAGTCATATAGTAGTTCCATTCCTAGTCACTTGAGGTAACTCCATACTGATTTCCATAGTGGTTACACTAATTTACAATCCCACCAAAGGTGTAGAAGTGTTCCTTTTGTTCCACATTCTCTCCAGCATTTTTATTCTTTGTATTCTTAATAGCTGCTATTCTAACTAGAGTGAGATAAAATCTCAGTGTAGTTTTGACATACATTTCCTTAATTGCTAAAGATGTTGAACATTTTTAATATTTTTTTTGGCCATTTGTATGTCTTCTTTTGAAAAGTGTCTATGAAGTTCATGTACCCATTTATTGAATGGATTGTTTGTTTGGTGTTAAGTTTTTGAGTTCTTTATATGTTCTTCATATTAACCCTCCATCAAAATAGTAGCTAGCAAAAATTTTCTCCCATTCTGTAGGTTCTCTCTTCACATTCTTAATTGTTTCCTTTGCTGTGCAAAAGCTTTTTAATTTGACGTCATTCCATTTATTAATTTTTGGCATTATTTTCTGAGCTATGGGATTCCTATTGAGAAAGTCACTGCCTGGGCCAATGTTGGAGTGTTGACCCCACATTTTCTTCTAGGAATTGCATATTTTCTGGTCTAATGCCTAGGTCTCTGATTAATTTCAAGTTGCCTTTTGTGCAGGGAGATAGAAAACTCTCATTCTTCTATATATGGTAACTAGTTTTGCCAGGACCATTTGTTAAAAGGGCTGTCTTTTCTCCAATGTATGTTTTTGGCATCTTTGTCAAGGATCAGATCACATTATCTAGGTGGGTTTGGTTTTGCATCTTCTCTTCTGAAGCATTGATCTAATGTGTTTGTTTTTGTACCAGTACCATGCAATTTTTGTTATTATAACTCTGTAGTGTAATTTGAAACCAAGTATTGTGGGTTTTGGGCTTAGAATTGTTTTGACTATTCTGGGTCTTTTATTCTTCCCAATGAATTACAGACTTTTTTTTTTTTTTTTTTTTTTTTCCCTAGTTCTTTGAAGAATGACATTGGTATTTTATTAGAGATTGCACTGAATCTGTATACTGGTTTTGTTAGTATGGCCATTTTAACAATATTAATTGTGCGTATCTGAGAACATGGAAGATCTTTCCATATTCTTGTGTCTTCTTCAACTTCTTTCTTCAATGTTTTATAGTTTTCATTTTAGAGATCTTTTACCTCCTTGGTTAGATTTATTCCCAGTTTTTTTTATCCACACTATTTTGAATGGAATTTTTTTTCTGATTTATTTCTCTGCAGATTCACTGTTGGTGAATACAAAAGCTACTGATTTTTCTATGTTGATTTTGTAATCTGATACTTTGCTGAATTTGTATATTAGCTCTAAAAAAGTCTTCTGGTGGAGCTTTTTGGATCTTCTAAGTGTAAGATCATATTATCTGCAAAAAGTGATAATTTGATTTCTTCATATACTAATTTTATCTTTTATTTCTTTCTCTTGACTAATTTCTGTGACAGAATTTCAGTACTATATTGAATAGAAGTGGTGAGAATAAACATTCTTGTCTTGTTCAAGATTTTAAAGGAAACACTTTCAGTTTTTCCCCAATCACTATGAGGTTTGATTTGGATTTTTTGTACATAGCTCTTTATAATGTTGAAATAGGTTTCTTTTATCCCTATTTCTTCAGTGTCTTTTTTTTATCATAAATGGATGCTAAGTATTATCAAAGGATTTCTTGGCATCTACTGAGATGACTAAATGATTTTTTATACTTAATTCTATTTATGTCATGTATTACTTTTGATTTGCATATGTTAAACCATCCTTGCATCCCTAAAATAAAACCAATTTAGTGATGATCTACAATCATCTTAACATGTTGTTAAACACAATGTGCTAGTATTTCATTAAGGATTTTTACATCTAAGCTCATCAGGAATATGGGTCTGTGGTTTTCTTTCCTTGATATATTCTCATCTGATTTTATTATAAGTGTGATAGTGACTTCATAATATGAATTTCAAAGGGTTCCATTCCTTTCTACTTCATGGAATAATTTGAGTTAATTGGCATTAGTTCTTTAAGGTTCTGTAGAATTCAGCTGAGAATTCAGCTGTTTTTGGCCTCTTCTTTGTTGAAAGCCTTTTTATTACTGCTTCTCTTTCATTTCTGATTATTGCTCTGTTTAGCTTTTCTACATCCTCTTGATTCAGTTTTGGCAGGTTGTGTGTATGTCTAGAAATGTATGCAGTTCTTCTTGGATTTCCAATTTATCAGAGAATGAGTGTTCAAATAGTGCCTACTGGCCCACTGGATTTCTGTGATGACTGTGTTTATTTCTCCTTTTTCATCTCTAATTTCATTATTCTGGATCTTCTTTTTCTTTTAGTTAGTTGGGCTAAGGGTTTATCAATTTAGTTGGTTTTCAAAGAATCAACTCTTGGTTTTGTTGATCCTATTTATTGTTTTTTGATCCACAATTTCATTGATTTTGGCTCTGATCTTAATTGTTTCCTTCCTTTTACTGGTTTGGAATTGGTTGATTTTGTTTTTCAAGGGCCTGAAGATACACCACTGGGTTATTTTGAGATCTTTCTTATTTTCTTATGTAGGCATTGATAAATATAAACTTTCCTACTAGAACTGCCTTCATGGTATCTCAGAGATTCTGGTATGCCATAGCACTATTCTTGTTTGGGTCTAGGAATTTTTATTTTCTCCCCTGATTTCTTCTATCACCAATTCATCATTCTAAAGTGACTGTTCAATCTCCTTATGTTTATGTGGTTTCTATAGGGTTTCTGTTTTCTTGAATTCTAATTTCAATCCATTATCATGAGATAAGATGCAAGGAGTTGCATCAATTTTTTTTTTGTATTTGCTAAAATACAAAATTGTTTTGTATTTCTTTGTGTCATAAAATATGGACTGTTGTCGCCTGAAGCGATGGCCGCTTGGAGCAAAGAAGCCGCGGGAAGAAGTTTAGAGACGAACTGGAAACAAACAGCCCTTTATTCTGATAACTTTTCTCTCTGGCTCTAACTACACCCCAACACGCCGTCCACGCTCCTCTAACCTCCAAAATGGCACCGACCTCATCCGCAATCTCACTCAAGTCCCTCGAGATCTCCGGCCAAGTCTCGCAAGATCCCGGGCCAAGTCCCGTGAGACTACGGAAGGCGCCAATGCCCAAACATGTCCAAAGCCTGTAGTCAACCGCAATTTAAGCCATCTCCCCAAACAGGGCTCCTGCATTGGACCATCTTGAAAAAGGTTTCTTGAGTTGCTGAGAATAAAGTTTATCTGGCTGTCATCAGAAGAAATATTTTCTAGAAGTCTGTTAAGTCCATTTGATGTATAATATTTATCAGGTCCAAAGAGTCTTTACTCAGTTTATGTCTGGTTGATCTATCCATGGGTGAGAAAGGTGTGTTTAAATTACTCAACATTATTGTACTGGTGTCTGAGTCTTTAAGAAGTTTGTTTTATGTAATTAGGTACACAAATGTTTGGGACATAAATATTAACTATTGTTATATCTTCTTATTGGATTGTTACCTTACCAATATGTCTCTTCTCATTAATTTTGGCTTGAAGTCTCCTTTGTCAGATATGACACTAGCTATTCCTGCATGTTTTCTGGTTCCATTTGTACAGTATGTCAATTTCCATCCTTTCACTTATGGATTCTGACTATCTTTGCCTTTAAGGTAAGTCTCTTGCAAACAACATATAGATGGGTCTTGTTTTGAATCCATTCTGCCAGTTTACGTGCTTTAACTGGGGACCTGAGTCCATTTGCATTCAATGTTATTATAGAGAGATGTTTTTAATTCTTGCCATTTTAACTGGTTAGAAATCAGTTTTATTTGGTCCTGATTCTCATTTGTTTATCTACTCTTCACATGAGATTTGTTCATTTGTGAACTTTGGGGTTTGTTTTTTATTTCTTCTGTGTGGAGTATTTCTTCAAATATTTTCTGTAGTGTTGGCTTAGTCGTCACAAATTCTTTTAGTTTCTGATTATCTTGAAAGGATTTTATTGCAGCTTTGATTCTGAAGGATAGCTTTGCTGGATATAGCCTTCTTGGTTGACAATTATTTTCTTTCAGGAATTGAAACACATTATTCCAAGTTCTCCTGGCTTTTAGAGTTTGTGCTGAGAAATTAGAGTAATTCTGATTGGCTTTTCTCTAAATATGACCTTTTATGGATTTTAAAATTTTATCCTTGTTCTGGGTGTTAGGGTGTTAGGCATTTTAATTCTATTGTGTCATAAAGAAGTTCTTTTTTGATCTTGTCTATTTGGGTTCTGAATGCTTCCTGTATCTGGATGTCCAAGGTTTGGGAAAATTACTTTTATTAATACCCTGAAAATGTTATCCATTTCATTAGCCTGCATATTAAAGCCCTCTTCATTTCCATTGATTCTTAAATTTGGTATCCTAATGTTGTCCAGAGTTCTTGTATATTCTGGTCATGGTTACTTATTTTCTTCTCTTTAATACTGTCTGAATGTTCAAGGCTGGCCACATTCTCTTCCAGCACTGAGATTATTTCTTCAGTATGATCTACTCTATTACACTTCAACTGATCATATTAATTTATTGAGTTTTTCATTTTCAACATTTCTGTTTGGTTCTTTTGCAATACCTCTCTCTTTATTGAATTTCTCACATCTAACCTGTACTGATGTCTGAAATTCATTCAATTGTTTTGTTGTTGTCCTATTGATCATTTTTACAAACATTTTGAATACTTTATCTTATGTTTAATCCACTTCAATATCTTTTAAGTCAATTGCTGGTGAGTTATGAGCTCTAGATGGCTTCATGTTACCTTATTTTTTCATATTTTTTATATTCCTGTGTTGGGTTCTATGCATCTTATTGGGATAAATTTCTCTTCCATTCTTATGTGTGGGCCTTTTCAGGGCATAGCCTTCTTTTGATGAAGTGTCCTCGAATGATCTAGAATCGTCTTATAAGTGTGGTACCCACAGCCTTCATATTCCGTTTTTTCTGTAGGAGTGGATGACCATAAATGGGACCTGAGAACCCACCCCTAGTCATTCCTACTTGGGGCCTAGTTATTAGTTTGAATTTTTGTATCTTCTCTTCTTTGTACTTCAGCATAGATAAAGTTTTAAGTGTTGTTAATTTGTGTGTGGAACAAGGTGTAGTCTTTTGGTTGAGTTCTCTACCCAGTGAACTGAGAGTGTTCCTGTAGATTCCTAGCATCTTACAGAAAAGAGGGAAATAAACAATAGCAACAACTAAAGCAAACAGTATCCACCTTAAAATAAATACCCAGCACATAGTAGTGTATGTCTACAACACAAATTACAGCAAAGAACAATAAATAACCATGATGTAAATCTGGCACTAAAGTAAGCAGTAGGTGTTAACTATGTCATCCATAGTACTAATAACTGCAACAAAATGAATGGTGGGGGCAAAAATAAACCAAATACTTCTAAGAAATGGTTAAAGCACCTTTCATTAAGAGAATACAAAATGTGATAGGAAGGTAGTAGTAAGTTTTTAATGTTCAAAACATGAGCAGAGAGAATGCAGAGGAATTGTAGCAAGTAATGATTATAAAGAAGGAGGAGATACGCCGGGCATGGTGGCGAACAGCTGTAATCCCAGCACTTGGGAGGCTGAGGCAGGAGGATCACAAGTTCAAAGCCAGCCTCAGCAATGGCAAGGCACTTAGCAACTCAGTGAGACCCTGTCTCTAATAAAATACAAAAAAAGGGCTGGGTATGTGGCCAGTGGTCGAGTGGCCCTGAGTTCAATCCCCAGTACCAAAAAAAAAAAAAAAAAAAAAAAAAAAAAAAAAAAAAAAGAGAGAGAGATAAAAGAGAAACAAAGTAAAGGAAAAGAGAGTGAGAACAAGAGAATCTGGCTGTTAGTGTAAGAAAGGAGAGAGACCGAAACAAATATAAAACCAAACCAAACCAAAATCCCTAACTCTCAAAATACAAGTAAGGGGGAAAAACCTATTGTAAAAAATGAGAAAAAAGGGGCTGGGGTTGTGGCTCAGCGGTAGAGCGCTCGCCTCGCATGTGCGCGGCCCAGGTTCGATCCTCAGCACCATGTAAACATAAATGCATTGCATTGTGTACAACTGAAATAAATATTTTTTAAAAATGAGAAAAAATACACACACACACACACACACACACACACATCCATGAGCCAATCTGCACAGCAAGAACAACAAAGAAGTGTCTAATGAAAAATGAAATCATTATCTCCATTGAGGTGGTCAAAACAGTGGACAAGAATGGATGGTTAGTGCCTATGCCCTACTGTTGTACTTTCTGTTCTTCTAGGACTATGTGCTGAGAGAAAGCAGAGAGTGGTGGCAAGAGCTGGAGGGTGTTAACCCCTTCCTTTTTTTTTTTTTTTTTTTTTTTCTCACCAAGTCATCAGCTGGAGAGGCCTAAAACAACTTGGCTGAAATAGCTCTTAGATTCCCTTCTCACCAGTGTAAGGTATGGAATGGGAAGTACTGTCCATTGGAGTTTTTGTCTTCATAGATTAGATGGACGCCACCCCCCAGGGTGGTAATGTCATGAAGTCCTATGAGGGGAGTTCCAGTGCTGGAGCATAGGTCTATTCAGACATTAGGGGCTTTGTTCCGTGAGATCCCCTCTGGAAAGTTTAGATCAACAAAGCCGGAAGGTCAGACAGATGCTGATCTCTGCTGGGAGTCTGGATCTCAGGAGTCTCTCAAGAATTCTACTCCTGGGGCAAGGAAGTCAATCCTCCATCCACTCTGCTGCCCAAGAATATAGCAACCTCAAGCTTAGTCCCTGAAAATATTCATACTTGCCTGTTCAGTTTCTTAACTTGCTTCAGCTGTTTACATGAGCCATCAGACTCAAAGTGAGCTGCACTACCCTTAGATTTTCTGACTTGAATCACCGTGGGTACAATTTCTCTGGGCCTATTTCAGTCATGTTCCACTAGGTACACCCTACTGTATATCACAGTTGCTTTCTGGGACAATGACAATGTTAGCTATGATCTCCCAGGTTCCTGCAGTAGCAAGCTGCAGTAGCAAGCAACATGGCTCTTGCCTCGGCAATCTTTGCCACCTGAGAAATACAGAGCACTTTTCAAACACCTGTTTGCTGTGCAGCCTCTGGATCAGCTGAGTTCAGGCTGTTTTTCAGACCTATAGGTTTTTCCATGCCAAATCTGTCTATTGTGTCTCTCTGTTATCCCTCTCCTCTCTGGTGAACTAGTGTGACTGCTGCTGCTACCAGTTTGGCTCCAATGTACTTTCTTGCTCTTTGTTGGATGCACCCAAATGTCCAATATTGAATCTAATGAATTCCCTCTTTCACCTACCTTGCTGAGAATCAGTGCTCTTGTTGCTCAAATCCCTAGCCATGGAGCTTTTTCTTCCCCAACCCCTGGCCTGCCTCTCTCTCCTCTTTCTCAAGGCTATTGCAAAGGAACTGCTTTCCCGATTTCTTTCTCAACAGACTTTTCTTTTGGTATACAGAAAAACTATTGAGTTTGATGTGACCATTTTTTCTACTACTTGCTGAATTTGTTTATCAGCTCTAAAATTCTTCTGGTGGTGTTTTTTAGGCCCTTTAAATATAGGATCATTTTTATCAGAAGATAATTTAAAATATTTTTATATTTGGTACTGAGGATTGAACCCAGGTGTTCTCTACCATTAAATTATATCCCCAGTCCTTAATTTTAAAAAAAAATTTCATATCCATTCATCTGCTGGTGGATAGGGAAACTTTGGTATATATACACAATGGAACATTACTCAGCACTAAGAGAATAAAATCATGGAATTTGCAGGTAAATGGATGGAGTTGGAGAAAATAATGCTAAGTGAAGTTAGCCAGTCCCATAAAACCAAAGGTCAAATGATCTCTTTGATATGAAGATACTAACTTATAAAGGCAAGAGAAAAGGGATGAGAGGAATGAAAGAGCTTTAAATAGAACAAAGAGGGAGTAGGGTGGGAGGGGGAAAGGGATAGGAATAATGGCAGACTGAGTTTTCCATGATTAATCCAAATACATGTATGAAGACACAATTGTTATAAAAATACTTTATATAAAACCAGCAACTTGAAAATTGTTCTCTTTACATGTAATATGAAATGAAACATACTCTGCAATCATGTATAACAAATTAGAATAATAAAAAATTAAAAAAAATTTTTTTTGGAACACTGTGTTGCTAAGTTTCTGAGGTTCTCATTAAGTTACTGATGTTGGCCTGGAACTTGTATCCTCCTGGCTCAGCTTTCCAAGTCACCAGGAATGCAGGTGTTCACCACTGTGCTTGGCTTCATATTAGGTTTGTATCTCTTTAATTTCCTTCTCTTGCCTAATTCCTCTGGATAATTTCAAGTACCATGTTGAATAGAAGTGCCATCACCATTGTCTTAGTCCTAATTTTTGAGGAAATGATCTCAATTTTTCTTTGTTCAGAACATTGGTTTTGGGTATGTCACATGCAAAATTTATGATGTTGAGGCAAATTCCTTGCATCTCTATTTTCTCCAGTGTTTTTAAAAATTAATGGTATTAAATTTTGTTGAAAGGCTTTTTCTGCATCTATTGAGATGATCATAGAATTTTTGTCCTTAATTCTATTTAAGTAATAAATTACATTTATTCATTTATGTTTGCTGAACTAACCTCACACCCCTGACATCCAACTAACTCGATCAAAATATATAATCTTATTGTGATTTTGAATGCAAATTGCTAATATTTTAGTAAGGCTTTTTGCATCTACGTTCATTATGGTATTGATCCATAGTTTGCTTTCCTTGATGTGTTCTTACCTGATTTTGGTGTCATGATTATACCGGCTTTATGGAATTAATTTTTCTATTTCATGGAATAATTTGAGGAGGATTGGCATTATTTCTTCTTTAAAGGTCTGGTAGAACTCAACTTTTCTTTGCTAAAAGGCTTTTTATTGTTGTTTCAATCTTATTCCTTGTTACTGGTCTGTTTAGTTTTTCTATATCCAACTTATTGCAAAATAAGTTTTCAAAATATCCCATAACAATCCTCTGAATTTCATAAATGTCTTTATATCTCCTTTTGCATCTCTAATTTTGACTTGGGTCGTCTCATTCTTTCAGTTACTTTGGCTAAGGATATATTAATTTATTTTTTCTTTTCAAAGAACCAACTCTTTGTTGCATTGATCATTTATTAAAACTCTCCTATTTCTTTGATTTGGGCTCTGATATTATTTCCTGTCTTCTATTTTTGAAATTAGTGTGTTCTTGCTTTTCTAGAGCCTTCATATGTAACACTAGTTTATTTGGGATCTGGTCTTTCTTCTTCTTTCATGGAGGTGCTCAATGCTATTATCTTTTGTTTAGAACTGCCTTCATAATGTCATTCTGATATGTTGTACCTCTAGTTTCATTTTTTCTAAGAATCTTTTCTACCTGATTTATTCTGATTCATTCCTCATTCATAAGTCTGTTGTTCAATCTCCATGTGCAAAGATAATTTGCTTTTTCATGCAACTGATTTGTAATTTTATTTCATTGTATAATCTGATAAGAAACAAGGAATTATGTTGATTTTTCTGTATTTGCTGAGACTTATTTTTTTAAATATTTATTTATTTGCTTTAGTTGTACACAATGCATTTTATTTTATGTGGTGCTGGGGATCGAACCCGGGCCGCGCACGTGCTAGACGAGCGCTCTACTGCTGAGCCACAACCCCAGCCCTGCTGAGAATTTTTCATGTCCTAAAATACTATTTTGGACAAGGCTCCACGAGCAGCTGCAAAGAGTAAATTCAGTTCCTGGTGGATGAAAGATTCTATAGATGTCTGCTAGATCCTACTTATTAATTATATTTTTAGATCTGAATAGTCTTTAATTACATCTGGATGACCTACCTGTTGGTGAGAAGTATGTTAAAATAACCCAGTATTATTGTATTGGGGTCTGAGTCTTTATGTCAAGTAGTTTGTTTTATATAAGTAGGTGTACCAATGTTTAGGGCCTATTTATAATCAGTATATCTTCTTGTTGGATAGTTCCCTCTACCAGTATGAAAGTGACCTTCTTTGTCTCTTCTGATTATTTTGTCTTGAAGTCTGTTTTCCTGGATATGACTGTAGCTATTCCTGCTTGCTATCAGTGTTCATTTACAAGGCACATATTTTCCATTCAGCTTGTGGATGTCTTTGCCTGTCAGGTGAGTCTCTTATAAAGAACATATAGTTGGATCTTATTTTTTAATTCCACTTTGCTAGGCTATTTTTTTAATTAGGAGATTTGAGACAATTTATACAGTGTTATTATAGATAGATGATTACTCTAATTTTGAATTATTTTTAATGTTTAATTCAGTCCTGATTCTTCTTTATTCCTGCAATTTTTATTTATTTCAAATGTTTAATTCAGTCTTGAGTCTTCTTCACTTGGTGTCTCTTCTAATGAGATTTGTCCATTCACTGTCTCTGAAGTTTGTTTCTGATTTCCATCAGCATGTAATATATCTTTAAGTATGTTCTGTAATGCTGGATTAGTGCTCATTCTTTAATCTTGGATTATCTTGGAAGGTTAATTTCTTCTTCAATTCCAAAGGATAACTGGTGAATACAGCATTTTGGTTGGCGATTATTTCCTTTAGGACTTGGTATAATGGGCTTACTGTACAAGCCCTTCTGGATTTTGGAGAATGCACTAAAACAACAGCAGTAACTCTGACCAGCTTACCTCTAAACGTAACCTGCCATTTTTCTCTTGAGGTTTTTAAAGTTCTCTCCCTTTTCTTCCTATTAAACATCTTAATTATAATCTCTTCAAGAGGAAGTTTTTTTGATGTTATCTATTTGGGGTTATGAATGCCTCCTGTATTTTGATTTCTATCTAATTCTTAACAATTGGAAATTTTCTACAACTATTTTGCTGAAAAGGTTAGTGTGTCCTTAGTTTGTATATTGGTGCTTTCTTCAATGCCAATAATCTTTATATCTAATTCTATGATCTTTATATCTTTATATCTATTCTTACTTAGTATAAAAAAGTTTTAGTGCTTACTTCTGCAGCATATACACTAAAATTGGAACAATACAGGGGATTAGCATATCTCCTGCACAAGGATGACACAAAAATCCATGAAGCATTCCATATATTTGTGGTATTTTTAAAAAGCTATCTTATTATAGCAGTACATGCATACTCATGCTTTTAGCAGCACAGTTCACAATAGCTAAGTTATGAAACTGGCCATCAAAAGTATATATCAAAAGACAAATGAATTTTTAAAATCTGGTATATATACACAATGGAGTTCATTTAGCCATAAAGAAGAATGAAACTCTGTTATTTTCAGAAAAATAGATGGAAACTGAGCATCACTAAGCAAAATAACTAGGACTCAGAAACTCATGGTCATATGTTTTCTCTCATACGTGAAAGGCAGAGATCAAAAGTGAAAAAACAATAGGGAAAAGAATCTCATGAAAATAGAAGGGAGACCAGTAAAGGAGAGGAAGGGGTACAGAGGCAGGGAGGAGGGAAGGGAAAAGGTGGAATGAAACTGACAAAATTATATTATGTACATGTATAAATATGTCAAAATAAATTCCAAAATTATGTATAACTATAATGCTCCAATAAAAAATGAACTGATATAAAATATTTAATTTCTAAATTGAAAGCAAAGTTGATCTGAGTTCTTTAAAAACAGTTGATTTATTAAAATGAAGACTTCTTCCTTTATATTAGGTATAACAAATAAAATATGATGAAAGGTACTAAACATGCTATCTTAAAAATTGTACTATGAATGTTTTATTTGTTAATAGTCTTTATTTATGACAGAGAAAACTAAATAGTAAATTAGAATCACAAAACTGGATTTTAAACATCAGGTATACCAAAGTCAGTCTGTTGAGGGTTTGAGCAAACTAGAACATTAAGTGCTTAATCTTCAAGTTCAGCTATGATACTTAAGTTATCGTCAATTTTACTCCCAGTAATTAGTAATACCAACCGCCATCACCACCCAAATTTGGTGTAGAATTCCAGGTACAGGTGATGTAAGAATATCTTCATGCAAAAACAGCAATTGCCTGTGGATAATAAATGTATTAGTTTCACAGTGAATTTGATCATAGTTCACAAAGTAGACTTTCTCACTGCTTTTACCTTATTGGAACATTTAGAAAATTTACTTAGTTAATATTTGAGATTTCTTCTAGGAAAGGGAGGTATTATAGACTTGTATCACTCCCCATAATTAATAGAGTACCTTGAACCCTTGAACATTGTAGGGACTCAGCCAATATGTGAATTAGAAAATTATGAAGTTTTATATGCTAATATTAATTTGAGAAGTTTTCCCTAAATCTGAGTTTCCCAAGCTCTTTCATTTGTGAATCTAAATTCCTTTTTCAAAATTCCATTTTTGTCCCAAGTTGACTTGGAAATGCCTAAACACTGTGAAGAATCTATCTCTTTTAACTCCTGTTTCTTCTACTTTCCTCTTTTTTTGGGGGGTGGGGAACGTGGGGGGAAGTAATGGTGAGTACAGGGAACTAAACTCATCAAAATAAGGCTTTAAGGATTCACCTATAAGTGAAGTTAGCAATTACTTCCAAATTACAACTATTGACAATATTCTTTTCCTTCAAAAATGAAATTCTTCAGTGAGACCCTGTCTCTAATAAATACAAAAAAGGGCTGGGGATGTGGCCCAGTGGTGGAGTGCCCCTGAGTTCAATCCCTGGTACAAAAACAAAAACAAAAACAAAAACATAAAAAAAAGAAAAAAATTCTTCCCAAGCTGGAAAGAAGTAGATAGTGCTTTTAGTTTAGTTTTCAGCAGGAAAAAATAATGGCCTTATAACAAAAATATCATAATTCAAATTATTATCAGTAATCCTGTTTCAATGGCCAAAAAAAGAAAGCAGGAAAAGGAATACAGATGGAAATTTGAAAAATTTCAACATTTCAAAAATACCAATTCATTACAAAAATACCAATTTAGATGAACATGAGTAGGTATATGGGGTTATCTCAAAATACAAAACGGGCCAACCTATTTGTGTTGGCTTCATATTTGTTGGAACCCACATGAAGCAGGTACAAGTCCTGCAATTGTCTAAAAAAGCCAGGTCTCTGCTCACTGTTCCAGGCTAACATTACTGGGTGGGTAAGTTAAGACAGTCCCAATCGATGGGCATTGCTGTCTTCAATTTAAGGGCAAACAGCATAAAATCTCACTTTTCCACTTTTTTCCCAAAAGGATCATAGTTAAGTCCTCAATAGGTATCACAAAATCATACCTAAGTAGAAGGTTATAGGCTCCCTGATGAGCTTGGGTAGGAAAACACAATGGGGAGCAAAGTCTTGTAAATGAGAAGAAAATGGAGGAATAACTCACTTCTTGCCCCTAGAAATCTGCATTTAAAGGGAATGCATTTAGCATCTCAGAGCCGCCATAGCCGCTGCCAATAGGGGAAGAAGCCCCGGCCCGCCTGCATGTGTTCCCAGCTCAGCCCACCCACCTCGGAGCCGCCATAGCCACTGCCAGTAGGGGAAAAATCCCCAGCCCACCTGCATGTGTTCCCAGCTCTGCCCGCTCACTCCGGAGCCACAGGTAGTCACCACCTCTGCCTGCAGGTCAGGGAACAGGCCCCAGGCCCAGGAACAGGGGCCTGGGGATGACTATCTCTTGTTTCTCCTACTAATACCCAAGTTCTCATGATTACCCTCTCACTAATCAAATAAGCTAATACCTCTATTTTCTCACATCCTACCTCACAAATGGCTTAGCCAACCCTTAAGTCCCCCCTTCTACCATTAGATACTGTAAGCTACCATACAAAAATACTGACTATATGGTAGAAAATAATTGATCTCATCATTTATGTTTAAAGTGTCAAAATTGTAAATATAACAATAGAAACTAACTGATATATGGCAACACGTTGGGTACATTAATGGCTGTAATATTGATCTTTCCCTTAAAAGTGAGGCATCGGGTAACCTGTAGGGATGCTATAAGACAATAGGACAGAAGCAGTAATACCTCAGAATTACACTGCAAGAGAGGAAAACACATAGATATCATGAAAAAACAAGGGAGGAAAATGCCCAAACAAACCAAGATACTACAGCAATAGAATCCATAGAAAGCACAGTAGGTGAAATGTCGGAGAATGTGTTCCAAATATACATAATTAAAATGATTCAGGATTTAAAAAACAACCTAAGTGAGCAGATACAGGTGAAAATTGATCTCTCCAACAAAGAGATAAGAGATCAAATACAGGTAACCATTGATCACACCAACAAAGAGATAAGAGAACAAATACAGGTAGCAAAAGATTACTTCAAGAAAGAGATAGTCTGAGAAAAAAACCAAACAGAAATACTTGAAATGGGGGGGAGAGAAAGATTGCAGACTGGAGAATGGTGGCATTGGGCTTTTGTCAGTAGACGGAAGTGCAGTAGTGAGAGTACAGCAGCGTTACCAATGATTTTACTGCAACTGTGGGGGAGCCAAGGCCTTCCTGCTTCTCTGGGGTGCTGAGAAGCAGCTTACAGTGAGGGTGAGTTTCCAAACTGCGGACTTGTGCGGACCCCGCACAGGAAACAAACAGCAGCAGAAATATCGGTGGTGGAGCCAGTGTGAAACGGTGTGGAAGAAAAAAAAAACAATGGCAGCAACAACAGAACAGAAAAATAGTCGTGGACAGCTTAGTTGCACAGTGGGTTCGCACACACAGGTCCTGGGAGGTGACATAACACCCGGGGTGTCGATCGCCGCCATTTTCAAAGGGGGTCACAGCAGATGAAGAAAAGGGGGGAAAAAGGGAGAAGTGGAACACTGCACATATCTGAGGAATTAGAGTGGACCCTGAGGGCAGCCTACATCTAGCTGGACCGGGATCAGCCAGCATGGGAACTCATGTGGTATCTGAATCCAGCTTGAAGGGCCCATGACTCTGCAACTGTTGAGCGATGCGGAGTGCTGACGCATACTTGATATGTCATCTTCCAGCGCCGTGCACCTAGCAACCCAACTTACTTGGCTAAACAGGTATGCAGACGTTAACCCCACCCTCAACTCCTCTAGGACAGAGTGGTTTCTGTGATAACTTGACTGGAGGGGGACAAGAGAAATTGGAAAATCAGCATCAAACAACCACATTCATTGTTGTGAAGGGATCCAGAAAATCTTCCCCCTAAAGAATCTTGACTAAGATTAATTTGTGGATTCGACTTTGTGGGTTTTATTTTCCTGTTCTTTTCTGTGCGTGTGTGTGGGTGTGTGTGCACACAAGAGAGCATTTTTTCTCTGTCATTTATTCTTTACTGCTTGGTTTGGTTAGTCTTGTTTCACCCACTTCTTTTTTAATTTTTTATTTCTTTTATTTTTTATTACTATTATTTTTTCTTTTCTTCTTTTTAAATTTCTTACATTATCTTTCATCTCTCTTTTTACACCCTGCCCTTGCACTATCAACATAGGTGAAAACAAGTCTTATACATGAAATAGGAACTTCAGAACTGGGGCAATAGAATAACACATCAAAGAGGTGTTATAATAGTTTCTTCTCTATTTTTGACTCACTTTCTCTTTCTTTGTCACTAATTTCTACTACTTTGACACTTTTTTTTTTCTTTCAACATATACATAAGTTTGGTTTATATATACATTGGTCTCCCCATTAACTAGTTCACTCCAACTCATTTCCTCTCCTTTCTGCTGTTAGCAAACTACACTCATATATTTCTCTTTCACACTTCCTAAGAAATAACAACTCAATATCCTCATCTCCTCCCTCCTAATCATATCACCTCGGTGTCCAGAAATAAAAAACCCCATTACAAACCTAAAGAGTTTATTGGAGACAATATCTGAATTCACTAATTCTGTATATTGTGACCAAATTGTGAATGTCTGAATAGAAAAATGTCTGGTTTTAGAGTGTAAAGTGTTTATATGGGGATCTGATAACATTGTACTATAGGGGCATCATAAGGCTTTAAGGTAAAAAACGTAAAAGTCAATGGGCTAAGGAACTTAACAGACACTTCTCAGAAGATGATATACAATCAATCAACAAATACATAAAAAATGTTCAATATCTCTGGCAATTAGAGAAATGCAAATTAAAACTACTCTAAGATTTCATTTCACTCCAGTCAGAATGGCAGCTATTAAGAACACAAACAACAATAAATGTTGGAGAGGATGTGGGGAAATAGGTACATTCATACATTGCTGGTGGGACTGCAAAATGGTGCAGCCATTATGGAAAGCAGTATGGAGATTCCTTGGAAAACTGGGAATGGAACCAGTGTATAACCCAGTCATCCCTCTACTGGGCCTCTTCCCAAAGGACTTAGAAACAGCATACTACAGGGACACAGCCATATCAATGTTTATAGCAGCACAATTCACAATAGTTAGATTATGGAACCAACTTAGATGTACCTCAGTAGATGAGTGGATAAAGAAAATGTGGTATATATACACAATGGAATTTTACTCAGCAATAAAAGAGAATAAAATAATGGCATTTGCAGGTAAATGGATGAAATTGGAGAATATAATGCTAAGTGAAGTTAGCCAATCTCAAAAATCCAAATGCCGAATGTTTTCTCTGATATAAGGAAGCTGATTCACAGTGGGGCTGGGTTGGGGAGCATAGGAAGATTAGAGGAACACCAGAAAGGTCAATGGGGAGGGAGGACAAGGGAGGGAGCAAGGGGGTATAAAGAGAGGAAGTAAAAAAAAAAGATGGTAAAATGAGAGGGTTATCATTACCCTAAATAAAAGAAGGAGATTAAAAAATTCTTAGAGGTAAATGAGAACACCAATACAACATATTGAAATCTCTGGGACACTATGAAGACAGTACTAAGAGGAAAATTCATTGCATGGAGTTCATTCCTTCAAAGAAGAAAAGGTCAACAAATAAATGAACTAACATTACACCTCAAAGCCCTAGAAAAAGAAGAACAAATCAACCCCAAAAAAGACAGGAAATAATTAAAATCAGAGCCGAAATCAATGAAATTAAAAACAAAAAACACAATTGAAAAAATTGACAGAACCAAGAGTTGGTTCTTTGAAAAAATAAATAAAATTGATAAACCATTAACTATGCTAACTCTAACTAAGAAAAGGAGAGAAAAAACTCAAATTACCAATATCTGTGATGAAAAAGGAAACATCACGATGGATACTATGGAAATACAGAAAATAATTAGAAATTATTTTGAAAATCTATACTCCAATAAAATAGAAAATAACGAAGGTATCGACAAATTTCTAGAAACATACGATATGCCCAAACTAAATCAGGATGATATACACAATTTAAATAGATCAATTTCAATCAAAGAAATAGAGGATGCCATCAAAAACCTACCAGCCAAGAAAAGCCCAGGTCCAGATGGATACACAACTGAGTTCTACAAGAACTTTAAAGAAGAACTAACACCAATACTTCTCAAACTATTTCATGAAATAGAAAAAGAGGGAACCCTTCCAGACTCATTCTATGAGGCCAATATCACCCTGATTCCAAAATCAGGCAGAGATAGATCAAAGAAAGAAAATTTCAGACCAATATCTCTAATGAATATAGAAGCAAAAATTCTCAATAAAATTCTGGCAAATCAAATACAAAAACATATCAAAAAGATAGTGTACCACGATCAAGTGGGGTTCATTCCAGGGACGCAAGGTTGGTTCAACATAAGGAAATCAATAAATGTAATTCACCACATCAACAGACTCAAAGATAAAAATCATATGATCATCTCAATTGACGCAGAGAAAACATTTGACAAGATACAGCACCTCTTCATGTTCAAAACGCTAGAAAAATAGGAATAACAGGAACATACCTCAACATTGTAAGGGCCATATATGCTAAGCCCCAGGCCAACATCATCCTAAATGGAGAAAAATTGAAAGCATTCCCTCTAATAACTGGAACAAGACGGGGATGCCCTCTTTCACCACTACTATTTAACATAGTTCTTGAAACCCTAGCCAGTGTAATTAGACAGACAAAAGAAATAAAAGGGATACAGATAGGAAAAGAAGAATTCAAATTATCACTATTTGCAGATGATATGATTCTATACATAGAAGATTCAAAAAGTTCCACCAGAAATCTCCTAGATCTAATAAACGAATTCATCAAAGTGGCTGGATATAAAATCAATACCCATAAATCAAATTCATTTCTGTACATCAGCGACAAATCCTCAGAAAGAGAAACTAGGAAATCCACCCCATTTACTATAACCTCAAAAAAAAAAAAAAATTCTTGGGAATCAACTTCAAAAGAAGTGAAAGACCTCTACAATGAAAGCTACAGCATACTAAAGAAAGAAATTAAAGAAGATCTTAGAAGAAGGAAAGATCTACCTTGTTCATGGATAGGTTGAACTAATATTATCAAAATGACTAGTCTACCAAAAGCACTATACAATTTCAATGCAATCCCAATCAAAATCCCAATATCTTTCCTCACAGAAATAGAAAAAGCAATCATGAAATTCATCTGGAAAAATAAGAGACCCAGAATAGCCAAAGCAATTCTTAGCAAGAAGAGTGAAGCTGGTGGCATTACTATTCCAGACCTTAAATTGTATTACAAAGCAATAGTAACTAAACCAGCATGGTATTGGCACCAAAATAGGCCAGTAGACCAATGGTACAGAATAGAAGACACAGAGACTAACCCACACATCTACAGTTATCTTATATTAGACAAAGGTGCCAAAAACATACATTGGAGAAAAGACAGCCTCTTCAACAAATGGTGTTGGGAAAACTGGAAATCCTCATGTAATAAAATGAAATTAAACCTCTATCTCTCTCCATGCACAAAACTCAACTGAAAGCGGAGCAAGGACCTAGGAATTAAACCAGAGACTTTGCACCTAATAGAAGAAAAAGTAGGCCCAAATCTCCATCATGTTGGATTAGGCCCTAACTTCCTCAAAAAGACCCCTATAGTGAAGAATTAAAACCAAGAATTAATAAATGGGATGGATTCAAACTAAAAAGCTTCTTCTCAGCAAAAGAAACAATCAGTGAGGTAAACAGAGAACCTACAGAATGGGAGCAAATCTTTATCACAAGCACATCAGACAGAACATTAACTTCAAGGATATACAAAGCTCTCAAAAACCTTTACACTGAAAACAAACAAACAAACAAAAAATCCAATCAATAAATGGGCTAAGGAACTGAACAGACACTTCTCAGAAGATGATATACAATCAATCAACAAATATATGAAAAAATGTTCAACATCTCTAGCAATTAGAGAAATGCAAATCAAAACTACTCTAAGATTTCATTTAACACCAGTCAGAATGGCAGCTATCAAAAACACAAACAACAATAAATGCTGGCGAGGATGTGGGGAAAAGGGCACACTCATACATTGCTGGTGGAGCTGCAAATTGGTGCAGCTAATCTGGAAAGCAGTATGGAGATTCCTAGGAAAACTTGAAATGGAACCACCATTTGACCCAGCTATCCCACTCCTCGGTCTATACTCAAAGGACTTAAAAACAGCTTACTAAAGGGACACAGCCACATCAATGTTTATAGCAGCACAATACACAATAGCTAGATTGTGGAAACAACCCCTATGCCCATCAATAGATGAATGGATAGGGAAACATTGGTATATATACACAATGGAACACTACTCAGCACTAAAAGAGAATAAAATCATGGCATTTGCAGGTAAATGGATGGAGTTGGAGAAAATAATGCTAAGTGAAGTTAGCCAATTCCAAAAAACCAAAGGTCAAATGATTCCTTTGCTATGATGATACTGAATTATAATGGCAAGGCAGGGGGGATGAGAGGAATGAAGGAATGTTAAATAGAACAAAGGGGAGAGAGGGGAAGGGAGAGGTAGGGGATAGGAAAAAGGGCAGAATGAGTTAGATACCAATACTCTTAAGTACATATTTAAAAACACAAATGGTGTTAAAATGGTTACTTTTAACAGATGGTTACTTAATGTAAAACCAGTCACTTGCAAAACTGCTCTTTATATGTAATATGAAAGGAATTGTACTCTGCAAACATGTATAACAAATTAAAATAAATAATTTAAAAATAGAAAAATAAAAAGTAAAGGGAATTCATTTAAAGATAAAATCTTCTCATAAGTCCTTTGAGTATCTCAAACAATTTAAGAAATTAATACAAGGTGGGTCCTCATTTACTATGGATCATACTTTAGGCCTCAACTGAGCTGTTTTCAAAGACTATCCTGGGTCAGATATTTCAAGAAAATTCTTGAAGAAATACTCTTCAGTGTCTTTTATTGACTTGAAAATTAAGAATTTATTCTTCTTTGTTTATAGTACCTTTAAGTGCCCTATCAAGATTTCTATAAACATTATTATGTATAACAGTTATACTATATATATCATATATGTACATGATATATGATTTATAAAAAGTATTTAAACATGTAAATTAAAAAGACAAATGTTAATATGTATTAATTAGTATCTCCAACTTTTGGGGAGTATGATTTAATTCATGAATGTGAGTAGAGATTTTAAATTTTACAAAAAGCACATACAAGGTCACAAATATAAAAAAACAACAGTATACTACATCTTAAGTATTTTGAATCCCTCCTTAAATGTAATCCCACATACCCTGCCAAAATTGAATTCCTTTATTTTAAAATTATATACACAGATTAAATAAATATTTTGCTTTAAAGGACAAAACTTCTAAAATGACTCCTATATGATTAAAAAGTTTCAAAAAAAATTATTTAGATGATATACTTTTTACCTGCACATCTTCATTTGTGTACTCCTAATCTCACTATCTGCCATCCTGTTACTCAATATTATCTGGACAGCACAGAGTTTGTGCAAATCTGGAAGTGTCATGAAGAACAGTGACTGCTGCTTAGATTCATTCATATCTTCTTGTTAACTGTGTGTCTCAGCAATCAGACCCTCAAAGAAAACAGCAATAAAAAGGTAGTAAGTATATTTACTTCACCAACAGGGTTTTAATACCAACTCATCACATAGTTGACGTCATGTTAGAAAAAGATAATAAAGTTAGGAAACTTTAGCAGTTATATATTACTAACATTTTACTTTTAAGGTTTTCTAGTGATTTTTCTAAAATTTTTTGCTACATGTTTTATTAAAATATAATTCACACAGCATACAATTCACCTACTTAAAGTGCCCCGATTCAATATTTTTTAACTATCTTCAGTGTTGTCCAACTACCAGTGCAATACACTTTGAACATTTTCATCACATCAAAAGATAACCCAGAGTTTTAAACCAGTAGTTTTGTACCATAAACTCAGTAACTTAAGTATAAATACTACAAAACACCAGCTAGTTCGCTCTAGGTTCTTGCAATGCTTCTACCATATTATCTAGTACATTCCTTCTACAGGTCCAGGCTAATCTTAACGTTCATGTCACTGTTTTGTTTTCAGGAAAACAAAATGGTTCATCTCTGTAAAGCAAGTCGAAGCTTAGGAGTCTAAGGAGTATATTATTCTTCACTTTGTGATGAAAGGAAAGTTCTGAAATCTCTGAATTGTTATATAGCTCTCTTTTCCACTGAATCATTGGCTTTAAAACGTCTATTCGGGGCCCACGGTACAACTGCTAATTCACAGCCCACCTCTGAAGCGCAGACCTAGCACAGAAACTGGACCGTAAACGCTGCCCGCCTCTCGTGGCCCCAGTCCTCTGTCACTAATGGGCAGAGGGCAGCTTGGACCCAGCACTTCAAATGTCGCAACATCCGCGTGTCGCCTCTGTTTAAGGAAGGTGAGCACATGGCCCAGAAACCGGGATCCCCGGGGCCGCGGGGGCTCTGGCAGTGCTGGGCTTTGAGACCTGGCTCCGCTCCCCTAGGCAGTGGCCTGGGAGGCTCCCAGGGCTTTCTCCAGCCTGACTCGTTTTAAGGACCCCACACAATTCCAGCACAACCCCCCCAACCGGGCCCTCGGGAAGGGAGCCCGCCCCAGCTCCGGCATGCGCAGGCCAGGGTGGCTGCGGGCTGGCCTGCCCTTCTGGCTGGGCGCTCTGCCCCAGTGAGGCTGGTGGGACGCTCCTCCCCGGCGCCCGTGCAGCAGGGCCCACCAGGCCGCCTCTCCCTGGAACCAGTACTCTGGTCAGCACACCTTAGGGCCTTACTCCTAGGAACCCTCAGCTCTCAGCAGGCCCCGGGCTCCCAGCAGGCCCGCGTTCCTGTCAGGCCCTGCGCTCTCAGCAGACACCCGCTACCCCCACCAGCTCCCAGCAGGCCCGCGCTCCTGTCAGGCCCCACGCTCCCAGCAGGCCCCGCGCTCCCAGCAGGCCCGCGTTCCTGTCAGGCCCTGCGCTCTCAGCAGACACCCCCTACCCCCACCAGTTCCCAGCAGGCCCCGCGCTCCTGTCAGGCCCTGCGTTCTCAGCAGACACCCCCAACTCCCACCAGCTCCCAGCAGGCCCTGCGCTCCCATCAGGCCCCGCGCTCCCAGCAGGCCCGTGTTCCTGGCAGGCCCTGCGCTCTCAGCAGACACCCCAACTCCCACCAGCTCCCAGCAGGCCCGTGTTCCTGTCAGGCCCTGCGCTCTCAGCAGACACCCCCACTCCCACCAGCTCCCAGCAGGCCCCGCGCTCCCAGCAGGCCCCGCGCTCCCAGCAGGCCCGTGTTCTTGTCAGGCCCTGCGCTCTCAGCAGACACCCCCACTCCCACCAGCTCCCACAGGCCCTGTGCTCCCAGCAGGCCCGTGTTCCTGTCAGGCCCTGCGCTCTCAGCAGACACCCCCACTCCCACCAGCTCCCGGCAGGCCCCGCGCTCCCAGCAGGCCCCGCGCTCCCAGCAGGCCCGTGTTCCTGTCAGGCCCTGCGCTCTCAGCAGACACCCCCACTCCCACCAGCTCCCATCAGGCCCCGCGCTCCCAGCAGGCCCGTGTTCCTGTCAGGCCCTGCGCTCTCAGCTCTCAGCAGACACCCCCACTCCCACCAGCTCCCATCAGGCCCCGCGCTCCCAGCAGGCTACCTGTTGCCCCGCGCTCCCAGCAGGCCCGTGTTCCTGTCAGGCCCTGCGCTCTCAGCAGACACCCCCACTCCCACCAGCTCCCGGCAGGCCCCGCGCTCCCAGCAGGCCCCGCGCTCCCAGCAGGCCCGTGTTCCTGTCAGGCTCTGCGCTCTCAGCAGACACCCCCACTCCCACCAGCTCCCATCAGGCCCCGCGCTCCCAGCAGGCCCGTGTTCCTGTCAGGCCCTGCGCTCTCAGCAGTCCCCCCCCCACTCCCACCAGCTCCCATCAGGTCCCCCGCGCTCCCAGCAGGCCCGTGTTCCTGTCAGGCTCTGCGCTCTCAGCAGACACCCCCACTCCCACCAGCTCCCACAGGCCCTGCGCTCCCAGCAGGCTACCTGTTGCCCACACTGGTTCCCCCAACAGGCCAGCTTTCCCGTTAGGTCCAGCACTCCCAGCAGGCTTTGTGCTGCCAGCACCTGTTCTCCCAGCAGGCCCACTTTCCCGCCAGGCCCTGTGCTCCCAGAGGCTCCGTGTTGCCCGCAGGCCTGTCTTCCCGCCAGGCCTCGTGCTCCCAGCAGGCCCCCCCAGTTCCCAGCAGGTCCCCCAGCTCCCAGCAGGTCCCCCCCCAGCCCTCAGCAGGCCCCCAGCTCCCAGCAGGTCCCCCAGCTCTCAGCATGTCCCCCAGCCCTCAGCATGTCCCCCAGCCCTCAGCATGTCCCCCAGCTCCCAGCAGGGCCCCCAGCTCTCAGCAGGTCCCCCATCCCTCAGCATGTCCCCCAGCTCCCAGCAGGGACCCCAGCCCTCAGCATGTCCCCCAGCTCCCAGCAGCCCCCCAGCTCCCAGCAGGCCCCCATCTCCCAGCAGGGCCCCTCAGCTCCCAGCAGGGCCCCAGCTCCCAGCAGGACCCCCAGCTCCCAGCAGGACCCCCAGCTCCCAGCAGGGCCCCAGCTCCCAGCAGGTCCCCCAGCCCTCAGCATGTCCCCCAGCTCCCAGCAGCCCCCCAGCTCCCAGCAGCCCCCCAGCCCTCAGCAGGCCCCCAGTCCTCAGCCAGTCCATACCTCTATTACCCACTCCAGTAACACACAGGATGGGGGCAGAAATTCAGGAAGACGGGTTTGGAGGAAACAATAAGCAGGATAAATGAAGGAAATCTTAGCATGGTGGTAATAGGTACCTTGGAGACTAGGCTGGAGAGGGAAACAGCAGTGGTGCCAGAGGCTACGTGTATTTAGTAAACTGGTCAGGAAGAGTTCAAGGCATGAGAGTGAGGAGAGTTGATGGCCTTGTGAATGCCCAAGGGGACAATTTTGCCAGATATACTTCCCAATAGCTACAGTCCTTGGCACTTATCCTTAAGAAATGAAAACTAAGGTCACATAAAACCTGTACGTGATTGTTTGTAGCAGCTCTAGTAACTAAAAACAAAAATAACCAAATTGTCCTTTAATGAGTGCAGCTGTGATAATGTTATGTAAGGAAATTACGGTAGGGGCTGAAGTTTGTAGCTCTCCGTAGACCCGGGGTGGACCTTCTTTGTTCAGCAAAGAAGGCTAGGGGAGCATACCTCAGCGATGATGAGACGAGCCTGGGAAGGGAGCGGTGGCTGGCGCCCCCTCCTCCGCCTTCAAAAGACTCAGGGATACACCAGAGAGCCCAATCAGGTAGCAGCGTTGGAACTCAAGTTTATTGAGGAAGGTGGACACCCTTTATAGTGGACATGAGCCAGTCAGCAAAGAGATTATAGAGACGGGTCAAGAACATGGGCAAATCCTATTGGCAGAGTCCCCTACCCTATCCTTAGGGTGGTTTCGGTTCCCACGATACATCAGAGGATCGTTCCCTGTTTAGGTCAGGTTGGTAACAGGGCGTGGAAAGCAGCCAGAGAGTTAAGAGTTCTTTACCCTTTCAGCCGATGTGTTCTAAAGACCCCGACAATGTTATACACCCATACCCTGTAATAACAATATTCAGTAATGAAAAGGAACAGACTATTGCTATACCTCACAACTTGGGTGGAGCTCAAGGGCATTATACTAGTGAAAAAGAAATCCAGTCTCCGTTGGTCAGATATTGCATGATTCCATATAATATCTTGAAATGATAAAACTATGTAGATGGAAAACAGATTCCTGGTTAGGGCTGACATGGGAAAGGAAGTGATTGTGACTATAGGGGATAGCACTAGCTGGAGCCTGGTGATGTTGGGACAGTTCTGTAGCTTGACTGTAGTGGTGATACACATCTACATGAGTCCTAAAGCTGGGAACTGTACATGTATATATTGTACCAATGTCAGTTTTCTGGCTTTGATATTGAACTATAGTTGCATCAACATGTAATCATTGGGGGAAACTGGGAGAAGGGACACAAGACCTCTCTGCTATATTTACAACTTCCTGTGAACCTAAAGTGTCTTAAAATCAAAGGTTAAAAAAGTACAGAACTTTCTTAGAAATTATTCTTACATTTTTTTTATTGGTTAATGTGAAATAAAACATTCACACATATGAACTACAGCTGATTAGTATGGTAGTACAAATAATTTACTTTCTTTGGGGGGATGGTTCCATCATGGTGTCAATGCAGAACAGACTACAGAAAGAATTGTTGGCTTTGCAAAATGACCCACCTCCTGGGATGAATTGAAATGAAAAGAGTGTTCAAAATTCAATTACACAGTGGATTGTAGACATGGAAGGTACCTTATATGAAGGGAGAATTTTTCAACTTTTATTTAAATTTAGTAGTCAATATTCTTTTGACTCTCCTCAAGTCATGTTTACTGGTGAAAATATTCTTGTTCATCCTCATGTTTATAGCAGTGGTCATATTGACACCACTGGTTGTCCATGATGAGTTCTGCTCCTCCAAATGTTGAAGTTTGAACATTAAAGCAGCATGCCGAGGCGAGAATATAAAGCAGGGTTTATTTAAAAAGGGGTAACATAGACTGCTACCAGGAGGGAGAAAGGGGCCATTGTTGGATTCCGGGCAGGGAAGGCTCGCCTCCCAGGTAGCTCAACTAGCCACACCCCCAGGCACCTTAAGACTCCCAAGCACCCCAGGCCGGCCACACTGCTGGCCACGCCTCAGGTTGACCATGCCGCTGACCACTCCCCAAGTGCCTTACTGAGCCAATTATGACATATGGGCTTGCCTTCTGATCCCCGGCAGCCTATGGAACTGGGGTTCCCTCTGGGGCGTCCCTCAGACCACCGGTTCACTACTTAACCGCTCTCCAGACTGAAACCGGCCCTTCCTTTTTTTCCTTTTTCCTTTTCTTCTCCTCCCGTCACACGCGCCAATTCTCCCTTCCCCTCACGTGTCCCTCGGCTGATTAATAAAATCCCCCCTTTTCTACATTGCAGTCCCAGCGTGCATTTCATCTACCCTTCAGCCATTGCTCGTATCCTGGTATCCCAAGAAGCAAGGCAGGTCTGCCTTTTTTATATGTCCCAGGCTTCCTTTGTTCTCCTGCTCTCTTCCCCTTAGCTTTCTCCTTCCAGCCTATGTGACCAGGCCTTGTGAGATGGCCAAAAGGTGAGAAGCAGATGGGCTGAAGGGGGAAGGGCAGGATGGTACAGCCCAGGACACATTGGGGGCAATTCCTGGGACAGGTTACCTTGGCAACTGGTTGGGGCAGGGGCAGGTTCTTGATAAGGGTGGAGGAAGGACTCTGAAGGAATTAACATTCCAATCCCTCAGGATACACTCTCCATCTTCCTAGGACTCACTCAAAATTGCCTTTCTTGATCCAACCTGACTCAATTTACCTATCTATGCTGACTGCATATCAGATTGTAGCTTCAATATCTGTTTATCCATTCTAACAGAAGACTAGTCCCCAGTGCTCTCAGTCCAGTCAGTTTGTCTTAGCATTATTAGTATGCTTTCCAGCTGCAAAGAAAAAAAGAGAAGACCACCAGATAATTCTTTTTATGTGCGAACATGTAACAAGAATCCAAAGAAAACAAAATGATGGTATCATGATGATACTTGTTGATGCCACTGTTATCATCCTCCTAGCAGAATATAGTCCTACTGAGAAAATGAGCACTTTGATCATTCAGTCATTAAACTTTAACCTTTGACTGGAAGTGACCTATAGGCAATGAAGACAACTTCCCTTTTACTGCATTCTTACTCATGTGCATTTTGGGCACATGTTGATTGCTGGTTCAGTCCCCCCGCAACTGTCATGCTTTTATTAGTCGTACTGTATTAATGCAGGTGTCAGGAAATGTCAAATATAATTCCATTTTTTATTTTTATTTTTTAAGCTTTTGGAAAAGTTCCAGGTCCTCCTGTATTGTGCAATAACAATGACTTCCTTGGTGGTTTTGGACATTCATTACCAGCAATGGACATGGACATTGTAACAGGAAGCATTTTCATTAATTCTTGCCACTCAATGATTAATGCATGATAGGGCCTATGAAATGAACTTTTATCAGCTATGGTGGGATTATAAGTAAAGTGAGGGATGCAACATTACTTTGAAAGTCACCCCAACTGTTTATATTTATATTCTATGCAGTGTGGTTCTAAGGTTAACAGCATATGTTAACGTTAACATGCATCCTTAAAGACTGTAATGAAAGATCATTGCATATTTATTTGTTTATATCTACTGTCAACTTGTTTTGACATGGAAGGTTTTCAAGTAACATTGGCAGAGCGGTACAATATGTTATGCCTATGGTGAAAATAAATTCATTTGTTGTATATAGTTCCTCAATCTCTGAAGTAAAGGTATGAGTAATATATGGTATGAGTTGTTTAATCAAGGCTTTAAATTTTGGAAGAAAAATGGCAGTGATGAATAAATTGTTGCAGTCCATCATTTGGGCTTGTTAATTGTACATTAAATATTTTTTCCCATTAGATTACACTCTGTTACTTTTTGTTAGTCATCAGCATGAACCCTACTGCCTAAACACTATTTTGTTTATTTATGTTTGGAAAATCCATAAACATTTTTGTTTGCAATCTTGTTGCTTTTGTTACATTTTAAGTCAAGTTTGAATGTTATACTACTTTAATTGGAAAACTTTTGTCAAATTTTTTTTTTTTTTTGTAAAATTTCTTTACCTGTAAGTATCATCTTGTTCTTTGATCCTATACACTAAAGAAGAAATACATTTTTGACAGAAGCTTAATGTTTTAACAAAAAACTTAATAATTTACCTTCTTTTAGCCATATATAGTATTTAGAAATATTTCTGAACAACAAAATGTTACACTTGGAAATATTGGCTTTTGGAGGGAAAAAGTAAATATTTTTAAATGCTTTGAGCACTGTTTTCTTTTCATTGGGCACAAATTCCTATGGACAGGTATGTTAGGGAGAAAACTAATAATCACCAAGCACCTAATATGTGCAGGGACCTCTGAGACTCTGGGAGGATGACCCACATGCGTAACCTCTTGTGTTGCTCTCTTTTGCAAATAATTATTATGACATCCCTAAAGAAAGGGGGACAGGGGTTGGGATTGTGGCTCAGGGGTAGAGCGCTCGCTCTAGCACGTGCACGGCCCGGGTTTGTTCCTCAGCACCACATAAAAATAAAGTCATTGTGTACAACTAAAGCAAATAAATAAATATTAAAAACAAAACAAAAAAAGGGGGGGGGACAGTAAAACACCATGTCACTGAACAATCCCTTTCTGTTCTCAAAAGCCTCTCAGGTTAAAGGAGCAATGAGAGCAAGCCTATTTTGCAGGACACCGCCTTTTTCTTACGCACACTGGGAACAAGGCAAGTGTCCCTGTAGACAAGCTACGTTCTGCTTTTTGTGTGGTGCACGCCTGTAATCCCAGCACTTTGGGAGGCTGAGGCATTTCATAGCCAGCCTCAGCAATGGTGAGGCAAAGTCAACTCAGTAAGACCCTGTCTCTAAATAAAATACAAAAAAGGGCTGGGGATGTGACCCAGTGGTCAAGTGCAGGAGCCCTGTTTGGGGATTGACTTGAATTGCGCTTGACTATGAGCCGTATTTGGCCTTTGTCGCCAAAACGGGACGGGATCTCGAGTGACTTGGCCGAAAATCAGGTCAGCGCCATTTTTAGGGTGTGTTTTTGGCGTGGTTAGTCGTTATTAGAACCAGAGAGAAAAGTTAAGAATAAAAAGCTGTTTGTCTCCAGTTTGCTTCATCCCGCGGCTCCATTGTCCAGCGCTTGAAGCACAGGTGGCGGCCCCCTTCGGAGCGGACAGGTAAGAACTGTCTCTAAAGATGGGTTCGAATATAACTGCCAAGTGATAGAGGCTGCAAAGACTCCTTGTATACCTGACTCTGTTCTCAGTGAGAGTATATAGACAAAAGTGAAAGTGATCAAAAAAGTGTAGCACTGGGCCAACTGAGCCAGTAAAAAGAGTATTTTGACAAAAATCCAGCTATTAAAGCAATTCGGGAGTTATTGGCGAAAGCTGAAGGATACTTGCTCTCACGAACCTGGGCCTCAGGATATTGCTGTTGAAATTAGCGAATCTAGTAAAAGTGATCCTGAGAAAATGAGGAAAAAGAAATTAAAAAAGACGAGAAAAAGGTCCGTCAGGCAGAGAGTCACTTGTGGAAGTGACTACTCCCCCAAGTGAATCCATTACAGAAAATATGAAGGGTATTACTAGGCATTTGCATACCCTAGAAACGGAAATAAAAAATCGCTTATGCGCTCTCGAGGACAACTCACAGATACATTGGGAACCGCCAGCATTTGAAAAGAAAAATGGACAGAGTGTCCATCAGTCAGTAGATTTCAAAACAATAAAAAATCTCAAAGAGGCAGGACTTATGGGCCCCAAGCTCCTTTCACGTTGAGTATGCTGGAGTCCCTTAACACCTGCTTAACCCCCTCAGATCCCAGCAACATTAAGCGGGGGGGCAATTCTTGGTTTGGGATCGCAATTCCAAGAACTTTGTATAGAAACGGCTAAAAGAAACGCGGCTGCAGGGTTTGAAAACTATAATAATAGACATGCTCACAGGAGAAGGGTTCGCAGACTTACAGCTCAAACAGATTATGACTCAGATATATATGCTCAGATAAATGCAGCTGCCTTAGAATGGAAAACTGTACAAGGACCTGGGGATCTACAAGGTAGCTTGTCAAAAGTAGATTCAAGGACTAATGAGCCGTATGCCGACTTTGCTGATCGACTTTTGAGAACTGCAGGTAGTGTGTTTGCAGATGTTGACCAAGCTATGCCTTTAGTTGTTCAATTAGCTTATGAAAATGCAAATAAATGGTGCCAAGCAGCCATCAGGCCATGGAGAACTAAAAAGGATCTTTCCGTATATATACAATTATGTAAAGATATAAATGGCGCCTTTGTCACAGGAAATGTGATTGCAGCCTCAATGAGAGGTGCTTCCTCTCGAAATTTCACAAAGGCTAAACGTAGACATTATAATCAATCAGGATATTCCAGGCAAAATTATCGTAATCAATCAGGCAATTCTAGGCAAAATCCCAAAAGAGAAATAAGATCAAGCTCATACCGTGCCCCAGGCCGCTGCCCCAGGTGTAAAAAGGGAAATCATTGGGCCAATAAATGCTATTCAAAATTTGACATCCATGGAAATCCTTTGTTCAGGAATTCAAAAAACGGGGCACGGGGCCCAGTACCCCGGGGCCCACAAATGTACGGGGCATTGCAGAAGGAGTATCCTCAAGCATCCACTCAGATGCTTCCCCGACACAATCCCTACTACCCATCCACTCCCTCGCCAGAGGAACAAGAGGAAATGCAGGATTAGACCTCTGTTCCACCGCCCAAATAGTGTTAACACCTGAAATGGGGGTTCAACTGATTCCCACAGGAGTCAGGGGACCTCTTCCCTCAGGGACTGTAGGACTTATTATCGGGCGTAGTCCTAAAAGCTTATTAGGTTTGCAAGTGACCCCAGGTGTAATAAACTCAGACTACAAAGGGGAAATAAAAATAATGCTTAGCTCACCCCAAAGTGTAAGTTCTGTTAATCAAGGAGATAGAATTGCTCAGTTACTTCTCCTTCCCAATTTACATAATTCATTTAAAATGGGTATGCCTCAAGAAGGGAACAATAGAGGATTTTGTTCCACTGACTCAAGTCCCATGGCTTGCTGGGTTCGAGACTGTTCAAGGAGGCCTATGTGTAAAATAAAAATCCAAGGAATAGAAATGGAGGGATTAATAGATACTGGAGCTGACTCTTCCGTTATTAATTTACGCCAATGGCCCAAGCACTGGCCTCTGCAAAAAGCTTCAACCAGTTTAAGAGGCTTGGGATATAATAACCTCCCAGATAAAAGTGCAGTAATTTTAAAATGGGAGGATGATGAAGGCCATAAAGGAACATTTCAGCCTTATGTTTTACCTAATCTACCGGTTACTTTATGGGGAAGAGATATTTTGCAACAAATGGGAGTACACCTTGCAACCAAGCCTGCAGATGGTAAATGTGAAAACCTACAGGGTAATCTTAACCATAAAAGAACTCATTATCAAAAAGTACAGAGTAATCTTAACCCTAAAAGTAATCATTGTCATAAAGGAAAAAGATTTTTTTTTCGGGGCCACTGAGAAAATAATTTTGAAAATACCATGGCTTTCTGATAAGCCAGTGTGGGTCCCTCAGTGGCCCCTATCTAAAGAGAAATTACAAGCGGCCCACCAATTAGTTCAGGAACAATTAGAAGCAGGTCATATAGAACCTTCCACCTCTCCCTGGAATTCCCCCATATTTGTGATCAAGAAAAAGTCAGGAAAATGGCGATTGTTACATGATCTTAGACAAATCAATAAAACCATGCAAGTTATGGGGCCTACTCAACCTGGACTTCCTAGTCCTGTAGCTATTCCAAAAAATTTCCATCTTATTACTCTTGATATAAAGGATTGCTTCTTTTCTATTCCCCTACATCCTCTGGATGCCCCCAGGTTTGCTTTTTCCGTTCCTTCTATGAACAATAATGGCCCTGATCAGAGATATCAATGGAAGGTTTTACCACAGGGAATGGCTAATAGCCCCACCATATGCCAAATATATGTGGACAAGGCTATCCAACCCATTAAAAATAAATATCCAAACCTCATGTGTCTACATTACATGGATGATATTTTATTGGCCCACCCTAATCAAAAAATCTTATTTAATATATTCAGTGATGTGGTAGAAAATTTAAAAAAATATGGATTATATATAGCAGAAGAAAAAGTTCAAACCAGATCTCCCATATTATATTTAGGATTTAAAATCATGGATACTTTTGTTAGACCCCCAAAAATTTTAATAAATAAAGAACATTTGACCACCCTCAATGATTTCCAAAAACTACTGGGAGACATTAATTGGCTTCGCCGTACACTAAATCTCACTACTGGCCAACTAAAACCTTTATTTGACATCCTTCGTGGAGATCCTGATCCATCTTCACCACGAACATTGACTCCTGATGCTAGGAAAGCTTTAAAATTAGTAGAAAAAGCCGTCGAAGGAGCTCATTGTGATAGATTTGATTTAACTCAACCGCTGATGTTGATTATTATTTCTTCACAATATACACCCACAGGAGTATTTTGGCAACAAGGGCCTTTATTATGGATACATTTGCCCGTCTCTCCTAAAAGTGTAATTGAATCTTATACCTCCATGGTGGCTAAACTTATTCTTCAAGGACTTAAGACTTCTACTAAAATATTTGGCATTCACCCTGCTACTATTATTACTCCCTATTCATCATCACAGATTGAATACTTATGCTTCAATGATAATGATTGGGCTATAGCTAAATGCTCTACTTCTGCAAATTTTGATAATCATCTTCCTAAGTCCCCTATATTATCTTTTTGTATTAATCATCCTATTATATTTCCACAGGTAATAAAAAATCAACCTATTCCTAAGGCATTTAATGTATTTACAGATGGGTCCTCAAATGGTACTGCTACAGTAGTCACTAAAAAAGAAAATATGACTTACATAACTGCACACAAATCAGCTCAACTAGTGGAACTGGAAGCTGTGGTAAGAGCTCTGGAAAATTTTAGGGACCAGCCCGTAAACATTTTTTCAGATAGCCACTATATTGTACAAGCCGTCCCAAAATTAGAGTTAGCAGGACCAATAGCACCTCATACTCCAGCCTTTAAATTGTTTTATCAAATACAAAAACTTTTGTGGGCAAGAAAAGAACCTCTATTCGTAGGCCATATTAGAGCACATACTAATTTGCCTGGTCCCCTCCATGAAGGTAATCAAAAGGCTGATGAACTTACAAAAACAGTATTTATACTTTCAGCGCTACAACAAGCTACTTTATTTCATTCCCAGTTTCATGTCAACAGCACCACCTTGCAATGTAGGTTTAAAATCACAAAGGAGCAAGCCAGAACAATTGTAAAAGATTGTAAATCTTGTATGACACATTTGCCCAATCCTCATTTCGGAGTTAACCCTAGAGGATTAATGCCCAATCATTTGTGGCAGATGGATGTTACTCATGAGCCAAGTTTTGGAAAATTGCGATTTATTCATGTGACTATAGATACATGCTCAGGCATGATTTTTGCTTCCTTACATTCTGGAGAAAAAGTTAAAGATGTTACATCTCATTGTTTGCAAGCTTTTGCTGCATTGGGCATCCCCAAAATGCTTAAAACAGATAATGGCCCCGCATATACGTCCTCATCTTTCAAACAGTTTTGCGCAAAATTCAATATATCCCATAAAACAGGCATCCCATACAATCCTCAGGGTCAGGGCATTATTGAAAGAGCAAACCGAACACTGAAAATTATGTTATTAAAACAAAAAGAAGGAAATTGGAAAAGTCCTAAGGACAGATTGGCAGTTGCCCTGTTTACCTTAAATTTTTTAACTTTAGACTCTAATGGTTATTCTGCTGGAGACAGACATTGGAATCCACACCAACAACATAAACCTTTGGTTTACTGGAAGGATGTTCTTTCAGGTACATGGAAGGGTCCAGATCCAGTATTAATTTGGGGAAGAGGATCTGTTTGTGTTTTTCCAAAAGACGAATCCTCTCCAATATGGATACCATCTAGATTAATAAAACAGGTACCACATCAAAATGATCAAGATGAAGTTATTGAAGAATCAAGATTAATAAAAAAGGTACAAAATCAAGAGGACCAAGATGAAGGTATAGAATGATTCCCTCAAAAGAGTCCTTCAAAATATTTCACAACTTAAGTGTCATTCCTCCCGGCCGGGACAAGGAAATCTCTCTTTAGTGTGTACACAATTGTATTTTTTTTTCTTTTTATACATGTCTTTATGTCTGTACATTTGTCTACATTTCATGTTAATGTGATGTCACAAATATATGTTTGTATGTTTGTTTGTCTGTCCAGTGTGACGTCACATAGAACAAAGCGCTTATGAAAAAGAAAAATATATATATATATATGGATCCAAATAACTTTAATTCATTTTAGGTTAAGAGTATTCAATTTAGGTAAATAATTTTATAAATGAAGGTACTTTCAATTTTGATTTATAGGTGTCCCTGGGACTTCTCTTTAGCAAACAATATGACTAGTGCTATATAACCTGATATTTTGGTGCTTTGACTTAAGATTGTTTATTTGTTATTAACTTCATTTGTTTAATAGCTCATTAATTTCAATTATCTCAACAGGTAAAAGATTGCTCTGTATACAGAGACTCAAGGGTTCCAGCTAACAAATTATTTCTCTAAAGTGCCTTTACCTTTTCTTTAATCTATCTTTAATGCAGTAATTACCCTCAGTCTTTCTTTGTTTTGTTCTAAATATGACATTTTTCCAACTTATGTTTGTAGAAGCTCAACCAGCGATGTATGTGAACAAAAATCAACTTTAATTTTCTAATCTAATTATTCTATTTTGTAGTTTGACAACTCGCCTCTTGACTCAGTGCTGCAATAGCACTGCCTTTCCTTTAATAATTGATGCTTGAGTTTCTAGGTAGCGGGCCCTGAAGATTTGCCGGTGGCATTGTCTAAACATAAAAAAGACGTCTGCTGCTACAGCTGCAGGGATCGCGGCCGCCGCAAGCATCCCTGCTGCTCAAACATCAAACAACCTCACCAACAGTGTGGCCTCTGCTCTACATGCATGGGGCCTCCTACATCAACATGTTTATAACAAATGGACATTTTGATCTTTCATTGTTTGGGACCTTACGGGACAATGCCTTGTGGGTATTTGTCTAGAGAATTCAGTGTGTTACTTGATGGAACTTAGGGCAGCTGATTTGTTTAAACAATTTGATATGCTATGCAATTTGGCTCATCACCAAAAGGCTTGTCGCCTTAAAGCCGCAACATCTCCTCACAATTGGACGGCTGTTAGTCATCATATATAGTCGATCCTAAAGGGCTCTATTGGATGGCTGGTTAGCCAATGACGGGTAAGATCCCCAGAGGGGGACAACCTAAGACAGGCACAGTCGCACGGGACAGTCTCATGTGGCCGACATATCAACCTAAGACAGGAGTCAAGGGCACAGCCTTGATTATCCGATGACGGGTAAGAATGTTGGTTGCACATAGACGTCCTAGAGCATTACCTCTTTTAAAACAAAAAGGGGGAAATGCAGGAGCCCTGTTTGGGGATTGACTTGAATTGTGCTTGACTATGAGCCGTGGAGATTTGGCCTTTGTCGCCACCCGTAGTCTCACGGGATTGTTGCGGGATCTCGAGTGACTTGGCCGAAATTGCTGATCGGGTCAGCGCCATTTTTAGGGTGTGTTTTTGGCGTGTGTTAGTCGTTATTAGAACTAGAGAGAAAAGTTATCAGAATAAAAAGCTGTTTGTCTCCAGTTTGCTTCTGAAGTTTTTCCCGCGGCTCCGTTGCTCCAAGCGCTTCAGGCAGCAACAGTCAAGTGCCCCTGAGTTCAATTCCCGGTACCACACACACACACACACACACACACAAAAAAAAAAAAAAAAAAAAAAGAAAAAAAAAAAAAGAAAAAAGAAAGAAACAAAGAAAAGCTACTTCCTTGCAAGTACACAGGATAGTTGCTCCTTGAAATGTGGTTCATTCAAACCAGCTAATGTTGTTGTCACTGCTTCTGCAGACCAACATATAAAACTCCTCTCAAAGTGGGAACTGATGCTCAGAGTGGGGACTGACTGATGGCAGACTGAGGAAACTGCACAAAGGATTCCTCCTGCTGAACAATATGTGGCAAGGTTAAGGACAGAGGCACTACCTGGGAAAGTGCCCTGAGGGATGAAGAGGCTGTCTTTTTAGCCAGTAGCCACTGAACTCTTCTTGGAGCAGTCACTAATCTCTTCTTAGCTTTCCCCCAATAAACTGTTTGTCTCCCATTCTATCTGCGAGCCTTTTCACAGCCTACACCACTACCCGTCACAAATGGGCCGTGGACATGAGAACTGCTATTGCTGAAAAGGCCTAAACTACCAAAAGACTTTAATATCCTGGAATTTTCTATTTTTGTTTTTTCTCTTTCAAGCATTCGCAGTCCTGCATGCGTGATATTTTACCTTCCATCAAGAGTGGCAGTGGAGGACCAAGCTGGGGAAATATTACAGACTCTATTCCACGTGCTGTTCATCATTTAGGTCTTCTCTCAACAGCACAGTTGAGACAAGACAGATACAAATTAATACAAGTCCTTGCCAAGTCACTGAGTAACAGCAGAGAAACCTTTTTTTCTCCCTGAATTGCTATCCTGTGAGAATGAGGTGACCCAAACCCCATCCTCCAACCCCGCCCACTTCCCCGTGGAGGTCAGTGAAGTAAAATTATAGTGAAGTTTATTTGATTGAGAGAAGTTAAGCTGTGCAACTTCTTTTTTCTGTGAAGACGTCCAAGGCTCTCCTTCACCTCTGAGCTTGTTGCCAAGTTTCCCCATGACTTGCACTTTGCGGACTAGGAGCATTGCTACTTTGGGTAGCATGAATGTGGGGCCCTAAGGCTGACTTGATGCATGCAGTCTGTACCGGCTCCAACACTACCTTCTCTCTTCTCTCTGGAACCTAGGCCGGGAAAGTTGCACCTAGCGGGGGGCGCCGCGGGAGCCCCACGGCACAGAGCTCTCCAGGCGTCCAGAAGTCCTTCCCCCGGCTCTGCGCAGATTCAGCGGAGCCCCGCCCCTCCTTGCGCGCTCCAGCAGCGGGTGATTGTGAAAGGCGCCTCCCGTAGCCAATCAACACTCGCGCCACGGGCGGGGGCACGCTCGGAGTGGTGGAGGGGGTCGGCAGAGGGCGGGGCCCCTTGAGTGACAAGCAAGCCTGCCAGTCCTCGGAGGCCGTGCGCCGCCCGCCCCCGCCGCTGCGCCTCCGCCCCGTCCGGGGCACCCGGCCCGGGAGCTCCGGAATGTCCCGAGCGGAGCTGGCTGAGACGCTCTGTGTGCTCCGCCCGTGACGGCTGTGTGTGCAGGCCCCGGAGGCTCGACTCGTACCGAGATGGCCGGGCAGTCGGACAAGGATGTGAAGTACTACACCCTGGAGGAGATCCGGAAGCACAACAGCAGCAAAAGCACCTGGCTGATCCTGCACCACAAGGTGTACGACTTGACTAAATTTTTGGAAGAGGTGAGTTGGGAAGGCGCGAACTCCGTCCGGGGCACGGGGACCGAGTCCGGGGTTTGGGGCTCCCTGGCGTGACCTGTTATTCGCGGCGCCGCGGCCCAGTCAGAACCCGGGGAGCGGTCCCCGCACGCACCGCACACCTGCGTCTGCGCTCCGGAGTGGACTGCCCTGCTCCGCGCCCCGAGCGTGCACGCTTTGGTGCGCACCTGGGAGCGCTCCCGGTCACTGCACACTGGTGCCTGCGCCTGAGTGCGCTCCGCTGGGTTTGCGCCCCGAGTGTGTGCACACCTGGGAGCGCCTCCCGCGGCAGCGCACCTGCGTTTGCACATCTGTGTGCACGCACCTGGGAGAATCCGAGGAGCGCCGGCCAGCCGCGCGAGCCTTTTCAGCAGCCCGCTGTGGGAGCGGGAGCACTTGTCGGGCGGAGACCCTGCGGGTAGTAGCCTGGACCACTGCTTGCTAGGAGAGGGCGCAGCTACGCAAGAGTTTTTAAAGATCCCTTTTTATCTTCAAGTGTTTTTAGTAGAATGATTGATCCGCATCTAGGACAGGTCCACCAACCAGTGTTATTCCCGGAGCTGGACTTCCAGTACCAGCCGGTTGGAGACCACCTACCCCGAGAGCTGTGGGATCGCCAGAAGGGGCCCTGGGGTGGGAGGTAGGGGTGCGGTCTGGCCCCCCCTTCACCCCTAACACCCACAGTTCCACTTTACCCTCCACGCCCACATCCACCTTCTTCACCTGGGAGGGGCTTAGCGATGGTTCACGGCAGACCAGGTCCTGACTTGGCAGCGAGGTTCAAGGTGTGACTCCTGAGGCCAAGGGGTGGACTCTGGCGTTTGGCTTGAGGGAATACGAGGAGATAGGCAGAGTTGTAAAGTCTGCCAGGGGGACTTGATCCCTGAGCAATGTTGGGAGTTGTGAAATAACTTTGCTTAACTTAAGGGAAGACGTTTCTTTGATTGGATTCACTGCATTAGATTATAGTTTTTGATGTACGATCTAGGGGGCACTTCTGGTAATTGTCTTTACTACCTCTGTTTACTATCTCTGAATGGCAGTTTGAATCAGAACACTTCCCCATCCCCTCCCAACACAATAAATGAGAATGTTTAGTGATAGGAATTATTCAGGTTTGTTTTGTTTTGTTGGTGTGGGGGGCTGATCTTAGCTGGATTACAATTTTGCATCAAGGACCTTTGTTTTGCAGATAATGTTAAAAAATTTAAAAACAAACAAAACAAAGTCTTAAGAAAGGTTGGAGTTGATGTTTCTTGGTAAAATATTTCACTCTTCAATTGTTATTTGGTAGAGTACTTGAAGATAAAATAGTGTTCTGATTTAATTAGAAGTGGTTTAGAGTGTGGAATCTGATTGGTCCCTCTGGCCTCTCCTGAGGAGCTACAGAATTTGTTTGCCCTTAACAGTTTCTGAACTAACAGTCCTGCCTGAGGACATCAGGTCATGTGACTCAGTCTCCACCTGCATCTCTGGCCTTCCTCTCTTTCATGAGATGTGGAATTCTGGGATTTTAAGATACAGTGAGGTTTTTTTTGACTCTTGAAATTCTCTTCTAACTTACCTTATACCTTTTCCTAAAATAGGATCTTTTGATCTTGGTGCTGTTGACATCCTGATTCTGCCTGTTGTGGATGCTTTACCATTTCCTGTTGTTGTTTGTTTTTACTTTCTGTGACCCTTTCTTACTTCATGCAGTGTCCTATTACTGGCTTTCTACCCATCAGCATGGCTGTGGCCTTCAGGCTTCTTTCTGGGAATACCAGGGCTCTAGGGTTCTCCTGGTTGGCTTCCTGCACCTGGTCATGTCTTAAACACAGACACACATCTTCCTTTTCACTCTGCTGGACAGTTTTCCTTCTCCCTAGATCCCTCCTCCAATTTCCATTATTTTGTTAGCTGTTTAGTCTCATACCTAACTTGAAAACAGAGAAAAGAGCCCATAATGTCTGGCTCTCTTCCCCTTTTCTCTGCCCTTTTCCCATTCTTCCACACTTGAGCTCCAGAAATTTCATGAAGCCTGTTAACTAAAGAATATTCTTATCTTCCCTATTTTATCTGACATGACTGGCAGGGACTTCCTACCTCTGAAACAAACTCTCAGGCATGGCCTTTGTCTCATATACTCTTTGTTTTAGTTGTTGATAGAACTTTATTTATTTATTTATTTATATGTGGTGCTGCAAATCAAACCCAGCGCCTCATGCGTGCTAGGCAAGCGCTCTACCACCGAGCTACAACTCCAGCCCTCGTGTACTCTTAATTCACCTATCCATATGGACAAGCTTTCTCCTGGCTGTTTCTGTTTCTTTCAGAGTTAAATGCATGCCCCACACATCCTGTTTGAGAAAATCTGGGGGCGTAATGTCAGAAGTCTCCTGCTACCTACTTTCTCTGTGCCTCAGATTCCTTATTTGTGACATGAGAGGTGATCGTATGCCTACTCCATGTAGTTATGATGAGAATTGAACAAAATCCTGCTTAGTAAACATATACCTCATTGGCAGGTGCTTGTGTTCCTTTATTACTCCTGCCTCAGTAGGGGTTAATGTTGGGCTATGATTTTATTTCTGCAGCATCATATATGGCTGGGTGTCAAACATACATTTCGTAGGTAACGGTGTAAATCTGGCAGATGATGTGGAATCGGGAGAATATTATAAAAATTATCTTTCTCGCTAGGAACACATGTTGATGTTTAGTTGTTGGGCAATGTGAACTCTGTCCTGGAATAAAGCTGTTCTGTTGTTCAGGAGGAGGGGCAGAAAGCTTAGAGGGAGGGTGAGCAGATTGGTAATGGCAGTTTGAATAGCAGGTGTTTGGTTACTGTCTGATACCTGCTGACCAGATTAGGGGCCTTAATGCCTACCTGTTTTGAACTAAAAGAATTTTTTTTCGGTCCTGACATCTAGTTTATATTTGTGAAATCAAGTCATGGCATATCTGATTATATCATTGGCTAGGTTAATGATTCTAGAACTTTGAGGAACAGTTATATGAAAAACTTGGATATTAGGGCCAGGAAGGGAAAAAAAAAGGTTTGCATTTCCCTTTCTGTAATTGGGGCAGCAGCATTTATTTAGTTTTCCAAAGAGCTGTGGAAGGGAGAGAAGAAACCTTCATGTAATAACAGTTATACTAGGTACTGGTTTCAGTTCAAGTCAGGGGGTATTTAACTTGTGAAGGAAATACCTCCCTGAAAACGTTTATAAAGCAAGTTGTCTCCCTTCCCTTTATTTTAAAAATGGGAACTTGTTTCTGTGGAACGTTGTGTAGCAATCCTGGGATTCTGAGTCTTGTAGCTGACTTGAATTATTTTGAAGGCAAAAGCTGTTGACTCCTGACTGACTTTGATTTTTAGAGTCTTCAGCAGGTTTTGTTGTAGGAACTTACATTTTGTTATTTTCTATGGAAAGTGGCTGTCTGTGTTGCGTAGACCAAGGGTTCTGAGCCTGAGGGACTGAAGTATCCGTGAGATCCAGGAAAAGAGTGTGATATTTAAGATACATGCCTCTAATTCTGAAAATCGCAAGGACACATATCTTTACCCTTGATAGGGCTACCATATTTAGGGCTAAAATACTAAATGTTTTGCTTTTTGCAAGGAAGTTTGATAGGATTCTGATTCTCATGTTATATAAGCTGCCATTGTTACATGTGCCTTTGAGTATAAAATGGAATATTATTTTTTAAAAATGTTTATTTATTTGTGTTAGTTGTACACAATGCCCTTATTTTTACGTGGTGCTGAGGATCAAACCCGGGCCGCGCATGTGCTAGGCGAGCCCTCTACCACTGAGCCACAACCCCAGCCCCAAAATGGAATATTATTAATTATCATTTAAGATATGTAGTTTGGCTCAAAGAACTTAGAAAATATGAAGTCCTCAGGTGGAAAATATTCAAGGATTGTTGGTAACAGTGGCTTTGGCATGTTGGGTAAACAGGTGACAAAATCACATCTCAAAGGCCACCTGGGGAATGTGAACCTGTGAGTCTGTTCTATGTTACCTCTGTTTTATTTTTTAAACTTTTTGTAAACCATTGCTGCATTTGAGGAGAGGCCAAGAGGGTACTTTGCAACTTTTTTTTGAAACAGGAAAAAACAAAAGCAAAACAACAACAAAACACTTGAGACTGGTAACGTTTGCTTATCTTTAAAGTGGATGAAAATTGTAAATAAGGAAGGGAAAACAGGTTAGGCTGGCCAGTTTGGGTAAATCAGGGAATAAATAATACTCTACTCTCTACTTTCTGTGGATATCTATTATCCTGCAAGTCCCCCCCAAACCATTAAAGACAACTGCTAAGTGCCTTTTTAGTTTAGTGGGGTCTGCGACCCTGGTACCACTCAACCTTCACGAGAAGATATTGAACTGGGGTTAGGAAAATTGCCCTGGTCTCAGGGGCCTCACAGAGAACTTGGGCAAGGAAGGTAGTTCCCTAAATTACTTTCCTTATTCTGGAGCAGGGACTGTTCTGTCACCCATGTCTACCTCAGGTCTGGGAACACTGGGGGAAGTGGTATGTGCGGAAACACTTGGAAAAGCATGTAAAGAGGGGCATTCAAAGGACTCTATTTTAGTTAAAGTTTTCTTGGGGCTGGATGCGTAGCTCAGGGGTGGAGTACTTAGCTGTCATGCAGGAGGGCCTAGGATTGATCACTAGCACTTCTCGGGAATTATAGTGTTCACCAGTAAAAGAAATAATTCAAAATACAAATAGCCACCTGAAACATGATTTTCCAAAAATATGCGCTATGCATAATGAGAAATCATCCCTTTTCTGGAGGTTTTAAATATACAACTTTATGGTTTTAGAAAAGGGAATACATGCTCCTTGTAAGAAACTGGATGATGTAGAAAAGTACAAAGAAGAAAATCAAAGCTGCCCAGAATTCCACTCCCCGGAAGTGGCTGCCTTGAACAGTTTGGTGAACGCTCTCCAGACAGTTCTGTGCACACGTGCTTGCTCATGGAGTGTTTCACGTGTACATAGATAGTCTCCACACGATCTGGAGTCAGAAGGCTGTGTTGAGGACGCCATTCCATCTCAGCGATCATCTCCTTCCTGGCTGCCTTCTCATTATGTAGACGGTCATAATGTAGGTGACCAGCCTCTTTTGTGAATTTTGCATTGTAGCTTCCCACCTGTGATTACCTCCTTATGGTGAATCTTTGTATGTGGGGTTCTTGGGTGCATGTGACCAAGGCTCCCTAGGCTGTGACCAGCAGGTTCGTTTCCCTGGTCTTAGTTCTCCTAATAACTGAGAACTTGGCTTGTGGTGTGATCAGCCACTTTTTCTCTTAAATTATTTGAATATTTTTGGCAGAAGGGGAAATACATGGAAAAAAATTTTTAGCATCTTTAGCATAAAAATTCTCTTAAAAGTGCAGGGACGGCACAGAATACCTTGCCCATCCTGTGAAAAAATTGGCCATCATTGCCAGCACCAGTCCAGTTCCCTGTCTAAGGGCCAAAGCCATCAGAAAAGTGGCCTGAGGTGGGGCAGACCGAATGGGAATCAGTGGCTCAAAGCCATTCCCTCCGTCTCAATCAAGTATGCTGTATTTTTGCTATTACTTTTAAATTTAGTTTCCTTGGCACTGTACACTTAAGTGTATTTATTAACTGGCTTCTTGTGCCTTTTACTGAATTCTAATATGCACACCAAGAGGATGAGTTGAAGACCTGGTGGAACAAACTCAGTTTTTGCTGGCTACACAGAATCTGGCCCGTGCGGTCTGCTGTCACATGGCTTCTGACTAGCGAGAGCTGACATCTCTGCTGGTGATAGCGGAAGCTACTTTCTGTCATCTGTAGAATTTTATCTCTAGCCAAGATGGTGGCATTCTGGCCAGCACTAATGCTTGGGGAGGGGGCGGTCAGAAGTCCAGTGTATGTTGGGGTGGAATGGAGACTTGCAAGAAGGAGGAGGAGGAGGGGGAGGAGGAAGTTGGCTTTACACCCTCCAGGTGCAGTCAAGGGTGCCTTGCCTGGCTGGCTGGGGATGCAGCCTGTTTGAAACAGAATAGCTCTAGCCCCTCTGTAGGCGGAGGACTGGGGGACAGGACGGGACAGAATCAGTTTACAGCTTTTCTTCTCACCCATTTGTTATTGGCAGAACTATTTATGTCCACCATTGGCCAGAATTCAAAATTCATCCCCTGCTCTCCCCTCTCTCTGTCTTCCTTAGGAAGTGTTAAATAACGCCATTCGATAATCCCTCCCTCCCCCATAAAGATCTCCAGTGAGCTAATTATAAAAGCAGTCGTGGACATTGACCGTACCCTGAGTGTTTATGTTTAAAACTGTCTTTGCACTTGTCCTTTTCATCTCCAAAACGATTCTCTGAGGTCGCCGTGGTGGCTTTCTCCTTTTTAAAGGTGAGAAAGTATGGCCGAGGGAGGTTTGTAACCTGCTTACATCACAGTGAGGAGGGAGCACAGCCAGGCTCTTCGCTGCTGCCAGCCCCTGCGCCCCAGGAGAGCTGAAGACAGCCAGCCCAGCTCTGGAGGAGGAGCCAGCCCCGGCACCCAGTCACTTCTCTGTGCTCTAGGTGTTGGCCCTGTTGGGGAGCACTCTGCTGGGAACCAGAGAGCAGAGGCAGTGGTGACTTAACATGGAACAAAACAAAACCCCTGGGGGACAAGCGGGCGGGAGGTAAGAGGGCGAGGGCGGGACGGGCCTCTCTTCCATCTGCTGTTCTGCTGTGTTGCCTTCTAGAAGGTGGAGGAAGCAGCCATCCCAGCTTCTCCCGGGGACCGGGGATCGTCAGCAGAGTCGTGGACGCTCTGTGCCTCTGAGTGGTTTTGATGGGAAGGAGATGGTTCACAGGGACGTCAGGCATGTGTGGGAGAGGGCGTCGATGTTTTAGGAAAGACCCTGGGAGGGCCGGTTCCATGTGGAGATCTGGTGGCCCCTCAGTGGGCCCAGCGTTCACTTCCTGTTCTCCACACCGGGGTTCAGGACAGGTGGCCTGACGGGTCCTGCTTGTCTCTCGCTCCTCTCTCGGGATCCTTGGAGGAAGCCCAGCATTCCGTTGGTTTCCTCAAGTTGGTGGCGACCGTGCGAGCTTTCCGCTTGTGTAGCACATGCTGTCATCACCATGAAGCGTGTACTCCCTAAGAAAAAGGAGAAACGTCACCTTGTGAAGCGCTGCCCTTTCTCTGCTTCCCTCCTTTCAGTGACTTCCTCTTGCGTTTAGGATCAGATCCCCGTGTCCGTGCCCTGGGCCCTGTCTGCCTCTCCCCCTCGGCTGGTAATACTATCCCCTTCTCTTTGTTTCTCAAACCAGCCGAGCTTGTTTCCACCCTAAAACCCTTGTTCTAGTTTCCTCCCTGCTTGCCCCTTGGGCACTGCCCCCTTCAGCTGGCAGCTCCTTCCCAAGAAGGATTTTCTGCCCTGCCTTTGTCCTCTGTCTCTGCTGGCAACTGCAGCAGTCAGTATCTGATGCTGTCCTGGCTGGTGTGCTTGTCTTTCTGTGCCCCATACTTGGCTTTCTGGCTGTCCTATTCGCTGCTGTGTGCCTCGACACGTGGCAGGTGCCATCCTTAACTGGGAGTAGAGGAGAGGGCTTGTGGAGGAATGGAGGGGCCAACCCATTCTGTACTGCTCCACTGTACTTTTTTCTCCTTTTCCTCACACAGATGGCATGTGCTAGTATTAATATTATAAGGGGATCTTTTCTTACAGATACTGTCTGAAATTCTGTACCAAGGATTGATTTAGCACCTAGCACTAGAGGGACTTTTATTAGGAAAGTCTGGATTGTGAGATACTCACAGAGCAAGGAGTACAGGATTGACATTAGCAAGGCTCCTGAGAGGTAAGAAAGAACAGAACTTAGGGGGAACAAGTTCCTGTCTCTTCCTGCCAACGCCAGGGCCGCCTGTGTGCACTGGCTTCTGATCTCACTCTGAGACGTTTCTTCAGCCACTCTCTGCTTTTTCTCCTGTATAAACAGGTCCACACCTCATATAAAAGTCAACTCAGAATGGATCTGAGATCTATGTAAAAAAGGTTAAACCTTTTGATAAGACTAGGATTAAGGATTAAAGAGTTCTTAGACTTAATAATGGAAATACGATCATTTATAAGTCCCTTGCCCTGGAAAGTTATGCCCTGCAAATAACCTGCATGGCTCACTGCTTTTTCTCCTTTGAGAATTAACTAAATATCTCCTCCACTAGGTTTTTCCTGACCACCTCATTTAAAGCTGGAAGTCTCTCTAGCCCCCTGTAGTCCTGGGCCTCATCATCCTGTAGTTTTTTTTTTTTTTGTTTGTTTGTTTGTTTATTTTTCCCAGTGCTGGGATTGAACCAAGGATTCACACAGGCTAGGCAAGCAGTTTACCAATGAGCTACACCCCCAACCCTCTATTTTCCTTCCACAGCACCTATCACCTTAGAGCATACTGTGTAATTGACTTACTAGGATGCAGGAGCCCTGTTTGGGGATTGACTTGAATTGCAGTTGACTATGAGCCATGGAGATTTGGCCATTGTCGCCACCCGTAGTCTCACGTGATTTGTTGCGGGATCTCGAGTGACTTGGCCGAAATTGCTGATCGGGTCAGCGCCATTTTAGTGGTGTGTTTGGCGTGTGTTAGTTGTTGTTAGAACCAGAGAGAAAAGTTATCAGAATAAAAAGCTGTTTGTCTCCAGTTTGCTTCTAAAGTTCTTCCCGCGGCTCCGTTGCTCCAAGCGCTTCAGGCGACTACACTAGGATTTTGCTCATCTGCCTCCTACTAGAACGTATGCCCCATGAATGACGGAATTTTTTTTAATATTTATTTATTTACTTTAGTTGTACACAATGCAATGCATTTATGTTTATTACGTGGTGCTGAGGAGCGAACCCGGGCCGCGCACTTGCGAGGCGAGCGCTCTGCCACTAAGCCACAACCCCAGCCCAATGACGGAATTTTTGTTGTATTCATTGATATATCCAAGTTCCTGGAATGATGCTGTACATTGAAGAGATTTAATAAGTACTGATTGATTGAACAAATAGTTTATGAGTATGAAATGCTAGAATATGATGCAAAATGTCTGTTGGGCCAGACTGATTCCTGGCAGCTTGTTTTATTCCTATCTTGCCCCACTGACAGTTTCAATTTTTTACATATATATGTGTGTGTGTGTGTGTGTGTGTGTGTGTGTATATATATATATTTTTTTTTTTTTTGGTACTGGGGATTGAACTATTCAGGGGCACTTGACCACTGGGCCACATCCCCAGCCCTTTTTTGTATTTGATTAGAGACAGGGTCTCACTGAGTTGCTAAGTGCCTCGCCATTGCTGAGGCTGGCTTTGAACTCGCGATCCTCCTGCCTCAGCCTCCCAAGTGCTGGGATTACAGGCGTGCGCCACTGTGCCTGGCTTCAATTTATATTCTTAATACTGGACAATACTGGGAAAAGGTCTGATTATTTGGTGTGGAGGGAAAATCGAGAAAAGGCAGACGTGTGCCTCAGTGGACCCTCTTTCCTTCCACCTTGACCCAGAGCAGGTGCTTCTGTCGCCTCATCATCTGGCCGTTCTGACTCACGGTGGGGCCTAGACACAGTAACAGCCCCTTCTAAGTCACTGTTGGCCCCTGGGTCCTGGTTTTAGTGGCTTTGTTTATTCTTAGTAAGGTTGGGCCACAAATCAAGAGGCACACTGTGCCTGTCACCAGCCTGCCAGGGCTTTTGATGCAGGGGGCTCCCCTGCTTATGTCCCTCAGAAGCTGGCCTGGTCTCAGCCCTTCCCTGCATGCCAAAGTCGTCACGTCAAAACTGGGGGCTTCAGGAATCAGAGCAGTGATTACATCTCCAATGAGCTCACTCGCTTTATCTTACCTAATGAAGCAAGTTTACAATGTGGAATTAAAAATATTGGTCGGGGTAAACTGAACAAACACAAAGTTATCTTTGACTCATGGTACATTTTAGGCCAAACATTTACTATTTCAATTCTAAAAACAACTAAGAATTTTGCTCTTCTTTGTCAAGGAGAAAATTATCAATTATATTTGGGATAATTGCCAACTCACAGGCTAGCATCTGCATTCTCTCTCTGTTCTCATCCTAAATGACCTTGAAGAATGATCTCAAGTAAAGATTCATTATTCTTACAATATTTGTTAACTTTTGTGACTTTGTTGTATGGCTTAGTAGAATTAGGTTGGTTGATTGAATTCACAGAAATCCCTCAACCGTTGAAGTGAGTTGGTAAGAAGGGGGGTCCACTGGGGTTTGGTCCTGGACTTGTCCTTCAACAATGTGTAGGAGCCAGGATGTGCCAGGTAGTATACACAATTCCTAGTGGCAGTATGAAGTGGTGGCAGGGAAGAACGAAACCAAATCAATATTGTATGCTGGATATTCTACATTCTGTTAGTTATATCATTTAGTTTTCTCTGTAGTTTAGGAGGGTTTGTTTAGCATTTTGATAATTTATATAGCAAAGAGTTATGTGCCAGGTATTGGACGATGTATGCTTAATATTCCTTTCTAAGTACATTCTACTCCCCTGAATACCAAACATTAGTGAATAAACTATCAGCACATTTTTATACTTGTAGGATCTGGTTAAGCTGTCAAGGGCAACCCCAAATAGGAAAGAGGTGCCCAGAAAACATCTGGAGAGGCTGGAGGGAGGGCCAGTGGCTGCCAGATAAGACTTCGGGGGCAGTGGGGGCGGGGGAGCAGAGATGTAACTGTACTTCAGTTTGTGCTGGCAGATCTCAGAGAAGTATGGTCCTCTCAGTGGACACAGTGGTGTGGAGACTTATTGGGGTCACACTGACTCAATTCCAGATTATGCTTGACCAGCTTTGTCACCTTGTGCCTCAGCTTCTACCTCTGTAAAAGGGGGTTGGTGATAGTAAAGCCCAACTTTATGCTTATTGTGCTCAAAGGGCTGACATACATGCTCAGGACATTTTCTGAGACAGAGTCTGCCTTTGCTAAGTGTTGCCAACTGTTACTTTTCATTAATTCCAGGACTTTCCCCCAGAGGTTGGAAACTAGAAGATAACAGAAAGGGAGACTTTGGATGATGCATTCATTTGAGCCTGTGAAATTCAGATATCCCAAGCAAAACTCTAGGGAGCTCCCTTCCTGTTCTTCCTCTCAGGTTAATTTCACCTGCCTCACATAAAGTCGCCCATGTGTCTTCTACTGTTACTTACAGCTGCTTGTGATTCCTCCACAGCAAGGCCTTAATATTTTACCTCTGGGCTTTTGTGATATGTGTTTCCTTACTTACCTGGCAAACTCCTACTGGCCCTTTCTCTACTCTGTCTTTTGTGCTATGGCTTCTGTACCTAGTACTCACTATATTTAGCTATTATTTGTCAGTTCCCTTATTTATCTTATTCCTTGAGGGTGGGGCTATGATTTTACCATCTTGTAGCAGTCTGAGTGGGCCTCATGAGCCAGCTGGTTGAATGCATAGATGAGCCTCATGCAAAAAGTTTCATTCTGGATCTTCAAAACGAAGGGGAAGAAGTAATTCAGGCAATGCTGTGAGCTTTCAGTGAGAAAGTGAATCCATGCCATGTGCAAGTGGTAGCTCCTCTACAGGTTGGGCAGGTGGCAGTCTCATGAACTCAACTCAGTTTTGAGACCATAATCCTTTGCTCTCTCAGGAAAATGGAATCCAGAAATGATTAAAAAAAAAAAAAAACTGAATAAGCTATGTTATTTCATTTTAAATCTTGTATGAACTGTTTGTCCTCCAAACTCTTTTATTTTTTGCTTTAACTAGTGCAGATATCTCTTTAATTGCTTTTTTTTTTTTTTTTTTTTTTTTTTTTTTGCCTAGTCATTGTTTTTGGACAATATATTTGATTCACCTTTTTTGACACTGTTAAGTGTTTGGAAAGAACCCAAGTAAAACTACAGAACTGTTGGACTTTGTGTTCACAGAGGATTACATTTAAGTGGCAAAGGTTTTGTTTGTTGGTGTGTGTGTGCGTGTGTGTGTGTGTGTGTGTGGGGTTCAATCTTTGCTTGTTTGAGCAAACCCTCAGAGGACAGGACACTGACTTGATGCATATTGCAATTCTGTAATAAGAGTCTGTGACTTTTGTCATTCTTACAGGGGCACCCTGTATCTAGCCAGTTGTAGCTCTAACTTAGAAGCATCTTTTGAATCATTCTTAGTAGGTAAATTTCAGGAATGTAGAGTAAATGACAGAATTCTGTGAATTTTAGCGAAAGTAGGAGAGATTTCCTTCATGAGTTTCCGAAGTGATATTTATTGAGGAACTTTATTTATAAGAGTTAACTCTTACATAAAAATTTCCTTGTTCTTTTGTTCAGAAACAAAAAAATGAACATTTGATTTGCATGCTAAAACACCGGGAGAGGGAACCAGAAGTCAGAAACCTGATCTGGCCCTGCCTCCGCCTGAATTAGCCCTGGGCATCCTTCTCTGTGTCCCAGTTTCCCTATCTGTACATTTAGGGTGTTGGTCTCTGAAGCCCCTTGTAAACCCTGGCCTTTGGGGGATTTCAGCCTTCACTTTTGGCTCTAGACCTCCAGCTCAGTGATGTGCTTTTGAGCCTGGCTTATCGCTGCGATGAGGTCAGATTTTGCAGGAAGTTAGGCGGGATTCATCGTTAGGACCTGAGCCAGGGATGGGCCGGTGGTGTGCGACAGTGTCGTGCCGCCATGGTGCGGTGCTCGACGACGCTGCCGTGCCGCGAGGGCCGCACAGCCGAGTGCCGCGCCGGGTGTCGTGCAGCCCTGGCGGACTGCGTCCTGCCCCTGCGGGCGCTCGGCCACCCTGTTGCCCGCTCGGGGTCGGGGTCGGGGTCCCGGTGGCTCCTCTTGGCCCCCACTCGGCGCCCCACTCCGGGCTTCCCGCGTTACGTAGTGGCCTCACTCTGACCCCTAGCCTGCCGGCTGCCATTCCAGCTCGGCCGTCCGCCTCATCCGCTGCCTCTATCCGAACTCCAGCCGTCCCCCGGGCCTGGGTTATTTTCCGAAAAGTTCCTTCATGTTTAGACGTCTCGGCTGTTGAGTCACTGATCCAGATGAGATGGCCCCTCCGCAGTTGGGAAGGTTCGGCCCGCGTCACGACAGTGCTCTGCTTGGGCTTTGACTTTTATGAGACTCCGACTCTTGAGTCTTCTATGTGCCTGGGCACTTTGGTGAATAGTTGGCGCAGTGCACTTGAGAGGAACCCCAAGCAAGTGCTTCAACAGGGCGGAGTTGATGCATCTGCCGTCAGAAGCCAGCTGCACAGCTATGCGATAGCTGTGCCCCGTCAGTCCCTGGGCCCCCAGGCCTCACCCCCTTCCCCGCCAGCCTGGGGCAAGCCCCTCATTCTGGTGTTCAAGGGCAGCATCCCCATTCCAGCCAGCAGGAGGAAGAAGAGAGGGCAGTGGGGGAGCAGCACTCAAGGGGAGACCTGTGAAAGATTCCACAGACTTCTGCTTGCCTTCCCTTGTGCACATGGACACCCAGCTGCAGGGGAGGCTGGGAAATACTCAGTATTTCTGCTTTTTAAGTATTGTAGAGGAAGGGAGAAACACGTTGGAGCAACAACGAGCAGTCTTGCCCAACTGGATTTCAGTTGAAGACACTGGAAAGGGCATCACTTAAATGAGAAATTCAAGAGGCATTTTGCCTTGGCTGCAGAAATTCACCATTTTGGGGAAAGGTACAAAAAATGTCAAAATACTTCGAGGATGACTATTCCAGCCATGGTGTGTAAGAGGTCTACTAGTGGGTGAGGACAGGAGTGAGGGACAGCAGTTGGTGGCTGAAGGAGTGCATTGTATAAGAAGCCCACTTGGTTTCATCTGCAAGAGTTCAAGGCTTTCTTGTTGCATGGGAAACACACTCTCACCTTGGCGTTTTTCCAGAGCCACTTAAGTATAGGGATTCTAAAAGTTAAGGATAACCACTAAATAAAAAATACTATTCTGAATCAAGCTGGAGACAGTCTTCTTAAGTTATTTGTGATAAAGGGGAACATATATGCAAGCATAAATACAAAAACTTAGATCATTTTTATTTTATTGATAAGGAACATTCAAATGATGGTAAAAACAAATAGAAGTATAGAATGGGCCTAGAAACTGTTTGCAGTTTCTGAGTAAATGGTGGTTACAGGCTGCATACTTGAATCTGGGGTGTCTGACTTTACTAGCAACATCTTTCTCCTTGAGATTATTGCCTTCATATTAAGAATTTATTTATTGAAATCATCTGTATGGGGAGTAGCATGTAAATTTATTTTACATCTTACCAGTTTTTATAGTTCTACTTTTAGTGCTTACTATTAATTATGAAATAGAATTTTCCTGCAGTTTTAAAAATCCTGGATACTGTGAAATCTCTAACAAGGCACATTCTTTTAATTAGCATTTCTCTTTGGCCTCATTCTAAAAAAGGATTTGAAGCATCACTTTGATTTGTCTATTTTATCATTTTTGGCCTCTTGACATACATAAGTAACCCAAGATCATGTCTTTTATCATTGTACTTATTCTGTAGCTGGCGCCTAATGCATTTGCACAGTTGTGCTCTTATAGAGCACTTTCTGATACTGGTTTTTTCTTCTGTGTATGGAAAATTGAGCTCTGTAGTATCAATCAGGCCATGTGTCTTCTCATTGAGGTTCCTAGAACTGGGTTATAAATGATTCTTACAGTCCCCGAAGGACATGTATGTGTGGAGCTAACCCTGATAACGTTGGCATCTTTTCTGAAGGGTTCCTCCCACATTCAGTGTTTTTCAGATTAAAGCAAAATTTTACCAGTAGGGCTTAGTGGAAAGAGGTGGAGTGGGTGGGGTCATGGCCCACTTTATAAGTAAGGCCATATGTTGGTCATAGTTTCAAGCATGTTGACTTTTCACAGCAGGTAACTCAGCAGTGTTTATCAGAAAATATTTGCATAACACTGTTAATGAAAGGTAAAATGGGAATCTATTAGCATTGTACCGAGGTCTGTAAATAGTGTTTAATTCATTGTGGATGTTTGTATCCAATAGAATAATTTCTCAGTTTCATAATATTTTATTCTTTTTTAAAAGCTCTTAAGTTGCTTGGGAAACCAAGTGTGTACCTTTTAAGATCATCATGTACCACACAGGCTCCGCAAATGCTATTAATTGGAATGACCAGTTAATGAACAGAAGGATAACTTTATTTTCCCTGCCTGTCATTCAGCATATTGAGAATTATTTTGTTACTGAAATGACTTATCCTTTCTTTGAATTTATTGATGTAATTCATTTAACATTCTGTTTCTTGCCTTATTTGTATTACTTCCATTTTTTGTGTATTTGGTAGACCCTTGACTTTGATTAATACTAAATTTACAAGTATGATGACAGCTGTATTTCTCAAATTAAATACAGTGTAACTGAAAAGGTTAAGAGACTACTTTAGACCCTTAGTGCCTATAATAACTGAAGCCATCAATTTACATTTATATTACATTAATATAAATAAACCACGCTATGTAAGCCTTTATTGCACTATACAGGCAAGAACTTTTTCTTACCTTTTCATGCCCTAGGATTGGCAAGGTGGTAAAACAGGTCTGGCTTGATCTAAAACCTGTCCCATAGTCATAGAGCAGTCATTTGGTCCTTAGCCATCTGCTCCTTGTGTGTTGGCCTCTCCTGTGGAGTGAGTCAGTTGATAGAAGCTTTCCCTTCCAGGGCGGCTTGCTTTGTGCTGATGTACTGTGTAGCATGGTGACTTTGTTAATAATGGCATGTACTTCAAAATTGCAAAGAGGGTAGATTTTAATGTTCTCCCTGCAAAAAAAAAAAAAAAAAGAAAATCAGTAAGTGTGTAAGGTGATGGATAGGATAATTAGCTTGGTTGAATCATTTCATAATGTATATGTATGTCAGAACATTACACTGTATACCAGAAATATATACATACATTTATTAGTCAATTATACCTTCATAAAGCTGGGGAATTTTTTTTTTTTTTAATTAGAAAAGAGAAGAGATGAGAGTCATACACCTGCCCTGTGACATGGGTGCTGGAGAGAGTGCAGCATACCAGGGAGCTGAGGGGCTCTTCTGTGCTGTCGCAGTGAGCACAGTTCATTTGTGCCACGGTGGTAATAGTGCACACACAGATACTCCATGTTTAGGACCCCTCTGGTTGTTCATGGATAGTCAAAACTGTGAAGCTGTATCAGAGAAGGCCAGGAGTCCTTTCTGTTAATTATTTTACCGCAAATGAATTGCATGCTTCCTCAGGATCAATCACATTGAGTTCTAAATGTACTTCCTTACGTCCGACACAGTGCCTTATACATAGCAGGCAGTATGAAGTCATGAACTGACTGGTAAGAACTATTTTAGTTTGGGGTAAGGAGGGTTGTATGAACTGGTTGGAATGAAAGAGCAAGTTCATATCAACTACTGAGCTGGTTATATATTATAGTTCAAAATCAACGTGTAAAGACCTGTGTTTATCTCATTCATTTATCTAATAAATACATAGGCTTTGAACTAGGTATGGGAGAAGTAGTGATGAACAAGAGAGACAAAAGTCTCTGTCCCCATGAATCTTACAAAGAACAGGACTAGGCAGGGCAGTGTTGCAGGGTTATGGGGCGGGCCACTTGGGATGGGGAAGTCAGGGCAGGGTTCTGAAAAGTTGCCATTGGAGCACAGTATGAGTGAGATGAAGTCTTGCAAAGGACTGGGAGCTAAGCACCCCAACCAGGAGGTTTCTGATATGGGGGATGAATTTGAAAAGTTTGAGGACTGCCAAAATGTATACTGCCAGCCCCCAGGCATGCCCAGTGAACGGGAGGCTGTGTGGGAAATGGCAAAGACTAGATGGAAACCCGTCCTCTTTAGATAATACCCAAGGCGTGTCTGTTTTACCTTTTGCTTTTCTACCTTACCTCTTCCTCTCTGTACATCCTTTGCTCCAACCAGCCTATACCACACTATCATCATCCCTTTCCTAAATGACCACGATCATCTTCTAAATGTCTTCGTGGCAGCCTATGTTGGGAAACTTACCATAGGAAGGAGAAAGCAGGAGACCAGTTAGACATTTGTAGTTGTCCATGTAAGAAATACGGGGTGGGTTTAGGGTGTTAGTGGGAGAAGAATTGAGAGCTGGTTAGATTCTGAATGTATTTTGAACGTAGCCAACTGGATTGCCTGGTGGTGTGAAGCGAGAAGGAAAGGAATAAAGGCTGACTTTGTGGTGTTTGGCTGCAGCATTCAGAGCATGGTGGCAATGTTGATTTGAGAATGAAAAGACTGGGAAAGTGTGTTGGGGTGGGGAGGTGGAGTGCAGCCTTTGGTTTGGGTCATACTATGGGATGTGCATTGAATATTGAATGAAGGTGTTAAGTAGACTTGTATGTGGGAGGAGTCTGGAGCTGAGGAAGTCAGGGGTTGTTACTCAACTTTATTCAATAGGGGCCAGATGATTTTTGAAGTGGAGTCACTAGATAAAATCACCAGGAAAGCTCGTATGGGTAGAGAAGGGCACATGGCCAAGGACTGAGCCCCAGGTTGCTCCTGAGTTTGCACGTAGAGCCGGGTGGCTCTGGTGGCCTGGCTAGCAGCCAGGAGAGCCTATTCTGGAAGTCAGGTGAAGAAGGCATTTCAACCCCTTCCTCTGCACCTCCTTTGCTCCAGCCAGCCTAGACCACTCCATCATCACCCCTGTCCACTGTGGGAGATTTTGCTGAGTACTCTCATTCCCTGAGCAGTATAGCCAGCTGTGGCTTCAGGAGCTGGAAGCCAACATTAAATGTTTATAATATGGGAGGCACAAGTTGACTGTCCCTTACCAGAAATGCTTGGGGTGGGAGCATTTGCATACACATAATGAGGTACTTTAGACATAGGACCCAAGTCCAAACACAAAATTCATTTATTTCATATATTCCTTATACATTTAACCTGAAGGTATACATGTAGCCTAAAATATTGTTAGTGCACTTACGTTTTGATTGTGCCCATTACATGAAGGTGGGTGTATTTTTTCCCACTTGTGGCATCATGTTGGTGCTCAGAAAGGTTTGGATTTTGGAGGACTTTGGATTTTTGAAGTAGGAATGCTTAGCTTATACTAAGTCTTCTTTGGAAGTATCTATAACTGGGTTGAGATGTGGAAATGAATGTCTTGCAAATTGTAGGTGATTCTAACCTTTAATCTTTTAAAATCTATTTCATTTTTGCTTTCCTGTAAATAACCCTTAAATTATAGATGAAAAAATAAAAGTATTTCTGCTATTTCCAATATTATATTAGTTTTCCTGATTTATATGTGCTGTTAGGAGCAAAATATATTTGAGTAACAAAAAGTTGAGATTTTGAAAAAGCACGCCAAAGGAATTACAAGCTTACAATACATGTAGACACCATGCATTTGGGAGGTGTTCTAGTAACCAGCTTGTTTCCTAAACCTGGTCTCTTTTCAAGACTCTTGTTCTCTGCTCAGGAGTTGGACCATGGTGTAAGCTGCCTGGTACCGTAAACCGGGATAAAAACTCTCGGAGGCAGAGTTAAGCTTTTACTACTTTTACTTCTACTTTCTTAGAGCTTAGAGAGGGAAAGAAAGATTTTTAGAGAGAAAGATTAAAGCGAGCTTTTCTTCTTGTCTTCTTAGCTTAGAGTTAGAGTTAGAAAGATAGAGCTTTAGAGTTAGAAAGATAGAGCTTAGCTTAGAGAAAGATTAGAGCTTCTTCTCTCTTCTTTCTTCCTTCTTCTTTCTTCTGTCTTCTGTCTTCCTCAGGAGTCTCGGCCTAACTCTGACCAGTCATTACTTCTTCTATCTGGTTTCTCTTCTGTAACCACTCTGCCTACGTTCTGGCCGCTCTGATTCTTCTGACCGACCGAGTGACTGCCCGGCTGACTGAATTCTCCGTTCTCCTAACTCGGACCGCTTTCACCCGGTTATATACCTTCAGCTTTTCGGGTGCCTACAGGTGCGTCACATACATATCAGGTGGAACTTATGGCTTCCAGCTAGCTGCAACAGCCCTTCCTAATTAGGGCTCCTTCACCATGGTCCATTCAGTTGTGTGAAACAAGCCCTGGAGGTATCCTGGTGCTGCCTCTTTGTCCCACCACCTTGGCTCTATCAGAAAGTCCTATGATCTGCTCTGTCTCTAGAGCCCACTTACACCTCTTCATCCTGCTTCATCTCTAAAACCACTCACAGGTTAAGGCTGTTGTTGTACCTAGTCTCTACTTTAGCACCTTCAGGATCAGAATTTTGTGGCTTGAGAACCTGTGTTGCTTTACGGCTCCATAGCAGGTCAAGGCAGTGATTGAACCTCATTTGAATAGGCTTGGGGTGGGCTATACCCGGAGCACCATGAGATGCTCCCGGCCATCTGCCTGTATCTTCATGTCCTGAATGGGAGTGACTGGTTACTGACTCGTGAGCCATCAGGTGAGGAGCAGGTCTGTGGATCCATGACTTGTGGGTGCTGGGTAGGTGAGTCACTCTGAATCCCACCTTGTGCTTCTCTGTGCAGACTATTCCAGAATCATCCCAGCCCTGTTCTAACTGCCCCAGCCTGGGAGCTGCATCCAAGAGCTTCAGGTTGGCTTCAAGTTAGCCCATCAGCTGCTTGTAGCTCCAGTGTGCTCGTCACAGTGGGTGTGCAATCTAAATGTCCCCAGTGCAAGACACTTCAGAAATTCGGAAATGCTGACCCAGTCTGTCACCATTTCAGAATTTACATCGAGGAAAGATCCTTAGTGATGTTGGAAATGTTTAAAAACATACTGGATAATATTTATTAAGCATATGATACGTACCAGGCACATGTATTAACACATTTAGCCTATAAAACTATGTGAGCTAACTACTGTTATTTTCCCAAGTTCACATATTGAGTGGTAACTACTAGGCGGCACTGTGTCTCCCAGAAGGAGCAGAACAGGTTTCAAAACAATCATTAGCCACTTTTCTACAGCATCAGATCCTTTGTCTCCCATTATTGGGAGAAATTAAGAACTGACTACGGTCAGTTATACAGAGGAGATTGGTTTTGTTCGGTCGTTGGGTGATGATTTACTTAAGGCCAGGATGAATTTGGATCTAAGATGATATTCAAACTCAGTTTAAGAAGTTTATTTATTTTTTCCTTGTCTGAGAACTCCTTCCCTTGCCTGAGAATCTCTAGATCTTGTCACCAATGTCCAGTGACTGGCCCCCTTGTCAATCATCTTAGAGAAAAAAATCCCCCTCGCTGTTATGACCATCCTTTGTTTACCAATTAAAGCAGCAAGAGCACTAAAATGCTTCTGTCACACAAAAGGCTCTTCCCACGCTTCTCGTGTAGAGCTGGCCTCTGTGCTCTTTGCCCTGTTGTTCCCTAGCCTGATGGCAGCATCTTGGGCAAATTACCGTTTTCCCTTTCCTCCTTCTGGAAAGCTTGCACTGTCCAGGCAGAGCATCACCAGTCTGTCCAGCAGGGCTGCCTGTGCAGGGAAACGGGCTCCCACCTCCCCTCACCCCTTACCATTTCAGGCCAGCGGCCTCTCCCAGGTGCACACTTAGACTGAAGCAGTCACAGGTAAGAGGTGGAGTCTCAGGTGGAAGACTTAAGAAATAGATTGGGCCAGATGAAAGGGGGTAGTTTTGAGAACTTAATGGAAAAGCAAGGCAGATGTTACTGAACCTGCCTAAAGTTCTTCCACGCGTGACATTGAGGTGGAGGAAGGCTCTAGATGTTTACAGAGCAGACTGAGTGCAGAGGAGTATGGCTAACTCACACGTGGACGCCGTCACCCAGCACCACCTATGACTTCTGGAGGAAGCACTGGCTAAATAGGCTGGCTGCTTCCTTCATTCGTTTGCATGAAAAAATACTGATTTGCATTCTGGGTGTCCTTTGAACAGCATCCTGGTGGAGAAGAAGTCTTAAGAGAACAAGCTGGGGGTGATGCGACGGAGAACTTCGAGGATGTTGGGCATTCTACTGATGCTAGAGAACTGTCCAAGACGTTCATCATCGGGGAGCTCCATCCTGTAAGGAATTTTTTTTTTGGGGGGGGTTGGTTTTTATTCCACTTTAAGGCTACTGATTGACCTTACCGAAGTCTAGATTTGAATCTACACAGAACCTAGAAAGGAATAAAGCAAAAACAAATCCTTCTGACTTTAGAACACCATTTTTGGCATCAGGAAATTGAGCTTAAAGCCTTTGCATTTCATGATTGTATTTTTCATGGACACTTAAGAGTCCAAATGCTCTGGCCAAGGCCCTGTCCTGGGAGAGTGATTCTCAGTCTTTTTTTTTTTTTTTTTTTTTTTGGTGGTGCTGGGGATTGAACCCAGGGCCTTGTGCATGTGAAGCAAGCATTCTACCAACTGAGCTATATCCCCAGACCCCGATTCTCAGTCTTTGAAAGTCCGTGGAGTAGTAAATTTTATAAGGGGGAGTTATCAACCCAGCATGACATTTTTTCTTTCTTGTTTTTTTTTTCCCCACCAAAATGTTTTTCTTAAGAAACCCCCCTTCTACTTTCATTAGTTTGAGAATATTTTAATTCTAAAAAGTGGTTCTGAAACTGTGTTCTGTTAAATGAATAAGCTCTGCCTCGTGTGAAACCAGCATATGATCCTCCTCACTTTACCCAAGACCTTTGGGAGTGTCGGCTTTGGTTCCTGTCCATTGGCTGGCTTTTAGAAAAAACTGGCAACTTTTGCATTTTATATTAACTCAAGGCTGTGACATGAACTTAGGCCCCTCTGTGGCAGTTTTAAATGACTATGTGGAACTTTACTCATCTATCACCTAAGTGTCACCCAAGTTACTGGGAATGTAACTGAAAACTTGGGAGGATGTCTCTGAGTTCTATGGGTTTCAGAGTAGACAGGGGGACCCAGGCTGTGCACCTCGAGAGAGTGCCTGGCCCCTTCCTGCTTCCCTGGCTCTGGAGCATTACAAGCAGCCATCCAGGGGCAGAAGAGCTGCTGGGAGCTGGCTCTTTACTGAAGAGAAACAGATATCTGCTAATAGCTTCATTTTAAGTGAGCAACTGAAGAGCTATTTTTTTAATAAAAATATGAAAATTTTATTTCATATAAACCATGCTTCCTATAATGACTGAATGAAGGAAAGGTTAAATAGGCTCTTTGTCGAAGGCCTGGGAATAGCGAGTCCTTTAGAGCAACTTCCACTGAGTGGGGAAGACTTTGTTGTTTTTGGTGGTAGGACATATGTAGTGAGGGAGGTGGCTTCATTATCTGGGGGCTTTATTTGCCCACATTTCATTGTTGTGCTTCCCAGAAGTGAATTAGCTCTGTGGTAGTCAGCGAGGTCTGTCCTTAAACATGGACTAACCCATCCTTATTCTGTTCAGTCCCGAGCTGGGGGTTTGGAGGGCAGGTTTCAGGCCTGGGCTGGCTGCTTCTGATTCCCTAGCCTGCAGGGCTTCCCTGGCTAAGCCTTTGCACTCCCTAGGTTTTTGGCAGCCTCAACTGAGGTTTAAATAGTTTATGACCCTACAATTGGGAGATCGCAGGGATTCACGGAGGACATCACATGAATAAGGGATAGATACGCATCTCCAAGGGAATTTGAGAGGAAAGAGGGGAAGAGTTAGGTCTTCAGTTGCTCCCTGAGTTAACGATCTTGGTCCAAGTCTAGTAAATGAACACACAGTCTGCAGAGTAATGGAACTGTCATGGTGCCATTCTGAACTGTGAAACTCCAGATAGAAAATATCTCTTGGCACTGAATCTGCTATTCCTTTTTGCTGTCAAGCCAGATATATCAAACTTTGTGTTTAACAGCTGAATATTGAACCCAAATTGCTAGTTACTAAATAATTTTTTAAAAAAATCTCAATAAGAGGGAGCACTTTTTGTAGGGATTTTATTATTTCTTAATGTTCCTTATTTTTTTCACTTTCATTTTTATTTATTTATTTATTTATTTTTTTGCAGGACGACAGATCTAAGTTAGCCAAGCCTTCGGTAAGTGTGGCCTTCTTAAATGTGTCAGAGGATGGAGGTATCTTCGTTGTATTTAGAATCTCTCAAACAAAGGTCTTTTACCTCTGACTGAGACCTGCACAGGTTGTGTACTTTAGATTAGTATGGATTAGTTGGTGTTTTCTAAGGACAGCTTATGTGTTTATTTTATACAATTCTCAATATTTGAACTATTTTTTTCATTATAATTATCAATAAATATCTTTTTAGGACTGGTGGTGCAGCTCAGTGGTAGAGTGCTTGCCTAGCATGCAGGAGGCCCTTGGTTTAAACCTCAGCACTGAAAAAAAAAAAAAAATTTAAAAAAATTTAAAAAGTGTGACGAACTATTAAAAGTAGCACTCTTAACTAGAAGATTTGACAGAAGCCTTACTTTCAGAGAAGGTAAAATGTGATTGAGTGGCGGCCTTTCTACCTAAATCCTTGAAGGCACTGCCCTCTCCTCCTTCTCTGCATCTCCTTCCTGGGTGTACTAAGTGTGCAGTATGCACTAGCTTACACTCTGATCCCCTAGCTCTCACCTCTGAGCTGACCACCTCTTCTTTATTTGAAAATAACCCTGGGGTAAGAATTGATGAGAATTGTTAGATAAAATCGGGCTGACAGGCCACACCCCCAGGTGTTCTCAATCTGCCAGGCCCAGGTGCTTTGGCTTATCCTGTAAGTCTGAGCTTTGCCTTCCCGGAAGTGCCCGCCTCTCCGGGGAATTCACCAGGGGCGGGCTCTCCCTCTCTGAGCCAATCCTGAGCCAGCGTACAAGTCTCACTTCCGACCAGGCAGCCTATGGAGTCAGGGGTCCGTGGCTCACCGCGTCGCTATTTAAGCCCTCACCAGGCAGGAGCTCCTGCTCTTTTTTTCTTCTTGTGCTCATCCTCTCTCGTCTCCTCCGGCCGGTTCCCCTCCCTTCACACGTGTCCTTGGTGTCCCGTCCAGCCGTGGAGGCGCGTTCATAAACCCCCTTTTTCTACACGGCGGTCCCGCTGTGAGTTTTTGCCCTTGGTTTGGTGCCCAAACCCGGAATCGACCCTCCGGAGGGCATGACCCTCCTGGAACCGCCTGACTGCGGTCCGGTGTGGGTTTGCCCTTCAAGAATCGCCAGAGCTCCTGAGAAGTGCATGCAGGCTGGGTGGTCGCCAGCCTGTGAGTAAGAACTGTGGAGGGAAATTTGCTTCGGATGATGGAATGTATGGTTTTCCATTTTGGTATATACTGTTGGTTTTATGTAGAGAGCACAAATAAGACTACACTAAGCTTGTACCAGAAACTGGTGAACGCATAACCTAGCTGTGACCACACGACTTTGTCTTTAACTTATAACACAAAGTATTAATTCAGCAACGTAAATGTAAATGCCATCTTCACCTCAATGCTCAGTACAACAGAAGCCTTGGGTAGTGCTGTTTGGTACAGTAAAATTTCATTGATATTTTCTTTTTTCCCTGTTCAAAAAAAAAAAAAGGCTTAAGTTCCATGTTGGTGATATGAGTGCTTCAGGAAGATACAAAATGGACTTCGAAATTTAAGTGACATTTACATCAATTGCATAGAACCCTTGATTTTTCTATCTGGTGTTTAGTGTGTTAATAACCTTGGTGCAAAGTCATTCAGCTGCAGGAAAAGAGTTTGAGGAGCCTCACCACCCTAGCTTCCAGCTTTGACTGGAGTCTTAAGCACACGAACTTTTAAAACTAGGTACTGTTACTCTCTTTAGAGACTTTACAGGTGTACCAACTTTTGAGGATTTTTTTTTTAAAGCCTCTCTATTGAGATTTTGCTTAAAATCTCAACAGAACATAGCTGAAGGAGGGTATGGCGAGAACTTGCTGGCACTTTGAGAGGCAGGTGAAATATGATCACTTTTTCTAGGTCTGTCTTCCTTGTGCTTTCAGTTTACCAGAAGAAAAGAGGGACCGTAGATATTGTGTACTTATGTGTCTGAATTGCCATCTGACTCTAGTCTGGAAAATGTACTCTGTGGTATGATCTTAAAATGTCACCTGCTTTGAGCTGGGAATGTAGCGTGGTGGTAGAATGGTGTCCTGCCACACACACAGTCCTGGATATGATCCCTGGCACCACAGAAAAAGAGAAAAACAGAACCATTCTGCCTGCTTAAAATGTCTAGTTGAGTTGTGAAGTGAGATACCCAAAGGTCATTAGCTTAACTCTGCCCAAGGGAAAGCTTGATGTCAGGTTGCCAAGTTGAAGATACTCGTTGACAGGGAAATTACACATTTTTATTTAAACATACCCATAGCTATCAACTTTTTTTTATGGAGAAAGTGCCCTTTCTTGGTTATAATTTTCAAAGCATTGTAATATGAATTTCTCTGTGGCTCTCAGTGTCCCTGTGAGATCACAAACTTGCCAAGGATGGGGAAGACAGTGAAGCTTGTCTTGCTCAAAGTCAGGTCCAGAACTGAGTCTAGCACACACCCCAGGCTTGTCAGTTCAAGTGTCTTAACCCATGAAGTCCAGAGTTTGCAATTCTACAAATATTTCAATGAAATTGGCACAGATGCATTAAAATAGGTTGGAAATAATAATTAGAGCTCACATTATTATTGTATTAATATTAATATTATGATTATACTCTTATTATTATGTAAGTATGTTGTATACTATATTTAAGCTTTTATCTGGGATGATGGGACACAATGGCTTAAGCTTCTGTAGGCTCTGGGCTTCACATGAAGCATCACTCTGTCTGTATTTTCAGGGAGAAATTCTGCCATAGAAAGACCAAGGGAGGTGCTAAGTTAGATGAACTTATAAATGAGATGACTCTGATTTAGCAAAGGTTTGTTGGGCTTTGCATGGAGCTTGTCATAATATTGATTTACATAAGTCATTATACATAATCACTTAACCAGTTTAATTGTTAACCTGTTTTAACTCCAGGAATAAACAGGTGGGGAGCTTTCATAAAGGCTTGAGTCATCTCTCCCTGTTCATCGTGGATGGATCTGATAGCTCCATCTCCAAACTCAGCTGAGGCCCCACAGAGCTTTGGCTACTAAAGGCAACTTGCTTTTTCATCCAGGTGCTAAGCGGCACTTTAGACTTGCTTTAATTCTCAAGCATCCTGGGTTATAGAGCCAAGAAGATAATAAGAAAGAAGTTGCATGATTTTTTTTTTTTTTTTTTAGGTTCCGCTCTTTATAGAATTATTGCTCATTGTGGTGATATGCTAGCTGTGTTTTAACATAGCAGTGTTCTAACTTTATAGCAGTATTTTAACATTAGTTCTTATGGAAACCAAGAAGGGAAGGGAGAGGTTACACAGAGCTGTCAGCAAGTTTGGTAAAATGCATATGCTTGTGCCCGGCATGACGTGGTGTGTGCTGATGTTTGCCCTCTGTTTGCTGTTTCATGTCTGACTTTCCAGTGTGACAGTACTGTGTAACCTTTGGTGAGCCTATTGGTTTCAGAACAGATTATGTCTTTCTTCTCTTAGTAACATTACTTGCATATTTTGATTATTTCTAGTATGTTTGCAAATTTTATTTGCATAAACAAAATTTGAAAAATCTTGTAATAGTTATGAATACTTCTTAAATGCACTAAGATTTAAAATTGCTTAAATATATAATAAACATGAAGTTTAATTTTTAAATGACTAATCTTTTTCCCCTACTATGTCAGGAATCTTAAAGGCGATTTCAAGGTTGGTTGGTCTCATGGCTGCATTGCTTGCACTTCCCTGAGAGGCTTCTGCCTTTTCCTGGAGTCTCCAGGGTGCTTTGCAGAGTGTAGCTTTGCTTCCCTGCAGACAGCTGACTGCTCCGCGAATGCTCTACATCTGTGCTGCTGGAAACTGCAGTCAGGACTCTGATGAAGCTGCCTCCTTCGTGGCCACTTTTGTTTGAAGCACTAATACTTTTGCTGGTGTGGAATATTAAAAATGCTTCTTAACATGACCCTGAGCCCAGAAAAGTTCATGTTTTACCAAGCCTTAGTTTTTCAGCTGTTTGGAGAACTTAAGTGGAAGGTAAAACAGGGCTTATTTGGTGGTCAGGCAGAGCAGTCCCTGAGGCCCATCAGGAATCTTGCTGCCACTGTCTGGTCAGAGTCAGAGGAGGCTGGGAAAACGTGGTCTAGAATGTTAGAACTTGAAATTATAGCTCCTATTTTTTCTTTTTGGTTGACATATATTTAATTTAAATTAGATACACTTTAATGTCCTGCAAGATTTTAACAAAATAATTTGTTTTTATTGACTATTTCTTGTTTTTGAAGAACTAAACTGGTCCTCGTAGAGATGACAATGGGGTTATGTGTGTGTGTGTTTCTGTGTATCTGTTTTTAATTTCTATGTCAAAGCTTTTAGATGCCTGTTGTGTGCAGGATATTTAAAAAAAATTGCAGTTAGTTTTTAATGTTTTCAAATTATCAAGATTATATTCTTTGATAATTTAAATAGATAATTCTTAAACTTTTGTATTCTGGGAAAAATGGTGAAACTAGGATTTTAGTGAAAAGAGGTTTATAATATAATTTTCCTTTTCAACATTTTTTAAAAATGACATTGAGTAAAACATTGTGGCCATATTTTAAAACAGGTGTTCAGTTAATGCAATAAATGTTTGGATACTGCATTAACTTTTTCTCCTGTGTTCCAGGACTCTCTCATTACTACGGTTGAGTCTAATTCCAGGTATGTGGTGGTTTTCTTCTAAAGCGGTGGTGGTTGGAGGGCTTGTGAGTCAGAGGTGGACGGCCCCGTCTAACCTGTGTGCTTGAGTTCCCACAGCCTCCTCGGTGCTCGTCCTGGGGCCACACAGGCTCTGCAGGGCTTGACATCCTGAACTGTCAGCTGCAGCAGTGGCACACACTCCCACAGTGACTCAGGTCTTGCCCCTGTGACAGCCCTTCTGGTGACCAGTCCTATGGCTGCTCCACCAGACGGAGGCTCCCTGTCCTCCCTCTGGACCCATGGTCAGCTGCAGCTGTGGTGTCTGTTTCCCTGGGCATGGTTCCTTTTTCCTTTGTCATTAGTAGGTCCTGAAGCTGAGCCAGCAATCCAAGTGTCATTTTACTGGCTCGTTGTTGAGACCAGATTTCTTTATTACAGTCAAAGCGCACATTAACATTTCTGGCAGCTCTACCACATTGACTTATATCATGGCTCGCTCTCCCCTTTTTGACCCAAGCTCCAAACAACATATTTGTATTTGGTCCTGTTAAATTTAACTGCCGCATCTCTGGTGTTCTGGAACATTCCCATTCCCACTGGCAGTACTTCACCTTGCTCTTCACCAACATGTGGTTTCCTTTTAAAGGGAACTGAAAAGCCTCATTAAGACCAAGGTTGCACTTGTTCTTTTTGTACTTCAACTCTTTATACTGAGCTTGATCTTTGAGTGAGCTGATTAATTTAAAGGTTCACACCTAAAATGAAGCTCTTCCCCGTTCTGTTGCTGATTTGACCCATCATCTATAATTGACAGTCAACCAAAACTATATGCTTCAAGACTGAACAATGTGTAGATGATGCATTTTTGTGAATTTAGCCTGTAGATCACTGACTCAGGACTCTGTATGTGCAGTCCTTCACAGTTTAAATCCACCAAGCACAGGTGTCAAGATTAGGTTTTCAAAACAGAATCTCAGAGTGCTGGAACTGAGGTCGAGGTAGCAACTGGAGTGCTCATGTGGCCTGGAGGCCTTCACTGGACAGCCCAGGCTACCTGAGCTGCCCTAGCTTGGAGCTGGCTGACTGCTCACCCCACTGAGAACTTGGCCTTCTAGTTCTCAAATTGTGTCATTTGAATTTCTTAATTTCTGTATGTGAGTAGAATAAAACATGTCAGGAATATTCACTTTTGTTACCTTGTAATTCGTAACCTGTTGTCCATAAGAAAATCCCTATTCCTGGGCAGAGTCTGTAGAGAAAGGGAGTTAACAGTTCTCTGTTGTGGAAATAGATTGAAGCTAACAGGATAAAGCAATTGCCAGTGTCATCAGGCATGCATTGACTGTGCTCATTTCAATTCTAGCAAAGTTGTCTTTATAGCCAAATTGGTTATAGGGGTGAGAAAAACACCACAGTAACCTTTTATTAAAAGGAGTGAGGATTTGAGTTCCTGCACTGAATACCTCCTGCATCTTTCTAGTTGGTGGACCAACTGGGTGATCCCAGCCATCTCGGCCCTGGCCGTGGCCCTGATGTATCACCTCTACATGGCAGAGAACTGAATGACCCTCAGAAGCCGCAGAGGAAAAGGCTGCTTTGGACAAGGGAGAAAAGAAGCCAGTGTTAATTACTTCGACCGACAGAAACCTTCGCCTGAAAAAAATTTTTTAATATGTCTGTTTCTCTTTTTCCTACACTAGAAACAAAACAAAAAGAACTGTTCTTCCTACACTTAAACTTTTCAAATGTGCCTTTTTATTCATCAACTTTGTTTTGATGTTTTCTCACTGTGTAATTTACTTATTGTAAGCATGATCTTATAAAAATTTATCTGGCTTTTAAAATATACCACCATGTTTGCCTGTCTGTTCAGTGTAGGCTTTTCTTCAGTGTTTGGGATCTCTGGTATGTACGTGCTAATCATTTAGGTCCGGCTCAGGTGTGTGACTTGAGGCCAGGGCACAGCTCTTGGAGCGTTCCTTGTTGTAGTTGAGCAGCCAGTTCATAGGCCGTCACCCCATGTTTCCAATGCCATCTCTTTTTCAAGGAAATTAATAAAGGCTCAGAATCATAGCTCAAGAATTTATAGTAATTGTTTTACTTAAAACACATGATAAAAAGAGAAAGTAGTCTCTGGGATATAAGAGACTACGTGTCTTCTATGACCAAAAAACACGAGCAGCATAACGAGGAACCAGGCCTGGGAGAGCCAGCAGCTGTTCATCCTCTCGATTTAAAAATATCACCCCAAAGATGCTCCCAGCCTTACCCTTTCTCAAGTTCTGAGACTCCTCCTTCAGAAGTGAAAGCAGTTTATCTACTCACTTGAGGAGGTGCCAGTTCCCCGATTTGTCAAAAGCCTCTGATGGAAAGGATCAGTTTGCAAGTAATTTTTAACTTCTGTTTACTTTCAGAGCCATAACCCCCCATAGTTGAGCTATGGTGTTTTTATTGCTGATTCAGAGGAGATTGGGGGACATTTGACATCTGGTTTTTGAAGCAGTTTGGCCAGGGGGAACCCTGGTTGGCTTATTCCTCTTTGGAGCTCTGAGGGAAGGCCTAGGTCATCTCCTGTCGCCGCCTGCAGCTGCCGCTTGCAGCAACAATGCCGCGGGAGAAAATTCGGAGGCAGGATGGAAATGAAAAAGTTCTTTTATTCTTCTCTCTCCGGCTCCAACAACCTCTCCAACTCCAACCACCAACTAACTAACCCTCACCCGGTTAAATACTTTTTGCCTTAACAAGGACACGTGCTAACAGCTCAAGCTTACAGGTGCGTCACGCAGTGTTCACGGGCATAAAAAGATTCAAGTGAAAATACTTGAACACCTTAATGGCTCTCAGCTAGCCGCCATCTTAGCTATCTCCTCAATTAGGGCTCTTACAATCTCCTGTTCCATTTGTGGTTCTCTGCCTCGTGCATTATTGCTATGCTATTTCCTTTTAAAAATAGAACCTCAAGGGAGTAATTTTCTTGATCACAAGTAGGTTTGTAACAAAATGTGATTGATCATGCACGATTTCTGCTAGCCTGTTAGGGGACTGGACAGTGGTGACATTCCTTGGAAATAACTAAGTACATTGGAATTTTATTATCACAGAGTATGGGTTTGGTAATCAATGGCATGCATCACCCTTCGCCTTTTATGTCACGGAAGGAGTGAAAGTTGGGGTGGGATGTGGAAAGGTGGCTGTACCACAAGGGAAACGTCGTGCGGGGGAAGCATCTCAATTCCACGTTCAGATTTTAACAAACATATGTCTCTAACAAAAACCATGGATGTGGGGAGCCCTAGGACACCAGCACCTCTGAGCTTTGACACTTGGCAGGTCTAAGTCAGCAGTTAATGAAAAATGCCCGTGAAGACCACACCATGCTGGATAAGCTTTGATGCAGGGTGACTGTCCGTGCAAAGTCCCTCATTTTGTCCTCTTGGACATGGCCTTTCAGCGTCTTTAGGAAAGGGGTGTCTGGGAGGTGAGTGGGACACCACAGGCCTGGAGGCTGTCAGTGCTTTCTGTAGTCCACACTCCCAGGACCACCCTGCAAGGGAGGAGAGTGTCTGGCCTATCACCACCCTGGGGAGAGGAAACCCTGAGTGCCTAAAGATCTCTCTTGAGTGACTATTTTCAAGTTTTACAATTACACCTGGTGAGAGTTTTGTTGTTGGTGTCAGTTTTCCATTTATTTTTATCTGGAAGAGTTTGGTTGTGAACTTGGTTTAGTTTGCTAAAGTATATCCTCAAGAACTTATTAATACCAGAGATTGTAGAAGTAGGTTTTACTCTAAATGTCTTGTGTAATCACTCGTGTGTTCATGAAGGGTTAGGTGAATGTAACATGCTGTAATGACAGCGTGTGTAGTCATTGTGTTTATATGTGCCGTTACTGTCACTTTCATTAGCTGACAATTTTGAGCCCCGTCTGGAAGCCAGGCGCTATCTCAGGGGGGGGTCCTGTCATCTGTCCTCATGATCCCTGCAGAATTCTTGCTGTGCAACAGCAGAGCAGGGGTTTCAACTTAGGCTTGTGAGACTCATTTACCTCCATTAAAAAAAAAAAAACAAAACCCAGACGCTTCCGGGGCAGGCGCTGGGTGTGATGCCTTCGGGAGCTCCTGATAGCAGAAGCCGCCTTTGCACGAGTCGCTGTGAGAGGAGGTAAAGGCAGCGGGGAACCGAGCCGTAAGGTGCCATGGCATCCCAGAGAAGCTGCTTCCCACCTGGGCTCTGGCCAGGCTGAGGAGGTGGGACAGGGCCCGCCCTGTGCGGGTGACACTGGTGCTGTCTCTGCCCTCCTCCACACGGTCACCCCATTTCCTCTGCCCTCACGTTGCTCCAGGTGTACTGCCTAGAATAAGGCACACCGTAGGATAAAGGGCTGGAACTGGAGTTGATGAGCTCGTGTGTATTTCAAAATAAACCACAACACTTGTTAAAGGACCTCTGCAAATAGGTCAGTTTTTTAGATTGTGGTGTGTAGCTTTAAATCTTCAAATTTTAGTACTTTTTAAGCTCTTGCTCCTAAATTGGCTGTGAAATGAATTAAAGTGGGTGTAATGTACCCTCGATGGAAAGGATCAGTTTGTAAGTAATTTTTAACTTCTGTTCACTTTCAGAGCCGAAACTCTTGGTTGAGTGCTGGTGTTTTTATTGCTGACTCAGCAGTTTGCTGCCTCGATTGTTGGTTTTTCTGTGTAGAAATAACGTGTGGAACAGAAGAGAAGGGAATCGTTTATGTGGTACTTTCAACACCTAGAGTTTGTGCAGCCAGAATGTCAGGTTTTTAAAAAAAAAATTCTACTTCCTTTCCCTCGGGAGAGTGGGAAGGTTCCCAAAGCTGTTTCTCACTTCTGGCTCTTGATGCTCCTGGGCAGCCTTCCTGTGCTGGGGGAGCCCTGGGGCCGTGCCTGGCCAGCAGCTGCTCTCGCACCCCAGGCCTTGGCAGATGAGCTGGGGCCCTGCTTGAGGAGTCTCTGGCACTCTGGAAGCCGACTCCCTTAGGACGGGTCGCTTTCTGAGCATTGTGTGGCCACGCTGGTGTTGAGAGGGTCTCTGTCCACACCCTCAGCTTCCGTGTGGAGTTCATCAGTGTCTCGGGCTGTCAGTGTGCCCCGCGGTGCTGGAGGCCGAGCTGCAGCCTTCAGCAAGGCCGTGGCCTTCAGGGGCTGTGGACTCCTCCCACCTCTGCCTCTGTTGCCGTCAGACGGTCACACCAGTCTGCGACCCCATCCCGAGTGATCACGTCCTCACTCAGTAAGGTGCCGGGGGTCAGGACTTGACGTCTTCGGGGACACACGTTGACCCATGGCACGTTTTCTCCCGAGGCGGATGTGGCAGTCATGCTGGCTCTCCTCTATTTACCGCCCTGAGCTCCCTCCCTCCCGCATTTCAGGAAAGAGGCTGTCTCAGCTCCTGCGGGGGGACAGGACCAGGGGGACAGTGAGCAACAGACATTTGTTCTCACAGTTCTGGAGATGGCAAGTCCAAGGTCAAGGCGCCTGCAGAGTCAGGTCTGCTGAGGGCGGCCTCCCGTGCCCTCAGAGGGGAGAGAGGAAGCAGGTCTCCTGGGGCTGCTGTAAGGACACCAATGCCGTTCCTGGGTGGCCCTCCTGGCTGCACAGTCCTCCTTGCCTCCCTCATGTGGGGAAGCAGGTTGCACCTGTGAAAGGGAAGGGAGACCCCCCCTACCCCATCCTGGAGCTAAGAGCTCATTGCCTGGGCGTGAAGGCCTGTGGGAGACCCGGGCAGTGGGGACACCGGAGACTGTCCTTGAGATGGGCTCTGCCCTTCCCTTCTCCTGCCCGACCTGCACAGCTGGGTGGTGCAGGATGGGGCGGCAGCCTGTTGGTTGTGGTCTCAGGTGTGCTATGCGGTCAGCAGCAGGGAAGCAGATGGCTCTGAGCCAAAGCCCTGCTGCCTGTCTGAAGACTGTCCCAGGAGACTGCGCAGGTGACGGTAGGGTCGTCTTTTGGTGATAGGTTCATAGAAAACCCCAATTTTTATTTCCCTGGTGTGTATTTCTATTGTAGAGAGGTATGATAGAGTGACAAAATACATTAGGGCCTAACAGTTTCACTGGATGAAATTCTGGGTAGAAGAAATGGGAATAGAAAAAGGAACAGCGTCATTTCTGTCTACCAAGAAAGCAAATACTTCTTAAAATAAGGGAAATGGTGGCAAATTTTCATGATATTTAAGTGCCATGGAGTATATTTAAACAAGTAACACTTCAGCTTTATTTTAAATCAATATTTAAAATATGCCAGAACTATGTGTAAAGATCTAAGCTCAAGACTGAAAATTGTAAATGACAATTGAAAATATTTTTCAAATTTTTTCAGGAGTGATTTTGGTAGAACGTGTGGACAGCCTGGGCTGCCGCACGTTCTCTCTTTCCTGTTGACCTGTTCTTACTTTTTTTTTTCTCTGTGGTTTGGCCAAAATACAGAATTAAAACATAATTTTCGAACACTGATAGTGGATGTTAAGTGGAGTTTTGTGCCGCATGTTTAAACATCAGGCTGCCTGAACATTTTTATTGCTTTCAAAATATTCAATAAAAAAAATTGCTTTTTATTTGCATTATGCTTGTCACATAGCCGCTCACAGGAGATCATTGTGCACTGTCACCTGCATTTCCAATGGGAAGCTCATAGACAAGGTGACCAGGAAGGAAATGGCTCCTGTTTGCAGAGCTCAAGGGTTGTCAGGAGTGGACACAGAAGGGAAGAGGCGGTGGTGGGGGGTGATTGGGGTCCGTGTCTGCACGTCCAGCCACCTGGAGGCCGTGCACTTGGGCTGAGAGTTCACCAGGAGGTGCTGTCCCTCGGCAGCCTACGGCCCATCTCAGGAGCAGCAGGAAAGGACACAAGCAATTCCCACAGGTGTGGAGGTGGGGTGGAGAGGCTTCTGCAAGATGTATTTTGCAATCAATCAATAAATATGTGTTTGAGAGTTTGACAATGAGATCATCATGTAAGTCCTGAAACCTAAGTCACAGTCTTAATCAATTTTTGATTGAAATGTGAACATTTTCAAGATAGAAAATGAAACCCTTATTGTGAGCGGGAAGAAGGCGTCTTTTAAGGAAAGTCCTTAAAAAGGCAAAAACAGAGGAAGCTAGTTTCCCTGCTTTCTCTCTTCTCTTTCCTCCCACCCATGTGTCTTTCTGGTCACTTTTTTCCCAGTGAAGCTTGACAACACAAAGAATCCACTAAGTCATAAGCTTCCATGTGTACCAAAGCCTGTTGAGTTTGGTAGTGTAGCTTCAATAAAGGGAGGGAGGCCAGGCAGCAGGCCTCTCTGGCCCGGGGAGTTCTCCATTCCCAGCAGCCAGCTGTGTACCTGGCTGTGCTTGGGACCTCGTAGGCTGGGCCGGAGATGACTGAAGGTTTCTGGGTTGGTGTAGAAGCAAGTGTCCGTCCAGGGCTGGGCATGATATGTCCTCCAACATCGCCATTGCTTTCAAAAAAGAAAGGAGCAAGTGGAAGGAATCTGCTGTGTTTACAGCTTTGACCCTTCATGAAAACAATGTGAAATGTGTCATTGCAAAACTTTTACCTCCAATCCCAATAACATACAAAACCACTTAAATGTCAGGTTGTCATTTTTTGATTAGAAAGATCTGTTTTCTTGGAGCACTGAGAGAATTCTGGGAATAGCTGGATAATTAGAAGTTCTAATAGAAAGAATCTGAGATTTACATAATGGTTTAAGCTGGCATTGTCCTGTGGAGAACCTTTTCTAACTATGAAAACTTTTGTTTCATTATTCTAACATTCTAGTGCTAGATTGAATTTCTTCAACTTTGTGATTATGCTTGTCACATTTTATAAGCCAAAAGCTGTTCAGGGAGAGCTCATTTGAGAGTTGCCAGATGGAAACATTTTAATGTTGGTATAAATATTGGTGTCATTATCGTCACATTTTTTTACTTCACCTGTTCAGGGACATAAGGAAAGATTCATAATCTTGGAAGAACACAGAGGCCTAGATCTTAGCGATTTGGGGTTAGGTAATGGTTTCTCAGGAGCTAACGCCAAAAGCACAAACAACAAAAGAAAAAATATATTGAACTTCAAAATTCAAAAAACCTTCCATGTTTCAAAGGACACTCTCAAGTAAGTGAGAAGACAGTACACAGAATAGGAGAAAAAAATTGCAGATTATTTATCTGAGGGACCTGCAGCTTTAATTTATGTATTAAAGAACTTATAACTCAATAAAATACCAAATTTCAAAGTATGCAAAAGACCTGAAGAGAGGTTCCATAGTGAACATACACTGAAGGCCTGTCAGCGTTGTTAGCGTGCTCAACATCATTAATCAGGGGGAATGCAAGTCCCAACCCCCGCAGGTGCCACTTCACCCCTCCCCCCCCAACTAGGAAGGTTGTTATCAAAAAGTCAGACAAAACTTGTGACAAAGAAGTGGGCATTGGCAGGGGTGGTGGGTAGAATGGTGCACCCTCTGTGGAAAACTGGCAATTCCTTACAAAGCAACACACAGAATTAGCACAACCTGGCAACTGCACTGCTAGGTACATGCCTAAATGAGGGAAAAACAGGTGTTTGTGCATGAGTGCTCGTGGTACTATTTACAATAACCAAAATGTGGAAACAACCCAAGTATTCATCTATTGGTGGAAGGATAGCCAAGATGTATTATATCTGTACAACAGAATATTATCTGATAATAAAATTTATATACATGCTACCACATGGATAAATCTTTAAAGTGTGCTAAGTGACAGACGTCATTTATAAAACGCCACATCTGTGTGAATCCATTAATATGAAATGTTCAGAATATGCGAATCCATGGAGACAATGTGGCCACCTGGGGCTAAGAAGAAGGGCCAGGGGAAATGGGGTGGCTACTAATGGGCATGGATTTCTTTTGGAGGTGTTGAAATGTTCTGAAATTGATTGTGGTGGTGGTTATACTACTCAGAATGTACTAAAAGTCATTGAACTCCATACTTTAAATGGGTGAACTCTAGGATGTGGGAATTTTATTTCAATAAAACTGTTATGCAAAAATTCAACATGGTCAGAGTAAACTCATCTGTGCCCTAGAAACAGTCCTCCCTGGTGTTCCCTGAGTCATCCGTCCAGCCCATGCCAGCAGTGGGGATCCTTCCTCCTCTACTGGCCCTCCCCTCTGCATTGCTTCCTACTCTCCCCAGTCTGTCCCAAGTGGCCTCCTTGAGGGTCAGATGTAAAGCTGGAGGGAAGCCTTTTATTTTATACCTTGCTTACTTTTATAGTCTTCAAACAGGTAACTTTTGCAATTGAAGACAGATCATTCACTTCTAGGTAGTATTTCTTTCGATAGCCCTGGTGGTCTGTCCACTATGACACCCACCTCCCCTCTCTGCCTCCAATGCCCTGGCCTTAGCCCAAGCCTTCAGCTCGTCCCTTCTCAATTACTGTCACAAGTGTTCACTAACTAGTCCCACCTGATCTGTCCAGGCCATTGTCTCCACATCTTCAGTCTAGCCCAAGTCCTGGGACATAGATGATGTTTGTTGACTGAATAGCTAAACTAACAAGTAACCAAAGTCTCCTGACTGGTCTCTCACCTCTAATCGTGTTTCCAGTCTTTTATTCCCATTCTCACTGGATTGTTCTTAGTTGACGTCATTCTTGCCTGCAGGCTGTGCTGAGGGCACCAAGTTCAAGCTGCGCCTAAACACTCCTCGAAATGCTTCTCATCCTTTAAGGATGAAGGCTTTGAGGACTGCAGGCCAAAAACCCCACTCATATTCCACCCCGTAGGTTCTCAGCATGGCAGGAGGCGGAGAGGTGGCTCTGAGATCCACCTGCAGTGTGAGATACTGGAGGGCCGAGTTCCTGCCTGGATCTTGGAGTCTGTCCATCAGCGGGAGGTTGAGGGAGGCTGGGAGGTTATCAGCAGTGAACATGAAGGAGGGCAGGTCCTGCTACGTGGGGAGGTCCAGGAAGTTCTGTGCTTTAGACCTGAGATGATAACTTCTGCACATTATCTCTGCAGAGCTGCTCTATCTCCCCGTCCCAGCACGCCAGCCCAGGCCTGGGCCCATGCTGCGAAGGTCAGGTTCTGGCCGCGTGCCCGGTGCCAACAGCTCTCGAGTAAAACCTGCTGGTTGTAGGAGCCCTCAAGTGAACCCTCTTCCAGGGAAACGTGGATCGCCCAGCTCCGGCCCTCCTGCTGGGCCTGGTAGTAGCTAAGAGGCACTCCTGTCTGCTGCGCGTGTGGAGCTGGTCACCCAGCAACCGGACATCCCAGGAGATGCAAATTCCAACAGCTCGATGCTGGGGTTGAAGTTTTCATATATTAGGGCAAACAAAAGCCTTTTAGGGAAACTCTGCAGCAGGATTTCCACTACCTCCAACACGTGGTTCCTCTGTGTCCCTTCCTGGCTTTCCTTCGGCTGCGGGGCTCTCCCTCAGGATGGTGGGTCCCCTCTGCCAGTCTCCTGAGCCTGGGCCGCACCCGGACCAGCGCAGAGCCAGCCTGCGGCACTTGTGCTTCCGAAGACCTGCTGCAGGGTGCCGGGCCCGCTGCGTCTCCTGCTGCAGGGTGCCGGCCCCCGCTGCGTCTCCTCACTCTCGGGTGGCCGTCTCCTCACCCTGAGGCGAGCCCCAGCTCTGCTGATGATGGTGATGCTCAGAGTCAGAAGGAGAAAATGAGGATCATTTATTCTCACTCATCTTAAGTTCATTTGAATGTTAATTTGTTTGTCGGAAACTTTTCTTTGAGTTTGGATCTGGATTAGAGTTCTGTGTCCATAGGGCAGCCTTCAGAAGTCCCCTTTCCTTTTTTTTTTTTTTTTTTTTTTTTTTTTTTTTTGGTACCGGGGATTGAACTCAGGGGCACTTGACCACTGGGCCACATCACCAGCCCTTATTTTATTTAGAGACAGGGTCTCACTGAGTTGCTAAGTGCCTCGCCATTGCTGAGGCTGGCTTTGAACTCGCGATCCTCCTGTCTCAGCCTCCCACGTGCTGGGATTACAGGCGTGCGCCACCACGCCCGGCTCCCTTTCCCTTTTTTTAAGGTGCCATGAGGTGCTATCTCTAGACCACAGCCGTCCTAGAGTTTCCTACCTGCCTCTTAAAATCGCCTCTCACACCCTATCAAAGTCTCCAACAGGATTTGGCTTCCTCTTTAGGGAACTTCCTCCCTTTGCACCTTTGTTTTTGGGTTCCGCTGTGCTTGAGTGACTGCGGTGACACTTGGAGCCCATACAGCAGGTTGTGAAGGACACACTAACAGCGGGCCAGCTAAGCCAGGCGTGTGCTGGTCACCAAGAAGGCAGACCTCACCTGCCGTGGACGGAGGGCATGGGGACAGGTAATCTTGTGAGCAGACTGAGGTGGGCTGGGGGGTGCGTGTGCAGTCTACACAGCTGAACTGGGTAATTGAGTTGTTCCCACCATCTCCAGCTCCACTTACAAATCTGCGTTTGTAATTTCTGGTGTTCTATGTGCTCTCTCATACATTATTGCCAGCCTATGAAAGCAGTTGTCTGTCTCTCAGGGCTCTTTCTAGTAGCTTCCTGCCAAGTCAGAGAGCAATCGTGCTTCAGCGAGTATAGCCTGAAATTCAGAGCCGCAGATATGAGCTTCGAAACACGGCTCCCAGGCACAAGCCCCGAAGCGTTCTGCTCACGGGCACATTTTTCTAAGAATATTGATGGCACTTCTTAAGGAGTCTGTGAGCCCCAAAGACAAGAATCCCTGCCTATAAGTAGCTTCGTCCATTTGAGGGAAGTAAAGCACTAGGTGATGTCAGCGACTGACAGCCCAGCATCCTCCCACTAGGGGAAGTGACTGAGACGAGCTTGTTAAGAATGAAAGAAAGATGTGGGCGTGGGGGCACTTGCCTGTCGTTCCAGAGATTCAGGAGGCTGAGGCAGGAGGATTGCAAGTCTGAGGCCAGCCTCAGCAACTTAGCAAGACCCTATTGCAAATAAAAAGGTCTGGAGATGTAGCTCAGTGGTTAACAGTGCTTCTGGGTTCACTCCCCTCTAACACCCCCTCCCCATGAAATTTTATATATATAAAGAATGGAGGAAAAATCCCTCTTTGGTTCACAACTGTTCCTGAAATTCACCCCCAGCCACACATTAGGCAGCTATTGAATAGTGCTCAGTGTCCCCATGCTCAGCCTGGGGACACAGCCTTGAACAAGACATCCATCCACAATCCCTGCCCCTGGGAAGCTACATTCTAGCAGGGAGGCTTACAAGCTATGGGTCAGCAAAGAGACATTTATGGGACATCAGCCAGTGAAAAGCATTTGAACAGAATGATGTGGGTGTTGATATCAGGACAGAAGTGTGCCTGGGAAGTCCTCTGTGTGTTGGGGACATCTGGGTGGAGACCAGATGGGAGATCATGAAGGGTAAGAATGAGCCATGAAAATATCTGATGAAAATCATTCCTGAGGGGAGGGGGCCCCACATGTGCAAAGGGCCTGAGGCAGCAGCATGCCTGGCATCAGACACGATCTGATGTACATGGAGAGAGCTCCATTCGCAGGCTGTAGGGTGCGGGTGGCCAGGAGCAAGCACAAGGGAACTGTTGGGGAGTGCTCGCTAAGCCTAGGCAGAAACACACGTGTTTGTAAAGAAAGTCATTTTTCATGTATTTAAATTTTTAAATGGGAATTTTAAATTATTGAATGAGTACTTTTATACACAGTAATAGGAAAAAGAAAAGACATGAATCAGAAATGCATAAAAAGGAATTAGATCTCAATCACTTGGTGGTCATCTAAAGAAAATGATAACTTGGATTATTTTAATGTCTATCCTTCCAGAATTACTTCTCCTACTCCATTAGAAAAATGAAACTGTATTGGAAAGATTGTTTTTTTACTTAACAATACATTGCAGAGATATGTCTTTACAAACAAGCCAAGGGGCTGCATTATGGTCAAGTGGAGTGCACTTTGTGTCATTATTGTTTCCTGTGTGGTCAAGTGTACGTGCGCTCATCTTTAAAGGAGGTCAGCAAAGGCTAAACCCTGGCTATCCAAAGTGGGTTCCAGCCCAGCTGCTGAGTCACGGGGGAGCTGGTCCAGAAGGGAAGAGCCTGGGGCCCCAGCCTGCAGCAGGAGAGGCCCTGGCCTCCAGGGCTGCCAAGAGGCCCTCAAGGGAGCCGTTCCCTGAGGCTCTGTCCGTAGTGGCATCTGCTCTTCTCTATGCATCCGTCTTTGACAAAATCAACTACTTTTAGGAGTCCAAGTATTATCACTATTTTTTTATCCTGTATATCTTAATTAGAAACCACCACTCAGCCAGTCAGTCATCTGTCCTGCCGTCCAGCCACCCACGCATCTGTCCTTCCTCCCGTCATCTGCCCATCCACCCAGCCACTCCACCCACCCGTCATCTGCCCATCCAGCCACCATCCGTCCAGCCAACTTGCTCAAGAACTTCCACATGTTAGTTTTTGTAGAAAGCCCCCGGGGCACCCGTGATGATGGAGGTGCTTGTCTCCCCGAGTGCCCGGGATCTGTTTCAGACGTGAGAAGGTTCTGGGAGGTGGCGACAGACGTCAACAGTGGGCTGGAGATGCAATCGGGAGGGACGTCAGCACACGGTCACTGGAGCCTGGTGAAGCTGCTGCCCTCTGGGAGGAGAGTGTGGAATGAGAAGATCAGAGAGGCCGGGTGGAAGGCATATTGGATGAGGAGCAAGCCTCTAGCTCAGCAAGACCCTGGGGTCAGCAGCACCTCAAGGAGAAAGGCCCCGGGGACAAAAGACCTGACCTGCTGCTAAGGGCGTGTGGAGCCTCAGGCTGGCCTTTGAGAAGAATCTGGTTAAGAAAGAGGGGTGAGGGTGCTGAGCATAGGTGGCCCCAGCGCAGGCCGGCAAGAGAGTGGGTCCCTGGGCCGCAGAGATCCTGCCACGGCTGCAGGTGTGGGCCGAGCTCACTGCCACTGGGAGGCCAGAGAGAAGGGCCTGTGCCCCATTACAGCGTTGCGCAGAGCTGACAGAGCCCGCAGCCACGAGAGGTGTGATGGCCTCATCTAACCCTCGTAGCACCTGCAAGAGGAGAAACCTGCCATCATCTCCATTTTAAGAATGCAGCCACAAGGCACGGGGCACCCTGCAAGACCGCACCTAAGTGAGCCCGGGGCAGAGTCAAGCTAGGTGGTGTGGCTCTTGAGTCCCTGCCTGGACCCTGTGTGCCTCCTGGAACTGCCCGATGGCCTGCCCCAGGTCGCCTGCAGGGGCAGAGGACAGGCCAGGAGGCAGGTCCAGGAGGCGGGGAACAGCAGGGCTGTGCCTTCAGGAACCTCGACTGTGACCTGGAGCAGGGGATGCGCAGGCCAGTGCAGCCTGATGCTGAAGGTGGAAGTTCTGCATGTGGGTTTCCATGCTGAGCCCGAGGCTGGGGCAGGAGAGGCTGCCTGGTTGTCCGGGGCCTGGGGAGCCGGAGAGGGCAGACCTGGAGCCCGGGCTTGGCCTTGGGGCAGAAGAGCCATCTGTCCTGGAAAGCCAGGGGAAGCAAGACGTCAGTGATGTTGGGGAACAAAGGGGAAGGGAAACGGAATGTCCCCCCTGTCCTCTCCTGTTCCTGAAGCCGCCCACTGAGCGGAAGGGGGAGGTGGAGAGAGAAAGGGGAGGCTGTGACAACTGCTGGAAGGTGGGGATAGAGGGGACGGAGATGTGGGATCTCTCCATGAGGCTACAGATCAGAGGCCTCTGCACGTGGCGCGCACTTGGTGCCGGAGCCGGGGCCCAAGTTTCTCACCCTGCTTTTACTCAAAGGCCAGCTTGAGGCGCCACACGCCCCTTATCAGGAGGCCAGGTCCACTGTCCCTGGGGTCTTTCTCCTTGAGGTGACTCCTTGCTCTATTCATGCTCATCCCAGTGCTAGCAATTGCCTGAGATCTATTGGTCACCAAATGTCCACCTTCACTAACCCTCAGGAAACCTGCTGCCCGCATTCTCAGCCCTTGACCCCACCCCCAACTCCAGGATGGGTTGGGAGGGGCCTGAGCCGACACTACCCCACCTCCAGGCCACAGTGGGAAACTGCTCCATTCTGGGAGAACCAAGGGGGCAGAAGAGGTGCTGGCCAGTGCTCATGGGACGGGAAGCCCCTCCCCCTTCTCTGAGTGCTATCAGAAGGGATGCTTTTCTTCCCCCGCACGTCTGGAATTCTGCAGTCACTTTGACACCATGAGGTGTCTGGTCCTTCTGGGGCGGAGCTCAGGGACACCTAGGCTAATCCTGTCACCACCAAGGGCGGATTAGAAAGACTGGGAAAGTGGAAGACCTTGGGGATACTGGCTGAGGGGCTGGATCACCGCTTTCCTGAGGCTCCACCTTTGGGACTTTTATTAGGTTGAAAGCATAAGATGTTGCTGATAATTAACGGATGTTGACCATAAGAACGGCAGTTTCTTTCAGCTTAACATGAGAGTTGAAACTCATGAATTCTCTTGATTTCTAAGTTGATTGTAGGTTTTTTTTGTTTTGTTTTTTTAATATCACTTGCAACTCACAAACCTCTAGCTAATACAACCTAGAACTTAGCCTCTAGCTCCAAGGAAGAAAGGCAGGAGCACCACCCCTCCGGGGCTGATTGCTCCAGAGCCTATCTGTGCTGCTGTTGCTACCTCTGGGCTTGTTGTGGAAACTCTGGCAAAGCAAAGAAATGCAAGGCCTTGCTGCTGCTGTGACTACCACTGGCTCCCATGGCCAAGTCCAAGGGCATGGGATCAGCTGAGCTGGGTCCTCGTGGTCCCCAGGGAGTCAGCCCCAACCAGATGGATCACAATGCTGAGCGGAACCCAGCTCAGGTTAGCAAATGGGAGCACGTTAACGCTCAGAGTTCCACTTGTGTGAGAGGTGACAGCAGCCTCTCTGGTGGCCGTGTCTGATGAGGCTGTCCCCTCACCTTAGACGTCGGTGCAGCCTGAAATTGATGCCTTCCATACACTCATTAGAGTATGGATAGAAGGGACCACGAGCCGCAGGCAGACACTTGACGATGTCCAAGTTCAAGTTGGGGAATGGCCCGCGGGGATGTGGGTGTGGTGAGTTAGACCCATGCCAGTTTTGTGGGCCTGGGGATGTTTTCTCTAGGCTGGGACACGAGAGACTTAAACTGTTGACTACTCCCGCTCAGGTTGCTCGACTGGTTTCTTTTTCACCACAGGCGCTGCGGGCTAAGCTTGAGATCATGATTAAGTGTGCTTAACACGCCTCGTTTCTCAGGTCTGCAGCCTTTTGCCTTCTGCGGGGAGGAGAAATCGTGTCAGAGTTTGCACAGAAGCTCTTCTCAGGGTGATTTATCTCCCTATTCATTTCTGCTTCCTGAGAGTCTAGCACAGGCCATCGCAGGGCAGGCTTGAGTTCCTGGGAAGACGGAAACGGTCCTACTGAAGGGCCACACGCCGCTCCCTCTCCCTACGGCCCTGGCCGTGCCCTGTTGGGAGAGCAGCTAGGCAGTGGCCTGTTTGCTGAGTCACGATGGACAAACGCGGGCTCTTCTCGGCTGCCGGAGATGAGGCTCGTTGCCAACATCCCCAGGAGCTCCTGCCTTCCAGGTCGAAGGGCCCCCCGGTTCTACTCCAGGTGCAGTTCAACTGTGTTCATCAGTTAAACACCGTCACTTCTCTGTCCACCTTCTGATGGCCCGTTTCTAACCTCTGACCCCAGGGAAAAGTTCATATGCTCCTTATGAGCCAAGACAACAAAAGGCAGCTTAACTTGTGGATATACTTGTTATAGGAAATCACTTTCAAGGCAAGGGCTGAAGTTCAAAACTGATTACAAGTTACGCCGTCCACTGCTCGGGGCTGCGGCACGCAGCACAGCAGGGCACTTCACTGGACAGAAGGTTCTCGGCATCTCAGCACTTACCTCTTTGATGTGGAAGTTGGACTTCCCATAATTGTGACAGTGTGTGACATTCAGAGGAAGAAATCGTTCTCGCGTAACTCCTTCCCTCGCAGGTTAAGAGCTGAACCCGTCGCCCACACCGAGGACAATCCCCACTGCCGTGTGGCCAACCGGCCTTACTGCGGTTGGTCTGGAGGTGGCTTCTCCGGCCTCTCCTGTTTCCTCCAGGTGGGAAGCCCTGTGCCTACTTGGTGTCCCCCGCAGGGCAGTCCCCACTCTGTGCCTACTTTGGAGCAGGAAGTTTCCAGAAGCACCTGTGGAAAATGGGCACGATCAGGCCAGGCTCCGTGGGCACCCCGGGTGTGGCAGGGGTGCGCAGGGGTGGGCGGGAGGCACCGGCCTGGAGGCAGTCGCAGGCAGCGCGCTGAGTTCCAGCCCTTCATGGTGGAAGGGGCACGGGTAGTGGAGGGACTGTAGACCCTGCCTAAAGCTCTGTTCCGAGTTCTTGACAAAGAACTAAAGATGACCTCCGTCCACCACTGACCTCCGTCCACCACCGGAGCCCCCCTGCCTGTTGCCATGAGTTCTCAGGACCGGCTCTCCAGCCGCCTGGGAAAGCAGCTCACTAAATTTCCCTTTCTCTCTGAAATGTCGACCATGTTGGCTTTCAGCACAGAACCTGAGTCAGCAAACTTTTTTTAAAAGGGAGGACCTAGCCCTGGAGACCAGCAGGACGGGAGCTGTCCCCAGGACCAGTGTCCCGTTTCCCTGCCTCTTTCCTCTAGCACGCTCTCTCCTTAGTCCTGCAGGCAGATCTGCTTGGCATTCCCTGGCACCGATGCCTGGGGTGCTGTCTTCCAGGCTCTGCTAGTCACTGCCATGGGGCCTGCTGCTCCTGGCCGGGTGATCGGGCCGGCCACAGGTCACTCCCTGCAGCTCATCCCCCAATGGGTCCTGCCACCTTCCTGGTGTGCTGTGGACATGCGTGGGGACCTTTCTGTCTTCTGGTATAACTGCACCCAAGCACTCACATACGGAAACCAACGACAGTATTTAATTATAAATTGCTTTCGTGTGGTTTTTCACTGAAGTTAGATTTAGGTCAAGAAGAAAAGCAGGTGTAAGTTAGATCATCTATGAATCTCACTTCAGATTAAGATGGAATTATGAAATATTTGCCTTAGAAAGAAAGGTATGGGGTCTGAAAGACCCCAGAAGAACCTGTAGCTCACACATCTGTTATGTATGAATATGAAATATTTCAAAAAAAACAGAGCCTTTTTTCTTATGTTTTGTGCATTGGCCCTAAAATTTTAAAAGCCTCCTACACTTTGGGGAGACTCTTCTACTGGAATCTGTGTTAACCCTCTGATTTCCAGGTGCTGAGTGTAAGGGGACCTCCTTCAGGCCATGGGGCAAGTCACTCAGGTAGGATTAACGCGTGCTAAGCCAGGTGGGTCGGAGGAGGCATTTGGGAATGATTTTTTTATTAGCTGTTTCTTATCAGTGTGGTGGTTATTTATTTGCTCCTGGTTCCTGCACTGCCATTTAGACCTTTGACACAAAGATAGTCTGTCACGCACTATTGTGAACTCCTGCTTAGCCAGGAGCTGTCTGCTTGGCTGGGATGAGCCATGACACATCTGGCACAGAATGCAACTGACTCTGCCACCTCTGTCCCTGCAGCTCCTCGGGACTCTTGCTTGCTTCTGTGTGCATCAGGGCCAGTGGCTCCAGGGAATAAGGTGCATTAGTGACCAAGCAGCTCAAGACCGCTCTCCGCGTTTTAGTGTCCCTTGCTGTGCACCGCGGACAGCCCCCTGTGCCTGTGTCCTTGCAGGCACGGTGGCTCCACGCTCCTCTGCCTTGCTCCTCTGGGTGACCAGGCTCTTCACCGCAGGAGCATCTTCATGCCACGTCAGCCACTGTCACCGTTCCCACAAACACTGGGCGTACCCACTGCTCAAGTGAGGTTTCCACGTCCACCCAACGGAGCAGACCTCAGTTCAGCTACCTCCAAGAACTGTGACCGAGGTGCTGTGGTCTACAGTGGTTCCTGAGTACTGGTCTTCGTTTCAAACAAACACACATCTTGGCTGCTTCTCTGTGCTCCTGCAACTGGCCTGCAGCTGGGCTGAGTGAGGCCACCCTCCTTTTGGTCCTTTCTGCCCATCACAGGAAGAGCGACCCTGCTGGGCCTGTCTGGGCAGTGCCCTCACCACCTCGGGGTACCCTGAGAGCCATGAGGAAGCAGGGTCACGTTCCCTCAGGGGGTGGTCCCTGTGGTCAGGTTCTGACCCTTCCTCTGTGCCTTCCTGGGACTGCCCGGAGGTAGGCAAGTGCCCCAGCTGCAGGGCTCTGGAGCCAGGTAAGCACCCTGGGTCCATCATCTCAACCCGTCCTCACGGCAACCTGCCTCACCCACAGACATTCAGAAAAGCTGGGTGACGGCTGGAGCCCACCCAGCAGCAAGTACTGGCATCTGCCCGAGGGAGGGCCTCTCCCCTTTTGCCCTTAACTCTCGTCCCCTGGCACCTCATGGGGTGCCTGGTGTGCTGCCTGCACTTGTTCTTGCCCTTCTGGTGCCAAGCAGCTTTGTGCTGTCCCTGGGCAACCTCCCCTGAAGCCCTGGGAGGTGGACCCCGGGGCACACTCGCAGGTGCACGCTGCGGGTGCACGTGGGCATGCCCGGCACTGGTGTGGGGCTTCGCACAGAGTGGCGGCACAGTGCCAGTGAGGGCCCAGCGCACAGGCAGACCTGGGTGAGGCTGGCACGTTGGTCTCATATGCGGACCTAACGGGCATACTTAAGTCACACACGAGGCTCTTGTGCAAAGGAGCAGCTGCAGTTGAATCGCGTCTCCTCAAGGAGCTGGGTGACGTCCTGAGCCCTGGCGCCTCGCACTGCGACCTCATTTGTTAGGAGCCAGTGCAAAGGTGGTGAGTCGAGGTCAGGCTGCAGTAGGGGCACCCCGGGTGCAGCACAATGAGACCCCACGTGAAGACAGAGCCGCAGAGGGACGCCAGGTGACAGCAGAGGCGGGGGCTGGAGGCAGCAGCGCTGGAAGAGGCAGGACGATCCTCCCCATGATGGCTTGGAGGGTACTGAGCCCTCCCGACACCATGATGGCAGACCTCAGAGCCCTGAACCAGTTCAGGTTGTCCTGAGTCGCCCAGGGGGACAGGCACAGGAAAGAAACGAGGCAGCTGACGGGGAGGACGGGGTGCCTCATACCACAGGGGGGTGCTTAAAAAAAAAAAGAGAAAGATGAGCACAAAGGTATAAATCAACAAAATCATCCCAAAAAGACAAGTGGCTTTAAGGAGTGCTTTGTTTTGTTTGCAAGGCTGTAAAATGAACCAAGGATTTTTTCCCCCCATGATAAGAATGAAGCACGTGCAGATGGTTTCTGGTCACTGAACCAGCACGGAGGGGACAGCCAATCAAAATGCCGTGCTGGCCGTGGGGCCTGTCAGAAGCTCATGGAGACCCCCCCACCTCTGTCCATGAGTCTGGAGAAGAGGACTTTGGTTTTCCTGCAATAAATGGCACCAGCACATTGGTGTCTGCCCAGTTGGCTCCCTGGGGGATGGCCCGTCCCAGCTGCCCTTGTCATGGTTCCCAGAGCTCTTTCCTTAGCTAGTCATGGGTCTGTCCTTTCCTTTGGATTTGTGTCACCAGCTGGTGACACCTGGGGACGAGCCCTTTCTCTCAAGCGTCTCATCACAGCATCACCACCAGGCTAGCCCCTCCCTGGGCCACTGGGTACTTCCTCCTGAGCTAACCCTTCCTTGGATTTTAAGACCTAATTGACAATCAGCTATCCCCAGGATGTGGGAAGTTCTGTGAGGCCACTCACCTTCTCCAACAAGAAAATGGCATTCATAAAAGAGGGAAACTGCACGGGTTAAAATACTCTCAAAGGATAAATCTATCAAATATAATGTATAAGCCATTGGCTTAGGTCTCAATTTATGCAAAATATGAAAAGGCACTCTTGAGGTACCTGGAGAAATTTCAGTACAGGTTGGATACTGTCAGATGATACTAGGTATGTAGGTCATTATTTAAATTTTGGTGGATATAATGACTGTTAGAGAGGCGCACTGAAATATGTTTGTAATTTACTTTAAAGTTTTCTTGCTAAGAGCATAGGAGAGCGAGGGGCAGTAGGTGGAAGGAATGGTGGGCATGTCCCCATGGGGTTTTTCCATATTTGTGCATATTTGAAAATTTTTGTACTCATTTTTTTTTTCTAAGAGCAAATGGGCTCTGTGCTGTTTGGTGCCAATGCTGCTCCAATTCAGGGTGCATGAGGGAAGGGTCATCCTGGGGGGTGCCACTGAATTCATTTGATCCACACAAGGGCAAATGAAGAATCAAGTAGATTCCCATGTTCCAGGAGTATCCCATAAAGGGCATCACTGTTTTTAAGTTCAAATAACCTGGTAGCTTGTGGCCCCAAACCATGAAAAAGCAAAAATCCAGTGAGCAGAGCTAGATCTGATGGTGAAATCTTTGTCCTGATAGGAGCCTGGGGTCACAGTGGCTCCCTTCCTGTGGAGCCATACACACCAACACTCTGTGTACCGTGAGCCCTGATCCGTTATCATTGTGTTCTCATTGATTTTCCTTTCTTAGCCTGAACTCTCATACTCTTTGTTCTGGAGAAAGAACACAGACTTGTTTTGTAATGCTGGTTCAGATAAACTTGACCCTTGGAAAGTTCATCTCTTAATGAACAGAAATGTATGTATGATGTGTTTGTTCTGCCAGGAATTGTTGTCCCTGTGTCCTCTGGCAGGTCCTGGAGGCCACTATGCCTCCACCACCACAAGCTCACCTGGGGTCCAGACTGTGGTTGTTGTTGTTAGCATTCTTCTGCAGAGAGGGCTGATTTCATGGCCAGGACAGTGCATTGTCAGCGTGGCTGTGGAATGCCTTATCGTGCCACAGCATAAAGAGTGATTAAAAAGAAGAAGCACATCCAAAACACACAGGCCAGCTTGAGGGGCTCCCGCTGGCCAAATCTGGCACAACTGCAGCACTGGAACAGTGAAGTAATGACTTACAGGCCATTGGAGAAGAAACGGAATCCTCGATTCCTTAGTGATAATAAAAGGGATAAATGGAAGAGAAGGGGGGCTCTTGCTCACAGGACTGGTACATGTGGAGGGGTGGAGGAGGTGGAAAACTATTTGTAGCCATCACCTTGAGGACCGATTCAGGCAAGAATCCTGGAAGGATGCTAAGCCCAAGGGGAGTTTGTCTGAGGATCAGAGTCTGCGTGGTTTCCTGGTGCCTCCCTAGACTGCTGGCCCCTGCAGGGAACCGATAGCAACCGTGCAGGAGAGGAAGGCCTGCCTGTGCACCCACCCAGGGGCGGTGGGTACTGAATGCCTTCAGGCAGGACGCCCAGGCAGGGCAGCAGCATAGTGTAGTTCACCGACCGGAAGTGCAGACAAGCAGGAAGCACCCGCAGTCCCCCAGGGAGGTTGGTTCTGTTAGGGAAGGGAGAGGAGGGCTGTCCTTCAACATGTGACAGCACTGAGGTTAAACAAGGGCTGTGGGAATGTTCCAGACTGCAGGTGGCTGGGCAGGCAGGACTACCACCAGAAGTGGAGGAGCCCAGGAGGGAGAACAGGTGAAGGTGGGTGCAGTGAACTTGGTGAAGGGGGTACCTCAGTCCCCTAAGGACCACCTCAGTTCTGAGGAAGCATGTTCTAGGGGAAAGGTCAGATGAGCACAGCTTACCTCAAGTGGTTTAGGAAACTTATATACATACATGTGAACCCTGGGTCAACTGGGTTGAGGGGGATTGCTGCTGCCTGAAGCGATGGCCGCCTGCAGCAACAAAGCCGCAGGAATAAGTTCAGAGGCAGACTGGAAACAAACAGGCTCTTTATTCTGCTAGCTTCTCTCTCCAGCTCCAACAATACCCCAACAGGCAATCCACATTCCTCCAACCATCACAAAATGGCGTTGACCCAGTCAGCAATGTCCCGAGCCAAGTCCCGCGAGAGCATGCAAATGGCACTGACCCAATCCGCAATGTCCCGGGCCAAGTCCCGCGAGATCATGGAAGGTGGTAATGCTTATGGCTCACAGCTAACCGCAATCTTAGCTATCTCCTTAATTAGGGCTCCTACAGGGGATAAGGATGTTTTTTGAGCAATTATTTTTCTTAGAACCTTTCTGTAAGTTTGATATTAGTTCCATATGTATGATATATCAAAGTGCATAAACACATTCTACTATCATGTATAACTAATTAAAACAAATAAAAAAAATTTAAAAAATAAACTCCTGTATGGCACACTATTGTTCTTGGAATTGGACAGAGTTGAGCCATAAAGGTAATTTTAGCCAATAACCTCAATTTCCTTGTATGTACTTATAAGTTATGTAAAGGGATTACCTTGAGTTTCCCTGCTTCTGAGTTTTCATAGCACCCCTGCTGGAGATTAATTCAATAGCCCAATATTTTCTGTAGATTAGAAAAGACACACAGCTTAGTTTTCAGATCGGCCTGGATTGTGAAGAATGTGCAAAATATCCCATCGTGTCAACTGGGTAGATTCTGAGTTCCAGGAGGGTAAAGTTGGTCAGACTTTTCAGGTTTTCCTTCACCAGGATCCAGCAGGCTGCTTATTATATAGCATAGATCCAAATATTTGCTTAATGGATACGTGGATCACGCTAAACTAAGATTTGAAACTTGTAAAATGATATTTCTTCAAGGTTTGAATTGATTCATAAATCAGTTGAAAATGATTCTGATATCTGAGATGTGCTTTCTAATGTGAAAAATGATGTCTGAATAAAGAGATTTCCACTAGCTTTTCTTCCTGGGCTTATTAGAACCTTCCTGTCTATAGCCAACAAAGGCTTATGCTTAAAAAAAAAAAAGAAAAAGAAAGAAAGAAACTTGCAAGAAAACCCAAGATCTGTACATGTTTCTTGTTCTAAATATTTTCACAAATCATCTAACCTCCCTGAGTCTTTCACTTTCTAAATAGACTCCTATTTACACACTTCTCATAAAATAAGAGGATAATCAAATAGTGTTTTGGAACACATTTTTGGGAAAATATGGTCTATTGCTGTTTTGGTTCTGTAAAAATGGAGAGACCACATCTTTAAACTGCTTACTTAGGAGTTCGTTATGAGAGAGAACTCAAAGAGCAAAAGCTACCCGTGGGAGCGATGGTGGGGACTGATATGAGCATTAACCCAACCTGAGGAGTGGGCTTCTGAATCGGAGCCCAGGGAGGCTTCTTACAACCAGTCTCAACTAAAGTCTGGTATGAAAGGGTTCCTGGTGGGAGCTCCTTCAGGGATTGTGTATGGAGCAGTATTTATCCCGTGTTGGAAGAGTTGCTCTTTGTGGTCATCACTGAAGAGGCAGAGCTGCCAGCACTGCAGGAGCCCTGTTTGGGGATTGGCTTGAATTGAAGTTGACTATGAGCCGGGGAGATTTGGCCATTGTCGCCACCCGTAGTCTCACGGGATTTTGTTGCGGGATCTGGAGTGACTTGGCCGAAATTGCTGATCGGGTCAGCGCCATTTTAGTGGTGTGTTTGGCGTGAGTTAGTTGTTAGAACCAGAGAGAAAAGTTATCAGAATAAAAAGCTGTTTGTCTCCAGTTTGCTTCTGAAGTTTCTTCCCGCGGCTCCGGTGCTCCGAGCGCTTCAGGCGGCAACAGGTGGCGGCCCGTACGGGGAACTTCGGAGCGGACAGGTAAGAACTGAAAGGTCTCTAAAGATGGGTTCGAATATAACTGAATCCCAAGTGATAGAGGCTATGCAAAGACTCCTTGATATACCTGACTCTGTTCTCAGTGAGGAGTATATAGACAAAAGTGAAAGTGATCAAAAAAGTGTAGATTCCACTGGGCCAACTGAGACCAGTAAAGAGAGTATTAGAAGAGACCCAAAAATGACAAAAATCCAAGCTATTAAAGCTATTCGGGAGTTATTGGCGAAAGCTGAAGGATACTTGCTCTCACTGGAACCTGGGCCTCAGGATATTGCTGTCAGTGAAATTAGCAGTGGTGAGGAATCTAGTAAAAGTGATCCTGAGAAAATGAGGAAAAAGAAATTAAAAAAGACCGAGAAAAAGGTCCGTCAGGCAGAGGAGTCACTTGTGGAAGTGACTACTCCCCCATGGGTGGGATCCATTACAGAAAATATGAAGGGTATTACTAGGCATTTGCATACCCTAGAAACAGAAATAAAAAGTCTTTCTGATCGCTTATGCGCTCTCGAGGACAACTCACAGATACATTGGGAACCGCCAGCATTTGAAAAGAAAAATGGACAGAGTGTCCATCAGTCAGTAGATTTCAAAACAATAAAAAATCTCAAAGAGGCAGTAATGACTTATGGGCCCCAAGCTCCTTTCACGTTGAGTATGCTGGAGTCCCTTAACACCTTTAGCTTAACCCCCTCAGACTGGAAAAGTCTATGTAAAGCAACATTAAGCGGGGGGCAATTCTTGGTTTGGCGATCGCAATTTCAAGAACTTTGTATAGAAACGGCTAAAAGAAACGCGGCTGCAGGGTTTGAAAACTATAATATAGACATGCTCACAGGAGAAGGGCAATTCGCAGACTTACAAGCTCAAACAGATTATGACTCAGATATATATGCTCAGATAAATGCAGCTGCCTTAGAGGCATGGAAAACTGTACAAGGACCTGGGGATCTACAAGGTAGCTTGTCAAAAGTGATTCAAGGACCTAATGAGCCGTATGCCGACTTTGCTGATCGACTTTTGAGAACTGCAGGTAGTGTGTTTGCAGATGTTGACCAAGCTATGCCTTTAGTTGTTCAATTAGCTTATGAAAATGCAAATAAATGGTGCCAAGCAGCCATCAGGCCATGGAGAACTAAAAAGGATCTTTCCGTATATATACAACTATGTAAAGATATAAATGGCGCCTTTGTCACAGGAAATGTGATTGCAGCCTCAATGAGAGGTGCTTCCTCTCGAAATTTCACAAAGGCTAAACGTAGACATTATAATCAATCAGGATATTCCAGGCAAAATTATTATAATCAATCAGGCAATTCTAGGCAAAATCCCAAAAGAGAAATAAGATCAAGCTCATATCGTGCCCCAGGCCGCTGCCCCAGGTGTAAAAAGGGAAATCATTGGGCCAATAAATGCTATTCAAAATTTGACATCCATGGAAATCCTTTGTTCAGGAATTCAAAAAACGGGGCACGGGGCCCAGTACCCCGGGGCCCACAAATGTACGGGGCATTGCAGAAGGAGTATCCTCAAGCATCCACTCAGATGCTTCCCCGACACAATCCCTACTACCCATCCACTCCCTCGCCAGAGGAACAAGAGGAAATGCAGGATTAGACCTCTGTTCCACCGCCCGAATAGTGTTAACACCTGAAATGGGGGTTCAACTGATTCCCACAGGAGTCAGGGGACCTCTTCCCTCAGGGACTGTAGGACTTATTATCGGGCGTAGTCCTAAAAGCTTATTAGGTTTGCAAGTGACCCCAGGTGTAATAAACTCAGACTACAAAGGGGAAATAAAAATAATGCTTAGCTCACCCCAAAGTGTAAGTTCTGTTAATCAAGGAGATAGAATTGCTCAGTTGCTTCTCCTTCCCAATTTACATAATTCATTTAAAATGGGTATGCCTCAAGAAGGGAACAATAGAGGATTTTGTTCCACTGACTCAAGTCCCATGGCTTGCTGGGTTCGAGACTGTTCAAGGAGGCCTATGTGTAAAATAAAAATCCAAGGAATAGAAATGGAGGGATTAATAGATACTGGAGCTGACTCTTCCATTATTAATTTACGCCAATGGCCCAAGCACTGGCCTCTGCAAAAAGCTTCAACCAGTTTAAGAGGCTTGGGATATAATAACCTCCCAGATAAAAGTGCAGTAATTTTAAAATGGGAGGATGATGAAGGCCATAAAGGAACATTTCAGCCTTATGTTTTACCTAATCTACCGGTTACTTTATGGGGAAGAGATATTTTGCAACAAATGGGAGTACACCTTGCAACCAAGCCTGCAGATGTTAAATGTGAAAACCTACAGGGTAATCTTAACCATAAAAGAACTCATTATCAAAAAGTACAGAGTAATCTTAACCCTAAAAGTAATCATTGTCATAAAGGAAAAAGATATTTTTTTTCGGGGCCACTGAGAAAATAATTTTGAAAATACCATGGCTTTCTGATAAGCCAGTGTGGGTCCCTCAGTGGCCCCTATCTAAAGAGAAATTACAAGCGGCCCACCAATTAGTTCAGGAACAATTAGAAGCAGGTCATATAGAACCTTCCACCTCTCCCTGGAATTCCCCCATATTTGTGATCAAGAAAAAGTCAGGAAAATGGCGATTGTTACATGATCTTAGACAAATCAATAAAACCATGCAAGTTATGGGGCCTACTCAACCTGGACTTCCTAGTCCCGTAGCTATTCCAAAAAATTTCCATCTTATTACTCTTGATATAAAGGATTGCTTCTTTTCTATTCCCCTACATCCTCTGGATGCCCCCAGGTTTGCTTTTTCCGTTCCTTCTATGAACAATAATGGCCCTGATCAGAGATATCAATGGAAGGTTTTACCACAGGGAATGGCTAATAGCCCCACCATATGCCAAATATATGTTGACAAGGCTATCCAACCCATTAAAAATAAATATCCAAACCTCATGTGTCTACATTACATGGATGATATTTTATTGGCCCACCCTAATCAAAAAATCTTATTTAATATATTCAGTGATGTGGTAGAAAATTTAAAAAAATATGGATTATATATAGCAGAAGAAAAAGTTCAAACCAGATCTCCCATATTATATTTAGGATTTAAAATCATGGATACTTTTGTTAGACCCCAAAAAATTTTAATAAATAAAGAACATTTGACCACCCTCAATGATTTCCAAAAACTACTGGGAGACATTAATTGGCTTCGCCCTACACTAAATCTCACTACTGGCCAACTAAAACCTTTATTTGACATCCTTCGTGGAGATCCTGATCCATCTTCACCACGAACATTGACTCCTGATGCTAGGAAAGCTTTAAAGTTAGTAGAAAAAGCCATCGAAGGAGCTCATTGTGATAGATTTGATTTAACTCAACCGCTGATGTTGATTATTATTTCTTCACAATATACACCCACAGGAGTATTTTGGCAACAAGGGCCTTTATTATGGATACATTTGCCCGTCTCTCCTAAAAGTATAATTGAATCTTATACCTCCATGGTGGCTAAACTTATTCTTCAAGGACTTAAGACTTCTACTAAAATATTTGGCATTCACCCTGCTACTATTATTACTCCCTATTCATCATCACAGATTGAATATTTATGCTTCAATGATAATGATTGGGCTATAGCTAAATGCTCTACTTCTGCAAATTTTGATAATCATCTTCCTAAGTCCCCTATATTATCTTTTTGTATTAATCATCCTATTATATTTCCACAGGTAATAAAAAATCAACCTATTCCTAAGGCATTTAATGTATTTACAGATGGGTCCTCAAATGGTACTGCTACAGTAGTCACTAAAAAAGAAAATATGACTTACATAACTGCACACAAATCAGCTCAACTAGTGGAATTGGAAGCTGTGGTAAGAGCTCTGGAAAATTTTAGGGACCAGCCCGTAAACATTTTTTCAGATAGCCACTATATTGTACAAGCCGTCCCAAAATTAGAGTTAGCAGGACCAATAGCACCTCATACTCCAGCCTTTAAATTGTTTTATCAAATACAAAAACTTTTGTGGGCAAGAAAAGAACCTCTATTCGTAGGCCATATTAGAGCACATACTAATTTGCCTGGTCCCCTCCATGAAGGTAATCAAAAGGCTGATGAACTTACAAAAACAGTATTTATACTTTCAGCGCTACAACAAGCTACTTTATTTCACTCCCAGTTTCATGTCAACAGCACCACCTTGCAACGTAGGTTTAAAATCACAAAGGAGCAAGCCAGAACAATTGTAAAAGATTGTAAATCTTGTATGACACATTTGCCCAATCCTCATTTCGGCGTTAACCCTAGAGGATTGATGCCCAATCATTTGTGGCAGATGGATGTTACTCATGAGCCAAGTTTTGGAAAATTGCGATTTATTCATGTGACCATAGATACATGTTCAGGCATGATTTTTGCTTCCTTACATTCTGGAGAAAAAGTTAAAGATGTTACATCTCATTGCTTGCAAGCTTTTGCTGCATTGGGCATCCCTAAAATGCTTAAAACAGATAATGGCCCCGCATATACGTCCTCATCTTTCAAAGAGTTTTGCGCAAAATTCAATATATCCCATAAAACAGGCATCCCATACAATCCTCAGGGTCAGGGCATTATTGAAAGAGCAAACCGAACACTGAAAATTATGTTATTAAAACAAAAAGAAGGAAATTGGAAAAGTCCTAAGGACAGATTGGCAGTTGCCCTGTTTACCTTAAATTTTTTAACTTTAGACTCTAATGGTTATTCTGCTGGAGACAGACATTGGAATCCACACCAACAACATAAACCTTTGGTTTACTGGAAGGATGTTCTTTCAGGTACATGGAAGGGTCCAGATCCAGTATTAATTTGGGGAAGAGGATCTGTTTGTGTTTTTCCAAAAGACGAATCCTCTCCAATATGGATACCATCTAGATTAAATAAAACAGGTACCACATCAAAATGATCAAGATGAAGTTATTGAAGAATCAAGATTAATAAAAAAGGTACAAAATCAAGAGGACCAAGATGAAGGTATAGAATGATTCCCTCAAAAGAGTCCTTCAAAATATTTCACAACTTAAGTGTCATTTCTCCCGGCCGGGACGAGGAGATCTCTCTTTAGTGTGCACACAATTGTATTTTTTTTTCTTCTTTTTATATTTCTTCTTTTTATACATGTCTTTATGTCTGTACATTTGTCTATATTTCATGTTAATGTGACGTCACAAATATATGTTTGTATGTTTGTTTGTCCAGTGTGACGTCACATAGATCAAAGCGCTTATGAAAAAGAAAATATATATATATATGGATCCAAATAACTTTAATTCATTTTAGGTTTAGAGTATTCAATTTAGGTAAATAATTTTATAAATGAAGGTACTTTCAATTTTGATTTATAGGTGTCCCTGGGACTTCTCTTTAGCAAACAATATGACTAGTGCTATATAACCTGATATTTTGGTGTTTTGACTTAAGATTGTTTATTTGTTATTAACTTCATTTGTTTAATAGCTCATTAATTTCAATTATCTCAACAGGTAAAAGATTGCTCTGTATACAGAGACTCAAGGGTTCCAGCTAACAAATTATTTCTCTAAAGTGCCTTTACCTTTTCTTTAATCTATCTTTAATGCAGTAATTACCCTCAGTCTTTCTTTGTTTTGTTCTAAATATGATATTTTTCCAACTTATGTTTGTAGAAGCTCAACCAGCGATGTGTGTGAACAAAAATCAACTTTAATTTTCTAATCTAATTATTCTATTTTGTAGTTTGACAACTCGCCTCTTGACTCAGTGCTGCAATAGCACTGCCTTTCCTTTAATAATTGATGCTTGAGTTTCTAGGTAGCGGGCCCTGAAGATTTGCCGGTGGCATTGTCTAAACATAAAAAAGACGTCTACTGCTACAGCTGCAGGGATCGCGGCCGCCGCAAGCATCCCTGCTGCTCAAACATCAAACAACCTCACCGACAGTGTGGCCTCTGCTCTACATGCATGGGGCCTCCTACATCAACATGTTACAACAAATGGACATTTTGATCTTTCATTGTTTGGGACTTTACGGGACAATGCCTTGCGGGTATTTGTCTAGAGAATTCAGTGTGTTACTTGTTGGAACTTAGGGCAGCTGATTTGTTTAAACAATTTGATATGCTATGCAATTTGGCTCATCACCAAAAGGCTTGTCGCCTTAAAGCCGCAACATCTCCTCACAATTGGACGGCTGTTAGTCATCATATATAGTCGATCCTAAAGGGCTCCATTGGATGGCTGGTTAGCCAATGACGGGTAAGATCCCCAGAGGGGGACAACCTAAGACAGGCACAGTCGCACGGGACAGTCTCATGTGGCCGACATATCAACCTAAGACAGGAGTCAAGGGCACAGCCTTGATTATCCGATGACGGGTAAGAATGTTGGTTGCACATAGACGTCCTAGAGCATTACCTCTTTTAAAACAAAAAGGGGGAAATGCAGGAGCCCTGTTTGGGGATTGGCTTGAATTGAAGTTGACTATGAGCCGGGGAGATTTGGCCATTGTCGCCACCCGTAGTCTCACGGGATTTTGTTGCGGGATCTGGAGTGACTTGGCCGAAATTGCTGATCGGGTCAGCGCCATTTTAGTGGTGTGTTTGGCGTGAGTTAGTTGTTAGAACCAGAGAGAAAAGTTATCAGAATAAAAAGCTGTTTGTCTCCAGTTTGCTTCTGAAGTTCTTCCCGCGGCTCCGGTGCTCCGAGCGCTTCAGGCGGCAACACAGCACCTAAGTAGGTAAGAGGCAGTGGTAGAAAGAAGGGAATCCAGAGGGCCGTGTGCTGCGGCAGAGATTGGCAGCAGATCTAGGAGATCCCAGGCCAAGCAAAGGTGAAGTACATGCACTTGAAATGCAGTGTTTCACATATAACACAATTTCTCTCCCTCCCTCCCTCCTTCTCCCAGCCCCCCTTTCTCTCTCAGTCCTAGGGATTGAACCCAGAGGTGCTTTACCCCTGAGCCACATCCCCAGCCCTTCTTATTTTTTATATAGAGACAGGGTCTCACTAAGTTGTTTAGGGCCTCTCTAAGCTGAGGCTGGCCTTGAACTTGTGATCCTCCTGCCTCAACCTCCTGAGTTGCTGGAATTACAGGTGCCACCACACCTGGCTTATCATAATTCCTTTCCAAAGAAGAGCTAGAGTTGACCAAGTTGAGCACATTTCTCATGGGAAGTCCAGTCTGCTACAGTTTTAACAGATACTTGAAGCCATCCCGCAACACAGGATCTATAGCAAGCAGGACTAGCCTCTGGAGGGATCAGGGCTTAACATTTGGGTTTTGCCTTTGTTATGGCTCCTTCAGGTCCCAGTGTCTTCTCCTGTAAAACAACGATCAGTGATGAGCAGCCTTTTGTTGCACCGGAGTCAGTTTAAGAGAAACAAGCTTGAGAGCTTGTGTTGAAAAAGGGAAGGAGTGGGAACTTTGAAAGTCAGGAATTGCCATTCTCTGTCTCTCTCACTATTTTAATCTCATGTAGTGTTAAACCCCAAGGGTTTAATTTGACATCTTTTGAGATACTGGTGTGTCTTGAAAAGGTTACCTACAGTGTGGCAAAAACCGTGCGTTAGGCCCGACATCGTGGGACCTTCTGGAGTTCACAGTACCCCTGTAGCACCACGTGGGCGTGAGGTAGGCGGGTGAGACACCCAGGGTCAGTTCAACTTCAAAGCAGTGTCCCCCTTGTCTGTTTTGCATACTAAAGGGATCCGCTGTGTCTAGGACGTCACACTGGGAATGACGAGCTCTTTATCTGACATAAATATTTGCTTGTTTGATTTTTCTGACATCATATTCTTCTTGCCTCCGATTTATTCACATTTAGTCATTCTAGTCACAAGTCGTAGGAGTTCCTTCAAACCTTCCCTCAAGGGCCACGCCTGCCATTGCTAAATGTTTGGGGTGTGAATGCTGCAGGGGTGTTGCCTGCAGCCCCCCGGCTCCTGCCACGGGGGTGCTGGTCCTTGTCACTCCTGCTGTCAGAGCTTCCTCCCCTGACCCCTGCTCAACTCTGCATCCTTCGGGGGTAACCGAAGTTTCAGGCTGCATTCCCCAAACTCTCAGAGCAGCTGATTTGGCCAATGGGACAAGAGACAGGAGAGAGGGAGGAAAGCCAGAGCGTTCCCTCTCTGCATCCGGCTCGGTGTCCCAGTCAGTGGCGGCATTGTGTCTGTGGTCCCAGCTTCTGTCTCTAGTCCTGCTGCGGCCCCACCTCCACCAGGTGACCCTGCACCCTGTGCTCCGGGAGCCCTCCCCTCCCCTTGTCCCTCCAGCCCAGAATGGTGCAGAGTTTTGCTGTTAATCTCTGGTTGAAGCTTTGGTTTGGTTTCTGTGATCTTCTATCACCTGTGTCACTAGATCCCTACCTTCGGTTTCTTCTGTCTTCAATGCTATAACGCTCTCCGTTTCTCAGATTGGACGCCGAATAATAAGGCTCTTGGTACAGAACTAGCGCCAGAATCAAGTCTTCAAGGCAAGACTCCGCGACTGGGCTGCCACCTGTTGAAGCACGAGGGACGCGTTCTTGGGGATGGAGGAGGGGTCCCCAGACCCGCACAGAGTTGCATCACGATTGCCACATCATCATCGACTTGCCAGGGCTGAAGGGCTGGCCAGGGTCAAGGCTTCGGGAGACCAAACAGAGGCGGCACACAACTGATATTCCAGCTGTGATGGTCACAGGAGTATGGGATAGCTTACTGTCCCAGAGAGTTTGCAGAAAAACAGCGGCGATTCAGAGCTGCAACTCTTGGTTCAAGGCACAAATGTTTCCAGAGATCAGCCTTAAAATTGTCATGGATCACTAGAAGCCGCCAGGCAGGCATCACTGGGCATCTAGCAGGTGTGCAGTGTGGTTACATCAGCCTCCTTAGATCCTTAGGACTCTGGCATGAGTGAGGAAGACATGGACAGGACACGGGGAGAGAGATCTGAGGAGCCTCTCGGGCTGAGAACCCGATACTCTGTCCCGATTCCTCTGGGAGGGAGGATTTCAAGGTCTCCTTCCCCAGCAGGCAGGTTCTTCCAAAAACAAGTTTGCTAACTTTTAGCCCCAGGCTATATATTCTGGACTAGATCTTCTGGGTGCTACACTGAGTAGGATGCAAGGTAGCTTTGGAGCGGACCACACAAGGCCATTGGTTTGGACACACTCATGGGAGACTCGAGAGTTAGAGTGCCAGCTAAAGCAGCGGGCCGTGGCTCTCACCCCTTGGTTGAAGGAGAAAACCATGAGTGCAGGGACGGCCGACTCCACCGCGCTCAGCGAGACTGCCGTCTCATCAGAGCCCAAGCCAGATGGCCCTGAGAGGGAGAGGTGAGGGAGACGCCCCAGAGGCAGGACTCCGGGAAGGGTGCCTGCGGGTTCCCTTTGTATGGGGGAAATGGCCAGGGCTGGGAGTCACCCTGATTCACACGCAGTGGCTCAAGCTTTGCCGTGTTCGTGGATTTTGAACCCTGGTGGCCAAGGTGGCTGTTGCCAGAGCTAGTGGCAAGCCGACTCCCGGCACTCATCTCCTCACACCATTGCTGGTTCACCCGAGGCTGCGGCCATCCTTTTAGGATCAGCCTCTATTAGTCTATTTTCTGTTGCTAATGACACAACACCAGGGCCTGGGTGAGCTGCAAAGAAAGGAGGGTCAGGGCTGGGGCTGGGGCTCAGTGGTGGAGCCCTTGCTTAGCACCTGTGAGGCTCTGGGTTTGATCCTCAGCACCACGTTAAAAAAAAATAATAATAATGGTATTGTGTCCATCTACAACTAAAAAAAGAAAGAAAGAAAGGAGGTTTATCAGGGCTCATGGTTCTAGAGGCCAGGTTGAGGGCCAGCGTCTCAGGAGGGTCTTCTTGCGGGCAGTGTGCCAAGGTGGCGCAGGAAGTGTGCACATAGATCTCCTCATCTCTTTTCCTCTTTCCATAAAGCCACTAGGACTGAGTCATGGGCTCCGCCCTAATGATCTTATGTAACCTAATCACCTCCCAAAGGCCCACCTCTAAACAGCACAGTTGGATTAAGTTCCACCCACTCAGAATCTCCCAGTGGGGATTAAATTTCAACACAAAAAGCCTCAGGGACACCGAAACCATGTCCAAACTGTGGCACCTTCCTGGACTGAAAAGCTTTCAGACTCCAGGCAGGCCTGTGTGGGGCTGTGCTGCCCCGTACTATCGCACACCTGCGGCGAAGGGCTTGCCACACCTTCTCACGCACCCCACCAGGGCCCCCGAGTGAGAGCAGCAGCTCCTGTCGGCTGAGGGGCAACACCCTACGATGTTGGGGTTGGGGCTCCAGGATTCAACATGTGCCTGAGACCAGTGACCACACACCCTCGAGCCTGCGGCTGCGTCACGTGCCCTTGTTTTGGGGCCATAGTTTCATCCCTCTGGAAGCAAGGTCCCCCCACCCCGCCTGATACCCTTGAGTTCCTTGGGCCACTGATCCTAAGTCCCAGGTGGGGTGCTCTAAGGGTTTGGTTGGTTGATCCCACTTTTGAGAGGTGTTGGGTTGCCACTCCCCAGTGGGGACAGGGAGGAAAACCACGGGTGCAGGGAATCACTGAGATGCCTTGTCGTGCTACATGGCCTACTGTGCAGGTGGTGAGATGCAGATATAGGCTCACCGAGGGCCAGAACCCCCAGGTAAAGAACCCCAGGGGCTGCAGACACTGGCCAAGGAAAGGGCAGTTGGAAGGAATGGAAGAAACAGAAAGACCTAATGCAGTTGGTTCTCACCATTCACAGTTCTGTCTCACGACGTCTCAGTGACCACTGAACCCTGTGCATAGGGTTAAGTTCCTGGGCGCTTTTGTCACATTGTTACCAACTGCCCTACAGGTAACCTTGTTTAAAGAGTGCTTCTGCGGGAGGGCACCCCACTCAGTAGCTATCATCCATACCACACAGTGCGCAGTTCTGGCTTGAGCGACGCTTTTATCTGACACCGTGCTTTTGCTCTAAGGCACATGCCTGTCTCTTCGTGGTCAGGCGTACTAGGCGGCACTCCAGCACTTCACTTGGGGACACTTTAAAAAAGTGAATCACCAACAAAAAAACCCACAAAAAATGTGAAAGACATGGCACTAGACAGACAGAAAAAGAACACCTGCTTGCAGTCTGAGCTGAAACAAGAAGGCAGAGGGGAGGTGTGGGCCAGGCGACTCACGAGTGGCCGCTCTGCGATGTCCACGAGTGACTGCGGAGCCCTCCAAGAACTGATTTTGTGCTTGCAGGTAAGTTTTAGTGCGTAGGTAAATTCGTAACACGAATTCTCAAACAATAAGGATCGACTGCCTAACTTTGGCTTTGTGACAGGCTGTACTTGAGACTGGTGGCGCCATGGCTGTGGTGCTGGCTCCTTCCGCTTCTCCCTGCCCTGCTAGTCCCTCTGGCTCTAGCAAGGCTGCCCACAGGGCTTCACTGACTGGTTGCTAGTCCTGCAGGAGGGTGTGCATGTCCCCTCCCTGGTACGGGTGGGCCTTCCTCTGTGCAGTGGCCCCCCTCCTCTCCTGCTATGCAAGTGTGAGTTACATGTGGGTGGCGGAGAAATTGACCCTAAGGATTAAAGGGGTCACCAGGCTGGCTCTGGCCTGTCCACCTCCTGCCTTCCCTGCTGTGTTATTCCACGTGGCCCTAGGAGAAGGCGAGACACAGTCAGAAGGGGACAGTGGACAGAGCTGGAGTCCTAGGTGAGGCCCAGCAGCAATTCCCAACAGCGTCTCCAGCACCACCAACCTACCTTCAGGGATACCTGCCTCGCCTCAAAGCCAGCACTCAAGATTTTAAAAAAGAATTAAAAAATAAGTAAGTAATAAAAAGGAAAAGTCCTAGCCGGGCGCGGTGGCACACGCCTGTAATCCCAGCACTTTGGGAGGCTGAGGCAGGAGGATCGCGAGTTCAAAGCCAGCCTCAGCAATGGCGAGGCACTTAGCAACTCAGTGAGACCCTGTCTCTAATAAAAAATATATATAAAAAAAAAAAAAGGGCTGGGGATGTGGCCCAGTGGTCGAGTGCCTCTGAATTCAATCCCCAGTACCAAAAAAAAAAAAAAAAAAAAAGGAAAAAGGAAAAGTCCTATTTTATCTGGTCACTAAATCTGCCACCATCTTGATCTCTCCCTCCCATGTCACTTAGGGGATATTCCACCCCCACACGGAGCCCAGTAGCACCTGTGGGGCTAGCCTCCCTCTGCAACCTGCATGGACAGTCTTATTTGCTTGTAAAAGTGTATTTTGAGCTCAGAACAAGGTATGTGTGTTTTATAAATCTTACTCATACCAGTTTTTCGTTTCTAAGACTCTCAATAGTTTTTCTTCTTCGTCAGGAACATCTTATGACAAAACACTATTGACAGCTACCAGATTTTTTTAAAAAACTATTTATTTATTTGCTTTAGTTGTACACAATGCATTTATTTTTACATGGTGCTGAGGATTGAACCCGGGCCGTGCATGTGCTAGGCGAGTGCTCTACCACTGAGCCACAACCCCAGCCCCCAACAGCTACCAGATTTAGCAAATAAAAATAGAGCATTTCCAGTTGAAGTTGAATTATGGGAAAGCAATGAATTTTTTTTAGTATAAGTGTATCCCATATAATATTTGCCTAATACATAATTTGAAAACACTTATTAAAATTATATTTGTTGTTTATCTGGCATTCAAATTAAACTGAATACCTATATTTTACTCCTAATTTAATAAAAAAAATCTGGGGTAACCTACATTTTAAAAAATTATTATTTCTTTACTGAACAATCTTTTCTGCAATACAGCTAGCAAGAACCATGATACCCCTTGGAAGTTATCTCTTTTCACTGTTTGGTTAAGATATTGGAGACAAATTCATGGCCAAAAAAGCATTTGCAAGTCAAGTATTTACAACTGCATCGTCCTTCATGGGAGAGAGCTTTATGACCGATGGTTTGGGGAACAAAGGATCAGTGAATCCCAAGAGAGGAGGGTTTCCTCTCCATCTCTCTGTGGTCTCTCTCTCTCTCTCTCTCTCTCTCTCTCTGTGTGTGTGTTTTAAACACTGTCTAAAGAAGTGGCCAAGGGCACGTGCCTTTTAGGATGCAGCTGTCCAGAGCTGCTCCGTCCTTGAAACCCTCTGACCTTCGCAACAGGCAGCAAGTCAGCTGGGCAGCCTTGAGCACAGAAGCACCGAGTGTGTCCACCACTAGCTTCTGCAAGTTCCCTCTTTGCTCTCTTGACCTTTTATTTCATTTCATTTTGAAATGAAAGCAGCATTTCAAACTTTGTCTATCTATGTTTTGGGCATCTGTGGAGCTCTGAGTTGGGGTAATGCCATGTTTGATCACCTGGGGGAAAGGCTGAGCTTGGAAAACTGTCATTAAGCTTCCACATGAAATTAGCTGAATGGAAGAGAAGCACAGACAGGGCAGCAGCAGGAGGTCAGCTCAGGCAAGGGAGGAGGCAGGTCTCTGTTGACTCCTGCTGGTTTTCATTCATTTCCAGGAGGCACAGCGTAGTTAGGGAGCTCTACCTGCTGAGCATCCCACAGAGGCAGGAAGAGAGGTCTTCCATAGGCAGCCAGGATGAGGGCCTTGGAGAAGGAGGGCAGGGGGTAGGAAGGTTGGGCTGGGGGAGGGAGAACATCCAGCCAACTGAGAGGAGACGGCGGGTCTGAGATATCCTGGGGCTCACTGCTCCCTGCCAGCGCTAACCACAGCCTTCTTCTGGGTCAGAACACCTGCTTCTGGGCTCACAGCTGCAACCACAGCAGCTGCAGTGGCCCTCACTCAGCCACCCTTCCCCTACCCCTGGCAACAGCCGACCACAAAGTAGACCCTCACCTAAATGGTGAGGTAATGGAAAGGCCCCCTCTTTCCAACAGACATGTCAAACTGCAAGGTTGGACCCATCCTCTTAATTATGTAAATAAGGGATTATGCACTTCTGATTGGCTTATTAAGCTGGGAGCTTGAAGAGCTTGATTGGTCCAAGCTGGCATCCCTCACCCCACCAGTCACCTGCGCTGGGCCATCAGATATGCCTTTGAAAACTCCTGGACAGCAGACCCTTGGGCGGCCCCTCTCAGGAGCCCTCCCCTCAGGAGCTCTGCTTTCTCTCTATTAATTTCAAAAATCCTGGGACTTTGCCCTCACACTTGGGCCCTGGGGTTTCATTCCTCGAATTCACAAGACAAAGGACATGACTACCAAAGTCCCCGTTCCACTGGGGTTCCAGCTGAGTAGAGGGGTGGGTGTGGCTTTCCAGCCTCTAAGGCCCTCGCAGAGCCAGAGAGCAGGGCAAGGCCATGCCCAGCACTGCAGCCTTTGACACACCAGGAGTGCCCAGGGGCCATCCTCAGCTTCTCTCGCGAGGCTCTGGACAGGGAGGGGAAGGCCTGCTTCCTCCCTCAGACTCTTGGGGTTCCAGCCCCGGGGGAGCCAGTGGTGAGGACAACAGGGAGGGGCCTGTGGTAGAGGCAGGCTGGCTGGGGTTCCTTGGGAGTCAGGAGATGGGCTCAGGGGTCCTTTGTTCCCACAGGGGAGACTGTGGCCTGCATCTACCCCAAAACAAAGTCAGTCCCTGGAGTCCCCAGTGTTGTAAGATGTTGGCCTCACAAGCCAAACTCCATGTCGCACCCCTACTTCCTGTAGACTCCGTCATTCTAGTGTCTAGCTCCGTGTCCTTCTGTGACCGCCAGGTGAGCTTTGAAAGGGTGCACAGTCCGTAGGGATGGGGTGAGGTCCACTAGGAGCTTCGGGCAGGGCTCTGAGGGCGATGAGCGAGCACGGGCACCTGCATTGGTGCTCAGGACCCGCACCTGGGGACTTCAGGGCCTGCGCTTGCGGCCACGCTGCCTGCCCATCCCCCTCCAGCTGTGCGAACTTGGTCACGGCGTGGCGAGTCTTCGCTCTCTCACCTACTTGTAGGTCATCATGAAAAGAGAATTACATGAGTTACTTCATGAGAGGTGCCTGGAACATTCCACCGTTCTTAGTGAGTGTTCGATAAGTGTTATTGTCAGGATTGGCCGTGAGGTGACATTTATCTTGGTACCCGGTGTGGGTCAGGATTCTACCATATCTATACTGGTGGGACCTAACCACTGTTTAGTTCCCTCATTGCTGAGGGGACTCTCCTTGAATGTACATATACTTTATCTGGGACTGTAAAGGCTTTGTATTTTAACACCTTTGTTGAGCCATATTTCATATGCCAATATATGTCCTATTTGGAGAGCAGGAAATATTCTAAATCTGGAATCCTGGCTAAGATTGAAATAACAAGACCATTATTGGACATTCAAATCTAAAACTAGGATTTCTTTAATACATCATCTCCCACAGTTAAAAGTGTCTATTTTGATACATAGTTGCATTTTTAAAAGTAATATGAATCATACAGCCCATACCAGCTTGAATTAAAATTTTTGCAGGAATTTGGTCATTTTGACTTACTCCTGTCCCATGAAGATGCTCAGTCTGTAGACTCCGTCATTCTGGTGTCTAGCTCCGTGTCTAGCTAGGTGACACCACCTTTTGGATGACTATTTACAAGGGACCAGGCGAGGCTACTGTGAAACACACCAGATTCCCTTCTGCAATCTCCCTGTGTCGGTCTGCTGAAGCTGCTCTGCTTCTGGCACTGAGTTTGGACTGGGCATGCCAGGGTCTCCCAGCTCCCTGCCGACCGCACCCAACCCTGCTGGGCCTCGTTTGTTCCAGGTTTTTCTCATTAGCACGACACGGCTGCCCTCCTTAGCTTGTTCACTGTCTATGCCTCCTGGGCTGAGGCATGAGATTCTCAGACTCCACAGGTGACATTTCTGCAGAGTGCCATTTCTCACTCTCTCTACTCATTCACGTTGGGTTACCAGCGCTCGGGAGGATGTACAAGCAGCTGTTCTTTGAGGGGAAACCCCCACAACACTCAACTGAACGTCTTACAATCTGATCACTGCAGGCATCCTTCTGTGAGCTTCCTGTGAAACTCCACTATCCACTGCCTCTCATGCCACCCCCAACCCCATCATTGCTGCAGCCCTGTATGCAGTGGAACTTTCTAGAAGGGTTCTGTGGTGCTCAGTCATAGCCAATGAAAGACAGTTCTTGTCGGTCGCATGGCCTGAGAGAAGGCGAGCTGCTCCACTCACTTACCTCTGAGGTGTGGCAGCTTTTAGTGACCAGGAAGTTCCAAAATGCTCTTAAAACCTGATGTTCATAGCCAATTACCTCTTATTAAGATCTTTCAAATTTCTTATTAAGTTTTGGCTAAAAATTTAAAAATGATTCAATAAGGTCCAAGTCCACCTCATTGCACACATGTGGATTTTCTTGTACATGGACGATGTTGTTCACATTAAAAATTGAACATAAGCCGGGCGTGGTGGCGCACGCCTGTAATCCCAGCACTTTGGGAGGCTGAGGCAGGAGGATCGCGAGTTCAAAGCCAGCCTCAGCAATGGTGAGGCACTTAGCAACTCAGTGAGACCCTGTCTCTAATAAAATACAAAAAAGGGCTGGGGATGTGATCCAGTGGTCGAGTGCCCCTGAGTTCAATCCCCAGTACAAAAAAAAAAAAAAAAAAAAAAAAAAAAAAAAAAAAAAAAAAATTGAACATATTCTAAATAGTTTTTAAACTCTGATTTCTTTAACTTTATTTCAAACAATTTTTCATGTCATGTCATGCCATTAGTATATTAAGCCTCTGTTATTCAAAATAGTTGGGGCAATTAACTGACTGAATTAGATAAAATGTCCCAAACTGTCAATCACAATTCAAATATTAGGTATATGTTATAAATTAACATTGTGGGGAACTGCAGGAAAACAAGATTTGCCATAATTGGACTTCCAAAGCTGACATGCATTAGGGTAGCACACGTTTAACATTGACAAGTTGTAATTCATCTACTTTCCTTATCAACTCACTTCTCCACGCCTGTGCCACAAGTTGGAATTGAAATCAAATGAAACAAACAAAACCAAAACCAAAACCGAACAAAAACAACAAAACAAAACAAACAAAAATAAAACATGGACAGTTCGTAAGTCATAACTAATCCTGGAAGCATTAAGGGGAGTGGGTATGAACGATGCTGTCCAATTGCAACTGGGAAGGTGGGGTCAGTTATCTCAATTTTTCTGTTGAAAAACACTGAGGTCCTAAGAAGCTCAGTAACTTTCCCAGGGACCATCAAGAGGGCTCCCTGAGGACAGGATGACCTTCCTCCTGGACCCCAGGCAGCTGCCCCAACACCTGCAATAGCTGGGCATGCCTGCTCTGGCTTAGATCGTAGATGTTCCCCCAAGGCCTGTGCACTCAAGTCTTGTTGCCCAGCTTGGCAATATGGAGAGGTAGCGGACACTACAAGAGGTAGGGTCTGGGGAGAAGTCTTCTGGTTGTTGGTGGGCCCTGAATGGGTGGTGTGATCCCGGCCCCTTCCTCTTCCTCTCTTGCTTCCTGGCCATGAGGTGCCATGTTTTAAAAACACATATTTCTACAGGTATGAGCCCGGGGCTCCCCGCCAGGATAGGCTGCTCACCTCAGGCCAAGAGCAACAGGGCTGACCACAGACTGATGGCTGTCCGTTCAGTTGCTTGGCTGGAATCTTCCCCCTCTCTCTGGCCCCCACCCAAGAGCCCATCATTTATTTGGGGAGTGGCTGGCTCCCTCTCCTGCTGCCTCCGGAGTCTAACCATGTGGCTTTGGCAGAGCTGCTGCGCTTCCCCTTGACCCCACCCCTGGACCACAGCTGCAGCATCTGCAAGGACTGACTGAAGTAGGACCGAGCAGAAGCCAGACCCTGGCCTCACAGGCCAGAGCTTGGTGTCCTTGTTTCTGGCCAGCCAAGGAAGCTGGCTGCACGGAGAGGGGATGCGGCCATGTGCAGGGAGATTTCTGCTCCTATCAAGGCTGCTCCCAGAGATCCTTGAGGCCAGCTGCAGCTGTGGCCTTGTGCCTTTGACTGTCCAATCTCTCCTGTTGATTCTGAGGCTGTTCAATTTCTTTTATGACTGAGTTTGCCTGATCTGGGTTTCTGATAGTTGAAACTAAAAATGCCAGATGTATGCAAGACGGATTGGTCGGGTAAGATGTCAGCAGTTCATTACTAAATCGCTTCTGGGAGCGCATACCTGCTGGATTTAAACTGAAAAATGGAGCTAAGGATTAGCAGGTGAGGAGGGGGGTCTGAGCACTCCAGGGGGCAGCTGTGTGTGTCCCCTGTGGAGCAGCTTCTGATGGGGGTCACACATGCCAGGGACACTTGGCCCTCTCTACCCATGCAGGTGCACGTTTTCGCTGACCAGAGCCCTCCCTTCTCCAGACGCCACACAGCTCACCGGCCTCTGCACGTTTCCTAGTGTAATAACATCCTTCTTCACTAAGACCTGGTTTAAAATGTGTATTTGATAGTGCACTACAGTGAATCTCCACATCATGTATGACCACAAGATTGGTGGTTATTAGAATAATATTTACTAATAAGAATAGAATAATTAGAATAATTATTAGAATAATAGAATAATTAGAATAATACTAATTAATAATAGAATAATTAGAATAATACTAATAATAATTAGAATAATAGAATATTAGAATAATACTAATTAGAATAATATTTACTCCGTGTATCTATAAATATGCCAGAATATACTCTACGGTCATGTATAACTAAAAAGAAGGGATACATTTTTTTTTTTTTTTAAGCACATATTCTATGTTTCCATTGAATAAGTTTCACAATCACGATAGAAGCCCAGCTGGTGATTCCCGTGAGGGAGAGGCAGAGAAGGATGTGCTAGAAAATGAAAGAAGACGAGGGGGATCAAATGTGCCACCTTAAAAATACCAGTTTAGCAGAAGGATGGCTTTTAGCTGAAGGCAACTGACAGAAAGCACAGGGCGAGCTCCTGGTCTCCCCCATTCACCTAAAAGCAGGCCTGGATTTGTCTTTATAATAGTGACATTCTTTCCATTCCTTAAGATGGTCCCTTCTCCTAGGTAAGGAAGAGGGTGATTTACCTGCACAACCATCTCACTCAGCAAACCTCATGGTCCACACATTTCCTAGTCACCTTTTCACAACTTACCACCCCCAGGAGCCCACCCCTTCTTCCTTTGTGTAGTCACACTGAAGCCAGAATTAAGAGGCAGTCAGTATAGATAGGTAAACCGGGTCAGGATTTACCTATCTAGGAGGCATCAAGGAGGCCAATTTGGGTCTGGGAAGTTGGAGAGAGATTGAAATGTTAATGCCTTCAGAGCCCTTCCTCCCCGCAATCAAGATAACCTGCCCTTGCTTCAACCTGTGGCTGAGGTAACTGACCCAGGGATTGTCCCTCCCTACCGGGAGTAGTTAATTATGCTCCCTTCCTGCCCAGATCACTCCACCTAGGCCCCTCCAGCCCATCTGCTTCTCACCTTTGGGCCAACCCACTGAGCATCTCCTTGGCCTAGTCATCTACGAGGGAAGGAGAGAGCTAAGGGAAGAGAACAGGAGAACAAGGAAGCCTAGGACATATAAAAAGGCAGAACACCCTTGCTTCTGGGGATACCAGGATACCAGCTATGGCCCCCTTCTCCCTCCTGGGAGAAGTCTGTGTTACCCCTTTTAAAATCAACCCTGCTTCATTTGCTTGCCTCGGCGTGCTTCTCCAATGTCTTACTTCAACACGTGAGGGAGCAGGACTTGTCGCCGGTAACTGGTGGTATTGTATTGCCACAATTTATCCACGCGTTAAGATGGCATGTGAGACTCAAATTCCAGTCACCCTCTGAGTTGCCCATTGTGTTAGTTCATCCCTGCTGCTATAACAGAATTCTACAGACTGGTAATTCATGAACAACAGAAATGTACTGCTCACAGTCCTGGGGGCTGGGAAGTCCAGTGTCGATACACTGCCAGATTCAGTGCCTAGGGCCATAGATGACACCATCTCTGTGCCCTCACATAGCCGAAGGGGCAAGATAGGTCCCTTCGACCTCTTTTGTAGTGGTACTAATCTCATTCATAAGGGCAGAGTCCTAATAACTTGATCATGTCCTCAAAGTCCCCATCTCTTAGAACTATCACATTGGGATTGGGTTCTGACATGTGAATTTTGGAGGAAACCAGTGCTCACACCACAGCACTCCCCACTGATTCTTTTCCCTTGGGTATGGACATTGCACACGTAAATAAACTCTGTGTTTTAATTCTGTTCATCTGTCTTTTGTCAACTTAGTTAGCATGTCCCACATACAGTAACATGTCCCACATACAGAAGACAATAGGGGAAAAGTGCCACCCTGCTCTGTACAAGAGCCACAGAAGGGTTTCTAGGTGCTTGATGATCTGGAGTTTTGCTCTGGGAGGTGGATACACAGGGTGCTCATTTAGAGAAAATTCACCGAGCTTTATGCATATGACTTCATGTGTGGTTCACTTCAACAAAAACACAGCGGAAACACGAAAGAAAAATATCAGGGACTTCCAGTTAGGAAAAAGCAATAGTGAAGACAAGAGGCAAAAGAGCACCCACTGCACCAGAAATAGTGAAGATGGTTTGACCAAAGCCAAAGATTTTAACTTGCATTGTTACCACGGAAGAAAAACCATGAAGGGCTCCTCAGAAACCATTTCATTTTCCTGATAAGAAATTGCCCAGAGGAAGCTCTACTGAGGAGACCCTTGAACAATTTTTGTCTTATTTTCTGAATAACATGTACAGCTTGGAAATACAGGCATAGAAATACACCCACAATTTGCATTTCTGTATCCTTTATCCATAAGCTTTACATGTTTGAAGCCTTCCCTTGGGAATTTGAGATGTAAACAGGAGGTAAGATTTCTGTTGTCTAATTTTAGACACTTTTGTATAATAGAGGCAAAAATGTTCTGTTGAGGGTTAAGGTAAAGCAATCATTTTCTAACGGTGAAATTTTAAGTTTCAGTAAGCTAGAATGGGGTTTGGGAGAGAAGGTGGTTGAAGAGCCCTCTGAAGTAAATGGATGTGCCTAGAATTCAGCAAAACTGTAAAAAAAAAAATGTGTACTTTTTACACTTACCAATTACATAATGGCAATTTAAAATGAGTTCATTCATTCCTGAGAACATAAGGAAGACATTAAGCTAGCATCTTTTAGATAGCTGATATAGAAATAGTCTCAGAGCCGGGCGCGGTGGCGCACGCCTGTAATCCCAGCACTTTGGGAGGCTGAGTCAGGAGGATCGCGAGTTCAAAGCCAGCCTCAGCAATGGCGAGGCACTTAGCAACTCAGTGAGACCCTGTCTCTAATAAAATACAAAAAAGGGCTGGGGATGTGGCCCAGTGGTCTAGTGCCGCTGAGTTCAATCCCCAGTACCAAAAAAAAAAAAAAAAAAAAAAAAAAAGAAAAAAGAAATAGTCTCAGGATGTATTTAATCGTTTTTCCTGGGATGTGGGTTCACCGTGACTGTCTTCTCAGACTCCACTACATCAATTAAACCATGTAGGAGCTTCTGTGAATTCAGTTTGACATGACCATAGCCATCTTGGTTGTGACTGCCGTGATTATCCCAGAATGAGCCTCGTTGGTTTTTCCTGCAGCTTCCCAGCAACTATAAGACAAACCTTCTGCAGTGGTACTGTTGCAGGAAGCAGTCTGGTCGAGAGGCAGCAAGCAGCTCTCGGAGAGAACTCCAAACTTTGTTTTACGCGGTTGGGCCCAAAGGAGATCAGACTCCAAATTCTGAGTGCCCATCACCAGGTTTTCACAACACTTGTACGCTATCTAGTGTCATAAATTTTCTAGTCTAAATGTGTTTCTAGAGGGAAGCATGTTTACAGAAGCAGAGTGTGATAAAGGGAAGGACTGGCTGCTCTTACAAGGCCTAGATAAATCTCTAGCCTTGGGCCGTTTAACACTTCAAAGGAGTAGCTAGGTTCCTAGGGAAGTAATCTACTAGAGAGCGGAGGAGGACTCCACCTCTCCCAGGCACTAATTCTCAGGACAGTGTTCCTACTTCCAGGCTTGGCTTTGTCACCCAGTACAGGACCCAGGGCCCCACATTTGGACACTGGCTCCAGGGATGTGCCTGGCCCTCTCATACCTTAAGATAAACCTGGTGCATTCCAGCCAGGATGAAGTCACTTTTGTCCTAACCCATGAACATGCCTCTCCTCCTCACCCAAATTGCAAGGATCCAACAAGTCCTGCTGTTGCCCAGGGCCATGCTTCCAAGGACAATTTCCTCCATAAGTAGTACCCTGTGCAATCCTGACCTGTTCTCTCTTCAGTCTCTTGGCACCTTGGCACCAATCTTTACATACTGTGACCTGGTGGTTCCAGAAGGGAGCAGAAAAGGATCTGCAACTCCAACCCAATCCTTTTTCTTTTTTAAGAACTTTTTCCCTCAGCAGTGTGTGGGGTCCACAAGGCAAGTATGGCCTGTTTAGGAATGTGTCTGTCCCAAGTGGGAGTCAGTGAACAGTGAGTTTTTGACATGATTCTGTTGCTCAGGAGAGAAATTTCCCTTTCAGAAGCCCTTTCCCATGGCATGTATTTAACTGCTCAGTTACAGAAAACTAGAGATCTCCCCTGACACATCAATTTGCTTTCACAAGTGCCTTGTTTCTTGGATGTGTTTTATTTGTTTTCAAATAAGCTGCCTACTTTCCCTTTAAGCTGAGGGGTAACATAGATGAGTGTCCTGCGTGTCCTGTGACCCCTGCCTCCTGAGTTCCTACAGAAACAGGGCCAGGAGGAAGTGCCAAGGGTAAGGAAGGTTTCCACGGGGAGCCTTGGTCCCTCCCTGAGCATTATCTGAAATGCTTCCCAGGCTGCAGTACCTGCAGGGCTCATCGTCACTCTGAGATCCCCCAGCCCAGCCCCCAGCCCTCCTCACCCCCTATCACCCCACACCAGAGCGGCACCAAAAATATGACTCCCAGACTTTCTTTAGCACTGACGGTTAGAGGAGCGTTCACCGTGGCCTTATACACGTGTGGGGGCCGGGAAAGGTATGTCTTATGCAACTCGATTCACACCGATCCTGTCGCTCAGGTGAAGGTCCTCGTGGCCAGGCTTACCCCTCCAAGGCAGGGCAGGGCCGGGGTCTGAGCCCAGGGCCCGTTAGCCTGCTCAGCTCCCGTGTTATCTCCAGCTGTGCAGTGGAGGCCCACGGAGTGGTGTCTCCTTCTGGAACTTGCCAGAGAAGCCATCACCATGTCTGGCTTAAACATCAGGGACTTACTCTCACAGCTCTGGAGAAAGAAGTCTGAGAACAGGTGTGGACGCGGTGGGCTCCTTCCAGGTCGGGGGGAGACTCTGTCCCAGGCCTCTCCCCCAGCTTCTGGGGGCTGATGGTCATCCTTGGCGCCCTTGGCTGGTAGAAGTATCACCCAGATCTCCGTCTCCCCCTGCACAAGGGTGTGTCCAGACACCCCTTCTAAGGACACCAGTTGAAGGACAGACGAAACACCCTGGGACCGCCGTGTAGAAAAGGTGGGGGGATTTTATTAATCAGCTGAAGGGACACATGGGGGGAAGGGATAATCGGCGTGTGTGACGGGAGGAAAAGAAGAAGAAAAAAAAAGGGAAAAGGGGGGGGGAAGGGGCCGGTTTCAGTCTGGAGGGCGCTTAAGTAGTGGACTGGTAGTCTGAGGGACCCCCCAGAGGGACCCCCAGTTCCATAGGCCGCCGGGGGTCAGAAGGCAAGCCCATATGTCGCAATTGGCTCAGTAAGGCACTTGGGGAGTGGTCAGCGGCATGGTCAACCTGAGGCGTGGCCAGCAGTGTGGCCGACCTGGGGTGCTTGGGAGTCTCCAGGTGCCTGGGGGTGTGGCTAGTTGAGCTGCCCGGGAGGCGAGCCTTCCCTGCCCGGAATCCAACACCAGTCCTGGTGGATCAGGGCTTACCCTAATGACCGTGTTTCAACTTGATTACCCCCTGAAGACCCTATCTCTAAATAAGCTTGCATGCTGAGGTTGTGGGTCCATCATATGGACTCCTGGGAGACACAGTTCAACCTGTAAGAGCGTGCTTGCCCCAGGACTCTGAGTCTGTAGGAGGCAGGGTGTGGCTTTGGGGACAATGAGTGACATACAGCAGCAACAGGGACAGCATTCTGTTGCTTGCCTTCCAGAACACAGGGCTACCCACTGTGCCCACAGAGAAAGGACAAACACCCCTGGTATCTGCCAGGGGAGAAGCCCTGCTCCAAAACTCCAAGTTGAAGGCATAATTTGGTTGTGCATTTTAAGGTAGACTGACAGTCACTTAGTAGCACTGGCTTTTATGTTCTCAGGCGACAATGGAGTTATCAAAACCCGCCTTGAGTTCACTTCTGTTTCCAGCTTCTGGGAAGAACATAAAGAAGGGGGGGGTTGACATGATGTACAACACTCGATAGGCATTTGCGGATGTAAACACATTAATCCTCACCGCCGCCCATGAAGTAGACCTCGTGACTGCATTAGTGAGTACTCAGTGCTGCTGAGACAAAGTGCCACAGACTGGTTGGCTTAAATAAGAAAAAATCACTCTCTCACAGTCCTGGAGGCTGGAAGCTCAGGATTCATGGGTCAGCCAGGGCGGGCTCCCTCTGAGGGATCTTAGCCTCTGGAGGTGGCTGGAGTCTTCTCGTTCCTTGGGTTACAGAGTGTCTTTGCAGCCTCTGCCTCCTCTTCTTAGCCATCCTCCTGGGTCTCTGTGTGTCCTGTCTTCTCACGAAGACCTCAGTGCCGGAGTTAGGGCCCACTCAGACCAAACACGACCTAAGGTTTCACATTCACGTACATGGTAAATCCATCAGCACAGACCCTAGGTCCAAACACGACCACGTGCACGGGTCTTTTTTGGAGCACACGATTGAGTTAGCACTCCATCAGTTAGCACGATTGACCTCCATCAGTTAGCACGATTGACCTCCATCAGTTAGCACGATTGACCTCCATCAGTTAGCACGATTTCCCAGGGACACGTTCAGCTCTCAGTGGATCAACCCACTGACGAGGCCAGAGTCTTCATGATCCAGCCACATCCCAAAGTCCCCACTGCTGAGCGTCGTGGCACTGGGGCCTCTGCCTTTAACACATGAGCCTTTGTGGGACATTCCAGATCCGAACCATGATCCAAGCCTGTTTTGTCCAAGTCAGAGCCAATGTCCCTCTTGCTCAATGGTGCAGCGACCCTTGGGCTGCTGGCATCACCTCCCTGCCCCAAGGGGGTCAATCTCGATTCAAGCAGCACGAGATCAAAGTCCCTCCACAGCCAGGTTAGGCTAGCCAGGTGGTCATGACGCCGGGTGCCAATGCATCCTCTGTGGGGGCAAACTCCAGAGGGATTTCGGGTTGGTGAGAGTAGCTGTGCCTGCTTGGCCTGGGCTGCCATATGGGAGCTGAGGTAAGGACTCCGCGAAGTCCCATCGGACCATGACATGAAAGGGACGGGCCCTCTGTCACCAAGGCACTCAGGAAGTAGCCTAGCCATCAGCACTGCTGTTCTGTCACGTGACCAGGACTCGTGTAAAGATGCAGGGCGACTGTGTTTCCTTGCCGGAGAGGGGAAGCTGCTTGAAGGAAGACAACAATAAAGGGAGACTGTTAAATCCAAGAGCCTTTTATTTGTGTGTGATGTTTTGCAAAGGAGGAGAGGAACACGATGAAGGGCAGTACGCGAGACTTGATTTGAAAAATGGCTCACCCAAAGCACGTCTTCCGCGAGTCCTTCTGAACTGCCACAGCGTCCCGTGCTGTCCCAGGGAGGTGGCAAGCCAACTAAGTGTTGCGGGAGTGTCTGATCAGCTTCTCTCTTTTCTGTTTCACATCATAGTAAAGTGAGCAATTTACAAACACCGTATTTCAATTTTTCCTTTCCCAGAGATTCCCAAGACAGCGCCTTTACCACCAGTCGAGAGAGTGGGGGCCTCTGCACCGCTGGCGCACACTTTGATTATCACGAGATAAGATTATTACACTAAATCCTGCTGGCTGTTATAAAGTCATTTATTAACTTCACCTGATGTATAACTGCTATGACTTTTACTTCTCTTTCCCAGGGTGGAGATAATGATCATGACAATCATTACTCTTTTTTTTTAAAAAAAGAATTTAATTGTAGATGGACACAATATCTTTATTTATTTATTTTTATGTGGTGCTGAGGATCAAACCCAGGGCCTCACACGTGGGAGGCAAGCGCTCTACCACTGAGCTTCAATCCCAGCCCCAGCATTGGTACCTTTTAATGAGCTACTCCTGTGTGCCAGGTAACACTCTGAGTACAGCGTATTCTCTAATTCATTTTTTACCCTCTCAGTAGATTTTGAGGAAAGGACTGTAAATATCTTTATTTTATAGACAAGAAAGCAGAGCTGCTAAGAGATTAAGTAATTTATTTAAAGTCTCACAATTTATCGGCACTCTGGGCTCCATATTCCTAACCCACCACTAGGCTGCTTATGGAGAAGAATTTCCAGGATGCAGGGTGACGTTTTTCTTTGCTTCTCACCCAAGCAAGGTAAACTAATCACCAGTGAACTTTTTGAGAGTGTCCACACTGTGCTGGGTTTTCCAGTGTGGCTTGCTGGCCCTGCTTGCCATAGCCACCCACTCGGGGCTTGAGAGCTCACTGCCTGTGCCTTCAGACCCTGCCTCAGACACGTGCAATCGGAAGGATCAACCAGGGAAAGAGGGCAGGTGGACACACGACGGTCGTGTTTGGATCCGAATGTCGCCCAAAGGCTTGTGTGTTGGAGCACTGGTCACAGGGCCACCATGTTTGGAGGTGGACTTTTGGAAAGTGATTGGATCATGAGGGTGCTGACGTCATCAATGGATTAATGCAGGGATGGGTTCATAAGTGAGAGGGAGATGGTGGCAACAGGAGGACGTGGGCCCCTGCGGCACTCCTGGGAGGGTGCATCATCTCGGCGCCTTCCTACTCTCCTCCTGGTCCCGGGCTGCCGTGAGCTGAGAGGCTTTCTCCAGTCTCGCCTTCTGCCAGGACGCCCTGCGTCCTCACAGCCCTGGAGCTGGCCGGCCTGGAGGGCGGCCTCCGAAATCCTCCTCTAAGCTGATTGTCTCAGGTGTTTTGTAACACGCATTAGAAGCTACTGCAGGGATGAGCCTTTTCCCGCTGGAGCACTTGACTTTTTTTTTTTTTTGTGGTACCGGGGATTGAACTCAGGGGCACTCGACCACCGGGTCACATCCCCAGCCCTTTTTTTGTATTTCATTAGAGACAGGGTCTCACTGAATTGCTAAGTGCCTCGCCATTGCTGAGGCTGGCTTTGAACTCGCGATCCTCCTGCCTCAGCCTCCCAAAGTGCTGGGATTACAGGCGTGCGCCACCACGCCCGGCTGAGCACTTGACTTTTTTTTTTTTTTTTTTTTTTTTTTTTTTTTTTTTTTTTGGTACTGGGGATTGAACTCAGGGGCACTCAACCCCTGGGCCATATCCCCAGCCCTTTTTTTGTATTTTATTAGAGACAGGGTCTCACTGAGTTGCTAAGTGCCTCGCCACTGCTGAGGCTGGACTTTGAACTCGCGATCCCCCTGCCTCAGCCTCCCAAGTGCTGGGATTACAGGTGTGCGCCACCGCGCCGGCTGAGCACTTGACTTTTAAAGAGGATGATCAGTGTCTCTCAAATCCGAGGAATGTGTGTGAACTTCCTGTGCTGGTGTGAGGTGGGATGGGGAACAGACACTCGGGAAGTGAAGGCTCCTGTTCCTCCTCCCAACTGTATCGTTTCTTTGCCTGAAAGGACACACTGGAAACTTTCAGAGAGGCTCCTCAGGCATGATAGAGGCTGCTGGAGTCGTACTCTGTTTCCTATTTGAAATGGTGGGGGCTTATAAACCTCTCTTGGGGACTTAGTTGCATCAAAATGGAAACAAGCACATAAAATTCAAACTTGAAAAAAAATGTTCTAGGAACGAAGATTCTGTCTTCAGAGGAATAAAGAGTCCATTTTTACCTTGGAATATGAAATGCAAGGTTCTTCACTCTGCCTCCTAACCTTTGGTTATATATGACCAGAGTTCTATCCGCCAGTAGCCCGGGGCCTTACCTTTTTGCTTTCATTGAAATGTCTGTTAAATCATCAGTAAGCAAGCTCAGTCTTCATGAATTTCTTCCATTGTGGATGGTCTAAAGCTTAGCTTTGTCCAGGAGACTTATTTTCATAGACAGAAAAGCTTAATGATGTAAATGCAATTTCAAAATTATTTTTAAATGCTGAAGGGACGTATTAAATGTTTTAGTCTGTTTAAATTTGTTAGAGCATTTTTTATAACAGACATGTCATTTTACTGATCTTCTGAGGTGTGATGTATTCATTAATTCAGGGCCTCTAACACTCTCCTGCACTATTTTACTATTATATATGGTTGGCAGTAATCATGGTTGATGTATATTTGAGAGATACCATTTATCAGAACTTTCAGGACTTTATATCAGCCCTATTCGCAGACCTGCTCACTCAGCAGTTTCCAAACTAAGCTCTTCTGTGACCGCCTGTCCACGTTCTCCTTAAAACACTGGAGTCACTCGTGAGTGCACTTTACCTCAGCTCTCTCATCACTCAGACACCAAACCCGTGGAGGGCACCCCCGCTCTATGGAGGGCACACCTGCACTGCGGAGGGCACACCCACACTGTGGAGGGCACACCTGCTCTGTGTGGGCACACCTGCTCTGTGTGGGCACACCTGTTCTGTGTGGGCACACCTGTTCTGTGTGGGCACATCTACTCTGTGGAGGGCACACCTGCTCTGTGGAGGGCACATCTACTCTGTGGAGGGCACACCTGCTCTGTGGAGGGCACATCTACTCTGTGTGAGGGCACACCTGCACTGTGGAGGGCACCCCCGCTCTGTGTGAGGGCACCCCCACTCTGTGTGAGGGCACACCCACACTGTGGAGGGCACACCTGCTCTGTGGAGGGCACACCTGCTCTGTGTGGGCACACCTGCTCTGTGTGGGCACACCTGCTCTGTGGAGGGCACACCTGTTCTGTGTGGGCACACCTGCACTACGGAGGGCACACCCACACTGTGGAGGGCATACCTGGTCTGTGTGGGCACACCTGCTCTGTGTGGGCACACCTGTTCTGTGTGGGCACACCTGTTCTGTGTGGGCACATCTACTCTGTGGAGGGCACACCTGCTCTGTGGAGGGCACACCTGCACTGCTGTGGAGGGCACACCCACACTGTGGAGGGCATACCTGGTCTGTGTGGGCACACCTGCTCTGTGGAGGGCACACCTGTTCTGTGTGGGCACACCCGCTCTATGGAGGGCACACCTCTATGGAGGGCACACCTGCACTGCGGAGGGCACACCCACACTGTGGAGGGCACACCTGGTCTGTGTGGGCACACCTGGTCTGTGTGGGCACACCTGTTCTGTGTGGGCACACCTGTTCTGTGTGGGCACATCTACTCTGTGGAGGGCACACCTGCTCTGTGGAGGGCACATTCTACTCTGTGGAGGGCACACCTGCTCTGTGGAGGGCACATCTACTCTGTGAGGAAGGCACCGGGAACAAGGAAGCACACTCATTCACTTGCTGTTCTCACGCTGACTGGCTCCCGAGCCTCTGCTCATAGCATTAATTCATCCCAAACCCCAGCAGCTCACTGAGCTTCTGACTGCTTGTTACCACTGCTGACCCCAGACACTACCTCTGCTGATCCAACAGCCTCCTGTGATTGGCACACGTAGGAGCATTTGCAGTGAAGCCACCCTCTGCCACCTCCAGCTGAGGCTGTCAAGTGCACACACGGAAGCTAGTGGCTGGGTTCACACTTCTTGCAACCAGATTACTAAAATCAGGAGTCTATGCTATTATGAAATTGCTAGACTTTCAAACCCACGAACAGAGTATAGAGCCTACCCATATCTTACACCATCCTTGTGAGGATTAATGACAATAAGCTCTACTTGTTTATGACCAATTGTCTAAAGCCACTCTGAAGTCACGGAGCACTAGCATGGTGCCACTTGTACCAAAACACTGTGAACTCCTACAGGAGCTGCCACCCCAGCAGTTGCCTATGTATTGCCACAAACCCACACTCTGAACAAATTCACAGATGGACTGTATTTTAAACTCGTGAAGTACAAAGAGTATGTCCTTCAGTAGTGACATGAGGCGGTGGCTAGCCAGCCCCTGGCCCTGGTCGGGAACCACGGCAGGTGGCTCTTCCCAGGTGCTAGTTGGTGTGTGAACACTGGCTGAGGGCAGCCCACTGCTTCCAAGTTGTCCTCCATGTCCTGCTGTCCTGTGCCCTGGTTTCAATCCTGGGAATCACCTGGACAGAGAGAGCTGAGCCACCCCTGGGGCTCCTGGAGTCACCCGAGTGCTCCTCTGAGCTGGGTTAATTTTTAGCTCAACGCCCAGGGCAGAGGTAAGTGGCACAAAGGGAAGTGTCCAGGTCTTTGGACTGGCAGGAATTTCTGCTTTCCATTCTTCCCTCTTGACTTTAGTGACCCTTTTAGCTCCCATTATGCAAAACAGAGGCAACATGCCCGCTTCACAAAGCAGGAGACCCTGGGGAGGGCATTCCAGGCCTTTCTAGATCATGCTGGCATCTCATCCCAGGAGGGAGGTTTTTTGGAGAGAATATATTAAAAAAAAAAAAAAGAAAGAAAGAAAGAAAGAAAAAGAACTCAAATTTAAAAACATTTTTAAAAGTTTTTTTTTTTTAAATAATTAAGTTTCTTATGGGGGAAAACATCATGGAGGTCTTTCTTAGTGCAATTAGGTCATCAGAAACCCCCTTTTCTTTCTTTGATAAATCCTATGGTGAACCCAATATGCCTTTTGGGAGTGTGGAAATGATTTCAAGCTTCCTATATCCCAGGTAAGAAGCAGGTGAAGACCGGATAGACTGCCTGCTATATAAAATGAATGCTAAAGAAACAAATGTCTTTGAAATTATATCTAAAGAAACAGTTGTGTATAAAGCTCCTCTACAGTGTAAATGATGAGAACTCACATTCTGAAATCTGGTGCCCACTAATTTTGGTGGTGGCAGTGGCCCCTAGTGGCCTGAGGCTTAAGAGCGTCAGTGTTCAGGAAACGACCTTTCTCTCAGCATGGCTGAGGCTGGAGCAGACACCTCCGCTTCCAAACAGGCAAAAGAAATGTGTGAAGCAGCAACAGCGGAGCGGACTCACTGTGCCTGGGCTTTTCACGTGGATCTTACCACTGTCCCCCCATTTACAAAGTGAACAAGATCGCCAAGCCTGCGGGTGCTGAGAAAGGCGGGCTAAGGCTCCCTCTTCTGGTCAGACGCAGCAGTGTGCAGCCCTGCCTTGGGGTGTGGGGCGCAGGCGTGGGGATAGAACGCTTCTGCCTTCTTGGTCTTCACTGGGCCAGCGGGAAAAGTGGGTAAAGCTCGGATTTCTCCCTCTGTGTGTCTCAGGACACCAGGAACATCTTTGGTTCCATTCCCCATCTTGGTAATATGGAAACATTTTATTATTTGAAGCAGTTTATGAACCTGGATTTCGGATAGCTGTTTGCGTACCTGTATTTACTTAAAAGTCACCCAGCAATGGGTTACTGTCCCTCAGTGAGAGAGGCCAGTGAGGTACCCACTGTGTACACACAATTTAAAGGGTGCTGAAAACTCAGTTATCAAGATAACTAACACTTTTATAAAACATTTTTAAAAATAAAAATTAACAAAAAATATACGTGATAGGCAAAATATCAGTCCTTGAAGTAAGGGCAGCATCAGCAGCTCTGGTTTTCCTGTCTGCCGGCATCTCAGTGGCTGGGCACTGCCCAGTCTTCTCTGTAGGTTCTTGGAGTGGCCGGCCTCTGTGCTGGGCACCTGGGTTTCAAGCAGGCACTGCTGCTTACGTGGTGCCCGACATGTGGCAAAGCTCACGACTTACCTCCCATCACTGTGAGTCCTGAGCACGGATAACCATTCCCGGCTGGACAGACAGATGGACCAGGAAGGAGAGGACAGGTGTGCAGCGTGAGGACCCAACCACTGGTGTTGGCTTTGAGATGCGGGAAGGGCACTGAGCCAGGAAGAGGCTGGGAATGGCCACGAGATGCAACCAGTGGGAAAACGGGGTGCCTGGTCCCACAACTTGGAAGAACGGGATTCACCTACACCCTAAGGAAGCTAAGAAACAGACCCTTCCTGAGAGCTGACAGAATGGGGTGCAGTCTTGCCCACACCCTGGTGTTAGCTTGAAAAGACCCATGTTGGTCTTCTGACCTACAAATCTGCAAGGTGGTGCATTTGCATTGTTTAAGCCTCTAAGTTTGTGGTCATTTTATGGTAGCAAAAGAAAATGAATACAGCTACCAGATGGTAGTGGATGGGCAGTGCTCAGAGCATGTCATCTGTGGTTTGGCAATGCCAATCTGTCCCTCAGGGAGCCCAGGGAGGTACATAGATATACTGCCTGGCATGACCTGGCATCAGGGCATCAGGCTATCCGGGTTATTAATATGGCATGTTTTTATGCCATTCCTAAATATATTTGGAGAAGATTTTCCCTACGTGTGTCCATTGTACATATTGTTCTTGATTCAGTATTTCCATCAAGATGTCTCATTATGTATCTCAAACTTAAGATATCCAAAATAGAACTCATTATCCTGCATTTAAAAATCCTGTTAGGCTCTTCTTGTTCACCCCCATCTCTACCTTGCCCTCCCCTCTCTCTTTCTATCATTTGATGGGGGATCCAGTTGTTTTACCAAAAATGCCTACCAAAGGGCAAGACAGACAGTTGGATGTAGCCTATCCAAAGGGAAATATTGAAAGGCAGCAAATAAAGTTAGCACAGAAATGAATGCTAGTTTGTCCATGAAAATTGGTTAGTAGGTCTCTGATGGAGCCCTAAGATCCCAGCATAGCCACAGAGAACGCAGAGTCACATTCATCACAAGACCCATTAGATGCACAAGATTGTCACAAACTGGAGGTTGAGCACAGAGCTCCTGCTGCAGCCCAAGTGCAGAAACCCCAAGCTTATTCTTCTACAATGTGGCCAGTAATGTCCTTGACCCCATCTATGAAGATGTTTAGTTTCTAAAACCCCCTTGCAGTCAGGGTAACTGCTGGTTGAGAGACACAGACAGACAAGCTGTGGGTGAGGAATTTCTTCCTGCATCTCCCTGGCTGGGGCCATCTTGTGTCTCAGAGATGATGGAGTAGGAAGACAGAAAGAGTCTGGGTCCATACAGGTGACTCTGCAATTGTCTTTGCAATTGTCAACCTTTAAATTCCTTGTTTGGTGAGGAAAATAATGTGACTCATTTATGTTGCTCTTTTTAAAAAAAGTTTCTGTTACTTGTGGCTGAACATAATTCTAACTGGCAAAATATCCCTATAATAAATGCCATGATACTTTCCTACTAATAGGACTCAAACCCTCTACAGACCATATCAAGTTTTGTATGGTTCCCCAACTTTTTGATTGCAGCCCATATAGGTAGAATAAAAGACCATAAGTCCCACTTGCTGCATTTACTGGTCAGGAAGATCAGTACATTGTGGTTGCCTTCCTAACGTCCATTTCACCTCCCCATGACTTAGGAATCGTGTCATTTAGCTCACCTAGATCCAAACATAGCTCTCGTGGTGGATACTAACTGCCTGGCCGCGAGTTCAGGGGTCGACAGGAATCAGTGCCTCAACTAGTCGTGCGATGTGGTATCCTGGATGCTGTGGCTCAGGAGCGGGCAGGGCTGCACTGGGCAGTGAGAATGAAGCTCTGATGGTGGTAAGGGGATGCCCTTGACCTCCCCGTGTGGATGGGGAGCAGGTGCCTCTGGTTGCTGCTGGCAGCTGTCTCTCAGGCAAGGAAGTACCTGACCTGGGATCATGCCGAAGTGGGCAGATGGGGAGAACACTGGTCACGTGGGCTTGGACGCCTGGACTGTACCACGCTCGAGGCCTGATCGACCCCTGGGATCTTGGTTATCGGAACCAAGAATCTCCCTTCACTAAGGCTTTGATTTGGACTTGGAGTTATTCACACTCAAAAGCTTCCTACCAGACATACTGTATAAGCAAATTTGGGGGAACTTCTGGGTACATCTGCTTAAGCAATTAGAATATGAAGCATCCATAGTTGAACTTTAACACAATCTTGTATTAAAGGTTTGTTATTAGAAAATATATAGGACAAGAGTGCTACTAATTAAAATATACATTGGGTGGGGTAGAGCGAGCACTTATCTGATGTGCATGAGGCCCTGGATTTGATTCCCCGCACGGCAAAAAAATAAAATAAAAAACACACATTGCCACTAACAAAGGGCTATGATAACCTTTATTAAAAGAGTTACAAATAATAACAGACTAAACAAGAATGAAGAAAAATAGATATCCTCTATAATTAAAAAGGAAGAAATGAAGCAATTAAAATATTAATTGCAAAACACATAAAAATATTTTTTTCTGAAAATGGGTATTTCAGAATTTGAATCTAGCTTCCATAGTGAGGCAGTTGCCAAGGTAGATCTCTGAAATAAGGATTCAGCACACAGCGATGTTCTACTTTTAGCTCCCACATCCTTTTGTTTTGTGACCCTTAGTAACTCCCGCTGAGGTTCATCAAAGTAAAACCCTACAGAATCGAACCCAATGTGCTCATGAAACGTGAGGATGAAGGTTGCATCTTTGGGTCACTTAAAGGTCCCAACACTGGAACCTCGTCATAGGTAACCGGCTGTAGCTCCACCTCTTGAGGACGAGACCTTTCTAGGATAACCTAATTAGTGTTTTCTCTGCTAGCAGTGCCTCCCTGTCCCAGAGGACTGAGAGTCTTTCCCTCCTAGTGTAAGGACTATCTCCAACTGCCTTCCAGCCATCGCCTGCCCAGCTCCCCGGGGGCCCTCCATGTTGTGCCATGTGGCGTTTGTCTGCCACAGGGCTCGGGGTCTGAGTCTCCACAGGGCGGGGAGCGTCAGTGTGGTAGAGCTCGTGTTCTCGCAACACACCTCCTTGTCCCCATTTTTATTCCAAATTCACTACTGCACGGGTCCCTGCCACGTAAGACTCTGAGGCGTTTCTCTGAAAACCCACGTTTCTGAGGGCATCTCCCTTTCTCATCCCGGTTCTTCATGGGTCTCTGCGCCTGGCTCTGCTCCCTGCAGTCTGCAGTTGTGGGAGGAACCACAGGCTTCACTTGATTCCGACCTGCAGGAAACAGCTTCTGGATCACACGCTACCTGGCCGTCTCCCTTCGTCAGGGAGAGATCATGGTCGACAGCACCTGGACTTTAGCTGCCAGGGAGCCCTCTCTGCTCTGGGAAATGAAGATGCAGCAAGGGACAAGGAACGACCCGCTCGAGGAAAGAGTCTTTCAGATTTTAAGGACATTATTATTTCCTCTCACTACTTTTTTCTCTCAAAATAATTCTGTTTTTGTGTGTGTGTGTGTGTGTGTGTGTGTGTGTGTGTGTGTGTGAGCTTTTCACTTACTATGAGGAGGCAGGGGAGTACATGTAGTCTTGAGAAGCTCCCTGGAGAGTTTCCATTCTAAGATGCTGGAATAGAAAACACCTTTGCTTCCTCTTGGGCACTCCTCCTCTTGCACTAGGGATGGGAAGCGGTCAGCAGAGCTAAAGGGCCAGGACATGGAGGAGACAGCTATTGGGCTGTGGGGTAGAGAACAGTCTGGGAATGGCGAACAGCCTTGCCACCAGGAGGTCGAAGCCAGAGCAACCAACACTGCTTTGTTTAACAGCCAGATGCTGGCGATGACCTTGACGGGGGCCAGAATCACACGCATCTCACTGTTCAGGGGACTGTTGGGCTGCTGGTGGGAGGATGAGCCAGCTTTGCACCTTCTCACGCGGAGCCTTCTCCAGTAACAACCAAGAGAGCCAAACAAGGCAAAGGGTGGGTAAAGAAAGAGAAGCCTCAAGCTCTGGCCTTGGCCTCCAGCAACTGTGCAGGGTGGGGAGAGAACCCCGTGGGGCCTCGAGCTCTGCAGGGGCTGAGGCCACCGTGTTGAGTGCAAGCCTTCCCTCCGCTAAGCAGCTCTCTGCACCTAGACACTGTGCATGCCCTGTGTTCACACTGAACCCACAACTGGTTCATAATCCTGTTCCAGATTCTCATTTGTGCTTTTTCATGTCTACCAAGGAAGTAGGCAATTCAGAGTTGCCAAAAATATTAAGACCATTGAATGGGTCCTTCCTCCTTTTTAAAATTTCTGTTACCTATGAGTTTGGCATAGAATACTGTGCATGTGAAATATGCATTTAAGGAACAGCTGTCACTTTGTCATTTGCTTTCTTCATGTGTCAATGTATTTTTTTCTTTTTTGAAAAGTTAAAAAAATTAAAGCATTCAATTTATTTTTTAGGTCTGTTAAAGTCAAACGATGGGTACAATGTACACTCAGAAGTGCCTGAACACAGCGACGGGCCTGCCTTAGCTCCCTCAGTTCCACAGCCCACAGCGCACCTTCAGGGGAATTAGGAAAAGGCATTCCTTTCTCAGTGCAAAACATTTCTTACACTATTTTCCTTGACAGTAATAATTTAAAATATAAAATCACTCTGTGTATTATATACAAGTGAAATTTATTGAACTGCCCTATTTCAAAATAAAAAAGATTACATTGAATTAATTAGGAAGCCAATTTCTAATAAGAACTCAACTAAATAGGAACTTAAATAATTTGCTTGATGCATTGCTCCCCCATTTTTATGGTACCAGGAATTGAACCCAGGGGTGCTAAACCACAGAGCCACATGCCCATTCCTTTTTATTTTATTTTTTACTTTTTTGGTTTTGAATCTTTAATGAGAAAAAAAAAAAAAAAGATATACTGTAGAGCTCAAAAACACTGTGGTCAGTGTGTCATGGGGTCGAGGGCTGGACTACACACTGCAGAACTAGCAAACAGAATATATGTTAACAAAAATACACACGGTCACAAAGAGTAAACCTGGTGCCTGCCACAGCAAAGCCTCGGTCTCCTCATCATTCACCAGCACATTGGGATCCCGCGGTTGATGGGGAACACACAGCCAGACTCTGGGCATTGAGGTGCCCTCCAGCACGTCCACCTCCAGCAGCACATGGTGCATGTTTCTCAGGAATGTCCCGTCGTTCACGTGGCCCTCAATGGGCTCTTTTGGCACCTCCACCAGGTGCGAGGCGTCAGCCGCCTCCAGAAGCATTGCCCACTCCACCTTGGGTATCATGGGCACCACAAAGTCAGGATTGGACTCCATGGGGTTGATTTGGACTTTGGTGGCCTGGAGGTGCTGGGGAAGCCATGAGGCCCCACCCCCCCAACACATGTGAGCTCAGTAGATTGTAGGTGAGCAGCTTGATGTTTCCACGCCTTTAGTTTTCAGAATCTCACTATTGAAGGGCAAAACTCACACCAGAGACAACCGTGCAGCCAAGACCAGCCTTTATGGTTGGTCAGAGGTAGAAGAAGTACGGGGAGAGAGGAGTTGGGGAGAGGGGAGTGTGCGAGCTCTGAATGGAAGGTGGGTGCCTGGTTGTGCCTGCTGTGGTCTCTGGAGTTATCAGCTAAGGCAGCTGCCATCTGGCTGGAGGTGGTGAGTCTGGAGTTGTTGCAGTGGCTGCCTCCTCTCAGCAGGGATGAGCTATTGAGACTGAGCTCCGGGCAGGTAGGAGCTTAAGTAGGGATTTCAGGTAGGAGGCGTACCAGAGCAACCTTTAACGCTATTGACTCTTTGCCTCAGGCAACAGGACAACCTTTCAGCCTATTGGCTCCTGCCCAAGGAACAGAGCGACCTTTAAGTCCATTGGCTCCTGCCTGGGGAACAGAATGACCTTTAATCCTATTGGCTTCTGCCCAGGGAAAATGAAACAAGGTTTCTTGGGGCAGGGGGGTTGGCTTATCCGCCCAAGACCATCTATCAACTCGGTTGCCGAGAGGCTGGTCTAGAACTGGGGATCCTCCTGCCTCAGCCTCCTGAGCTGCTGGGATTACAGGCACAAGGCTTTCTTCCCTCTTGTTTGGCACTTCACGGACTCTATTGATTGCAGTGGATGAGGAAGTAGGCGGTAGTGTGAGCTCCTTCTTCACTAGGTGCTGACTGCCACGTATTCTAGTCAGAATCTCCTCACTGTGACCAAAAGACCCAACAAGAACAACAGAGAGGAGGGAACATTTATTTCACCTCACAGGTTCAGGGGTCTCAGTCCGTAGATGGCTGACTCCATTGTTCTAGGCCAAAAGTGAGACAGAACATCATGGCAGAGGGTGTGGAGGAGGAAGGCAGCCCAGGACTGGCACTCAGGAAGCAGAGAGAGTTCTCCTCACCAGGCGTGAACCACAAACGCCACAGCAATCCTCAGTGGCCCACCTCCTCAGCACTCCCCACCTGCCTGCAGTGACCACCCAGTCAATCTATTCAGGTGTGTTGGTCCACTGACTAGAGCCAGGCTTTCACCACCCACTCATTGTCCTCTAAGCCTTCTTGCATTGCCTCCCACCCGAGCTCTTGGGGAAACCTCACATCCAGACTAGTGAAACTCCATCCTCTGCCGTCTGTCCCCTTCCTCTGACATCCCACTTGTCTCTAAGAAAGAACTCATTCAATAACACATTTCCCCTCATTTTCTTCTGTGTTAGCTGTATTACCTGTTTTCTGAACCCAAGTTTTATTAACTAACATCAGGAAATGTGTTATATTAAAAATAGTATTACATAAGGAGCAGGAAGATGGCCGACAGGAGGGAAGTGCTCTCTGGACGCAGCTGCTGAAGGACGCGGAGTGGGAAGTTTGAGCGCGTTGCTGGCGGTTCTATTGCAACTGAAAGGGAGCTGAGACATTCCTGCACCTCTGGACAGCAAAATACAAGGTTCTACAGGACCACAACAAGCAGAGGCAGAGTCGCAGCGGTCCACAGCCCGAAGCAGCGCTGTCTGTGCTGCAGGCGCAGGGGCCGATACCATCTCGGCAAGGAGACGATCCACCCAGTGGCTTTGAAACCGATCGGGGAGGAGGGATAAAAAGAGGCCTAGAGGCGTGGGCGGTGTCCACGTGGAACTCTTTTGCACTGCTTGCCAAGCCGATCCCGCACGCTCTGGAGTGACACAAGGGTCTGCGGCGCTGCTGTTGAATGGGAGGAGACCGCCGCCATCTTTGAGAAGTGCAGTGGCTGACCCAGACAAAGGGGAAAAGACGGAGGAGACAACAGCTGCAGACATCCAGGGAGCCCCAGCACCCTGAAGGCAGCGCACACCTGGGTGAGACTCGGGTAACCAGCAGGGGAGGGCGTGTCTGAGGCCAGCCCAGTGGCCACAAGAAGCTACAACTGTGGGTGGGCGTGGGGAAAGGGTGCCTTCTGGAGGGTCCCCTTCCCGGTGCCATTCATCTGTTGACACACAACCGCCCTGAGCCAATCTTTCCCCTGAGCCATTCAGCCGCTGGCCTAGGGTGCAGACTTGACTTCACTAACAGGGTCGCAGACTATCTGGACGTGGTTCAATGCAGTTGGCTTAAACTGGAAAGGGAAAAGAGAGGGGGGCTTCCCAGGGCCCGTTTTGTTTGAGACTTGGGGTTTGACGTTTTTTTTTTTTTTTTTTTTTTGGTTGGTCTGCTTGTGTTATTGGTTTTTGGGGTTTTTTGTTAGATTGTTTGTTGTTCTTTTTCTTTTTTTGGCTTTGTTCTGTTTTGCTTTTTTTTTGCATTGATTGTCAGTGTGTTTGATTGTTTGCTTCTGCTCCTTTTCTCATTCCTTCTTTTCTTCCTTCTCACTTTGGCATCTCTTCTTCCTCCTTCATCTTTCATATTTGCACCCTGCCAGTGCATACTAAACAGAGGCAAAAACAAGCTTTATGCAGAATTTGGGATTTCTAGAAACGGCGCAATTGAACTGGATAGCAAAGAGGTGTTATATATAGTTTACTCTCCATTTTCTTGATTCTCTCTCTCCTCTCTCTTACACCAATTTCTACTCTTTTGTCATTTTTTTCTTCTTTTCCATCTTACTTTATATATAAATGGGTCTCTCCACCTAAGTGTCAACTCCATTCTCTATCTTCTCTCTTCTACTGATACTAAACCACTTCCAGTAAACCACGTCAATAGAACTCTCCTTTCATACTTTCCAAGAAAGAACAATTCAAGACACTTCCTTCTTCTTAAACATAATACCTCTGTATCGAATACTTGAAGCTATAAAACCCCATCAGAAGCGTACAGAGTAAATTGGAAATAATATCTGGGTTAACAAAATCTGTACATGGTGATCAAAATTGAATTTGCTGAATAGAAAGTGTTAGGTTTTAAAGTGTAAAGGAATTATAAGGGGAGCTGATAGCTTTGTACTACAGGAACAACATAAGGCATTAAGGTAAAATCGAAACAGTCAAGGTCCCACAGTGCAGGAAGAAAAGACACACAAGCAGCATGAAAAAACAAGGGAAGAAAGTGACACAATCAAATCAAGATACCTCATCAGTAGATTTCATGGCAAACACAGTTGGTCAAATGCCAGAGATGGAATTTAGAAATTACATATGCCAAATGTTTAGGGAACTTAAGAATGAACTAAAAAATGAGATGAGTGAGCAAGTACAGGAGGCAAAAGATCATTTTGACAAAGAACTCCAAAAACAAATACAGGAAGTAAAAGATTACTTCAATAGGGAAATAGAGGCTCTAAAGAGAAACCAAATAGAAATTCCAGAAATGAAAGAAGCAATAAACCAAAATAAAAGTTCAATTGAAAGCATCTCCAACAGAGTAGACCACTTGGAGGAAAGAACCTCAGACAATGAAGACAAAATATATGGCCTAGAGAAGAATTTAGACCATACAGCAAAACTCGTTGGAAATCAAGAACATAACATCCAAGAATTATGGGACAGCATAAAAAGACCAAACTTAAGAGTGATTGGCGTAGAGGAAGGGGCAGAGTTTCAAGCCAAAGGAATGAGTAATTTATTTAACGAAATAATTACAGAAAATTTTCCAAACTTGAGGAATGAATGGGAAAACCAAGTTCAAGAGGCATACCGAACACCAAACAAAATCTCAACAGATCCACACCAAGACACATTATAATGAAAATGCCTAATATTCTGAGCAAGGAGAGAATACTAAAAGCTGCAAGAGAAAAGAAGCAGATCACATATAGGGGGAAACCAATCAGACTATGTTCAGATTTTTCAACCCAGACCTTAAAAGCAAGAAGATCCTGGAATAGCATATTTCAAGCTCTGAAAGAAAAGGGATGTCAACCAAGAATCTTATATCCACCAAAATTGAGCTTTAGATTCGAAGATGAAATAAAAACCTTCCACAACAAGCAAAAGTTAAAAGATTTCACAACTCGAAAGCCAGCACTTCTGAACATCCTGGGCAACATTTTTCATGAAGAAGAAGAGAAAGATGATAATGAAAATCAACAAAGGGAGATATTAAACTAAAGGAAATACCAACCAGAAGAGAAACCAAATCAAGCTAAAGACCATAATTCAAATAAAAATGGATGGGAATAAAAATCACATCTCAATAATAACCCTGAATGTTAATGGCCTAAACTCGCCAATCAAAAGACACAGATTATCAGAATGGATTAAAAGAAACGACCCAACAATTTGCTGTCTCCAAGAAACACACCTCATAGAAAAAGACATCAACAGACTGAAAGTGAAAGGCTGGGAAAAGTCTTATCACTCACATGGCCGGCGGAAGCAAGCAGGGGTTTCCATTCTCATATCAAATAAGGTAGACTTCAAACCAAAACTAATCAAGAGGGACAAAGATGGATATTTCTTATTACTTAAGGGAACCATTCATCAACAGGATATAACAATCATAAATCTATATGCACCAAATAATGGAGCACCTACATTCATCAAACAAACTCTTCTCAAGTTCAAGAGTAAAATAGACCACAACACAGTTATTCTAGGGGACTTCAACACACCTCTCTCACCAATGGATAGATCATCCAAACAAAAGCTAAACAAAGAAACTTTAAGCCTCCTTAAAACAATTAACAATTTAGACCTAACGGACATATATAGAATATTTCATCCCTCAGTAAACGAATACACATTTTTCTCAGCAGCACATGGCTCCTTCTCCAAAATAGACCATATATTATGTCACAAGGCAACTCTCAGCAAATATAAAAAAATAGAGATACTACCCTGCATGCTATCGGACCATAAAGGGATGAAATTGGAAATCAATGACAAAACAAGGAATAAGAAAAACTACTCCATCAACTGGAAGCTAAACAACATGCTACTGAATGAACAAGGGGTTGAAGAAGACATCAAAGAGGAGATCAAAAAATTCCTAGAGGTAAATGAGAACACAGATACTTCATATAGAAATCTCTGGGACACTATGAAGGCAGTAGTAAGAGGAAAATTCATTGCACTGAGTTCATTCCTTAAGAGGAAAAAAACCAACAAATAAATGACTTAACATCACACCTCAAAGCATTAGAAAAAGAAGAACAGACCAACACCAAGAGCAGTAGAAGACAGGAAATAATTAAAATCAGAGCAGAAATTAATGAAATTGAGACTAAGGAAACCATTCAAAGAATTGACAAAACTAAAAGTTGGTTCTTTGAAAAAATAAACAAAATTGACAGACCCTTAGCGATGCTAACGAAAAGAAGAAGAGAAAAAACTCAAATTACTAACATTCGTGATGAAAAAGGGAATATCACAACAAACACCTCAGATATACAGAATATAATTAGAAATTACTTTGAAAACTTGTACTCTAATAAAATAGAAAATACTGAATGCATTGACAGATTTCTAGAGTCATATGATTTGCCTAAACTGGATGTGGAGGCTATACACAATTTAAACAGATCAATTACAAGCAAAGAAATAGAAGATGTCATCAAAAAGCTACCAACAAGAAAAAGTCCAGGACCTGATGGGTTTACAGCCGAGTTCTATAAGACTTTCAAAGAAGAACTAATGCCAATGCTCTTCAAACTATTCCAAGAAATGGAAAAAGAGGGAGCTCTTCCAGACTCTTTCTATGAGGCCAATATCACATTAATTCCAAAGCCAGGCAAAGACACACCCAAAAAAGAAAACATCAGGCCCATATCTTTAATGAACATAGATGCAAAAATCCTCAACAAAATCCTGGCAAATCGGATACAAAAATATATAAAAAAGATAGTGCACCATGATCAAGTGGGGTTTATCCCAGGGATGCAAGGCTGGTTCAACATTCGGAAATCAATAAACATAATACACCACATCAATAGACTTAAAGACAAAAATCATATGATCATCTCAATAGACGCAGAAAAAGCATTTGACAAAATACAACACCCTTTTATGTTCAAAACACTGGAAAAACTAGGAATATCAGGAACATATCTCAACATTATAAAAGCTATATATGCAAGGCCCCGAGCTAACATTATCTTAAATGGAGAAAAATTGAAAGCATTCCCTCTAAAAACTGGAACAAGACAGGGATGCCCACTTTCACCACTGCTATTTAACATAGTACTGGAAACTCTGGCCAGAGCAATTAGACAGACGAAAGAAATTAAAGGGATCCAGATAGGAAAAGAAGAGCTCAAATTAGCACTATTTGCTGATGACATGATAATCTTCCTAGAAGACCCAAAAAACTCTACCAGAAAACTTTTACAACTAGTAAATGAATTTGGCAAAGTTGCAGGATACAAAATCAACACACATAAGTCAAAGGCATTTTTGTACATCAGCAACAAAGACTCTGAAAGGGAAATGACGAAAACTACCCCATTTACAATAGCATCAAAAAAAATAAAATACCTGGGAATCAACCTAACGAAAGAGGTGAAAGACCTCTATAACGAAAATTATAGAACACTAAAGAAAGAATTATAGATGAACTCAGAAGATGGAAAGACCTACCTTGCTCTTGGATAGGTAGAATTAATATTGTCAAAATGTCCATACTACCAAAAGCATTATACAGATTTAATGCAATTCCAATCAAAATCCCAACGTCATTCTTCAAAGAAATAGAAATAGCAATCATGAAATTCATCTGGAAAAATAAGAGACCCAGAATAGCCAAAGCAATCCTGAGCAAGAAAAGTGAAGCAGGGGGCATCACCATACCGGACCTTAAATTATACTATAGAGCAATAGTAACAAAAACAGCATGGTATTGGCACCAAAACAGACTGGTGGACCAATGGTACAGAATTGAGGACACAGTAACTAATACATATAATTTCAGCTATCTTATATTAGACAAAGGTGCCAAAAATGTACAGTGGAGAAAGGATAGCCTCTTCAACAAATGGTGCTGGGAAAACTGGAAATCCATATGCAGCAAATTGAAATTAAATCCTTATCTCTCACCATGCACAAAACTCAATTCAAAGTGGATCAAGGACCTAGGAATTAGACCAGAGACAATACGCCTAATAGAAGAAAAAGTAAGCTCCAATTTCCAACATGTCGGATTAGGCCCCAAGTTTCTTAATAAGAATCCTGTAGTGCAAGAATTATTACCAAGAATTAATGAATGGGATAGATTTAAACTAAAAAGCTCCTTCTCAGCAAAAGAAACAATCAGTGAGGTGAATAGAGAGCCAACTAATTGGGAACAAATATTTAGTACATGCACATCAGACACAGCACTAATTTCTAGAATATATAAAGAGCTCAAAAAACTTTACACCAAAAAAACAAATAACCCAATCAATAAATGGGCTAAGGAATTGAGAAGACACCTCTCAGAAGAAGATACATGATTAATTAACAAATACATGAAAAAATGTTCAACATCGCTGGCAATTAGAGAAATGCAAATCAAAACTACTCTAAGATTTCACTTCACTCCAGTCAGAATGGCAGCTGTCAAGAACACAAGCAACAATAAATGTTGGAGAGGATGTGGGGAAAAAGGCACACTCATACATTGCTGGTGGGACTGCAAAATGGTGCAACCATTATGGAAAGCAGTATGGAGATTTCTTGGAAAACTGGGAATGGAGCCACCCTATGACCCAGCCATCCCACTCCTGGGTCTATTCCCAAAGGACTTAAAAACAGCATATTACAGTGACACAGCTATCTCAATGTTTGTAGCTGCGCAATTCACAATAGCTAGGTTGTGGAACCAACCTAGATGTCCCTCAGTAAATGAGTGGATTAAGAAAATGTGGTATATACGCACAATGGAATTATACTCAGCAATAAAAGAAAATAAATTAATGGCATTTGCAGGTAAATGGATGAAGTTGGAAGACATAATGCTAAGTGAAGTTAGTCAGTCTCAAAAATCCAAGTACCAAATGTTTTCTCTGAGGAGAGTTCATAGTATTGAAGGAGGCTAGTTCATAGTATTGTTGGATGGGGGGGGGTACATAGGAGGACTAGAGGAACACTAGAATGGTCAAAGGGAAGGAAGGGTAAGGGGGGGAGCAAGGGGGGAGGGAGGGGGAGAAAAGGAAAAAAAAAGAAAAGAAAAGGTGGTTGAATGAGACGGATTTCATTTTCCTAAATGCATGATTGAAGACCTGAATTGTACGAATATACTTTGTATACAAACAGTTGTATGTAAAAAGACGCTAAATTCATGCACTATTAGTTGTACACATTAAAAATTATTAAAAAAATAAAATAAAAATAGTATTACACAGTATATAGTAATATAGTAATATTATGATAATATAGTAATAGGATATCTGAAGTATATTACAGACAAAGGCAAGAAACTTCTGGATTTTAACAGCACCCAATTGTCATCCTGATAAAAATTCCCAAATAGTGAATACACAGGTGCCATAGTTAGTGCATTGTTATGTAATACATCTAACTTATTCATGTGCCATCTTTAACTTGTGTGTTGTTGGGCTACACGAACAAATCATTACACAGCAGTCCGAGTCACAGAGAAAGTTCTAGAAGGTATATATTGACATCCCATAATACACTCTAGAAGAGTAAGAACCCACAAGAAGCACCGTGTGAACCTTTGTATTTACTCAGTGATCTAATGCCACTAAGAGCCTGATATGGTTTGGATGTGAGATGTCCCCCCAGAGCTCCTGTTAGTGCAGGAATGTTCCGAGCTGAAATGATGGGACTGTGAGAGCCTAACCCAGTCCGTCCATCCTACTTTGACTGGACCGACTGGGTGTTAGCTACAGGCAGGTGGGTTGTGACTAGAGGAGGGGGTCATTGGGGCCTGCCCTGAAGTGTGAATCTGCCCTAGGGTCCCTTCCCTTTTCTCCCTCTGCTTCCTGGCTGCCAGGAGGGGACAGCTTCCCTCGGCCACGCCCTTCTGCCCTGATGGTCTGCCTCCCGTTGGGCTCAGAGCGATGGAATTGGCCCACCTTAGACTAAACCTTTGAAACCAGGAGCCAAATAAACCTTTCCTTCTCTAAGTCTTCATTGCCAGGAATTTGGTCACAGCGACACAAAGCCAACTAGCTCAGAACCTCTACTTAACTTCTAAGAGGTTCACTGATGAGCACACCAGCCAGGATAGAGGCTCGGTTCTGAAGCTTGGGTGGTTGTAGATCTCGTTACACCAAGGACATCTGAGGATGTAAAAATCTTCTGATTTACAAAAATCCTCTTTTGTAAATTAAATGGAAATGACCCCTGTCTCCAGCCAGCTCGCGGTCACCTGTCTCTGCCTCTCACCCCTGTTAGAACGGCGTACCTCGTTGCCATATTCAGGAAGTCGCCGCAACGCACGCTTCTTTGTTAGAACAAGTCACTTTACTTCCATCTGTCAGAACATTTTTTATAAATACAAAAATGCCCATCTTTGGTATTGACAAAATTGTAATAAAATATATAAAAGTTCTTAGTGTAAGGTGCCCGTGGTGGAAACGGTGCCCCCAGTGTGGGTGCCTATGGGGAACACAGTGGACGCCACCAAGTCCTGCAGTCCTGCTGCGACTGTACTGAGCTGCTCGCCCCGAGGCCATCCACCTGGACTTTTGCACAGGTGGTGACTGACGTCTAAGATGACCTCCTCCTATGCATCCACGTTGCCCTCACCTGTTCTTTCGTGCTCTGAGTTTGGGGCTGCCCTGTGTTTACGCCCCTGCCCTCGCTGGAGGAGGTGCTATACTTAGGGTAATTGCCTTCCACTCAAATGCCCTCCCCACCGAATGTGCAGTGGCCTCCAGAATGGAAACAGATTCTTCTCATCTGTCTGTTCCTGGCTGAGCCCAAAGCCTGGTGTAAGGTAAGGACCCAAAGCTTGTGGAAAGAATGAGTCAAAGGAGGTTTTAGACTATAACTTCACTCAAGAGAGCTTCACTTCCTTGTTGTCAGATGAACTTTATTGTTACTTTCACCATTATTTTGGATATTGGTCTTTAACTTCTTAGTTGGCTCTGATTCTGAGGTGTTTTCTGTAGATTTGGTCGTTGAATAGAAAGTATAGTTTTAAAAAGCCACTTGAAGAAAATCACACAATGATATTTTTTGAATGACCTATAACTCATACTTTGTGGTAGTGAATATTTCTTTATTTTAGATATTAAAGGTGTGTGTGTGTGTGTGTATGTGTGTGTGTGTGTGTGTGTGTGTGTGTGTGCATTGTCATATGTATCTGTGGCACAGAGAAAGGGACAGAATTTTTTGCAGGTGTATGTTGAAATTTTGCTGGAGCAATTGGAAGTGTCCTCAGAGGAGGGAGGCTTTTGTGAAACACAGATTTGAAAATTGGGAAGTTTTATTTTTAGATGCAATGAGGGGGATCAACCAGGCTGAAGGTGTGGTGTCTGGGTGAAGAAGACAACATTCTTCCAAAGAGTAGGAGAAGGTGCAAGGATATAAGGCTTAATTGTAGCCGACTCTGAGATAAGATATTGTGGAAAGTAGACAGTTATACTTTTTTTTAAAAGTAGGCAGTTATCTAGAATAAAAGGAGTTTGAAATTTGTAGAACTATGGGATAAAGTGTTGAGATTTGACTTTCAGAGGTAATTTAGAACCACAGCATCTTTCTAAGTGGGATAATGACATACTCATAAGGGAAAATAAGCAGTTGTTTATATTTGGGGAGCCTCTGGAGTAGTGTTAAATAAATTTTACACTTAATTCCAATCATATTGAAAGTGTCCAGCTCATTAGGATCCATAAATAATGACTATTGAATTTGAGAGTGCCTTGAAGATAATCTGTCTTTGTGCGAAAGTCTTTAGGTACAGACGCTGTTAGTCAGCCTTTTTTGTCATGTGACCAAAACACCAGACAACTTAAAGGAGAAGAAGTTTATTTTGGTTTGTGGTTTCTGAGTCGGTCCACGGCTGGCTGACTCCATTGCTGTGGCCCTGAAGTGAGGCAGAACATCAAGGCAGAAGGGCATCATCGCTTCTCAAAGTTGCTCAGCTCAGGATAGCCTGGACGCAGAGGGGGAGAACGAGTCATGGACAAGATATGGTCTAAGGTCATTCTCCTACTGCCCACTTCTCCAGCTACTCCTCGCCTGTAGCTACTCTACCACTCTGTAATCTGCTTAAATCCATTAGATGGATTAACCCACTGTTGAGGTTACAGCCCCCTGAGATCTAATTCATTGTCTAACAGCCCACCTCTGGACCTTGCTGCATCAAGGACCTTGCTTTCAACACAGAGCTTTTGGGGGGACATTCCCGACCCAAACCACCACAGTGTGGCCATGGAAGCAGCCCTTGCAGGGCCACGTAGCATATTGCAGAGAATGAAGAGGCAGGAGTTTGGCTCCCTGGAGGCTGCACCTGCTGAGTCAGGGTGGTGCCAACTTAAGGTATCTCCTAAAAGCCAACTAGGGCCTTCTCACTGAGACCTGGGAGCCCAGCTGCACTTTAGCAGAGCAAACTCTTGCATAGGTGTCTGTACTGGTGGTCAGGACACGGGAGCAGTTACTCAGTTGTTAGTCAAAGGATTCTGCCCCAACATTTTAATATTCCTCAGGAGGAGTGTGATTCTGTTAGTTGCTTCTGACTTTCTTCAGGATTTTAGGTGTAGAGCAATGATTTGATTCACTCAATTCTCCCTTTGGATATTGTGTGGAAACAGAGGGGAGAAGAAAGGAGTAAAGGGTAGCAGACTGGTCAGGAAAAGGGCAGTTTGGCCAGAGAAGTTGCAGTGGAGACCCAGGGAGGGTCTGACATTTGGAAAGTAAAGCTGGCCAAACTTGTTGAAAAGTCAGATCTAAGATGCCACTAACCCAGGAAAGGAAGGCCTAAGGAGGGGATTTTTTGAGTGGTAAAAATTAAATGTTTTGTTTTGCACATATTAAAATTGCAGATGCCCCTTAGATATCCAAGTGCAGATGTCATAGAATCTTTTGCTAGAGACAATCTCAGCACTGAAGACAAACAAGGGTCAGATTTGGACCAAAAGAGAGCAACCGAGGAGCAAGTGAAGACAGGAGAGAGGAGGCTACAGACCAGGGCACAGGAGGCCCAACAGGTCAAGGTCAGAGAGAAGAGACGGGCCAGCAGAACCTATGAAGAATGACACAGAGAGGATCCAGCAGAGCCCGTGAAAACAGCATCGTGGAGGCCAAGAGGCGATGGGGTCTCCACGCATTGCTTATTTTATTTTTTGCATTTTGTGAAATTCTAAGGGTATAAATTAATGTAAATATATGACATGGATTGTACACCAATGAAATATCGAGGGGAGGAAAAGAGGGACAGCGACAGCAGGAGAGAATGTGGGAACAGAGGAAGGGTCAAAGTGGATGGAGGGAGAGGGACAGCAGGAGGCTGTGTGGGAAGAGCAGTCATTGCCAACTCTGGGAGCAGAAAGATGTCGGGGTCCAGGAGGCCTTGGGGTGATGGAAACAGACTTTATGTGTGTGGAGCGAAGCAGCCGGGCTGGGGAACCGGCGTGTCACTGAGGATGTGGATGTCACATTGCCATAGGGAGCGTCCTCAGGGCGGTCCAGCCACCCAGACAGCCTTCCTAAGGCCCTGGCTATAACCTAAAGCCACTGCCCTGTGACCGTCCATGGGCACCTCCTCACTCTGCACCCCGAGTTCCTCATTTGCAAAGTTGGGGTAACAATGGCGCCAGCATGGCCTATACTGAGACAATCAACAAAACTCAAGTTACTTATTAAATATTCAGCATATGCCCATCATTGTTGTAGAATCCAACAGAAACCATTTGGCTACCCGGCAGACTCTTATCTTAGGGGCTTTTAAAAATGATTTAATCAAACCCGATACGGATCTGCCCTGAGGACACAGATCTGCCCGAGCTTATTATTTCACAGTGGCTCTAAGGATCACATCCAAGGCTCCAAGTGTCCAAATGACAGCATTTACAGTCCCACAGAGGAGGCCCACCTTCCTTCTTTCCCACCTCATCCTGGTTCTCAGGGGCTGACAGAACCCTAAGGCAGGTCCAGCTCCCCCACCACCCCGAGCTTCCTGAAACTCGGTAGTGGGCAGAGGGGAGCCACCCAGGTCCAGGCACCAAGGACACTGACAGGTAAGGGAAGAGGATCAACCTGAATTTTTCACCTTTCTGTGCTGTCACAGAAATCAATGCCACACCTCTGAATGATTATTTATATTACTCCATAATATATAAATCATAACTAAATTTAATGAAGGCCTTTCCTTTGTAAAAGAAACTAAGATGAACTCTTTGGTGAGGAGAGGAATCCTGAGTTGCAAATCTTCTTGGCACATTTGTATTTCTTCAGAGAAGAACGGTAAGTAAGAAGAAAATAAAGTAAATTGCCCTTTTCAAGTCGGCCAGCTGTCTACCCCCCAGAAGGGGGATTTCTTCTCATTCTTCTGAGAATCAAGGCTCATTCACTTAAAGGTATGCACTAAAGAGTAATGAGGCAAGCTGGAAGAGATCTTCCCAGTACGCCTAGAGAAATATAACACATCAGCATGGCTGAGGCCTTGTAAAGGTTTAAAGCCATTTCCCTTCATTGAAAAACAGGAGCAGCGAAGCCTGCTAAAGGAAAGGACTCGGCTGTGCTCAGTTTGCTAAGGCGGAAGGAGCCCCACGGTGGCCTCACAACAGCAGTGCTAGAGGGGATCTGGAGCCTCCTTTGGAATGGCGGGTAATGGCAGGGAGGACAGGGGTGAGTCCACACAGAGTGACTTGGAAAACTGGAGGGTTCTGGCCCCCCAAACCTCTGGGCAGGGGACCACCCCAGGCCCTGCCCTGGAGGATAATGCCCAACACATTCTGCAGCATGCTCCAGAGGCCTGGGCGTTGGCTCTCAGGGGCCTGAAGAGGGGGCCTCTGCCTTTTCTTCTTACTTGCCTGCCCTGCTTGTGTCCCCTGTGTCACCTGCCAAATAAACTCAGAGTCTGCTTCTAGAGAAAGTCTTGCTGATGATGTGCAAGGAATAGAATGAACACATTCTCCGTCCAATAGTCGACTCGGGCTGGAAAGCCCCCCAGCCCTCCTGCCTGCCTCACTCTGCAAGGAGCATGAATCTGAGGTTGCAAAGGGAGCTCCTTGTACCACAGTGGTCTCTTGAGGGCAAATGCCCATTAAGAGGGCAATATCATCATCAGGTCAGAGGGACCCTAAGACGGTGGGAGGGAGGACAGGGTCTTCGAGTTGGGCTGGAGAAATTCCTGGAAGAGGTGAATGGGAAGACCCTGGGGTGGGATGGGCTGTTCCTGGTAGGAGAATCAAGTACGGCCTCTCCATTAAACCAGGCTTCCTGCCGAGGGCAGGGGATGAGTAATGTCACAACAACGTGACATCCCTGCTCCGTGGCCCCAGGATGATAATGTGCAGTGAAGCAGCTGCCTTGGGTACAGGATGGCGGCGGGAGCAGGGAGGAGGTGTGTATGAAATTGAGAGGAGCAATGGACAGAGTCTGATGGATTAAAGCTGAGTCCAGGTTCTTTGAAAAACAGAAAGGCTCTTGCTGCCGGGGGCAAAGGCTCTGCTGGGTCCCGCTCCAGTGCTGCCTTCTGATTTTTCCCTCTTTTTCTTGCTCTTCACCATCTGTTCCTCAACACCAAAGAGTACATGTGTGCAGATGAGGGTTTCCCTCAAGTGAGGCAGAACAGACAGCAGGCTGTGAATATTTTATACTTTCTAGGATCTTTTTTTTCCCCCTCAGAATATTAAGAATTCATGCCAACGTTTGACAATAGAAACACTGAAGAATGTTTTACTGAGAAACATTCACCTTAGAGAAAGATGGATGAGCTGAGACGTCAAAGAGCTGCTGTGCCATTTAACTGAGCATGGTTGACTCACCTACCCAGCAATGAAAATTGTACATGCCCTTCACCGATTATTTTTCTTTAATATTTTTTTTTTTTGAAAAAAATCTTCGGGAGGGAGCTTCTCAGAGGACGCCACAATACTGCACATGATTTAGAACACAATCCCTGCAGACCGGGATGTTTTCCTGCTCTTTGTTTTGTAGTACTAGCTTCTGCATGCTAGGCAAGAACTCTACCCCCCCCCCCCCCCCCAGCCCCCACCTAGCACTGCCTTTCGTTTTTCACATTTCAAGGTAGAATCTCACTCAATTGCCCAGGCTGGTTTTGAACTCGTGATCCTCCTGCCTCAGCCTTCCTAGTAGCTGAAATAATAGGCATGGACCACCACACCAGGTGGTTCTCCTACTTTCATGAGCTGAATGATGGTGCCCTTGTCTTACCAAATTCACACGTTGAAGTTCCAACCTCCAGTACCTCAAAATGTGACGATATTAAAATTATTCCATAAAAGGTAATTAAGGTGAAATTAGGGTGGACACCAATGCTATGTGATTGATAGTGGTATAAGATGGACTTTCCATTTTTTCTCATTCATCTATTTTCACCAGTGTGGACTCAGGGGTTCTGGTTTTTTTTTTTTTTTTTTTTTTTGGTACTGGGGATTGAACTCAGGGGCACTCGACCTCTGGGCCACATCCCCAGCCCTTTTTTTTTTTTTTTTTTGTATTTTATGAGAGACAGGGGGGCCTCACTGAGTTGCTAAGTACCTCGCCATTGCTGAGGCTGGCTTTGAACTCGCGATCCTCCTGCCTCAGCCTCCCAAGTGCTGGGATTACAGGCATGTGCCACCTCGCCCAGCTAGGGGTTTTGTTTTTACCCAGTGAGCTGTGTGCCCTGCTGCTTTCCCTGCTCTCCTCCATGTGCCAGTTGTCCCAGGTTTGGCCAGTGGAAGTTCCTTCCAGGGAGTCTTTGTGTCCCTTAGACATGTTCTCGTCATTCTTGGAGAACTTTCTTGAGTTTTGACCTAACGTGTTCTCAGCTCATCTTAAATTTTGCCCAGGCCTGGAATCTTCCATTTCTCTAGAAAACTCTGGTATATATACATGTAAGCTGCCTATTGTGGCCAGCCACGGTGCCGCGGGAAAATTCTCGGAGGCAGAGTTAAGCTTTTACTACTTTTACTTCTACTTTCTTAGAGAGAGCTTAGAGTCTTAGAAAGAAAGATAGAGAAAGATTTCTTCTTGTCTTCTTAGCTTAGAGTCTTAGAGTAGAGCTTAAAGAAAGATCTCTTCTTTCTTCCTTCTTCTGTCTTCTGTCTTCTGTCTTCCTCGGGAGCCTCGGCCTTACTCTGACCAGTCCTCTGGAGCCTCGGCCTAACTCTGGCCAGTCATTACTTCTTCTATCTGGTTTCTCTTCTGTAACCGCTCTGCCTACGTTCTGGCCGCTCTGATTCTTCTGACCGACCGAGTGACTGCCCGGCTAACTGAATTCTCCGTTCTTCTAACTCGGACCGCTTTCACCCGGTTATATACCTTCAGGTTTGCGGGTGCCTACAGGTGCGTCACATACATATCAGGTGGAACTTATGGCTTCCAGCTAGCTACAACAGCCCTTCCTAATTAGGGCTCCTTCATATACACACATGCCTATTTATATCTACATCTCCAAATCTTCCATATGAATTAACAGCCATGAGTTCTCATTAGTATTTTTAATTCTAATCTAATTGCACAGGGTTTTTTCTTGTCTTTGCCCCTTTCATATTTATAACACTCTTCTCCAACAGCAAGAAGAGTAGCTTCTCCTGTCTTTCATGGATTCACTTGTTCCAACACTTTCTCCATATGTGGTCAGTGTCCCCGCAGCCCCCTCTTAAGGCCCCTCCGCACCTGCTTGAGCTTTAGCTCTTCTCCCTCCCGCCCGTCCAGGCTCAACACTCTTATACTCAACGGCCCCTCCCCACTGCTTCAGCTTCCATCCCCACGCAGCCCCCACCCTAGGGATGCTCTTCTCATTCTGCTTGGGTTCTGGTCCCTGCACAGGTCACATCCCCACTTCTGGACATCCTGTTCATTGGCACCCTGCCTTGGTCCACCCCAGTTCTCCTCCCCCACCCCAACTTACGGGTCTACCTTTTTTTGGTCACAATTAATGGCTCCCTCCCCACCCTCACTGATACGATCCTTCAATAATGGAGCTAAACTTCCTTGAATAAGAATTAGGTGCTAGCTGGTGGAATTTCACCTTGCCACATCTCATTCAAGATCAGGTCATAGGCCTGGGGGTGTAGCCTAACAGGTGCAAGGCCCCGGGTTTGATCCCCAACACCACAAATAAACAAACCAAAAGCAAAAAACAAAAACAAAAACAAAACAAGAAACAAACAAAACACCCTGGAACCTAGAATCGCTAGGAGACACTAATAGAACATGGCTGCACCCCTGCTGTTGCAAGGCTCCTACTGGTGGTCCCAGGATGCACCAGCTCCTCCACCACCCTGCCCCTCCATCAGCCACAATTGAAACAAAGAGCCACGAACACTTCCTGGGCAATCTGGTGTACACGTGAGATGCGAGCAGCTTGTGCACAGCTCTTTAGTAGTCTGAAATATCTATGCCCATCTGGTGGGCGGCCTTCTTGGTCTCATGAAATACAGAATTGGTATTACAATGGAAAAGTGTAAATTGGTCTTCGCTTGTTGATCAAGCTATTTAACCATCTTTTCTGTGACCCTTACAAGTCTAGTCTAGCGTAAGTTTATAAGCCTTGGTTGCCTTCAGACGTGACCCTGTCTGCCTTAAAACCCCTCCGCTGGCCTCCCAGCCTCTTCTGCTTTGCCCATTGTGGCACCCCTCTCCGTGTTGCCTGACTCACAGGAATGTTCTGTTGCACCCTTGATCTGCGGCACCATTTGCCCACCATCCCTCATGGCCCCTCCTTCTGCTCTGTGAAAGTGTCCCCTTGGGGGTCTTCTGTGATGTCCCTCTTAGTCTTCTCGGCTTGATCCCTGTGAAACATGGACACTGCTTCCCATTCACTTCCTGATGGCCCCGCGTTGCTGTCTGTATTCATTTACCGGAGCTGATGTTACAAGGCACCACAAACTGGGAGGTTTAAAAAAATAGAAATTTATTCTCTCGGAGTTCTGGAGGCCAGAAGTCCAAAATTATGGCTTTGGTAGGCCACACTCCCTGTGCAGGCTCCAGGGACGGTCCTGTCTAGCACCCCTGGTGTGCCTTGGCTGGTGCTGCCTCACTCCATTCTCTGCCTCTGTCTTCACGTGCCTTCCTTGATCTTGGTGCCCTTTTCTCTTTCTTATTAGGATGTCTAATTGGATACAGGGCAACCCTGTTTCAGTCTGCTTCCATCTCCAGCCTTACCTTAATTACATCTACAAAGACCTGGTTTCCAGTTAAGGTCGCATTTCACAGCTCCAGGTGCATGTTGGGGATGGATGCTATTTAACTGAGCACAGTGTCTAGGTTGAGGCTTGCCTCTGCTTCCTGACATCACAGTCGGCTCTCGATGAGGGAGTCTGCAGACTGTTGTGCCCCACATGCCATTACACCCGAGGCATGCTCACGGTGCTTACTCCCTTTCTCATGGCCTTGAGTTTGAGTACGTGGAGCGTTGAGTACTTAGAGCATGTGTGGATGACAAAGAATGTAGGTCTCCAGTCCCGATCTGTGCAGTAGTCCAGTAGAGCACAACTGGTCTCCTCCACGCAGGCCTGCCTGATGGTGTAGTCCAGCGTGCCTGACACAAACACATCATCACTCTGCCCCTCAGTCCACTGCCAGCCAGGTCCAGTTCCTCACTGGACCAGAGGCGTCATCAACCATAACTGTTCAGGCTAAAGTTCTTAGTGTCGTCTCTGGTGTAGCAGTTTGAGAATTTGTGGCAATGAAAGAGAAGCAGCATACCTTATAATGGGCTGGTTGAAAAAGGAAATTACAGGGAGAATTTCCTTATAAGATATATTCCCTTTGGGTAAATTATGAAGTTAGCTCAGAATTGCTAAATAAGTAAGATCACAAATTATGATATTTTCAGAGCCTTGAATTTGAATAAGTTAAAGTTTTGCTAGTCTTCAAGTATTTAAAAACCAGAACAGGTGAGCTATCACTAACTTGTAGGAAGACCAATCTGAGAGGATAAATAATAAGGAAACAAGTTTCTTAGAAAGTGGTGTTTAATAAAAAAACAAATATGCAATGAAAGTTTTACTTTTTCTTTAAATAGACTTAAACACTGATTTGTTGCTGAGATTACCCCCAGTTTCTCAATTTGTATTATTCTTTTGTATTTTGAGACTCCATTGATTTCATGTGTTAGGCTGTCCTTGGAAAATAATATTGAACACCCGTGGACACATTCTTGTTCTGTAGAAAAATGTGGACTTTAACTGCAAAACTTCTTGTCTTAGTGGTTGTGTAGGGTTAATTTAGAGCAATGCCAGAACACTAGTAGAGTGAGAACTGCATCCTTAGATGATGTCTTTTTTTTTTTCCCCCAGTACTGGGAAATGAACCCAGAACCTCATATCTGACGCATGCTAGGTGAGCCTCTACCGCAGAGCTACACCCCCAGCTCCAGGTGATGCCATTTTATGCAAACGTCTTAGAGTGCACCATGCTAGCACAACATGCTAGAAGGCACAGCCCACTACACACCTAGGCTGTATGGTACAGCCTATATTTTGTTGCTAAAATTGTTTGTTAAGAGACCAAGACATAAATAGTTCCGTTCGCTGGGCCTACGCGGGGTCAGGATCATCAGGGTCACAGTCTTTCGCCTCCATGTCCTGACCTACTGAAAGTTCTAAGGGACTGTAACAGGCAGGGACCCATCATCTTCTGGAACACCTCCAGAGGGACTTGGCTTCAAAAAAAAATAGAATACACTAAACTAGCTATAGAAGTATGTGTATTAAATATAGGAGCCCGTAACAGTCATGCATCATCATTATCAAGTATGTTCTGCTATTCATAGTTTGTTTGCAGCAGTGTCACCAGGAACAGGTGAGTAATGTGCTACAGTGTGACCACAGCTGAGGCATCACTGGGCCACTGGAAATTTTCATCTCCTCTCCGACCTTCTGGACCATCCTCTCGGGGGCCGCCATGTGTGCGCGTGTGACAACTGCAGCTGGTGTTCCTGGGGCTCGCACATCACAGCCCTCCTGCTCAGCTGGATATATGTTTTCACCTCCGGCCCTCTTGTCCTTCTGGGTCTCCTTGTCATCTGCAGATGAAGTGAGACTCAGAGAGGTTGAGTGAAATTGTCCATGTCACTCAGTCAGGTTGGTGGCAGAGCCAGGATTTCATTCCTTGGTTTGTCTTGCTCTAAGCTTTGTCCCCATCTACTCAACGACAGTAACTTTGATAATTTGCAAATTGTAGTCTAAGACTCTGGATTTTCAAGGTACTATCAAGATTTATTTCCTGAAAAAAAAAAAAAAAAATGGCTACAGGTTTCCCGCGTGACAGCTGACTTCTCCATTGCTCCTTCGCATGCACAGGAAAGCCGCAGCCCCGCCCTCACTGCATGATCTCATGTCCGGCAAGCGCAGCGTGAGGAAGTGGGATCACAACTGTCTGACCTCAGCTCCCTTGTGCCTCAGAGACTGAGGAGCTGTGTTCTCTCAATGGGGAAACAAGCACAGCTGGGGGCAGAACAGGACTCCTACTAGAAAAACCCCAGCAATGAACAAGGTCAGTGGGAGAAGGCAACACAATGATAAAGGAAAACAGTATATCCATGGTGCAATGTATGAGAAAAGAATCCCTAGTAAAAAGAAACCCTTCTCCTTCCCAGTGATAAATCCCCAGCATAACTCTTAAAACACAGTTAAACTCTATGACAAGGTTTTAAAAAGACATGAAGAGTAGCTTTAGTACCTCTCCAAATAGTTCTGCTCAATATAATTCAAACAAGGTATTTGAGTGGCATATTAAAAGTCTTTCAGAGTCAGGGATTTATTTCCTTTATTCTGTTTTTTGCTATGTAAACTATTTTGACCAGATGACAGAATCTAATTAAGCTAAACTCTTTAAGCACATTAAACAATTCAATCTTCCTTTTCATTGAAAATATGTTCAAATTTGAATACAGGTCTCCTGTGAATGGTAATGACGGTTAGTTTCTATGAACACTTCTTCACAATATCCTTTCCATAAAGAACTAAGAGTATTTCTAAAGTCACGTCTGGGATTACTTTCTGGCACTGATGTCAAAGGAGTTTATGGCGACAGCTGTAGAAGGCAGTAAGGTGAACAAAGACCTGAGTTCTACTTTGAGCAGGAAATGAAGTGCATTCCAACCTCAGCAGATGGGTGGCTTGGCGCTAATGTGCTGAGGAACACACTGCTGCTCCTAATCCAGGCTCCTGATGTCCACTCAGCCACACCAGAGAGAGCACCATATCTGTAGAATAAGCTCATCCAAGCTGGGCACAGTGGCACACGCCTGTAATCCCAGCACTTGGGAGGCTGAGGCAGGAGGATGTGAGTTCAAGGCCAGCCTCAGCAATGGCGAGGCACTTAGCAACTCAGTGAGACCCTGTCTCTAATAAAAATAAAAAAAAAAAAAAAAAAAAAAAAAGGGCTGGGGATGTGGCCCAGGGGTCAAGTGCCCCTGAGTTCAATCCCCAGTACCAAAGAAAAGGTCATCCAGCCCTGGCTTCATGGTTTTCAGGGGGGAAAAATAAAACAGATCTATGAGTGTCAAGGGTTTTATTTTGGTCTTCTAAAATTTTAAAATTGTGTTTTATCTTTTGAAAATTCTTTTCTTTCATATATATGTGTGTGTGTATGTGTGTGTGGTGCTGTCAGGAAGAGCAGGCTCTCTAATTCTCAATTCCTGTTCCCAGTGGCTCCTCCCTCTGGAGCCTGGGAGGGCTCAGCTGGGGGAGTCTGGAAACTGGGCCTCACCTTCCTGCCCCTCCCCTTCAGGCACACAGGAAGCCACATAAGTTGCTTTAAGGGCATCTTGCTTTGTTCTCACCAGGAAAGTCAAACAATTCACCTCGGCAGCATGTTAAATATCCTTCTGAAACTGAGTTACCTTCTGTGTGCCGACTTTTATTAAATGACTGCAGATGTCATGTGAACAGGTGGCAAGGACCCTAAAGCAGCAGAGCAGAGGAGGGGGCAGCATGGTCTGCTTGAGTTCTGTCGGGAGAGCTTCTGGTACAACCCTGCACAGCATCTCACACACGTGGTATCACATTGTTGCATGTTTATTCAATACACAGGAAGGATTTTGTCCTCAGTGAAAGCATAGCCTCCTTACAAGGCCAAAATCAACAGCAGCAGCAGCAGCAGCCAGCACATGAGGAGGCTGTCAAGGCACCAAGAGCTGAAGGCGGGGGCATTCTCTCAGCCAGTTGCTCCCAGCCATCCATGTCACTTCAGAATTCCATTAATCGTGACAGGTCCCTGGGCCCTGTCATAGACGCAATGGCCCACCCCCAAAGACACCGTGTGCTTAGTACCTAGATCCTGCGAATGGGATCTTTCTTGGGAAGAGTCTTTTGTGAAGTAAATAAGGTTCTTGAGATGCATGGCCCTGGGTTATCTGAATGGCCCCTAAATCCAGTGACAGGTATCATTAGAAGGGAAGAGATGGGGAGATGAGAGGAGAAGGCCATGCGGTGACAGAGGCAGCAACTGTGTGAGGCAGCCAGGTGGCCAGGAGCCACCAGATGCTGGAGGAGGTTGGTCTCCAGAGCCTGTCGGGGAGCATGGTCTTGCTGGTGCTTTGGGGGCAGGCGCCTAGCCTCCAGAAGTGTGAGACTAGGCCTGTTGCAGGCGGGGGTGAACGTTTATTTGGGGAGCTAGAGGAGATTAATATGGGCCCTGCTCAGGCCTACTCAAATCAAGTTTTCAAAATTTCCAGAGTGATTCTGACAATCAGGTAGTTTAGTGTCTTAGCTTTTTCATGGTCATGACCAAAGTACTGAACAAGAATAACTTAGAGGAGGAAGAGTGTGTTTGGGGGCTCATGATTTCAGAGGTCTTAGTCCATAGACAGCCGACTTCATGGCTTGAGGCCCGGGGTGAGGCAGAACATTGCGGGGGACAGCATGGTGGTGGAAAGCAGCGCCCCTCCTGCAGCCCAGAAGCACAGAGAAGGAGAAGGGACCCCAGGGAAGATGCACCCTTCCAGGGCAGCTCCCAGCGACCCCCCTCCTCCAGCCACACCCCACCTGCCTGCAGTCACCACCCATCAGTCCATTCGCAGGACGGAGGGCTGACCAGGTGTCAGGTCTCATAACAGGAGATTCTGGGGACACCTCATATCCGAGCCACAACAGGCAGCACCATCTGAGTCAATGGTCTGGTTCCGAGGTCTGTGACACCTGCTGCACATGGAATGGCCTTGGAGTTTAGAAGGGACACTTCCAGTGGTCCTGCTCTGGTGACCCAGGCAGACGACTCAGAAGGGCTGGGGCTGAGAAGCACCTGAGATGTAGATCCATGGGGGTGGCTCCTCCTGTCCCGGCTGTCCCGATGGCCGCGGCTGCCCACGTGGAGCAGCCCGTGCTTGTCTCCAGGCCCTGCCCACGTCCCTCACCCTCCTTCCCGCGCACGCCCGCCCTCAGCTGCCCCTCTCTGTTTAAACCTAGGTATTCCGTACTTGCAGAGTGTGCAGATTGGGGGACACAGCCCTGTGTGTAGGCAGTGGCTGCCTCTGTGGGACCCCCAGTCTCCTCCCCCAGGAAGGGTCCTGTGCTACCCCAGCTCCTCCCAGCCCACGAAGAAAGAGTGCTGAGCTTTTCCTGTCACCGGACTTCCATGTGCCAGGAGGTCCCCTTGCTTCCCCGCCGCCTGTCCCTCATGCCGTGCCGTAAGAGCACCAGAGGGCTGTTGCCGCCTGAAGCGCTTGGAGCAACGGAGCCGCGGGAAGAACTTCAGAAGCAAACTGGAGACAAACAGCTTTTTATTCTGGTAACTTTTCTCTCTGGTTCTAACAACAACTAACACACGCCAAACACACCACTAAAATGACGCTGACCCGATCAACAATTTCGGCCAAGTCACTCGAGATCCCACAACAAATCCCGTGAGACTACGGGTGGCGACAATGGCCAAATCTCCACGGCTCATAGTCAACTGCAATTCAAGTCAATCCCCAAACAGGGCTCCTGCAGAGGGCCAAGCCTCAACCGCCCAGACCTCACCCACAGTCAGCAAGGGCACTGGGGCTCCTGCCGCGAATAGTGTAAAAAGGAAATGACTTGATAATGATGAATGATGTAACCATATTTGATAAAGATGAAAATGAACATTTTTATAATTCTTTAATATGAAAATTAGCGAGCCTATTAAGATCCCTTTGTACTATTTGAAATGACACTGTTATGTTTTGTATTATCCCACTTCATACCAGGCCAAATACAAATCAACATCAATTACTGTGATATTTAACTTAATCAATGTAGGCATCTTATTTGAATTATCAATAAATACAGTTGACAGCATTTACTGGCAGTGCGTCACACACACAGCCAGTGGCTTCCAGGAAAACAGGGCTGATTTTCATCATCTGTGCCAAAGACAAGGGGTCCTGTCTGGCTCATGTAGAAATCAATACATCCTCTGTTAGTCTCCTCCGGGCAGAGAGCCGTGCGTCTCCTTCGGCGTTTATTCTTTGATAGTGTTTGCTTCTCTCTAAAACCACGCTGGCAACTGTGCTCAAATAAATGAACATTCCCATTTCCAGCGTCAGTGCCGTGGGAACAAGGGTGCGTTGAGCAGTTCTCATGGATGTGAGTCTCCTTTGGATTGGACCATCACGATTGGCCGATATCACGGTGGTCCTTGTCTCCACTGTTGCGTCACCTTCCTGTGAGCTGATGCCACAAGCATCAAATAATGGCTTCTGTGAAGAGTAAATGCAGCTATGATACTGATCGCAAGGCATGAAGGCAGGATTCTCTGTGAATTTCACCTTTTCAACTAAGCTTATTTTTGGTTTGCTTTCCTTTGCTTTAAAAAAATTCCTCAGATCTCAAAGTAATACATTGAATCAGTACATGTCAAACACGATGCACTTGCATTTTAGTTAACTATTTTAAACAAAAGTTCATTGCGGATTTCATGAAGAAAGGGTCCGGCAGAAAGAGGAGAGGAAGAGGCACTTCTGGACCAGAGAAGCACTGACTGATCTTTCTCTAGGTCAGGTGAGGAATCTGGAAATAGGATATTGGTGGAGAAAGGAGCAGAGTACCTTGGCAAAGGTGTTGGGGGCAGTTGGGGAATGGTTTTCTTAAAGCCACCCATAGATAAGGCTGTTGGTAGCACCATACACAAAACAAAGAAAATCAAGGTAGGTCATGATGGCACCAGACAGTTGAGGGATAATTGGCAGATGCGTCTGATTAATGTAAATGGTTGTTAAGTTTAAGCTTAGGTTGTGGCTTCTCAACTAAGTGGCTATACCACTTTATCTGCAGTCAAATGTTTTATCATGAATTTTATTTTTCCTGAAGGTGCTCAAAATATTCTTCTAAACGTGTAAAAAATCTCTGGGGTCAAGTCAATCAATGGGCATCAAAGTACTGACTGGTTCTAGTAACTATTTGATCAAAATATTATTTTTCTTTGCATTTTGATTTGCCATATTGTGAAGTAAGAGATCTTACAAAGGGTTATTCCATAACCCATTATTTTTGGTACTGGGGATTGAACCCAGGGGTGCTCTATCACTGAGGTTATCCTCAGCCCTTATTTATTTATTTGTTTGTTTGTTTGTTTAAAATTTGAGACAAAATCCTGTTAAGTTGCTGAGAGTGGCCTCAAACTTCTCATTCTCCTGCCTCAGCCTCCTGAGTTACTGGGATTACAGGCATGTGCTATGGTACCTGGCTCCATAAACCATTATTTTGCTAGTTATATTCATACCCTGAAAAGTGCTGCACGTTTTCCTTCTGCCAACCTTGCCTCTGCTGGGCCTTCAACCTGCTAAAGGCATTAGATTTGTGTTGCTTGGGTTGTTACCTTGTTTTACTAAGACAGAATTAGTTTTGTATGCAACAGGACTATATATGTCGTTTTTGCAGTTTTCCATTTCTTAAATCTGGTGCGCCAGGAATTTGGCAGCATTCTTAGCCATCTTTTGAGTATGTATTTTTTAGATATTAGAACTATAGGAATTTCTAAGATTTTGATGTAACAAAACATTTTTGAGAACCTACCGTCTTCCAAATACTGTGATAAATGAAGATAGGAAAGTTAGGATGATGACATCCATCCACCATCCAAAGGGAAGGGAAGTGGGGCACTGAGAGTTGCAAGACAGTATGTGCCTGCTGCTGTTGAGTTGGCTCTGTATGATCTCGGACAGTCCTAATAACATCCCAACAAGGCAGGTATTGTCATCACTGGACAGATGAGGAAACTGGACTGTACAGAGGTGAAGAAACAGGGAGGCCAGCACTTGGTAATACTTACACTCTTGGGATTTGAAAATCAAACAGGCCTGGGTTCATATCCCTGGTTCCAGGCTCATAAAAAAGATGACCTTGAGACACATATTGCCTTAAGGTGGCTCCCCAAAAGGTGTGTTCACTTTCTAATCCCTGGGACCTGTGAATGCTACATTCTTATATGGCAAAAGATGTGACAGGGTGAAGGATCTTGACTTATCCTGGGTGATGTGGCGGGCCTTACATGCCACCACATGCGTCCTCGTAGGCCAGACACACAACAGAAGGCACGTGCAGAGAGGAGCCACGTGCAGGTGGAGGCAGAGCCTGGAGAATGGGGCCGGCCACTAGGAGCTGGGAGAGGTGGGCAGGATCTCTCCAGCACCTCCAGATAGAGCACAGCCCTGCCTGCAGCTGGAGTTTGGAATCCAGAGCTGTGAGACCACACATTTGTTTCTTTAAACCATGCAGTTTGTGGTACTTTGCTTTGGCAGCCTCAGGAAGCAGATACACCCTGCTCCCTCATTCTCTGCTCCCTCCTTCATACGACGCAGATGATTTTCAGGTTTCACTCCTCAGGGAAGTGCACAGCACGTCCAGCTTAGGAAAGGTCTGATTAGTCTGAGATGGCCATCAAACCCCCTTTTGTCTCCAGATAGCACTGAGAGAAGGAGACCTCAGGCAGTGTTTTTCCTCCTGAGCCTGGGTGAGAGGTTGGAGGACCCAGCTGGTTTCCATTGCCATGGAGAATGACCAGATCCAGTCAAGAAGGTAGCATCTATGTTCATCAGGGATGTTGGTCTGAAGTTTTCTTTCCTTGATGTGTCTTTGTCTGGTTTTGGTATCAAGGTGACACTAGCTTCGTAGAATGAGTTTGGAAAGGTTTCCTTATTTTCTATTTCATGGAATAATTTGAGGATGATTGGTGTTAATTCTTATTTGAAGGTCTGGTAGAACTTGGCAGAGAATCTGTCTGGTCCTGGGCTTTATTTTGTTGGTAAGCTTTTGATGTCTTCTTCAATTTCATTGCTTAAAATTGATCTGTTTAAATTTTCTATGTCCTCCTGACTCAATTTGGATAGGTCATATGTCTCTAAAAGTTTGATGATGTCTTCAAGATTTTCTATCTTATTGGGTTATACATTTTCAAAATAGTTTCTGACTATTGTCTGTATTTCAGTAGTGTCCATGGTGATATTTCCTTTTCATCACAAATTTTAGTACTTTGAGTTTTTTCCCTCTTTCTTTTGGTTAGCTTGGCTAAGGATTTATCAATTTTATTTACTTTTTCAAAGAGTCCACTTTTTATTTCATTGATATTTCAGCTATCATTTTAATTATTTTCTGTCTTTCACTGCTGTTGCTGTTGATTTGTTCTTCTTTTTCTAGGGTTGTGTGATATAATATTAGGTTATTTATTTGGTGACTTTCTATTATTTTAATGAATGAGCTCAATGCAATGACCTTTCCTCTTAGAACCACCTTCATAGTCTTCCAGAGATTTTGATATGATGGGTCACTATTCTAATTTACCTCCAAGTATTTTTTTAAATTTCATCTCTGATTTCTTCTGCTATCCATTCACCATCCAATACTGTATTATTTAGTATCCAGGTGTTAGAGTAGATTCTTTTTTAAAAAAATTTCATCATTGATTTCTTATTTCATTACATTATGATCTGACAGAATGCAAGGTATTATCTCTACATTTTTGTATTTGCTGAGAGTTGCTTTGTGGCCTAAGATATGGTCTATTTTAGGGAAGGATCCATATGCTGCTTAGAGAAAAAGTCTATTCAGTCACTGATGAATGAAATATTCTATCTATGTCTGTTAAGTCTAAATTATTAACTGTAGTTTTTAATTCTATAGCTTATTTATTTAGTTTTTCTTTGGAAGATCTATCCAGTGGTGAGATCACCTAGTATTATTGTGTTGTGGTCTATTCGATTTTTGAAATTGAGAAGGGTTTGTTTAATGTACATAGATGCTCCATTGTTTGGGGCATAAATATTTATGATTGTTATATCTTGTTGATGTGTAATTCCCTTAAGCAGTATGAAATGTCCTTCTTTGTCCCTTGTGATTAACTTTGGCTTAATGTCTACTATATCTGATATGAGGATAGAAACAGCTGCTTATAAGATCCATGTGAATGATGTATTCTGCCCCCCCCCCCCCCCATATTTTTACCTTCAGTCTGTGGATGTCTTTGTCTATGAGGTGAGTTTCTTGGAGATAGCATATTGTTAGGTCTTTAAAAAACATCCTATCTGCTAGTCTATGTCTTTTGATTAATGAGTTTAGGCCATTTACATTCAATGTTATTTTTCAGAAATGATTTTTATTCCTTATCATTTTGATTTACTTCTGGTTTTTAATTTGAATTAGTTTCTCCTTTGATTGACTATTCTTATGGTGTAGTTCCTCCCTTTGCTGATTTTCAACTTTATTTTTCATAAAATATTTTCTTGAGTATGTTTTGTAGTGAAGGCTTTCTATTTGCAAAGTCTTTTAAGTTTTATTTATCATAGGAACTTTTTATTTCATTGTCAATTCTGAAGCTTAATTTCCCTGGGTATAGTATTCTTGGCTGGTGTCCATTTTCTTTCACAGCTTGGTATATAAAATTCCAAGACCTTTGAGATCTGGGTTGAGAAATCAACTGGGATCTGGATTGGTTTCACTCTAAAAGTGACCTGTCATTTTTCTTTAACAAACTTTAAAATTCTATTCTTATTTTGTATGTTAGAGGCATTTTCATCATAATGTGCCTTGGTGTGGGTCTGTTGTAATTTTGTATATTTGGAGTTCTGTAAGCCTCCTGTATTTGATTTTCCATTTTAATCTTAATGCTTGGGAAAACTTCTGATATTATTTCATTGAAAAGATTGCACATTCCTTTGGTTTTTATCTCCAGCCTTTATCTATCCTGATAAATCTTGTATTTGTCTTTTCATGTAATACCATATTTCTTGGAAGTTCTGTTCATTTACATCTTTTCTCTATAGTCAACTTTATTTTCAAGATTATGTATTTTGTCTTCATTGCATGAAACTCTACCTTCCAAGTTGTCTATTCTGCTGGTGATGCTTTCCATTGAATTTTTTTATTGATTTCTTCATTTTGAGGATTCTTGCTTGATTTTTTTTTGGAATCTCTATTGAAGTGATCTTTCACTTCAAACTTCTCTCTGATTTCATTCCTTACAACATTCTTTATCTTACAGACCAGTTTCACTATGATATGAACTTTCTAATCTCCTTCTCTGACATTTCTTCCACTGTGGTGGTGTCAATGGGTTCTTTTATTGAAATTTTTTAATTCACTTGGGGCGGTTTGTTCCCTTGCTTTTTCCTATTATTTTGCATCTAGCCATCTCACAGTATGGATCTGAGGCAGTAGAATTTCTACCATGTGGATTTATAGTGTCCCTGAAAGTTTCCAGTACATCACAGTTTAGGGGGAGACAAATAATAACAACCACTCATACAAACAATATATAGCATTAAATCAAACAGTTCCTGCTATGACATCTACATGTTAATTGTCACAATAAATAGAAATGATGTGATCAAATATTGCCCACAGTAAAAACAGTGACTTTGCAAAAGGGTTTATGAGCTCGAATGGTGAACAGAAAGAGAACAGAAGAGATGTAGGATGTGTGATGATTATGAGAAAGGAGGAGAGAAAATAGAAGTAAGAAATTTAAGGAAGAGTGAAAGAGAGAACAATAGAGTTTGCCTGTTAGCAGAAGAAAAGAAAGAAAGAGAACCAAGGGGAACAGATGTGAATGAAAAAATATAAAATAAAAATTAAAAAATAAAATAATAAGAAACAAAATCAAGATATACTAATCAAACATCCTAGCCTTCAAAAGACTAAGCCTTGAAAAATAACTGCCTTCAAAAAATTCTCGAAATGAGAAAAAAGTGACAAATATGTATGTGTCCATGTACCATTCAGTTCACAGTTAAACAGAGCAAAGAAAAAAAAAAAAAAAAAGTTCTCAATAAAAAGTTAAAGAATGTTTCTGTTGGAGTTCAAAATATTCTTGACTTCCCTTTTCAGCTGTTAGGAGGGGTGGAGTGGACTGCAATGTCTGCCCACCTCAGCATGGGGCTGCTGGAGTGTGAGAGGAGGTCTTGTAGGTGGAGCACCTGGAGGCAGGGTTTAGGCTTAGGTAGGTTCCAGTTTCTTTGCTGAATGGTAATTGGTCTGAAGATTTTAAATCAACACACCTTCAGGGCCCAGCAGTTGCTAGTATGGACTAGCAATTCCTGGGGGACCGCACCCCAGGAATCTCTCCATGCAGTGGAGAAGCCAATCCTTTGTACCCTTCATCACCCATGGACCCCACATCTCCTGGTCTTTCAGTTTCCATCTCCAAACTCAATCACTCCTGCCCCTACCTTTTCAATTCCCAGTGGGTCAGGTCCCTCTTAGCTGGTTCTGCAAGCTGCCAGACTCAAGGAGGAGGGTTGGAGCTGGGTGGATTTCCATGGCTTGTATTACCCCCATGTAAAACCCTCTCCACATCTGATTTTATCCTGGTCAATTAGGAACTATGTCGTGTCACGGTGTGGGTTTGCCAGGGCTGTATTTTGGGCCCAGGTCAGGTGTGCCAGGAATCAGCTCCCACAGCTGCTGGCCCCCACAGGCGTGGCTGCAAAATGTCTCCTTCCTCTTTTCTCTGCTGGCAGCCAGGAGAAATGTGGCTTCTTTACCACACAAGCATATTGTGCAGCATTCCTTTCAGGTTAGTTTGGCACTGTCTTTGATCTCTGATTTCTCTGAACCCAGACATGCCACAGGCCTCCTAAAAATGTGAGTTCTTTAATTTCCTTATCCTTCCACTTTGCTCATGGGGTGGGGATTGGGTGAAGTAGACGGCTCCAACAGCAATAGTGCTGGGGATTTCTTCTTTATTTTGTTATATTCAACTTCCTGAGTCCCCAATCTGCTTTGAATGTCCAGTATTAATTCCCAGTAAAGTCTCCCCTTTTTTCTTACCCACCTTGCCAAGAAGCTGCCTGCTTTCTTGTTTTTATGCCATGGAGCAGCCAGGAAAGTCACCTCTTCTATCTATTCTACCATCTTCCCAGTGTGATCCTTCTATTTATTTAATGGGTACATTATAATTATATATAAAATTGGAACACATTGTGATATATTTGTACATGCACATAATTTCAATCACCTCTTTAAAAGCTTTATCTCTAAATACAAGCACATCCTAAGGGGCTGGGGTTTGGACGCTTCAACATATAAACTTTGTGGAGTCAAAATTCAGCCAAAACAGGTGTCATCACTGTCTTAGTCTTTTCTTCTACCTTTCTCTCCTGTCTTGCCTTTTGTCTTCCTATCCGCTTGTTTCTACCTACCTACATACCTATCATCTATCTAATCTATTCATTTATCATCTGCCAATCATCCACCCGCCTCCGTTGAAAGCTCTTCTTCCTTCCCTATCAGTCTCAAATAAATTTGCTGTTTTCTCTCATCTCACGGTACATTTACCATTCTCCCCCATTCCAGTTTAGAACAAAAGGCAGCACAGAGAATATAACAGAGTGACAGCAATAGACTGCTTAGGTTCCAATCCTCTCTTTACCACTGACTAGCTTTGTTATTCCATCAGTAAACCCCAACTGTTGGGATCAGCTTTGGAGTTGTCCAAAAGGGTGAACAAGGTATTTTTGTATGGTGTGTGGACCAGCAATTGGCACATGGTAGGGTGATGGAGTTATTTAGTAAATCAGTATACTGATTTGAAACTCTTTATTGTATGTTTAAATGTCTTATAATTAGTTGATCTAAATTGTAGGGCTTCAAAAGAATACCAGTTCCTTCCTTGTATAGCACTGATTGTTGCGGTTCATCAGGTGACCTGCTCAATAAATACTTGTTAATTTGACTATTATGAAAATTTATAAAAGCTTACATTGCATCAATTCTGGGTGGAAAAATAAGCTGTCAGGACAGAGAAATGCTTCACTTGTTTATTTATATTATAAACTTATTTATACTAGTTCCTCTCTGTAATTTCTAATAAATGAAAAAAAAAAAACAACAAAAAAAAAAACCTAACAGGCTGGGCTTTTTTTTTTTTTTTTTTTTTCTGCTCAATTTTGCAGAATGAGTCTATTTCCTTAGGGTGATTTTAAGTAGGCTGATGTTTATAATTAGCTCTAGATTTCTATTTTAGGGGACATTGTCAATGACTGTGGACATGAATTATTAGTATTTGTTTTTGATTTCTGGTTGTCGTTGGTATATTAAGAATCTTCCTGTGATTTTGAATCCTATGATGTTCTTTTAGTGACTTTGTGAGATAAAACCAACTGATATTTATAAAATGATAAACAACAATACCTATTTGTAGTTATACATGCTGATAAACCTTTGGCAAAAAATTATGTCAGTCAACGAACATTTAATGAAATCAAAGTTACTGGTAGAGGCAGATGTAGATTATATATACATATATATATGTTTAAAAATAAAATCAGATCATTTTTAAAAATTGTAAGAATTTATTGTGCATACAAAACAGTTCTCAAACCAGGAGATCACCAACCACAAGTGGAGAGAAATGGTAAGGAGCCTGGGTCACAGCAGTTACAGCAGTTCACATAGCTCACAGGAGTAAATACTTGATCTGTATCTTGGTTGGCTCTTACACAGTAACATTCTATTTAGAGCAAGTAGAACTGTTTAAGCTGATTTGTCTATAGCTGACTTAATTTCACTGGATCATGCTGACTAGGAATAAAGTTTATGTCTTGTGTTTCACTTATGATAAGAGCTATCAGTGAAATCAGGGAAACCAGGATGACTTAAATTTGGTTATGTGGCTACGGTGGATGGCCTTGGGGCACATCTAAACATGTGTTAACCTGGTATCCGGATCCTCCCTTGCGTTCTACACTCTGATGATCACATCTCTAATGGTTCCTCCTCTCTGAAGTCCCCGACAGCCCATGCTATTACTGTGTCAGAACTCCACTGGAGTATTTTAACTATTTGATGTTCCTCAAGGACAAGGGTCATTATTTTTCCTTTTATGGATCTCTGCACCCAACATAGGGTCTGACATATAGCATGTACTCAACAAATATTTCTTGAATGAATGAATGAAATCTAACATGGCATACCTGTGTGGTGCTACAGTAGGGTTACTGCATAGTAGGATCTAAAATAAGAATATCCCTAAGTGGAAATCCATCAATTAGAAGTTGGCAAGTTATATTTGGATAAAAGAAACAGAAGTAACATCATCACTGTATTAGTTTACTAAATGGAAGGAAATGAATAAAGCATTCCTAGCACAGTTGTGAAGGGGCCTGCAACATAGTTAGGCTGGACTCTCATTCCTCAGCAAGCAGAACCTCAGAAACCTTCTGCCTTGAAACCTGTCTTAATTTAGGAGGTAAAGAAAACCATGAGAGGAAATGCTGCCTGACTCTTAAATCTCCTAAGATTTCACTGACTGGGCATGTAGTGACAAAGGCCTGGGAAGAAAATGACCAAATCATTTTTGCAAATGCACAGAAATTAATGATAGAGTAGGGATGTTGGGCAGTCAGATATGTCCTCTAGATTCCTGAACTGAATTCAGAGAAGATGGGAGAAGCCCATAGACAGAGATACCAGAATAAAAGCTGGTTAAAGATGCTCTTTAAAAAAAGAAAAATTAACATTTAGCATCAAGTTTTAGAAGGAAAGAAAAAGAAGTAACTAAAAAGTTACACATTACTTTTTTTCTGTATTATATAGAATATCTCATGGGCTCAGAAATTTTTCCTTTTGAAAAATTAGGTTTCTTAAACATACATGAAAGTAACTTGATAAGCTTAGAACTTACGGGACATTGGTATATAATAAAACGGGAGGTAAATAAAGATGAATACGGAGAAAGCAAATGGTCTTAAACCAAACAATAGGGTCAGCGAGGGTGGCTAAATACCACGTGAGCACAGATGCCAGGGTTCTTTGTTCAGATGCAGTTTGACAGCTGCTGTGAGGTCTGAAATCAGGTCTGATTTTTTGAATTGAAGATGGCAAGAATTTCTCAGCCTGTTACATGTTGTCACCTCAGGGAGGGAAAACAACACAGGAATGGAGCATTCTAATGGGACGGACAGGAAAAACCGACTAGGAGACGGAGCCCAAGTCAAGAGCTCGGGCTGTCACTTCACATGTGTTACAGCAGGAGACAAGCACATTGCTCAGATTCTTTCCACACTTCCTACGTGTTTGAGATTTTTAGAATTAAAATTCATCATTTAAAACAAGCACTTAAACCAAAACATTCACTAGTGTAAGGAGGAAGATAAACTAAGCAGGTGAGAGACAGCCTGGGAGTCCTTCTACCCCAAAATGTCCTACGATCTCAAGAACACCTTGGAAACCCCTGTACTGACAGCTCAGCAGGAGAAGCAGAAACACCTGACTGGGGAGACCCCACCTGGAAGCCACCATGGACAGAGATGTTTCTGAACTGCCCAGTATACACAGCACTTCAGTGTCACATGAGCAGGACTTGTAAAAGGAAGTCACTTTTTAACAAATCCCTAGCAAAGACTTTCAATTAAATAGGGTGGTCATATTAAAAAAAAAAAAAAAAAAAATTAAAAAGACCTAATACACACATTTAAATGACCTCCATTGCTTTCTAGGCTTTTCTTAGCAATATAGAGTATCAGGATAAGCTTTGAGTGGGCTAGAAACACCTCACAGTGCCTCTGGTTCAGGCACTTGCACCCTTATCGCACTCAGTCACCCCAAGCAACCACAGAATGGTGAGGGTTGATGATGCTAAGGTAACTAGGAGAGGAGGGGTGAAAGCCAGTCCACCGGCCACAGAGCCTGTGCTTTTCCCACTACGGACAATGCTCCCATCTCCTGCAGAGGGAAGGTGAGACAGGCTCCTAGAACCCATAGTGTGTACAACCTTTCATAATGTACTTATCATCTGGTTCACTACAGCTCTCAAATATTTTCACATTTATCTCATGTCAGATTCCAAAGTACATGAATGGAAGATGCTTTGGACATCTTTCTGTTAGTTTTAATTTTATTCTATAGGCTTAACACAACTATACAATATAAAAAAGCAAAAAATACTGAAATCTGTTCTTTATTTACATGGTGTAAAATCTTTAGTAACAAAGAATTCTCATCGTAAATGATGCAAAAATGCTGTCATGATTGACAATTTAATGAGGAAACATAAAAAATATGCCATATTTCATGATTTTTCACAAGAAAATCTCTAATTTGGCTCGTTTAAGCCGTCAAACACCTTACTACATTCACGGTGTGAGCGATGTCCAGGTCCCGGGCGGACTGGGATCCGTGAGGACCTGGCGACTCAGTCCCCTCGGGCTCGATTATCTTCGATCACGATGGTTCTTCTAGGGTAGGAGTCCACTTCCACAAACACGTACTGAAACTCATATTCGCCACCCTGGGGGTTCTGAAAAAAATATTTCCAGGAGTTATTCGCCTTTCAGAGCCTCGGCTACAAGGAGCCCAGGCCCAGGCCCAGGTCCAGGCCCAGAACCCTGCATCCCCGGAGCCCAGGCCCAGGCCCAAGACCAGGACCCGGAGCCCAGGCCCAGAACCCTTGATCCCCAGAGCCCAGGCCCAGGCCCCGGAGCCCAGGCCCAGGCCCAGAACCCTGGATCCCCAGAGCCCAGGCCCAGGCCCAAGACCAGGACCCGGAGCCCAGGCCCAGAACCCTGGATCCCCAGAGCCCAGGCCCAGGCCCCGGAGCCCAGGCCCAGGCCCAGAACCCTGGATCCCCGGAGCCCAGGCCCAGGCCCTGGAGCCCGAGACCCCGATCCCCGGGCCGTTCTCCCACCTCCTTCACTTCGGCGAACGCCGTCCCCCGCTTGCCCGGCTCCGAGCCCTGGATGTAGAACTTGACCCGCAAGTGCTTCAGCCCGTCCCTGGAGAACTCGATGAAGCTGCGGGGAGAGTGGACAAGGTAAGGCTGAGCTCCCGTCTTAAGTCACCGCGTCCAGCCTGCACCCGGTACCTGACGTGCTGCCTCCGCCCGCGGCGCGTCATCTCCCCGTAGCCCCGGACCGGCTCCCCGAAGACGCTGACCACCTGCGGATACAGGCGATGCCTACTTAGTGCTCCTTTGTTAGGGTTCCTAGGAGATGTTTTCTACAAACCAACTGATTTTAGGAAAAAAAAAAATCAGTAAGGCCTGATCCCTTTAAAAAAATGTGACTTCGATAATGAGAAAGCTAGGAAAAAAGGTTATGTAGCAAGAATCATCCCTTAAACGATTTAAACAATTATTTCATGCACAGAAATGGAAATAGAAACTTTATGGCATACACTTGTAGCTTCAGAACAATGTAGGCTAAAAGAAGCTGTTTCCACTTCGTTTACAAAAAGTGAACACAAAACAGTGTCTAAATATTTCTCTAACACTTCATGGTTTGAAGATAAAAAATGTATGAACACTTTAAATGACATTTAATATATGGGGTTTAATACCAAAAGCTGTGATGTTGAAATAAGTCACTCAAACAGTGAGGGAAAAAACCCAAGAAATGATGACATTTCAAAATCAGGTGTGAATCTACTGTTCTTAATGGTAAAATTCACATGAAGTAGAAATGTAGTTTTTATTAAACTTAAAAAGAAAACACTTTGGAACTCTCTCTAAAAAAGTACGGATTTGATGTCAAACTAAAAAAGAAAAAATTGGCCCTCAATTTTGTAAAATTGTCTTTAGTCTCTTTGCTGAGTGTCTTTTCTATCACAATTTCTAGACACAAAAGAAAAGGATACTATGTAAGATAATAGACACTTCAGATCTGTGGGGGTAAAATAAATGTAACAGCTGTCCAAATAATTTACTTTAATAGATTAAACACAACAGTATCAGAACATTAGAAGTATCTATTTTTTAATCAGGCATGGTGCCCAAGAAGCCTTGGGCCCTTAAAAACTGACAAAACTGAATTGTTAAAACTTAATTGTTGTTCAGAGTTCCTCTTGGCAGCAAATTAAGATATGACCTTAGTAATATCATACTCTGTGTTTATTCTGTGGTTTTTGTTTTGTTCAAAATGCTGTAAATCCTATGAGATGCTGGGTTTGTGAAACACTAAAACTCCTCACCTGTTTTCAGAGGTGCATCCTAATATCTACTTAGGTTTCTACTGATATTTATTTTTGTAGACTACAAAAGCAGATAATTTAGATATAATATAATCCAAGTACAATTTGATTCCCGATAACTATAGTAGGAACCTTTCTTAGCCCTTGCCCGTTTTCAACTCTTTCATGGACAGTTCTCACTTCCTGCTTCCCTCTCCACGGTTCACACTGACTAACCAGAGTCCAGTTAAGAGAAATCAGTAGATTGAAAAAGAAAGATGCCAGAGCCCACTGGCTGCTGAGGTGTCCACCCTGACGCGTTCAGAGACTGATGCAGCACTCAGAGCCCTGCCCCAGGGAACCCAGCGCAGCACACCATGCTGAGAAAACCTGTGGCTTGGCATCTTGCTCCTGGCCGAGGACTGCAGACTCTGCTTCTCTGACCTCACTTCTTGGGCCCTGAGATTTATGATGCCATCTGCTGTTACCTTTCAGGGTGTTAGAATTAGGATTTCAATGAGGAATGTTTTTCAGTGCTGAAGCTTTCCCCGCAGGGAGTAAGGAATCTGTCACACAGGCCATGCTCTCTTGTTCTCTGTGACCAGAGAGTCATGATCTAAAGCCTTCCTTCTGGCAGGTTCCTTCAGAAACCACAGCATGTCGACTGCTCCCAGGGAATGGCTGAGGAAGGCTGTGCCCAACAGGGTAAGATAAGGAATCAGACCAGCTTAGATTTGGGTTCTGGCTCTCACACTAGTTCAGTGATTGAGGCTGAGTTAGTTAGTTATTAGTGCCCGTTTCCTCCTCTACAAACTGGAGACAAGAGTAAGACCTAATGCAAAGGGCCTCTGCAAGACTTAAGGAGACGATGCATATAATCACTAAGCACAACGCCTGGCACATAACATACTTTTGGCAATGTTAACAATTATTGTTATGATCACAAAACCACAAACAGGTATTTTAAAAGACTAGAAACATATTACTTGAGTTTGGCACGTTGGTGTATCCTCAGCATTGAATATCTATGAGCCATGAGTAGAAAACTCACTTGTACAATTAGGATGAAAACATCCACACACAGACCTTTGGGTGCTTGTGATCCAAGAGTTTAAGGTACAGAACAAAGACTTAACATAACTACAATCCAACCACTATGTGCTGTTACATGGATTTCCCTGGGCTCAGAACTGGTACTAGAGTTGGGCCCAATTCTGCCTCCCCCACATGTTCTCCCTCTCATCAGAGAACTAACCTCGGGATGTGATCTGCATTTTTCTAAGGCTTTCCCATATATCTTACTAGGACTGGATGAAGAAAAGAGTTCTTTGAAAATCGTGTAGAACAAGCCACCTGAAAATCACAGGAAAAGATGATGAAGCAAACCAAGAGTGAGAGATAAAGATATGTTAGTTAAAAAAAAATGTTTGGGGATGTTGTACTTGCTATTTTTGGCAACCTGTTATGCCGATTCCAATGACCACGACGACTAAGTAGGAGAAATCTCTTCCAGCTTCTTTCACTGTAAAGAGAAAATGCCAACAAGTCACAGGTGTGTCCCCTCTGAGCAGGCCCACTTCCAGCTTCTTCGGCATTGCAGCAGGGGACATGTGAAGTCAGGGTCAAAGCAAGCAGTGCAGGTGCCTTCTCAGCAGCAGCTCTCAAATCTCCCTGCGCTTCAGAGCTTCAGCAGGATCTCAGAGCAGTGCCGAGGAGTTTCTATTTTTTATTTCATCTAATGTTATAATCTTAATACTGTCTTACTTTCTAAGAGGAGGACTCCTCATCCAGTCTCTTAGAATAAGAACAACTGCCATGGACACAGGTTTCTGCTGTGCACGGATTAAGAAAGTGTTGGCTTTGTCAACTAAAGAGACCAAAATGGTCATCAACACTTAACACTCAGTAACGTTCCCAAATGCCATCCTTCTGTAACCCCACTGACTGGTGCAGAGAATACAAAGAGAATTGAATTCAGAACAGGATCTCATGAGAAGACTTCTGAATCAAACAAACTTAAAAAAAAGAAGGACCTACACAGAGACTACACTGCACTTATTTTTTCCCACCTAGATAAAAGGTGTTCACATGGACTAAAGAGAAATTCTGGGAGCTAAAGAGATTCAATAAAGACATTATAGTGGGACAGAATATATATGTATGTGCATTACATAGATATCTTCATGTATATGCAAAAAACTGCAATTATAACTACACTGTTTTATTGATGCTGAAAAAGTACATTACTTCCTTGGCATTATGTTTATATATTTGATTTATTTACCACTTTAGGAAGACTTCTTTTTATTCTTTTTTTTTTATTTTTATTTTTTTAAACTCAGGGATGTTCTGCCATTGAGCTATAATCCTACCTTAAAAGATGTGATTCAAACAATAAAAAATAGTGCATCTGCCAAATCTGTGCAATTCACGAGACTGATCCAAACAATAATTGCCACCACAAATCCAATCTCCTTACTAAGGTTCAGATGTGGAAAAGCTTATGGTGACACCACCTCATTCCATCTCATCACTGTCATAACACCTTGATAACTATCAACTGCCAGTAGTGAACCAGCCCCTAACTGGGAGTACACTGATAGCTACATTTGAGCCTATAACCTGAATCAGATCACAGACTCCAATATCCTGGATTTCTGATTGTCTGTTTCTCTCTCAACACATTCATTCCTGACAGGCTGTCTTCTCTATTTATTCAATCAAAGATAGCTACTATATATCTACTATGTATAAATGCTGTGCTGAATATTATCCACATTTTATGCATTCAAAAAATTTCTATTGCTAATATATAAGTATCACCAATGGAAGCTGCTCATTGCTTACCTTACTCTTCTTGACCTCTCAGACCCATCTTCTTATCTAAAAACCTCATTAGTATTTTCTGCAATTCTCCACCCTTTCTGCTGTGGGTGCTGTGGTGCAGTGTGGGTACTCCTGGCTGCAGGGAGGAGTGGTAGCTGACAGTTCTCAGTTCCTTTCTGCACATTCCTTCACCAGAAAAGAGCTTCCTCACCTAGGTCACAGCCTGCATGGTTTCAGAGTTCACTGATGACTGGCTGAGGCCCCTCTTGCAAGTGCACTTGAGCTCCTTCCTCTGCCCAATCCTGCTTCCCTTACCCCTCAACATGTAACATCAGAGCATTCCCCAATAAACCTCCTTATGCAAATCTGTCTACTTCCCTAGGATGACCTACAACAGGTGCTACCAGGAGTGATCCAAGGAAGCAATTCCAAATTGGAATTTTGGAACTGGATCAACAGCCACTCACTGGCAATGAGGACTCTCAGTGCCTGGTGGTAGATGGAGCACTGACAGGCCCCAGCATGCAGTTCTAGGCAACTGTTGCAGCTTTTGCCTGCTATGGTGAGTTGGAATGGAATACTGGTAAACGAGAATGCACTGGTTGATGTTATTTTGAAAATTTTGGAAGACTAAGTAATTTTAGGATTTGGGTCGATGGCTGTGGGGGCATAGGGATGTACTGGGGAAGGAAAGGGAGAGTTTGGTAATAATCCTCACCAGTGAAGGTGAAGTGGGAAAGGCAAAAGAGATTTGGGGAACAGGAGATTCATGCTGCATCCAGAAGACAGATAAAGCTGAGGGTCCGGCCCAAGGCAGCGGAGCAGCAAAGAGGTTGGCATGGCAACCACATCACCTCTGCCAAGCCAGGGCCAGGCCCCGATTTGGGAGGAAAGGGAATGTGAAGCTTGGTACAAGAATATTGAGGTCAATGCTCTAAAAAAATCTGTTATATTTAGATTCTCCTGAAGAAGCGGCTCACTCATCCCCATTAAAATTTAGAATGTCCTACTTCTTGAAGGCTAGGTGAGGCTTTTGCCTAGCAAGACACATACTCTCCTCAGGAAGTGTCTACAGCCTCCCTTCCTGGCCAAAGTACAACATAACTTGGGTGTGAGAAAGGAGAAAAATGGACAATACTATGACTACTGCTTGGTAAACATACACATGACCATCTCTTAACGGGTGTGTGTCAAGGCCACAGAATACAAACACGGCTGAGTGAGAGTTGATTTACATGGGGTATCCTCCTGTGCTCAAGAACATAACCATGAGATAAGTACCCCAGGAACTGAAGTGTAGTTATGTCTGCTCTTGGAAACTTAGAAACAGTGATGGTCCCCATGAAGTGACATGAAAATGAGAGAACAGTCGTAGCAAACCATGGAGCAACTGCTCATCAGGCATGGATACTAGGTAGAACTCAACATTTCATACGAGGGCTTGGAGGACACTTCACCAAAGGTATAAGGAAGCCATAGTCACACCCTACAGAGCGGGGCAGTGATCTCCACTATACTTCCACCAACCTTTCCCTTCCAAAACCAGACCGAGGCTACAGAACGATAGTGGATCACTGCGAACTAAACCAAGTAGCAGTCCCAATATAGATGTGATAATGCCAGACACGGGAACTTTATCAGAGCACATTAACACAGCCTCAGGGCATTGGCCATTGATCTGAAGAATGCCTTCATTTCTACCTCCATTGAGGAGCAGCAGAAGTAGTGTGTAGCAATACAAATGGGACAGCACTGTGTATCTGTGGCCTTGCCCAGGGTTTGCTTACTTTCCTACTCTGTAATGTGGCCAGTGGCTATCATATTGGACAACACAGATATAGAACATTTCCATTATTGCACAAAGTTTTATTTGGACAATGCGATTTCAAATATTCAGCAAAATAACATGTTTGACTGTTATGTTGATGCCATTTTGTTGGAGCCAATAAGTAGTTAGTGGCAAGTGTACAGGAAAATTTGGTAAGGTATGTGCTTCATGTGTGAGTGATGGGCTTGCCAAAGATTCAGGGGCTCACTAACCATATCAATGGGACCTGCAGAAGGTACTGTCTCAGACATGCCATGCCATTCCGTCCCAACAAAAAAGCAAATTCTTGCATTGTATACTGTTAACACAATGCATGGCAGGTCTTTTTGCATTCAGGAGGCAGTATATTGCACACTTGGAAATACTGCTCCCATCCATTCACTGAGTAACAAGAAAAGCTGCCACCTTAGGATGGGATCCACATCAAGAAAGGACTCTATGTCAGGTCCAGTTTGTAGTGCAAGCCACACTGCTGCTTGAGCCAACTGGTACATATGCATTTGACCCACCTATATCTTTCACTTCTGCATGTTTGTGTGTGTGTGTGTGTGTGTGTGTGTGTGTGTGCGCGCTGAACTGCTACCCTAAACAAAATATTATATTTTGGGTATGTTCAGCAGATTACAAAAGAAATAGTAGGATACCATTTTTTTTTTTGTTAAAAATTAAGAATGTTAACTGAAATAACACAAACTATTATCTAAACAATAGTTATATTTGGGTTGTATAATTATGAGTGCCTGAATTGCTTTGTCTTTCATTGTTTTTCTACCAAGTATTTGTAAAATGAAGAAATTAACAAGAAGAAAAGAATTAAACTTAAAATACTTGTTAAAACATCTTTGACTTTCCCGACCAAATTACATTTCATCTTCCCCTTTCTGTATGTTCTATTACCGCACCTACTGTGTGAGGGCAAGGGATGTTCTGGATGTCTTTCAGTTTACAGTCTACAGAGTTTAGCTCAGTATCTGGGAATAACATCAGTTATTCCCTGAAGTGATTACTGAGTTTTTTCTATTGGTTATAACTCGATAATCTCTCTCCAATTTATCCTATCCAATTTCTCTTTCTCATAGGCATTGAAACACATGGTGAGAAAAATTTCCTCGACAGTATGTCACAAAATGTTCAAATTCAAGATTAATTGCCATACATCTAAGTTCAAATTTATGAAGTCTGCAAGTCTATATTCTCTGATTCTAAATAGTTCAACGGTTCTTTTAATTTGTGTGAATCGTTCTTTCCTCTTTAGCTGTGAGCTTGGTATAAAGGGCACTGGCAGCTTTTGTCAGGTTGACTGGAAGACAAGCACTGCTTTTTACCTTTCTGCGAGGTGGAGACTGCGGGTTCCGCTCTCTGATCTCTGTGCACAGACACCTGCTTGCTGCTGTCCTCCTGTGCTTTGCAGGGGTTCGGTCCCTGTGTCCAGATCGTTTTCTGGACGAGTCCAAGAACAGATCTAGGTCGCACCGTTTTCTTCTGCTCTCGCAACCCCCACCTGAAACTGGGCTGCGTCTTCAAGGCAGCTCGGTGAAGCCCACGGTGTGGCAGCAACAAGCGCTTCCCCGAGGACCTGTGCAGCTTCTCCGCGTACTGCAGAGCTCTTAGAACGGTACACATCATGTTCACAGAGAGCTGTCCCGCGCGGGGCCAACGCAACTACGAGCAGCAAAGCTTCGCAACCCACAACACGACCGGCCAGCCACGCACAAAACCCACACATTCACGGTTCTCAGGGCCCGCCTCTCTCCCCGTGACCAACTTGCACTAGAGCGCCCTGACCCTTCCGCGCTGACATTCACGCCCTACTGCTCCGCAGAGCAGCCTGGGAAACTCCTGGGTGTCTGGGAAGGGCAGTTCTGGGACCGCGCTCCCCGCTGCGGCGCCGCGCCAAGGACGCGGGAGGCACTTCATCTCCCACAATGCAAGGCGGCCAAGCGCACCGCCCCTCTCTGCGCCTCCCAGAGGCCTCTGCGCGTATGGTCACGCATGCGCCGCGCATCAGTCTGGCGGCAGGAGGAGGGGCCGCAGGAACTCGTGCCTCGTTCCCTGGTCGATAAACAGAGGTTGCAAGAATCAAATAAGCAGATGTAAACTGTGTGTTCTCCTGATCCTTCTGGAGAAGGCTGTGTCAAGTGGAGGATCCTTCGCCTCATGGTGGCCTACTTGTACTTATAGGCAAATAATTTAATTTCTGTGTTTCTTCTCAAGCAAACCAGACAACAGCCAAGTGAAAATGAACAGTAATGCCAAAAAGCAGGCGAGGGTGTCGTAAAGTCCCAGCGACGGGCTTGACGCCTGGCGTCCTCGGCATCAGAACGACGCGGGCGTGGGAAAGACGCCGGCCTGAAGTGTCTGGAACGCCATCTGGTAGCTAGGCGACAGCATCAGCAGAGCCAATCTACGCACGCGCGAAGGCTGGCCGCGCTTATGCGCGTGCGCAGAGCCCAGACACTCTCCGAGACGTCGTGCCACTGGGCGGTCCCAAGCAGGTCTCCATGGCGACCGGACGCGGGCGGATCCTGAGGCAGCACTGGCTTGGCCTCCAGGAGCAGCGCGGGCCCCTCCAGGGTGGCGGTGGGCCGCGGGGCAGCGCGGGGCCCGCCGCGTGGAGCGCTAGGGCCCCCGGGTTCAGGTGACAGTGGGGTTCGCGGGCTGGTCTGCCCCACCGGGGAACCCTCGGCGTCCCCGCCCCGCCGCTCTTGAGCGAGTGTTTTTATTGGTCAGGTGCCGCTACGTGAGTGGCGGCTCTTTTTTTAACGCGGGAAAGAGTGCAGGACGGCAGAAAAGGCCCCTCACGCTGGGAAAGTGGGTTTCCTGTTCTTTGGCACAAGAGCGGTGGCTCCCGCGGGCGGCCCGCTGGTGTCTGCAGGGGTCTGGAGCGGGAGTCACCCTTCGCCCGAGGTCTCAGCCAGATGGGGCAACCTGCCCAGACCCCTCCCGGGCCCTTCCTGCTGTCAGCGGGGCTCTGTCGCTCCCAGGCACGGTCCTCTGCTGGAGGCTGGTCGGGGAGGCGCTACGCCGCCACCGCGGGCCAGGTCGCTGGTTCCAGACGGGACCGTGCCCTGCCTCTGCCTTTCTCCGGCTTGGGAACTGAGGGCGGCGTCCCCGCAGTGCGAGGCGGCGGGAGGGCCACCCTCCACCGGATCCGGTTTAACCCCAGGAAGGGACAAGATCCAGGAGGTCCCAAGTGCCAGCGTGCTGTAATGGCACCACACTGGATCCTCATTGCGTCATCAGCTGTTTCTAGCTCTGCACCGGTTATTTTACTGGGTGGAGGAATAATGCTAAGATTGTACATCCTCGAGGATTATCTTGTTCCTAAGGCTGTTTGATCTACAGATGTGAAAAGCCAATGTCTTTAACCATTCTATGTTACTTAAAAAAAAATTTTTTTTTCTTTCTCCCCTGACTATCCTCTGCATTCCCTAGGTCTCCATTACCTCATGTAGCCTGGTTTCTGAAGCATAGCCCTGTTCTTTAGTGCCCCGACAGTAGTTTTGTTTGAAAGGCTATAATGCTAGATAAAGCACAACCCGTGTGGCAAATAAAAGGTTACAGTGTCTGCAAAAATTGTTATGCGGAAGAGAAAAACTGGCTTTTAAGTAGGAAACTTAAGCTTTAAATCAATTTGTCTCAATTACTGAAATTAGTTTTTATGTAGTGCTGTGTTGGGGGAAGCAGAATGAGTTTTACATGATGAATCTTAATTCTTTGTAGATTGAGTAAACTTCCTGGTTGATGTAACTGCAGTGCCTGTCATTATGCCTGGCATGGGAAACTGCATTTCAACCTGTGATTTGAACATGTATAGACTCTTGGTAAATGTAAGTCGGCTATGGTTTGGGAAGGTATTTTTTTTTTTAAGTGCATTATAGTTTTACACAGTTGTGGGGTTCATTTTGACATATCAATGGCATGTAATATAATTTTTTGCTGTTTGAATCCCCAGAACTACCCCATTATCTCTTCTCCCTCCTGATCCCCACCTCTGCTCTGAAGGTCTTCTATTTATTTTTTAATTGGTGCATTATAGTTATACATAAAAGTGGAATTCATTGTGATACATTCATACATGCATATAGAGTAATTTGTTTAATTTCTTTCCGCAGTTCCTGCCATTTTCCAACCGTCCTCCCTTCCTCAATCCTCTTCCTATACTCCACTGTTCTACTTTCTGTTTTCATGAGGTCCCCCCTTTTTAATTCCTTATTTCTCCTTATATTTTGCATATGAGAAAAAACACTCGGCCCTTGATTTTCTCAGTCTTATTTCACTTAGCATGATGTTTTTTACAGTTCCATCCACTTACCAGCAAATGGCATAATTTCATTCTTTTCTAATGGCTGAGTAGAACTCCATTGTGTATACATACCCCCGTTTTCTTTGCCAATTCTTATATCATTGGTGCCTAGGCTGGTTCCATAACTTGTGCATTGTAAATTGTGCTGCTAAAACATTGGTATGTTTGTATCACTATAGTATGCTAATTTCATTTCTTTTGGGTAAATAACAAGGAGTGGGTAGCTGTGTCAAGAAAGCATTATTTTTAATGTCTTATTATGGAAAATTGATGTTAATAAGGAATCAGTGGTTTCCTTATTTAACAGTGTATGTATAAATATCACCCTGTAAGAAATATAGCAGCACATGTATCAAGTTGGCTCATTTTTATCTACCCTAATTGATTTGATTTACTAGATACTAAAAAGAAGGCACAGAAATTAGATTTTTAAAAAATATTGAACTTATTCAAAGTTATCAGGCAAAAATTTGTTACTTAAAAAAAAAAGTGTTTTAAACCAAATATCCTTCTAGTAAATATATCAGACATAGATCTTAATGAGAACATGCATACAGCTTAACTGATATGCTAATTGTGTGGCCCTTAACAATGTACAGTTGGTTTTAGGAAGAGTGGAAATGTGCTTTCAACAGTGCCAAAATTTAAAATCTTATCTAACATGGAAAAAGAGCTCTGAAGGGAAAGTTAGCAGGCTAGGGTCTTGGGCTCCCTGCCCCTAGCTTGGTACTTTCAAGTCTCTTTAATTGCCTAATTAGAGCCTTATCATTCTTTGAAATGAGGGACTCCATGAGGTCTATTTTAATTGTGAGAAAAACAAAACAAAAAAAGATTTTAGCATTTTTAAAGTGTTAAAACATGTTTGTGAAAAAATAGTCTTCCTTTTCCAATTAAATGAAAGAGGATGAAATAAGTTTTAAAGCACTTAGTACATTACTTTGTACAGAGTATCCAATTAAGAAGTATTGGTAGAATTGTACTGACTAAATGACTCCCACTAAATGTTTAGTCAAAGATAGAGGCATATCCATTTGCTACTGGTTTAGGGATTCAGACTTGGGGAAAGCCTTTGGTACTTTTTTTGTTGTTGTTGTTTTAAAGTACCAAACAGGATTTGCCTGCTTGATCACTATTTAAAACTATCTTTGGGAGAATTAGCTTGAGTCTGAGGAACCCACTAAGATTATATTATTTACATATAGGTTATATAAGTATTAATTTATATAACAGGTGACTTTACACAGTTCTTGAAAATTTCTGCAGCAGGCTTTCATAAGTTCTGGACACATGAGTTAACCTCTTCAGGAAGAACTCACTGGGTAGAGCTAGTATGTGTTCTTTGAAACAGCTGAGCCCCATCTCTCTGTGCTTCTCAAATGGATAGGTGCCATTGGGTAAGGGGCATAGTGACTCTTTCTGACGTCTAAAATTAACACAGAAAATTATTATTTAAATGGTAATTTTTGTAAGACAAAGCTAGATAATTATCCAGGAACATGCATTATTTGTGTGTGTATATGCATATATATACACATACACACATATATATGTATATGTATGTGTGTGTGTGTTAATACTTTGTCTCTCTATTCAGATCTGGTTTCAGTTTCTTTGGGGGCACTTACCAGGAATGCCTTAGAGTACCAGTGTTCCATTCTGAAGGATTGTGCTGCCAAACTCTGACTCCTAGCAGCTATGTGCAGGAAATCTCAATTTGAAATTAAAGCAACAACTACTTCTAAAATTTATTATATACTCAGTATCTTGAGAAAAATACATGGAGTTTTGCCTCTTAAGTCTTCTAGTCCCCATTTGAAAACCACCACAACTATTAAGTCTTCTAATCCTATGAATCACACACACACACACACACACACACCCCATATATGTATATATATGGGCGTATGTGTTAATACCTTGTCTCTCTATTTAGATCTTTCCTTTGTATGCATTTTCTTACTCTTTCTCTTAGAGAAGTAAGAAAGTACATTTATGTGGTATATTCTGATATGACCTGACTTTCAATTAATACCTCAGTAATTTAACATATATTTATTAAGTGCCATTTGCATGCCAGATGCACTGTGGGTGCTGAATAATTATCACCGAAGAAAGCTCACACATGCTCTTGCCCATATGGAGCTTATGTTCCAATGATAATAAACAAGACAGATGGCTAAAATGCATAGTGTTGGATGGTGATATGTGCTAAGGAAAAACAATTAGTAGGGAAATAGCATAAAGGGTATGTGTTTAGGGTCTGGATGCAATTTTAGGAGGTGTGGCCAAGGAAGGTCTTGGTGAGATAGTGACATTTGTGAGTATCTAAAGGAGGTGAGGGAGCAAACTCAGCAGACACCTGAAAGACATCATGGATCTATTTCTACTTTAAGAACTTCACTTTTGTTGGGACTGCATCTTCATTGACTGCACAAGGTAAACGGTATGGCAGCCATACAACCTAACCATACAACCTATGCTGTTTCCATCTTTTGCTCAGTGAAGACAGCTTTGAGGTAGACATTCTCATGGGAACTATCTGAGCATGTTTTCTTGACTTAGGGTGTAGGTCCTGCTTGTTTCTATAGAGGAAAATCTATCTAGGGAAGAGAAGCTTATTCTCCAACTGCTTGGGTACATGCATTGGTGCTTGCTGAGCACAGCAGATGTGTGTTGTTGGGTGACATAGTGCTTAGTGCCATGTGGACATCATGGTGTGCCACATTGGTGGTAAGACTGAAACTACACTGTCACTTGGCTTGTCAGCTGGGCCAGGGACCCTTTTATTACTTGTGGCTCCCAAGAGCAGGATGTGCTTGTTAAGATCTGTTTTGAGTGGATTTCATGCTTCAGCTTCCAGAGGGTTAATTAGCCTTCATTTGAAGTGCTTAGGACACCTCATTTTGGCACCCAATTGTTGCTTACTTCCTTTTTGAGTGTTAGTCCAAATTTCCTGGAGAATCAGGGTGGTATCAAAACTGAGGGTTGTTAAACTCTCTGTGAATAAATCATATACTCAAAATAATGGCAGTGAACTGAGCATGTGGGTAATATTATACTCTAGATTTTAGTTGCTTCTTGAATGACATGCTGGGTGGGAGATGGGTCAGTAACTGATGTATGTGTGTGGTACATTGCTTCAAGAGGCAAATTCCAGACCTTTCCAAAAGAATTAGTGTCTTAGGGATCCTGCCTAGAAATTTGGGCTGTATGACTCTTCCAGGGTGTTGCAGATCCCCTCTAAACTGCTTATTAATCATTGCTAGTTTTGAGGCTTGATGGTGATAAGGACTGATTGTGTAAAGTATTATATCTTATTTTATAAAATGTAAAAAATATAAATTGTAAGATATTCTATTACTTTGTGTATCACTAAAACAAAAAAAGAGGCTAACTAAAATATATTTCATTGAATGTGAGATATTAAATGTGAAAATACTGTGGATGAGTATTTAGTATTTCTGCGGCCAAGACTGCCAAAGCTACAGTTGGAACTGGTCCTAATCCCCCCAAAGATAAGCAAAGTTGTAACTTGTTTTGACAGTTCTAGTTCACAGATCTAAAGTTCTTAAAAATATCAAGCTCTTGATGCTATCTTTATTATATTTCTTTTGTGTTATCAAAACTGGCTAGTCACTACATTTTATCCTTTTCTTTCTTGTTTCCATTGAATACATTTTATAGCACCTCTTTGACAAGCTGACAGCTTGTAATGAGAGCAGGTATTCAACCTTTGATTGAAAACACATCACAGTAAGTCCAGGCTTCAGGTCTACTTACCAGGACACATGCAGCAGGCCCTCCCTTTGCCTTCCCTTTTTTACTTCCTTTCTTCTTCCCCTCCTTCATGTCTTCCCATTTTATTTGCAGAGATGGATGTGCAGAGATGAAATTTCACAGTGAGACATCTTTTTTTTTTTGTGGTACCGCGGATTGAACTCAGGGGCACTCGACCACTGGGCCACATCCCCAGCCCTTTTTTGTATTTTTTTATTAGAGACAGGGTCTCACTGAGTTGCTAAGTGCCTCGCCATTGCTGAGGCTGGCTTTGAACTCACAATCCTCCTGCCTCAGCCTCCCAAAGTGCTGGGATTACAGGCGTGCGTCACCACGCCCGGCTGTGAGACATCTTTGGTGTTATGAATTCTTTAGAATTTTATAGGGGAACAGATAACTCACCTCATTTGGCAGTCATGTAATTTGAATCCCCATTTTTCCTTTCAGAAAGGGGCCTGGTATCAAATCCCCAGCAGGCCGCACTGCTGTGAAGCAATATGCCAGACGTGGCCAGTACTCTGAGAAGTCTTCTAACTGTTCTATGTCCCTGGATGGGTAGGTAGCAGAAGTAGCTGACCACTGTTTTGGGGGCTCTAGATGGGGATTTTAGAGAAGGTTTTAGTGCTGTATATACCAAGTTGCTATTTTGAGCTCTCTAAGAATAGGATTGTGTAGGAAGAATGTACAACCAGAGAGTTTGATATGAGTCACGAGCCTGTCACCATTATTCTTATTAGACTAGTTTTATGAAACTAAGCTTCTAAAAGTGACACATAAATTGAATTTTCCTTTTATTAAAATGTTCTCTAAAATTATTCACTTTTCAATTGATAAAGACCATTGAAAGAAGAGAAAGAAGATTAAAATGCGTTCTCCTAAAATCTTAGAAGTTCTGTATATTTCCTAGCTACCAGTATTTTGGGACCCCATTTTCTGTGACAAGATTCCATATTGTGACCCTCATCATGAAGACCCATAGAGTTTTTTTAAAAAAGTTATTTGTAATTGATAATAAGATGTCTATAGATTTGTACTGTAATAACATTTATGGAACACCATCTGTATGCTAAACATTGTGTGGAGCTCTGAGAATTTGGTGTTATTATAGAGAGACATTTTACACTGGAGGAAGTAAGGCCCACATAGTCATGTGTTGCAAAACTGTGATTCAAATATGAGTTTCCTGCTTTCAAATTCTGGGCATATAATAATATATCATGACTAGCTTGGCTAACAGTGTCCATATTTTTATATACACATTTTAATGTGAATGTTTTAGTATGGTTTTATAAAGAAAAGCCAAAACCATAAGTAAGGATACCAATGTAAGTTTAGAACCCTTTATTCTGGAGTAGAATCTGTCCTACGATAATCTGAGATGGCAATAGAACAAATATTTGTTAGTTTGGTTAATCTGTCTAGGTATTTGAGGATCTCCTCTGTTTGTTGTGCTGTGCTCAGTTCTGGAGACAAAGAGCCACTCATGTTCCCATGAAGCTGATGGTCTAATGGGGGAGACAGATTTTTAAAACATAAATTATTATAAATTGGGGTACATGCTATCCAGAAAACAAATAGATTCCATAGTGCAGAATAGAAAGACTAACTTGAGGGGGTAGCATTGAAAGTGAGGACTGAAAACAGGCTCAGGAGCTTGGAGAAGAGAACCCAGAGGTATGGAGGGGGCCAGTTCTCCAGGTGCTGCTGGAACAGTGGCCACCGCACGTGAAGCCAGGCTTCCGTCTAGTATGGTGTGATGTCATTTGACTTCTTAGGTATCTTGTTCACTTGTTTGCCTCTCTCTCCTTTTGAAGGAGGGGAAGTAGAGAGACATGCAAATTTGTGATAATATTTAAGTGTAACTGATATCACTCATTTTCAAATGACAAGTCAGTGTGAGGGGAAAATTGACATTAGAACCTGCCGGCTTGAGCAGATGTGTAAGTGGAGGTGCTGCTGACTGTTATGGGTGGGGGCAGAAGGGGGTCAGTGATGACAGAAGAGGATTCCAGGCGACAGTGGGCATGAGTCTCCTTCAGGGTGAGGTCAGCAGGAGTTTGTTCTGGAGACTGGGGTCTCCTGGGGAGAGAGCGGAGAAAGAAGCAAATGTGGCCCAGGATGAGCTTGGAAGACTGGGGCATTGAGAAGCACCCAGGGAGCTGGGGAAGACCTGTGAGGGCCGAGAAATCCAAGAGTGGGTGTTGCGTGAACCAGGAGAGGAAATTGCTGAAAAACCAGGAGTGGTCCTATATCTGCTGTGGCAAGAGGGAGAGTGGGTGGAGCTGTGGCAACTTTGAACTGTTCCAGGTCAGCAGAAGGAAATGGCTGGACACCATTTTTTAAAATAATTTTTGAATGTTTTATTTCACACTCAAGTGTACAAAAGAATGTAGGAGGCACAAAGTGGGGGCAGCAGGTGTGACAAGTTGTTTTCTTCTGTTCTTTCCCAGAAGCTTGTCTGTGGGGATCTTAGAGGCTGTGTGGTAGCTGGAGGGAGATATGAGGGAAGAGGATAATGTTATGAGGAGATATTTTGGGCAGTGTTTTAAGGGGGCAGGAATGGAAGGCTGAGGTCCTTGGGGACGAGTAGGGACCCAGAGCACAGGTGGATTGGTAGGAGGAAGTGAGTATTCTCATGGGGGCAGAGAGGTATGGAGATGGATGTAAAAGTATTGGAGTGGAGCACAATATGAAATAGGGACAAAGATATGTTCAAGTTTGAATTCCCTTAGTTCTGAAATGAACTCAAAGTTTCTCAGGGAAGCCTGTTGGTCTAAAGCAGTTTCCTTGCTTGAAACTTCTTTGTCCTATCTCTTGCCTTCCTCTGATACTTTTCTTCCTCATAGTCCCCTGTCATCTTCTTCCCTGATAACTATGCAAAACTGCAAATGTGAAATAATTAAAACCCAAAAGAAAATAACCCAATATGGGTGTAAATATTGGTGGTTTCATCTTGGAGGAAACCTTCAGAACAATAATTAAGATACTTTGCTATTTTAACAATAAAGTGAGGTTTTCTCCTTGTGTCAGAATTGTAAAGAAAGGACCCTTTTTTAGGATGTTAGTTCGGTGGTAGGAAGGTAAAATCCTGTCTGATGTTTAACTTAAATGGGATTTCAATCCAGTTAAATGATTCTTACTACATATTTTTCTGAAATGTCTTTAAGCCCAACTTTAACTTTTGTTAAATTACACTAATTTTAAAAATAATAGGTATGAATTTTTGTGAAATAATTAAAAAATAAAAAAGCTATAAACAGTAGATAAGGGATTTCATTTGAGGTGAGGAAATTGTTTATTTATTTAAAATTTTTTTTAGTTATACATGGGCAAAATACCTTTATTTTATTTACTTATTTTTATGTGGTGTTGAGGATCAAACCCAGTGCCTCACACGTGCTAGGCAGGTGGTCTACCACTGAGCCACGACCTTAGCCCCAAGGGGAGGCATTTAACTAGTACTTAAGCAAGGCTGCTGTTTAGACTCTCATAATGTCTCCAGTTAAATATCTCTGAAGTTTTGAGCAGTTAGTAGCACTTGAGCAATGACATGTGTCAAATATATGTGACATTAATCATCTTTTCTCTGAGGATCCACTTTGTTCTCTCAGTGTTACAGAATTACAGGACTGTAACACATTTGATCACCTGATTTCCATCATAAGTAACAATTTTTTTTGAGAATTTAAATCACAAGCAGAGTATGAGAGTAGAGTATGGGAAAGCCATTTTAAATTGATTAAAGGTTTTTTTTTCTCCCCAGTCTGTCCCTAGACCACATTACCCCAGTCATTAAAACAATCTTCTATATCTCCATTTTCATTTTCCCTTTTACTGAATGTTCATAAAGGTGCTTAAGCACTCATTCCTGACTTATTAGCACAGGTAACCCTTTTAGGCACTTTCAGAGTCTAGTACTTTTATAGAATTCTGTGATTGATGGAATATTGAGAATACATCCAAAATCATTTACTTAGGCATAAAAATGAAAAAGTCACTTTAGAAAACATTATGGGACTTGGTGTCTCTTTGAAGTCTCAGAGGAAGCAGTAAGAGTATGGGGACATTTAACAAGAGGATGCACCAGAGGGCACAGGTTAGGTAGGAAATAAGCTGATATTTCCCATTACAGTTAATTCCACTTAGCATTTTTTGGGTGGTGGTGGGGATTCTCTGTTTATCTTACTAATAGCTAAGAATGTGCTCTCTGTCCTTTATTTCCTCTTTTTTCCCCCTGTAATGGAGAGATTGAACCCAGGGGTGCTCTGCCACTGAAGTACACCCCAGCTCCCTTTTTTCTTTGAGACAGAGTTTCCCAGGCTGTTCTCCCACTTGGGATCCTTCTTTCTCAGGCTCCTGAATAGCTGGGATTACAGGCATGCTCCTCCTAGCCCGGCTTGTCTATTCTTTTTATCTCACAAAAGAATAATCCATACTTTCATAGAGGGGCGGTGAAGTCATGCTTGTTGATTCAGTTTATGAACGTGATTAAAATGCTGAGGAAGTTTGCTCTTTGTAACTTAGGATTTCTTTATTGGTTTATATCAACCACTGAGCTACATCCCCAACCCCCTTTTTGTATTTTATTTAGAGAAAGGGTCTCTCTGAATTGCTAGGGCCTCACTAAGTTGCTGAGGCTGACTTTGAACTTGCAATCCTCCTGCCTCAGCCTCCTGAGCTGCTGGGATTGCAGGCATGTACCACCATGCCCCGACTATCACTAGAATTCTAATGAAAGTTTCAATCAAGAAAATAATTGAAGATTATTTGTAATTCTGGTACAAGGGAGAAAACCTTCTGAGTACATTTGTCTCTTCTACAGGAGGAATCTGTTTATGATTTTCTATTTAGAGATGAATAGCCAGTTGTTTTCTGGGTGATAAAGCACTAGCACAATTCTGATTTTTCCTCTCTCAGAATGCCTTCTGAGATCTTGCTGAAGATATTTTCCTACTTGGATGCTGTGAGCCTGCTGTGTGCTGGATGTGTGAGCAGACGCTTCTATCATTTGGCTAGTGACAAGTAAGTAGAAAACCAAGTCTGTTATGTTTTAATGATAATTTGATAGAAGTCATGAAAACTATTAAAAGCTTTTGAAATATTTTAAAAAATTTAAGATAATTAATTTCAGTAGTATTTTTAGACATAAATAGAAATAATATGTCTAATGCTTTATGTAGTCATTTATTTTAGCTCTTTGAATTTGTGTGCTTAAAGAAAGGAATATTCTTTGCATAAATGGAATAAGTTTCGGCTCACTCTTGCTGTAGTGGTTGGAGGGTGCAGCTTTGGTCCCTTAGGGCTCTTAGCTGTGCCCATCCTAGGCAGACACTAGACAGACATATCCACGTTCTCAAGCAGCACCGTAGGGACTTGCCCATTGTCCCTGGCCATGGGTTGGCAGACCAGATGGCATGCTCTTTTCTGGCAGGCAGGCAGGCAGAGCCTAGAGGAACAAGCACAAGCCACCAAGTTAAATAGATGTAGCTCCTCCCCCCAAACTTGCCAATCAAGTAAATTTACTCTGTGGGGAGAGTGAAGGAGGGAGGGAGAGGCCCAGAGCATCCTCTGGAACTGTTGTCTTTGGAAGCAGGGAGTCACCCTTGCCTGGGCTCCCAGGGTGTCTGTGAATAAAGAGAAATCACTTCACTATTTTGACACTCAGTTTTGCCCACACCACAGAATTCATCTTGTGTGGGAGATTATGGGACCTCCTGCCATCCGGTGAGCATTGTGTGTTTTCAACTGAGTATTTTGGTCTTTTAGGCCCTTCTCTCATTCATATCAAAAGATCATACAGATACTGATTCACATAAAATCTATATGTCACGAGGGAAAACACCAAGGGAGTGCAGGTTTTATATATTTATTTTTTTGCCTTTTTTCTCTTTCCACATTTTATTGGTATATTACAATTATACATAATGATGGGATTTATGTTTTTAATTCGTACATGCATACAATATAACAATACAATTTGTCCAGTATCACTTCCCAGCAAATGCAGGTTTTAATGTTGGTTTTGTTTAATAAAGAAGGAAATGAAGAATGACAGAAGAAGGGCTATAATATAATTTAATCTTGGAATGTGGCAGGCAAGAAATATTATATGGTACGTTGGTTCATATATTCCTGTCAGTAGAAGACTGCATCAGAACCAGCTGGAAAAGCTTAAAAAAAAAAAAAACAACAACTTGGATTTCTAGTCTGCATATCTGATGATTATAATTCAGTGCTCTGGAATCTGTATTTTTAACTTTTCTTCAGGTCAAACTGCTGAATAGTCAGGTTCTGAAACGACTTGATGTTATGTGTTTGACATTTAATCAAGGAACTCAAAATAAGCCCTCAGACTCCATTAAGGCTACCCTCAACTGTTCTTATACTCAGGCAGGCATGTATATCATTCTCTGGTTGGGAAGCATTGATTTTACTTATCTTTCAATTTAAAAAGATATTTCCTATATGGGAGAACTATGTCTGTCTGTCTGTTTATCTGTGTCAACACTAACACATCAGTGAGTGAAATTATGAATCATGTTCTTGACAGTAGTTGTAGAGTGAATGGAAAGCAATTTTTATCTTTCTTTTTCTTAACCTAAAGCAGAATGCAGTGAGGCATTTTTCGAGGAAACAGCAATCAAGTGTCCAAAACTGTAATGTGCTGGAGAGTTCTCACTTTATCTAAGGGTAGTGTTATAAAAATGTTAACCTTTACATTTACATTTTTATAACTTAATCAAGGAGAATAATCTGATTTAATGTTCTGATTCCATAATAGAGATCATTTTTATGTAGCATCACTTGTAAACTAAATGTGCTGGTGTGTGTGAATGCAGCTCAGCCTCGCACCATGGTGTAGTCCCTGCTGCGGAGTGTGTGTGGAACTGCTGCTCTGACCCCTTCTCCATAGCAGTGCTTGCTCTTGTGGTTTGTGAGGACTAGGCCATGTGCCAGTAGCATTAGCAGTGGTTTGGTAGTGCTGATGGGAGAAATCTGAAGGTCCATAAAGGTCTTTCTAAAGCAGAGGAACACTTATGTAGAATGAAATTTTAAGTAAATTTGAAGAAAATGCAAGTAAGCATTATGCACAGGAGTTATAAAAAGTGTGTATTCGAGAGATTTTGGTAAAACAGTTTTCATTTACCTAGATTTTTTTTTTTTTTTTTTTGGTGGTACTGGGGATTGAATTCAGGGGCACTTGACCACTGGGTCACATCCCCAGCCCTTTTTTTGTATTTTATTTAGAGACAGGGTCTCACTAAGTTGCTAAGTGCCTCGCCATTGCTGAGGCTGGCTTTGAACTTGCAATCCTCCTGCCTCAGCCTCCCAAAGTGCTGGGATTACAGGTGTGCGCCACCGCCCGGCTTACCTAGATGTATTTAATTAATTATTACTCTGCATCTGTTGGCTCTCATATGAAAGTCCAGAAATTTCTGAACCAAAAACGTAAATGCTTTTGTACAACTACTTTGCATGAGATGATTTTGTAGAGTGAGAAATGATTTTAGAAAATCATACCAGAAAGGGATGTCACTAGGCCTGTGATTCTGTGTGAATTTCTTGGGAAGTCCATGCAAATGTCTGAGTTGTGGGGATGTGCTCTGCAGTCCTGTGTGTGAGAAGTGATCCGTTCCTGTTGTAGTGAGTGAGGTGCCTGTGGTGCCGCCAGTGTACCTCCTTCAGCTCAGCAGCAACCTCTTCTGGGGGCAGTCACTTTTCCCCAGCGGCTTCTTGCCCATTGATCATTTTTATAACATACTTCTCTAAATAGAAATGTAGGGATGTAAATAGCAAATAATTAAATTTTATTTATGGAAAGCTCATCTTTCAGACTAGGAAATTGATTTTGACCACTGCCTCAGTTGTCCCTAGGTGTTAATTCTAGATGGAGAATATTAGCTGAGAGGAGACCTGTGGTCCAGCCTTAAGCCCACTACTGACTGATTACCACTGCACGTGGGGTTTCTCACTGGCCTCTTAGTAACAGTGAGTGGAAGTAACACAGACTTTGTATCTGGAGGGAATTTGTATTACAACAGTGTGGATTATTGGCTTCTTGAATTTAGCTTATTCAGTTTCTTTGACCCTGTTTCTGTTACTGAGAGGCAATGAAGCATATGGGTATGAGTAAGAGCTCCAGTCCAGCCTGTGTGGGTTCAAATCCCAGTTCCATTGTGTTCTGGAGTGCACCCACCTGAGCCAGAGCACTTTGCATCAGGGCCTCAGCTGCATTGTCTCTTCAGTGGGGAGCTGCCTCCTGGGTTTGTTGTGAGGACTGAATGAGTTAATGTGTATAAAGAGCTCAAACAATGCTTGACACATAGTATGTGCTCCAAAAAACTTAACAGTTGTTGTTAGTGTTATTAATAACATTCACATTTTTATCTTTGGAAAAGCAATGCATATTACTATTGAAAAGTTAAAAAATAGGAAGAAAGAGAAATGCATAATTCAGTTCTTCCCTGTTGATATTTCTCTGTGTGTGTATCTTTTTTGATCTTTTTAAAAGCATAAGACTCATACTATATAGGCTTCTTATTTTTCTAGAATAGACCTGCTATTCAGTTAGAAAGGCAGTGTTTTGGATTATCCTAAATAAAATGAGATTGCTTACTATCCTCAGAAACAGACTTTTCCATTTTTTGTATGTTTTTGGGGTTAGCAGATCTAAAGCACTGCATTTTAAACTGCAGTTCACTTTAACATATGAACAAATGGAAATGTTCGGTTTCACTTATTCATGGAATTGAAATATTATGCATCTCAAATTTAATATGTTACTGTTACGTGACAGTGTCTCTTAGTTAAAGTATTTTTCTCTTTTCCCCCCAGTTTTATTTGGATCAGAATCTATTCAACTGTGTTTTCACCTAAAAGATCCAACTGGAAAGTTAACTTAGCGGAGGAGACAGCTGTGTCTGTGAGTGGACTGTCAGTTGAGGATAAAGAAGCTGGCTATTGGAAGAAAGAATATATTGCAAAACAGATAACATCTGTGAAGGCAGCACTGGCCCAGGTTCTCCAACCTGTCAGCCCCTACACAGGCCTTCCTGTGAAAACCAAAGAAGCCCTTAGGTATGCAGTGTGTTCTTGAGCAGGGGCCTCTGAGGTTCCTGGTCAGGACTGTGACACCTTTCAATTTATAACCTCTTCAGAGAAGAGTGGTAGCCTCAGCTCAAGAGTGTCCTGTGCATAGGGGCAGATATGCAGTTTAGGTGTGAGGAATTGTCCTGAAAAAAATTTTTTGTGTATATCTGTATAATATGCAGTATATTCCTATTCTGTATGTATGGCCTGAAGATTTTCTGTTTTTATGAAAAGCAGAAATGGCCTAATGATCTGCTCTAGTAAAGCAAGGGTGTTCAAGATGTTCCTTCTGGGCAGAATTTTTATCGTACTTATGTCTCTATTGTCAGTTGCTGTAGCACCATAGATGTTCAGTCAGTTTTTTTTTTTTAATATTTATTCATTTGTTTTTAGTTGTACACAATGCATTTTTATTTTTCCGCGGTGCTGAGGATTGAACCCGGGCTGTGCATGTGCTACGCGAGCTCTCTACCGCTGAGCCACAAGAAAAAGTATAACAAAGGAACTGCTGGTGAAATGAAAATTATGTTGTGTATGTTCTGAGAATGTTGACTTTTGCTTTCACAGAAATAGATGATTTCAAGATAATGTATGAAATTGCCTTTAGCATTTATTCTCTACAATGAGGTAAACATTTTTAGCTTTCTTTTCTTTCTGCAGGATATCAGGCTTAGGTTGGGCAATTGTATTGAAAGAAAAAAGTGGAAAAGAACATATCATGCAGCATGTTGATCTTTCCTTAAATGATACATCAGTTACTGTTGTGTGGTATGACAAAAATTGGCCATGTTTAGCAAAATTATCAACCTTGGATTTGTGTGGTGTGACACCAGTTTTTATGGACCGGCATAAACCCCCTGCCAAAAATGTGTAAGTATTAATTAGTAGAACTTTCTGGTGACAGCATCTTGTACATAAATATTAGTTGTCATTACTTCGGTATTTCAAAAATATTGCCAATGTATTTTAATTTGATTGTACCCTAGATTTTCCTGCCATTTTGCATCACCATGGAATAGGAAAAAAAAAAAAAATGTGTTTGTCATACTTACAATCAGGTCTGAATTTAAGTTCCTCATGACTTGGTTATCTGTAACAATGTGAAATGATGTTCTAGTTAGCAGAGTTTCCTGGATAATTGATGGCTAACCTTTTGAAGTTTTTAACAGAAAGATCTATATAAAACTATTATATTTTTCTTTAGTAAATGATTATACCAATCCCAGTTTAAGTATGAAGTCATGCATATAATTCTTTGTTATTTTGTGTGTCTTTCTTTTGAACTTAATACACGTGTGACCTTGTGTGCATAACTTTTTTCATGCTTCCACTGTCACATCTGTAAATGGGATGGTGCCTGTGAACTATTTAGTGTGGAGGGACTACTGTGAAGATCAGACTCTCATCAGTTTAAAATGCAAGATCAAAGGTGTGTGCATCCCAATGCTAGTGCTTACTGAACACTCACTATATTCCTGTCATTAGGTGGCTTTACACTGAGTCCATACTTGTTAGAAGCCTTACATTTATCTCATCTAGAAAATCTCTCATGCCCCTTTTCTCATTCTGTTATTTTCTCCTGATGTTGGACTAGTGCATGTGTAGCATCCCTATTTCCTGAGCAAGCTAACATACTCTATAAAATCTATCACAGATGCAAGGGTCCTGTCTGCCTTCTGCAGAATTTGTCCTGCCCTCCTCCTTCCTCTTTCACTGTTACAATGTCCTTGGACTTTCCAGCAACACTTCCCGCACCCCTTTTCTTGCCATCCTTGCATGCTGCAGTTTCACCCATAGGTCTCTCTTGTCTGTTCTTCCTGTGAAAGGTGTTCATATGCCTGACGTTAGGGCTGGCTGTCCCCAGAAGGAACAGTGCTCTTTCACGGTTTCCCTGGAGGTGGATTTTGTGTCTGGCTCCTTTGTGGTCCTTTTATGATCACTTAGCTCTCCCTATGCTGTGAATGTGAGGACATTCAGACTTCTCACTGCTTTAAGTTCACGTCTTGTATTTTGAAAATGCCCTTATTGCCACAATGAAAAACATATGAATTATTTTTTCTGATTGTATTACTGAAAACATTTTGGAAACAGTTACCTTTTAAATAGTCCTTTAATTTGAATAACTCTGAAATTGCATATGGTATCATGATGGGTACCAGATTATTGTAAAATAATATTTAGGTTTTACATACTATGAAATATTTTGAGTCTGGGCCCACAGATTCTGTGCTTATTTGACTGAACAACATGCTACTTGGCATATCATGAAATGCTGTTTACAAGTATTAGGACAAAACTGTTAACTTTGATTAAAATGATCACAAAAGACTAAATGGGTCAGGTGGAATTGTAACACTTAGTTGAAAATAGTATGTTCCTAAAACTTGACATCAAGATCAGGAATACTGGATGCTATACAGTGACCAATATGGAATTCATTGAGGAAATACATTTTACATAATTTCCATTAACACTCCATGGACGTTAGCTGGCCTCTGATCAACCGTGGCATTGGTTTTGATTGATCTTTCATTGTAAGTTTGTGAGCCAGTGCTGTCATCATGCAGGAGTGCAGATCCTTGTCTCCATCTGTGTGACAGCCAAGAAGATACTTTATGACTTTTATTTGTTTTTGTTTTTTGTTTCCTCAATGAGATTTTTTTTCAGAAACAGTGAAAGCACTATTGATGTAATTTGCCAAGTGGATTTCCCTATAACTTATCCCTTTCTAATTGAATCTCAGTTTGCTTCCTTGCTGGTGTATCTCAGTGGCTTGTAAGGCCAAGGCAAATGAGGACTCGGCATATCCACAGAATCTGGTGTATTATTATTATTATTATTATTATTATTATTTACCTTTGGGCCCATTAGAGGGGGAGAGAAGAGGGATTTTCACACCCCACATGGCCTCCTCTCCATTTTAATAGTGACAATGGCAGTGACTGCCATTTATTAAGTACCTGTTGTGTGCACTATGCTCTCCTGGTATTTTCTCATTTAATTTTTCAACCTCCCTTCTGAGGAGGCCGGTGATCTCACATGCAAGAATTGGTCTGCTATGGAGGAAGAGGAAGAGTCACTGTCAGTGGGAGCTAAGGGTTCACCTCAGGTTTCCCTGAACCCACAATTAAATCACTGTGTTCATCCTCCTTCAGGAACATTCTGCATATACTGAGCATATTTTTGTCTGTGAATCACACACATGCTCACTGACCACCTCTTTTCCAGTGGTTCTCTGCACAAAAAGTTTATGTCCTCTTGAAGGGCTCAGTTCCTTGGTATGGGAGCTGTGGGTTTACCTCTAGTTCCTTACAGTGCTTCCTTTGCTGTGAAACAGTGCTATAGCTGACCTTTTTAAAAATTCTTTTACCTAGAGAACATTTGCATACTTATTGACTTCTGTGTGGTAGGTGCTGGGGGCAGACTCTGGAATGTCTGGGGCCCCAAATCCTTGGGGACTTCAGTCTAAAGCTGTGCTCTGTTAATTGACCAGTGAGATCTCATCTTTCTTATAATTCCCAGAACCACCTTTAGCTTCCTGAGAATGATAGACATTCATGTCTACCATTTACAGTGCTCGTAGAAGCATTCATTAGATGACGTTGAGTTTTGTGATGAGGAACAGAGTTGTCTTTTCTTACACCTCTGAGTATTTACTCTTAGACATTGAGACAATTGAGTTCTCAGGGTGTCTCCTTTATGACAACACTCATGATTTTGGTTTAAATTTATTTTCTAATGTTTCAGTTTTCACTCTCTTGGTTTCCCTGAAGATAAATTTTAAAGACATTTTTGTGTTTAGCTAGCCTACTGAGACTACCTGCTTTTGTGTAACTTAAAGTATCTTACCTTTGATTATGTATTTTTTCAGTCACTAGATTAGAATTACACGTTGAGAATTGACTTTTGATTGTAATGTTTTGCTGGGTTTTGTGGGGGTTGGCGAGAATAAAAGACGGTTCTGCCAGTGCTTCACCATCCTAATTCTTCAGTGCCCCTCTGGCTGGGTCATTGAGTCGATAGAGCAAGGGAGGGGGGGAAAACATAGTATGGTGAAAAGCTCAAATATATCTATTTTGCCTTTTATTTATGCTAGTTTTTTTTGTGTCCTGACTTCATGATTGATTGTGCCACTTAGCTTGAGTAAATCAGTATGTATAAATTGCTCTTCAAAAGCATTTTTAGATGCACTGAGTAGTAACAGTGATACAGATAGGAAAGTTCACATTTCTTTCTTTTCTTTGGCATGGGTTTTCAAAGACCTCGATGGCATTCTTTAATTGCAAAGTATGATCTGAGTCACTTAATGGAGTCTACCATGATCGGCTGCGACAGACTTGTTCAGATCTTTTGCCTACACCCTGGTCTCCTGGTGGGGCTGTGGAAGGTAAGATGTATTCCTGTGTGTCCTATATCATTTCCCTATCACAGCCCCATGTTCACTCACCATTAGGTATGAAGTCATACGTAAACTCCTTGACTTTTCAACAGTTGCATCTTACCAGCCTCATTTTTCTGGCTAAATGATCTTCTGTTTTATTGAAGTAAGTCTACTGTTCTGCTGTCACAGTTGACAAACCACTTATTGCTCCCTTCCTGTTTTTGTTAATGTTATTCTTTTAATGTCATGGGGCTTTTCCTTTCCCTGTTCCTTCCTCTGATCTTGCATGTCCTTGTCTGCCAAAGCTTCTTGGTCATTCACTATCATAGTCTTCCAAGCATGCTTTTGATTCTGTGATGTGGCATGGGATATAATCTGCTTTTCAGGGTCAGGTGTTTGAGAAGTTGTCCTTTCTATTTACATAGGTTTCTTGTTTTGCCAAGTCAGGCTGGTTGCTAGCTCCTCCTTGGGGGGTTATTTTCTGGCAGTCACAGAGTAAAAATCAGAACAGAATACCTCTGTGTATACAAATTTAATTTTTTGGTTGTGGATGTTTTAAGGGAGTTAACAGTCTTGATTTTGAGAATAGCAGTGTGCATCAGTATACAATGATAAGACAGAATCAAGGTCTACATCTTCATAGAGCATCATCTTGTGGCACCCTTTTCTTTTTTCAATCTACTGTGTCTGTCCATGTTTCTTTTCATCAGTCCCTTTCTCTCTGAAGGTAACTTGTGGGTAAGGCAAGAGTTTGTTTGTTCTACATTTCATGACTTCACCATTGATCTGTGTTGGCCTGCAGAGTTAAGAGGACTGTGGTTGATCTGCTTGTCTTCTTCCTGGTAATTGGAGAATGGCACCTTCAGGTTTGCTGTTTGGGAGTGTCTATACCAGTCAGCATCAACCATGAATCTGAGGAGAAATGGATGAGTCCCAAATAGTCACATTTTCTGTTCAGTCTAATGGGCATGTGAAAAAGCTGAATCTAATCATTCTCACTGCATTTGCTAAATCAAATACTTTCTTGGAAGAGGAACATTATGCCAGTAATGTTCAGTATTTGTTGAATTAATCTGGTATTTATGAAAGTCTTACCAGTATTGTCTGTATATTGGACAAGAGTTTGAAGCAGCCCTGAATTGACCATATGCTATATATGTACACGTACATGTATATGGTCAGTTCAGGGCTGCTTCAGAGATATTTGCAATCACAAATATATAAATATATGATTTATAATTTTTAACCATCATATACAATAGAGTTTTTTAAAAATATTTATTTATTTACTTTAGTTGTACACAATGCAATGTATTTATATTTACGTGGTGCTGAGGATTGAACCCGGCCCGCGCACGTGCGAGGCGGGCGCTCTGCCGCTGAGCCACAACCCCAGCCCCATACAATAGAGTATTTTGATGTTTCCCAAGTACTAGGATGTTAATTTTTTTGGTACTGCATGCTCTGCATATTTGGATGAATTGTGGTCCTGTTGTCGGTATGACACGTAAGTCTTATTAGATAGTAATAATATATTAGCAGTAATAATGTATTTGTACCATGGTGATCTTATAGTTATTAGAAAGTGCATCTGTCTGCAAGATGAATGTGCTGTGATCTTCACAACGACCTTGTGAAATATTAAAATATTTCAGTTGAAAAATGTATTCTTTTTAATTAACTTTTCAGAAGGAGGAAGAACTGGCTTTTGTCATGGCAAATCTTCATTTCCATCTCCTTGTGGAGAGAAGCACATTAGGCTCAGCCTCTGTGTATGTATCTGCTGGTGAATTCAATTTTTATACCATCAATATAAAGGGTTAGAAGTTGGTGCCATCTTAATATATTTGAGAATAGCTACAAAGATATTCTTCTAATTGAGCAGGCATAAGTGCTTTAGCTGTTGCTAATATAGTTGGATTATTAATGAGTATGTATTTGCTTTATTTATCCCTACTTAAGGATTTTATACCTAGTATAACATTATTTATGGAGATAGGAATGCTTCACTACTACAAGATGCCGCCAGCTGATCCCTCAGTTTCTTGCATTCATGTGAATTTTCATATCTTGCAAGGCATGCAGATTAGGCCCCTCTGGCTGAATTTGGTCTGCAGATTTATTTTGTTTGGGTATCTTTTAATGCATTTGAATGTCCTTCGTTGGGGAGCATGCTTTCCATTGCCCTGCAGCTGTCACCCTTTCTCTTTGGACTTAGACATTCCCTTACTCATTTACTTTTATTTTTATTTTTTATTGTCTGAAAAGCTCCTGGGTGCTTTTGAGTGTTAACCTTATGGTAAGGTTTTACTTATGGAGCAAAACCTTGATCATCTTGGCTTCAGTTTTGCCTGGGTCCCTAACCTGTAGATCTGCTGTTTGGTGCATTTCCTTGCTGAGTACCCTTGTTTCTGGCTACTGAGAACAGCAAAGGCAGAGTGGCCTTTGTAGAACTGGTGTCAGGATCCATTTCAGAAACACATTCACCTTGGTGGTCTTATGGGTACCTTTGGCACTCACAACTGTGCCTGTTTTTATAGAAATTGGAGAGAGGAACATGAAACAGTTCTTTTGGGTTTATGATATTGAAGATTATTGGGGTTCCTATAGTGTCTCATTGGTAAAAAGTAGTACTTTGAATAGATGTTAATTGTTTTAGAAGTAATTTCAACCCAAGTATTTTATCTCTGTTGACAAATTTGTGTGTTTCGTTTTGCTTTTCAGGCCCTATGAGCTGCCTCTTCACAGTCCCTTTTTGGATGACAGTCCAGAGTACGGATTGCATGGCTACCAACTCCACGTTGACATGCATGGCAGTGGAGTTTTCTACCTGTGTGGTACATTTCGCAATCTCTTCACCAAGAAAGGTGAAGTGAATTTAATTTTTGTTTCATGAAAGTAAAAGGTGTAGAGAACATGGAGCTAATTTCTGTGGCTAAGAGTCATTCTCTTAACTGGCCATTTTGTGATCCATTGGCATAGTTATGTTCCCTGACCCCATCTCACTCTGGGACTTGTGAGATTCCTTGGCTTTGTGAATGTGAATCTCTTTTGCATCTTTTGTCTCCTTCACCATCATCACTTTCTGTTTGCTGGATGTGATCTCTATTCATTTTTTCTGCTTATATTTTTTGTTGTTTTGCATGTGTGCCCCCCCCCCCCCCAATTTTCCCTTCTTTCTCTAAGGATTTGGTCAGTGTGCCAATAGGGCTGACGTAGTACCTGTCCAGGATGAGAACAAAGAGAGGCCAGCCTTCACTGTATGTGCTGCACTAGTGTTGTTACACTTGCCAAAGCTGAGAAGAGGCCAGGGTAGACCCAGAAATGGAGGAGGGAACTTGAGCTATGCAAAAGAAAAGAGAATATCTATATACTGATTTATTATTCTTTTGTATACTGTACACATGGATTTGGTGTAAATACTTGTATAGACTCAAATTGAACATTTTTGATAAGAACTTTTTATATGGAAAATTATATCTCCTTCATTTTGCATCATATTAAGAGGCATATAATGTCAGGTCATCTCACTGTTAGAATTGCTAAATTTCTTTCAGTTAAGCTGACCACTAGAGCTCTCATTATAAAGCCATTCTTTTCCAGATACATTGTTCCTCAAAAGCCTTTTACTTAATAGATTTGACATCCATTAATGATCCTTGCCTAAATTTTTTTTTTGAATTTAGAAAATGTTGAATTTCTAATTATGTCATTTTTTGGTATTTATTTATTTTCAAAGTTGTTATATTTATACAGTAGGATGCATTACAATTCATAGTACACATATAGAGCATCTTTTTACATAACACCGTTTGTATACAAAGTATATTTGCACTATTCAAGTCTTCAATCATGCATTTAGGATAATGATATCCATCTTATTCTACCACCTTCTTTTTTATTTCTTCCCCTCCATACCCCCTTGCTTCCCTCCTTTGCCCTCCCTCTCCTCTGACCTTTCTAGAGTTCCTCTGATCCTCCTATGTACCCCGACCCAATGCCACTGTGAATCAGCCTCCTTATATCAGAGAAAACATTTGGCATTTGGATTTTTTTTTTACTAACTTCACTTAGCATTATATTCTCCAACTTCATCCATTTACCTGTGAATGCCATTATTTTATTCTCTTTTATTGCTGAGTAAAATTCCGTTGTATATCTATACCACATTTTCTTTATCCACTCATCTACTGAGGGGCATCTAGGTTGGTTCCACAACCTAGCTATTGTGAATTGTGCTGCTATAAACATTGAAGTGGCTGTGTCGCTGTAATATGCTGCTTTTAAATCCTTTGGGAATAGACCCAGGAGTGGGATGGCTGGGTCATAAGGTGGTTCCATTCCCAGTTTTCCAAGGAATCTCCATACTGCTTTCCATAACGGCTGCACCATTTTGCAGCCCCACCAGCAATGTATGAGTGTGCCTTTTTCCCCCACATCCTCTCCAACATTTATTGTTTGTGTCCTTTATGGCTGCCATTCTGACTGGAGTGAAATGAAATCTTAAGAGTAGTCTTGATTTGCATTTCTCTAATTGCCAGTGATGTTGAACATTTTTTCATATATTTGTTGATTGATTGTATATCTTCTTCTGAGAAGTGTCTTTTCAGTTCCTTAGCCCATTTGTTGATTGGGTTATTTGTTTTTTTTGGTGTTAAGATTTTGAGTTCTTATATATTCTAGAGATTAGTGCTCTATCCGATGTGCATGTGTTAAAAATTTGTTCCCAATTAGTTGGTTTTCTATTCACCTCACTGATTGTTTCTTTTGCTGAGAAGAAGCTTTTTAGTTTAAATCTATCCCATTTATTAATTCGTGATATTAATTCTTGCGCTACAGGATTCTTATTAAAGAACTTGGGGCCTAATCCGACATGTTGGAAATTGGAGCTTACTTTTTCTTCTATTAGTTGTATTGTATCTGGTCTAATTCCTAAGTCCTTGATCCACTTTGAATTGAGTTTTGTGCATGGTGAGAGATGAGGGTTTAATTTCATTTTGTTGCATATGGATTTCCAGTTTTCTCAGCACAATTTGTTGAAGAGGCTATCCTTTCTCCACTGTACATTTTTGGTGCCTTTGTCTAATATAAGATAGCTGAAATTATATGTATTAGTCTCTGTGTCCTCAATTCTGCACCATTGGTCTACAGGTCTATTTTGGTGCCAATATCATGCTGTTTTTGTTACTATTGCTCTATAGTATAATTTAAAGTCTGGTATGGTGATGCCACCTGCTTCACTTTTCTTGCTAAGAATTGCTTTAGCTATTCTGGGTCTATTATTTTTCCAGATGAATTTCATGACTGCTTTTTCTATTTCTTTGAGGAATGTCATTGGGATTTTGATTGAAATTGCATTAAATCTGTATAATGCTTTTGGTAGTATGGACATTTTGACAATATTAATTCTGCCTATTCAAGAACAAGGTAGATCTTTCCATCTTCTAAGGTCTTCTATAATTTCTTTCTTTAGTGTTCTATAGTTTTTGTTAATAAAGGTCTTTCACCTCTTTCGTTAAGTTGATTCCCAAGTATTTCTTTTTTTTTTTTTTTTTTTTGATGCTATTGTAAATGGGGTAGTTTTCATCATTTCCCTTTCAGAGGCTTTGTCACTGATGTACATAAATGCCTTTGACTTATGGGTATTGATTTTGTATCCTGCTACTTTGCCGAATTCATTTACTAGTTGTAAAAATTTTCTGGTAGAGTTTTTTGGGTCTTCAAGGTATATCATCAGCAAATAGTGCTAATTTGAGTTCTTTTCCTATCTGGACCCCTTTAATTTTTTTCATCTGTTTAATTGCTCTGGCCAGAGTTTCAAGTAGTATATTAAACAGCAGTGGTGACAGGGGGCATCCCTGTCTTGTTCCTTTTTTAGAGGGAATGCTTTCAATTTTTCTCCATTTAAATGATGTTAGCCTGGGGCTTCGTATAAATAGCTTTTATAATGTTGAAATATGTTCCTGTTATTCTTAGTTTTTCTAGTGTTTTGAACATAAGGGCGTGTTATATTTTGTCGAATGTTTTTTCTGCATCTATTGAGATGATCATATGGTTTTTATCTTTAAGTCTATTGATGTGATGTATTACGTATATTGATTTCCATATGTTGAACCAGCCTTGCATCCCTGGTATAAACCCTACTTGATCGTGGTGCACTATGTTTTTGATATGTTTTTGTATTCGATTTGCCAGAATTTAGTTGAAGATTTTTCCATCTATGTTTATTAAGGAGATTGTCCTGAAGTTATTATTATTATTTTTTTTTGGCGTGTCTTTGCCTGGTTTTGAAATTAATGTAATATTGGCCTCATAGAAAAAGTCTGGAAGAGCTCCCTCTTTTTCTATTTCTTGAAATAAGTTGAAGAGTATTGGTATTAGTTCTTCTTTGAAGGTCTTGTAGAACTTGGCTGTAAACCCATCCGGCCCTGGGCTTTTTTTAGTTGGTATCTTTTTGCTGGCGTCTTCTATTTCCTCACTTGAAATTGATCTCTTTAAATTGTGTATAGCCTCTAGTTCCAGTTTGGGCAATTCATATGACTCTAGAAATCTGTCAATGCCTTCAATATTTTCTATTTTATTAGAGTACAAGTTTTCAAAGTAACTTCTAATTATCTTCTGTATATCTGAGGTGTTTGTTGTGATATTTCCTTTTTTATCACGGATGTTAGTAATTTGAGTTTTTTTCTTCTTCTTTTTGTTAGCATCAGTAAGGATCTGTCAATTTTATTTATTTTTTCAAAGAACCAACTTTTAGTTTTGTCAATTCTTTGAATTGTTTCTTTAGTCTCAATTTCAGCTCTGATTTTAATTATTTCCAGTCTTCTACTACTCTTAGTGTTGATTTGTTCCTCTTTTTCTAGTGCTTTGAGGTGTGATGTTAAGTCATTTATTTGTTGTTTTTTTTTTTTTTTCTTTTAAGGAATGAACTCAGTGCAATGTATTTTCCTCTTACTACTGCATTCATAGTGCCCCAGAGATTTCTATACGATGTATCTGCATTTTTATTTACCTCTAGGAATTTTTAAATCTCCTCCTTGATGTCTTCTTCAACCCCTTATTCATTCAGTAGCATGTTGTTTAGCTTCCAGTTGTTACAATATTTTTGTTTGTTTGTTTCTTGTTTTGTCATTGATTTCCAATTTCATCCCATTATGGTCTGATGGAATGCAGGGTAGTATCTCTACTTTTTTATTTCTGCTGAGATTTGCCTTGTGGCATAATATATGGTCTATTTTGGAGAAGGAGCCATGTGCTGCTGAGAAGAAAGTGTATTCACTCACTCAGGGATGAAATATTCTGTATATGTCCATTAGGTCTAAGTTATTAATTGTTTTAATGAGCCTTACAGTTTCTTTATTTAGCTTTTGTTTAGATGATCTATCCATTGGTGAGAGAGGTGTGTTGAAGTCCCCTAGAATAATTGTGTTGTGTTCTATTTTACTCTTGAACTTGAGAAGAGTATGTTTGATGACTGTAGGTGCCCCATTATTTGGGGCATATAGATTTATAATTGTTATATCTTGTTGATGAGTGGTTCCCTTAAGTAGTAAGAAATATCCATCTTTGTCCCTTTTGATTAGCTTTGGCTTGAAGTCTACCTTATTTGATATAAGAATGGAAACCCCTGCTTGCTTCTGCAGCCCATATGAGTGGTAAGACTTTTCCCATCCTTTCACCTTCAGTCTGTTGATATCTTTTTCTATGAGGTGGGTTTCCTGGAGACAGCAAATTGTTGGATTGTTTTTTTTAATCCAGTCTGACAATCCGTGTCAGGTGAGTTTAGGCCATTAACATTCAGGGTTATTACTGAGATGTGATTCTTATTTTTATTTGTTTATGGTATTCAACTTGATTTGTTTTCTTCTCTGTTTGGTATTTCCTTTAGTTTAATATCTCCCTTTGTTGATTTTCATTGTTATTATTCTTTTCTTCTTCCTGGAATATTTTGCCCAGTATGTTCAGAAGTGCTGGCTTTCGAGTTGTGAAATCTTTTAACTTTTGTTTTTTGAGGAAGGTTTTTATTTCATCTTCAAATCTAATGCTCAGTTTTGCTGGGTATAATATTCTTGGTTGACATCCCTTTTCTTTCAGAGCTTGAAATATGCTATTCCAGGATCTTCTAGCTTTTAAAGTCTGGGTTGAAAACTCTGAACATAGTCTGATTGGTTTCCCCCTATATGTAATCTGCTTCCTTTCTCTTGTGGCTTTTAATATTCTCTCCTTGGTCAGTATATTAGGCATTTTCATTATAATGTGTCTTGATGTGGATCCGTTGTGATTTTGTACGTTTGGTGTTCAGTAAGCCTCTTACTTGTTTTTCCCATTCATTCCTCAAGTTTGGAAAATTTCCTGCTATTATTTCATTGAATACGTTACTCATTTCTTTGGCTTGGAACTCTGCACCTTCCTCCTTCCCACTCTTAAATTTGGTCTTTTTATGTTGTCCCATATTTCTTGAATGTTCTGTTCTTGATTTCTTACAGTTTTTGGTGTGTCATCTACATTTTTTCCAGGATATATATTTTGTCTTCGTTATCTGAGGTCCTTTCTTTCAAGTGGTCTAATCTGTTGGTGATGGTTTCAATTGAACATTTAGTTTGGGTTATTGCTTCTTTCATTTCCAGAATTTCTTTTTGGTTTTTCTTTAGAACCTCTATCTCCCTATTGAAGTAATCTTTTGCTTCCTGTATTTGTTTTTGGAGTTCTTTGTCAAAATGATCTTTAATCACTTGCATTTGCTCCCTTATATCATTTTTGAGTTCATTCTTAAGTTCCATAAACATTTGGAATATGTAATTTCTGAATTCCATCTCTGGCATTTGACTGTGCTTGCCATGGAATCTTCTGAGGAGATATGTTGATTTGTTTGAGTCACTCTCTTCCCTTGTTTCTTCATATTGCTTGTGTGATTTTTCTTCTAGGTCTGTGGAGCCTCAACTTTTTTGTATTTACCTTAAATCCTTATGATGCTCCTGTAGTACAATGCTATCAGATCCCCTTATAAATACTTTACACTTTAAAACCAAACACTTACTATTCAAATAATCCCAGTTTGATCACAGTGTACAGATTTAGTTAACTCAGATATTGTCTCCAATTTACTCTGTATGTTTGTGATGGGTTTTATAGTTTCAAGTGTTGGACACAGAGGTGATAAGTATAGGAAGAAGGAAGTGAGGGTATTGGGTTGATCTTTCTTAGGAAGTGTGAAAAGAGAATTCTATGGAAGTGGTTTAATATCATCAGACAAGAGAGGAAAGAAAATGAAAGATTTCGTGGAAAGACCGATTTATATATATGCAAAACTTATGCAACCGTTGAGAGAAGAATAAAAGAAAGATGGAAACGCAAAAAAAGAAAAGAAGAAGAAGAAAGAGGAGAAAAAAGAGAGAGATGACAAAGAAGTAGGGATTAGTGTAAAAGAGAGGAAAGAGAAAGTGAGGGAAAAAAAGAGAATAAATTATATGTAACACTGCTTTGCTGTATGATTTAGTTGTCTTAGTTCTCAGAATCCCAATTTCTGTGTATAACTTGTTTTAGCCTCTGTTGAGAATGCAATGGCAGGGTGTAAATAGGAAAGATAAGGGAAGAAGAAAGGAGACAAAAGTGAGAAGGAAGAAAAGAAAGAAAGAAAAGAGGAATAAAAGTGAACAAACAAACAAACCCACAATCAAACAACAAACAACAGCAACAAAAAAGGAAAACCAAAGTCAAACCCAGGAACAAATCTCAGGAACAGATCTCAGTCAAACAGCGCCTTGTGAAGTCCTTCTTTTTTTCCCCCTTCTAGTTTGAGCCAGTTGTCCCAGATCACGTCCAGGCAGTTACTGAGAACCTGGGAAGCTTGCAGACCCGGGCATGTTCTCCTGCTGTCCTGTTGTGGGATCGCCTTTCTGCGGTTGGCAGGCTGGGAAAGTCTGCCGGTTGGGGGCCTACCTGGAAAGCTTGCAGGCCAGGCCTTTTTCCGATGGGGTCCCGCGCTGGGATTGTGTCCCCGCAGTGGGCAGTCTGGGAAAGTCCTCTGTAGGACCTAGCTGGAAAGCTTGCAGGCTGGGACTTTTTCCAGTCCTGCTGGGGTCCCGCGCTGGGATCGCATCCCCACGGTGGGCAGACTCTGCTTTAGAATCTTCTTCATACTAATTTTGCACATTTGTCATTAAGATTTTTGGTGACTATTTAATCTTAGTATCTTTTCTTCTGTTTGTCTTTCAGTTGTTTTGTATTATCCATGTACTTTGGCCTCAGGTCACTGCTGGTCTTGTAGAATGTGTTGGGAAGTATTCCTTCTTCTGTGATTTTGGAGAATTTTACATAGAAACTTGTGACTTTGTCAAGGCCTGTAGCTCTCCTTGTGGGAAGAATTTTAACTATAGTTTTGATTTTTTGGGTACATACATGGATGTTTATGTTATCTGTTTCTTCATGTATGAGCTTTGATAATTTGTGTCTTTCAAGGAACTGGTCCATTTTATCTCACTTGTTGTATTTGTTGGAATAAAGTTGTTCATAGTCCCTTATTATTTTTTTAATATTTGTAGTATCTGTAGTGATGCCCCCTCCCTGATCCCTGATAGCTAGTTTGTGTCTTTCTTTTTTCTGATTAGTGTGGCTAGAAACTTATTAATTTTAATGATCTTATCTGAGAACCAGCTTTTGGTTTAATTGGTCTTTCTTCGATGTTCTTTTGTTTTTGTGTTTCATTGATTTGTATGTAGATTTTTATTCTTCCCACTTCTTCCTGTTTGTAATTTGCTTTTCTTTTTTTAGATTTTTAAATAGGAAAACTGAAGTCATTGCTTCAGGAACTTTGATAATATAGATATATAGTGTATTCCACCTAGTACTGCTTTAGTGGCCTCCCATAAATTCTGATTTGTTTTATTTTCATTTTCATTCATGTGTTAGGTTCTGATCACTTACAACATATACCTGATATAACTAACTTATTAGGAGAAGAGATTTATTTTGGTTTATGGTTTTAGAGGTTCCAGTCAACAGTCAGTTGGCCATAATGTTCTGGGTCTTTGGTGAGGAGCACAGCATGGCAGGAGCACATGGTAGAGCAGAACTGCTCACCTTGTGGTTGGGAGGTGGAGAGAGAAGGAAAGGAAGGTACTGGGATCCTCCAGTCTCCTCCAGAGAATGCTGGTGCTGAAGGTTTTTGTCAGTATTCTTATTAGTTGGAGACAATTCTTCCTATTCTTAGGTTAGTTGTATTTTTATTATTATTAAAATGAGGATTGATTGTTAAATGCTGTTCCATATCTTTGGGCAACTTTTGAGGATTATATGACTTTTATTCTTCTTTGAACTATTAACATAGTAAATTTCAGTAATGAATTTCTAGTACTAAACATTCTAGAATCCCTACAATGAGCTCCTGTCATATTTATGTTTATGTTAAGCTACTGGTTTCAGTTACTTGGTTTTTAGTGTTTTTCCATTTTCACTCACAGATAGTGCAGTGTATGTAGTTTTCATTTATTTTTCTATTACTGATTCAGTAATAATCAGATTTTTTTCTTTGGAATCAGATTTAGTATTTTTATGATTTCCTAGAAAGTCATCTGTTTTCTGTAGGGGTATTCTGATTTTTTTCCCCCCAGCATTCTGAGTTGACTGTTCAGACTGTTTCATTTTCAGGTTTTTGTATTTTTCCTCAGTGTTTTTCTGCTGTGCCCAGAGTCTTGAGCTCTCTGAGTTAGGAAGGCACTGAAAGGTGCTCTTGATCTGGCCTCTCCTGGACTTGAATGGGTGCTGTGGCCTCCACTTCAGGTGGTGTTTACAGGCATCTTTTGGTCAGGTGCCCTGCCTGTGAACAGCCCACCCATTTTGCACAGTTGTGGAAATTCTTTCATTGGTTGCAGTCATTTACCTTCCTTCTGTCATTTTGGGCCCTGCAGATAAAATCTGATCCTTGGAATCCAGGTATGCACTGTTAAGGGTCTTAGTGACATGCCATACAACAACCCAGGTTCAAGTGCTTGTGCCTTTGATTCTTGGGTTGGCAGAGAACTTAGTCTGCTCTCTGAGGTGCCAGTACTTGTTTCCTTAGGTGTCCCCTTCCCCCAGCCCTGACTGAGTTTGAGTTGGGTAACACCTGCTAGCCTTTCGTGGTTTGATCATGGCGAGAAGCTGGCCTTGGTGATGGATGAATGAGACCTAGTACCCACAGTAGGGGATGAAATAGTTGGGATGGTCTCTGCCACAACTGCTCCCCAGAACTCTCCTTGCCTTCTGAACTTTGTGATCATTATTATAGTGGCCTGTGGGGCCCTCTCTCTCCATCCTCCTCTTGACCTCAGTGCTCCCATTGTCCCCCCTGGCCTTATTGCCTACCATCTTCTGCCTACTCTGTTCAATCTGCACCAGCCATTCTGGCTTCCTCCCTGTTCCTTGGCCATTCCAGGCCTGCTGTGTCCTTGGGTACTTTCCCTGATTCCGTGCCTGCAGTGCTGCTGTCCTAGACCTCTGCACAGCCTCACAGTGAGGCTTTCCTGTGAGGCCACACCAGGACATCTATTATATTATTCAATTGTATTTAGTTAGTTTATTAGTTAGTTAGAAAAGTGAGCTCCATGAAGTAGTGTGTGTCTGTCTTGTTCAGGACTGTTTTCCAGTGTGGCAGAATCTGTATCTAGCCTAGTGCCTCCTTGCTTGACCAAAATGAGGGAGTCATGGAGGAAAGTGAAATCCTGCCCTCATTCCACCTCTCACAGTCCAGGAGGCCCCCAAACATTGGTTGGGCCTGGTTCTGAGGTCATCTTTTAGTTCCAGAGTTGCCACTACAGTTCTGCCTTTTATTACCTCATTTCCTGTTCTCTTAGAATCCAGAGGAAGAGTCAGAGCCCTCCTTTTTAAGTACTTCTATGTGTACATCTCTCTCTGGAGGGAAGAGGTCCCATAAACACATGTCTTGGCAGACTGCTTTGTATCTGTGTACCTATAGTAGGGTACTTTGCTCCAGAAATAAAGTTTCTTCAGCATTGGATACAACTACTCTGTGTCCATCTCATGCTCTCACTGTGAGGCAGACAACAGGCACTGTTTCTGATGTGACATGGTTATAAGGCATGATTGTTTCAAATTACCAACCAGTCTATGAAAATTCCTTCTAAGATACTTTTCATATACTATTGTGTACTTTAAAATGTTTTTCTTTGAAATATTTTCACATTGTACAAATACAGAAAACTCTTGTATAGCTTTTATGCAGAATTCTCCAATTTATAACATTTTTACTATATTTGCATTGTATACATATACACATATGTATATATGTGGAGTTAGCCTGACCACTGCTCTCTAGGGATAGGTCTGTTAGGTGCCAAATCTGACTCGGGATACCCAGGAATACAGGGAATAGGGCTTTGCCTTTCTTTCCTCTAAATAAATACAGTATAATGTTGATCAGATTTTACATTGCATTCCTTGTACCTACCTATAAGATGCCCTTAATGATAGAGATGAGAGTGATAGGGCACATTTATGAGCCCTCATTATAGGTTTCTGCTTAAGTTTTATATCTACATTAATTATTTAGCTGAGTCTTCATTGAAAGCCTGTGAGACAGGTCCTCTCACCTCTCCTGTGTCATTGACAAGGAGTGCACAGCTGATGGCATAAGTCACTTCTCTAATTCCATGACCAGTCCTTACTCAAGCCCACAGGACTCCAGAGCTGAGAGTTTTAACACCTGACTCTACAAACTCCTGTGAAGTTTTGCATTCGAATTAGATGTTTTTAGAGTACATCTTCTTGTGTGTGTGATTAGCTATGCAATATGCTGGCATTATACTGTGCTCAGGGTTGGCCCCTCTGTGCTGAGCTGCTGCATTTACATTCAGTCAGAAACTCCCTTCAATGATTATGTGATTGTTGTAGCTTATAAGAGGTTAAGTTTTTAAAGAAGGAGACCTGGACACTGAGATGGGAATTACTCTATATTTGTCTGTTTTTTTTTTTTTTTCTTTTTTCCCCCCAAAAGAAGTCTTTACACAATCAGGCGACTTCCCAGGCAGACTCAAATGCATTTCTTTTTCATGTGGTTCTATGAAGATTCAGCAGAGGGTGCTGTTGCCATCAGAGTGTCGGTGACATTTTAAAAAGTACAAATAGAACGTCCTCTACAGTGTTTGAGAAACTCTCTTGGTACTATGTGGTATATTTATTAAATTCCAACTATGTCATTGCAGTTGGGGATGACAATACTTTGCCCCTATTTTTTAAAAAAACTCTGTCTTCCTAGCAAGGATAAAGTTTTATCATCATGTCCCCAGAGTTCAGGTTGCTCTGTGATCTGCTTATCCTCAGTGAAATGCGAGAAATCTGGCCTGACACTTAGGAGCCAGGCTCTTTGGAGTGGTGGGAAGTCAATGGGTTGAGGCTGACTCATTTGGTTTATTTGTTAACCAACAGTTATGGAATGCAGGGGACTTGCCAGGCACAGGTGCAAGCCAGGAGGGTGGAGTAAAGAATTCCTGGAGGGCTCTAGGGAGAGGCACCTAGGAGTTGCTGCCAGTAGGGATAAAGTGACCATTTGGGTTCAGAACAACATGTGTTCAGTTTCCAGGGTCATGTTGCAGTGCAAAAGAGAACACTTTAAATAGGACATCATTTATAAACAGGGCCTGCATTTGGTCATTTTGTAGGGCCAATTCTAGTATTTCATCTTTGAATAAGGATTCTGTGGATATATCAATTTCATCCACAATTTCATTGCAATTCTTTTAAAATATCTCAGTGGGAAGTTATGAAACTTACAAAGTTGAGTCTAAAATCCATTTGGAAATATACATATGCATATGTAATGACTGCAAATTTGTTTTACAATTTTAATTATGAGTTAGTGTAATCTTTTCGATATATGGTTATGTGTATAGGCTACAGGAGAACAAACAATACAATAAAAACAACAACAACAACAACAAAACAGCCAGCATACAGTTGAAGAAAGAAACTATCACTTTGAGTGCTGAAGTCACTTGTGTGTCCCTTCCTGCTCTCCATCTCTCCATCCCCTACCAGAGAGGACCACCATCCTCTATTATGTTAATAATTCTCTGGTTTACTCTTTTTTATTTAATAATCAAGCTTTTTTGTATTGTGAAATGGTGCACAGATTTGTATAACGGATAACTATAAAGCAGACACCTGTGTGATCACCATCCAGCTCTTGATTAAATTTTGAAAACGAATAGTTTTAGCAAATTCTGGACATACCCTAAAATCTCTAGTAACCTAGAAAGAATGATATCATTGAAGGATAGAAATTCAGGTGAATGGAGCAAAATACTTCTTTTGCTGTTCAAGATTATTTTGTCACACTAGTTTATGTACATAAATCATTTATTCACATCCTAATAAATATTGGACTTACAGAAAAGCAATTACTATTTAAATTAATTGCATCACAGTATGTCTGTATATCTGGACACGTCTTCATCCTTTAAAGAATATGTAGGTATTTCTGTAGGTACTGTAGAATCCATTAGGTAGAGTAATTTGCCAAAGACTAGCTAATAGGATCTTTAGAGTTGAATATGAAGGGAATATAAATAATATTGAAAGAATTTATGATATGTTTGCTTTTAGACAGAATGATCCCAGTGGAGTGTTCAGAGTAAGTTCTAATGTTTTAATGCTGCCTACTTCTTGGTCACAGTGTTTTCTCTAAATAAAATATGCTTTTGTTCTATTTTCTTAACTCTGTTAATTTACTACAAGGTTCTTTGAATTTTTTTCTTCTGTATGTGCTGCCAAACCCAACTAAGTCCCTAAGTGGTTGCTGGTGTTTAGGATTAGATTCCTGAGTCATGTGGAGGACCACTTGGCAGACTGACTCAGCATGAATACTCAGGGATATGTATTGCCTCCTTGACTGACCAGCAGAGTACCTGAGACCAGTGCAGCTGTCCTCATCCATTTCAAGGTACAGTTGATGGCTCTTGGCTTTGAATGCTGACTGTCCAGCAGGCCCAGCTCCCAGTAGTGAATGTCAAGTCCTGCTTTCCTTTTTACCTTTTATTGCTCTTTCTGATCTCTTCTAGCATGGTCAGGAGGAGCCTAGATTCTTTGATTTTTATAATATATCCCTCAAGTTTCTATAGACATTTTTTCCTTCAGCCAGGAACTCTGGGATAGGTTTTCTCTCTCAGCTCCATTTGAGAGTGAATAACCAGGATCTGTGTCCTTTCTTTCTCTTTGGCTTCACTGCTTCTCCTTGGAACTTTGTCATACTCCTCCCCCAAGAAACTGGGAAGCTCTCTTTATATTTTTTTGTGTTCTACCACAAGTCATGCCTGTGTTGAGAGTTTTAAAAAAGATCTGTAAAATCTCTTTTGAAAAAAAAAAAAGAAGATCCCTGAATCTGATTCTTTATGTGTTACTACTAAAATTAAACTAAAAGGAGGTTTAGATGAGGAAATATGTTGCTATCTGAATCGGATTTATGAGGGACTAAAGGGAAGGGGGGAATAAACACTGAAGGAAATACTGAAAGAGTAATTTATAAATGAAAACTCCGGGTAAGCTTATAAATGTGCCTGTGGGATTTTCTATATACAATTTGTTTTCTATTCTTTTGGAAATGTAAATGGACTGTTGATACCAAGTCCCCAAGACAAGCCCTAAGGTCAGTGATTCAGTAGGAGGACTCCTAAGTCTTGAATATAGATGTGTTAGTGGCTAAAAATTGTTATAGTTAAAGACTATAGAGGATACTCAGCAAAGAGGAAAGGGGCATAGGGTGAGGTCCAGAGGAAGCCAGCACATGCTTCCAAGAATCCTTATGAGGAATCATACAAGATGTGCCTATCCTCTAGGAATGAGTTGTGACTATGCGTGCGAAGTACTGTCTACCATTAGATAATCTAATTAGAGCTCTAAAATTAGAGACTCCACACCTGGGTTTTTTTTACTGGGGGCTGGTCCTGTAGGCCCTTACTACATAATACTACCACAATCCGGACTCTCAGAAGAAAAGAGTTCAGTATAAATTATGTTGTACAAGTAGTTTAGGCACAGCGAATCACTCTTATTGGTTAGGGAATGGTGATAGGAAAAGTCCTAAACTCCCAAGTTCCCAGACTTTCAAGGGTCAGCCTTGCAAGCAGATCTTTCGAAGAATAGACAGACTCAGGCTTGCTGTTATTAGTTCTTTTCTGCACAACTATCCATTAACATTTTGATGAGATTATGGTACAGCCTAGTGAAGAGAAGATAGGAAGTAGTCCAGTCATGTCTTTGAAGTGTAAATAGAGCTTGCCAAAGGGCTTGATCAGCATTGCAAAGTATAAAGGAATGTATATTTATTTGATCTTAGTATCAAGCTAATTATTACCAATTTTCAGAAGATGAAGGAAGAAGGTCTTGTACAGCACAGTATATTGTAGTCTTTTTTTATATCAGTTTTGAACAGAATAGTTACAGTAAAGAAGCAGAAGAAGTCTCTTTAAATAAAAAGTATGCTGCTCCTGTCATTTGACTTAAAAAAAGAAAAGCTTTCCTTTTTAGAGCCCAAGTTCACAGCAAAATTGGGAGGAAGGTACAGAGATTTCCTGAACTTAACACCCCTGACCTCCAAAATGCATGGTCTCCACTTTTAATATCCTCCATCACAGTAGAGCATATGTTAGCATCAATGAACATACATTGACACGATTTTCACCCAAAGACCGTAGTTTATAGTAGGGTTCATTCTTGGTGTAATACATTATATGGGTTTGGACAAATTTTAATGGCATGTATTCACTATGATAGTGTTACAGAGTAATTTTACAGCCTTAAAAGTCATCTTTGCTTCACCTATCCCTCTCTCTCTCTCCCTAGTGCTTGGGAACCACTGATCTTTACACTGTCTGCGTAGTTTTTCCTTTCCAGAATGTCATGTAGAATCACATAGTATATAGGCTTTCAGATTGGCTTCTTCCAATTAGTAATATGCATTTAATGTCCTTTTATGTAATAATAATAATGCCCCATTTTTTTTTTTAAATTTTTGGGTGCTGGGGAATGAACTCAGGGGCACTCGACCACTGAGCCACATCCCCAGCCCTATTTTATATTTTTTACTTAGAGACAGGGTCTCACTGAGTTGCTTAGTGCCTGGCTTTTGCTGAGGCTGGCTTTGAACTCAAAGTCCTCCTGCCTCAGCCTCCTGAGCCACTGGGATTACAGGTGTGTACCACTGTGCCCAGCTGCCCATTCCTTTTTATTGTTTAATAATATTTCATTGTCCAGATTTATCAGTTTATTTTTCTATTCATCTACTGAAGGACATCTTGGTTGCTCCCAAGTTTGGGCACTTATAAATATACAATAACATGTGTGTACAAGTTTTTGATAGACATAAGTTTTCACCTATGAGTAAATACCATGGAATGCTACTGCTGTATCATATGGTACAAGTATGATTAATTTTATAAGAAATTGCTAAATTGTTGTCCAAAGCGGCTGTACTATTTTGCATCTCCACAGGCCATAAGTGACATAGCCTAGGCTCTGCATCCTTACCAGCATTTGATATTGTCAGTGTATTGGATTCTGGACTTTTTAAAAAGATTCTTTGGATATTTTCCATGGATGATCATGCCATATGTTAACAAAGCCAGTTTCAGTTTTTCCTTCTTGATCAGGATGCCTTTTGCTGTGATTTGAATCTGGAATGTCCCCAGAGGCTCATGTGTTAAAAAGCTTGTCTTGGCTTGGCACTGATGGGAGATGGTGGGGAAGTCAGGAGGTATGGCCCGACAGCAGGAGGTCTCTGGATCATTGGTGGCAGATCTTCAAGAGGGCTAGTGGGACCCTAGCCTATTCTTCTTTCTGTCTTGACCATGAGGTGATGGTCATGCTCCACCTTGTACTCCCACCATAATGTGCTGCCTTGCCACAGGCCCAAAGTAACAGGGCCAACCAGCCATGGAACCCAAATCAGCCAGAACTTCATAAGTTGATTATCTCAGGAATTTGTTTTAGTGACAGAAAGCTAATGTACTTTTTAATTCCCTTTTTATTGTAATAGAAAATGTTTCTAGCACAGTGTTGCAAAGCAACAGTGAGAAGAAACACCCCGGTCTTATTCCTGACTTCAGTGGGAAAGCTTTGAATTTCTCATTCCTAATTTTAGTGGGGAATTTCTCATCATAAAGTGAGATGTTAATTGTGGATTATTTTGTAGATATTCTTTATCAGTTGAATAGAGGAAGTTTCCCCTCTATTCCTAGTTTACTGAGAGTTTTTAATCATAACTTGGTATTGGATTTTGTCAAATGCTTTCCCCCCCACATCTCTTGATATATTTATGTGATTTTTCTTTTTTGGCCTATTGAAGTGACTGGTAATATTAATTGGTTTTCAAATGTTGAACCAATCTTGCACACTTGGGATGAATTCTCTTTAGTTATAGTGTATAATCCTCTTTTTTCATAGTTGAATTTTATTTGCTAATACATTTTGTTGAGAATTTTTAATCTGTGTTTATGAGAGATACTGGTCTGTATTTTTATTGCATACACTATCTTTGTTTTCAAAATTAGGGTAATGCTGGCCTTATAGAGACCTGTTCAGATCATCTATTTTTGTAAATTTGTCAGATTATGTCTTTTAAGGAATTGGTCCATTTCATCTAAGTTATCAAATTTGTTCATAGTATTCCTTTACTATCCATTTCATGTCCGTGGGGTCTGTACTAATGATCTACTTTCTCATTTCTGATATTAGTAATTTGCATTTTTTCTTCTTGGTTTGACTGTCTAAAAGCTTATTGATTTCATTGAAATTTTCAAAGGATCAGCTTTTGATTTCATTGATTTTTCTCTGTTGATCTCACTAATTCCTGCACTAATTTTCATTATCTTCTTCTAGCTTAGTTTGGATTTAATTTGCTCTTCTTTTTCTTGTTTTTCTAGGTTGTGGAAGCTGAGATTGATTTTAGATCTTTTTTTCTTTTTCTAATATATGTATCCAGTGCTTTAAATTTCCAAATAAGCATAACTCTGTTGCATCCCACACATTTTGATAAATTGTATTTTCATTGTCATTTAGTTCATAATGTTTTAAAATTTCTTGAGTTTTCGTCTTTGACCTATGTATTATTTAGAAGTGCATTGTTTAATCACCAAGTATTTTGGAATTTTCCAGCTAACTTTCTGCTATTATTTCTAGTTTAATGCCACTGTGGCTTGCTAGCACACACTATGATTTCCAGTCTTGTAAGTTTGTTAAAGTGCATTTTATGGTTTTATGACCCATAATGTGGTCTTTCCTGGTGATTGTTCTATGTGAACTTGAGAAGAATGTCCATTCTGCTTTGTAGTATGAAGTAGTCTATAGATGTCCATTATATCCAGTTGATTAATGCTGTTATTGAGTTCAGCTTTGTTCTTATTGATTTTTCTGTCTGCTGGTTCTGTTCATTTCTGATAGAGGGGTGTTGAAGTCTCCAGCTTTAATAATGCATTCAGTTATTTATCTTTGCAGTTCTATAGCTTTTGCCTCATGTCTTTTGATGCTCTTTTGTTAGGCACTTACACATTAAGGATTATTATGTCTTCCTTGGGGAATCCATCCCTTTGTCATTACCTAGTACTCTTCTTTATAATTCCCCTTGCTCTGAAATCAGCTCTGTCTGGAATTAATATAGCTATTTCCATTTTCTTTTCTTTCTTTCTTTCTTTTTTTTTTTTTTTTTTTTTTTTTGTGGTGCTGGGGATTGAACCCAGATTTTAGTGCATGTGAGGCAAGCACTCTAACAACTGAGCTATATCCCAGCCCTACATTATCTTTTGATAGGTGTTGGCATTGTGTGATTTCTCCACCCATTTTCTTTTAATCTATGTAGTTTTCTTATAGCCAACATATGGTTGAGTTTTTATGTTCTTACCCATTTTGACAACCTCTGTCTCTTTGTTGGTTATATGTAGACCACTGATATTTGAGGTGGTTATTTTATAGTTGGATCAATGTCTGCTGTATTTGTTGTCATTTTCTATTTGTTATTCCTGTTCTTTGTTCTTCTTTTTCTGCCTTCTGCAATTTTATTTGAGCATTTCATATGATTCCATTTTCTCTGCTTTCTTAGTGTATCAGTTATAGTTCTTTCTTACTTTTTTTTAGTTGTTAACCTGGAATTTGCAATAGACAATTGCAAATAACCTTACAATTTTGTTATTCCTTACAATAACAAAGTAATTCTAATTTTCCTTCTTGTCTCTTGTATCATTGCTGTTACTCATTCCACATATATGTAAGCATATATGTGTATATTGAACATTTGTGTACATATGTGAATATAGTATTTTTTTTGTTTTAGTATTTGAACAAACTGTTATGTGTTAGATCAGTTTCAGATGAGAAATGTGGAGATTCTGTTCTGCTTTCATTCACTTCTCTTTCAGTCTCTGCTTTTCTTTATGTAGACGTGAGTTTCTGACCTGTATCAGTTTCCTTCTCTCAAAAGGACTTCTTTGAACATTTCTTGCCAGGCAGATCTGGCAGCACATTCTCTGATTTTTCATTTGACTGAGAAAGTCTTTATTTATTCTATTTAACTTTTGAAGGATAATTTCACAGGGTAGAGATTCTAGTTTGGTGCTTTTTTTATTTCGCAACACATAATACTGAATATTTCATTCTTACTTTCTTCTTACTTGTATGGTTTCTAAGAAAAAGCCATGTGTAATTTTTCTCTTTATAGGGAAGGTCTTCTTTTACTCAGTCTTCTTTCAAGATTGTTTATCTTTGATTTTTTTCTTTTTCATGGTATTTATCCTGCTTTTGTTCTCTGGGCTTCCTGTGGTTTGGTGTCTAGCCTTAATTTGGTAGAGATTCTCAGTCATTATTGTTTCAGATATTTCTTCTGTTACTTTATCTTTTTTTCCTCCCTTGTGTATTTCCATTATGTGTACATTACATCTTTTGTAATCATACCACAGTTCTCACATATTCTGATCTTTTCTTTTCCTAGTCTTCTTTCTCTTGTTTTTCAGTTTTGAAAGTTTACATTGAGAATATCATTAAATTCAGTGATTATTTACTGAGCTGTGTCTAGCCTACTAACAATAGCCCATTAAGATATTCTTCGTTTCTGTTACAATGTTTTAAATATCTGGAATTTCTTTCAGATCTCTCTTACTTCAATGCCTTGCCTTATATGTTCTTGCATGTTGTCATCCATAGGAGCCCTTTGCATGTTAGTCACCATTGTTTTAAGTAACTAGTGTGATAATTCCAGCATCTTTGGTGTAGCTGAGTCTGATTTTGCCTTTTAGTATTCCTTGCAATTTTCCCCTGACAGATGCACGTGATGTGCTGGGTAAAAGGAATCACAACGAATACCTTTAGTAGTGTGGGGATAAGGTTTGTGTATGTAGGTGGGGGCATTCTCTAGTAGTATGTTAGGTCCCCGTCTTTTAGTGAGCGTGTGCCTCTGACTGTGAACTTAACACACGCTTCTCAGTTTCCCTCCACGAGCATGGAGATGGCACAAGATGGCTGGAGGGGCTGGAGTTGGGATTTCTCTTCTTCAGGGTAGATTAGGCTCTGATAAAATTCCCTGGGTTAGGCTGCACTGGGTTTCTTCTGAGGGCAGCCCTTGTTAAAGAGAACAAAACACTCTGGTATATTTCAAAATGGTTCCTTTCCCTTCCTCTCTATGGTAGAATGTGGACTTTCCCCTTCCTACCAACTGTGAGAACCAGCTTCAGTACACAAGCTCTTGGAGACAATATAAAGGTATGCTTTTACCCAGAGTGGGTCCCCTAGAGTTCACCCATAGACATGTCCACCCTGACCTCCAGCCATTTGTCAGTTATTGTCAGGTTTCCATGGAGGGTTGTTTTCTAAGCTCTGACTTCCTGTATTCTCCTGCCTGTCTCTCCAGTTTGGGGGTAGTGGTATGCCCTACGACTTCACTTTTCTTGTGGATCTAACAAGAACTATTGACTTTTCAGTTTGTAAGCTTTTTACTTGTTAAGATGCAGTGGTGATTTGTAAACTTCTTATAGTGCTGAACAGAAAGCCAGAAGTCCAACTGGACTTTTTGAGTTATAATAAAAATACACTTAAAAACTGAAGTTTTTTTTTTTTTTTTTTTGGTATAACATGTGACAATTCAAAATATAAGAAATTTATAAAAAAGCAAGTACAAACTGACCAAAGAAAACTATTGTCCATAATTTGGTCCATTTTCAGGTATATAATCTTATATTAGTGGACAATATTATATGAATTATGCTGTTCTTTTTCTTCCTAATGTTACATTGGGATCATTTTCCAGTGTCACTAAAAAGTCTTAGAACATTTGATTTTGAAAATTTATATGACATTGCATTGTCTAGTTTTATCATGATTTCATGACCCATACTCCTAACATTGGGCATTTAAGTCTCCATTTTTCATGATTATAATACTGTCTCATGAGCATTATTTTGAAAACTATGTGATGATTTTGAGAGGTGAAAATGACATCCAATTGCAATAAGTTTGCATATGCCTTTGAATGTTAGGTCTGACTATTAAAAAAATTATTGACTATAACAGGGGTATGGTTATTATCGAAACCACGTGGAAGACTGCTTAAGGGATATCTTCCAGGGAACCAACTTCAGTACCTCTTCTTAATATTTGTGTGACCTTGGTCAATCACCATAGTGTCCTTGCTTGCAAAATGAGAATAACATTAGAACCTACCTTGCAAGGGGTTGAAAACATTAAATGGAGGTAATAAACCGAGTCTCAAATATGATTGGCACTATGTTACTATTATCATTGTCTATTTTTATATTTCTTTTCAAGTTGAATAGTCGTGTATTTATATTAATTGATTCCATTGTTTTAAATGTTTATAAGATTTATATGCATTACATTTATTACAACTCTTTTTTCCACTTTGTCTTTTGCCTTTTTATATAATTAAATTTTAATTTTTAAATTTTCTTTTTTTTGGTGTTGGACATCAAACTCATGACCTTGTGTGTGCTAGGTAAGTGGTCTGCCACTGAAACAAATCCATGGCCCTTAATTTAATTTTATATATATTGGTTTGGATTTCTCAAAAGCTTTTAAATGTTATGTAAATGACTTTAAAATTTTTTTTTCATTTTAATTAGTTATACATGACAGTAGAATGCAGTTATGCACTGTGATATATCACACATAGATGGGATATAATTTCTCATTTTTCAAAGCATACATGTTGCAGAATCATATTGGTCATGTATATATGTGAATATACACATACAGTAATAATGTCTGTTTTATTCCACTATCTTTTTTTTTTTGAACTCAGGGGCACTCACCCACTGGGCCATATCCCCAGCCCTTTTTTGTATTTTTTTATTTGGAGACAGGGTCTCACTGAGTTGCTAAGTGCCTCACCATTGCTGAGGCTGGCTTTGAACTCGCGATCCTCCTGCCTCAGCCTCCCAAAGTGCTGGGATTACAGGCGTGCGCCACCGCGCCCGGCTTATTCCACTATCTTTCCCATCCCTATATCCCCTCCTTCCCCTCCCTTCACTTCCCTCTACCTACTCTAACACTATTTTTCCCTAGTGCCGCCCCCGCCTCTGCCTTATTGTGAATTAGCATCCACATATTAGAGAAAACATTCGGCCTTTGATTTTGTGGGATTGACTTATTTCGCGTAGCATGATTTTCTCCAACTCCAACCATTTACTGGCAAATGCCCTGATTTCACCCTTCTTTAAAGCTGAGTAATATTCCATTGAGTGTATATACCACATTTTCTTTATCCATTCATCTACTGAGGAACACCTAGGTTTTGTGAATTGAGTTGCTATAAACATTGATGTGTCTGTGTCACTATAGTATGCTGATTTTAAGTCCTTTGAGTATAAACCAAGGAGTGGGATAGCTGAGTCAAATGGTAGTTCCATTCCTAGTTTTCTGAGGAATCTCCATACTGCTTTCCATAGTGGTTGCACCAGTTTGCAGTGCCACCAGCAATGTATGAGTGTACCTTTTTTCCTACATCCTTGACAACATTTATTGTTGCCTATATTCTTGATGATTGCCATTCTGACAGGAGTGAGATGAAATCTTAGAGTAGTTTTGAATTTGCATTTCTCTAATTGCTAGAGATGTTGAACACTTTTTCATATATTTGTTGATCAATTATATTTCTTCTTCTGTGAAGTGTCTGTTCAGTTTTTTAGCCCATTTACTGATTGAGTCATTTGTATTTTTGGTGTTAAGTTTTTTGAGTTCTTTATCTGTCCTAGAGATTAATGATTTATCAGAGGTGCATGTGGTAAAGATTTTCTCCCAATCTGTAGGCTTTCTCCTCACATTATTAATTGTTTCCTTTGCTGAAAAGAAGCTTTTTAATTTGAATCCATCCCATTTACTGATTCTTGATTTTACTTCTTGTGCTTTAGGAGTCTTGTTAAGGAAGTCAGATCCTAGGCTGACGTGGTGCAGATTTGTGCCTACTTTTTCTTCTATTAGGCACAAGGGTCTCTGTTCTAGTGCCTAAGTCTTTGATCCACTTTGAATTGATTTTTGTGCAGGGTGAGAGAGAGAGGTTTAATTTCATTTTGCTACATTTGAATTTCTAGTTTTGCCAGCACCATTTGTTGAATAGGCCATCTTTTCCCCAATGAATGTTTTTGGCACCCTTGTCTAGTATGAGATAACCATATTTGTGTGGGTTTGTCTCTGTGTCCTCTATTCTGTACCATTGGTCTACAAGTCTATTTTGGTGCCAAGACCATGCCGTTTTTGTTACTGTAGCTCTGTAGTATAGTTTAAGGTCAGGTATTGTGATGCCTCCTGCTTCACTTTTCTTGGTAAGGATTGCTTTAGCTATTCTGGGTCTCTTATTTTTCCAAAGAAATTTTGTGATTGTTTTTTCTATTTATATGCAGAACGTCATTGGGCTTTTAATAGGAATTGCATTAAATCCGTATAGTGCTTTTGGTAGTATGGCCATTTTGACAATATTAATTCTGCCTATCCAAGAGCATGGGAGATCTTTCCATCTTCTGAGGTTTTCTTCAATTTCTTTCTTTAGTGTTCTGTAGTTTTCATTTTAGAGGACTTTCACCTCTTTTGTTAGATTGATTCCCAGGTTTTTTTTTTTTTTTTTTTTGAGGCTATTGTGAATGGAGTAGTTTTCCTAGTCTCTTTCAGTGGATTTATCGCTGATGTATAGGAATGCATTTGATTTATGGGTGTTGATTTTATATCCTGCTACTTTGCTGAATTCATTTATTAGTTCTAGAAGTTTTCTGGTGGAATTTTTGGATCTTCTATGCAGGAGCCCTGTTTGGGGAGATGGCTTAAATTGCGGTTGACTATGGGCCATGGAGTTTTGGGCATTGCTGCTTTCCGTAGTCTCACGGGACTTGGCCTGGGATCTCGCGGGACTTGGCCCGGGATCGCGAGTGACTTGGCCGAGATTGCTGATCGGGTCAGCGCCATTTTGGTGGTGTGTGTGGCGCGTGTTAGTCGTTGTTAGAGCCAGAGAGAAAAGTTATCAGAATAAAAAGCTGTTTGTTTCCAGTTTGCCTCTGAACTTCTTCCCGCGGCTTCGTTGCTCCAAGCGGCCATTGCTTCAGGCAGCAACACTTCTAGATATAAAATCATGTCATCAGCAAATAATGATAGTTTGAGTTCTTTATCAGTTTGTATCCCTTTGATTTCTTGCTTTTGTCTAATTGCTCAGACTAGAGTTTCAAGGATGATGTTGAAGAGAAATGGTGAAAGAGGATATCCTTGTCTTGTTCCAGTTTTTAGAGGGAATGCTTTCAATTTTTCTCCATTTAGAATGATGCTGGCCTTGAGTTTAGTATAGATAGCTTTTACAATGTTAAGGTATGTCTCTACTATCCCTAGTTTTTCTAGTGTTTTGAACATGAAGCTGTGCTGTATTTTGTCAAATGCTTTTTCTGCATTTATTAAGATGATCATATGGTTTTTATTTTTAAGTCTATGAATATGATGAATTACGTTTATTGATTTCCATATGTTGAACCAACCCCTACATCACTGGGATGAATCCCACTTGATCATGGTGCACTATCTTTTTAAATATATTTTTGCATGAGATTTACCAGAATTTTATTGAGAATTTTTGCATCTATGTTCATCAGGGATATTAGTCTGAAGTTTTCTTTCCTTGATGTGTCCTTGTCTGGTTTTAGTATCAGGATGATATTAGCTTCATAGAATGAGTTGGGAAGGATTCCCTCCTTTTCTATTTTGTGGAATACTTTGAGGAGTATTGGTGTTAATTCTTCTTTGAAAGTCTTGTAAAACTCTGCTGAGAAGCCATCTGGTCCTGGGCTTTTCTAGGTTGGTAGGCTTTTGATGGCATTTTCTATTTCATTACTTGAAATTGATCTGTTTAAATTATGTATGACCTCTTTCAGTTTGGGTAGGTCATATGTCTCTAGAAATTTGTTGATGTCTTTGATATTTTCTATTTTATTAGAGTATAAATTTTCAAAATAGTTTCTAATTATCTTATATATTTCATATGTGTCCGTTGTGAAGTCTTCTTCTTTATCTTGTATTTTATTAATTTGAGTTTTCTCTCTTTTTCTCTTTGTTAGCATGGCCAGGAGTTTATCGGATTTTATTTATTTTTTTAAAGAACCAACTTTTTGTTTTGTTAATTTTTTCAATTGTTTCTTTTGTTTCGATTTCATTTATTTCAGCTCTGATTTTAATTATATCCTGTTTCTGCTGCTTTTGGTATTGATTTGTTCTTCTTTTTCTAAGGCTTTGAGATGTAGTGGTAGGTCATTTATTTGTTGATGTTTTATTCTTTTAATAAATGCACCCAATGCAATAAACTTTCCTCTTAGTACTGCCTTCATAGTGTCCCAAAGATTTTGATATGTTGTTTTAGTGTTCTTGTTTATTTCTAAGAATTTTTAAATTTCATCCTTGATTTCTTCTACTATCCATTCATCATTCAATTGTGTATTATTTAGTCTCCATTTGTTAACAGTAGCTTCTATTTTTTTATCTTATCATTGATTTCTAATTTTATTCCATTGTCATCTGATAGAATGCTGGGTATTATCTCTGTTTTTTTGTATTTAGTAAAAGTTGCTTTGTGGCATAAGATATGGTCTATTTTAGAGAAGGATCCATGTGCTGCTGAGAAGAAAGTATATTTGCTCATTGATGGATGGAATATTCTATATATGTCTGTTAAGTCTAAATATTGATTGTATTACTTATTTCTGTAGTTTCTTTACTTAGTTTTTGTTTGGAAGATCTATCCAGTAGTGAGAGAGGTGTGTTAAAGTCACCCAATACTATTGTATTGTGGTCTATTTGACTCTTGAAATTGAGAAGGGTTTGTTTGATGTACATAGATGCTTCATTGTTTGGGGCATAAATATTTATAATTGTTATGTCCTGCTTATATATACTTCCCTTAAGAAGTATGAAATATCCTTCTTTGTCTCTTCTGATTAACTTTGTTTTGAAGTCTATTTTTTAATCTGAAATTAGAATGGAAACCCCTGCTTGTTTACACAATCCATATGAGTGATAATGTTTTTCCCATCCTTTCACCTTCAGCCTGTGGATGACTTTGCCTATGAGGAGAGTCTCTTGAAGACAGCATATTGTTGGGTCTTGCTTTTTAATCCAATTTGCTAGTCTATGTCTTTTGATTGATGAGTTTAGGCAATTAACATTCAAGGTTATTATTGAGATATGATTTGTGTTCCCTGTCATTTTGATTTATTTCTGGTTTTTGATTTGTCTTAGTTTCTCACTTAGTTGAATGTCCCTTTAGTGTAGATCCTCCCTTTGCTGGTTTTCACTCCCCCCCCCCTTCATCCTCATGGAATATTCTGTTGAGAATGCTCTGTAGTGTAAGCCTTTTAGTTGTGAATTCTTTTAATTTTTGTTTATCATGGAATGTTTTAATTTCACCTTCAAATCTGAAACTTAATTTTCCTGGATATAAAATTCTTGGTTAGCATGCATTTTCTTTTGGAGCTTGAAATATATTATTCTAGGACCTCCTAGCTTTGGGAGTCTGGGTTGAGAAATCAGTTGAGATCTGAACTGGTTTCCCCTTATATGTGATTTGATTTTTTTCTCTCACTGCCTTTAAGATTTTATCTTTATTCTGTTTGTTGGCCATCCTTATTATAATGTGCATTGGTGTGGGTCTGCTGCAGTTCTGTACACTTGGGTTCTGTAAGCCTCTTGTATTTGATTTCTAATTCCATTTTTCAGGTTTGTGAAATTTTCTGCCATTATATCATTGAAAAGATTGTGCATTCCCTTGGCTTGTATCTCTATTCCTTCATCTATTCCAATAATTCTTAAATTTGGGTTTTTCATGTTATCCAACAATTATTGGATGTTCTGTTCATGTTTTTTTTACCATCTTTTTCACAAGTTCAACTCTACTTTCAAGATTATATAGTTTGTCTTCATTGTCTGAGGTTCTGTCTTCCAAGTGGTCTAGTCTGTTGGTGATGCTTTCTATTGAATTTATAATTTGGTTTACTGATTTCTTCATTTCAAGGAGTGCTGTTTGATTTTTTTTCTCATAATCTCTAAATCTTTATTGAAGTGGTCTTTCACTTCCTGTATTTTATCTTTAATTTCACTACTATATCCTTTACTTCACATATCAGTTTAACTATTTACAATCTGAACTCCTTCTAGAATATTTCTTCTACTGTGTTATCAGTAGTTTCTGTTGTTGAAGTATCTTGGTCTGTTTGGGGCACTTTACTCCCCTGTTTTTTTCATGTTGTTCATGTGTTTTCCCATCTAAAAGTATGGATCTAAGGCAGGATAAATTCTACCCTGTAGACCTATAGTGTCCCTGAAGGTTTCCAGCACTTCACCTTTACTGGTGAGACCAATATCAACAGCACCCAGTATATACAATATATAGTCTTAAAACTAATAGCTCCCACTAAGTCATCTACTGCTTTCTTGCATTAACCCAAAATGATGAGTTCAATAACTATCTCTAGTACAAACAGAATATTTGTTAAAACTACTTACAATTTCAAATGGTGGATGAGAGGACAGAGGTAGTGTACTATGCAATATTCACGAGGAAGGAAGAGAGAAGCTAGAAGTAGAAATTCATAGGAAGAGTGAAAGAGGAACCAAAAGAGATTGGCTGTTGCTTGGAGAAAAGTTGGGAAGAAAATCCAAGAAAATAGATAAGAGAGAGGAAGAATATGAACAAAGAGAAAAAATTAAAGACATAAGAATCCAACAAAAATGCAAAACACCAATTATATATCATTGTCCTCCACATACTGATGCATTATAAACATCTTGTTCCAAATATGGTAGAGAATACTGAATCAAAATATAAAATAAAATAAATCTTGTTGGAAAGTTGAACTGTTTCTGTCAGTGATCAACAGTTTCTCAGCCCTGTCTCTGAAGTTTTTTGGGATCACCAAACCCAGATCAACCCTTGGAAACCCAGGCTCTATCCCACCAATTTGGGCTTCATATACCTCAGTCTCGGCCACACTGTAGGCTCAAGATCTCAATGCTGCTCCTACTTGCAGAGAGACCACCAAGGATACCCTTGTGCAAAGGTACAACCCTGAGATACAGCAGCATGAAAAGGGCCACCAGCACTCTCAGCAGGAAGACCCCATGTTCCCCTGAACTTGCAGGTTCCCCCACACTGGACCTGTAGGCCCCAGCTGGAGTCCCCAGACAGAGGCTCTTGTGATGGTAAATCTGCTAGCACCCAGGCTCCAGGCCGTGCTTGGTGTCCCAAAATGAGTGCAGCCATGTGGAACCAAACCCGGAGTCTCACCCAAAGCAGTCCTCTAGGTGTGGTAGCAGCAGTAGTGGTGGTAGTTGTTGGCATCAGGCAGTGGGTCAGCAGTAGCGGTGGTTTGCAGCTGTGGGGGCATTGTCACCAGTCAATCTCTGGGGGTCAGCAGCAGTGTCAGCTTCAGTTGCATCCAGTGCAGCAACACCCAGAAAGAAGACCTCCAGGCTATCTCAGGCTGGCGGCAGTGGAATCAGAGCAGCAGCAATGGTGGCAGCGGTGCAAATGGCGGTTGATTGACAGGAGACTTCCGGTTCTGGCAGCGACCTTGGAGGTAGCCTTGCAATTCTTTTCTGAGGTAAAGGAGGCTGTGCCCAGAGGAGAGACCCCCAGGCACGGCAGCGGCTTGTGCAGCAGCCCAGAAAGAAGACCTCCAGGTGACCTCAGGCTGGCAGCAGTGGAATCAGAGGCAGCAGCAATGGCGGTAGTGGTGCAAGTGCTATAAATGACTTTTTAAATGTTGTATAATTTTATATATATATATATATATATATATATATATATATACACACACACCTATACACACACACACATACACACAAATTATATATGCACACACACACACTTTGTGTGTGTGTGTGTGTGTGGGGGGGAGACCCTCACTCTCTAAGATTAAGTGAATACTAATATATATTTCCTTTAGACTGAGAATTTCTCCTTATTTTTCAAACCTGTGTTTTCTTTTAATTAACATAAAAATTACACAGCCTAAAAGTTTCCATACCCTTTCCTCTTAGGAGTGTTCCTTTCTGTTGAGAATTAGTGGACCTATCCTCTCCAGGCAAGAAGATATTTCAAACTTTACTTATTTATTTTGTTCTGAAAATATACATTCCCTGCCCCAATATAAAATGAACTTAGTAATGAAATTCTGTCAATTATTTCTTGATTATTTTTGTGCATTTATGCTTAATCACTTAGCCAGATTACACAATATCTTATTTGGATCTTGATCAGATTCATAGTAAATTAGTACATGAGTTTGGAAGGAATTTGTATATTTTCTTTAGGGTTTTGGTTTATCTTTCCATTTATTTAAGTTTTCCTTTACTACCCTTAGAAAAGTACCTTTTCCTATTCACTAATACTTCATTTTTGTGTTGCATTTATGAATAAAATTTTATGGATTATATCTGCATTTTGTTAGATTTGCTCTATTTCCTGTATAGTTTTTGCACTATGCTTTCCATTAATATACTGATTAAATAATAAATTCAGGGCTTACTCAATAAGGCACCATAAACAATATCAAGGGGGATAAAAATGTTATGGGCCTTAAAAACTGCTTTTTTGTACCAAGAGTGGGGTCATTTAGCTCTTCAGCAGCTGAACCTGAGAAGCCCAGAAATTCTTCTATTCAAGTTTTTATTGTTTGCTTCAGATATTTTCTGCTTCCATCATGTTATTTTTGTTGTGATTCTAAAAATAGATGACTTTTTTTGTTCCCCTGTTTCTGATATTAATTGCTTTCTATGTTTCTAGGTCAGGTTGTACTCTGTAAGCATTTATCATAACAGGTAAAGCATTATAAACAATATTGTCCTTTCTGGGTGGTGATTACCTAGAAAAATTAGAACAGATAATTCATTATAGCAACTTCATTAGTAGTTGTTTGTACATTTTTGTACATCTGGTGACTCATTATGAAAAACAAGCATTACAAATTACTGTTCATGCAGTCAGAGAACCTGGATCTCCATAATTTCATTCAGTGCTTATCAGAACTAAGCAATGCTTTACCCATGAGTGGGAAAAGTTGAATAATCTCTGAGGCTCAGGGAAAAAGAAAAATGTGGGGATCCATGTTACAAAATTGTAAAAATTTCAAAATGGCAATTGTAGAGCCTTACAGCAGAGAGGGGGCCTTCACAATCGCACAGGCTGTACCCCCTAACATGGCCCTGCCTACAATGCAGGTTGTGCTGAGGAGAAGGCTCAAGATTCTGAAGTCCTTTATAGGAGCCCCTATAGCTTTCTCTCATATTCTTGGACTCTGGCTTCTATTTAAGATTTGACCTCAGATTTTGATTTGTTCTTTTTCTCTTCTGATTAGAATTTGTTTTTAATCATTCAAAAGGAAGGAGGGCTGGGGTTGTGGCTCAGTGGCTGAGCGCTTGCTGGGTTCGATCCTCAGCACCACATAAAAATCAATAAACAAAATAAAAATATAAGAAAAGGAAGGATATGTGTTCTTTATTTTTTATATTTATGTTTTCAAGAATATTGCTTAAATAAGATTTTAGTATTTAGTAAAATTTTTAATAATGCAATTGTAGAAATAGAATCTCTTACTTAAAATAAGTAGCTGGGTAAAGATAAGTCTAGGAAGAAACATGAGAAATGAATTTTCTAATTTTCGCTTGGTATGAATTTTGTTGGTATCAGGAATCTGGATCTCCAGGATTCTGAGTTTAGAGCTTTTTCTTGGATCACCATCACTTCCCACCGTCTATAATGCCACCTTCCTTACTGCCAATGAATTATTTGGATTTCTTATTGTTCTGAGTGTTTGTTCTCTTTCTGGTTTTATTTTTCTGGATATATAGCCAGATGGCACCTTGGCTCTCTCATCCTGTGGCACCACAGAGCTCTTTCTCCTTGTTGCCCTGTGCCTTCACTCCACTGATCTAAAACTCTGTTCCACCTTACTGTTGCTTTTTAAACTTTGCATGCTCATTCTTAAGGGAAATCACAAAGGTATGTTCGCTCTGGCATTCATACTTCAACTTATCCTTTCTTCCTATCAAGAAATTTCTAAATCTACTCTTGTTACCTACCTTTCATGTTTTACTTAAAGGATTTAAAAATACCACAGCATCTTCCTCCCTTGCTCCTTATTCTCGGGCTCACTGTGCTGAGGAGAAATTGTCACTCAGTTGTGCTTCCTGATCTTCCTCTGGCATCGCATCTTCACTGTGTCATAAGCTCTTTGTATTCTTGTTTTCTTTTTTTCTCCTATTTCAGAGAAAAGGATGTCCCACTTCTTTCTAAAATGAGCTTTCCAATTTCTGTTCCTAAATATATATTTGCTCCTGCCTGCTCTGGGACCTTTATTTAGCCATTTGTCTCTTATCTCTTTCATCATCTCAAATCTATTTATCCATCAGCTCCATTTCTACTTAAAAATATATACATTCTTTCTGTGTCAAAAATATTTTAAAAGAAAAATATTTCTGTATAAGACATTTATTAATTGCAAGTTGTAGAAAACGCAACCTAACTCAAAACTTGGCTTAGCAAAAAGAGGTCATATTGTTTCAAATTCAGAGGTGGGTCTTTTTTTCAAGTTTAGTTTTATACAGGGGCTCATCATGATTGTCTGATGTTGGTCATGGATCTGGATAAGGCTGTCTCTATTTTTATTCCCATCCTGATTCTTCTTGGTACACTTTAATCTTATTTAGCTTTCCTCTTTGCAAGGTAGCTCTAACTAGCTCTTGATCTCTTATTTCATATCTGAGGTTCTCCTTTCCAAGACCCCTGATCTCCTCCTAGGATTTTCATTGCAAGGTAGCTCTAACTAGCTCTTGATCTCTTATTTTATGTCTGAGGTTCTCCTTTCCAAGACCCCTGATCTCCTCCTAGGATTTTCATTGCATCTTCTTGGTTCTGGTCAGGCCATGAATTCTTCCTTGAGTCAGTCTTGTAGCTGGGTAAGGAGGATGTTCGATAACCAAGCTCAGCTTCTACATGGGAAGCATATGGCCTGACCTAGGTGTGCTGCTCACAAGAGAGGTAGAATAGGTGTCAGAGAGCCCATAACAAATATTCATATATTTTTCTTTTAAACTTTTGTGAAAGCACTAGTCTAGAAAAAAAAAATGCACTCAAGTGTAGTGGAGTAGACTGAACTGGGATGATAAAAATTTTCTCCAAAGATGTGGAAAATAGAACTGAATCTTGCAGAAATACCAGTTGAAACTCTTAAATATAGCAATAGAAAAATCTACTTTTATACTCAATTGAATTAACCAACAGTGAATATTTAGAGTCTAAACACATACTTTATTCTTTTTAAACTCAAATTAATTCAATGTCACCAATATCTGGAACAATACCACCATATGTGTAGCTGGTTAAGTCCTAGTTAATATGAAAGACATAGAGACTTCTACTAGGAATATTTCAATCCTTTTGCCTTTTATATATATGAGTTATTCTTTTATTCCTGAATTGTAAGAGTTCTTTATATATTCTGGATATTAGTTGTTTGTCAGATATACGTTTAGCAAATATTCACTCTGTTTTTTTTTTTCTTAATGGTATCTTCTGATGATCATAAGTTTCTCATTTGATGAATCTAATTTACCAATATTTTATTTTATGTTTTTTTCCCCTGTCTTACAGTCTTTTCCTATCTAAGTTACAAAATATTCTCTAGTAGTTTTCTGGCTTTTGCTTTTACTTTTAGATCTGTGATTAATTCCTAATTAATTTTGTGTAGGGTATGAGGTACAGGTTGTTTTTTCTCCTCATGTTATTTTGCACCATTTGTGAAAAGACTTTCTTTCCTGATTAAATTATTAGTTTTTTTTTTTTAAATATTTATTTATTTGCTTTAGTTATACACAATGCGGTTTATTTTTACATGGTGCTAAGGATCGAACCCGGGCCGCGCACGTGCTAGGCGAGCGCTCTACTGCTGAGCCACAACCCCAGACCCTCCTTATTAAATTATTTTGATGTCTTTGTTAAAATCAGGAATGGTACATTTTCCAGCCACTCTCTGGCTTGGGATTCGAGCAGCAGTACAAGGCTTCTTAGTGAGGTATGTAACAGGGTATTCACTGAAATTCAGTTGACAGTAAAAAAAACCAGAGAGACAGAAATATGCTTTGAGCATAGGACAGGAAGGAGTAGTTTGGAATCATGTGGTGGTGCCAGCAGTACCAGTTTACCACAGAGGGGAGCAGTGATACAGGTAGAAAGAGAGAAACACAGCAAACAAATTTGGCACAGGAAAACCTATGGAACAGAGAGCCAGTCTGATTTTAGCTGACCAGAGGCTGTGCAGTGAGCTGGTGTTTGAAAAGTACTGTTTCTTGCTTGTAAGTGGGGAGCCATCTTGAAGCAGCCACCTTATGGTTTCCTGCTCCGGGAGTCCAGTATGTCATAGACAGCATTGCCACACTGTCCCAGCAAGTACTTGCTGTTGGTCCAGGGTGTCCCTGGTAGGTTGTAACTGAAATGTACACAGAGGATTGTACCTAGGGGGATTCCAGATTGAGGATATGGAGTGGAGTGCAGCTTGCTTGCTTTTCCTTTGGGTCTGGCAGCTCATGAGACCAAGTGGGGAAAGTCTGGAAGCTGGTCAGGTGGGCATGATCCAAGGAAGACCACATTCATAGGTGGTGGAGAGGGTGAGACCTGTGGAGGGTTAGTCACCCTGCCCTGCAAGTGGATCTCTCTGGAGGCCCCAGAGATCCAGGTGCCCAGGAGAGATTGGCGTCTGCCTGGCCCTGGGGTGTGCTGATCTGATCTCTCTGGAGCATTGGCCACCCCCACAGAGTTCTAATCAGAGCTGAACAGCAGCCTTCAGTGGCCAGAATATCCCATTTAGAACATTGATCTCATCTATCTGGACAAAACTTCAAGTGTCAGTATTTCCCATTCTATCCTATCTTACACTCTGCTGATTGGTTCATGGAGATAGATATAGATATATATTCCACCCCCGACTCCCCCACATTTGTTATTTCACCTTATTTTGTCTTTGAAAGGTTAGGGTCATTTGTTTGGTTTTGCTTTTATTTTTGTTTCACATTATTCTTTCTCCACCCTCAAATAGCCAAATTCTTCTATATTTTCTTTCTCTCTTGAGTTTTTGTTAGTTATTTTTTACTCCTCCTCCTTTATAGCCATCACTTGCCAACTCTGTTCTGCTTTTCCTCTACTTTTTGAATATTTTAAACTTTCTTTTGTGTTTATATACCATTTTCTTTTCTATTTAGGAACTATAATTTTACTTTCTTTCAAAACTATTGAATTTATATAATTCCTACCACTGTCATTCATGTTGTTGAAGTTATTAGTACTGTGAATTGAATAATTGACACTTACTATTTATTTTACTGTTAGATATATTTATTTGTTGTGGCTGTGGTTAATTGCTGACCCCACTGTTACTCTTTTTGTCATAATTAGTGTTGTAGATATTATAGTAGACACTGGGCATTTTAGTGCTATATATTGTTTGCTGCTCTTCTTGCTGTTGTTTGTTTCTCATTTTTTTCTGAGAAGGGCTGGAAAATGACTGGGACACTGAGTTCAGGAGTAGAGTTTTACTGCTGAGCTATACCCAAAACTCAGCCAAGTGACAATTCATCTTGTTCTTCACACAAACAAACCCTGTTCAAGCATCAAAAATACTTCAATATGTAAAGAGGGAGTGCAAAAACCCCAAACCAGTGACCAAGCCCCAGATAGGAAGCTCTGTGGGGCAGGTACCTTGAGTCCCACTCTTGGACATCTGCTCCTACAGCAGAAACAGAGAGATTCCAAGACAGTGGTTCAGAGGAACCCACAGTGTTGCAGCAGTTTTCAAAGAGTGAATTAAGTCAGTCGTTCTGCAGTGACAAACTGAGAATCATTGGTGGTTAAAGATAGTTTAAATTACACTGAGCATAGGTATTGAAGCTAAGATATTCAAGAACACAGAACTTATTACAAAAGAGATAACTACACACCAAAGGACACTCTTAAAAAAGAGAAAGAAGAATCCATTTCACCATATATGCAAACCTAAAAGCTCTGAAAGTATGAGGAAACAGGCAAACAAGTCTCTGCTCAAATTTTTTAATTCCCCAACAAAAGACTATAGATATGGAAGGAGATGAAATTCTAGAGAAAGACTACAAAAATGAATATTTAATATAATTATGAGCTAAAAGAAAAATTAAAGAACAAATTAAGCAAATATAGGAGGTGAAAGACCTTTCATTAGTGGTAGTGGCTGAAAACAATCCTAACTCCTGGAAATGAAAGACAAATTAAATTAAAAATTTACTTGGAATTATCATAAACAGATTTGATTACATAGAGAAGAGAACTTCAGGCCTCAAATACAGAGTATATAAGTTTGAATACTCAGTATTCAATAGGGTTAAAAATAAAAGATCATGATCAGCATAGATAAGAACTCTGGGACAACATTGAGGTCAAACTTAGGAGTCATTGGGATAGAAAAGGGCACAAAGATGCAGGCTAATGGCATTAAGCATCTTTTCAGTGAAATAATAGAAAAAATTCCAAACCTTAGGAATGCAATGGACATCCACATACAGAAAACATAGAATTCTAAATAGACTGGCTCAAACAAGAATCTTTTCAAGGTACATCGTAATCAAAATGGCTAACATAGAGAACAGATTATTAAAATACACGAGAAAAATGTCAAGTCATATTTTGCAGTGTTTTAGTCAGCTTTTTCACCATTGTGACTTAAAAGACCCGACCAGAACAACTATAGTGGAAGAAAAGTTTATTTGAGGGCTCATGGTTTCAGAGGTCTTAGTCCATAAAAGACCTGGTCCATTCCTCAGGGGTTGAGGTGAAGCAGAACCTCCTGGAAGAAGAGTGTGGCAGAGGGAAGAAGTTCACATGATGATCAGCAAGGAGAGGGGGGGTGGAGAGATTGATTGATTCCACTGGCCAGATACAAAATATATACCCCATAGCCAGGCTCCCAGTGAACCACTTCCTCCAGCCACACCCCACCTGCCTGTATTTACCACTCAATCCCATCTGGAATTAATTCACTGGTTAGGTTAAGGCTATAACCCAGTCATTTCTCCTCCAAACCTTGCGTTGTCTCACATGTGAGCTTTAGGGGGACACCTCACATCCAAACCAAAACAAGTGGTAAATCAGTAAGGCTCATTTATGACTTGTCAGCTCAGATACTAAAATACAAAAGGACCTGGCATAAGATAATCCAAGTTTCTGAATGAGAGCAATTGCCAAGATTGCTATATCCAGCAAAGCCATCATTCAGAACTGAAGAAAAAATAAAAACTTTCCAAGGATAAACCAAAAGAATTCATGATCACTAAGCCAGCACTATAGAAAATACTTAAAAGAAATATTACATACCAGAGGAACTAAAAAATGCACCCCAGAATCTCAAATGGATGAAGCTCCTTGCCTGAGCCATTAAGCAACTGAAAATTAAGACCAAATTAAACGTGTGGAACAAAAATAGTAGAAAATAATAAACATCTCTCCATCATAACTCTGAAAGTAAATGTTCTCACCTCTCCAATTAAAAAACATTAGACGGGCTGGGGTTGTGGCTCAGTGGTGGAGCGCTCGCCTTGCACGTGCGCGGCCCAGGTTCGATCCTCAGCACCACGTAAACATAAATGATTGTGTACAACTAAAGTAAATAAATATTTAAAAAAAAACCATTAGACTAGCAGAATGGATTGAAAAACAAGGTTCAGCTATATATGCTGTTTGCAAGAGACTCATCTTATAGGCAAAGACATCCACAGACTGAAAGTAAAAGGGTGGAAAAAAATATTCCATGCAAAGGAAGTCTGAAAATCAGTAGGACTAGCTATTGTCATATCCATAGAAGACTTCAAGTGACACTTAATCAAAAGAGACAAGAAAGGTTGCTACATAGTGGTAAAGGGACTAATCCAGCAAGAAGATACAATGATAGTAAATATTTGTGCCCCAAATGTTGGCGTACTTGATTATGTAAAACAAACACTTGATGGCATCAGTCCCAGATAGACCCAGGTAAAGTAACACTGGGTAGTGTCATCACATCCCTCTCACTAGTAAGTCCTAATAAAGACACTTCTGACCCAAATGATACTCTAAGTCAAAAGGACCTAACAGACATCCTTAGAATATTTAATTAAATAGTAGCTGGATTCACATTCTTCTCAGTAGTTCATGGAACTTTTGTCAGAATAGATCATATCTTAGGTCACAAAGCAAGTCTTTCCAAATACAAAAACAAAACAAAAAGAAACAAAAATCCCTCAAAACCAATATAATCCCTTGCACCTTATTAGATCATAATGAAATGAAATTAGAAATAAACAGCAAGAAGAAATTATAGAAACCAAATAAACACATGGTGATTGAGCAATACTTTTTTAAACAAAGAATTGATCATAGAAGAAATGAGAAATTTTAAATATTTCTAGAATCAAATAAGAATAGTGACAAAATGTGCCAGAATCTCTGGGACATTATGAAGGCAGTTCTAAGAGAAAATTTTATAGCATTAAGCACCCACATTAAAAAAAAAACAAACATATTCCAAGTAATCTAATGCTATAAATCAGGGTCCTAGAAAAGCCAGAACAAACCAGTCCCCAAACCAGTATAACACAGGAAATAATTAAGGTCAGAGTAGAAAATAATAAAATAGAGAATAAAAAAAAATATAAAGAATCAATGCCAGCAAAGGCTTGGTTCTTTGAAGAGATAAATTTAGTTTGATAAACCCTTAGCCAAAATAACCAAAAGACAGAAGACTCAAATCAACAAGCTTAGAGATGAAAAAGGAGATCTCACCACAGACATTTCTGATATACAGTGGATCATTAGGGACTACTTTGAAAACTTATATTTCAATATGTTGGAAAATCTAGGAGATTGAGAAATTTCTAGACACGTACAACCTGTCCAAATTGAACCAAGAGAATACAGAAAACCTGTAGTCAATAGCCAGCAATGATATTGAAGCAGTAGTAAAAAGCCTTCCAACAAAGAAAAGCCTGGACCAGATGGATTCTCAGCTGAGTTCTACCCAATCTTTAAAGGACAATGAATGTCAGCTCTCACTAGTTATTCCATGAAATAGAAAGGAACACTCCCAAATTCATTGTATGAAGACAGTATCATCCTCATACCCAAACGAGGTAAAAACACATCAAGGAAAGAAACTATAGACAATTATTACCCCTGATGAACTTAGATGCAAAAGTCCTCAGTAAAATATTAGCAATCCATATTCAAAAGCATGATTGTACACCATGATCAAGGATTAATTCCAGGGATACAAGGTTGGTTCATCACGTGCAAATCAATAAATGTGTTTTCATCACATAATAAGTAGAATTGAGGTCAGAAATCACATGTTAATCTCAATAGATGATGAAAAAGCTTTTGACAAAATCCAGCACCATTAATGTTAAAAAATAAACACTGAAGAAAATAGGGATAGAAATAACTTACTTAAACATTATAAAGGCTGTGTATAACAAACCCAAAGTCAAGGTCATTCTGTACAGAGGAAAATTGAAAGCATTTCCTCTAAAATCAGGAATAAGATAGGAATGTGTATTCATACCACTCCTATTCAATATATTTCTTGAAACTAGCCAAAAGGAATCAGGAAATTAAAGGAAATTAAAGGGATACAAATAGGAAAAGAAGTCATTGAACTATCTCTGTTTGCTGATGACCTGGTCTTATACTTAATTGACCCAAGAAAGCTCCACCAGAAGACATCTAGATCTGATAAACAAATTCAGGAAGGTTGCAAGATACAAGATCAACATAGAAAATTCAATAGCTTTCCTTCCTACGCGCCAATAATGAATTTGATGAGATCAAGAAAACTATTTCATTTATAATAACCTCAATGAAAAGTAAAATATTGGAAATAAATCAAACTAAGGAGGTGAAAGACCTCTGTGATGAAAATTATAGAATACTAAAGACACTGAAAAAAGAAATTGAAGACCTTAGAAAACGAAAAGACCTCCTCCCCCCATTCATGGGCAGGCAGAATTCAGAGTGTCAAATGCCCATAGTACTAAAAGCAGTATGCAGATTCAGTGCAATCCCCATCAAAATACCAGTGACTTTGTTCACAGAAGTAGAAAAAAACAGTCCTGAAGTTCATATGGAAGAATAAAAGGCCCAGAATAGCCAAGGCAGTAAGAGTGACGATGAAGGCATGATGATACATAATCAAATTATACTACAGGGCTAGAGTAACAAAACCAACAAGGTGTTGGCATAAAAACAGATATAAAGACCAGTGGAATAGAATAGTAGACACAAAGATATATCCACATAGAGTCATTCATCTGTTCCTTGACAGAGGTGTCAAAAACACATGCACAAGAAAAGATAGTCTTTTCAACAAATGGTGCTTGGAAAATGGAATATTCTTACATAGAAGAATGAAACTAGACCCTTCTCTCTCACCCTGCACAAAAATCAAAGACCTAGGAATTGGAGCAGAAACACTGCATCTGATAGATAAAAACACAGGGTCTATAATCCAATATATGGGAACAGGCACTGACCTCCTTAATAAGACTTCTAAATCTCAGGAAATAAAACCAAGAATCAATAAGTGGGATGGCATCAAATTAAAATGCATCTGCACCAGAAAGGAAACAAGAATGAGAGAAAATCTTTGACAGCTACTCTTCTGACGGGATTAATATCCAGAATATATATTAAAAAAAATCCTGAAGATCAGAAGAACTAATAACCCAATTGATAAATGGAAAAAGGTGTAAATAGGCATTTCTCAAAAGAAGAAATACAAATGTCCATCAAATATATAAAAAAATGGTCAATATCCTTAGCAATTAGGGAAGTGCCAATCAGAATTACATTGAGATTTCATCTCATTCGAGTTAAATGGGAGCATCAAGAATATAAACAAAATAATTGCTGGAGAGGATGGGGAAAGTGGTATACTTATACATTTTTGTTGGGAATGCAGATTAGTACAACCTCTTTGCAAAGCAATATGGAGATTCCTCAAAAGACTAGAAGTAGTATTTATCAAAAAGTTCTAAAGTCAGCAATCTGTTGTGACACATGCATACTAATGCAATTTATAATAGCCAATTTATGGGACCAATCTAGTTCATCAGTAGATGGATGAATAAAGAAAATGTGGTATATGTACACAATGAAGTTTTACTCAGAAGAATTGTAATTATGTCATTTGTAGGTAAATGAATGGAATTGGAGAACATCATTGGTAAGTGAAATAAGCCAGACTCAACAAGCAAAAGTGTTAAGTGTTTTTTTTCTCATATGCAGAAGGGAAAAATATATATATATTTAGAAATTAGAAGAAAAAAATATATATGGGCTGGGGGGGATTCTCACAAAAATAGAAGAAAGACCAATAGTGTAGAGGAAGGGGATTCAGAAGGCTGGAAGTTCATCAGGAATAGCGGGGAATGAAATCTGCCAAATTATGTACAATTTGAATCATATATATTATAATGCATTTTAATTAAAGCATTAATTAAAATAATAATAGAAGATCAGTATAGTAGAGTCAGTGGATTAGAGGAGGGAGTAGGGGAGGAAAAGGGAAAGTACCGGGAATGAGATTTATCAAATTATATGTGAATATAGCCTAATGAATCCCACTATTATGTACAGTTGTAATGTGCCAATAAAACGTCAGTTGCTTGTAAAAGTGATTCTGTTTCTGGACATCTATTTGGTTGATGCATTTATGTCTTTTGAATCAATTCTACACTGTCTTGATTGCTGGAACTCTATTGTAAATCTTAAAGTCAACCCTTCTTCTTCTTTTCATGATAGTTTTGAGTATTTTAGGTCCTTAGTATTTCTACATAGATTTTATCTTGTCATTTTAAATTATTTATAAATATGATTTACAAAGTTTTTATGAACATGCTTGCTAGAATTATGATTGTGATCGCATTGTATCTACAGGTAGTTTGGGTAAATAGATACCTTAACATTACTCAATCTTGAATCCATGAACTTGGTCATCTCTACCTGTTTGGCAGTGGACTTGGCCCTTTAAATAGACTTCTTGTTCTAATAATGCACATAGGGTACTTCAGCACATGCAGCCTGGCATATTTAATAAGCTTCCTTGTAATGTTTATATTTTACTAGTTCCATTACTCCTCACAAAGCCTTCTCAGGTGCTCTCTATTTGTATGCCTATTTTATGAAGCTTGCAAGTTGATGCAAGCATCAAAGTTGACCATGGTTATAGAGCTAGCATATGGTCAGGCATTGTTCAGAATGGTGTCCTTATGAGTCTAAGACCCATTCTTTTGTGTGCATTGATACATATAAGATGGTGAGCCTTTACAGTGGTAGAGTGCTTGCCTTGCCTCGCACGTGCGCGGCCCAGGTTCGATCCTCAGCACCATGTAAAAATAAACTCATTGTGTACAACTAAAGCAAAATAAATAAATATTTTTAAAAAGATGGTGAGCCTTTAGTTGTATTGGGTGTATCTGGGGAACGGTCTTATGTACCTGCAGGTTTCTGTTGGAGTCTCCTACAGTAGAATTTATCCTGAGTGGTTTAAAGAGCACAGAAATGTAGTGTGGATGTGGGAGCCCAGCATCTCACTGGGAGCACAGATGGAGCATTTGCACCTGAGGTACACACTCTGTGGCTTCTCTCCTGAAAACATCACCTATTAGTGCACTCATTCTAGAGCTCTGCCCCTGCCAGCCCCAAGGAATAGGGCTTCTCTGTGCTGCATTTTCCATAAAATGGCTTTTCCCATCCTCTGCTCACTTCTGACCTCAGGTATGCAGGGCCATTGTTTTAGTCAGCCTTTTTTGCCACTGTGACCAAAAGACCTGATAAGAACAATTTTAGAAGAGGAAAAGTTTATTTGGTGCTCATAGTTTCAGAGGTCTTGGACTATAGAGGGCAGACTCTGCTGTACTGGGGCTAAGGGAAGGCAGAACATCATGGTAGGAGAGTGTGGAGGAGGAGAGCTGCTTGGGACATGACAGCCAGGAAGCAGAGAGGGTCTGGATCATTAGGGACAAATATATACCCCAAAGGTATATCCCTAAGTGACTGACTTCCTGCAGCCACATCCTACCTTCCTCTAGTTACCACCAAGTTAATCTCTGTCAGCAATTTAATGCACTGATTACGTCAAGACTCTCATAACCCAATCATTTCACCTCTGAACTTTCTTGCATTTTTTCACACATGAAGTTTTAGGGAACATCTAATGTCTAAACCATAACAGGTGTGCTTGTGTCATCAAGGGGACCCAAGTCATTCATTACCTAGCTAAATGGAGGGTTGGGAATGGGAAATGGTGAGTGTGAGACTCACAGGTTGAAAAATAGCCAAAAGTTTGGGGGAGCCATAAATGATCCCCCAGTGAATCTTGTTTTGATAATTTATGGGTAGGGTTTTCTCTATTGGCAGTAATATGTAAACAAAGCATCATGAAAATTCGAATTACCCTTATAAATTCTTAGCTAGTATAAAAACCACTAGGTAAGTATGTTTCTTCCTTTTTGTATGGGTGTTAATCTTTTTAGACAACAGAACAATTGTGCTTCTGCTCTTTACTAGTGGGAGGACTTTCAGCAAATCACCGTTAACATCTCCGTACATCAGTTTTCTCACCTATGAATTCAGAAAACTACAAAACATAATTACTAGCATTATTTTTAAAATAATGTTTCAAAGCATTCTTTTAAGCTACTGCATGTAAAATGCTGAATTCAGTGCTAGGTAACAAGTACTCCAAGTGCCACCTGTGTGTACACACACTTTGACCCATACATTTCCTGTGTGGGCTGTTGAAATGTAGATAGAGCTGAACCTTCTCTGTTGGATAGATGTAAGTGGGTGTGAAGGACTGGTAGAAAGAGCACGGACCTTTGAAGCCACCACAGCGTCACGACTGTTTTGAAATGGTAGGATATCTGGTAATAACAAATAACAGCAGGTTTGCCTCCTGCAGGGGTTTCGTGTGTATTAGCACAGACAGTTGCCATTTAGATGTTATTGGCTGTTGAATCTGGAGTGCATTTTCTCCAGCATCCTGAGGATGAGTCACATGGAAAATGGACTCGTGGTTTCTGCTACTTACTGCTAGCACACAGGCCTGCCCTTGCCATGCCAGTCAGAGGCCTCTCTTGCTTTTGCACATAGCTGTGCAGTAGTGCACAGCAGAGCAGTCACATCTGGTCCATTCAGAATGTCATTACTGAAGCCTTGCTTTTTTTCACAGACTTTGCCTGCTTCTGTCCAGCCCTGCGAATGACAGTAGAGCTGCTTGGGAAGGGGCAGTGTTATTTAGCTTTCTATCCTGTACCTAGAGGCAGTGGAGAAAGAAGCTGTGCAGTTTTTGTTAATTACTCAACAATAGGGAGGGAAATGTGGGCTGCCACCATAGTTGGGGCAAAAATGAAACTCTCAGAAGCCAGCAGAGAGGATACCTAGGTGAAGAGCATCCCCCCTACCCCCTAGGACATGGCATACCTGCCTCTGGTGGTGTCTCCCACTTAGGGTACACTGTTTATTACAGAGGAGGGCCCTGCAAAGCATTGGTTTTAACCTTTGGCTGCGCTTCAGTTATAGAACACAGTATAGAATTTGTGGAATAGGGCATTTGGTCCCAAGACAACTAGGCTTTGGTTGTAATTTGTCTTATGAAATAACTAAACCTAGGGCCAAAGAACATTTGCTCTTCTGTTTTTCCTGTCTACTTTGCTTTGTGAATTGTGCTTCATCTTTATTCAGGTGTCTGTATCATCTTGCTACTCTGTTACTGTGCTTAATGGTTGCTCTTCATGGTCTGTTCAGTGGATCTGTGAAGCCCTCGGTTATATGAGCTGGGCAGTGCTGCCAGCTCTCCCCAGTCACAAGAGGCCATAGAAAGCAGAACATGGGCACTGCTTGCTTCAGTGATGGAGTTGCTAGTGTCCAGCTTTGAGCTAGTTAGGAGGCCAGGCAAGGTTTGGCCTTGCACTTTAGTAAGCATGTGCAAGGACTTTGACTCATTTCTGAGCATGGGCAAAGATGTTCATTCTGAATGCTGTTCTCCTTCCCTGCCCTCCTGTTTATCTGCTCTCCATTCTCTCCTTTCTCAGGGCAGTGTCCTCATTGCTCCTTCTCATCTTATTGTCTGTCTTTGCCTCTTCTACATTTGCTTCCTAAGCTTTATATTTCTGGTTTTCTGTTTCCATTACTATTGCATTGACCAAATGATAAGAGCCTTGATCAAGACAAAGGCTCTTCACATGGTCTTTTCATTAGTGACAAGGTACATGTCCTGACTCACCTTCAACATCCCTTTCTCCCTTTCCAGGAATACACATTAATTTTCTCTGTCTAAGGCTCTGGTCTCAGTTTAGGGCCAGGATTTGCTATTCAGACGTCCTTGGGTAAATCTAGAACTTAGCATGATCAGTATCCCTATGGATCTGCCAACCTGAAGACTCTTGATTTGTTGTCCTGCCTTGATTATAGTAACTTTAACAACCTTAAATTATTTTCAGGATGCATTGAAGATGGATATGTGAAGCTGGTTGTGATAAATTTTAAAAATAACAGAGAACACCTACCTCTTATTGGAAAAGTTGGCCTTGCTTGGAGAACTAATATTTTTGATGGCTTTATAAAGGTAAAAAACAAAACAAAAACAAAAACAAAAAACAACAACAACAACATTTGTTTCCTTTAAGTGTCATGGTTTCTGTATAACAAAACAGTGTGTTGATACATAGTTCTGAGGCTTCCTTTAAAGTATTGGACTTGTTATTCTGTTTCTGTAGATGTGTGGGCATTCCCTTAGCCAGTGACCATCACTTGATTCCTCCATCAAGTTCTTATCAAGCACCTTTTGCTCTTCATGGAGTGTGTAGGTGGACTAGAGCAGTGTCTGGGTTGTGCTGACTGTACCCTCCACTTCCTTAAAACCTGTCTGTCTGTTCTGCAGAGCGAGAGCAGAGCTGAAAGTTGGACCAGGCAGATAGCATTTGCTCAAAATGTCATTATCATTCCTACAGGAATTTAAAGTTTACTGCAGTTATAAATTCTTATTCCAAGATACAGGGATGGGAGTCAGTTTAGTGTTGGGAATTAGTAGGGAAGGATGGAAGGATGTAGGAGGAAGGAAGAGAAGGTATTTGGCACACTGAGATGTTTTACTCATAATATTTATCTAGCAGTGCACATTTAGATTTGATAAACTTTTGTTTATCACACATAAAAGAATATTGTTTCATGTCTTTAAGAGCATAAACCTGACTTCTTATATTTCTCTGATAGTGGGGGCCTAAAATAAAAATGTATACTACGATATAATGTTAAAATCAAAATTTACTTTTTGTACTAAGAAAGGCTGAATATAAATATGACTACCATAAAGGGCCAGGATAATCTTTAAAAATAATTTGTTATATGTTTTCTGGTAGTTTAGAACAAGATGAAAGCAGTCATTTAGTCTCACTAGGGGACAAAGGGAAATATAGTAATTATGCTAAGAAAGTTCTATTCTAGCTCTATTATTAAAAACAACATCTCTAATGGAACCATATATAAGGTAGATCAAACCCTAAATAGCTCCTCAGCAGCAAGTGTGCGGTGTGCTTCTTACAGCAGTCCTCACAGAGGCTGAGCCCTCAGTGAGCTCCAGCGGAGGTGCTGGCTGCTGAGGCAGCGTCTCGGGCGCTCAGGCTCCTAGCCACGCAGCTCCATCTGGAGCAGGGTTCTGAGTCCCTGGAGCAGGGAGTGGATTGCCTGGCCCTGGATACTTCCCCTGTGAATTCCTTTTTTCAGTTGAGCTTTGGGAGAAGAAAGGAGGATGATAGCTCAGGAGTCTAGGCCTTCTTCCAGGCTGGAGGGTGGGCATGGTCAGTCTGCATTTGCCATTTATATATGGGGTCAGTACTAAGAGTAAGCTGTCCTTGTTCCCAAAGAAGGAAGTCAGGTGAATGATGTGTCCCTTGTGTTTGCCCTGCAGCTCTGGCATAGGAATAATGAATTAATAAAGTACATGTTGAAAATTTGCTCTCAAGGAGCTAAAGACGTTATTTTTAAACAAAAGCATAAGATAGAAAATGTTTTCAGGTATGTGTAGCTATTAAAAACAGAAGCAAAATAAAAACTGCTTCTGAAAGCTGCCTCTGGAAGGGAGACTTCTAACACTTAAAATGCCCATCTGAGCAAATACTGGTAAGAAAGAGTCTCACCCAACTGATTATGGTCCTAAGGGCAAAAAAAAAAAAAAAAAAAAAAAAAAAAAAAAGCAAAAATAATATAGATGATAATGATAGAGGATATGCTGCCTTGTCACATTGCTTTATTTGAAGTGACATGTTTAGGCAGGGGTCCTGATCCTTTGGACTTCACTATTTCCATATGAAAATTCTTCCCCAGAGCTTAGAGTGAGTTCTCGGGAGTCTGGTGGCTTCTAGCACCTGCTGGCATGATGGAGGTGCAAATGAGAAACATCTTGAGTTGGGGTCAGCTTTTAAAAACACTATAAGCAGATCAGTTTTTTTCCTTTTTTTTTTTTTTTTTGTGGTACCAGGGATTGAACTCAGGGGCACTTGTCCACTGGGTCACATCCTCAGCCCTATTTTGTATTTTATTTAGAGACAGGGTCTCACTGAGTTGCTAAGTGCCTCACCATTGCTGAGGCTGGCTTTGAACTCGCGATTCTCCTGCCTCAGCCTCCCAAAGTGCGGGATTACAGGTGTGTGCCACTGCGCCTGGCAGTTTTTTTTTTCCTTTTAAAGTCAGATTATGATATAAAATGCTTTTTATTTTTTCCCCTACTGGGGATTAAACCCAGTGCCATTTAACCACTGAGCCACATCCCCAATCCTTTTTATTTTTCATTTTGAGACAAGGTATCACCAAGTTGCTTAGGGCCTTGCTATGTTGCAGAGGCTGGCCTTGAACTTGTGATCCTCCTACTTCAACCTTCTGAGTCACTGGGATTATAGGCCCATACCACCAGCTAAAATGCATTTCGAAGATGCTTACAATGGCTCAATGTCAGTAATCAATCCACATAGAACAGTTGCTATATGAGTAGTTACCACACTGTTTTACAAGATGTCCAAGTTCTCCATAAAGGCAGCCCTGCTGCAGTCATCAGTGATCTGATGACTCCCCTGATCTGTTTGCTCTCAGTTCCTATCAGGATTTCTGACTGATGAATTTTCTTTTGATAAACTTGTTTTTTGTATGCCTACCTTTCACTTGTCTTTCATGCCTTGGTATTTTTTGATGTTGTTTTAATGTTACCTATAAATCGACATAGAGTTCGACATAAGTTTTAATTTAAACAAGGTGTTTTAGTATAGAGCTGTCATTCTGCTTTATGCATGAAGAGTTGAGGTCAGTAGAGCCTGCCATGGGAAGATCATGGGTCCTGCTTGTTGTGGGTGGTCATGCCCCATAAGAAGGGTGCTCTGGCTGCTTTACTGAGAAGTGTTGCAGCTGGCTGCATGGGTTCTGCTGCAAACTGTTGGTGCCATGAAAGAACAGGGCATTCCCACATGGACAGGTGCTAGTCTGCCAGACACTCAATTTTGACCCTGTTATGAAGAATAGGGGGTAATGTGAGTCCTGCCCTGGCACCTCTGGAGTCTGCTCTTCCTGGGCCTGGTCATGCAGACTGGTCCTCAGTACGACTACTGTGTCATATTCTTTCAGCCTTTCTGTATGTGCTCTTCCCTTTTCTTTCTCCTGTTTTGCTGAATGAACTCTTTTCATCTTTTATGACAAGGCTTACTTATCATTCATTTGGTTATTCATCAGCAAATATTTATTGTTGACAAAGGGCTAGACTGACCTAGGTGCTTGGGCATGTGAGATGAGTCCAAAAAACAAAAACAAAGCAACAACAAAACTACCACATTAAAACAACAAAAAACTATCTTACACTGAGCTTGTGGCCTGTGGAGATAGGAGTGTCAGGGAGACTTCCCCAAGGAACCAGTGTCTACACAGAGTTCTGAAGGCTGAGACATACAAAGGGGAGGGGAGAGAGTCTAGGCATGGCCCTTTGTGTGTGGGGTTGGAGGCATGGCATGTTTGGTGCTGGGATGATAAGGAAAGTGCCTTTTTCATCTTCCTGTGCAGAGTGTGGTCATCTGCCAAGGCACCTTGGATAGGGCACTGAGATACAAGGGAGGGTGAGTGAGCCCCCAAAGCAGCATAGCAGGATCCACATGTGATCCTGAGCATGGTTTTGGAATAGCTTTGCACTCAGATAAAAAGAGAGAAATAATGGAGTCCATCCAGGGATGGGCTTTGGCTAAACCTGCCCTCAGGTATGATTAAAGAGAGGCAAAGGAAGTGTGCATCATCAGTTCAGTGAAGTACAGTGAGGTCTAAAATAAGGGAGAAGAACCTGAGAAGGGAGGATTGGAGGGCTGTGGGTGAGGGTGCATGCACCGTGCGCTTCAAGTCATTTTACATTTTCACTGTGATCTGCACACATGTGAACATATAAATTCATGGGTCCTTAAAACGAATTCATAAAATAATACTTACACTTACTATGTGTAATGCTTGTTGAATTTTTCTGTTTTATTGTATTTTGACATTTAGTTGTGCCCCCACTAAATGTAATTCAGGATGAACGAATAAATTGTGATTTGCAGTGTGAAAATTCTAGGTGAATCTGAAGTACAGCCATGATGAGAGTTGTTGTAAGCTGAAAGGGAAAGAGATATAGACAGAAAACAGTCTTGATTTTGAAGGAGAACACTTAGGAAAATAATTTGTTTAAAGGTAAAACCTTGGAAAGGAATGACTGAGGTGAAGTAGAAGAGCAGCCCATAGAAGTTATGTAGTGCAGGAATTGAGAGTACAGGGCACTGGGTGGCTCATCCAGGATCCCTGTGGGTATTGGAATTACTCAGGGGATGGTGAAACTTGGGAGCAAGTGAGAGGAGAGAGAGACACAGAGGCAGACAGAGGGCCTGTCTTGAAGTGAGAGGGATGAGCATGAGGGTTGGTTATGACCGAGTCAGGGTGAAGCAAGGGTGGAAGCGCTGGAAGTTCAGTGCCTCAAAGTTGTTACCAGAGTGAAGGGCCACAGTCTGTAGGTGGCACTGAGACACTGGAGGAATCACTGCTGCTCTCCATAGCAATGTGACCTCTTGCTCTTGGAAGCACTGCACGACCATCCGTATCCTCTGTGTGATGTCTGTTGCCTCCGGATGGTAAGACAGTGTGGACAGGGCAGAGTTTGTGTTGCATCTCGGAGGTTCTGGCGCTAAGTTCTGTACCACATCAGAAGATCCCCAGGCCTTCATCTCTGTGTTGGAATGAGTGTGAATGTTAAATGATGAGACAGGAAATACTAATTATGGTTTAGGACACAAAATGCCAGTGATAGTATTCCAATTTTGATGTCACATGCAGGATTTCCAGTTAGTTGTACATAGAGTCACAATCTCCATGAAAATTGCTCCTAATAGACCATTTTATTTCTATAAATCTTGTTTATTTTTAGAGTTGTTCTATAGTGGACATAACTCTTTTGGATGAACACAGGAAGCCCTTTTGGTGCTTGAGTTCCCCAGTTTGCATGAGATCTGCTGCCTGCCCCTCAGATGGTCCCAATTTCTTGGGACAGACATACTATGTGGACTACATGGATGCAGAAGGAAGAGTGCATGCGGAGTTGGTGTGGATTGAAGAGACTGAGGAATACTTCATTGTCAGCCTGGTCCTTTACCTCAGCGTAGCAAAAATAAACCATTGGTTTGGGACAAAATATTAAGAATTGGCAGTAGGTGACAAAAGTGTGATGTGCTGTTTATTTTTGACTAACAAATTTGTTCCTGGTGTTAGAAGTTAAAATAAAGCAAATTGCAGTAATGTGGTGGCTTCTTATTTTACATTAGAAAGTATGATTCATGGGTCATTTTAAGTTAATATTTAAAAGACAAAGTTAAAATTTAAGAATAAAAGCAGCATGTCCTGGGGCTGGGGTAGTGGTTCAGTGGTAGAGGCTCGCCTAGCATGTGTGAGGCACCAGGTTCAGTTCTCAGCACTACATTTAAATAAGTAAAACAAAGGTCCTTTGATAACTAAAAATCAACTGAGTCTACCTAATCTACTTGTGTGTTGGGTAGCTTAGTCTTTGTATGTTCTTAATTGGTCAGAAGCCCAAATGAGAAGATATATTTAAATATAAACTTCATGGTATTCATCAGAATTAGTGCTATGTTTACAGCTCAGCTGCCATTTTGTTATTTAATAAAGCAAAGTAAATAAATGTGGCCAAATTCACGAGGAAAGATGTATCTGAGCCCATCAGAAGAAATATAACTTAAAAGAACAGTGTCTGGTACAATACAAATTAGAACACCCAGCTCTCCCTTAGTAGGGTAGAGATGGAGGAGTTATCAAACACTTCATCTGTGGAAATAATCCAGGAGAATCAGTATGTGTATATAGGATATGTTATTTTAGGGCATTTGGTTTCAAATTTTTTTTAGACTGCTGTATGCTTTGACCATATTTTTGTCTCCCTTGTGAAAGTTAATCTCAGAGGTGATTTTTAATAACTCACCATGTTTCTCCCAATCAGGCATGAATGATTAAACTCATCCTCCCTTGTTTTTTTTTCCTTTTTCTGTTGAATTTTCTAACAGATTTTCTTTTTTGAGGTATGTACATGATTTTTTGTGTGTGTGTGTGTGTGTGTGTGTGTGTGTGTGTGTGTGAATGCAGAATAAAGAGATTGAAGACAGCAATGAACTAAAGACTTTGAACAATTTTTAGGTTAATATTCAAAGAAGTCTGAGAGTAGAAAGAATTTCTGCTGCTGACGTTGTCCTCCACTGTCTTGTCCTCCTTGGCCTCCGACTAAAGCCCTTAAGAGGAGGAATTTGAAATACTTTCCAGACATTGAGAGTAAAAACAACATCATTTCATGGTATCACCAAAGAGGGCATTAGAGTGTCTGCCCCACTTGAGTGGGAGTTGGTGGTGGAAGCGGCTTTGGCTTATCAGTGACCAGAGACAGGAGTATGAGGAGTTGATGAGAGGCAGGTTGGCAACTTGGAGGCAGGAGAGATGTTATCATGGGCCATCTGTCATTCACAGCACTGAATCTGAAAACCATCATCAGACTATTTGAGGATAGTCCCTGAACTTGGTGGGTTACACTGTGCAGGGACTAGATGTCCTGGAAATACCAGAAACCAGGTAGAGCCAGAGAAAGAACTCTTGTCTTTCCACCTCCTGTTGAACAACACTTGGATGGAGTTGGAGGTGCAAGGAATATAGGACAACTGGAAGGCTTTTAGACTGGGGATTATTGTTGCAACCCTTGTTAATACTGGACTTCACTAATGCTTAATGTCTGCTTTTAGGGCCAGATTGCTAGTTGTTGGAGCAGGTACTATGATTCTTGTTCACTGCTTTATTGCTGGCACCCAATAGGATGCCAGGCCAAAAACTCATGCTCAATAATTATTGGTAGAATCAGTGAAAGCTATTTAAAGTAATATATCAGTAGCTCTTGAAGCTTGAAGGAGGCCTGAAGAAGACTGGAAACCATTCATAACTCAGGAAACATCTGCATCTCAGGGAAGTTGTTGGGAAGCGAGGGGAAGGTACTCAAGGCAGGGGAAACAGCCTTCAGGAAGCTATGGCACTCCAAAGCAAGTGTGCATACCTTATGTGACTGAGTAATTCTACATGACACTGCTGCCCCTGCATGCCCTCTCATGTGTCTGACACAATATGCAGCTTCCTGAAGCTGCTTCTTATATTGACCTCCATGTTTCTAAATATATCTAAACATATCAAATAAGGTATGAATTATAATTTCTTTTTTCTCCCAGAATATTTTATTCCCATGAATCTGCCTTTGTTAGTTTGAAACTACTTGCTCTCTAGCCTTGCTAGATGGTTGTCAACTTAGGGTTTCCTGTGGGCATTCCACTTATGGAATCCTGTCTTCTTTCTTGTCCTTTTTCAGTGGTACACATTCTCCCATGGCTTTTTAAGAAAGTTTGATGTGGGACATACATTTTGAATTCATGAATTTCTGGGAAAAAAAAAAAGAAAGCCTGGTGGATAGTTTAGCTGGGTATCAAATGGTAACAAGAACAATTAGCTTCTCTTGAAACTTTGAAGACCCTTTTTCCTTGGCATCTAGCACTGTGAGATGTCATTTGTCATCCCACACCCTCACCTCCCTGTTGTATGCAATCTTTTTCAGCTCTCTGAGGAAGCATTTTTTATTTTCTCTCTCTTTTTCATTTCAAGATGATTTTTTTTAAAATTTCTTTGTATCCATTGTGGGTCATTTTATTTAAGAATTTGTGTATTGCAGTTCTGGATTTCTTAATCTGGCAGTACTTTCTCTGTAACTTTTATTAATGAACCATTGTTCTTTCTTGACTGATCATCTCATGTTGTTTTAATTTCTTATTCTCTTTTCTGAAATATTGCCTAAATTTTATTCTTAAATCCTTCTATTGAATTTTCTTTTTCATTTTGATAATCAGGGTTTTATTTTTTGGAACTCTTCTTCTGTTCTTTTTGTTTGTTTCTCAAAATATATATACTGGTTTTGTAAGTTCAGCTTTCTTTTCCCCCTAGTGGTGGGGATTGAAACCAGGCTTCACACATGCTAGGCAGGTGCTCTGCTGCTGAGCTACATCCCTAGCCCACAAGGGCAATATTTTTCCAAAGCAGGGTTTGGAAAACCTTTTCTATGAAGGCCAAACAATAATTAAGGCTTCATAGGATATATGGTGTCTGTTGCAGCTACTCAGCTGAAGGAGCCCCAATTAGGAAGGGCTATTGCGGCTAGCTGGAAGCCATAAGTTCCACCTGATATGTATGTGACGCACCTGTAAATGCACGTGAGGCACCCGCAAAGCTAAAGGTATATAACCGGGTGAAAGCGGTCGGAGTTAGGAGAACGAAGAATGAATTCATTCAGTCAGTCGTGCAGTCGCTCGGTCGGTCAGAAGAAGAGTTCGGGTCGGAGAAGAAGAAAAGAATCAGAGCGGCCAGAACGTAGGCAGAGCGGTTACAGAAGAGAAACCAGATAGAAGAAGTAATTGCTGGTCAGAGTTAGGCCGAGGCTCCAGAGGAAGAAAGAAGAAAGAAGAAAGAAGCTCTAAAAAATAATCTTTCTCTAAGCTAAGCTCTCTCTATCTTTCTTTCTCTCTAGGCTAAGAAGAAAGAAGAAAGAAGAAAGCTCTCTCTAATCTCTCTCTAATCTTTCTCTCTAATCTCTTTCTAAGAAGAAAAATCTTTCTTTCTTTCTCTAAACTCTCTCTAAGAAAGTAGAAGTAAAAGTAGTAATAGCTTTACTCTGCCTCCGAGTTTTCCTCCCGCGGCGCTGTGGCTGGCCATGACAGGCAGCTTACACTCAGCTCTGCTCCTGAATTGTGAAGTCATCTACAGATGATCATGTCACACAAAAACAAGCAGCCGGAGGGAAAGGAAAGGTACTGGAGAATAACATTGACCAGATTATATTATGTGCATGTACAAATGTGTAACAATGAATCCCACTATTATGTATAATTATAATGTATCAATAAAAATTTTAAAACAATAATCATCAAAAACAACAACCACCACATAAAACCAGGCAGCAGCTGAATTTGGCTTCAGGCTAGAGTTTTATTTATTCCTGGATAGAACTCTCTTAGGCTATCCATTTCCCTTTCAAAAAAGTATTTTCATCTTAACTGCAAACCCATAGTTATGGGTGCTAAAAGTCTGTGGGTGAAAGTATGACAACCAAGGTACTGACGTAGTCTTGAAGTCTCATGCCACAGGTACTTAACTACTTACAAAGGAAAGAATGGTAAGTGAAGAACCTGAAAAGACAGCACCATTGTACCGTGATTAAAGTCAACAGTATTGTAATGGGCAAATCATAGCCTCCTGGTATGACAGAGACACATTATCACTTCTGTGGGGTTTACCAAAAATTATACATGGGGAAACATTAGACTAAGGTGCAAAAATATTTTATACTTGTGTTTGTACTTGTATTCTATATTCCCCTTTGAAAATTGTTAAAGACAAAGGATGTCTTTGAGTTTGGAGGAGGCTAAGGCTGGGACAGATGAAAGCAAGCATAATGTCTGATTGGATTTTGGATCAGAAAATCACACTAACAAAACAATGGGTGAAATTTGAAGAAGCAATATAGATCACAATAGCATGTACTGCTAATTTCCTGATCTCGGTGTTAAAATGTTAACATTTGGGAAGTCTTTTTTATATATCTTTTTTGATAAATCTATTTTACAACTTTATATATGAAATAATTCCATAATGAAAAGTTAACACAAAACATAAAACTGTCCCTGTCTTCCTAGTGTTCTCTGTCTTATGTAGGCTCCTTTTGTCTGTTTTCCTTGATTGTTGATTTTCCCATTAGAGTTTTCTCTTGCTCATATTTAAGACAAAGTCTGTAGAAGTTGACCAGACCTCTGCTGTGGGGTGTGGGTGCTGGCTAGGACTTTAGTCTTTACATCAAAAGCCCTTAAATGTTTTGCTTTGTTTTCATACATAAAGGTAATAATTTCAAAAGAATAGAATATACATAAAGCAGAATCCAAAAAACAAAAAAATAAACCTCTCTCTAAACTTCCCACCCGTATTTAGCCAAAGTAATAGAGCTCTCTGGCTTGTTTGCTCTCTGCCATGCAATGCCCTCTGCTTTGTTAGGATGTAGCATGAGGCCGTTACCAGATACTGAGTAGATGCTGTGCCATGTTTTTTGACTTCCCAGCCTGAGGGCCCTGAGCTAAATTAACCTCTATTTTTTTTTTTTTTAATAATTCATCCAGTTTCAGGTATTTTGTTATACCAACAGAAAACAGCACATGTTATTATGTATTGAAATTAAGTTGTCAGACACATGAAGTAAAAGCATTTACTAATCATATTTCTTTGTCAGGAAGAAAGCCTTTTGTTTGCACAGCAAGAGGAATGATAATGCAGGGGCATGTTCAATACAAAGAGAATCACGAAGCAGGACTCGATTGAGTTGAATCAATTCAAGAAAAGTAACAGGTGCAAACTCTTGATTATGCAGTTGGCAACGAAAACAAGTTTGAGTTACACACAAAAGCATGTCCACCACTAGTGTGGAGTAAAGGAGGCATACTTTTATTTCACAATGCTTGGATGCTAAATCTTCTGTGGTTTAAAATCAGGTCAAAGATCTGACTAGAGATGATTTGTATAGGTAACTTGATAGTTGTTTCTTCTTTCAATGTGAAAAATTGTGTCTCCCAACAAGCTGAATATAAAACTGTTAGCTTAAGTCACCTCTGTACATTTATATGTGGAATAATATGTCATCCACCTTGAGCCTGGGAGAGTCTTATGGTTTCCTATGACTTCAAGAAATAACACTTGGAGCTGGGTGCGGTGGCGCACACCTGTAATCCCAGCACTTTGGGAGGCTGAGGCAGGAGGATTGCGAGTTCAAAGCCAGCCTCAGCAATGGCGAGGCACTTAGCAACTCAGTGAGACCCTGTCTCTAATAAAAACACAAAAAAGGGCTGGGGATGTGGCCCAGTGGTCAAGTGCCCCTGAGTTCAATCCCCGGTACCACAAAAAAAAAAAAAAAAAAAAGAAAAGAAAAGAAAAAGAAATAACACTTGGATTTCCCATGAGCTACAGTAAACATGGACCAGATCACTGCTACACAAGTCCCAAGCTGCAGAAGCTGCTGGCTGAAAGGCATGCTCCTGAGCACAGCTCAGCAGGATTGGACATGCCAAGCAGTGGGTCAGGGTGGGTGTAGGGTGCCCAAGGAACCCAGCAGCTGCTGCGGAGATCATTGTAGTGCACGTTTGGGAGCAGCCGAGTGCTGGACCTCATGAATCCTCCAACCAGAGGGGCCACCAGGCTGCCAGGGAAGAACCAAGAAGACAAAGATGGTCTGGGGCAAAATGGGCAGAAGATGCAGCTACAGATACACAGGCACTGTTGCCTGCAGTTTGTGAGCGCCATCGCTACTCAGGAGGGCCCACAGCTCACACACCCATTGCCCCCACTGCACCAAGTGCTGCAGTGCCAGTCCTGAAAGTAATGTGCAGGAGGTGAGTGCATGCTGGGAGAGGCTGTGTCTGCCAGATGCCAGAGGAGGGTCTGCCTGCCTGGTGAGTGACAGGGCTCAGCTTCATACTACTGGCTCAGCCTGGGCGTTTGTCCTGTGCTAACCCTCCATATTACCTCTCAAGGCCTTTTGATGATTATAAAAGGAACTCTGGGAATTGCCCCAAGGGCAAATATATGGTCAGTGGTTAACTTATACTCATGTGCTTGAGTCACAGTGAAATGGGCAGAAAACTGCATTCATCTGTACGAGTCCAATTCAGAAAGTGCTTACAGACTCAAGGTGAAACACTGGTGATCACTCATTGATTTAATGTTGGCTGGGGAGAAAGTGAATATTTTGTCATGAAATAATAATAGTGGCTTTCATTTTTAATAGTTGCCAGCTTTTTTATGCCAGGTACTATGCAATAACTTTACCTGTATTTTTAGAATCCTTATAAACCTAGGGGTAGATGATATGATAATGGTGTTTTACAATGAGGAGCTGAGTTCAGGGGAGTTAAGTAACCAGAGGGCACATCTGGTAATATTCAATGCTAGGACTTTCCTGTGTCTGAAGGCCAGGCCCTGGTGTTGCTGTGCACCTGCATGTGTGCAGCGGCCCTGGAGGGCAGAGATCCATTATAAACACTGAGCCACGTGAGAAGTCATGTGGCTGTTCAGCAGAGCATGAACAAACACGCAATGGAGCTAATTCTTCCTAATGGGTAAATTTATTAAAAGAATTGTGCTTTAAGTCAATGAAGCATCTATGGGCACAAAGAACAGAATAATTGTTACTTTGAAGATGATCAAGATGACAGGGCTTCAGAAGACTTTCTACAGTGCCACAGTGATGCAGCCACCAGGTACCCACCACACACCACAGAGACCCCACCATAATTAAGCTTCTCCAAGCACTCCTACCACAATTAGGCTTCTCGTCAGAAAAATTTTTACAAAGAGGATTTTACAGGATTTCTGCAGAGAACTCAATGTGGTTTGAAACTTCTTTCTTGTAAATGCCAGGTTTGCAAACAAATGGTGTAATAGATTCCATGGTAAAAACTGTCTAGCCTAAGGATATGGGACAAAGAGTACCTGCCATGTACTCACTGTTACATATACCCACCGCACACATGCACTGCATGTAGATCTCAATCTCTAGACCCAGCTCCAGAGATTTTTAGGCAATAGACCCTCTGGACCACTGCAGCTTAAATAAACCTGCTTCCTGAAAATTCCTTGGGTGTTCAGCCTCATCTGTCCTACATTAATAGGAAATAAGATACTGCCCTTCATTGCAAGAAAAGACATGGAGCAGAATATAGAGCTGAGAAACAGGCTCACTCTGACAGTTGTTAATGACATGGTGGCATCACAGAGCAGTGGGAGAAGATGGATTTTTCAACAGGTGACACTGTATTACCTGTACAGCCACTTGGAAGAAAGAAAAGGGACATTCACGTCACTCTATGCCTAGAGACACATCCCAGGTACATTAGAGATGTACATGTGAAAAATAAAGCAATAAACTTACAACTCCACAGCAAAAGGATAAATAACTCAGTAAAAAAAAATGGGCAAATTTAATGGGACCTAAATAGACATTTCTCCAAAGAAGAGATGCAAATGGCTAAGAGGTATGTGCAAACTTGCTCTGTGTCACGAACCATCAGGAAATGTGAATCAAAACTATAGTGAGACATCGCCTCTGACCTATGAGGATGGCTGTTATCTAAAGAAGAAAACAACACTTGATGGAGAGGACATGGAGGACTTGAATACGTTATCCAGTGTTGGTGGGAATGTAGCATGGTACAGTCTTCATGGAAAACAGCATGGAGGTTCCTAGGAAAATAACAGTAGAACTAATGTGTTATCAGGTAATCTCACTTCTGCGTCTATATTCAAAAGCAGCAAAACCAGGATTCTGAAGCGGTATCTGCACTTGCATGTTCATTGCAGCATAGTTCACAATACTTAAGATACAGAGTTAACTTACAGGTCCATTAGTGGATGAATGAATAAAAAATGTCACACACAGACACACAGAGGAATATGAATGGACCTTAAAAAAATGAAGATAGCAACATGGATGAACCTGGAGGACATTACACTAAGTGAAATAAGCCAGACACAGAAAGAAAAATACTCATTTATATGTGGAATCTAAAATACTCAAAACTCCTAGAAAGAGAGTAGAATGGTGGTTGTCGGGAGCTGGGGAAAAGGGAAATGAGGAATTACTGTTCAATAGTATAAAGTTTAATTATGCAATATGAATGAAATCTGGAGATCTGATATCCAACATTATCCCTATGGTTAGTAATCCTGTGTTGTGCACTTAAAAATTTGTGAAAAAGGATAGATCTCATGTTACATGTTCTTACCATAAAGAAAAAAAGAAGACAATACAGGTAGCATTTGCCTGTGCTGGCATTTTTGACAGGCACCCAATTCAGGTACCAGTCTTTTACTTTTTTAGGCACAGGACCTTCAATTTCTTAGGAAGCATATCCTCTCTTTTGATGACTCTTGCTGGAATATTCCTCTTCATGTTGTGCCAATTTAGAGGCAATATCTGCCTCTAAGTAATTGTCAAAAAATATAACTCATCAGTCATATTTCTGCCCCTGGAGATAGAGTAAGTCCAACCCCCCTTGGACCCGTCTCAGTTTTCAAAGAGGAGGCTGAGGTAGGTCTCAGCACCAGCTGAAAAGGCTGGCTTTTCATGGACCCCAGCCGCCTACAATTCTCCCTATAATGTATAAGAAGAAAAGCTTATTGTATAGAGTATGTAAAAATAAAATAGTTTTTGACTCTATCATTTCAGCTATGAGGATGTTTGTCATATGTGTTATTAGTAAAATTTAGAATTGGTGGAAACAATAAACCAGAAATGAAACTGACAGCAACTAAAACTTCACGTTAGAACACTAGACTGGAAAATAATGATTATGTAAGAAAATGTTCAGTGGCAAAAATGTTAATTGGCAAAATTGACAGGGACCAAAAAAATCAATGAATCAAATCTGTATTATAAAATTCACATGGATAAAATTGGTCCCCATGAAGATTTTAAACTGAAATCTTTATTTTTGTAGTCTAGGAAACTGGTCAAAGAATTATGTTGGCTTAATGGATTTAATATTGCTATAATTCTGAGGAAAAGTTTTTATTGATAAATAGAGTTGAAAACCATTCTCAGGGTCAAATGGTGGGGTTAAAAATTCTATGCATTTTGTATTGGTTCAAAATGTCAACTACTTCTTAACTGCAGTGTGCTTTAGATTAAGTAAAATTTCTTTTTCTGTTTCTTTTTCTTTTTTCTCATAACAGGAAGTAGAAGGAATAATGACCATATAAAAGCAGTTTGATTTGTTGAAGTCATAGGATTAGAGTACATTTTGTTTGTAATTCTATTAATGTTGCTATAATGTAATAAAATATTTAAAAATCAGAAATTCAGATCATGATTATGCTAACTATACTATTAAAGTCTGATGCAACCGGACCATGGAGACTGCAGTGGAAATCGTTCAGTCTTTTTATTTACGTGCAACCCAGTCCCAGTAGAGCTTTGTTGCCCTGGTTCCTGAGCTTTTCCTGTTCGTGCTGCTCTTTCTGCATTAGGGCAAGAATTGCAACTGCATGGAGTAGGACACTCAGTGGCATCTGGTTTTGTACATATCCCAAGTACCCATTTTCCCAGACAGGACACTGTTTTCTGTGGTAAGATTCTGTTGGCCACCATTCTGCCACTGAATCGCTAACGTGCCCCTTGCTTGTTCTGTGTGGGGGGGTGAATGGTCCTGCAGGAAGGATTTGCTTCTGAAACCGCCTGGACAAAGGCCACACTGACGTTCTGCTCACCACTGGCTCGTGGTTGTAGGCGTTTGCTCTTCTCTTTCCTGAGGGGCTTATCATGGTGCGTCAGCAACTGCTTCAAAGACATTTTAAAAGCTGTGTTGTAGTCGGATGGCAGAACTTTGTCTCGTGGAGGGGCATCAAAGCTATATGAAGAGCTCTGTGTTGGAGGCAGACAATGTAATGCAGTCTCGTGGATTTAGTGATTTCACATGTATTCCTCAAGGGTATTATTAAATTAGGGCATACAGCCATGCATTTTAATCACTATCATTTATGTTAAAACCTAAGCAACCGAGGCCAGTACTTTTGTGTGCAGAATCTCTCATACCAATCTGTGTGTGTGTGTGTGTGTGTGTGTGTGTGTGTGTGTGTGGCGGGGGGGTGGGAGGGATTATTCCCTTAATTTTCTGTAAGGGCTTGAAACTGGTCATCAATCAGAAGTTAAATAAGGCTTCATGGATAAAAGACTTAGAATTGTGCTGGATTATTCAAAATACTTTGGTTTGTCCATGAAGATGGTGAGATAATTGTGCAGCAGATGAAGGTGCACGCTTTGTTTCTGACTTCCACACCAGCCCTGGGATTTAGACGTAGATTCTCCTTGAGCTGCTGCTCATATTTTATAGCACTCACTCTGGACCACAGGTGGGAAAACCTTTCACCTCTTTGCAGCAGCAGTGACCCTAGGAGTGAAATCCAACTTGTGTTTATTGTGCATCTCTTCAGCACCAGGCAATAGACTAGGGGTGGGGCATTCAAAGCAGGAAAGACGTGAGGTTGCCTGCATCAAACAGACCTCAAAATGTGGTTGGATTTTTTTTTTTTTTTTTTTTTTTTTTTTTTTTTTTTTTGTAGAATTGAGGTCCTCTGGGTAGAGAGAAAGTGGAAGAAAGAAGGAAGGGGAGAAAATGGAAGAACAAATGGGGAAAAGCTGCCTCCTTTATAGTAGTTCGTAGACTGAACTGAGCTCAAGGGTTTACCCCAAAGCCCAAGTTCTTGAGTGTGGGAAAGGGGATACAAGACATGTGGGAGGATGGGGAAGAGGTGGTCAGAGAGGCAGGAATAGGAGGAGAACCAGCGAAAGAGAGCTGGGGAGAGGTGGCGGAGACCAGGAAGGGCTCAGGGCTGGCGAGGAGGCCGGGGGAGCTGTGCGGACCTGGGCACCTTCCTTGCCTGAGTAGACCTACCTATTCCAATATTCTTGTCACAGTGTCTTTTACTCAGCATATGGTGGACATAGAAGCACTGTTCTTCTGTAGCCTGTCAAGAGTCTTGATTGAGCACTTCACTTTTCAACCAACATGCGAGGCTCACTCAGCCCGCGCTCCGCCCTCCGGCACTGTCGCGTTAGTAAGTTTTCACAGACGCCGTGAACACCCCGTGGCGTGGGCAGCAGTAGTGGCACCTGGCTGAATTCCTGGAAGAAGACTGCCCAACACTCGGGCCCAATTCGGGAATCAGTGTTCTTATCTAGTCCACTATAATAATGTCTTTTCCTTTTTCTGATTGAATACGTGGAAGCATCCAGTTTGAGTTCACATGTAAAATGCTTCAAACCACATTTTCCCTTCTTAAATGACCCTGGATACATACGCTTCGTGCTGTAAGGCCTCTCAAAACAGAATGCAAGCATGTGTTTGTCCAAAGTCAAAGAGTCCGTCTTCCCAGCTTGGGCAGGAAGGGACATTTCTGGATCCCAGTGGGGAGGTTTTGTGTCTCAAGGTCTGGCTTCAAGATGAAAAGCTGGTGTCCGTTGTCTGGGGGCAAGCTGGACTCTGCCATTCTGTAGCCCTGTGGCCTTGAGTGTGTCCCAGTTTGCTCGTACGTGACGTGGGGTAGCAAAAGTGTGCTCACCTCGTGGTTTGTGGGGGCAGTAATGGTGCCTGGAAGGAAGCCAAGGACTGACCCTGTGCCCCCCCTGGGTCAGCATACAGCACTCACCTGGGGACAAGCAGGCCAGTGCTGGAGCAGTGGGGAGGAATCTCTGCTTTGAAATACTGAAAATTATAAATGATTAGCTGTACGAGTTGGTATTATCCTGTCATCCCAGCAACTCAGGAGGCTGAGGCAGGAGGACCACCAGTTCAAGGCCAGCCTCAATGACTTTGGGAGGCCCTAGACCTTAGTGAGACCCTGTCTCAAAATAAAAAATAAAAAGGATTGGGGATGTGGTTTAGTGGTTAAGTGCCCCTAGGTTCCATCTCTAGTACCAAAATATGTAAATAAATTAAATAAACTAATGTCATTGGTTTGGACCTTTGAGGACATTTGTGAAAGTGACTCCTGGGAGAGTGCTTTTGGGGACACAGAGGGGGAGAGGGTTGTCTGGGTTCCAGAGCAAGAGCCCTATCCCAGAGGTGTGCAGGCAAAGGGCACCCCCCAAAACCAGCACCCCCCACTCAGCTCTGAGTCCGTCCTGAGCCTTGCAGGGCCTGAGGGTCCAGCAACCCCGGGGCAGTGGCAGTTCCAGTCTGTCTCCGAGCAACCTCTACAGGATTCTGGGGCTGGTGCAGAATGGCTAGTGGTGTATCTGTGGGGTGATGTGTCATTCCGCTCCACCCCTAAGACTAGGAATGGGAAGGGAAACTAGGGGAAAAGGCCAGAGAGAGAAGCAAGGTCTCTCTTCAGGACTGCGCCCCTTCTGCAAACACCCCGGGTCCCAGCGGGAGGCTGAGAGAACTCCGTGCTAGGCTGCCTGTCCAGCTCCCGAGGCCTCCGGCGCACCCCCGCGGGGCTTCAGTGCAGTAGCCTCCTCTCGGGTCGGCCTTGTCCCTCTGCGTGGTGGGTGGAGGAGTGAGGGCACCCACTGAGCAGAGGGAACTGGGAGCAGCAAGCAGCAGGGGGCTTACGGTGGGCAGTCCCTGGGGCACGAGGCTGCCCACCACGCCCAGCGACAGCAGGATCTGTGCAGAGGTGAGGCCTGGTGCGAGAGCGCAGCCCAGGCCCCACGGGCTCCTGCCCGCTTTCTACCCTGCGCTTTCCCAAACACGACTGAGCTCCTTTGCTCCCACGACTTACTCAGAAGCTCCCTTTGGAATCTCTAACGTTCCCCGCCAAGAGGTATGGCAAGATGTCGGAATCCAGGGCATTGATAGGCACTTGGTCAGGACAGGGAGGCCTTTCCTTCTTGTGTCTGCCCTGAAGCTCCCGGTGATGCCTGTACGTGCCCACCAGAGACTGCAGCCAGCAGAGGGACCATGGCACCAACGTCTGGCTAAGAAGCATGCCGGCTCCAGTCTTTCCTCCCTCCCTCACTCTGAACTTCTCCTTACGTGTGCACCTTGTGTATACGCATGGCCTGGCCCTGCAGGCCTTCAAGACACAATGTAGCCAGGAATCTTAAAACCGGAGCTGTCTGTGTGGGAGCCTCAGTGTACTTCTGAGCAGCTGAGAGTCCACGGGTCCCTGGTCCCTGTGGCCAGACGGAGCAGCACCGGCTGCTGGATGGGGCCTATCCTGCCCCCGACTTGGGAATTTGGTGCCTGCCCAGGCGGAGAGTCTGGAAGAAGATATGCAGGTGTGCAACACCAAGTGTGTTGTCTGTCTGGTCCTTCCTTGCTGACCAGCGCTGCTGGTCCGGAGCTGGCCTTGATAGATTGGCTCCTTCCCCCACTCCCCCAAGTTTCCGTGTCCTGAGCAAAGCAACCTTGTTTCCTTTTCCCCGGGCAGGAGCCAATAGGATTAAAGGTCACTCTGTTCCCCAGGCAGGAGCCAATAGGCTTAAAGTTTGTCCTGTTCCACGGGCAAAGAGCCAGTAGCCTTAAAAGTCGCTCTGAAATCCCTACTTAAGCTCCCTTCTATTCAGAGCTGACTCAGACACAACAGCTCGTCCCTGCTGAGAGGAGGCAGCCACTGTACCAGCCTTAGATGACCCACTGCCTCCTGCCCGATGGCAGCTGCCCCAGCCGACAGCTCCAGCCCCAGCCCGACATTAGCTGCCCCAGCCGACAGCTCCAGAGACCACAGTTGGCTTGACCATGCACCCACCTTCCATCCAGAGTTTACACACTTCTCTCTCCCTGTACCTCTTCTACCTCCAACCAGCCATAAAGGCTGGTGAATGAATCTCTTGGCTGCACGGTCTCTCCGGGGTGATTTTTGCCCTTCAGCGATAGTGCACCTCCTAATGCCACACCTAACCCACGATGGAGCTCTGCAGCAAACTGAGTGAGTGGTGAAAGTGAAGTATCCCTTGTGGTCCAAGCACCTCTGCCACAGGACAGAGGCCAGCCCTGCATAGGATTTGCAGGAGGTGACAGGAGGGTGGCTTTAGTAGCTTTTGATGACAAACAATAGCATTCTCAACACATGGAGATGTATTGCGCCTGCACACTTCTACTCCCTCTTCCCTGCAGAAATGTTCACAGGGTTAAAAATATTCTGGAGAAAAGTCCATAAAAGTTCTGAATCGTAAGTCAAGGCCACCAGGAATTTACCCTGCGGTAGATCACTGCTCTTACTGTCTCACTGATGCAGGCTGCAGCTTGAGAAATCACTCAGTAATGAGAGGAGAAGTCCCTGGTGGAGCTGCCGCATGTCCTCAGGACGTCTGGTGGGGGACAGAGCACACTGAGAGAGGCAGAGGAAGCCAGTCAGGGAGAGGAAACAGCTCCCTTTGTTCAGACTCCTTCTCAAGTTATTCAATTCAGTCCAGCAAACATCTACTGAGCACCTCGCAGGTTGAAATGATGAACTGTCACTTCCCAACCTTTACTCCAGCACACCCTAAAAGAAAATGTGTCTATGATCCAACACCAAGTTCCCTGTTTCCCACCGTCTGTCCCCTTAGCTTGAAGACAGGCCTGCATTTCAGAGTCCAGAGTAAAGTCTTTGAGCAATGAATTAAAGATGGGCTCACAACTCTGCTCTTCTCTGGCTGTGTTGGAATCTTAGAGAGGTTGTTTTACATGAAAGGAAGTCAGTTATGCCCATCCGGTGATCGGAAATCCCATATATATAACAAGCAGCTACAGATGGCGTTGAAGGCCGCAGTGGAATTCTTCCTCCTCCTCAGCAACTCAGCCAGAGGGCATCGAAAGGAGGACTGCAGACACTCATGTGGCTGGGGAAGGCAGGATGCAGCTGAGAAGTCCAATTTTAGAACGTCAGGAGCACTGTAACATTGGAGCCTCAGAGAGGGGTGCAGGGCGTAATGTCCTGGAAAACTAGCTTGGTGGCCCACTTCCAGAATGACCTTTAGGTTGTCATTTAGAAGACGATCCTGCTGACCAAGTTGGCACGCTAAATAAAGCCCACAAAGAGGACATGCTGAATTGATAAAGCGTCATGCTTCATTAAAGTTTGCCAAGGGAGAGAAATTACAGTTATAGGCTGATATCATCCTTCACATGGTAGATAGTCAACAAATGTGGAATCCAAGTGAGTTTGTTGAACTGTGTGCAATTACACATCTTTTCCTGACTTGATGCAAATAATTAAACTGCTAATAATCCATTAGAAGAGTGGTGTTTTGTTTATGTGATTAGGCAAGTTATTTTTAGAGGCAAATGAACACTACAAATTGTGCCCGGCTGCCCACAGAACATTTTACATCCATGTGTGTCTGGAGAGGTCAATAGCTTTGTTTGGGGGATGTGGCTTAGTGGAGTTCCTCAGCCAGGGCCTGGAAAGTCTACATAAGGGGGACAGAATTGGAACTTGGGATAAGCCCTCCTCTATCAGTATGTGAACATTCGAAATGACAAATGACCATGCTGTCATTTGCAAAATTGCCTTCCACTTTACCATCTCTATTGACAATGTGGAGTAGGGAAGAAGAGATTATTACTTGGAGAACTTATCCTTCTTGTGAGAAGTTAAAAAAAGTTAAACACTGACCTCTGACCTTTTTCACTTGTGTTTTTTACATAGTTTAAAACTATGAGATAAAGTAGGGCATGGTGAAGTTCGAGGCCAGCCTGGGCAACTCAGTGAGACTCTGTCTCAAAATAAGAGGGGCTGGGAGTGTAACTCGGGGGTATAGCTTCCCTGTGTTCAATCCCCAGTAACACACGTACACACAAAGATAAATTGGAACCACTGATTAAAATTAAAAGTGGTGTGTAATAATGGGAGGCGACAAATATAAAGTGAAATATAGTAGAAGGCTCTAGCTTAGGAAGCAGATGAAATCACCTCCCTTGTATATACCTTGCGTTTCTACACTCTCTTGGGGTATTAGGGTCTGGTGAATATAGTCTAATCCACTCTTTCCATGGGGGGATGTGACCTTTCTAAATAGGTTTCCTTCCAATTTCTGGACGATCCTTAGAACCAGTGCTGTGGGAACCAGGCAGTAGCTGGCATTCAGGAGACAGGAGAGCAAGAGGGCCTTGAACTGTGCTTGGGGCCCAGCATCCGACAGGCCGCAGCCTCAGCTTCTGCAGGGCAAGATGCAAATGCAGGGAGAATCCATTCCTGGCCAAAGCTTCCTTCTGTGCATGTGGTCTTTCAAAAGTGCCACTTGGCATCTACTACCACGCACGGAAGCACATTTTAAGTAAAGCTGATCTGTGAAATATTAGGATATTAATTAGATACCTCAGGATGAGGTTGTCCCCTTCCTTAGATGGTTTTTCTCATTACTGAAAAATTCTCAGAGTTCTTATTTTTTCCTCCAAACATTAGATTTATTAGATTTTTATGAATTATAAAAATGAGGTATGTTCTTTGCAAGAAATGCAAAACAGGGTATGGAGGAAGTTAAAATCACCCAGGTGAGTAGATATAACTAATATTAATAATAAAACAATGAGCATGACACTGATATGGTGAAGACAAAATATGAATTATAAACAAATTGATTCTACTGGAAAACATTATGAAAATGGATAATTTCTTAGAAAAATGATTTAATACGAAATGAAACATATGGATAGAAGAGAACCATTACAGAAATGCAGCCAATAAGCCACACACACACACATCTCAGTAACTCCTACCAAGTTCAAAGAACTTAAAGCTGATTTTTTACTTTATCTTCAAGGACCAGATAAACCCAATTTTTGCAAACTGTTCTATAACGTATGAAAATAGGGAGCACTCCCAAATTCACTTAAAGATAATTTTTAAAATTCAAAATTATATGTTATAACATATACAGAAAATCTTGTAACACAAAAATGTTCAAGGTGATGAGTACCTCAAAACCCTGGGTGACCTTACCCATTAGTGCCACTACCCAACCTCCCTCCACCCTCTCCCTTCAGCAGATCCTCTTTGCCCTGTGGCTAACCACTACCCTGACTTTTAGGATACCACATGCTTACTTTTATTCCTACTTTTATAATCTTAGTTTGCATTCCTTTATGTTTTAGTTTTGTCTGTTTTTGAACTTAATAGAAATGTCTTGAAAGAGGTGTGGACAGTGCAGTAAGATTGGATAAAAAGAAAAAAAATGAGTCAGGGTTAGAAAGAACTAACTAAACTCTTATCTCAAATTCTTATCAAAAGCAACACCCCATAAACTGTTGAAAATTTTAAAATAAAAGAGTTCAGCAAGGCATCTGGATCAAACATCATGCATAAAAACTAGTGAAGTCACTTTTGAAAACCCAAAATCAGAAAGACTAATTAAATGATATATTTCTAGTAGTTACTACAAACTTACTGAAAATAAAAACGAACAACTTCATGGTGCTTGGGAGCAAGCCCAACAAAGGGTATTGAAAAAACTTTATGGAGAAAATTCACAACTTTCTCAAAAGACACAAGCAAAAACATAAATAAATGGATAGAGTTATCATTTTCATAGATGAAAAGACTTTCTATAACACTGTCAGTTCCACTAAGCTAATCTACAAATTCAATACCATTGCAATTCAGTTGCAAACAGAGCTTTTCTGTTAATTAAATAATTTAAAAACACACAGAAAACTACAAGACTAAGACTGGAGAAGATGATTTTGATGAAGAAAGTGGTGGGATTCACTTTTAAGGTATAGTAATGAAGAGAGTGTAAAATTAGCACAAGGATAAAACATTGATTTAAAAGCAAATAAAATTGAGAACCTAGAAATGAAGTCATGCATAATGGAAAGAATTTATGGCAGAATAGCATTATCATTCATATGAGAAATAATGGACTCTTCAATTATTGGTGCTGGGACACCTGGATATCCACATGCAATATGTTAGAATTAGACTCCCTATTTCACACAAAAATCCATTCCAGGTAGACTACAGACATAAGTAAAATTTCAAATTTGACCAGAAAATACTGGAAAAAATTTCAAATCTCAGTGGAGAGAGGGATTTCAAACAAAAACACATAGAAAATATGTATATCAAATTGAACATGTTTAAAATAGAAAGCCCCTTATACAAACAAGGGATGAGACAAGCTACAAACCGAGAGAGAGATTCAGAAAACAATATAACGGATAAATTATTGGCATTCAGAATATATTTTAAAAGCATAAAACTCCTTTAAAGTTAGATTCTAAAGACCTGCAGGCAGTTCAGTGGGAAGGTGATAAAGGACATGAAGACAATTGGCAGGGGAAGAACCACAGACAGGCATTAAATGTGAAGCCAATCGACATCACTAGTCCTCAGAGAAGTTCAGGTGAACGCCAGGCCACTTACCATTTCAACCTCTTCAGTTGGCCACAATGTAAAATCCAGAAGATTCCAAGCATTGGTCAGAACGTGGAGCATAGAAGTCACATGCTCCACCATGCTGGCACAAGCCCTCTGTAAAATAATTCATCATTCTCTAATAAAATTGAAAAAATATGCAAAATCTATGATTTAGCAATTACCTTTCTAAGCATATACCAGCGGAAGTCTTGTGCACAGGTGCACAGAGACATTAAATGCTTATAGAAACATTGTATGAATATCAAGAAATTGCAAGCAACTTATATGTCTTTCAACAGGAAAATGAATAAGTATATGTTTATAATTAAGTCAATATTATACAGCAACATGGATGAACCAGAGCTTCGTGAATGAATGCAGATTGTTACGGTATGATTCAAATTATAGAAAATTTAAAAACCATCAAGACCAACTCTCAATACTTTTTATGGAAACATGCATTTATAGTAAGATTTTTAAAATACGCACGGAATGATAAACATCAATTGAAGCGAGTGATTATGTTTAGGTAGGAAGGGAGGAAGGAAGTGAGATTGAGGACGCTTCTGAAAAATGACGTGAAGCCACCATGGCAAATAATCAGACATACCTCAGGATGGTATACCTGAAACATTTCACACAGAGATGGACACTGTCACCAGTATGCGCATCACATTTCACCGCCTGCATGTCAGTCAGGAAGAGTGCTGTTGTTTCAGATACCCCATCCTGTTTGGGGTCTGTCTTCTTCATACACTGCGTTGCCACACGTCACAGCACACAGACAGCCTCTGTGTCCTTGACTGCAAAAAAAAATCGTCCTGTGTGACTCTAGAGCTGACACCACGTGGTGGGCAGTTCCTGCTGTCAGGAGGTAGCCAGTGACTCTCCGCAAATCCACCCTTCCTGACATCTGAGCTCTGTTTTCATGTCCTCTGGGAAGATAACGCGTCACTGTCTTACTATTCTTGAACTATTGTAACAAAATGCCACAGGCTGGGGGCTCTCAGAGCCCAACAGTCTCCCACAGTTCTGGAGCTGGAGGCTCAAGGTCAGGGTCCAGCTTCTGTTGGTTCCTGAGGGCACTTTCTTCCTGGCCTGTAGGTGGCCACCTTCTCACTGTGTCCTTCTCATATGGGGAAGAGAGAGGGAGAGCGTTAGAGTCCCTCTTTATGAGGACACTGATCCTATCAGGTAAGGGTCCTACCTTTGTGATTCACTGACTTTACTTATTTACTTGCTCCAAATACAGTCAAAGATTAGGATTTCAACATAGGGGTTTTGGAAGGACACACATTCAGTCCATATAACACCAATTAAAGCAATTATTATCCTTCAGTCATCCTGGGAGCTTTGTGGGGGGAGGTTATGGGGATTGAACTCAGGGGCACTTGACTACTGAGCTACACCCCCAGCCCTATATTATATTTTGAGACAGGGTCTCACTAAGTTGCTTAATGCCTTGCTTTTGCTGAGGCTGGCTTTGAACTTGCAATCCTCCTGTCTCAGCCTCCAGAGCTACTGGGATTACAAGTGTGTGCCACCACAAACTGGACGGACCAATTGTTATTGTGTAACAACTTTCAGAGCCATTAGGTAATGGATAAATCGAGTGGGCTTGCTGTGAATGCCACCACAGCACTTTCTCTGCTACTGTCTTATCAGACACACACCAAGAACACTGGCAGTTTAGACTCTTAAAAGTGTGTTGAAAGTAGAGCTATGCCACCTTGCACTGGAAAGAAGAAAATTTAAATGAGAATTTTGGAAATATCAATCTAATATTTGATATCTGTTATCCCAACTGTTAGATGATGTGTGGTGCTGAATAGTGAGGGAAGACCAGATATATGGAATTTCTGTTTCTCCCTGGAGCATTGACAAACCACAGTGCTTGACGTGGAATAAATACTTAATAAAAATTTAATTTGTATCCTTGACAAATGTATGAGACTCTGTTATTGATGTGTCCTCATAGTCCAACCTGGTTTAGTGGGTAACTTGTTAGTGGCTTTTATTTCTGAACATACCTCTGCCTATTTCATTATGCCTGGCAATTTCCTTCACATATGTAGGTCAAGGATATAATTGCTGTTTAATATTTGAAAAACAAATAGATGTCTTGGATACTAATAAAGGCCAATACCAAGACTCTTTGTTTATAGCTTTATCATCCTATGTCTCATCTTATTCTTTGACTTTTCCTTTTGTTTCCAACCATTATTTGCTCATTATAAATCAAAAGGCCCTAAGGAATCTGAGATAATAAATAAAATGATGTGTTCAATAGGTATGTGCTTTGTAGGCAATAAAAACATTTTGTCCATGAAAAGTTTGGTCTTACAGGTTTGGTCCATATTTCATTAGTATTGGTGGAAAACAGGAGAAGGAAATGCTGAAGAATGATGGAAAACACCGCCATTCGTTTTGTTTTCCAGAACCTGAAAGATGGTGGCATGAGAAAAAGAGGGACCTCTTTAGGGTTGGGCTGGGTGTGGACAGAGGCCCCTGGCAGCTGGGCCTACAGAGGACCCAGGAAGGATTCTGATTCCACCGTACTAATGGAGGAGCTCTCCACCCAAAGAAACTGTCTTATCCCCCGAACTTTATGCTTGGCTCTGGCTGTTGGGTATGTAGAAACAGAGTCACTTTAAAACTCGGAGTTTCTTAGAGAAGCTGTACCTTATAAATCCCTCAAATTGGGAAGAGGACATAGAAACAGACTCTGTGAAGTTCGACTACTTTCAAACTCGAATCGTGGTGACACCACGTGAGAATGAGGTCCAGGGCACACTCCTCGTTCCTCCAACCCCCAGGGCGTCGTCCACCAGGTAGTGGCAGCTCCTGCCCGTGGGCCTGCTTGGAGACACACAGGGAAGGCACTCGGTTGTGTGCCTGGCCACCCAAATAAACGTTAAGACACGCAGTGTCCTGAAAATAGGCCTTATAAATTGTCAGCGTGCCGGTGAGTGGGCACCGCAACCAAGACAGGTGGCATTGAAGGTGCCACTTGCCTCCTCTGTGTGGAATTTTGGAAATCTGAACGGATGTGAAGTCTGAGCAGCAATGTCAAAGGGACCTACGACTGCCCCGCTGGGCTGAGGACGTCATACTTAGGTGCACGGGTATCTGTGTTGCTGTGACAGAATACTATGTGAATACACTCTACGCTTTAAAAAAAAATGAACTGGAGTGGCAGTTGGTGGCACTGTGTTTCTATCACGCACTCTGGGTCTCCACGTAGAGTCTTTGTCATGGGTGTGGAAGTGACCAGTAGGTTGTTTGTACCCTGAGGGCACAGGAGGAAAGAGAAACATGGGAGTCACCAGGGACAGGGGGAAGCTGACCCTGTACCTGTGTCACTGAATCACACTTCTGCCTTGGCTGCCTAGGACCCAGCACTATGACGATGTGTGAGGCTTATTTTCATGAAATGTGTTTTGACTGCTGTTCCGATGGTGGTGTTCATGGTGTTCAGTCAGAATTTGATGCAGTCTTCTTCTTCTTCTTCTTCTTCTTTTTTTTTTTTTTTTTATCTTTTTAGGAGAGTGCAAGAGAAAAGGAAAATATGCAGCAGCAGTAAAGATAGTGGTGCGTGTGTGTGTGTGTGTGCACACATTGTGGTTTATGTATGAGCTGTCCCCCAGAAACTCAGGTGTGAGACAATGCAAGAAGGCTCAGAGGTGAAATGATCGGCTCGTGAGAGCCATGACCTAATCAGTGGGTAAATCCACTGATAGAGATTGACTGGGTGGTAACTGTAGGCAGGTGGGGTGTGGCTGGGTCACTGGGGCATGACTTTGGAGTTCATAGTTTGTCCCTGGTGAGCAGAGCTCTCTCTGCCTCCTGGCTGCCGTGTCTTGAGCTGCTTTCTCCTCCACATCCTTCTGACACGATGTGCTGCCCTCCTTTGGGTCCAGAGTGATGGAGTCAGCTCACCGAGGACAGAAACTCTGAGACCATGAGGCAAAATAAACGTTTTCTCCTCTACATTGTTTTTGTCAGCTTTTTTGGTCACACTGACAAAAAGTTGACTCAAACAGTGTGTGTATGTGTGTGTGTGTGTGTGTGTGTGTGTGTGTAAGAGAGAACAAGAAAAAAATTAATATAATATGATAAAATTAAAAAGATTGTCTAGTCTCCTTATATAAACATTTTGTCCCCAAGTTTTAAAAAGGTTTTCATTATTTTAAACATAACATTATTTTGAGGTTTGGTGTAGTGATACAGAAAAAACAGACTGAAAAAAAATTGTGAGATCAGCTCATTTAAAAAGCTGAAAAGTTTTGTCTCTTCTCTCCCCATTTGTCTTTCACATTTGGTTTGTAATTGACCTTGAGCATGGGGCAGGCGAGTACAGTGGTTAAGATCATTGATTGCGGCGTCTGATCGACTTGGTATCTATCCTGTGCTCTGCCACCCATTCACTGAGTAGCCTCATGTGTGTGATCTAATTCTCTGGTCTCCCTTTCCTCATTTGTGGAATGTCATCTGTGTCATGGCGATGGATCCCACACTAGATTGCCCTATTAGATAAGACAGGTGGCACCTGGCCTGTCATAAATGTGCACGGCAGGGATCCCTTCTCTGTGTTTACACTGGGCAGCGTATTATGACAAATCATGTCTGGATATTGCTATTCAGCAGCTCGGCTGAAACAGGAAGGGTGCGGAGTCTGGGAGGGCCACATGGAGTGGGTTGGCAGGTTTCCTCTGATTCTGTTTCTCTTCGCATCCCACTGGGTCATGCCCTTGGGGAACCGAAGGGCAACCTCAGCCTAACACCTAGACACTGCTGCTGTAAGAAGCAGAATATCTTCCTTGGATTTTGCCTTCCTTCTGATTTAAAGCAACTTATCACTAAAGGATTTGTTTGCTTTTGTTCTTTCCGCCCATTGATGTGGTCATTTCAGCAAATGCTTCCTGAGCACTCACAGGGCACACTCGTGCAGGACACTAGGCAAGACGGCTGAGACAGCCCGGCCCTGGGAGAGCGCCCGGACCCACGAGGGACGTGGCCAGCACCTGAAGGCGCTCAGTGTGGCTGAGAATCCAGTGGTGGTCACAGAGGAGGGCACCGCGCCTGCGGGTTGGGGGAGGCTTCACAGAGGCTGTGTCTACTGTACAAGAAAGACCTCCCCGTGCCTGTTAAAGATGGCAAGGGAGACCCTAGCCAAGACGCTGCAGTGGCACAGGGAACCTGACTCCGCTGAGGCACAGGACGGGAGGTTTTAGGAGGCAGGAAGCCCTGGAGGAGTGCGGGAGGAGGCTGTCCATGGCACTGGGTGCCTGTCACCAAGGTTAGATGCCTCCCCAGGTGGGCATCGGGAGGGGTAGCAGGCTCTCCCTCTTCCTACACACCTTCCTTTCTCTTTCTTTATGTCTCTCTTTGTTTCCTTCCTTTCTTTTTATCTCTTTGCTTCCTCTCTTCTTGCTTCCTTCCCTTTCCTCCCGTCCTTCCCCCTCCTTTCTTTTTACGCCTCCCCTCTTCTCCCTTCTTCCCTTCCTCCCTCCCTCCCTTCCCTTCCTCCTCCCTTCCTTCCCTCCTCCCTCCCTCCCCTCCTCCTCCCTCCCTCCTTCCCTCCATCCTTCCCTCCTTCTTTTTACTCTCCCCCCTCTTCTCCCTTCTTTCCTTCCTCCCTCCCTCCCTCCCTCCTCCCACTCCCTCCCTCCCTTCTCCTCCCTTCCTCCCTCCCTTCCCCCTCCCTCCCTCCCTCCGTTCTCCTCCCTTCCCTCCCTCCCTCCCTTCCTCCCTCCCTCCCCCCCTCACTCCCTTCTCCTTCCTTCCCTCCCTCACTCTCTTCCTCCCTCCCTTCCCTCCTCCTTCCCTCCGTTCTCCTCCCTTCCCTCCCTCCCTCCCTTCCTCCCTCCCTCCCTCCCTCCCTCCCTTCCCTCCTCCCTCCCTTCTCCTCCCTTCCCTCCTTCCCTCCTCTCTTCCCTCCTCCCTCCCTCCCTCCTTCCCTCCCCCCTTCCCTCCCTTCTTCCCTTCCTCTTTCCTGTCTTCCTTCCCTAGTGTCACTGACACGTAGTTGACAAGTACCAACTGCACATCCTTGCGGTGCGGTGCTCCGGGTGGGTGTGCCTTGTGGAGTGGTGGCCGTGGTCCAGGCGCTGCCTGCCTTGACCGCGCATTTCACAGCCGTGGCCGCGGGTCCTTGAGGAGAACAAGCCTGGGCTGTGAAACGGAAGAGGCCAAAGGAAGTTTGCACCAGAGGGACAGAGGAAGGATTTAGAGTGATCCGTTTTCCAAAGTAAGTGTTCTGTGAAGAGAGGGAGGTCAGGGGGTCGGGGTCCAGAGCCAGCAGGAAGCCTGGCTGACATCGCTGTGCAGGTGGTGTGGGCACAGTGAAGGAGGGGACGGACATCTGTGGGACAACCACAGGCCGAGGAGCCCAGAGGAGAGGCCGGCATAGGCAGAGGCCCAGAGGAAAGGCCATGGTAGGCGAACGCGGGTTCTGACAGGAGCAGGCCAGCTTCACACCCTGATCCACCATTTCCGGTGTGTGGCCACAGCCAGGCACCGGGGCTCACCAAGCTTCCGTCTGTCACACGCACAGTGGGCACAGCTTTGGAAGGAGCAGTGCGGTGTGTCTGAGCTGGGCGGAGCGCCTGGCATGCTCTCAGTGACCGGGCAGGGGTTTTCCTTGACATCGAGGTGAGTGGACCCAAGGCAGGTAGCTTGGCCTTCCCAAGAGGCAGGAGTTAGGCCGTGGAGGGCCATGTGTCCTCGAAGGAATCCAACATCAGAGGACAGCATGAGAGTCTGGGGCAGGGCTGAGACATGGTGACATTTAGACGAACAGTCGGCACCATGAAGGGGGTGCATCGCCTACACTAAGCAGTGATGCCTCCCTGATACTTTTAGGAATGAATGAATGAATACATTAAGTATTAAGAGATGCATTTATCTATTACGTCACAGTAACAGTGAAAAGGAAAACACACATGCACACACACACACACACACACACACACACACACACACACACCACAGCCACACGATTCAGTTCTGAGAAAATATCTGACATGATTTTGACCTGTACTAATCATATTTTTTACTGGCCTGGGGAAGACTCTTCTTACCTCTCCTCTGAAAATGGCCCCTAGTTCTAAGCGAGGGGAAGTGCACAGGAGTTCCTCAGAGTCCTCAGGGAGTCTGTGCAGGGAGTGAGGAGATCTTCCTTGCTCACTGCAGGATGGGGTTTCTGCAGGGAGAGAGGGCGGGTTGGGGAATGTCTCTCCAGGGGAGATGAGGGGACCCACCACAAGGAAGGAGCCAAGAGGTGATGTGGGAGGTGGGGACACACCCAGTGGTGGCCAGGGCAGGGGTGTTACAGTGAGAGACGGGGGACTGTGCCTGGTGTTGTGAGTTCACTGCGTTCCCAAGATCTCCGGGTCCTCTCCTCCAGTCCTCACGAGCAGAACATTAATAGGGTTGTTGCAGAGGCGAACAGTAAAGATGAGGTCACCAGGGCGGGTCCTTGCCCAACATGATGGCGTTCTTATATGGACGGGGGTTTGGGAACAGACACTCCTTCAGGAAGAGCTTGTGGAATGGACCCTAGTCTTCCAGGTGGACCCTGAGGTCCTGTTGTCCAAACTGGTGGGTGTCCCTGTCCCCACACGTGGAGCTGACATGTCTGACTAGGTTGAGATTGTTTGATATTTTGTTTTCTAGAAAATACAGCTAGGAGTGGGACTGCAGGACCTGGAGCGCGGACCAGCTGGTGTTTCAGAACTGCAGTGCCACTTCCCACTCCGGCAGGGCCCGGGAGAGTGGCTGCCTTCCCACCGTCTCTGGCACGTGACATTGTCTTACTGAACGTTTACCATTTTCATGGTTGTAAAGGGATACACTGTTTATTTCCCATTTCTGCCCCACTTGTGTGCGAGCGAGTGGCCGTCCATACGGTCCTTTAGCTCTTGCTCTTCTTTCTCTGTGCTGAGCTCCTGCCTTGCCCACTTTCCTAGTTAGCTTATTTTTGCGTGCTGACCTGCAGGAGTTCCTGATGTGTCCTCGGTGTTATGTTTTGCAGTCCTCATGGGCCAGCTTTCTCTGACCATCTGCAGTTTTGGACTCGAAGTTTTCCCCCTTCTCATTTAGACCATAAAGTGATTTTGATCCAGTTACTTCTACTAACCTTTAGGCTTTATACTTTATATGTAGATCTTTAATTTTTATGTTTTGCTGTTTTCTTTCTTTACAGAATATGTCAAGTTTTCCTACCAACAGTTGCTAAAAAATAAAATCTATTCTGTATCAGTTTTCCTTGTAAAGTACCAGGCACATTAGTGAGCTTTCCAGTGTCTCCTGGGACCATTTGTCTTTCTCTGGGCTGGTCCTGCTTTTGTTGCATGGATTTGCAGGGAGAGTTCTCTCTTGTTGCTCTTATTTTTAAAAATCTATTTAGCTATTATTTTTATTATTTTAATAGAAGTTAGGAATCCTTCAAAGATCTTCCTGAATACCAATTGGGATTATATTAAATTAATACATTATTTTGGGCAAATGAACATCCCGCTTGCCCATAATAATAAAAGCCAAATGACAACAGCAAGAAAACATAAGAGAAATCCATGTGCCAGCTTTGACAAACTTTCAAACACACATGTTAACCTAGTCTATTTTATCATGCCCAAATTTTGTCATTTTATACTGTTACAATGCCTTATCCATTTTCTTAGTTATTAAATTTATAAGCATAAAATCATCCATGTCTTGTGATATGTTGTATATGTGGTATATCTTCCTGTCTAGACTGTTTCTTGTTTATTTTTATCTTATTCCTTTTGGAAAAAAAATCATCTGGACACACTTTTTCCTGTGTAAGAAAGTAAGTCTTGATTTTAATCATCTTTTCTACTGATTTTTATTCACATCACTGATTCTCCCCTTACGTTTGAAATCCACCCTCCCTTAAATTTATTTTGGCTAAATGATGGTTTCAAAGCTTTCTTTCCTCTTTTCTTTTTGTTGTTCAAATTACACTTGCTCACCAGATCACGCTTTTGGCACTGGTACCAGTTCTCTGCCTAGCTCAAGGGCAGAAGACTTCTCTAATGCTTTCTCTAGAATTTTTTGGGATTTGAGCTCTTATATTTAGGTCTCTGGGCCATTTTGTGTTAATTTTTGGGATAGGTGTGTGGTAAGGGTCTAAGGTCTTTTATTTACTTTTTTTTTTTTTGCATATTTATATCTAATTACCCCAGCAAAAAAAGTCAAAAGACTTTTTTCTCTCCCCATTAGTTATCTTTGCACCTTTGTCAAAATTAAACTGCCTGTTATATAAGAGTTTATTTCTGGACTCTGAATCCTACTCTGTTGATTTATATGCCTATCCAGGGCCAAGGCCACTGCCTTGATTAATGTGGCTTTGCAGGGAGTTGTGAAATCAGAACGAGGAGGTCCTCCCCACACTACTCTGTGCCGTTTTGGCTCCCTGGTCCTTCACACTGCCAGGTAAAGTTTAGGGTTAGTTTGACATTTCTACAAAAAAGCCTCCTGGGATTTCAATAGGGATTGATATCAACTTGGGAGCAATGGCCATCTTGACAATATTGACTCTGTCAGTGTTTGAACATGGAATGTTTCTGCATTTATTTGGTTCTATTTTGATTTCTCTCAGTAATGTTTTATAGTTTTTAGTGCAATATTGCTCATTATTTTGTCAAAGTTATTTGAATTTCACTTTTTGATGCCTTTTTGAGTAGACTTATTTATTAAAATTTCATTTTCAGGTCAATTGTATTATGATTGATTTTTATATATTGATACTGGGATCCATGCCTTTTATAACCTTACTTGCTCCAGTTGTGTGTGTGTGTGTGTGTGTGTGTGTGTGTGTGTGTGTGTGTGTGTGTGATTTCCTTGGGATTTTCTACATTCGATGTCATAAAATTGTTTTACTTCATTTCCAAACTAGATGCTTCTTATTTTTCTTCCCTTTTCTTTTGTTTTCCTTCCTGCTCCTCTTCTTACTCCTCCTTTCCACACTTTGCCATCCTCTTTTTCTTCCTTTTCCTACTCATTTTTGTGTTTCTCTTATATTATTACTTTGGCTAGAACCACTCAGTTCAATGTTGGGTAGAAGTTTCTGATCTTGTTCTCAAATTCAGGGGCCAGTGCATTGGTCTTCCACCAGGAAGTATGGTATTAGCTGCCATTTTTTTCATAGATGCCTTTTATCAGGGTGAGGAAGGTGCCTTTATGCCTATTTTGTTGAGTGTTTTTTCCATGACCAAATTTTGAATATTATCAAAATACCTTTTTTGTATCTACTAAGATGATAATTTTTGTCTTTTATTCTATTAATATAGCTTATTACAATAATTGATTTTCATACATTAAATCAATCTTGCATTTTGGGAACATAATACTTGATCAAAATGTATAATTCTTTTCATATGCTGCTGAATTTGATGCCATTATTAATGATTCTTGTGTCTCTGCTCATGAGGGATGTTGGCCTGCACTTTTCTTAAGTCTTTAAGAATGTTTTAAAATCTAGCTTTGTAATGTTAGTAAGCACTAGTACTATATTAGGATAATACAAGTCTCATTCAATGATTTGAGATGTGTTTCCTCCTCTATTTTTTGAGATTTTGAAGGACTGGTATTATTTCTTCTTTAAACGTTTAGTAAGATTCCTGATGAAGTCATCTTAGCCTTGACTTTTCTTTGTGGTGATATTTTTATTTCTTTTCTTGAAGCAGGTCTATGCAAACTTTCCATTTCTTCTTGAGTCAGTTTTTGTTAGTTTGTGTTTCCAGAATATGTGTGTTCCATCCACATCATCTCATCTGTTATATATCATAATTGTAATCCTTTAAATTTCTCTAGGTTCACTTCTGATGTCCTCTCCTTTATTTATGATTTTTCTAATTTGTGTCTTTTTTCTATTTTCTCTGGTGTAGCTAAAGATTTGTTAATTTTTTTAAAGAGAACACTCTTCTGGTTTCATTGATATTTTTTCCTAAGGTATTTCTGTCATCTATTTCATTTATTTCTGTCCTAACTTACTTTTTTCTGCTTATTTTGGGTTTAGTTTGCTCTTCTTTCCCAGGTCTCTTAAGGTAGAAGTTTTGGTACTTAATTTGTGACATTTTTTCTTTTCTGACTATCATTTTAAAGTTTGAAATTTCTCTCTAGTTAGTTGTTTTTAAAGCTCCATCCTATAAATTTGATATTTTAAAAACTTTTCACTTATTTTGAAATGTCTTCTTATTTTCCTTATAACTTCTTTCTTTACCTGTGGGTTACTTAGAAGAATGTTGTTTAATTTCCAAATATGGGAATTTTCCAGATTTTCTTTCTGTTGTAGGATTCTAATTGGTATCTAGTGTTAACTTCATAGCATTTAATGCTTTTACACTTTATTATAATAACCTAGGAGTGAGTTCTCTTTCTTGTCTCTGTTGTAACCTCACGGTCCCTTGTATTCTGACATCTCCTACCTTTTTAAACTTAGGATATTCTCAAAACCAATTTCTTCCAATATTTTCCCTTGATCTAACTTTTTTCTTCCTCTGATATCCCTGCTACTAGCACATACACATTTTACTTTTTATCCCACATATCTTTTGTTTCCTTTTATATTTATCCTGGTCACTTTTGTTAGTTCCTCCACAAATTGTGCATCCTCTCCCCCAATTTTTCTTTACCTGTACGCATTTTTTTTTATGTCATCTGCTGAGTTTGATTATCTAATACCTGATGTTTTTTCGTTGCTATTGTTTATTGCCTGTACTTGGCTTATGCTATTGATCTCTTAAGTCTTTGTCAAGTTGATTTAAAAGTTTTGATCTGGCTATATTATCATTTCTGGTCCCTACAGTGCTGGCCATATTTTTCTGCCATGGGAATTTTTTCCCTTGAAGTATGGTAGACTGGAGTTTAGTGTGAGTAGAGGGAAGGGAGGGGGAGACTTGGGCTGATAGTCCAGCTCAGGTTACTCTTCACCAGCTACCTCTCCGCAAAGCAGCATCTTAGTTTCCCACAGCTGAGGAAACAACATTCCATACACAGCGTAGCTTAGAATAGCAGGATTTTACTCCTATAGTCTTGAGGGAAGAAGCCCCAAATTGAGGCACCAGCAGAGCCAGAATCCCTCTGAAGGCTGGGGAGGATCCTTCCTGCCTCAGTGGCTCTCAACAGTGCTCTGTGTTCTTGGCTTATGGCTGCAACACCCCAACCTCTGCCTCTGTTTGCATGTGATGTTCTCCTTGCGTGTGTGTGTCCAAATTTCCTTCTTATAAGGATGTCAGTTATTGGATTAGGGCTTGCATGAAGCATCAAGGCTAGTTGCCCTGTTTTGGTTTTCTTGGGCTGCTGTAACCAAGTGCCCCAACAGAAATTTATTCTTCCACATTTTCAAAGACCATTAAGTTCAAAATCAGGTGCACAGAATTGGTTCCTTCTGAGGTTGTGAGGAAGAATCTGCTCCGGGGCTGTGCCCTGGCTCCTGGTGCTGGCTGACAATCTCCGGCACTCCTGGGAGTGCAGAATATCACTCCGACTTCTGTCTTCATCTTCATTTGGCCATCTCCTTGGGTATATCTGTGACCAAATTTCCCTTTTTCATAAGGACATGGTTGTATTGGAGTAGGGCCTGCCCTGTTCCAGTATGTTCTCATTTTTAGCTTCATCACCTGTACTAAGGCCCTGTTTCCAAATAAGATTTCATTCCAAGGTCCTGGAGATTAGGAATTGAACCTATTTTGGTGTGTGTGTGTGGGGGGGGGGCACAATTCCACCAGAGAAGGTGCAGTAGTGTGAGAGGGGCCATTTGGCAGGCTGTTCAGGGCAGCACAGCAGAGCAAAGAGCAGGACAGGACAACTCCCAGCACTGTCCGGCCACCTGTATTCCGAGCCCCACTCTCTCCTCACACCACACAGGAGTCTAATAAAAATGATTTAAATAAAATAAAAATTTTAAGGTTTTTAAAGTAAAAGTCATTTGCTGAAAACTATTTATAGTGGAGAGACGACTTATCCTTTCTGGTTTGCAATAAAAGCTCACAAGCATTTATGCTTTCAAATTAAAAAAAAAAAAAAAAAGGAAGGTATAAAACTGAATGTTGCTAGGGCTGAAAATTTTAAGGGTGGCCTCCCACTAGAATCATAAGCTTTTCAGAGATTGGAAGTAATGGTGCCACAGCGTCCTCCTGGTGCCTGACTTGGGTGTCCTACAAGATTTCTCTGCTGAGAATGACCTTCACAAGAGTGATTTCATAATGCAGAATTGTACCCGCATTTCTCCAGCTGAAGGGACAGAGGCAGCATTTCAACTTCTTATTCAGCTGAGAACTTTTTCATCTACAGTGATAGTTTTCTCAGGCAGAGTCTAGAATTATAACAGTGAAACCCTTGGGTGGGTTGAGAGGTGGAGAAAATAAAACTTTGCAAGATGGAAGGAAACTAAACAGACCTGGAATGTGGGGTGTAGGCTTGTTCACCGAAATGATCTCCATTTTGTTTCCCAGGACCTGGGACTTGGTCTTTGCCTCTCTGGGCCTTGGCCTCAGGTGCAGGAAGGAACAGGCATTCCATGCTGATTTGCCATCTTGTCAAGATGTGAAATCAGCCTTGCAGAATTTTAGATATGTTTTCCTCAACATTTTATTATGAAAACAATCAAATGTACAGAATTGTTGAATGAATTTTATACTGAACCCCAGTGTAGGCAGCACCAAGATTCCTTAATTAATAACTGGCCAGGAATGTTTGGATTCTGCTATAGCTCTCTCTTACCTTAACCAGCAGTGTTGCTAATACCTGATCTAACAATGTGTTTAGCAAATAAAGCTAATCTTTGATGAGGTTTTCTAAGCATTCAAATTCGTAGAAACCACCACTGCCTTTTGCACTTTTGCACTCACATCTGTATATCATTCAGCTGGGTCAGGCACCAGAACCCTGTGCCGACGAGCCTCAATCTGGCAATGTCCCCGTGTTGGAAGGGGGCGGGCCTGGCTGGTGTGCTCCGGGGGTTTCTCAGGCTGCTGCATACTGTGGATCCTGGCCTGAGCTTCAGCAGAGGGACAGGGAGCGCCACGGATCTGCAGAGTTTATTACTGGAAACCTGCGAAGAGAATTTCCAGCACAATCCCGTGGGGGCTTGTCCAGTCAGATGGTGCTGTGCTAAGTACTGAGTTTCTGGTCTTCCCTTCAGAGCAAGAGGTCTAAGAACCGTCAGGGTCAGGAGCTTTCTTGACAAGGGGTGCTGCTGTGCGCACGCATCCAGGCACACGGGGGGGGGGGGGGGGGGCACAGGACCAGCAAACGCTTGCCTGACAGGGAGAGTCCCGCCTGAGCTGGTGTTTAGGAAGAAACAAAATAACCAATAAAATTAACCCCGTGGCACTTTTTTTTTTTTTTCTCTGCCAGGCCAAAGATACATTTGCATTTCTAAATGGGGCCTCAGGAGCCTGCTGTGGATGACCTGCTATATCTGCCTGCCTCTCACTGGTGACCAAGATGGGCACAAACACCTGCCCTGTTCCCATGCAGAAGCTGTTCATGAGCAGCAAAACCAGAAGCTCTCTAGCTTTGATATTTCCAATATCCAGAGTCTCCTCCAGTAACAGGAGAGCAATCTTCTGGAAATTTAAAATGAGCAGAGACTGCCACTATCCTTTAAGTCCTTCTTCCAATTTCCAACTTCACATGCTCGTCCTGTTTGTGCCTTTGTCACTTCTGAGCTTTTCTCAGCCTCACGCTGGTCTGTGTGCTGCTGATGCCACCTGCTAACCCTGCCCGCCAGCCTATTTCTAGAGAATGTGGACTGTGGCCAACGTGTTCTTCATGGTTTCCCGAGGCCGAGAGAGGACAGTCCCTCCCTCTTAGCACGGCATGCAAGCTTCAAATGATGTGCCTCTACTTTTGGTGTCCAGACTAACCTCCTCCAGCTTCCTCCTACCTCTACTTCCTGCACAGCCTGAGATGGCTCCTGCGAGCTGGCTCCCTGGCCCCTGCCTTGCTCTTCCTCCAGCCTTCTCTTTGCCACCAGCATCCTGACCATCCAGGGACCACTGACCACTGGCTGAAGGGGACACCTCCCTTCTCTGTGTCCCCCAGCCTCATTGCTCACATGCCTCACCTGTCCACCTGCCTGTGTTAATGATTTTGTGGCTACTGCTCCAATTCCATGATAGGCTCCTGAGGGTGGGTGGGTGGGTGGGTGGGGACTGTTGCTTTCTCTTTGTGTTTTCTTGGCACGTCCCTCTATGCCTGTACCTACTTGTGCTCAGACACATTTGTTATTCTGACCTAATGCCTTTTATTAAGGAAGTTAGCACAAAGTGTCCATTACTCCTGGGCATCGTACGTCTCCATAGTATAAGAGCTTGCACATGCAGGTTCAGAAACATTTACATCTCTAACATATTTGCTGAAATTCCGCTGATCAGGAATCACGCTAGCTGGAGTCACACCCAATTTCCCTCATTGCCAAGTGAAGCTGAGCCGTGCAGCAGGCCTCGTGGGAGGGCCCTAGGATGAGCGTCTGTGATGCGTCCATCTGCGATGCTGGATCTAAATGACGCCTCCGGAGGTGAGGGCAGCAACGGGACTGTTGATATAACTTAGAAGCTCCTGGATTTACATATCAATTGAGACTTTTTACATTGGATTTTAGATGCAACGTAGCATGTTCCCCTGTTACGTAATAGAAGGTGCAAATAATATATAATATGTAATATAAACAAGTCACTCATTATCATGTAAAATGTAAGACTGATGCACGTGATCTCAGTTCACATCCCTCAGACAACCAGAAGGGCACAGCACTGTCTAAAACACACTCTGCACAGAGTGGCCACCAACTCCCTATCTGCTCTGCTCCCAGTCTCCCTGCCCAGCAGGAGGCTGGACAGATGTTCAGACCCTGAGCTCCTGCAGGAGTTGTTGTCGTGCCCACTGTGTAGAAGAACCACCAAAGTCAGACATGTAGAATCTTCTGTGAAAGAAAACCTCGAAATCACTTACTTTTTTCATACAGCTCCTAATTGTATCCAGCACGTAATTGTCACAAAACGATCGCTCTTGGTAATAAGAAATTACCCTGACTTTCTAAACTTCTGTTGTGACTGTTTATTATGAAACTCCCTAAGGAGTGATGGATCCTCTAACACTTATGATAAGCCCGACATTAGCGACGAAGGCAGAAGAACATGGAAAAGTTGGGGCTGCTTCATTTTTACTTGCTGGGCCATTTGTTTATTCACCAACCTCACCCATTCAACAATCATTTATTGAACGTCCTCTTGTACAGGGCTGCAGGACAACATAGTGGGATAAAACAATTTGTCCTCCCAAGGAAATCATCATCCAGATGGAAAGATGTGATGATGTCTTCCTAAACACTGTCCGTAGGAAGCAGAGCCAGAGAGCCACCAGGAGGCAGCCTGGAGACAGCAGGAGGGCATGTCTCCCTCCAGCGAGACAGGCAGGAGCTCACGTTTGCCAAGCAGGTAGCGTGCACTGAAGACCCATGGGCCTCGCAGTCTGAGTCTTAAAAGGTGGACCCTGTGCTGATGGGCAGCTGTTAAGATCAGGGCAGGAGGGGTTCCAGTCAGGGGGATGTGCAGGCGCGGCCAGAGATGAGCGAGAAGGAGAGGGTTAGATCAGACTGTGGAGCCGTGGAATTACTTGGACATCATTTTGTGGGAAATGGGAAACCAACACAGCTTTTTAAGCAAGAGAATAACGTGACCACATTTATATTTTAGGGAAATTTGTTTGAATTCTGAGTTTGCTTAAAGCTCCTTCTTGAGGTAGGAAACAGAAAGTGAGCTAATACCACACTAGGGAAATAAAACAAATAACAAAAAGCAAGAGGGGGCACTGTCCTGTGTGGGAAAGGAGGTGCGTCTGCAGCAGCCCTGTCTCCCCAGGTGGCCCGTGTGGCCTTCTTGCTAACCCTGTCATCAATGGTGACCACCTTACTTGTGGACAGGCTGGCTTGCTGGAAGTCTTTCCCACCCCCGCCTACTAGGATAAAAGCTCAGTGGCCTCGTCTAAATTGTTTGTCCTCAGTGCTAACAACAGCACCTCACATTCAAGAGGCAATTGCTAATCATCGTTTGAGTGAATACTTTTAGTCTGATTTGATCTTCTACTGTAAAAACGGGTTTGGGGACTAATATGGAGAAATAGCAACTGCCGGTAGAGGGCTGTATGATTTTGAAGTACCTACACCTATTTTTTCCTCCCAACAGCCACAAAAGGCAATCTGAAAGAAAGTCACTCATTTGCCTGGCATTAATGAGCACTTCCGTGCCACAAGTGCTGGGTGTTGTGTTTACAAAGGTGCATTCGGACTAATTCCTGCAGTGGAAGTCCTCATAGACGAATTGAGAAAATCCAACCGCACAGAGAATCTTAAAGCATTGTGTCTGTATTAGAGTTCTCCAGAGAATCAGACCACGGGATGTATCACACAGACCCCCCCACACACCCCCCCCCACCACACACACACACACACACACACACCTGGGATGTCCATGTCCCACTCTTTTAAGGGAATCACTCCATACCTTCATTTTGGTCCTCTTGATTTTGCACTTGTTTATTCAATCTAGACTCCTCAATAACTTCGTCTTGATCCTTTTGACTTTGTACCTGCTTTATCAATCTAGATGGTATCCATATTGGAGAGGATTCGTGCTTTGGAAAAACACAAACAGATCCTCTCCCCCAAATTAATACTGGGTCTGGACCCTTCCATGTACCTGAGAGAACATCCTTCCAGTAAACCAAAGGTTTATGTTGTTGGTGTGGGTTCCAGTGTCTATCTCCAGCCGAATGTCCATTAGAATCTAAAGTTAAGAAATTTAGGGTAAACAGGGCAACTGCCAATCTGTCCTTAGGATTTTTCCAGTTTCCATCTTTTTGCTTTAGTAACATATTTTTAAGTGTCCGATTTGCTCTTTCAATTATTCCTTGTCCCTGAGGATTATAAGCGATACCTGTTTTGTGGATAATATTGAACTTTGTACAAAATTGTTTGAAGGATGTGGATGTATATGCAGGGCCATTATCTGTTTTAAGCATTTTGGGGATGCCCAATGCAGCAAAAGCTTGCAGACAATGAGATATAGTATCTTTAACTTTTTCTCTGGAATGTAAAGAAACAAAAATCATGCCTGAGCATGTATCTATGGTGACATGAATAAATCGTAATTTTCCAAAACTTGGCTCATGTGTGACATCCATCTGCCACAAATGATTGGGCATCAAACCTCGTGGGTTAACCCCATAATGTGGATTGGGCAAAAGTGTTACACAAGATGGACATTCTTTTACAATTCTACGAGCTTGTTCTTTTGTGATTTTAAATTTTTGTCTTAAGGTAGTGCTGTTAACGTGGAACTGGGAATGAAATAAAGTAGCTTGTTGTACTGTAGTAAATATAAATATTGTTTTAGTGAGGGTGTCAGCTTTTTGATTACCTTCATGGAGAGGACCAGGCAGATTAGTGTGAGCTCTTATGTGACCTATAAATAAAGGTTCTTTTCGTTGCCATAGGAGATTTTGGATTTGAGAAAACAATTTAAAAGCTGGAGTATGTGGTGCTATTGGACCTGCTAGCTCCAATTTTGGGACAGCATGTACAATATAATGGCTGTCTGAAAAAATATTCATAGGCTGTTCTTTAAATTTTTCCAGAGCTATTATTATAGCTTCGAGTTCCACTAATTGAGCTGATTTTTGATTAGTGATATGAATCATGTTTTCATTTTGAGTGACTACTGCAGCAGTACCATTAGAGGATCCATCTGTAAATACATTAAATGCTTTAGGAATGGGTTGATTTTTTTATTACCTGTGGGAATATGATAGGATGATTGATACAAAAGGACAGTATAGGAGATTTAGGAATATGATTGTCAAAATTTGCAGAAGTAGAGCATCTAGCTATAGCCCAATCATTATCATTGAAGCACAAATATTCAACCTGTGATGATGAATAAGGAGTAATAATAGTAGCGGGATGAATTTCAAATATTTTAGTAGAGGTTTTAAGTCCTTGAAGAATAAGTTTAGCCACCATGGAGGTATAAGACTCAATTGTACTTTTAGGAGAGACAGGCAAATGTATCCATAATATAGGTCCCTGTTGCCAAAATACTCCTGTTGGAGTATATTGTGAAGGAATAATAATCAATATTAGTGGTTGTGCAAAATCAAATCTATCGCAATGGGATCTTTCAATGGCCTGTTCTACTAAGTTTAGAGCTCTCCTGGCCTCAGGAGTTAATGTTCGAGGTGAGGATGGGTCAGGGTTCCCACGAAGGATGTCAAATAAGGGTTTTAATTGTCCAGTAGTGAGGCTTAGTGTAGGGCAAAGCCAATTAATGTCACCCAGTAATTTTTGGAAATCATTGAGGGTGGTCAAATGTTCTTTACTTATTAGAATTTTTTGGGGTTTAACAAAAGTATCCATGATTTTAAAGCCTAAATATAGTATAGGTGATCTGCTTTGAACTTTTTCTTCTGCTATATATAATCCATATTTTTTTAGATTTTTTGTTATTTCACTAAATATATTAAATAAGATTTGTTGATTAGGGTGAGCTAATAAAACATCGTCCATGTAGTGTAGACACATGAGGTCTTGATATTTGTTTTTAATGGGCTGTATAGCTCTGTCCACATATAGTTGGCACAGTGTAGGGCTATTTGCCATTCCCTGCGGCAATACTTTCCATTGATATCTTTTATCAGGGCCATTATTATTAATAGAAGGAATTGAAAAAGCAAACCTGGGGGCATCCAGAGGATGTAGGGGAATGGAAAAGAAACAGTCCTTTATATCAAGGGTTATAAGGTAATAGTTTTTTGGAATAGCTACAGGATTAGGAAGTCCAGGTTGAGTAGGGCCCATAATTTGCATTGTTTTGTTAATTTGTCTTAGATCTTGTAATAGTCTCCATTTTCCTGATTTTTTCTTAATTACAAATATGGGAGAATTCCAGGGAGAGGTGGAAGGCTCTATGTGTCCTGCTTCTAATTGTTCTTTAACTAATTGATGGGCCGCTTGCAATTTTTCTTTGCATAGGGGCCACTGAGGGACCAAAACTGGCTTATTAGAGAGCCATGGTATTTTTAAAATTGTTTTCTCAGTGGCCCCTAGAAAAAATGTCCTTTGCCTTTTTTATTATGATTAGGATTTTTATTCTTAACACCTGCAGGCTTGGTCGCTAGGTGTAGCCCCATTTGATGTAAGATATCTCTTCCCCATAGGGTAACTGGCAAGCTGTTTAAAACATAGGGTTTGAATGTTCCTGTATGGCCTTCATTGTCTTGCCAATTTAAGATTACAGCACTTTGAGCTGGGGTATTACTGTATCCCAAGCCTCTTAAACTGGTTGAGGCTTTCTGTAGAGGCCAGTGCTTAGGCCATTGTTGTAGATTTATGATGGAAGAGTCAGCTCCTGTATCAATCAGCCCTGTATCAATCATCTCTATACCTTGAATTTTTAATTTGCACATCGGCCTCCGTGAACAGTCCTGGACCCAGAAAGCCATAGGTCCTGAACCAGTGGAACCGAATGCTCTGCTATTTCTATTTTGTGGCATGCTTTTAAAAGAATTATGGAGACTGGGAATAAGGAGCAGCTGTGCGATTCTGTCTCCTTGATTTACGGAGATGATGCCCCTGTGTGTACTTAGCATTATTTTAATCTCTCCATTATAATCTGAATCAATAACCCCTGGTATAACATTAAAGCCTAATAAACTTTTGGAACTACGCCCAAGGATTAGTCCCACAGTTCCTGAAGGGAGAGGTCCCCTGATTCCCGTAGGAATCAGCTGAACCCCCATTTCAGGTGTCAGGACCATCCGGGCAGTAGAACAGAGATCTAATCCTGCACTTCCTCTTGTCCCTCTGATAAGGGAGTTAATGGGTAGGAGGGACTGTGACGAGGAATCATTTGAATCTGAGGGCCTTCCTCCTCTAGTGCCTCATACATTTGTGGGCCCCGGGGCATTGGGCCCCGTGCCCCATTTTTTGAAATCCTTGATAAATCATTTCCATATATATCATATCTAGAATGGCATTGATTGGCCCAATGTATACCCTTTTTGCACCTGGGGCATCGGCCTGGAGCACGGTATGAATTTGATTTTATTACCCTTGGGGGATATTGCTTAGCATATCTTGGTTGATTATAATAATTTTGTCTGGAATATCCTGTTCTAGGTTGAATCCTTTGGGAATTTTGAGGGGAGGACTTTTTCATCACTGCAGCAATTACGTTGCCTGTGATAACAGCCTCGTTAATGTCTTTGCACAGTCTGATATAAATTGATAAGTCTTTTTTACTTCTCCACGGCCTTATTGCATCCTGGCAATATTTATTAGCATTCTCGTACGCTAATTGGATAACTAGAGGCATAGCTTGCTCGACTTCGCCAAAAACTCTAGATGTTGTTTTTAAGAGTCTATCTACAAAATCAGCGTAAGGTTCGTTAGGCCCTTGTATAACTTTTGATAGGCTGCCTTGCAGATCCCCTGTGCCTGAGATTGTCTTCCAGGCTTTCACAGCTGCAGTGTGTATCTGGGCATACACACCTGGATCGTATTGTAGCTGATTTTGTAGTTCGGCGAACTGACCCTCCCCTGTGAGCATATCTATATTGCGTTGAGGGAAACCTGCTGCAGCATTTCTCTTTGCTATTTCTGAACAAAGTTCCTGGAATTGAGTTTTCCAGATTAGGTATTGTCCTCCACTTAGTACCGCTCTGCATAGACTTTTCCAATCTGAGGGGGCTAAGGTTAGGGTGTTAAGTGACTCTATCATACTTAATGTGAACGGAGCTTGAGGCCCATAGGTCATTACCGCCTCTTTAAAATTCTTTATTGTTTTAAAGTCTAGGGACTCGTGATATCTTTGTCCCTGTTCATTTTGAAATACTGGCAGTTCTAGGTGCTCCTGCGGTCTATGTTGTTCGAGAGCGTATAAGCGCTCAGAAAGGCCGCCAATTTCTACCTCAAGGGCACGTACACTCTGATCAATACTCTTTATTGTTTCTGTTAGGGATTCTATCCATGAAGGAGCAGAGGGCACTAGTGGTTCCTCGATTTGACGGTCTTTTCTCTTTTTTAATTTCTTTTTGTTCTTTTTATTGGAGACTGTGCTCTCCGAATCGCTTTTTGATTCCTCTTCACTACTAGCTTCATAATTCCTAACTAGCTCAGTAGAGGAGACCGTACTTTCATGGTTTGGCTCCTTGTTACTATTATCACTTTCAGTAGTATCCTGAGTTTCAGTTTCTAAGGAGAGTACATACTCCTCAGCTAATTTTATTAAGCTTCTGATGGCTTTTGCAGATCTTACTTTTGAATTTACATTCCTACTCTCCTTGCTGGTCTCCACTGAGTCAGAGGATATGCTTTCTTGTTCACTTTTCTCACTATCCTCTGAGTTCTCAATATCAAAAATTTCATTCATGGCTTTTATAAACTGACTTTTTGTTATATTTGCTCCCATCTTTTTAAATTTTCTTTTTTCTTACCTTGCCGCCGAATTCCCCGTACAGGCCACCACCTGTCGCTGCCTGAAGCGGAAGTCGCTTGGAGCAGCGAACGCCACAGGAAAATTCGGAGGCAGGATGAAAATGAAAAAAGGTCTTTTATTCTTATTCTCTCTCCAGCTCCAGCAATCACTCCAAATGCTCTAACTCCAACCACCACCTTCTTCTTCTTCCCCACACACACTAACTAAACTCACCCAGTTATATACATATAGCTTTAACAAGGACACGTGCTTACAGCTCGAGCTTACAGGTGCGTCACGCAGTGTTCACGGGCATACAAAGATTCTTTGAATAATGTATTAATATCAGGTGGAAACTAGAACATCTTTTATGGCTCTCAGCTAACCGCAATCTTTAGCTATCTCCTTGATTACAGGCTCCTTCATGAAGACACTCAGGAAGAGGAGGCATCCAGGTGATTTTTGAATGTATAAAACATTCTATTAACTCTCACCACCATGATGTACGATGGATCTCCTGACTTACTCTCCTTGTTTAACTGAAAAAAAATTTAAATTATTTCTTTGATTGACAAATAAAAGTTGTATATAGTTATGTTGTACAACAAGATGGTTCAAAATATGTACATATTGCAGGGTCGCCAAATCGAGCTCACTAACATGCATGACTTAGGTTAATAGAGAATATCCTATGAGTCCACCCTGTGTCACATACCCACCATGACACACTGTTGGCTGGTCTGTCACTTCGTGAAGAATGTTGGGAGTACTTAAATGTTGGGGGTGGGGCTAAGTAGACACCTGGGGTGCATTTTCAACAGGGGTTACACTTACCTGGTTAGTGACTGATTTGGCCAAAATGTTCATTATGTGACAACTGGGAACACAGCAGTTATAACTTTTCTCTCCACCACCCTCTGGGCTTTCAAGAAGCCACAGTGGTCTACAGGTGACTGACTGTATCCTGCTTAAGTACTGCTGAATGATGCAAGGAACAAACACCTAATCTCCCTTTCCCCCAAATCTGCAGGCAAATCACTTCCCAGGCTGTTCTTGGGTTGATTTTCAACTACCATCTGAAAGGAGCCTTAGTCATCCTAACAATGTGGATTAATCATCAGTCAGGCCTGCTGGACAATATTGCAACCAAAACAACAGAGGCGGAAATGTCCCAGCCAGATGAGAACATATGACCGTAGCTTGACTCAGAAAGATCACAGCTGCATTCAACAAACTTCCAATCAAAAGAGCCCTACCAGTCTTATCTAGAATTTTTGTCCATTAAATGTGTTTTTGTCAGAAAAGGACGGTCAGCAGTGTAATTTCATACTCACACAAGGAACAGAATTGCAGTAATTTGGACATTTTGTGACCAGCACACTTCCAGCCAAATGATACAGTTGAAGTCGTAGCTTTCAAACAATTAAATTCTGTCTCAATACCAATTTCTGAAGAATACAATTGTTATTAATGAGACATTAACAGGATGATGATTTGATCTCTCCATAAAAGTGAATTATTGGAACAATTAAAAATGGCATCAGAATCTGCCATCCAGATGATTCAGTGTTTTGTCCCATTTCTGACACATTTGATGCTTTTGAAAATGTGCTTCCTCCTTTTTTCCCAATCTGTCTGAAATTACAAGGGAGTCAAAAACTGTCCACTTCTTCCTTTTGAAGACTTTTTAACAACTTGCTTTTTGGATGACTGTGCGACTTTAGGACGCTGTGCTCTCCTTACTGTCATCCCAGCTGCCGAGATGAAGAGAAACGCAGAAGAGGAACCAGCCGGGCACGGTGTACTCACCCCAGCTGAGCACCAGAGCAGCCCTGGAAAAGAGGGAGTCCTTCCACTGTTAGAAACTAGGTAATGAAAGGTCCCCTGAAACGAACCAAATGAGGTCGTGTGCTTTTGTGCGCATGAATCCCACTTTCACGTATAACTGTAATGCACCAATTAAAACAATAAATCAATAAAAAAGGGAAAAGAGAAAAATTTCCCAGTTTTAAACTATTATCAACACAGATTGAAAGCAATCATAATTTTTTCTTCCTCAAAACTTAAGTATTTTTCTTTCAGTAGAAATTGGGCAGAGGCACCATGTACCATTATAACCAAAGATGATTTTTAAAAAATTGGTTTTAGTAAGATATTCTAATAAATGTTTGAATTTAATGTTAAAAACTTCACATGATCACAAAATAATTGGAGGCCACACAATGACAGGGGTAGCTTGTGATACTGAGGTTACCCAACTCTCAAGTCCAGCCACTGTTCTCTAGAACATTCCTCTTCCTCTTCCCCCGCAGGCATAATCGACCACCAACCGACCAAAGTCTTTCTGAGGTTAATGTCTACTCTCCAGCCTGTCCTGCAAAGGGCTGCAGATGAGGGGAGGCAGTGGGCATGCACGGTCCCACTAATACCAGAGCCTCTGCTTGAGGGTTCCCTGGGGGGAGGACCGAAGCCAAGCTGAGGTCCTTCTCCAAGTGAAGCTGTCTCTGCACATTAGGGGCAAGGAGAGCTCTCTGGTGACCTCCAGGACTCGGCACGGCAGTGGGGATCTCTCGAAGTGAGGGGCAGGGACTGCACCACACTACTTAGGAACCACTCCTCCCTTATTTTGAGTTTCAGTCTTGCTGTCACTGCAAGAGACCTGCTGTCATTTGGCGTGAACGGCTCAAGGGCCTGCGGTCATGGACACACAGGTGAAACTACAAACAGGAGCTTCCCCGAAGGACCGAATCCATCTACCGTCCCTTAGGTTGTCTCACCTTACTGGCTGCAGGGGACCTCTGAGGACAACTGTCTTGAGCTGCAGGAGCTGTGATGGCCCAGGAGTCAGGAAGGGGCACTGAATGGAATCCTCCCGGGGAAAGGAGTGTGGAGTCCTGTGACATAGACACTAGGAAACAGAGGGTGTCATCTGTGCAAAACCCTGAGGGCAGGTGAATCTTCACGTGTGTGTGTGTGCGCCTGTGTCCCCAAGAAGATTTTATTTAGTGTCTTTTCCTTTGAGAACCAACTGTCCCGTCTACACGGTGCTTCTCCTTTCGAGCTGCCCTCATCCTCAGGAACAAGCCGCGTCCAGCACAGTGTGGGGCGTTCACCTCCTGGGCATGAGCTGCAGGGTGCCTGGGTACAGAGACCTGTTCTCACCCTGGTGACCTGCTGGCCCTCAGTGGACAGTGCGGTATCTGCTCATGGGTGGTCCTGGCCCCGTGGCTCCCGATGATGCTCAGGATTTGGTGAAGCAACTCCAGAGAAGCAGCGTCCGGGGCAGAGGGCCCTACTCCATATGCAAGGATCCCAAGTCCATGCCACCGTGTGTGCCAGGTGCAAGGGGAATCTGTCTTTGTGGGAGAAGAGAAAAGGAAGGACACTGACAAATATCAGAATAACTACCATGGGACATCACGAGGGTGAAGCAGCCACATCAAAGGGAGAGCAATGTTTTGCAAACCTAGTAGTGCCCTAGCAACCTGGGCCTGTAGCAAGGCTGGGGCCCAGGATGGGAATGCTCCCCAGGAGAGCGCAGTGCACAGCTACAATCACCCAGGGGAGGAGAGCTGGACAGATGACCCAGCAGCTGGACAGTTGTAGCCCTACAGCTGACACTGACGTTTCCACACTGGTAACAACATATGCACTCCTGTCAACGGTCATGGTGGTGCGTGCCTGTAATCCCAGCACTTGGGAGGCTGAGGCAGGAGGATCGTGAGTTCACTTGGCAATGGCGATGCACTTAGCAACTCAGTGAGACCCTGTCTCTAATAAAATACCAAAAAGGGCTGGGGATGTGGCCCAGTGGTTGAGTACCCCTGAGTTCAATTCCCAGTACCAAAAAAAAAAAATGCACTCCTGGGCAGGGAACGGAGAAACGACACTGCTCGCATAAACACTCATTGTTAGAAACAATTTCTTTCAGATGGTAGAGGACACGCCTGCCATTTCCATGGGACCAATGGGCCAGTCTAGCTGCAAGCTCTTGCCTGTGGACTGAAGGCCAGCAGAGGCGGCTCCACTGCAGGAGAGAGCCGCTCCAGCACGCAGTGGGGACCAAAACCAAGTGCCTGGACAAGGCCATCTTCACTCTGCCAGCCCTTCAGTCTCCCAGTGCGCTGGGTTCTTCACCTCCAAGTCCAGGTCCAAAGAGAAGATCTCTGTGGCTGTAGGTTATTCAGTTTCGAGGTGCATTTTATTCTGAAGTGGTGCATGCCGGAATGAGGGGTAGTCAACTTGAGAAAGGAAGCTTTGTCACGAAGAGGCATGGGAGCCCCACACGCTCTTTTGTAGAGGAGCGGAAGCCCCTCAAAAGCTCTCTGAGCAGAGGCATGGGAGCCCCTCTCAGACTCTGTGCAGCAAAGAGGAATGGCGTCTCTCGTAGGCTCTGCATCGTAGAGGCATGCAAGCCCCTCTCAGACGCTCCCTGTGCTAAAGAGGAATGGAGACCCCTCGAAGATCCTGTGTGGTTGCGGAATAGAAGCCTGCCTCAGACTGTCTTGTGGAAGCCCCTCACAGACTCCATGTTAGAGGCGTGGGAGTCCCTCAGAGGTTCTCTGGGGAGAGAGGACCATTCGCACAGAGGCCCTCTTTACAAATAGGAGGAATCCCTCACACACTGAGTGTTCTGCAGGAATGAGATCTTAGTTCCCACTTGCACTGAAATCCCCACCCCGCCCCACACCACAGATTGACCTCGGTGTGCAGGGAGGAACGGAAGCCCCTCTCCAACTTTCTTCTGGTGCCACAGAAACCACAAGGGTGAGTACTAGGCACGTGGAGTGACCACTAGCCTGTGTCCAGACTGAGCAGTGGCACAGTGGGACTGGACTGCAGCCTGTAGGGGAGGAGGAGCAGGGGGCTCCTGAGCAGGGGTGCAAAGCGGCCAGATTTGTGCAGGAGGAAGAGGCCCAGCAGTGTTGAGGCTGAACTCAAGAAGGATGGACGAGACGGGAAGGGCAGAAACAAGTTGGCCGAGTATCGTCATATTTCCCGTTGAGAGAAGGAAATAACTTGGGCGATCTCTTGGGGAAGGACTCTCTAGCCCCGTGACTCCTGATGACCTTGCCCGCTGCCAGGCCTCTCCTGGCGTGGCTTTGCTCAGCACTTCCAGCTGGCCGTGGCCCTGCCTTCTCCGCATCCTCACAGGGCTTGTCCACCTCTGTTGTCAATTTTCACCATCCTTCAGATAAGATCTTACTTCCTGCTTTCTCCGCTGCCCCGGCTGTAGCACACTCTGACCTCCATTCACATCCTGGCCTATGCGTTTATGCCATTTCCTACGACAATGACGTGTGTGTCCGTTCCGATGGACGGTTCCACCTCCTTGCCAGGATGTGAGTTCATAGTGCGGTGTGTGCTCACGCAGACTTGTCGCTCCTCCCCCTTCTGGGGGTGGCACGGGGCTGCCACACAGCACGCAGCACCCACGGCCCACACCTGGCCCAGCACTGAAGGCCGCCAGTGACCAGGCCCTGGGGAGGGAGTGGTGATGTCTGCAGAGGGACAGTGGCTGAACCGCAGCTGTGCCGCAGTGGTGGTGGCGGTTATGGGACAGCCAGTGGCAAAGCTGATGAAGGGTTTGATGCTGAGTCTGGAGCACTGAGAATTTGGGACGAAAGACACAGACTTTGGGACTAAAGGTGGGTTCCTGCGTTACCCACCAGAACGAGCCACGCATGGTGTCTGCAGAGCCCTCACGGAGAATGTCTGGCAAGTTACTTAACCTCTGTGACTTTCAGTTTCCTCATTTGTCAGTGGCGGCCAAGAACACGCACCTCAGGCTACCGAGGTTATGAACCGTCTGTGAAGACTGATGTCTAGGAGGGGCTTAGCTCAGCGCCCAGCATGTCCTAGACGGGTAATGGAGAGTGGCTGAAAGAGGAGGGCGGAAGGGGGACCCAGGGAGATGCTTCATGAGCGCGTGGGGAGAGGGGACGGGGAGAGAAACACAAAGGGAGCTTAGCTGGCAAGGTCAGCTGCGTCTCTGCTTAGTTGTCATTCGGAAACTGCAAATGAATGCCAACGTGACCTACGTGACATTCTCCTAAGTAGTCACTTCACATGGAATTTAAGTATTTAAGGCCATTTTCTAACTTCTTGTTATTTATTATATTTAAAATAAATGAAGAATATTGTGTTGGAATTTTCACTTTAAAAATTCTTGATTTTCTGGCACGTCACATTGTAAACCACCTGCACAGACCTGCTCTTTATCTGACATTTTCCTACTCAGTGTTTGCTTGTCTTTATTGGGAAGAGTATGTTTACATCTATAAATTCTTTTGAGGGCTAGGCATGTGTTATGTAATTAAAAATAGCTTGTGTGGAAGACAAATTTGAGAATTAGTTTTTATTACTTAAAATTTATAGTATAAAATAATTGTCTTAGAAGTCTTATCAGGTTGAGATTTATTTTCCCAATTAATGGTTTGCTCAAGAAGTGATTTAGAGTTTCCTATACTCATAGGTAACGAATATGAGTGGCAGGTAAAATGGTCTAGAAATGTCACCATCCATCCATGTGATTTTAAATCAATGGATTGTGAAATTCTTCTGTCAGAAAAATTGATTGTGACTCTTTAGGCTCTACTATAAAATTATTCCTGTCATCCGTATATTAAAAATATTCTTTCCATCATGTAGTTTTCATAGTAGCCTTGTCCGTTTCACCTTGGCTGTCAGACGATATTATGTCTGCCATTATCATGCAGGTGAGGCAGCAGAGGGTGGCGAGGCAGGAATGTGGGCGTCTTGCCCTCACTAATGAGAGGAAAATTAAAACAACCATGAGAAACTGTTTTCATCTGTCAAACTGGAAGAGAGTCATTTAAAAAAAAAAAAAAATAGCCAGGGTTGTTAGATCCTGTGTGAAGAGAGAGACTCCTTGCTGGCCACTGGTGGGACTATGGGGCAGTTTTTGTTGGGAAAAATTTGGCCAGAATCACAAAAGTATCCAGTGCTTTGATATCAAATGCTCTACTCACTTCTGCAGAACCTTCAAAGGGTGGAGTACTCATGTGTTGCCGCCTGAAGCGATGGCCGCTTGGAGCAACAACACCGCGGGAATAAGTTCAGAGGTGGACTGGAAACAAACAGGCTCTTTATTCTGCTATCTTTTCTCTCCGGCTCCAACAACAACTCCCAGATGCTATCCACACTCTGCCAGCCACCACCACACCACACAAAAATGGCGTTCACCCCCTCCGCGATCTCCCGGGCCAAGTCTCGTGAGACCATGCAAATGGCGCCGATGCAATCCACGACGTCCTGGGCCAAGTCTCACGAGACCATGGAAGGTGGTAATGTTTATGGCTCACAGCTAACTGCAATCTTAGCTATCTCCTTAATTAGGGCTCCTGCACTTACGCACAGACTGGTGCAGGAGAACGCTCCCTAGAGGTGCCCCGGGCAGGAGTCCACCTCACTACCCAGCAATGCAGGAAGCACGTCTCAGGGGAGGAATCGCAGCCATTCACACTCCGGGGCTGGGATGCAGCTCAGTGGCAGAGTGCCTGCCTGGTGTGAGTGAGGCCCTGCGTTTGATCTCTAGCAACACACACACACACACACACACACACACACACACCACCACACACACACATGTCATGTTACACAAGAAAGTGAATATTTAGTGAGCATGAAACATGCTTTTAAAGGAAACAAGCAGACTCTAACAGGTGTTTGAACACGCACACAAACAACATACACTCACGGAGACAGAGGGTCTCTGTGAGGGTGACATGCTATCTATTGTGATGTTACACACCCACTTATCAGTCCTCGTGATTCCATAGCTTGACTGGGCTCTTGGTGGGTGGGGAGGGTCCTCTGCTACAGGCTGTTGGCTGGGTCCCTCACAGGACAGTGTTCAGCTGGGGGCCAGGCCAGATGGCCCAAGAAGGCGTCCCAAGCAATTTTGGGGCTCCAGTCCTTAGGGCAGCCTCTGCAGTGTTCAGCTTCCCACCAGCAGGTGACCTGAGGTGGACAGCGCTATGGCTGCTGACTTTCCCCTGAGAAAAGGCAGAAGCCGCTGGATCTCTCAGGCCAGGTGGAAGCTGGGATAGAATCACGTCCGTCGTGTGGCACTGGCTACCGGGGGTCACGCAGCAACTTCAGTACGGGTGGAGCGTGTGCAGCCTCAGGACAGAAGGAATCAAGTGGCCATCTTCGGAGACTCGAAACAACTTCCACCAGAATTCCCAAAGCACCTCTCTGTGGGTGGCATGGTTGTAGATTTATGTTTGATCTTAGCATACACTTTCTGTCTCCTTCAAATTATTGACATTGAATGTTTACTTTATCATCACCAAAATAAATATGCAAAACAAGTGCCAAGTTCTCACGATACCAAATATTAATTGCATATAATAGGGCACTGGAGTAGGGTTCAAATCCTAGTCTTGTTATTGACTGTGTAGATGGATGACTGCTTACGCTTGCTGAGCCCCATGCTCATGTGTTAAGAAAGATAGAAAGACCTCAGGACGACTAAGGCAGACAAGGCCTCTGGGATGAGGAGCTCTGGGACCTCCTAAGAGGTTGCTCAAGAGTAGTAAGTATTCTCCTTCATGTTGACATCCATCTCAGAGCTGTGATGTGTAATTGGCATAGCATCAACTTGTTCATATTTTTCAGCCATTTTGATCTTTGTGGTATTGCACATCATTTATTTATGGTATTGTATCAATAACCCAAACTCAGCAGATTGCTTTGCTTAAATGGAAAAAAAAAAAGTCGTCATGTAATGTTTCTTCACTAGAAAGACCCTCCAGTCTCTTCCCTGAAGTGCTACTTACTTAGGTCTGTGTAGACCTGTCCAGAGAATCAGGCTTTCTCTTACAGATATGGACTGTGAAACGCTGGGCTGGTCGGGATGCCGTGTGCGCTGTACGGAGGTCCTGTGAAGGGGCTCGGCTCTGGCACTCGGGAGACCTGACCTCTTGTTTTAATTCCCTAGCTAAATAGCTTGTGGCTTTAGGAACGCTGTTTTTCTGTTTTGTTTTGGAATATCTAATATAAGAAAGAGCAGACTAGGGTGATTGCTGAAGCTTCTTTCAGCTCTAAAATATTAATTCTACGTGTTTAAGTTCATGTCAAGAAGACTAGATGAATTGTGTAATGGCGCTATTTCTTTTGAGACAGACTTGGAGGCTAATGCTTACCAGGGGAACTGGTATCATCTAATAGATGGGGCGGCAATGGGGCTTTGGACACTTAGTTTCTATTTTAAATATTACCATTGACCTGCAGGTTGACCTGTGGGAAATTAAATCCTATCCATGTTTCAGCTCCCTTGTGGATCTGAGAACAATTTTTCTTCTTACCTCAGGAGGTGGTTCTGAGATGACTCTATCCAAAGAGCAACACACAAGGAGGAGGTTTCTAATGGCTCTGTGAGGTTTCACTGTTCATGAAGAATCTCTAGGAACACAACCCCCAATTATGGTCATAAACATGGGTAGATGCTCATCATCAATCTAGAAATGTGTTGGCATAATAGTTGGCTTCCACAAAACCTCCAACTCAGGTCTGCATCTGCCATTGTGGCTGCTACTCTGAACTTACAATTTTGCATGGAAAGAAACATTTGGGACATGAGGGGGGATGCTGTTGGCAAAGCTACTAACGAGCTCTCTTATGTAGAACTCTTAAATCTCTCTTATGTAGCCAACTCTTAAATCACTTTCCTTTTGGTATTTTTTAAGACAGTCTTTAACATCAGATCACCCAGCCTGATTTTTTTAAAAAGTTTTAAGAAATAAGCTTCGTGTAAGAGCCCTAATAAGGAGATAGCTAAGATGGCAGCTAGCTGAGAGCCATAAGAGGTGTTTCAGTATACCTTTTCCCCTGATATTCGTGCATTTATCTAAGAATCTTTCTATGCCCGTGAACACTATGTGACTCACCTGTAAGTCTGAGCTGTTGACACGTGTATACTTGTTAAGGCAAAAAGTATTTAACTGGGTGAGGTTGGCTAGAGGGGGTGGTTGGAGTTGGAGAGGTTGTTGGAGCTGGAGAGAGAAGTTAGAAGAAGCAAGAATAAAGAGCCTATTCATTTTCCAGTCTGCTTCCGAATTCTTTCCCGCGGTATCGTTGCTGCAGGCAGCAACAGCTTGGATGTTAAAAAAAAATCCAATGAATAAAAGACAATGGTGGTGTTAATATTAAATGGAAATCAATCAGTAAATCTATTTATCTACCCACCTAATGAGATACTTACACACAGCAGATTAGTAAAAATGAAAAATTCCCCATGATACCAAATTTTGGCAAATTTGAGGAGCAAAGGGAATCCCGTATGCGCTGGCAGTGGGTCTGCAATGGCTATATCCACTTTCCAAACAATCTGCATCTAGAAGCCCGTGCCCCGGATCCAGCAATCCCAGTCCCGGAATAGCAGCGAAGCTCACGTGGTGCCCCGGGAGGCGGGTGCTGCTGTGCTTAGTGACGTCTTCCGACACTTGGAGCTTAGGAACTGATCCACCAGCCACAGCGTGGTGCACACATCGACCAGAAGAACCTCCAACGTACTGTTTTGGTTTTCAAGGACAACCCCAATAAGGTCCCCAAACTAGGTGTCTCAGACGGCAGCCCTCACTGCTTCCAAGCTCTGAAGGGCAGCAGTCTGCTGGGTGGGTTCCTTCCGAGAGCTGTGAGGTGGAACCTGTTTCAGGCCTGTCCCTTTGGCCTGGGGATAACAGTCTTCTCCCTCTGTCTCCTCATATCATTTTTCTTTTATGATTTCCCCTTCTTAGAAAGGACACTGGACATGTTGGAGCGGGGACCACCTTAATAACCGCACTTCACTGGATTGTCTCTGCGATACCCATTTCCAAGAAAGGTCACATTCTGAGGTACTGGGGGTCAGAACTGCCACATAAGAGTTTGGGGCACACAGATGAACCCATAGCAATCATTCCTTATTTTTACAATCAGTATGCACATATCTACTCGTGTTGGTCAGTCAAAATGTATATGAATATTAAGAGGATGTCCATGACTTTCAAAAGATTCCTGACAGGATCCATGACCTTTGGACACTTAGGAATCATTTACAGACTCAAAGTAGAATGTCTGACAACAAGGGTTGTTAAATGCTACAGAAGCTTACAAAGAAAGCATGCAGAATCATTCTTGTAGGGCATTTAAAAAGTGGAATATTGTTTAAAATCGTTCATCTATGTCAAAGTGGGGACTTATGTTAATATCTGATCCGCCTGCCTGCCTTTAAGAATCATTACTTTTAAGCCATTTCAGATAGATAGTTGCTCAACTCTCCATGGAGAAGCCCCTGTACTGCGTCATTTACCACCTGACACGCTTTCTTTATTATATGCTTTTGGACATAAGAAGTGTTTAAGGCAACACGAGGGAAATCACATGGTCCATAAACTTCCTGCCAGACCCTCCCATACAGAGGCCGGCCTTCAGGGCCACAGCTTGCAGCTGTAACGGGCAGCACCCTCTGGGAGGGCGAGCTTGCTGAGTGCGTCTCACCGTTTGCCTGGGATTCTTCCTATGGGTTCGGGGAGTCTACTCTCACCACCAGGCCAATGCCCTCCTCGGCCAGGCACCTGAGGGTAGAGTTACACTGTGACTATGAAAAAGGCACACCAACAGTGTTGAGAATGATTAGGATCATATTCTAAAATGAGGAGTAGCTTCATTTTATTACATATTACTTTAAGCATGTGAGAAAGTACCATAGACATTTCCCTAAGTGTTTGTGTCCCCTTCACTAAGGACGAGAACTAACTGGACTGCTTAGCCAGAGGGGTGGAGAGGGTGCTCTGCTGTCCCCATCCGGCCCCCACTCCTCTTCTCCCATTCTGCAGGCTGTGCTGCTGCTGGGGAAAGAGGGGCTGCCTGAGTTCAAGCTGCCCAGTCTCCTCCGCTGGGTGAAGCTCGAATTGACCCCAGTAAATAGTCCCTGCAGCCAGCAGAGGTCTGGATGGAATTTCTAAGGCACAGAACATCTTTAAAGTGTTTTAAAAGGTAATTCTCTACAAAAAGGTACTGGCATTCTGTCAAGGGACAGGTATTTAGCGTGGGGCTGGGTGCCACGGTGACTCTTCCTTGAGGACAAAAGAGAGTGATCTGGGTGATAGTGGGTGATCTCAGTGACAGCATGGCTTTGGTAGGACTGTCCAGTGTGCTTAGCTCTTCCATGCACTGGAAGGTAATGGCTGTTAGCGGGTGTTTAAGCATAGGGGTGCACTCGCGTGTGTACACAGGATCTGTGCATGTACACACGTGGCTATCTAGAGCTAAGAGTCTCCTCCCATCCTTAGGCTCTTAGATTTAGTGCAAGTGGAATAGTTTTTAAAAGTACCTTTCCACGGTCGGTAAGCCAGGCTCTCTGCTTGCTCTCTGTCCGCGGTTAAGGTTAAGGGAGGAAAAGGAGCCCAGGGACTCATAGGGCAGAGAAGTCCCCAGGGTCGGGGTAAGCAAGATACTGATGGATGAGGCCTTCCTTGGGACAGCAAAGGAGAGCCGCCCACTTCCCTGGGTGTGAACGACCGGAGGGGAGGGTCCACTGCACCCACTTGCTCAGGCCTCATTCTTCTGCAGAGGAGACCAGGGGGAACAGGAACCCACCCAGACACTCGGACATGGCGAAGCTGAGGGCTCTTGCTGACTCCACACCCGGAAGTCCAGTCTCCTCTGGGCCGTGTGTTGCTGAGATTGTGGGTCAGAGGCCTGTTGCCGCCTGGTCTGTCCACTGTCCACCGTCCACTTGCATACTCCATCTTTTAGCATCATTCCAACAAATGAAATCAGTCGGTCATTTCTAAGGACACAGAGTCTTAAGGTTCTGATTGCCATGATTCAGGGCTAAAGCAAGCAGCCTGGATGGAGGCGATGACCGAGCCACAGTTTTGAAGGAGGCGTGTGGCGGGTCTCGGGAGCTGGGAGGAGGCAGTGACTCGCTCACAGCTTGGGTGTGTCAGAGCAGAGGGCTCACGTGTGCAGACAGCATCGTATACAAGCATGCCGCGTGTCTAGTGTGCGCACATGCGGACGAGACTAAGCCTTTGGAAGCTGCATTGATTTATAGTGCAAAGACCTTTGCTGAATTCAATTTATTCATACTTATCAAATGGAAACAGGTTCAGATTCATTAATATGTATGGGGAGCCTGCATTTGGAACTGTGCTACCTATAAAAGGGCTCTTCTGTTGGTGGCATCTTAATCTTCCAGGAGGGGCTGGGAGCAGGGCTTCTCTTGGGCCCATCCCAGTGCCTGGACCTTCCCAGGACAGAACTGGGAACAACGGCCGGCCCTAGGACTGCCTTGCAGAGCCTCCTCCATGGACGTATGAGGGTGGTGTCGACGCAGCAGGCATGCTGGGAAATAAGAAGAGGCAGTGGAATAAGGAGGGGTGAGGGGAGGCCAGGGGTGCCAGGCGTCTCCAGTTCACGCTTGATGAAGTGATCGATCTTCCAGTCTGTGCACACAGGTGACTCTTGGATACACCTGCAAAGTTCGTAGTCTGCAAAGCCATGGATATTCTCATCTGACGTAGTTAAAGGATAAATGTATTTACATTATGAACACAGTGGTCTGTGTTTCAGGCAAGAAAGTCTACGTGTGGAGAAGAAGAACCGTCTAAGAACTACCATAAAAACATGAAGGAATTAAATTCTTTGTTTTAAGTGAATGAACAAATTAATGCTTTAAACATAGGCACTCCTGAGAATCGAGGTGTTTTAACATGAACCTCTGCATGATTTACTTGTTGTGAACTAGAACAGAATACATTGGGAAAGCTCCCTGCCCTGACTTGGCGCAGTTCATAATTTACTACTTTGTATTATCCTTGGAGCGTAGGAAGTCTGAATAAATTACCTCTAGACTCAAGGCTTCTGCTTTCTAATTCATTTTGTTTTCTTTTAATCGTTCTTTGAAGAACGATAAATAAGGTATTTGGATGTTTTATGTTGCACATAACACACGTCTCATTCACACAACCTGGGCGCCTGGTGGGACCTCCCTGTGTGTCCGGATGAGACTCGGGTGGGTTCCATTTGCTTGTCCAAAACTGTGCCTGATAGAGTTCGCATCAGAGAATGGGAGTCGATAAGCACTGCTGACTGACTGACTTGCACACTTAAGAACAAGCCAATCTGTTGGCAGTTTTGGTTAAATTCCCATTAAGAGGCAGCGCAACCAGAGTTTTATGTAAGCAGGGATAAAGATTCATGGAGCGAGCCTCTGTATTGCTGGCAGGAGACACATGATTTTGTGGGGTGTTTTGAGGAGCCCCAGGAAGTCGTAGCCTCTGCAATCCTGACCCTACTGTGTGCAGGAAGCCTGTGTTCATGCCTTAGGGCACATTTTGTGTTAGAACATAAATACATGCATTAAGTGACAAATTGCTTAGCTAGTACCAGCAGTAACGTCTTCCTGTGAACTAGTTGTCAAGTCCTCTCTGAGGCCACATCATGAGGGCAGGCTGCCAGGAGAGGGGGGGTGAGGACCAGTCCCAGACATAGGACAGACTGACAATTGATTATGCAACTCCGCTTTGGGGACTGACCGTGTGTGACAGAGGAGCAGCAGCAATATGATCCTGCAACAGTGGCATAAACTGAGACTGTCTGCTGAACCGTATGGACCTTGTGCGGGGCCACACTTTCTCGGCCTCACCATTTTACAAGGCTGTGTTTTCGTGAGCGTGGGCGGGGGATGGGTGAACATCTGTGCGAGACCTCCGTCCTTAGCTCCCATGCTGGTCCTGAGGGGTCTGTCCCTTCCCCTCCTGTGACACTGTATCGACCCCTTGGCTTCTTTTCCCAGTTCCTTAGCTGATGCCAGCTCATTCCTTTGTTTGCCCGTCTTCATCATCTGGCTCCTTCCACCAAAATGCAGCAGGGTCCTCCTGTCCAGGTGGCTTCTTGGTCCCAGCCCCCATCATGGTGCTGCGCCCAGGTGTTGCATCAGAGTGACCCACAGCACCAGCCCCTCAGAACCAGGTGGGAAGGGAGGCTCCTACAGGGAAGGCTGGTGCTGCCTGTCGTGGCCAGCCACAACGTCGCGGGAGGAAAACTCGGAGGCAGAGTAAAGATACTTCTACTTTTACTTCTACTTTCTTAGAGAGAGCTTAGAGAGAGAAAGAAAGATTTTTCTTCTTCTTAGAAAGAGCTTAGAGAGAAAGATTAGAGAGAGCTTTTTCTTCTTCTTCTTAGAGCTTAGAGAGAAAGAGAGAGAGCTTGAAAGAGAGATTTCTTCTTTAGAGAGAGAGAGAACTTAGCTTAGAGAAAGATTCTTAGAGAGAGCTTCTTTCTTCTTTCTTCTTTCTTCGGCAGCCTCGGCCTGACTCTGACCAGCAATTACTTCTTCTATCTGGTTTCTCTTCTGTAACCGCTCTGACTACGTTCTGGCCACTCTGATTCTTTTCTTCTTCTCCGACCCGAACTCTTCTTCCGACCGACTGAGCGACTGCATGACTGACTGAATGAATTTCTTCCTTCTCCCGACTCCGACCACTTTCACCCGGTTATATACCTTTAGCTTTGCGGGTGCCTCACGTGCATTTACAGGTGCGTCACATACATACTTATTATCAGGTGGAACTTATGGCTTCCAGCTGACCGCAATAGCCATCTCCCTAATTGGGGCTCCTTCAGGGAAGGCTGGTGCTGCCTGCTTGGTCCTGATCACAGGGGCGTCTGACCCCGCTCCGGAGTGTGACAATGGTCTCCTCTGGCAAGACAGGCCTGAGAAGGACGGGTGGGAGAGCGTGTCCTCTCGCTGCCCAGCCACGACTGCGCCTGGTGGCAACGCCTCTCCTCAGCCTAGAAAAATATGCTTGCCTTCATCTATTTCTATTTTATTTTTAATTTTATTATGGCTAGAACATTTAGCATGAGATTTACACTTGTTGCAATTTTTTAAAGTTTTTTTTTTTTTTTTTTGTTCGTTTTTCTAGTGCTGGGGATTGACTCGCATGCCAGGCAGGCGCTCTGCCACGATTTCTCTCCAACTTTTGTGAAATGGATGATGTTTTGTGAGCAGGGAGCCTACAGGGACCCCTTTCTAGGAAACAAGACAGGGAAGGCAAGAGGGAGCCGTTACTAACAGGCTCTGTGGTGAGGAGGGGGAGTGCAGAGGGGGTGCCACCCACTCGGATTTGAAGCCTGAGACCAAATCACGAGACTCCTGGTCTCGACGCCTGCAGGTGAAGGCAAAAGCGTGGCAGGAGGGCATTTTGCAGGGAATGTCTGTACAAGTTAGGACAGTGTCTCAGCTCTCAGTCTCTTCAAAAGCTTCTACGTGGAAAGGGTTTTTAAAAAGCAGAACTCCATTTGTGGAACCGGAATGTCCTCATTGCCCTGAACCATCACTGCAGTCTTTTTGGTGGCAAGGAAATCTCCACGACTGTAGCCTTCCTTTTGTGGAACATTGGGCATCCTCCCCTGGGACAGGGGGCCAGTCCCCATGTCAATCCACGTCGGTGGCTTCGAGAAACTCCATCAGACCTTTGCAGAGCGTGGCTGAGCCACCCCCCACCACGAGGTGGTACACTTCCTGCTTCAGCTTAAGTGATTTCTAAGGCAAGGTTTAGGCCAGTATTTGTTGCTGATACCCCTTAATTCAAACTGGCACGATAGGTGGCTTTGCAATTATTGCCCCAGAAAAGAAGAGAGACGCAAAAAGAGCCGGTAGGGCCGCCATGCGCCTGCTAATGAGTGCTCTGCAGAGGTGGTGGGAGGAGGAGCTGGGAACAGTTATGCAGCTTCTTGATTGACTCTTACATTTATTCTCAAGTGACAATTCCAGCTACGTGCTGAGACAGGCAGATAACTATTTAAGGGAGCACCTTATTTTAGGAAATGTTATTTTTTTTCCTAAAAGGGTAAGAGACGTTAGCGACTTTTTTTTTTTTGTTCCTAGAAAACTTTGTCAGCTCTATGATGACTTCACAGGGGAAAGTTTCAACGAGGACTAGAGCCGCACTGGATTTGGAACTGCAAGGAATCTAGAACCATCCATTCCAACTACCATTTTTTTCCGGAAGGATGCTGTGCAGACAGGCGAGCTGGTTTGTCTCAGGTCACAGTGGATGTGGTGGGAAAACCAAGGAGCGGAATCGGTGTCCCCTGGGTCACTGCTCCATTCCCAGACTGGAGACTGTGCTTCCCTTCCCTACCGGGGGACAGTTCTCTGAGTGACTGGGTTCTTCCCCTTTCTCACTTGAGGTCCTCAAAAATGGCTAGATTGCACTGGGGATGCCACTCCTGAGAGAAGGAGGGCAGGCCAGGAGCGTCTGGGCTCTGCCCCAGCCCCCACAAGTAGGAACACTCCAGTGCTCTAGTCCAGCCGGCCAGATCACTCCAGGAGATGGCCTGGGCTGCTTTCTGAGGTCTGCCAGCAGCAGTGCAAGGCCACACGTGCAGGTGGGAGCCCCTCCCTGTAGTGGTGCCCTGAGCCTCGGACCCCAGACGTCTGTGGTCCCCGGATGCTGCCTGTCCGTGTAACCCACACGGGGTTTTCTGCCTCTCCGGATGCAGACCCATTGGTGAGCAGTACAGCAACTTGGCTTCACACCCACCACCCTCCTCTATGGGCTTCTTCCAATGTGAGTTGAATCTTGGCAGAAGGGTCTTAAACTGGCCTAAGGATCTTGGAGCTTCAGGGACTTGCTTAAGCTATTTGATGACGACACCCCGGTTGCATGAAGCACTCACAGATGTTTTCCAAAATGCACCTCCAGGTGAAGGTGCCGATAGCATTCACTGTGTTCCCTCAGAGGAATCGGGACTGAGAGAACCTCAAGAACCCCAGTGGGGGGTGAGCCCTGCTGCTCTCGTTCCCTCCCTTGGGCTCTCTTCTAAGTGCTGGCCACACGTCTGGCTTTGAGCTAGGTTGACGTGTTCTCTGCAGTTCTGGTGAAGGAGTTGGGTGTGGTTCTAGACTGGCTAGCCTTGGAGAGTTCATGTCTATCATTCTAGTTGCTCATCTGTTCAAGGCAGTGTGTTCTGTTCCACCTCACTGAGGCTTCATTAGGACACGGTCCCAACCTGGGGTCTTAGGGTTGGCACTGACGTGAACGAGCCTGGCAGAGCTGGGGAAGGGGCACCTGTCTCCGTGTGCTGGGTGCCTGGGGTGGTTCTGATATGAGGTGTCCCCAAGCTCAATGCAAGAAGGCTCGGGGTTGGAATGATTGGATTATGAGAGTTGTGACTTCATCAGTGATCAGTCTACTGCTGTGGATGAACTGGGTGGTGACTGCAGGTTAGTAGGATGTGGCTGGAGGAGGGAGGTCACTGGGGGAGTGCTTTTGGGATTTGTACTTTGGGCCTCATTAGCAGAGCTCTCTCTGCTTCCTGGTTACCATGTTCTGAGCTGCTCTCCTCGGCCATGCCCTTCCCTATGATGTCCTGCCTCACCTGGACCAGAACTGTGGAGTCGGCCATCTATGGACTGAGACCTGTGAAACTGTGAGCCCCCCAAATAAGCTTTTCCTCCTTTACATTGTTATTGTCAGGTCTTTTGGTCACAGCAATGAAAAAGCTGACTAAGACAGTGCCCTGTGTTGGCTGGACAGCTAGAAGACATATCCTCAGCCCTCGTCCTGACCTTCCTCACTGGGAAGGAAGCAGATACGCCTGTTGTGTAATGGTGCTTGGGAATAAGATTCTGTGGGAACGTTCATCACAGTGGAAATTGGTACGTGTTTCTCCAAGAATGGACTTAGCAACAGGGCTTCGGCCCAGAAGCCTTGCAGGGCATAATGCAAGAACATGGCTGTCAGTGGCTTGTGCTTGTGATATGTTAGGTAACTTCCAGCTACCAGATTTAGAGTTCACTTTAGATACTTCTGGCCTGGATTCAAACTGATGAATCAGAGGCCTAGAGCTTCTGGGCCAGGCATCAGTTTCTTCACCATCTAAAAATCCTTTCAGAAGATGTTTATCTTTCTGCAGAATTTAGATACAAATTGTTGTCTTTTAAAAAAATCTGCAGGGATATCTTTGGGGCTGTCCAGAAGCACATGAGATACAGGACATTTCTGATGGTGGAGACCTCAGATTCATTCGAACCAACGGATCAAGTGCTGTTTGTTGAGGAACTACTATTTACTGGAATCATATAGTGAGTAAGACACATTTTCTGCCCCCAGGATGTTGACCTGTTACAGCAGGAGGACAGTGAGCAGGTAAACAAGCACACAAACAAGACGCCCAGAGAGTGGTAAGTGTGAGCCAGAAGAGTTCTTGGTAGCAAACACACTGATTGGAACTCTGACCCACTTACACAGAGAAGGAATTCAGGAAGAAGATCCAGGAGCTCACAGAATCATCTGGAAGGCAGGGTCAGGAGCATGGAGAGGCAAGGTGCAGCCAGGTGCTGCTGTAGACACAGTGCACTGAGGATACCTTGGCAGGGGCCCCAGTGCTGAGGCTGGAATGGCTGCCACCGGAATCCCACTTCATGTCACCTCCACTAGCCCCGACCCTGCATCCCAGGGCAGCCTCATGGATCAGAGTCCCAGAGGCAGCACGGCACGTGCTATGCTAGCTCGTGTTTAATGTGGTCCTAGTGGTCAGAGAATCCCTCCTTCCTCAGCATGAGTCGGGATGCCAGGCTGCTGGGATGTCAAGTGATGCATTGGACAGTGTCTGGGGGACGGCCTCTTCTGCGGATGGTATTTGAGCTGAGATGCAAATGATTAGAGGAGACAGAGAGGTGAGCCCACAGGAGAATATTACAATGGAAATGTCCAGGTGGAAAGGAGCTCACTAAAGAGAGAGGGAAGGAGAAGGGGAAGCAGGTGGGAGTGCACCTAAGGAGGAGGTGATGGTGAGGGATGCATTTAGATGCTTGTCAGTATCTATTTATGGTCCTTGTACATCCCAGCAGGAGGAATGACTTTTACTCTATATCTGGTGGAAACCATTGTGGGTTGAGGTGTTACTTTACTGGAGAGGAAAACACTACCAGAGGATGCCACAAGCCAGGTTATGTTCCAACACGATTATTACAGCTGGAGAAGAAGCCATCATGGCCATCCAGGAAGAGGCCAAGCAGCTAGGAGTGAGCTGCGGGGGTGGAAGTGATGAGGGGTGGTCGACTTGTGGGATGGGCACCTCCGGGAGAGTCGGGTGGTGGGGAGGGGATGTGTCCGCCTGCTTTTTGCTACTACAACAAAATACCCAGGTGCAGGAGTCCTGTTTGGGGAGATGGATAAGATTGCGGTTGGCTGTGGGCCATGGAGAAGTTTGGGCATTGCCACCTTCCGTGGTCTCACGGGACTTGGCCCGAGATCTCGCGAAACTTGGCCCAAGATCTCACGAGACTTGAGAGGAGATCGGAGCGGGTCAGCCCCATTTGGTGGTTGGTTTTTTAGTGGTGTGTGTGGTGCGTGTTAGAGTTGTTGTCAGAGCCGGAGAGAGAAGTTAACAAAATAAAAAGCCTGTTGGTTTCCAGTCTGCCTCTGAACTTGTTCCCGCGGTGTCATTGCTCCAAGCGGCCATCGCTTCAGGCGGCTACACCCAGGTGATTAACTTATGAAAAGGAAATGGTTATTTAGCTGGCAGTGTGGAGGGTCACCTCCAAGATTGGGTGGCTGTATGAGGTGGGCCTCTGGTGAGGTGGCCCGTCATGGCAGGAGCACGTCAGCTCAAGCTCCTCTTGAACTGGAGCAGAAAGAGGAGAGAGGTGGAGCACCACAGTCTCTTTTGAAGGCTTTCCCCAGTGACCTAAGGACTTCCCATAAGGCCCCACCTCCCAAGATCTACGCCCCCAGCAGCCCCTCTCTGGAGACTGCAGGAGCCCTAATCAAGGAGATAGCTAAGATCACGGTTAGCTGAGAGCCATAAAAGATGTTCAAGTTCCACCTGATATTCATACATTTATCAAAGAATCTTTGTATGCCCGTGAACACTGTGTGACGCACCTGTAAGCTCAAGCTGTAAGCACTTGTCCTTGTTAAGGCAAAATGTATATAACCGGGTGAGGTTAGTTAGAGGTGGTTGGTGGTCGGAGTTAGAGCGGTTGGAATTGGAGAGGTTATTGGAGCCGGAGAGAGAAGAAGAATAAAAGACCTTTTTTCATTTTCATCCTGCCTCCAAATTTTCTCCCACGGCGTTGTTGCTCCAAGTGGCCATCGCTTCAGGCAGCAACAGGAGACCACACCTTTACATGTGGGCCTTTGGGGAATGGTCTGCCACATCCTGGCGGGGGTGGGGGTCAATAGTTCAGATTTGGCTGTCCTGGGGCTCAGTGGCCCTCCTCCCCTCCAGGGCACATGAAGGATGCGATGGACTTGTACGTCTGGACTTCAGGAAGGGAGCCTGGTGGTTCAGATCGGAGAATCCTAACCTGGTAAATGGTATTTAGAGCCATGAAATAGGATGATGTCACCAGGAAGATATTAGGGAAACTGCACATAGAGGCATGCAGGAGCCCTGTTTGGGGATTGACTTGAATTGCAGTTGACTATGAGCCGTGGAGATTTGGCCATTGTCGCCACCCGTAGTCTCACGGGATTTGTTGCGGGATCTCGAGTGACTTGGCCGAAATTGCTGATCGGGTCAGCGCCATTTTAGTGGTGTGTTTGGCGTGTGTTAGTTGTTGTTAGAACCAGAGAGAAAAGTTATCAGAATAAAAAGCTGTTTGTCTCCAGTTTGCTTCTGAAGTTCTCCCGCGCTCCGTTGCTCCAAGCGCTTCAGGCGGCTACAGATGGTGGCCCGTACGGGGAACTTCGGAGCGGACAGGTAAGAACTGAAAGGTCTCTAAAGATGGGTTCGAATATAACTGAATCCCAAGTGATAGAGGCTATGCAAAGACTCCTTGATATACCTGACTCTGTTCTCAGTGAGGAGTATATAGACAAAAGTGAAAGTGATCAAAAAAGTGTAGATTCCACTGGGCCAACTGAGACCAGTAAAGAGAGTATTAGAAGAGACCCAAAAATGACAAAAATCCAAGCTATTAAAGCTATTCGGGAGTTATTGGCGAAAGCTGAAGGATACTTGCTCTCACTGGAACCTGGGCCTCAGGATATTGCTGTCAGTGAAATTAGCAGTGGTGAGGAATCTAGTAAAAGTGATCCTGAGAAAATGAGGAAAAAGAAATTTAAAAAGACCGAGAAAAAGGTCCATCAGGCAGAGGAGTCACTTGTGTCCTCTACTCCCCCATGGGTGGAATCCATTACAGAAAATATGAAGGGTATTACTAGGCATTTGCATACCCTAGAAACAGAAATAAAAAGTCTTTCTGATCGCTTATGCGCTCTCGAGGACGACTCACAGATACATTGGGAACCGCCAGCATTTGAAAAGAAAAATGGACAGAGTGTCCATCAGTCAGTAGATTTCAAAACAATAAAAAATCTCAAAGAGGCAGTAATGACTTACGGGCCCCAAGCTCCTTTCACGTTGAGTATGCTGGAGTCCCTTAACACCTTTAGCTTAACCCCTCAGACTGGAAAAGTCTATGTAAAGCAACATTAAGTGGGGGGCAATTCTTGGTTTGGCGATCGCAATTCCAAGAACTTTGTATAGAAACGGCTAAAAGAAACGCGGCTGCAGGGTTTGAAAACTATAATATAGACATGCTCACAGGAGAAGGGCAATTCGCAGACTTACAGGCTCAAACAGATTATGACCCAGATATATATGCTCAGATAAATGCAGCTGCCTTAGAGGCATGGAAAACTGTACAAGGACCTGGGGATCTACAAGGTAGCTTGTCAAAAGTGATTCAAGGACCTAATGAGCCGTATGCCGACTTTGCTGATCGACTTTTGAGAACTGCAGGTAGTGTGTTTGCAGATGTTGACCAAGCTATGCCATTAGTTGTTCAATTAGCTTATGAAAATGCAAATAAATGGTGCCAAGCAGCCATCAGGCCATGGAGAACTAAAAAGGATCTTTCCGTATATATACAACTATGTAAAGATATAAATGACGCCTTTGTCACAGGAAATGTGATTGCAGCCTCAATGAGAGGTGCTTCCTCTCAAAATTTCACAAAGGCTAAACGTAGATATTATAATCAATCAGGATATTCCAGGCAAAATTATCATAATCAATCAGGCAATTCTAGGCAAAATCCCAAAAGAGAAATAAGACCAAGCTCATATCGTGCCCCAGGCCGCTGCCCCAGGTGTAAAAAGGGAAATCATTGGGCCAATAAATGCCATTCAAAATTTGACATCCATGGAAATCCTTTGTTCAGGAATTCAAAAAACGGGGCACGGGGCCCAATACCCCGGGGCCCACAAATGTACGGGGCATTGCAGAAGGAGTATCCTCAAGCATCCACTCAGATGCTTCCCCGACACAATCCCTACTACCCATCCACTCCCTCGCCAGAGGAACAAGAGGAAATGCAGGATTAGACCTCTGTTCCACCGCCCGAATAGTGTTAACACCTGAAATGGGGGTTCAACTGATTCCCACAGGAGTCAGGGGACCTCTTCCCTCAGGGACTGTAGGACTTATTATCGGGCGTAGTCCTAAAAGCTTATTAGGTTTGCAAGTGACCCCAGGTGTAATAAACTCAGACTACAAAGGGGAAATAAAAATAATGCTTAGCTCACCCCAAAGTATAACTTCTGTTAATCAAGGAGATAGAATTGCTCAGTTGCTTCTCCTTCCCAATTTACATAATTCATTTAAAATGGGTATGCCTCAAGAAGGGAACAATAGAGGATTTTGTTCCACTGACTCAAGTCCCATGGCTTGCTGGGTTCGAGACTGTTCAAGGAGGCCTATGCGTAAAATAAAAATCCAAGAAATAGAAATGGAGGGATTAATAGATACTGGAGCTGACTCTTCCATTATTAATTTACGCCAATGACCCAAGCACTGGCCTCTGCAAAAAGCTTCAACCAGTTTAAGAGGCTTGGGATATAATAACCTCCTAGATAAAAGTGCAGTAATTTTAAAATGGGAGGATGATGAAGGCCATAAAGGAACATTTCAGCCTTATGTTTTACCTAATCTACCGGTTACTTTATGGGGAAGAGATATTTTGCAACAAATGGGAGTACACCTTGCAACCAAGCCTGCAGATGGTAAATGTGAAAACCTACAGGGTAATCTTAACCATAAAAGAACTCATTATCAAAAAGTACAGAGTAATCTTAACCCTAAAAGTAATCATTGTCATAAAGGAAAAAGATATTTTTTTTCGGGGCCACTGAGAAAATAATTTTGAAAATACCATGGCTTTCTGATAAGCCAGTGTGGGTCCCTCAGTGGCCCCTATCTAAAGAGAAATTACAAGCGGCCCACCAATTAGTTCAGGAACAATTAGAAGCAGGTCATATAGAACCTTCCACCTCTCCCTGGAATTCCCCCATATTTGTGATCAAGAAAAAGTCAGGAAAATGGCGATTGTTACATGATCTTAGACAAATCAATAAAACCATGCAAGTTATGGGGCCTACTCAACCTGGACTTCCTAGTCCCGTAGCTATTCCAAAAAATTTCCATCTTATTACTCTTGATATAAAGGATTGCTTCTTTTCTATTCCCCTACATCCTCTGGATGCCCCCAGGTTTGCTTTTTCCGTTCCTTCTATGAACAATAATGGCCCTGATCAGAGATATCAATGGAAGGTTTTACCACAGGGAATGGCTAATAGCCCCACCATATGCCAAATATATGTGGACAAGGCTATCCAACCCATTAAAAATAAATATCCAAACCTCATGTGTCTACATTACATGGATGATATTTTATTGGCCCACCCTAATCAAAAAATCTTATTTAATATATTCAGTGATGTGGTAGAAAATTTAAAAAAATATGGATTATATATAGCAGAAGAAAAAGTTCAAACCAGATCTCCCATATTATATTTAGGATTTAAAATCATGGATACTTTTGTTAGACCCCCAAAAAATTTTAATAAATAAAGAACATTTGACCACCCTCAATGATTTCCAAAAACTACTGGGAGACATTAATTGGCTTCGCCCTACACTAAATCTCACTACTGGCCAACTAAAACCTTTATTTGACATCCTTCATGGAGATCCTGATCCATCTTCACCATGAACATTGACTCCTGATGCTAGGAAAGCTTTAAAGTTAGTAGAAAAAGCCATCGAAGGAGCTCATTGTGATAGATTTGATTTAACTCAACCGCTGATGTTGATTATTATTTCTTCACAATATACACCCACAGGAGTATTTTGGCAACAAGGGCCTTTATTATGGATACATTTGCCCGTCTCTCCTAAAAGTATAATTGAATCTTATACCTCCATGGTGGCTAAACTTATTCTTCAAGGACTTAAGACTTCTACTAAAATATTTGGCATTCACCCTGCTACTATTATTACTCCCTATTCATCATCACAGATTGAATACTTATGCTTCAATGAGAATGATTGGGCTATAGTTAAATGCTCTACTTCTGCAAATTTTGATAATCATCTTCCTAAGTCCCCTATATTATCTTTTTGTATTAATCATCCTATTATATTTCCACAGGTAATAAAAAATCAACCTATTCCTAAGGCATTTAATGTATTTACAGATGGGTCCTCAAATGGTACTGCTACAGTAGTCACTAAAAAAGAAAATATGACTTACATAACTGCACACAAATCAGCTCAACTAGTGGAACTGGAAGCTGTGGTAAGAGCTCTGGAAAATTTTAGGGACCAGCCCGTAAACATTTTTTCAGATAGCCACTATATTGTACAAGCCGTCCCAAAATTAGAGTTAGCAGGACCAATAGCACCTCATACTCCAGCCTTTAAATTGTTTTATCAAATACAAAAACTTTTGTGGGCAAGAAAAGAACCTCTATTCGTAGGCCATATTAGAGCACATACTAATTTGCCTGGTCCCCTCCATGAAGGTAATCAAAAGGCTGATGAACTTACAAAAACAGTATTTATACTTACAGCGCTACAACAAGCTACTTTATTTCATTCCCAGTTTCATGTCAACAGCACCACCTTGCAACGTAGGTTTAAAATCACAAAGGAGCAAGCCAGAACAATTGTAAAAGATTGTAAATCTTGAATGACACATTTGCCCAATCCTCATTTTGGAGTTAACCCTAGAGGATTAATGCCCAATCATTTGTGGCAGATGGATGTTACTCATGAGCCAAGTTTTGGAAAATTGCGATTTATTCATGTGACCATAGATACATGCTCAGGCATGATTTTTGCTTCCTTACATTCTGGAGAAAAAGTTAAAGATGTTACATCTCATTGTTTGCAAGCTTTTGCTGCATTGGGCATCCCCAAAATGCTTAAAACAGATAATGGCCCCGCATATTCGTCCTCATCTTTCAAATAGTTTTGCGCAAAATTCAATATATCCCATAAAACAGGCATCCCATACAATCCTCAGGGTCAGGGCATTATTGAAAGAGCTAACCGAACACTGAAAATTATGTTATTAAAACAAAAAGAAGGAAATTGGAAAAGTCCTAAGGACAGATTGGCAGTTGCCCTGTTTACCTTAAATTTTTTAACTTTAGACTCTAATGGTTATTCTGCTGGAGACAGACATTGGAATCCACACCAACAACATAAACCTTTGGTTTACTGGAAGGATGTTCTTTCAGGTACATGGAAGGGTCCAGATCCAGTATTAATTTGGGGAAGAGGATCTGTTTGTGTTTTTCCAAAAGACGAATCCTCTCCAATATGGATACCATCTAGATTAATAAAACAGGTACCACATCAAAATGATCAAGATGAAGTTATTGAAGAATCAAGATTAATAAAAAAGGTACAAAATCAAGAGGACCAAGATGAAGGTATAGAATGATTCCCTCAAAAGAGTCCTTCAAAATATTTCACAACTTAAGTGTCATTCCTCCCAGGCCGGGACGAGGAGATCTCTCTTTAGTGTGCACACAATTGTATTTTTTTTCTTTTCTTTTTATACATGTCTTTATGTCTGTACATTTGTCTATATTTCATGTTAATGTGACGTCACAAATATATGTTTGTATGTTTGTTCGTCTGTCCAGTGTGACGTCACAAAGAACAAAGCGCTTATGAAAAAGAAAATATATAAATATATATATATATATATATATATATGGATCCAAATAACTTTAATTCATTTTAGGTTAAGAGTATTCAATTTAGGTAAATAATTTTATAAATGAAGGTACTTTCAATTTTGATTTATAGGTGTCCCTGGGACTTCTCTTTAGCAAACAATATGACTAGTGCTATATAACCTGATATTTTGGTGTTTTGACTTAAGATTGTTTATTTGTTATTAACTTCATTTGTTTAATAGCTCATTAATTTCAATTATCTCAACAGGTAAAAAATTGCTCTGTATACAGAGACTCAAGGGTTCCAGCTAACAAATTATTTCTCTCAAGTGCCTTTACCTTTTCTTTAATCTATCTTTAATGCAGTAATTACCCTCAGTCTTTCTTTGTTTTGTTCTACATATGACATTTTTCCAACTTATGTTTGTAGAAGCTCAACCAGCGATGTATGTGAACAAAAATCAACTTTAATTTTCTAATCTAATTATTCTATTTTGTAGTTTGACAACTCGCCTCTTGACTCAGTGCTGCAATAGCACTGCCTTTCCTTTAATAATTGATGCTTGAGTTTCTAGGTAGCGGGCCCTGAAGATTTGCCGGTGGCATTGTCTAAACATAAAAAAGACGTCTGCTGCTCAAACATCAAACAACCTCACCAACAGTGTGGCCTCTGCTCTACATGCATGGGGCCTCCTACATCAACATGTTATAACAAATGGACATTTTGATCTTTCATTGTTTGGGACTTTACGGGACAATGCCTTGCGGGTATTTGTCTAGAGAATTCAGTGTGTTACTTGATGGAACTTAGGGCAGCTGATTTGTTTAAACAATTTGATATGCTATGCAATTTGGCTCATCACCAAAAGGCTTGTTGCCTTAAAGCCGCAACATCTCCTCACAATTGGACGGCTGTTAGTCATCATATATAGTCGATCCTAAAGGGCTCCATTGGATGGCTGGTTAGCCAATGACGGGTAAGATCCCCAGAGGGGGACAACCTAAGACAGGCACAGTCGCACGGGACAGTCTCATGTGGCCGACATATCAACCTAAGACAGGAGTCAAGGGCACAGCCTTGATTATCCGATGACGGGTAAGAATGTTGGTTGCACATAGACGTCCTAGAGCATTACCTCTTTTAAAACAAAAAGGGGGAAATGCAGGAGCCCTGTTTGGGGATTGACTTGAATTGCAGTTGACTATGAGCCGTGGAGATTTGGCCATTGTCGCCACCCGTAGTCTCACGGGATTTGTTGCGGGATCTCGAGTGACTTGGCCGAAATTGCTGATCGGGTCAGCGCCATTTTAGTGGTGTGTTTGGCGTGTGTTAGTTGTTGTTAGAACCAGAGAGAAAAGTTATCAGAATAAAAAGCTGTTTGTCTCCAGTTTGCTTCTGAAGTTCTCCCCGTTGCTCCAAGCGCTTCAGGCGGCAACAGAGGCGACTTACGGGCCCCAAGCTCCTTTCACGTTGAGTATGCTGGAGTCCCTTAACACCTTTAGCTTAACCCCCTCAGACTGGAAAAGTCTATGTAAAGCAACATTAAGTGGGGGGCAATTCTTGGTTTGGCGATCGCAATTCCAAGAACTTTGTATAGAAACGGCTAAAAGAAACGCGGCTGCAGGGTTTGAAAAACTATAATATAGACATGCTCACAGGAGAAGGGCAATTCGCAGACTTACAGGCTCAAACAGATTATGACCCAGATATATATGCTCAGATAAATGCAGCTGCCTTAGAGGCATGGAAAACTGTACAAGGACCTGGGGATCTACAAGGTAGCTTGTCAAAAGTGATTCAAGGACCTAATGAGCCGTATGCCGACTTTGCTGATCGACTTTTGAGAACTGCAGGTAGTGTGTTTGCAGATGTTGACCAAGCTATGCCATTAGTTGTTCAATTAGCTTATGAAAATGCAAATAAATGGTGCCAAGCAGCCATCAGGCCATGGAGAACTAAAAAGGATCTTTCCGTATATATACAACTATGTAAAGATATAAATGACGCCTTTGTCACAGGAAATGTGATTGCAGCCTCAATGAGAGGTGCTTCCTCTCAAAATTTCACAAAGGCTAAACGTAGATATTATAATCAATCAGGATATTCCAGGCAAAATTATCATAATCAATCAGGCAATTCTAGGCAAAATCCCAAAAGAGAAATAAGACCAAGCTCATATCGTGCCCCCAGGCCGCTGCCCCAGGTGTAAAAAGGGAAATCATTGGGCCAATAAATGCCATTCAAAATTTGACATCCATGGAAATCCTTTGTTCAGGAATTCAAAAAACGGGGCACGGGGCCCAATACCCGGGGCCCACAAATGTACGGGGCATTGCAGAAGGAGTATCCTCAAGCATCCACTCAGATGCTTCCCCGACACAATCCCTACTACCCATTCCACTCCCTCGCCAGAGGAACAAGAGGAAATGCAGGATTAGACCTCTGTTCCACCGCCCGAATAGTGTTAACACCTGAAATGGGGGTTCAACTGATTCCCACAGGAGTCAGGGGACCTCTTCCCTCAGGGACTGTAGGACTTATTATCGGGCGTAGTCCTAAAAGCTTATTAGGTTTGCAAGTGACCCCAGGTGTAATAAACTCAGACTACAAAGGGGAAATAAAAAAATAATGCTTAGCTCACCCCAAAGTATAACTTCTGTTAATCAAGGAGATAGAATTGCTCAGTTGCTTCTCCTTCCCAATTTACATAATTCATTTAAAATGGGTATGCCTCAAGAAGGGAACAATAGAGGATTTTGTTCCACTGACTCAAGTCCCATGGCTTGCTGGGTTCGAGACTGTTCAAGGAGGCCTATGTGTAAAATAAAAATCCAAGAAATAGAAATGGAGGGATTAATAGATACTGGAGCTGACTCTTCCATTATTAATTTACGCCAATGACCCAAGCACTGGCCTCTGCAAAAAGCTTCAACCAGTTTAAGAGGCTTGGGATATAATAACCTCCTAGATAAAAGTGCAGTAATTTTAAAATGGGAGGATGATGAAGGCCATAAAGGAACATTTCAGCCTTATGTTTTACCTAATCTACCGGTTACTTTATGGGGAAGAGATATTTTGCAACAAATGGGAGTACACCTTGCAACCAAGCCTGCAGATGGTAAATGTGAAAAACCTACAGGGTAATCTTAACCATAAAAGAACTCATTATCAAAAAGTACAGAGTAATCTTAACCCTAAAAGTAATCATTGTCATAAAGGAAAAAGATATTTTTTTTCGGGGCCACTGAGAAAATAATTTTGAAAATACCATGGCTTTCTGATAAGCCAGTGTGGGTCCCTCAGTGGCCCCTATCTAAAGAGAAATTACAAGCGGCCCACCAATTAGTTCAGGAACAATTAGAAGCAGGTCATATAGAACCTTCCACCTCTCCCTGGAATTCCCCATATTTGTGATCAAGAAAAAGTCAGGAAAATGGCGATTGTTACATGATCTTAGACAAATCAATAAAACCATGCAAGTTATGGGGCCTACTCAACCTGGACTTCCTAGTCCCGTAGCTATTCCAAAAAATTTCCATCTTATTACTCTTGATATAAAGGATTGCTTCTTTTCTATTCCCCTACATCCTCTGGATGCCCCAGGTTTGCTTTTTCCGTTCCTTCTATGAACAATAATGGCCCTGATCAGAGATATCAATGGAAGGTTTTACCACAGGGAATGGCTAATAGCCCCACCATATGCCAAATATATGTGGACAAGGCTATCCAACCCATTAAAAATAAATATCCAAACCTCATGTGTCTACATTACATGGATGATATTTTATTGGCCCACCCTAATCAAAAAATCTTATTTAATATATTCAGTGATGTGGTAGAAAATTTAAAAAAAATATGGATTATATATAGCAGAAGAAAAAGTTCAAACCAGATCTCCCATATTATATTTAGGATTTAAAATCATGGATACTTTTGTTAGACCCCAAAAAATTTTAATAAATAAAGAACATTTGACCACCCTCAATGATTTCCAAAAACTACTGGGAGACATTAATTGGCTTCGCCCTACACTAAATCTCACTACTGGCCAACTAAAACCTTTATTTGACATCCTTCATGGAGATCCTGATCCATCTTCACCATGAACATTGACTCCTGATGCTAGGAAAGCTTTAAAGTTAGTAGAAAAAAGCCATCGAAGGAGCTCATTGTGATAGATTTGATTTAACTCAACCGCTGATGTTGATTATTATTTCTTCACAATATACACCCACAGGAGTATTTTGGCAACAAGGGCCTTTATTATGGATACATTTGCCCGTCTCTCCTAAAAGTATAATTGAATCTTATACCTCCATGGTGGCTAAACTTATTCTTCAAGGACTTAAGACTTCTACTAAAATATTTGGCATTCACCCTGCTACTATTATTACTCCCTATTCATCATCACAGATTGAATACTTATGCTTCAATGAGAATGATTGGGCTATAGTTAAATGCTCTACTTCTGCAAATTTTGATAATCATCTTCCTAAGTCCCCTATATTATCTTTTTGTATTAATCATCCTATTATATTTCCACAGGTAATAAAAAATCAACCTATTCCTAAGGCATTTAATGTATTTACAGATGGGTCCTCAAATGGTACTGCTACAGTAGTCACTAAAAAAGAAAATATGACTTACATAACTGCACACAAATCAGCTCAACTAGTGGAACTGGAAGCTGTGGTAAGAGCTCTGGAAAATTTTAGGGACCAGCCCGTAAACATTTTTTCAGATAGCCACTATATTGTACAAGCCGTCCCAAAATTAGAGTTAGCAGGACCAATAGCACCTCATACTCCAGCCTTTAAATTGTTTTTATCAAATACAAAAACTTTTGTGGGCAAGAAAAGAACCTCTATTCGTAGGCCATATTAGAGCACATACTAATTTGCCTGGTCCCCTCCATGAAGGTAATCAAAAGGCTGATGAACTTACAAAAACAGTATTTATACTTACAGCGCTACAACAAGCTACTTTATTTCATTCCCAGTTTTCATGTCAACAGCACCACCTTGCAACGTAGGTTTAAAATCACAAAGGAGCAAGCCAGAACAATTGTAAAAGATTGTAAATCTTGTATGACACATTTGCCCAATCCTCATTTTGGAGTTAACCCTAGAGGATTAATGCCCAATCATTTGTGGCAGATGGATGTTACTCATGAGCCAAGTTTTGGAAAATTGCGATTTATTCATGTGACCATAGATACATGCTCAGGCATGATTTTTGCTTCCTTACATTCTGGAGAAAAAGTTAAAGATGTTACATCTCATTGTTTGCAAGCTTTTGCTGCATTGGGCATCCCCAAAATGCTTAAAACAGATAATGGCCCCGCATATTCGTCCTCATCTTTCAAATAGTTTTGCGCAAAATTCAATATATCCCATAAAACAGGCATCCCATACAATCCTCAGGGTCAGGGCATTATTGAAAGAGCTAACCGAACACTGAAAATTATGTTATTAAAACAAAAAGAAGGAAATTGGAAAAAGTCCTAAGGACAGATTGGCAGTTGCCCTGTTTACCTTAAATTTTTTAACTTTAGACTCTAATGGTTATTCTGCTGGAGACAGACATTGGAATCCACACCAACAACATAAACCTTTGGTTTACTGGAAGGATGTTCTTTCAGGTACATGGAAGGGTCCAGATCCAGTATTAATTTGGGGAAGAGGATCTGTTTGTGTTTTTCCAAAAGACGAATCCTCTCCAATATGGATACCATCTAGATTAATAAAACAGGTACCACATCAAAATGATCAAGATGAAGTTATTGAAGAATCAAGATTAATAAAAAAGGTACAAAATCACGAGGACCAAGATGAAGGTATAGAATGATTCCCTCAAAAGAGTCCTTCAAAATATTTCACAACTTAAGTGTCATTCCTCCCAGGCCGGGACGAGGAGATCTCTCTTTAGTGTGCACACAATTGTATTTTTTTTTCTTTTCTTTTTATACATGTCTTTATGTCTGTACATTTGTCTATATTTCATGTTAATGTGACGTCACAAATATATGTTTGTATGTTTGTTCGTCTGTCCAGTGTGACGTCACAAAGAACAAAGCGCTTATGAAAAAGAAAAATATATAAATATATATATATATATATATATATGGATCCAAATAACTTTAATTCATTTTAGGTTAAGAGTATTCAATTTAGGTAAATAATTTTATAAATGAAGGTACTTTCAATTTTGATTTATAGGTGTCTCTGGGACTTCTCTTTAGCAAACAATATGACTAGTGCTATATAACCTGATATTTTGGTGTTTTGACTTAAGATTGTTTATTTGTTATTAACTTCATTTGTTTAATAGCTCATTAATTTCAATTATCTCAACAGGTAAAAAATTGCTCTGTATACAGAGACTCAAGGGTTCCAGCTAACAAATTATTTCTCTCAAGTGCCTTTACCTTTTCTTTAATCTATCTTTAATGCAGTAATTACCCTCAGTCTTTCTTTGTTTTGTTCTACATATGACATTTTTCCAACTTATGTTTGTAGAAGCTCAACCAGCGATGTATGTGAACAAAAATCAACTTTAATTTTCTAATCTAATTATTCTATTTTGTAGTTTGACAACTCGCCTCTTGACTCAGTGCTGCAATAGCACTGCCTTTCCTTTAATAATTGATGCTTGAGTTTCTAGGTAGCGGGCCCTGAAGATTTGCCGGTGGCATTGTCTAAACATAAAAAAGACGTCTGCTGCTCAAACATCAAACAACCTCACCAACAGTGTGGCCTCTGCTCTACATGCATGGGGCCTCCTACATCAACATGTTATAACAAATGGACATTTTGATCTTTCATTGTTTGGGACTTTACGGGACAATGCCTTGCGGGTATTTGTCTAGAGAATTCAGTGTGTTACTTGATGGAACTTAGGGCAGCTGATTTGTTTAAACAATTTGATATGCTATGCAATTTGGCTCATCACCAAAAGGCTTGTTGCCTTAAAGCCGCAACATCTCCTCACAATTGGACGGCTGTTAGTCATCATATATAGTCGATCCTAAAGGGCTCCATTGGATGGCTGGTTAGCCAATGACGGGTAAGATCCCCAGAGGGGGACAACCTAAGACAGGCACAGTCGCACGGGACAGTCTCATGTGGCCGACATATCAACCTAAGACAGGAGTCAAGGGCACAGCCTTGATTATCCGATGACGGGTAAGAATGTTGGTTGCACATAGACGTCCTAGAGCATTACCTCTTTTAAAACAAAAAGGGGGAAATGCAGGAGCCCTGTTTGGGGATTGACTTGAATTGCAGTTGACTATGAGCCGTGGAGATTTGGCCATTGTCGCCACCCGTAGTCTCACGGGATTTGTTGCGGGATCTCGAGTGACTTGGCCGAAATTGCTGATCGGGTCAGCGCCATTTTAGTTGTGTGTTTGGCGTGTGTTAGTTGTTGTTAGAACCAGAGAGAAAAGTTATCAGAATAAAAAGCTGTTTGTCTCCAGTTTGCTTCTGAAGTTCTCCCCGTTGCTCCAAGCGCTTCAGGCGGCAACAGAGGCAGAAAAGGAGGTCTCAGAGAGGCCTGAGCAGGATGTCACGTAGGGCAGGAGACTCGGCGGCTTGCCCTGAGTATCTGGGTGCTACCTTTGAAATGAGCCAGTTGGGTTTGCGTGATTTCAGATGGACCTCGCAGAGACAACTTGTATCTTTCAGATCACGGAGTTATTTTTCCTACATGCATTTTATTTATTTATATTTTTTCTGCATTTGCTTCCACAAAAGGATTTGAGGGAATTTTGTATGAAGAGCTATTTCAGATAACACATTAAAATAGAAAATCAAGATGACATGGAAAGTAGAGGAGGCTGGATACTACCTGGGCTCACGTGCTGAGCAGGTAACCGGGATGGAAGAGAGCATGTAATCAATCCTCTGCAGCCACATGCAAAGCAGCAGGTTAGTGTGATCACCTTCTGAAATGGGAAATGTCCAATTTAAGGGAGATTAAGTGATTCCTATATCAAATGTTAAGAAAAGAGTCTGTTTTGAGCTACATGATATAGATGATAAACAGTGCCCTCGGAAACGGGGCCCATTATTATCTCATTCACGCAGCAGCTCTGGGAGACAGGTCCTGCTGTCATCCACGTCCTAGAGAGGGAGACACTGAGCATGGGAGAGGGTGGGTGCCCTGCAGAGTCACATCCAGTCTGATCCCAGGGTGTGAACACTTGACCAACATCCTCACTGTCAAAGAGCTGGCTGTGTCTTCATGGTGCACCATCTCCATGCTGTACCGTCACCCTGACACCACACTCACTGTCACCATAGTCTAGTACACTGTCCTGATGCTGCACCATCTCCATGCTGTACTGTCACCCTGTCACCACACTCACTGTCACCATGCTCTCTAGTACACTGTCCTGATGCTGCACCGTCTCCATGCTGTACTGTCACCCTGTCACCACACTCACTGTCACCATGCTCTAGAACACTGTCCTGATGCTGCACCATCTCCATGCTGTACCATCACCCTGTCACCACACTCACTGTCACCATGCTCTCTAGTACACTGTCCTGATGCTGCACCATCTCCATGCTGTACTGTCACCCTGTCACACTCACTGTCACCATGCTCTAGTACACTGTCTGATGCTGTCTGTACTGTCACCCTGTCACCACACTTCTGTCACCAGCTCTAGAACACTGTACTGATGCTGCACCATCTCCATGCTGTACTGTCACCCTGTCACCACACTCACTGTCACCATGCTCTCTAGTACACTGTCCTGATGCTGCACCATCTCCATGCTGTACTGTCACCCTGTCACCACACTTACTGTCACCATGCTCTAGTACACTGTCCTGATGATGCACCGTCTCCATGCTGTACTGTCACCCTGTCACCACACTCACTGTCACCATGCTCTCTAGAACACTGTCCTGATGCTGCACCGTCTCCATGCTGTACTGTCACCCTGTCACCACACTCACTGTCACCATGCTCTAGTACACTGTCCTGATGCTGCACCGTCTCCATGCTGTACTGTCACCCTGTCACCACACTCACTGTCACCATGCTCTCTAGTACACTGTCCTGATGCTGCACCATCTCCATGCTGTACTGTCACCCTGTCACCACACTCACTGTCACCATGCTCTAGTACACTGTCCTGATGCTGCAACATCTCCATGCTGTACTGTCACCCTGTCACCACGCTCACTGTCACCATGCTCTAGTACACTGTCCTGATGCTGCACCGTCTCCATGCTGTACTGTCACCCTGTCACCACACTCACTGTCACCATGCTCTAGTACACTGTCCTGATGCTGCACCGTCTCCATGCTGTACTGTCACCCTGTCACCACACTCACTGTCACCATGCTCTAGTACACTGTCCTGATGCTGCACCGTCTCCATGCTGTACTGTCACCCTGTCACCACACTCACTGTCACCATGCTCTAGTACACTGTCCTGATGCTGCACCGTCTCCATGCTGTACTGTCACCCTGTCACCACACTCACTGTCACCATGCTCTAGTACACTGTCCTGATGCTGCACCGTCTCCATGCTGTACTGTCACCCTGTCACCACACTCACTGTCACCATGCTCTAGTACACTGTCCTGATGCTGCACCGTCTCCATGCTGTACTGTCACCCTGTCACCACACTCACTGTCACCATGCTCTAGTACACTGTCCTGATGCTGCACCGTCTCCATGCTGTACTGTCACCCTGTCACCACACTCACTGTCACCATGCTCTCTAGTACACTGTCCTGATGCTGCACCGTCTCCATGCTGTACTGTCACCCTGTCACCACACTCACTGTCACCATGCTCTCTAGTACACTGTGCTGATGCTGCACCATCTCCATGCTGTACTGTCACCCTGTCACCACACTCACTGTCACCATGCTCTAGTACACTGTCCTGATGCTGCACCGTCTCCATGCTGTACTGTCACCCTGTCACCACACTCACTGTCACCATAGTCTAGTACACTGTCCTGATGCTGCACCATCTCCATGCTGTACTGTCACCCTGTCCCCACACTCACTGTCACCATGCTCTAGTACACTGTCCTGATGCTGCAACATCTCCATGCTCTACTGTCACCCTGTCACCACACTCACTGTCACCATGCTCTCTAGTACACTGTCCTGATGCTGCACCGTCTCCATGCTGTACTGTCACCCTGTCACCACACTCACTGTCACCATGCTCTCTAGTACACTGTCCTGATGCTGCACCATCTCCATGCTGTACTGTTGCATTTGGACGTCTCCAACTGCATGATTGTAAGTATATTAGATTCAACTTTCAGTTTTCCTCCTCACTTCCAGTCTGACTTCTATTTTTTTGATCTGTCCTACAAACCCGGCAGTCATCTTTGAGTCCTTTGGCACTGGGATGAGTGGGTGCTGATGGTGAAGCTGGGGTGTTGGGTGAAGCGGTCTCACTGCCCCCCGGCCCGTGAGCTCCGAGGGTGGTGACCACCTCCTTCAGTGTGATTGTGGGCCTTAGCAACTCCCAGGCTTTGTTTGTTGAACAAATACTGTGATCACACACCCAGTTGTGAGCAGTCACAGCGTGGTGTGAGACATGGAGGGGGCAAGGGTGACAGATGCGGGGTGAGAAGTGTGGGGTCCTGTGGAGGCCTTGCACAGCCCACCTGCTCCCCACTCTTCCCCAGCCCTGCTCCTTGTCTTGGAGGCTCGGCTACACACTCCTCGCCCGTGTCGGAGGGTTTCTGGGGCAGCTTCTGGGCTGTTGCTGGCAGCTTCTCCACGGCTCTCCGCTCACCCCTCCTGCGAGTTCCTCTGCGCGGACATTTCCTGCCTTAAGGAGGGAACACTGGTGTTCACCACTGGCAGCAGGGGCTCGTGGGCTGTCCCTTGATGACCCTCCATGACAGACTTCTTCATAGCACGGGGCATGGTTCTAAGAGAAGTCTCCTGGGGAGAGAGAAGGAGATGGGAGGGGGCCTGGGGGGTCCCTGCTGGCGGTCCCTGGGGGCTTCTCTGGGAAGTCATGGTGTGGCTTCTCCGCACTCCCCTGGCTGAGAGGGCGACGGCCCACCTCCCCATTCAAGGGCAGTCAGAGACGGTCCTGATTGGGGCAGCTGTGGCGCGCAGGTCTGCGCCTCGGAAGAGCACGGTCCACAGAACCCCCATGACTCTCCCAAAACTAGAAGCTGCCACTCTGGCCAGGAAGTCACGTAGGGCAGGAACCCTATGGATGAGGGGAACAGGCCTGATTGGTGGCAGCAGAAGCCAGATCTGAGGCCAAAACAAATTTAGTGTATGAAATTACGATTTGTAGTAATTGGTAATCTAGAGATGCCAGCCACTTTTTAACTTTAGAGTATCTTATTCTGCAACCTGCATGATATGAAATAACTTTATTTTTCTTCAGTAACTGACAACATGCATTCAGTTCAAGCCATTAATATTCAGAAGGACACCTCTCACTTTTTGGGGTTGATTTTACATTCAATATGAGATATTAAAAAATGGAGCAAAATAGATTAAATGAACAACAAAACAATAAACAGAAATGATTGACCAAACCCATTATTTTAAAGAAAAATTAACAAAACTGATGCCTTTATCTGACTCATAAATAGCAAATGAATAAAAGCTGGAATGAGAAAAAAGTCCAGTAGTTAATACAGTATAAAAAAGGAGGAGAGTTGTTCTCATCAGTAGTCTAATTAATTTAATAAATGGACACTCAGGAGAAATAAATCTGTTAAAATCAGTATGATAGGAAATGCATAAATTTATAAATTATCACAACAAGCAAAGTGAGAAAAGTTCGAAAATAACAAATAAGGATACAGACTTGATAAACTCACTGGAAGGTTTTCTGAGTGAAATATTTAATTGTTATAAATAATGACCAGGGACATTCTGAAGAAGTATTGCTCACCTCATTCATTCCTGAACTGCACGGAGACGGGAAGACACTTAACAGAACACCGCTTTGAGAAATCTGGTGTCCAACAAAGATGCCATTTCTAGTGTCATCAACAGAGGGCACAAAATGGGACGGATTTATTACACAGGCCACGGAAAGATGACCAGGGCAGACCAGGAGCTGGTGAGGTATCCGAGCATCCCCGTCATCCCCAGTGGCCGGAAGCCACCAAGGTGGACAGGCAGGGAGGAGGGAACCTGTGGGGCCCCTGGCGGAGCTCGAAGGCCCAGATCCCGGGACAAGCAGCACAGGGTCCTGCTCCACAGGGCAGGATGGGGGGCACTGGTGGAAAGGTGACATGGGTGAGCCTGCAGAGTTCCTGCTCTGCGTGCTGGGCCCAGCGGGCCAGCCTCTCCTCTAGGGTGTGCTCAGCTCTGGAGCAGCCCAGCTCCCTGGGCAGGGACATGTGGAATATTCTCTCCAGTTCTGTCGGGAGCCCCTGGAGGGCTGTGCAGGTGGGGAGGGTCCCAGGAGCAGCCTGGGTCTGCTGCAGGGGCTGTCCAGAGGACTTCTCCTCGCGCGGGCGCAGGAGCCTGTCCTTCCTGGGATCACATATTGAAGGAAGGGCTCTGGGGTCCTCGGATGGCACTTCTGGGTGTGAGACGTCCTCATGATCCTAAGACTTCTCTGAACGCTCTAAGAAAGGGAGGCCAGGAGCTGTCCCAGGTGGGACATCGATTCCCGAAGCCTGGAGCTTCCCGAGGGCATTTTTTCTGGGGGCTGGGTCACCCCTGGGACACAGCTCTCTGTTGCCAGAAGCCTTCACAGAGTGTGATCCTCTCTTAGTGCTGGGAGTCGCGCCGTTCTCAAAGTGAGGACGTGTTTCTGGATAAGGTTTTAACACATCTGTTCACATCAGAGAGTAGTTCACTATCCTGAGTGTATACAGCGAATCTGTTACACTAATACTAGCATTTTTTTAATTAATTATTTTTTATTTCTAATTCATTATACATGACAGGAGCACTTTGACACATCATGCATATATGGAGTATAACTTCTCATTCTTCTGGTTGTGCATGATGTAGAATCCCACCCGACGTGTACATACATACATTTTATGTTCATAGAGCAATAATGTCTGATTCATTCTACTGTCCTTCCTACCCCACACCCCCTCCCCTCCCTTCACTCCCCTCTACCTGATCCAAAGTCACTCTATTCTTCCCTAGCTCCATGCACCCCCGTCCCCCTTAGCTAGAGAATATCGTGCTAAGCAAAACAAGCCAACCCCAAAAAAACCAAAGGCCGAATGTTTTCTCTAATACTAGAATTTTTAGAACACTACAGCTCTCTGTCACCCACTGGCGTTTAATAAGTGCAAGGGAGCACGACCCATGTCTAAGTGAGGGGGGACTCTTCCAGTGTGTGAAGGACACGTTCTGCTCCTCGTGGTGGTGGTCAGGGCCACAGGATGTCAGGAAAGGGTTGTCCTGCAGCAGACTCTGCATTCTGAGAAAATGAATGCGTGGGAGGTGAAATGCCACTGTCTAGAAAGCGAATCACCGTCTGTGCCTCCTGTGTGCAGCAGAGGGAGGCGGCAGGGCTGTTGTCACCTGTGCCGTGAGCACTGCCGACCACACTTGTACACGAGGCAGTCTTATCCACTCACAACTTTATGTAAATGAAAAAGAATGATGTGCATCGTGATCAAAGTGACGTGTCCTACTGACGGTGGATGAATAGCACCATCATTCTATAAAAATAAATTTTATATATCTGCACTGTGTATGTGAGCTATAAATAAGTGACATACCATATTAATACAGACCCAGCCTCTGCATAAATTTGACATTAATGAATTTGTCTGCTTCTGTGACTAGCAGCCAGAACAAAAACAATGCAGTTAGGAGAATGGGAAAGGAATTTATAAATACCAAGAGCAATTATTTGTGGGATTATTAATGCTCTATCTGCATGGTTTATAAATTTTAAATTAAGTTGTGGACAAGTTAAAGATCATTAACTAAACTTCAAAGTACAAAACAGCTACAGCAAATTTTTTTAACTAAAAGTATACTTTGTGTATAATAAAATGCGCAGATGGTAAATGTAAGTTTGAGGACTTTTGGCAGTGCCTTATCAACATAAAAAACATTTCCATCACTCCAGAAAGTTCCCTCCTGCTCCCTTCCAGCCAGTTGATGCCCCTTCCCAAGAGAGCTGCTGTTTAGATTTTTATCATCACCATAGCTCAGTTGTCAAATTGTAGAATCCACACAAATGCAGTCTTACAGTTTGGACTCATTTGTGTCTGACTTGGCTCGGGATAACATCTATGAGGTTTATGTATTAGTAATATATTGTTCTTTTCCCTTTAACCGTGGACAGGTATTCCATTGTAGGAAATATAATTTGTTTATACTTTCACTTGTTGGTGTGTATTTGTGTTTGGGTTTTATCCACTTGGGACTATGATGAAATAAAGCTGTGGGTTCTCCTATGCAAATCTTTGGTTGACATAGGTTTTCCATTTTTTGGAGTAAATATCTAGAAATGGATTTGTGGGGACCAGAGGTGAAGTATGTGTTTAAGAACTTGCCAGATGGTTTTCCACAGTGGTGCGCGCCTCGCCTTCTCCCCGCAGCAGGCCACGAGAGTGTGTCCTCCTCTCGAGGTGCAGCACTGGACGGTGTGTCTTGTAAATGTCGCTGTCGCAGGAGGGCGCGGCAGCGGACCTCGGGGACTTTATGTGTGGTTCTTGGATGACAACTGTGCAGCCTCCCTCCGTGTCATGGTCACTTGCAGAACTTCTTTCTTTTTTCACATTTAAAAAAGTGGGCTTGTTTATCTTTTTATTATTGAACTTTTGGAGTCTTCTGCACATTCTAGAGAGAAACCCTTTACCGGATTTATGTATGGTGAGTATTTCCCCCCATTCTGAATTTTGTTCTTGATGGCGCCTTCTGAAGAGAATTTTAGAAATTTAACTAAGTCACTTGACCATTCTTTTTCTTTCATGGTTTGTGCTTTTTGTGTCCTAAGGAATCTGTCCCCCTCAGGGTTACAAAGATGTTCTCCTCTGTTTTAAACCCTTTATGTTTTTAGCTTTTGCCTCGTCTATAACATTTCAAAACAAATCTGTGTAATACCAGCTGAGGAATATCAGGAAAGCACTCACATAAATGCCGAAGCCCAAGTGCTGCCGTCCTGGGTTTGGAATGGGTCTGAAGGGAGACTGATGCTGCTCATTGCTTTGGCCTCATTTTCTAGCCTGGCACTGCAAGGGGACATGGATGAGGAAATGATAGTGACAGTTTTTGAGAAATATGAACTTTCTTCATGTGACTCGGGGAGTCTGTGACACTGTTAAGCAAATGGGGTGGAAAGAGCCTTCTCTGGCGGTGCTTGGCGGGTCGCTGCCCTGTGGAGGGATGGACAGGGACCTGGAGCTCCGTTAGAGAATGGAGGTGGCCAGCGGTGGCTTCGCCCTTGCCTACAGCCGGGGGCGTCCTGCAGTCAGGTCTGCTCCCAGAAGACTTCAAACACCCACCGCACACCCCTCCCTCTCCTTCAGAAAATAAAAATGATCCAACATGTTTTTGGTCAAACAAACACTGAGGAATCTCATCGTAGACTTTGATAAAAATAAGGACTTTCGTTTTAAAGGGGAAGAGCTCCACCCAGAGAACAAAATCTTGGTGAGGACTAAAAAAACAATAGCAACGCACCCGCAGCGTCCTGCGTCTTGCGGGAAGCTGGTTCGCGGGCTCACCGTCTGGTGGACACAGGCTTTCCTTGGGCCAGGCCGCGGGTGGCCTTCTGTCGCCGGTTTCTTCCCCTTAGAGCAAGGAGTTGACCATCACGATAAGGACGTTTTCGTGAAGTCTGTAGCCCCTCTGACGTGCTGACTGGGCGGCTCATTCTGTGGAGTCTGTGTCAGTAATTTGTTTTCGTAAGGCTCTCAAAGAGGGTCACAAGAAAATTTTTTTTTGGCGATAGAAATTTCAATGTTCTCCTGATAAAATCTTAAATAAATATTTTCACGTTAGCGAGAGGATTCCTTCTCTTGTGCTGAGGTACGTCTGCTCGCTCATGACGACGTCGCCCCTGCCTCTCTGTCCCAACGTTGGCACCATCAGTAGACGGCGCCGCCAGCGTGGCTCCTTCTGTGCTTGGTGCAGGAGGAAGCCCGGGAGCCTCGTGTCGTCTGTCACGAGCTCGCTCCTCCACACTGTGTGAGAGGAATCGGGAACGCATTCCTTCAGCAGTGCACCGCGCTGGCCCCGGACTGACACGGCTGGTCTTCTGTATTGTCACGTGCCCAAGTCCCTTCCTTCTGGGAAATGCCGCCCTATTGTGGAGCATCCTGGAGGGCCGGCTGACAAGAGTTTCCTCTGTATGAGGATTTCTCAGTTCAAGGTGCTGCAGTGTGGGTCCTAAGTCCGCCCACAGGCCTCACGCGATGGCCATGTCACCAGCTCAGGGCGCCATAGGAGGTGGGGCAGGGAAAGGAGTGAGGTGACTGGGGATGTGCCCTTCAAGGGGAAACGGGACCCCAGCCCCTCTCTCCCTCTTTGCTCCCCAGCTGCCACCAGGTGACCAGGCTGGGATGTGCTGTGCTGCCCCAGGCTCAAAGCAAACCTGTGCTGAGCGCTCTGAAACGGAGCCACTCCTCCTTACCGGCCATCTGCCTCAGCGCTCGTCCCAGGGAAGGACCGGAGACCAGCACACAGGCCAAGGCCTGAGCTAGCTGCCCAGGCTAGGCCTGCCCAGGCTGCCCTGTGCTGCAGTGAAATCTCTACTTTCCTTCAACGTTGGAGGAGTAGATGGAGTTATGGAGCCTTTTCTTTTTTTCCCCAGATAATACTCTGCTTCTAAGCTACTTTAGAGGTGAGCCATCGAACCTTCCCTAGTCCTTGGTTCGTCCCACGGAGTGTCACTCTACTGAGACTCCAGCAAGGGGAGGAATGGGCGCCGTCATGGCGCTGCACTCAGGAGTCACTTAACCTTGTCGCGGCTTAATGCTCTTTTCTGTGACATGGGAGGGCTGACCCGTGTCCCAGGTTGGCACTGAGGAGTGAATGGTGGGATCACATATGGGAATTGCACGTGAGCGTCTAAGTTCCCCGGCCTTCTCCTGCGCCTCCGGCAGTGCGCGCATTTACACTAATAATTACCAGGATGAAAGATTGGAAAAGCAAAAATGCAGGAGAAATACAGGTGCGTGTTTCTGTTGGTTCCTGCAGGAGGTCTTCAGTTAAAGTGACGGATGGCTGGTTACAAAGAACCCTCCAGAAACAACCTGGGAGGGATAATTGGGAGCAGCTCGGGACAATGTGGGGATGGCTCCACCTATGGTCAATGGCGAAACTGTGGCCCCAAGCAGACCAGGGGAGACACCTTCCTCAGAGCCCGGACCAAGAGCCCGGCAGGTGCTCCACAGAGGGGACAGAGGCCAAGGCACTGACTGCAAATGCCGGGAGGGTCAGGCCGGGGTTGGGCAGGACAGCAGCCACCTAACACACCCAGGATAGGAATGGGGCCCCACCAATGTGGGAAGAGTCAGGGGAGTTAGGTCAATATGGCTGTCGCCATGGATCAGGGGACTGTCACTGAAGACCTTGGCCTCAAGCCTCACAGAGTCCCACCAACTGGCAGAATCCCACCAACTCACTCCACCGGCAGCAGCAAGGGCCCCAGGAGGCCCCATGAGCTCAGTAGCCCTGTCTCTGCACACGTGTGGGCACCACCATCCGCCCAGGAACAGTGGCTCTCCTTGTTGTCACAGTGCATTTCTCAGGTGACTCTTGTAGAGCAGGCACCTTGGGGAACATGACTGCTCCCTGTCACCCAGAGGGACCCACAGAGGACCAGGCACTTGGGACGTTCTGCAGCACTTAGCTTCCTGCTCCCCGTGTGGTGCAGGCACTGTGATGAGGGGTGTGCTCCTGCGCGCGGCCCCACGCCCAGGCGGGGTGGGCATCGGAGCCCAGGTCTCTCACGCCCCTGCCTGGCTGTTTTACGCCTACACATTCACAAGTTCCTCTGCATATTTGGGCTAATGCCAACTGCTAGTAAATAGCGAGTTATTAATTCTATCCTGACATTTTTCTCTTCACTAAGCTTTTTGTTTTCCTTCTAGACTTTCTGATGAAATAGTGTCTACGTAAGAACATCAAGGGGCAGTTATGGAACAAGCATGACTCAAACCACGTTGTGATTAATACTTGGGTAACTATGTGATGAGGCTAAATAAGCAATCCCTGCCCCTTTCTGTCCTCTCCCTTTGTGAACCTTTTTCCTCTACCTGAACTGTTCCAGGTATGTACACATTCTATAGTTCTTTAGAGCACACTAGGGTTTCATAAATGGGTGCTGTCTTCTTTGTTGTATTCCGCCTGACTTAGGGTTAGGCTCCAGACAATCCCTGTGTGAACGTGTTGCAGGTGGGGACACACCTTTCTTCTCCAGTTGAACCCTGACTCAAATACCCTTACTACATTTCCATGATAGTATTTATTTAAATATTGCTCCAAATGCTATTTTCTTTTCATCTGATATAAATTCTTACAGATTTAAGCTGTTAATCCATAAAATGACTTATTTTTCCATGTGCATTCTTTTCATATATATAACATGTTCAAAAACAGAAGACATTGTCTTACCACACTTCAGTTATGGAAACCATTTAATCTTTTCCACAGGGTTGGAGAAATGTTTCTTTAAAATGCTGTATTGGGGACAAATATTAGAAAAAAATTCATCAAATTTCTCTTATGATTCAGCACTGTGAACCCTATTGGGTTTGGCTCTAAGTTTTGAAGCTGATTGTGTTGTATTTCTAAGCCTCACCAACATTTATTTATACTGGCTATTGCTTGTAGAACTGTATATTTTTCTCAGCAATTTTAATAAACAACCAGGAACAAGTTGTACCTTGTGAGCATCTAATGACATATTCAGTACATCTTGACTCAGCAAAAATGCCTTAGTTTTTCCTACAAGGCAAGCACTTGGCTGTAATACAAGTGAGCGAACAGGGAAGATAATTCAAAGTCAGGAATGGAGCTGGGTCCCAGACTTCAGTGAACGGCAAGACAATTGGTGATAACGCTTTCAGCCTCTTAAAGACGTGCACATCTTCTACCAATATCCTACCGTTGCCTCACCTCCAAGCTCGGTTCCATAAACAAATCCCATAATTGCAGTTTGGCTGGATGTCCACTATACAGAGTTTTCTAGAATGCCTAATGTGACCTAATGTGACCAAGTGGAAAAGTCATTTACACTTGAGGGGGACTAGGAGATCTGGCTGCAGCCCCTGAGAGCTGTTGCACCTCCGGCTGAGTGTGCCAGGCCGCAGGGCTCACCTGTCAGCGTCACTGCTCTGCCCTTGCTGGCTCCCAAGGAAGAGGGGCTGGCTTGCTGGCTACTTGTTACAGTGTTTGCTGTTTGTCTAAAAGTGCCAAGCCCTGGGTTCCTTTCCTGTCCCACACTCATGCCATGTGTAGCCACTCATCTATACCCGCAGGATCACCTGCTTGGGTTGTGGGAACATAGGAAACCAACAAGAACTTGAAGCTCTGCCATGATTAATGAAGACCATTGTCTCTGACCCAGGAGTCTTTTATCTTCCTCCAGCATCCATGAACTAGTAACAGGTTAGCATATTGCTTCTAAGTTGGGCAAAATATCAGAACCTTCATATTTTTTATAAAGTAATTTGCTTTGTTTATGACTACTGTAATGCTGCTTTTCTGTAGTAGCCAATATTAACAATACTAAAGACTACAGCAAACATTTTGAGCACTTTCAGTCCCAGGTGTGACATGTGCTGGCTTTGCACTGAAGTCTTGATGGTAGTATGGCTGTGTGCAATGGGAAGTGAGCAAGAGTCTAAAGAGGCAGCTAAAGCCTGGCATGAAGGTTCTCTGATGTCACTGAAGTCCCAGACGCCCCACTGCACTGCCACTCTTAGCCTGTGGCTCTGTTTTTTTCTCAACCCCTCCTTTCTCCTCCACCTTCTGATATCTCATCCCCCTATATGCTCTTGGCTTCTTGCTTCACTTAGAACACTGGAGAGCTCTGAAGACACTCTCCACGTTTCCTCCAGGCACACCAGACTTTGCCTTCCCATCTATTACTACCAGTGCTTCCCGAGGTGCAGACCCTGGGCCAGTTTAGCACCATTACCCAGAAACTTGGCAATTCCCAGGTCTCTCCAGGAACAGATGAATTAGAACTCTGGAGGGGGGTGGCCCACTAGAATGCAGTCTCCATGCTTGTCCTTTTGCTCCAGTTGACACCAGGAACAATGCCTGGAGCATTTAGGTTTTTGATAATGTTTGCCTACTTGATAGTTTCTGTCTCATGGCCATGAAGCAGGCACTTCCTCCAATTCTGCTCTTACATTCCGGGCAGGAAAAGGAAGATGAAAACAAAGATGAAGAAGAAAGAGGAGGAGAAGGAGGAGAAGGAGGGGGAGGAGGAGGAAGAAGAAGGGGAGAAGATAAAGAAGCTGGGATTGAACTCTGGTCTCTGGCTCCATCCTGTTATTGTCAACGATCACATGCAATTGCTAATGACACTAAATTCCTCCTAATTAGTCCAATCAACTAACATCTGTTTTTTTTTCAGCACTCTTCTTGATAAAATATCATCTTAGATACTATGAATGAATATCTTTGAAACTTTTTGCCATTACGAATTCTACATTCCAATAGTTACTGAAATGAAGGAGCCCCAATTAGGGAGATGGCTATTGCGGTCAGCTGGAAGCCATAAGTTCCACCTGATAATAAGTATGTATGTGACGCACCTGTAAATGCACGTGAGGCACCCGCAAAGCTAAAGGTATATAACCGGGTGAAAGCGGTCGGAGTCAGGAGAACAAAAAATGAATTCATTCAGTCAGTCGTGCAGTCGCTCGGTCGGTCAGAAGAAGAGTTCGGGTCGGAGAAGAAGAAAAGAATCAGAGCGGCCAGAACGTAGGCAGAGCGGTTACAGAAGAGAAACCAGATAGAAGAAGTAATTGCTGGTCAGAGTCAGGCCGAAGATCCTGAGGAAGAAAGAACAAAGAAGAAAGAAGCTCTAAAAGCTAAGCTCTCTCTCTCTCTCTAAAGAAGAAATCTCTCTCTTTCAAGCTCTCTCTCTTTCTCTCTAAGCTCTAAGAAGAAAAGCTCTATCTTTCTCTCTAAGCTCTAAGAAGAAGAAGAAGAAAAAGCTATCTCTAATCTTTCTCTCTAAGCTCTTTCTAAGAAGAAGAAAAATCTTTCTTTCTCTCTCTAAGCTCTCTCTAAGAAACTAGAAGTAAAAGTAGTAGTATCTTTACTCTGCCTCCGAGAGTTTTCCTCCCGCGGCGTTGTGGCTGGCCACGACAGGCAGCTTACACTGAAAGATATAATCACATGAAAAGATGATTAATAAATTAATTACCCAAGAAGTCTATGCTTTCAGAATTCGGAGAAAGAATCCACCTGGGCTGGAATGAGGAGATATCAGAGAAGAGGTGGGATTTTATATGGACTTGGAGAAAGGGCCCATGGGGAAGAATAGGAGGGATGTTTAGGTAGCAAGAAAACCATCTGTGTCTTGGCAGAAATGATGAGTGTCCTTGGGCAGGACAAAATCTGAGAAATAGTCCTGGAGAGATTAATCATAATCTTAATGCATACTGACACAAATGGAGACTGATGATTTTAATAAGCACGCTGCTGGTAGATTCACCAATCAGTAAGGTGGATGAATGTCAATTCATAGCCATCACATTTCATTAATAAGAAGAAAATTATTTGGCTGGTAAGACCAGGATGCAGAACCTTCTGAGGGCAAGGACCACGGTCCTTGTACAGTGGTCATTCTCCTTCCGGGGCACCGCCTGCACGGTACCTCCAGCCCCTCAATTTTCTGGGTAGACTGTAGTTGACGTGTCAGACTTTAGAAGCTGTCACATGTAAAATGACTTTTTGCAAGTTACCAATGTCTCTAAGAAGCAGGTCTGTTTGTGTGTGCTCTTCATGTTCTCTGGCAATTCCAGGTGCCTTGTTTTGTTCTGTGGACAGCCCATGGTGTCACGCCGTCCGTAGTTGATTGGCAGTGTTGACTGCATGACACCATTCCGGGCGGGTCTAACAGGCCCAGCCACCCTGCAAAGTTCCTGAAGCCTGTCTTAGAGGAGTCCTGATCCATCAGGGCCCAACCCACGCAATACAGTGCAGACAGCTGCACCTCGTTCTTTATACTTGGGCATGAAGCAAGGGCTCTATGTGGCTGATGGGAAAATTCCTATTTTTTCCATCTACCTGTGTAGGTAGAGACTTGTAGCTTTTGCCCCAGTTGGGTGGTACCACGTGGTGTGCTCACCTAGATGTCCTTTCTCACTACCTATTCCCTCCCTTGGTGAGGGAGACTCTGTCTCAGGGAGCCCCTGGTTGTTCTCTGAGAAGATGTTCCTGAAGCAGCTGGTGCAGGAGAGCAGGGGTGGCTGTGCCCAGGCGTCTGGGTGGAGAAGCCCATGAGTGGGGTCACCGACCCCTCCACTCCGGAGAGGCAGAGGGACACTGTCAGTGGTGGAGGGTGCAGCTTCCCGGGACCCTGCTGGGACTCTCAGCCTAGTCAGTGTGGTTGGGCCACCGGTGTCGTCTGGGCTGAAAACTTTACTGCTCCCCTGGGATGATACTTGATGCAGCAGACCTATTTCGAAGAGCAAAACGATTCTCATTTCAGAAAATACCACCTGTGTGTCCCATCCCTTTCCAGCACCCCAGGGAATGTGGGACACACAGGGAGGGGTGACACTCCTAGCTGGTACTTTGATAAAGGGTTGTTGTCATGATTTAGATATGAGGCATCCCCCCCAAAAGCTCAGGTGTGAGACAATGCAAGAAGGTTTAGAGGAGAAATGATTGGGTTATGAGAGCCTTAACCCAATCAGTGAATTAATTCTCTGATAGAATTAACTGAGTGGTAACTGAAGGCAGGTAGGGTGTGGCTGGAGGAGGTGGGTCTTTGGGGGTGTGCTTTTGGAGTATATATTTCATATCTGGCGAGTGGAGTCTCTTTCTCTGTTTCCTTGTCACCATACGGGCTGTTTCCCTCTGCTACACTCTTCCACCACGATGTTCTGCCTCACCTCAAGCCCCAGGAATGAAGCCAGCTGTCTATGGACTAGGACCTCTGAAATGGTGAGCCTCCCAAATAAACTTTTCCTCCCCTAAAGGTGTGTTGGTCAGGTCGTTAAGTCACAACAGTGAAAAAGCTGTGGAGGAGTTAAAGTGGCCAGACTACCTTGAGTGTTCTGTCAGTAGGTGGCATTTGGAAACAGAATAAGCTCTTAGCTTTGATGCCCCAATTTGAATGTTCTTTGCATCCTGAGAGATGGGGGAGGTAGGGAGTCACGTGCCCCTGGCTCTTCACCCGCTGTGGGTATCCTCTGATACTGCCTACTGTCCCCACATTTTTTTGGACTCACTTTCCAGCATTGTTAACAGCCCTCCTGTTGCTCTAAGTCCTATATTGTTTCTGTGTTTTCAGCTTGAGTCTGGGCTTCCTGCCTTACTCTAACAGCCACAGTCCACACACAAAAGCACCTGAAATCAGACGTGGGAGAAAAGGTAGGACTCCCTCCTGCTGGGGCCACCACACTCTGCTTGATTAGGAAGATGGAGGATGACTGGTGCATACCTAGGTTCTGTACAGACCTGGTGCTGAAAAGACTGCAACAGCCAGGCCTCCCAGGGCCAGCAGGGCCATGTGACTACTTCTAGCCAACTAGATGCAGAGAAGTGGCCTGGGAACTTCTCATCTAAGGCATATTGGCACTTGTGTGAGTTTTCTAAATTCTTTAGTTCTCCCTGTTGAAATAAGCTGGGTCACCACGTGCTGAGATAAATATGGTCTGCATCCCTGGGTAACCAAGGGAGAGATGCCCTGGAGTTCCTTGCTGCTGTGTGAGCAAGAAAATTCACTTCTGTTAAGTTACTGAGATTTGGGTTTACTTGTTAGTGATGCAGAGCCTGCTTATGCTGACTAATTTAGAAGCCATTCACTCACTGGTTTTCCCCAAGTGATAAACCCAACAAATCCTACATTGTTTCTCTAGGGATACAGCCAGCAAATGAACTTTATAGTAATGCACTGTTGGAAGATGCCAGAAAGAAATTTGAGAAAAAAAGATCGTCCAGAAATGGAGTTGTTTGTAAATGTAAAGAACAGACTTAGAGAACTAAGAAAGGGTTAACTAGAAGTTTTACCTGGAAAAGTCCCCCACTCTTCCAGCCCAGACCTTCCTGACTCTGAGCCTGGCTTCTGCACTCCTGAGAAATGGCCCCTGGCATCGCTCAGGGAGGCACTGAACTGCCTGGGCCTGGGGTGGAACAAGCCAAGGCAGCACTTCAGTCCAGAGAATTCTCACCTAGCCAACATTATATATTTTCCTCCTGATTCTGATTTTATAATTTAATTCCAAATTTACACTTAAACACTTTGTTAATCCCACACAATGAATTTTGGGGTTAAATGAGGATTATTTTCATTCTTTGAACTTCAGTTGTTGATTGTGAAATATGAGACAGCGGGGGCCGGCATGATTGTAAAAGTTAAATGTTGTATAAAATATGCTCTGGTGCTTAACTCCAGGGCCACAGAGCAGGTCGATGGCAATGACTTGGCTTAACCTGTGGAACTAGAATGATTTTGCAATAAATCCGTAATAACATAATTTATACATGGTGACAAAGTAACAAGAGCACCTCAGGAAGTAAATATTTTATGTAATGAATTAACCAGGTAAGGTTCATTCATGAATGTTAATTAGAATCCTGAGGTTCAATTACTGTGCATTATGAAGTCAGTTTATGTTAAAATCAAGTAGATAACGACTAGTGATACAGGGCTCGCATTTCAATTTACTGTCATCTCTTCCTACCCAAAGTGTGTGAGATGGCTCATAGTGACTAACTCTGCTGTCCCTTCCAGTCCCCAGAGGAAACGTGCCCTCCTCTGGTAGCAACAGACCGAGTTCTACCAAGTCCACACCTCTGCTTCCGCTCTCAGGCTCAGGGACATTGGCTGACAGCCACAGCCTGGAGATGCTCAGTGGCAGATTCTCCATTGACTTGAAGATCGTGAGGCTGAGTATGGTAGGCAGGACAGCGTCCCCCTCAATGTTCCCGATGCCGGGAGCTCTGAGTGTGTTACTTTGTTACATGGCAAAGGGATTTTGCGTATGAAATTAGGTTCAGGAACTCAAGATAGGGGATCATCCTGGCCTATCCTCGTGACCCCAACGTAATCGCAAGGGCTCTCAGGCGGGGAGAGGCGGAGTGGAACTCTGAAAGAGGACCTGGGAGAAGGACTTGGCCCACTGTGGCTGTCTTAGAAGATGGCAGGAGAGGCCTTGAGTCCAGGAACACGGGCAGCCTCTAGAAGCTGGAAGGGCGGGACACAGATTGTCTCCCATGCCACCAGAGGGGAGCGCAGTGTGCTGTCCCCATCCCTGAAGCGTGTGCTATATTTCTAACCCGTGGAACTGTGGGCAACACATCTGTGTTGTTGGAGTCGCTGTGTCTGTGGTAGTTTGTCGCAGCAGGGGAGGGGATGCAGAGACCAAGCCCGAGCTGCTGAGCACGCACTCTACTTCCTGACCCGTGCATACTTTTGGATGAGTGAATGAGTGCATGAAGGAGGGAAGCCACTCATTATCCAGAGTCATGTCAACTGGAACCTGATTGACAGGTACTTTTGTGGATCTACTGTCTTATGGCAAATGAGGTTCAATTTAATGGCCCTAAAGTACCACAAAGTCCACAAACACCTACTTAAGAAGTCCAGTGCTCGTGGGAGGCAGCACTGGGGACTTTAGAGCAAGGCCGAAGTGGCCTGGGATGCCAACTGTGCTGCTCAGGAATTACCCAACCTCAGCAGACCTCTCCAGGTCTCCAGGGAGTCCCCGCACGCTCTGTAGAGGTGTTCCGAAGGTGGAATAGGTGAGGTCTGCCTCCACTCTTCACTGGGTATTTGCAGGGGGCCTCCCGCTGACAGGGGCTGTTTTAGGCCCTGGAGCTACAGTGACGACCAGGGGCAGAGCTAATCTGGAAGTGCCACACTGAGGGTCTTCCCAGGAGGACCGCTCTGCGCTGCCTCCCTGCCCTCCCTCATGTAAGAGCCCTAATTGAGGACAGCTAAGATGGCAGCTAGCTGAGAGCCATAAAGGTGTTCAAGTACTTTCACCTGATATTCATGCATTTATCTAAGAATCTTTTTATGCCCATGAACACTGCGTGACGCACCTGTAAGCTCGAGCTGTTAGCATGTGTCCTTGTTAAGGCAAAAAGTATTTAACCGGGTGAGGGTGTTAGTGGTGTGGTTAGTTGGAGTTGGTGTGAGTTGGAGTTGGAGTTGGAGAGGTTGTTGGAGCCAGAGAGAGAAGTTAGAAGAGAGAAGAATAAAAGAACTTTTTCATTTCTATCCTGCCTCCGAATTTTCTCCCGCGGCGCCATTGCTGCAAGCAGCAATCGCTACAGGCGGCAACACCCTCACTTTTCCCAGGAGGAGTGAGGCAGCTGATCTGATGGAGGAACTGGGAAGAAGGAGCTGTTGCAGCTCAGCACTTCCTGCCCCTGAGCTCCGGGGGCGGATGTTGCTCCTGCAATGAAACAGGGGCCTACAGCTCACCAGGCCGCAATGAAGCAGGGGCCTACAGCTCACCAGGCCTCAATGAAGCAGGGCCTACAGCTCTCCAGGCCGCAATGAAGCAGGGCCTACAGCTCACCAGGCCTCAATGAAGCAGGGCCTACAGCTCTCCAGGCCGCAATGAAGCAGGGCCTACAGCTCTCCAGGCCGCAATGAAGCAGGGCCTACAGCTCTCCAGGCCGCAATGAAGCAGGGGCCTACAGCTCACCAGGCCTCAATGAAGCAGGGCCTACAGCTCTCCAGGCCGCAATGAAGCAGGGGCCTACAGCTCACCAGGCCTCAATGAAGCAGGGCCTACAGCTCACCAGGCCTCAATGAAGCAGGTCCTACAGCTCACCAGGCCGCAATGAAGCAGGGCCTACAGCTCTCCAGGCCGCAATGAAGCAGGGGCCTACAGCTCACCAGGCCTCAATGAAGCAGGGCCTACAGCTCACCAGGCCGCAATGAAGCAGGGGCCTACAGCTCACCAGGCCTCAATGAAGCAGGGCCTACAGCTCTCCAGGCCGCAATGAAGCAGGGCCTACAGCTCACCAGGCCTCAATGAGCAGGGCCTACAGCTCTCCAGGCCGCAATGAAGCAGGGCCTACAGCTCTCCAGGCCGCAATGAAGCAGGGCCTACAGCTCTCCAGGCCGCAATGAAGCAGGGGCCTACAGCTCACCAGGCCTCAATGAAGCAGGGCCTACAGCTCTCCAGGCCGCAATGAAGCAGGGGCCTACAGCTCACCAGGCCTCAATGAAGCAGGGCCTACAGTCACCAGGCCTCAATGAAGCAGGTCCTACAGCTCACCAGGCCGCAATGAAGCAGGGCCTACAGCTTCCAGGCCGCAATGAAGCAGGGGCCTACAGCTCACCAGGCCTCAATGAAGCAGGGCCTACAGCTCACCAGGCCGCAATGAAGCAGGGGCCTACAGCTCACCAGGCCGCAATGAAGCAGGGCCTACAGCTCACCAGGCCGCAATGAAGCAGGGCCTACAGCTCACCAGGCCGCAATGAAGCAGGGGCCTACAGCTCACCAGGCCGCAATGAAGCAGGGCCTACAGCTCTCCAGGCCGCAATGAAGCAGGGCCTACAGCTCTCCAGGCCGCAATGAAGCAGGGCCTTACAGCTCTCCAGGCCGCATTGAAGCAGGGCCTACAGCTCACCAGGCCGCAATGAAGCAGGGCCTACAGCTCTCCAGGCCGCAATGAAGCAGGGCCTACAGCTCTCCAGGCCGCAATGAAGCAGGGCTACAGCTCACCAGGCCGCAATGAAGCAGGGCCTACAGCTCTCCAGGCCGCAATGAAGCAGGGCCTACAGCTCACCAGGCCGCAATGAAGCAGGGCCTACAGCTCACCAGGCCGCAATGAAGCAGGGCCTACAGCTCTCCAGGCCATCTCCCACCAGCACCCTACGCGGCTCCAACCTGGGAACAAGCAGCTGTGGGCTGCGCATGGGACCCCCTCCTGGGCCTGGTGGAGCTGCTGTGCTCCTGTGAGAGCACCCCATCTCAGGCTGCACACACTCCCGTGTGCTCACCTGGACACCTCATGGGTGCCATGCAAGCTGGCCGGGAGAGACCCTGACTGCCCTCGCCAGCTCCCCTCGGTGTTTGGAGGATCACTTGCGGGGACTGAGCACTGCCCTGAGTTTGGGGACTCGGTGCATTTTCTTCTCTCGTTTCCCAGGAGGATTTGCGCGCATACTTGGTTGTAGAGGAAGCTCTGGAGGGTCTGCAACCAACAGGAACGTGGCCGTTGTGTCCTGAGGTTTATTGGCTAGGAGGAATGACCAAAGCACGGCAGGAGTGGTTTCTTAGACCTTGTGGTGTGTACAAGCTCTGTCCCACGGTGGCACCCGTCCCCCAGCATAGGCCTCCTCCGTGGGGGGAGCTTCGGTGATGTGGGTAGTGTCCAGCTTCACCTTTACCTAAGCGCTTCCTCATGACATCACAAGATGCTTCAATACTTGCTATTTTTAATATTCCTGCTTTGGAAAGGAAGCTTCCGTGCCCCTCCTCCTTCACCCTGATCTTGGCTGGGGAGCCGGCAGCCCCTCACTTCCTCTCCTTAGAAGCTCTAGCTCCTTCCAGCTTCTTTTTCCATTCTCACCATGAAGTTTAACAGTCTCAATAAACTTTTATCTCACCTTTTATGTGGCTGCCACTAAATCTCTTAGGCGTCATTTTGATGACTTGCTTTTACACCTTTCCAAATTGGTCTCAGCGCACTGTGGTGGGGACCTGGCACCTGGCTCTTCTCTGAAAAATAGTGATTCTTTAGACATCACCCTGGGATGTCTGCTCAGGAAGAACTTCAGGGCTAAATACAAGTCCTTCCTGTCATAGCTACTGGGACTTACTGTTCTTTGAGGGCTTAAAGACACAAGAACTATGTTTTAGAAACATTTTCCAACACATAATGACATTTATTCCTTGAACTTGAACTCACCTCGGTACCATTCACGGGGCAGTTTTCTTCCTGCGGGTGACATCGCATGTGAGTACTTTCTGTTCCCTAGAGGGTCACGCTCCTTGGTAATAGGTCCTGCCACTTACACTTAACTCTTGTAGCACACGGCACAGTGATGGGACCAGGCATCAGTAGGTAGATGTTGAACTGAGTTTCAAACTGCTTGGCATTTTGTGGCTCCCTCTTTGTGTCCCCTTTGGGGTCTCACTGTGTAATTAAAAGGAGATAATAGCAGGTCCACCAGATGAGGCCTGAGACTGCATTTGGGTAAGGGGCAGCTACCTGGTTGATCTATTATGCTGGAGTTACTGTATCTGAGAGCTAGTTAGCTCTACTCCAGAATCTAAAGGGATATTTGATCAGACTTTATATAAACTATTCAAATACTTGTATGAGTATTAATTCATACACTGAAATTGGTACATTAGTTCATTAGCTGTCTACTCCAGAATAAAGCTGATTACAGTACTATCCCAGGATAATTACTTCAATGTGGTACTAGTGTTAAAAGCACATTCTCCCAAATTAAAATGCTTATAAAATGCATGGCCAGAGATGTTTAGGGCAGTTTCTGCTTTCCAATACTTAATTTTGTGCATTGTCCCCAGTGTCTTTATGTGGCCGACACCGTCTGTAGCAACTAATATGGCAGTCAATTTATATCCCAGAGTTTACATTAAAATTCTGTATTCCACAAAGAACATTACTGGTAGATGTCCTATAACAAAGGTGGCCGTGGCCAGGTAGGAATGTGATGTGGCTAGTTAAGCATGTTTCTTGACTACAGGATACCTTCAAGCCTCCAATTCTGTGATGGGCCTTGTCAGGGGCTCAGCTGAGCGGGAGGGAGCTGACTACCAGGTGTTGGCAGAGCTGAGGAAGACAGTAAGCCAAAATGGAAGGAACAGCCCAGCCTTTAGTCACTTACTGAAGTGCTACCAGTCTGAACCGGTCTTCCCCTGTCCCATACACCTGCAAGAGCACAGGAGCTGAGGGTCAGTCAGGCCAGCAGACGCGGCGTCTCTGAGGAGCCCCCAACCAAAGGCTCTGCTGGTGTGACGCAGTGGGGCGGGGATAGTGCTAGGAGTGTCCAGGGTACTGGGCAGTGGAGAAAGTGTCCTCTCCCTGTAGAGAGGCTTCCTAAGACATTCCTGGCTAGGAGGGCAAGCATGTTTAGGAGCACCAGCAGCCAAGGGTCCTGAGTCCCCACAGCAGTTCCTTCTAGACACAGCAATGCCCCAGGTGCTGCCCAGGTCTGCCAGGTAAGGCACCTGCAACGGCCCGTGCTGAGGCATCATGGAAGGTCACACAGTGGCTTTGGGCTAGGAGCTGTCTCCTCACGCCCGACGCCTTCCAGGAGAGTGTTGTACAGGCCTTCCCCAAACACCTCTGACCATGGCTTTGGTTATTGCACATTCCTTGGGCCTGGTGTCTCATCACAGAATTACCAGTCTTTGTACTTGCAACTATTCAAAGCGCAGACTAAATTATGCAGCATCTTCCCTAAACATACGGATTCCACCAGTGGTGTTTCCTTTGATGTAGCTTTAATTCGGAGAGTCGGGCCTTTACTTCAGTGCTCATTTGGGGCCCCCCCTGCAAAATTCTCTGGTGAGCTGCCCTGGCGTTCCATCTATAGGTTGGTTGGGTCAGCTCAGGTTGGAGTGATTTTTATAGCACATCCTGAATCCAGCAGCAAGGAGTTCTCTGTTCAGAGTGATCCATGGGTCTTCACCCCACGTTTCCTGACATCCACCATTAAGGCAGTGGGGGTTCTTGTGGCAACTGGTGTGATTGTGGTGTGGTGTGTGTGTGTGTGTGTGTGTGATTCTTTATTACCCACAGCTTTGGAGGGAATGAGTACCACATAATGAAAACGGTATTTTTTATTTGCTCTGTAATGATCCAGGCTTGTTTATTCAGCAGATTTAATGGCTACATTTCAGTTCATTTATTTTCACATTAAAATCCTTTTGTACTCGCTACAGGGAATTGGCAGGAGACCTGGGTCTTGGGAACCACTCATCAGTTCAGATGCCTGCCCTGTCTTTGGGTCATCATTCAAATCGCAGCAAGGTGCTTTGTTCTGGGAGCCAGGTTCCCCAATTGGTGTGGATCTGTTTCTGTCCAAAGCAGTTAAAGCTTATGAAAAGTCCATCCGTAACTGATAGTTTACTAAATGCATCTTTACTTACAAAGCTTTTTTACTTATATGCACAATATCTGATCACAGATTCATCTGTACAAAACCAAGCAGGCCCCACCCAGGCAGGGTTCTGTAAAGCAACAGCTGGGGATTTCATGGTGCTTCTTGCTGACAGAGTTCTTCCTTCAATAAGTCAATCCCCAAAAACCAACGGCCGAATGTTTTCTTTGATATGAGGGTGCTGACTCATGATGGTGATGAGGGGGGTCAGCATGGGAGGAATGGAGGAACTTTAGATAGGGCAAAGAGGATGTAGGGGAAGGGAAGGGCATGGGGGTAGGAAAAACGGTGGAATGAGTTAGACATCATTACCCTAAGTACGTGGATGAAGACACGAATGGTGTGCAAATACTTTGTGTACAACCAGTGACTTGAAAAACTGTGCTCCGTATGTGTAATATGAAATGAATTGCATTCTGCCATCATGTATAACAAATTAGAATAAATAAATAATTTAATAAAGAAAAAAAAAAGATTCTTCTTTCAAGGGAAATTTTTTGAGGAATGCCACTATCCAAAAAATCAGAGTAGGTCACGGTTGAAGGGTGGGAATGCCCTGAGGCCCTCTTCTCTATGGCACCCTGAGGGGCCAGGTTAAATTCTCTGAAGCACAGGTAGCTAATGTTAAGATTTTCCATTGTGCAGGCAAAGAGACTACAGTTTGAGGAATTGAAGCTACACATTGTGGTTGGCAAAGTTGGGTCTTGAATCCTGGGGATGTGATTCCAGAGGATGAGCTCTTAGCCATGATTTCTTATGAAGGTACTAACTGAAAAACATGGTCTATGTTGACCAAATGCTTAATTCAGACATACATGCACGCGGATCAAATAAACCACAGTCAGATACACTTTCAGCATCATCCTGGTGCGGATGGGCCGTCCTTTCACCTCAGGTGTAGTTGAAAGACCCCATTCTTGTTCTTATCCACTTGGAGACCGCTCCTGACCCCTTGCATGTAATACAGCAGTTGGTAGCCTTTGTGCTGTGCTTACCCAAGTGACTCCAAGCTGCCTGTCTGAGTTGCTCAGTGTCGGTCTTTAAGGTCTTCATGAACTTCACTCAAGCTGCTCTAGCTGTTTCTGTCTTTTAATTGCTAATTCCACAATGCCAGGGTAAGACTTTCCTCCAATGCAAATGCATTTGAAAACGCTTGCTTCAAGACCTTTCTCACTGAAAGCTGCCTACAAATGCCTTTAATTGTTTCCTTTCTGCATTATCTTTGGAGAGTTTTAAACAGGTCCTATTGGCTGGTCTGCATCACGTGGTGATTATGAGGCTCTCCCCCTGCTGCCGCGCTGCCTCCAGGCCTTCCTGCTCAGCTTCTCCCGCTGCAGGAACTCCAGCCACACACAGCACTGGTGGCACTACGTGGACTTTGCAGGAACTGTTTATGTAAGCTATAGTGGCCATATTTTCTCAACCAAAATTTGGGACACATGGGCCTAGCCAGGATGAGTGTACATATGGGTACACAGGACATAATATTTCTTTCCCAGAAAACCTGAGGCATATGGTCTCCATATGTGCAAAATATATGGCCTCTTGCATGTCTATTTATTGATGCATTTCTAGTCACATGAATATGTAACAATAGTAATGTGATTTTTATAGCCTCTCTGTCAGGGACTTTCCATTTGGAAAAGATATTCATCATTTCTGTTTATGGCAAAATTACTTCTCAATTTAGTGACCACAGCTTTACAGTATAAGTTATGTATCTTGGCTTTGATGTTTCTTAGTGAATATATTTTCTGACTTCTATTTAGAGATCTGTGTTCTGTCTAGGCAGAGAGAAAAGGAGGCTGTGGATAGTCATTTGTTCTGAAAGTCTCTGTGGAGGAGGTTGCTTGGTGGCAAAGGATTTCAGAGTAGGTGCGTGAGGAGGAAGCTTTGGAAAACAGACGAAAGTTTGTGAAGTTCTCTCTGTTGGGGTCAATGAACGTGAGTGTTTTGAAAGACAAAATAAGTGATGAATGAAAAGAGGGTAGGAAGATGGCAGAGGCATCGCTTCCTGCCAGTGTCTACCCTTCCTCCTGCTCCAGGTGGGACAAGGGGAAGAGAGATGGGGGGCTTTCAGCTGCAGCAGGGCGGACAGTAGTGGGACCGGGCAGAGCAGGCTTGGATGGCAGCTGGCTGGGTGAATGTGCTTGGGTAAAGGAAGAATAAGCGCAGTGAACCTTTAGTAACAAGTGCTCCACGTATTCCAGCCGAAAGAGGAAGGCTCCGCGGCAAGCAGGTGGCGATTTATTTGACAATCAAAATAAGAAGCTCCCAAAAGAAAAATGGTCCCTTCAGGGCAGTTACACTAAAATGGACACGAAGCAGCTCATTAGAGGTGATAAGTGGCCTCTAGTAGTTTGCTGGCCTCCATGTGACCCTGACCTTCAGACAGCCCACGGACCCGTTTGGAGGGCCAAGGTGAGGGATAGAGGTGAGAGGCACATCCTTCCCGTTCTGCTCTCGCACCAGGCAATTTCCAGCCACGTGGGAGCTCCGCAGCGTGCTTGGGTTTCGGGTAGTGAGGGTGTTTGTAGGAGCCCTAATTAAGGAGATAGCTAAGATTGCGGTTAGCTGTGAGCCATAAAGCATTACCACCTTCCATGATCTCGCGAGACTTGGTCCGGGACATTGCTGACCGGGTCGGTGCCATTTTTTGTGGTTGTTGGAGGAGTGTGGATTGCGTGTTGGGGTGTTGTTGGAGCCGGAGAGAGAAGCTAGCAGAATAAAGAGCCTGTTCGTTTCTAGTCTGCCTCTGAACTTATTCCCACAGCTTTGTTGCTGCAGGCGGCCATCGCTTCAGGCAGCAACAGGTGTTCACGCAGCATCTCGCTCCAGCGAGGTCTTTGTTGCCGGCCCCCTGAGGGGCCGCAGGGTAACTTGCCCCTCTACGTTTTCCATTCAGCCAAGGCAAACAGGCACAACTCTGCTCTCACACTTGTCAGTCCTCCTTCAATGCTCTCAGGACAAGGAGAGGGAAATCCTCCACATGCCTGCAATCTCGTCACCTACTTGTCCACTTGGCCCTCATGTCCCCAGGTGCCACATACACATCTCCAGCTTCTAGGACCTGTGCTAACTGTGGCCCCTCAAAGGAAGCTCTTTCTCTTCTCACCCTAACTCCTTCTTGGCTGTTAAGTATCTGCTCAGGTCTCACCTCCCTGGGGGCTTCTCTGAGCCCTGTGCCCAGGCAGGTTACCCTGCCCCAGCCCCTCGGGGCACCTGGATGAGAATGCCTTACTCCCACGAGACCAAGCTTCGGCAGGAGACACACGGCATGCTCACCTTTGCATCTTCAAACTTAGCACGCACTCGGCACACAGCATGGTGTGACCCGTGTCCCGGCGGTCCTGTGCACAGCCTGGTGCAGAGCACGCGGTCACCCTTGGCATGGAGTACCTACCCAGTTTTCTAGAATGCATGAAACCTCCTGTTCTCAAGTTGACTTCTTTTGGGGCTAAACTACAGGAATTATGTTCAAATGGAATGGCACCATACCAGATTCCCTGATGCCATGTCTTAAAGTGGCTCTGTGTCCTGTTTTTCATCTCCCCGAAACTGTGACTCAGGAAGAATAAACCCAGTTCCTCTCTGCACCTGAAGGAACTCTGGCATTCCCTGAGGGACACTGAGTCCCCTCGATGTTCGCCAGCTTCCAGGGTGAGTTGACAGGACCTCTGAGGAGGAGGAGCATTGAAGCATCAGGCCAGAGAGAAGACAGGCAGGACGGTGACAGTGGCAGCCACATGCGCTCTGTGCCTGTTGGAAGTATCACACGTGTCTGTTCATGCGCATTTGCACGCTCAGGGTCGGGAGCCCGGCAGAAGTCTTCATGCACTACTATGGCTGTAGAGCAGACAAGGGTCAGTAAGCGAGTGTTTCTGGAAAAGTGCAGAGAAGAGACTCCTCAGAGGGGCGCATGTCTGACCCTGGCAGGATAACGTTGAATTTTGGAGGAAAGAAGCGGAGAAGAACTCCCAAGGAAGAAGGAGCAGCGTGGGCACGTGGGAGTGAGAAGGTCGGGTGGTCTGCGCAGTGGGGAAGGGGTGAGGGGGTGGGGCCAGACGGTGAGGTGTGTGAATCTGGATTTTCACTCACGGCGAGGGGTCCATGTGGGTGGTAGGCCAACTGAGGTGTCTTCTGTCAAGATACCCTGGACGCCTGTGACTGACCAGCTGGAGGGCGCAGGTGCATCGGGGGCTTCTTGGAGGGAGAGGGTGAGTCAGTCTCCAGGGCCTGGAGGAGGTGGCCCCCCGCCCCGGGGCCTGGTACATCAGAGTGACTCTGGTGCACTCTCCATGGTGGTGGCCTGGTGGGCTCTCTTGAGGGTTCCAGACGTCTCTGCTTGGCAATGTCTTTATTGACTTAAAGCTTCTCTTAATACTAGTATCTGGGGGAGACTTTGTTGGGGTTCACCTCTGAGGAAGGACCAGGCAGTCTGGGGGCGCAGCGTTGGTAGGAGAGGTGCACTCTGGCTCCAGGGGCCTGGGGTCTGTCTCCGTGCAGTGTGTGACGTGCGTGCTCTCTGCGTGAATGTCTGCACCCAGGACTCTGAGGCCTGCTGTCCTGCCGGAGCAGAGCTTGACTTCACAGGACACCTCACCCCAGGAGGCTCTTATTTTCATCTAATGACTTGAATGGCTTTTTTTTTTTTTTTTTTCTGGTCACAAATAATTTCTGTGTATTTTATTTACATAGAGCCCGTCAGTCTTCTACGGGGTTGGAGACGAGTGGTCTATTTTAGTCCTAACGCAGTAGGAAGGGAGAGAGAGCCACTCCAGAAGTTGAAAGCCAGTAAGATTGTGTGGGTTCCCGTCGGCCTGCCCTTCGCCAACATGATGTGCCCCCTAACTAGAACCCCACGCTTGCCCGGCCCTGGGAGCCCAGCGAGTACAAGTCCCCCACCCCCAGCCACTCCTCACCCTTATGGGCAGCTCTCCACCTGATCCCCAAGAGAAGGCCAGACCCACAGGAGCGTAGCTCCAGCGAGCGTGTTTTCAGAGGAGGCAGGCAGGGCCCCAAGTGTGCCAGGTGGACTGGGTTCAGCCACACGGTTCTTCCTTCAAGGATGAGTGGCCACAGTTGGCAGCGTCTGATTCCCTGGACGACGATGCCAAAGAAGGCCACGTACTGTCTTTGCCTATGACAAAAGAATGCATCTCTGTGATCCGTTTACAGACGCAGTTTTATTTTGGAACTCAAACAGAGATCTGGGAGCAAACCAAGCAGCCCGTAAAGAGTTTGCACGGAGTCTGAGTTTAGAACAGAATCCACGGCCTCCGTCAGGACTCGAGGTACGGACACATTTCCTGCGGTTACATAATTGTCGGTCCAAAGGCATGGGGCGGGAACACCGGCTTTGTTCTGTGACTTGGGGGCAGATCCCATTCCACCGCTTCTTAGGCCGCCAGTTTGGTTTCACAGAGGGTCCGATCACCGCCTGGCTCCCAAGGTGCCCAGGGAGCCTGCGGGCGGAGCCTGCCCGGGCTCCCACCCTCATTCAGATCAGTTTCCACTTGCTAAACTGGTCTCTGCCTGCCGCCGCTCCTGGAGCGCGGCCAGCTCTCCACAGAGGCCTGAGTAATCCTCTCTCACAGCTTCCTACATGTTGTGCTATTTTGTTCTTTCCCAAATGTCAGCCTCTGCTCACAGGCGCGTCCCCGGGAGGGTTTCAGATGTGTGTGTGCCTCCTTCTTCTGGGGATGGGGACGGGGTGGTCAGGCCGAGGAAGGAGGTCCCGGGCTGGAGGCCAGGTCCTGCTGTGGAGGCTGAGGGGGGATGGGGCTGTTTTAGGCTCAGGAAGGCAGGCCCCCTGGGCACCCGGCACTGGTCGGGTGAGCTGGCGAGGCAGGGGCAGAGAGAAGCCGTGGGAGTAGATTCCCAAGACAGGAGACAAAACGGGACCCCGGGCAGAGGGTGGGTGGTGCTGCAGCGGGGGAGCCTGGGGCCAGCCGAGCTCGGGTAGGCATCTCCCTTCACTCTGAGGCGGTGGGCTCCCTGAAGCATCTCCCCATCCCCACAGCACGCACGTAGAAGACGGGTGGCGCATGGGGAGCGTCCTTGCCTCTGGACGCCCATCACAGGTGTCCACGGTGGATGCCGGGAGAAGGGCCAGGTGTGAGGAGACTGAAGACAGCCCTTCACACTCCCCCACCCAGGCTGGAAGCTTTTCTCCCTGGGCTGAGGTCCAGCCCATCCCCTCCAGGAGCTGAGTGCTTCCTGCGGGCTGCAGAGCTCAGCCCCCGGCAGGTGTGTGGGCGTCCCCCTGCCTCTTCCCCTCGCCCCCTCTTCCCTGTCCTCCTTCACTGTGAAAGTCTCCGCCTCTCGCTCTGCATCTCAGCTCCCGCAGCCCTTTATCACCACCTGAAGAGGTGCAGGGCGCAGCCACAGCCGCGCCCGGCCCCCAAGGGAACCTGCGTCTCTGGGGCCATGCCAGGCGGGTGTGCGCCACTCCCCAGGCGGTTCTAATGGGCAGCCTGGGCCGGAGCAGGCGAACTGAAGGGAGAGTCAGCCCATGGCTTCGGAGTCAAAGAGCCAAAGGATTCAAAGAAGGGATTGGGGACGTTTGTAAATATAGACAGCCAAACAGATGAGGCCAGGCATCTCCAGGGCACGTGGCACTGCAGCAGGGAGCAGGAGGTGGAGGGGCACTGGGGAGGGGCAGCAGGGGCAGAGGCCAGGAGCCGCGAGTCCAGTCGGTGTGTGTTTGGGGAATGGCAAGGACTGCAGGGAGGGGGAGGGGGTGGCGTGGTGAGAAGACCCCGGTGCGGGGCGGGGTGGGCAGGCCCATGTGCCGCCTCAGACACGGGGCCAGGCGAGGCTGCAGAGGGGTGGTGTGGTCAGCTCCGCTCACGAGACAGTACCCTAGTACACATGCAGGGCATCCTGGAGTGAGAAGACGGGAAAGAAGGGGTGGGGCGACCGTGGGCTCCCCTTGTGAGGAGGCTTGGGCCAGAGCAGCGGAGGACAGAGGGCAGAGAGGGCGGGCTCTGCGGGGCCTCTGCCTGCAAGTCTCTGTGAGTGACTGGGTGCCAAGGTGAAGAGATGCTCCCACTGGCAGGGGCTGGGCATGGAGCGGGAGGCCCTCTTCCTCCTCCTCCTCCTTTCAGGAAAGGAGACACACCCAGAATTGGATCTGTGGGTCATGCAGTGCCAGTACCTTGGAGCATGTGTGGCTGACAGCTTCCATGTGGGCCGGGACTGCGGGTGACAGGAGAGGACCCCACACACACTTTGGAGCCACTGGCTTTTAGGTGGGATGGAGGCCCGGGTAAGGGCAAGGTCATCCAGTGGGCAAGAGGTCAGCTGGAGGGAGCCTCACAGGCCAGGCCTGGGACTTCAGCACTGTGGGAGGAGCGGAGAGGAGGACCATTCCCAGAGGAGCCCGAGGAAGGACACACCCCGAGAAGGGCCAGGAGGGGCAGGAGGGGGTGCGGCTTCCTAGTCCAGACTGCTGTGAGCCCCAGGCCCCCCTCCATCCTGCCGCAGCACATGCCACCTGGCACCCAGCGGGTGGCTCTGACTCCGGGTATCCACACCGAGTTCTCCATCTTCCCTCCTTCCCAGGTGCTCCCTCTGGCCTCCTCTTCTTGGGTGCTCATGCCAGACATCTGAAGTCCCACACGTGCCCAGATCTCCTGCCTCCACGCGTCACCCCATGACTCAACAATGAGCCCCGAGATGGCTCCATAACTGGCCCACCCTCACCCCAGGGCTCCTCCACACACAGCACCTACAGGAAAGTTTAGACAGGTGCAGGACTGACCGAGCGTCTCCGCCTCCAGGTTGTCAACGGCCTGTTCTAACCCTGCGTCTAGTTCCGCATCCTCACCGTGGGGGTGGGGGACGAGGGCCCCCAGCCACTCTCCTCCTGCGGCTCTCCAAGGCCTCCCTTCTTATCCGTCTGCTCAGATGAAGCCACACCCAGCTCTTCCAGTTCCTCAAGGGTGCCAAGCCCTCTCCTGGCCCCTGGCCCCTGGCCCCTGGCATGGCTCATGCCACCTTCCTTATCCCAGCAAACTCCCAGGAGAAATATTATCAGTTCAGGGAGTTTCATTCTTAATCCTCAGGTGAGAGGCACCCACAGGATGAACTTCAGAGTACTCTATTTAGAGCGCTTACCCCGGTTGTACGGACGTAAGGCATTTGTGCGTGATTACTCATTCAATGGCTGTCCCCCACTAGACTAAGTTTATCAAGTGAAGGAATCATATTTATTTCCCCTTGTGCAGAGCACAGTGCGTGAGCATGATTAAAAATATCTGCATCAAAAATTAAATAAAAAACAATGCCAACTGTGTGTGAAGAACATGGAAAAATTCAACCAGCTAAAAAAACCCCACAGATAAATCCAGTCAGATAATGGTTGACAATAAGCAATTGGATCAGCCGATCGTGAAGTCACTGTGGCTTCTTTATCCAGAGCAGCTTCAGAAAGTGATGGAGGTAGATGTCATGGGGTTGAACTCTTAGCTACTAAGAGTTCAAAAATGGAGATGGAATGCTCTGCTTCTTCCTCTCTCAAACATCCTTCCCTGCTCCCTTTCTCACCTCTCTGCTTTTGGTGACCTCTAATTTCTTCATGTCAGCAGCAAGGACAACAACTGTTTATATTCTTCACCTCTCGGCCTCAAAATCTCATCTAGTCAAGGCTCCTCTCTGCTGCTGCCCAGGGACTGTCTCCTGAGGCCCTCTTTCACGCTGATGTCTTTTCCTTCAAGTGATGGTTTGGCATCTCTACAGATCTGTTGCTCAAAAGTCTCCTGTAGCAGCTCACTCCTGGCATTTAGGACCAGGTGTGGAGAGCAGTGACGAGAATGGAAGAGCCCTGTCTGAGACTGGGTGCTCTGATGACCTCCTGGCTGTGGAATGCCTGGTGCCTGGGAGAGTTCCTGTGCAAGGGTGCAGGATGCCTAGCTGCTGTGGCAATGCCCTGCAGGAGGAGCCTCTGTGCAAGAGTCTTATCAGACCTTGATCTCAGGCACTCGGCTCCTGGGACTAGAGGAACTCTCCTGCTAGGCAGCCACAATGTTTCTCCAGCTGTGAGGCTGTTGAACCTAACCACTGAAAGGTAACTTTAAACAATGGACTTTCTTGAGCATCACACAAATCTAACATTGCACATTGCAACTTTGGATTGCAACTGTGGAAAAGCTGCATAAATATTTCTGAATACAAAAAATAATGCTTGCATAGTCTTTAGCCTGATAATGAGACATATATACATAAAGATTGCTGGCTTAAATCTTTAGATCTGCTTCTCCATCAGAGAGCAGCACTCCACCTGATCCCAGCTAAATAAATAATTTTTGAAGATAAATTCTTCAAATCTGCATCTGTGAGTCTTCATTTTCTAATCCCCCAGCACCCCTCAATGGAACCCCCAAGATTGGCCGTGCTGGTGGCGGGGACCAGGCACCGTGTGGTCTTCAACTTTCCTTCCAAATGCAGCCGGGGTCTCCCCAGGGTGCCTCCTGCTGTGGGCTCTGGGTTTGGCTCTCCCCCCAAAGCCTGCCATGGTTCAGGCCACTTTCTTCCTCCATGACCTTTTTAACCCTGGCTTTCCTTGAAGGTCCAGATCAAGTCCTTCCCTCTATAAGAAGTCTCCAGAGACCACGGTGGCCTGTGGCAATTTCCACACACATGCGGCACCTGGCGCCTGCATGGTGCCCTCACATCACCGTCATTTTTCCTGCACAAATTTGCTTCCACACTCCAAGGTTCAGGGCGGTGGGTCTTCTCTGACAACTGAAAAACACGTTCTTTCCCCATGTGACTTCTCAGGCTGCACCTCTGCACCAACAGTGAAAAGATCCCCATTGTTCAAGCAAGAAAAGACTTTAAAACCCAATGGAAATGAAGAAGGATGCCTGGCAAATATAGCTTCAAAGCCTTCACCTACTGGAGATCGTGTCTCTGATGATAAGCTGGTTTGAAGGTAGAAGTCAAAATGGTCAGCTTACAGCAAATCGTTATTATCTTAGCCTTTTACGTCTTCAGAACAGGAAGCCTGAGATAGGGATTCTCTAGTCGGAATTTTCAACCTATCTGTTGATGGCACTGTAGGCCAGAGAGTTCTGAGGTGGGGCTAACCTGGGCTCTGCAGGAGTGTGGGCAGTCGCCTAGGCCTCTACTCACTCCACACCAGTTACACCTGGTAACAACCTACGTGTCTCCAGACATTGCCAAATGGCCCCTGGAAAGTAGAATGGTCCCCAGATGATGACAGCCGATTCATTTAGTCCAAAGTGTTAGAGTGTGAGATTTATACCTTTGGAGGTGCTATTGATACCCTACCTTAGCCCCAAGACAGGACAATGGGCTCAGTCACCGTGTTCACATAGAAGCTGACAAGCCTCTGCACGGTGGCCCCTGGAGCTCTGGGTCTGAACTCATACTTTGGGGGTCATGGAACATGACAGTGGCAGTCTGCTGTTTAAACAGTGACTCTTGAACTCAGGGGCACCCTGGGGCTGGGGTTGCCACACACGCCATTCTTACCGTAGCATGGCCCACCACCATGGAAGGGGAGCCTCAGCTCCCTCTGCAAATGCTGCAAACTTGCCTGGGCACTTTGAGGTTGGGTCCTGCTGGTCCTGGCCCAGAATGCCGAGGGGGCCTTGCAGGAACGGCCCCACGGGGAACTTCTGTTTGGATGTGCCTGCTGGGGTCTGGCCGCCTGCACTGCACGTGTTTCCAGGGCCATCTGACTGTCCTGACATTTGCCTGATTTATTAGGCAGGGACAAACGAGTGCGAGGTGGAGAGTGGGGACGCGCAGGTGTAATTAGGTGTGCATCTGTCTTGGGCACGAGCCTGGCTGCTCTGTGATGGGTGGATCTGAAAATCATCACTAAAAGACAAACCGGGGAGCGCCAGGAGCTCCCGGATGTTCACTGTGCGCGGGTCCCGACTAGGGCTTCCGAGCTCCCGGATGTTCACTGTGCGCGGTCCCGACTCGGGCTTCCGAGCTCCCGGATGTTCGCTGTGCGCGGGTCCCGACTCGGGCTTCCGAGCTCCCGGATGTTCACTGTGCGCGGGTCCTGACTCCGGGCTTCCGAGCTCCCGGATGTTCGCTGTGCGCGGGTCCCGACTCCGGGCTTCCGAGCTCCCGGATGTTCACTGTGCGCGGGTCCCGACTCGGGCTTCCGAGCTCCCGGATGTTCGCTGTGCGCGGGTCCTGACTCCGGGCTTCCGAGCTCCCGGATGTTCACTGTGCGCGGGTCCCGACTCCGGGCTTCCGAGCTCCCGGATGTTCACTGTGCGCGGGTTCTGACTCCGGGCTTCCGAGCTCCCGGATGTTCGCTGTGCGCGGGTCCCGACTCCGGGCTTCCGAGCTCCCGGATGTTCACTGTGCGCGGGTCCCGACTCCGGGCTTCCGAGCTCCCGGATGTTCGCTGTGCGCGGGTCCCGACTCCGGGCTTCCGAGCTCCCGGATGTTCACTGTGCGCGGGTTCTGACTCCGGGCTTCCGAGCTCCCGGATGTTCGCTGTGCGCGGGTTCCCGACTCCGGGCTTCCGAGCTCCCGGATGTTCGCTGTGCGCGGGTTCTGACTCCGGGCTTCCGAGCTCCCGGATGTTCACTGTGCGCGGGTTCTGACTCCGGGCTTCCGAGCTCCCGGATGTTCACTGTGCGCGGGTCCCGACTCGGGCTTCCGAGCTCCCGGATGTTCACTGTGCGCGGGTTCTGACTCCGGGCTTCCGAGCTCCCGGATGTTCGCTGTGCGCGGGTCCTGACTCCGGGCTTCCGAGCTCCCGGATGTTCGCTGTGCGCGGGTTCTGACTCCGGGCTTCCGAGCTCCCGGAGCTCCCGGATGTTCGCTGTGCGCGGGTCCCGACTCCGGGCTTCCGAGCTCCCGGATGTTCGCTGTGCGCGGGTCCCGACTCCGGGCTTCCGAGCTCCCGGATGTTCGCTGTGCGCGGGTCCCGACTCCGGGCTTCCGAGCTCCCGGATGTTCGCTGTGCGCGGGTCCCGACTCCGGGCTTCCGAGCTCCCGGATGTTCGCTGTGCGCGGGTCCCGACTCCGGGCTTCCGAGCTCCCGGATGTTCGCTGTGCGCGGGTCCCGACTCCGGACTTCCGAGCTCCGGATGTTCGCTGTGCGCGGGTCCCGACTCCGGGCTTCCGAGCTCCCGGATGTTCGCTGTGCGCGGGTCCCGACTCCGGGCTTCCGAGCTCCCGGATGTTCGCTGTGCGCGGGTCCCGACTCCGGGCTTCCGAGCTCCCGGATGTTCGCTGTGCGCGGGTCCCGACTCCGGGCTTCCGAGCTCCCGGATGTTCACTGTGCGCGGGTCCCGACTCCGGGCTTCCGAGCTCCCGGATGTTCACTGTGCGCGGGTTCTGACTCCGGCTTCCTAGGCGGGTTCATGCTACTCCAAATGCCAACGGAGTCTGCGCAAGCAAGGTGGGGGGGGGGGAGCAAATAGGAGCTGTGGTGGGACCTCCCAGGAAAGCCAGTGCCCATGGTCCCCAGAGAGCGGCAGACCCAGCCCTGACGCCACCACTTAGTGACCCTGGAGGCCGCTCAACCTCTGTGAGTCTCCCCCAATAATCAAACACCCCTGCCCCGTGTAAAAAGAGGCTTGTGGATGACAGAGGGCCCTTGGATGGTGGTTGCTGTTACCCCGTGGGCAGCTCAGGGAAGAGGAATCGAATCGTTCTCCATGGAGACAGCTGCCAATGGTTCCAGGAGTGGGCCCTTCACCAGCTGGGAAAGGGCCTCCCTGTGTCCTGGGAATAGAGAATTAAAAAGCGGGTACCGGGGTTTGCCTAGGTGGAGAGGACTGGGTTTGGGAAGCCTGGTAAGAGTCAGAAAAATGGCCACTGCCCTGCATTCCCCTGGGGCACGTGGACAGGCCAGACCTGGTGGGGAACTGCAGAAGCTCATGCAGGTCTGGGGGCTGGATGGAGCAAGCAGGGGCTGTGGTGGAGTCCGTGGGAGCCCCTGTCGCTCTGCGAGGACATGGTTTCTGAGCACCCTCAGCCGAGAGACTACGCTGTTGGCAAGATGAGCAGGACGAGGCCGCAGGACAGTGGGGACGATGTGGGGCCTTCTGGGCACCTCCATGAATGTCTGCCGCTGTGTCTAGCCACCAGGAAATCAGAAAGTGTGCTGGTGAGCTTTCCGCCACTGTGACAAAATACCCTCGATAATCCACTTGAAGGAAGAAAGGTTTAGTCTGCCTTGTTTCGTTGGTTGGCCTGTTGCTTTGGGCCGGTGACGGCACAGTGCATCCTGGAGCGTGTGGTGGAGGAGGCCCGTCACCTCACGGTGGACCTCAGTGTCCTCCTGGAAAACAGGTGTTAGTATTTCCATTTCACAAGTGAGAAATTAAAACTTGGGGAGGTTAAGTAACCAGCGTGTGCCCGTTCCTCTTGCTGGGATTGTGTAGTAAAGTGATCTTCCTGCAGACCTACTGAGGACTGGGGAAGGTTACACTGCTAGTGACAGCAGGAGAAAACATCTTAAAATCTGAATATTATCTGAAAACAAACAAAAACAAGCCTCCTCTCCATTTCCTCCTAGGAGAAGGGAAGCAGGGTCCACGTTTTGGGTGCAAAGGGCTCTGTTGCCGGTGGCTCTGCTGGCCCTCTCGGGTGCTGGCCTGTGTGCTGGTCGCTTTTCCATCACGGAGACCATGCTGGGTAGACAACCTGTAGGAAGGAAGGTTTGGTTCTGCTCACTCTTTCAGAGCTGTCAGCGCGTGGCGCTCCAGCCCCCAGCCTGAGGCCTGTGGCAGCACAAGGCGTGGCGGTGGGGGCGTGGGGTTGAGCGGGCGGCTCACCTCCTGCGGGAGGCAAGGGCAGCGGGGCGCACGTCCAGTGAACTGGCTTGCTCCCACGGGACCCACCTCCTCCAAGTTCACCACCCTCAACAGTGTCACCTGCTGCTGTGGTGATGGAGTCAGTCATGGGCAGAGGGGCAGGAGGCCACGCAGCAGCTCAGAGGTGGGGAGACTCGGACAGGGTGACCAGGAGGAGGGGGAGCAAGACGGGCAGAGCTCCCTGAGGGAGCAGAGTGCTGCTGCGTCCTGGGGGCGCAGAGCCTCCCTGTCTGCCTGCTCCGTCTCCTGTGCCTTCGGATTTCCCCATGTTTTCTAGTAAATTCCATCCCCTGACAGGAGCACTTGTCTGCAGACTGCGGGAGCCTGTTAAGGCATCCACGCGTGCGTGCACACAGGGCGGTTGGCTTCCTCTGTCTGTTCCGCGCCCCTGGCTGGTGGCGGTGAGGACACTGCCATGCTACTTACCTTGCACCTTGCCCCTGACTTGGGCCACCTCTTGGCAACTCCTGTTTATTTACATAAATTACTTACATACTTATTTTCTGCTTGTAAGCTTACACAATATAATCCAAATGAGGAGGGAAAAAATCATATTATAAATTTAGGCTGTAGAAAGTGCCAACTGGTTGACAAAAATTAACCGATGAAAGTCTTTCCAAGGGTTGAATGAGTACATTTGGATAACTGCCTTCAGTTATTTCTGGACTATGACAGGGTCTATGTATGTACATTTGAAAAACAGATTTAGTCATTTGTTCAAAATAACTGATAAATCCAATAGTACTTTATCTCCCAAATGCTAATGGAAATGGTGTTTCTTACTCCCATTTAGACATATGGCCAGAGGAGGAGGACAGGCATTAAACTCCCCCGTGCAGAGCTGACCTCGGGTGGGGTTTGACGCCCAGCTGTGGTTCCAGTTGGCCCTCCGTGGCCTGGGTAGGTTCTCCTTGGGAGAAGCCCTGAGAGTCCGTCTGTTGTGTGGGGGTGGTCTTGGCCACTGTGGGCTCTGTGAACTTAGGTCCATCGTTGCCCATGTTCGCTGGACTCAGGCTCCTTCTTTGGAAACCAGAGTGAAGATCACCACCTCCACGAAGCAGGGTGGAGAGGGTGGCGCCCGGCCCGGCTCTGGCCAGGAGCTGGGCCACAGCTGCATGTCCCCGGATGGATGTGAACCCAGCGTCTCTCATCCTGAAGTGCCTCGATTCTGAACTGGCGGCCAAACCGGAGGCTGAATAGAAATGCTGGGTGACTAGTGTGCTGACTATCAGGAAGAGGGAGAGCTGCAGGTTCCTGGAGTCACTTGTGCTTTGAGTTTCTGCCCTGCTGTCCTTAAGAGGAAGATGGAGGGAACCCACGGACACCTACAAAGTGACTCTTTTCCTTTCCTACGTGGAACAGTCCATGCAGCCTTCTGAGTGTCCTTGACCTGCTGGAGAGACAGCCTACAGTTTCCAACATGTTCTTAAAATAATCTCCAAAAGCATTAGGATTCCTGCTCTAGTGTTTTCAGGAGGTGCTCCTATGATCCCTTTTAGAAATTCTCCAATATTCTTTCTATTTTTTGCACTGAACTTAGCTTTTCCATTTGGCCATTGGATTTGACACTGGCAATCTCGGTGGGCCCCGCACCCCCAGCCCCGTGCATCACAGCAGTCTCTTAGGTAATGTGTGAAAAGCGAAATGCCTCAACCGCCGGGCTTTGGGGAATTGGTCCTACTGGGGTCAGAAAAGGCTCCTTCTTAGCCAGGCTTTTAGCTCATCGTGTGGACTGAGCTAATGGGCCAATATCTGGGCCACCCCAACTAAGACACAAGTGGCTCTGTCACATCGATGGAGTCACATCTGTCTTGGTGTGCTTCTGGCCAGGGTGTACGGTAACAGCTCATGACGTTTGGTCACAAGGTGTGCAGGGACAGTTCCATAAACCATCTGGTATCAGGTTTGTATCTTTTCTATTAAAAAGAGTGTGAATTTTCAGGAGCTGCTGTGACTCCATCCAGCTGGACTGGCAATGCAGACCCCACCTCTAACTGGCAACTCAGGTGGGTGGTGCATTGCATTGCCTCAGCACGAGGGCACGTTGGAACAGCATAAGTCCACGGAAACATACTCAAATTCAAATGCCTCAGGTTTTTTATTTTTCTTCTGGTTATTCAGATTCAGCAAATGATAGAAGGAAGTCAGGATTTTTTGAACTAAACATTTCCTCTCATATAAATGCCTCCCTTTCATATATTTGCATTTAGTAAATCATACTTAGGAAAACAAACAAAAAATGAATTCCAACCTAAATAGTTTTATGTTTCTCTTTTGGCCTTTGTGTAGTGCCTACAAAGTGTGTGTGTGTGTGTGTGTGTGTGTGTGTGTGTGTGTGTGTGTGTGTTTCACATCCACTTACTTTCTGGCATGGGGAAAAGTATCAAAGTATATTAGTAGAAATTTTTGTCTTGCAGGAAGAGATTAAAAATGTACACACACACACACAGAGAGAGAGAGAGAGAGAGAGAGAGAGAGAGAGAGAGAGAGAGAGATCCAGTGATGCAGTTCTTGAGTTGCAGGGTTAGAACATAATCTGGTTTCTTCTTTGCCAAGCCTGGATTCAGGGCAGCGGGAGGAAGGTGGTTCAGGTGCTGGGATTTCTCACCTCTCTTCCTCTGCCTGCCACTGTTCCTGTCTTTCTCTCCCATCTTTCTGCTGTAGTTTCTTGAATCTGATACAACTGCACGCTGCTTGAACTCCTGCTAGGTGGGATTTAACAGGCATTTTAATTTAAGGCCGTGGGAAGGTCATTCCTTGCAGTGCAGCCTCTCCTTGGGATGTTCACGGTTCCTGAAGTGCAGCTGGCGTCCTGGCTCCTCTCGGGATCGCCAACTTGTCTTTCAGGAGGAAGCCCAGTCCTGTTCTTTCAGTCTAGGTGGTCTCACAGCTTTGATGAGCTATAGGGAATCAGGAGCTTCCCAGCCTTGAACATCTGCAGGGGAACTCCCTCAGGGGCTCCAGCCTTCCAAAAACATCAAATTGTTCTTCTAATTCATTTGCTCATTTAATATGTGTAGAAAGCCGATTCCACAGAGTTTGGGTTCTCAGTTTCTGCTGCTGACTGTCCAATTAATTCATAGGAGGCAGGGAAGAGGTAGAAGTCGTCCTTCCCATTTTTCATTTTGAATGGACACAGAGCTAGAAATGAGTAAGGATCTTGAGGCTATACGGGGGGAAGCTTGTGAAAGAGCTCAGGCCTCCCCAGCACCCCGCCCAGGTGCAGCACCTCGTGAGGAGGAAGGATTACGCAACACACAACACGTTTCCGTTATTTAAGGATGATTTTAAAGTTTTCAAGGCAGTGGGTTCTCAAATATCATTTCTAATTAGAAATAAAGGCCAAAACATACCCAGATGGATTTTTTACCAACACAGAAAGACAGTCATTTTCTGATGCTAAGCCATTACTGCGGTGAAAATGTGAAATTTTCTTTAGTTTTTATTAAGTTCATTGCAAAGGGAAAGGGGGTCAGTATGATCCCGATTGAGTTTTCAAGATGGTGCCATAAACGACAAGAAGTAAATTGCTGGAGAATGTTTGAAATTAAAAAACTCAACCCAGTACCCTCTGAAGACAAAGCACAAACCTCCTCATTGCTTTCCAGTGTTTCTAGAACGTCTTTGGATGCAATGACTGGATATTTCTTTGTGTGCATAGTTTAAAATTTAAAACCAATTAGTGCCTTATATTGTCAAAAACCAAGTGGTCATTTTTGGAAAAGTGGTTTTAGCTCAACTAATATGAAAGTTATAAATGCCAACACTTCTTTGTAACCAAATCTTCTTGTGGTGGGACCGCAGCACCACATGGGTGTCCTACAATGATCCTTGATCTTGGCCTGTGGAAGGAGAGATAGGAAGTCACGGTCACACATTTTATCACATCTGCTTTCTGGACATTTCAGTCTATAGTCCCTCCCCAACTATTAATTCAGAAACAAAGGTGGATCATGTTATAAATAATGTTCTTCATCTCTTCCTCTCTCTCTATCGATGGACCACAAACATCTTTCTATACAAACTACAAACGTACACTTATTATGAATTAAAATAGTATTAGCATATTTTTTCATAATTTACTCAATTAATTGGCAGTTATTGGACATTTCTGTTGTTTATGATTATTTCTTGGTATAAACAGTGTGATAATCATCCTTGTCCATGTTCTTTGTTTATTTTTCAGTAATTTCTTTAGAATGAATTTCTAGAGTGGAATTTTGGGGTCAAAGGTTAGTTTTGTATTATTAAACACTTTGCTAAATTGTGCTCAAAACTCTCCTAATGATTGTTAGTCTATAACTTTTTATCCACATTTCTTCCAATTAAAAGATAATTATTAATTATTAACTATTCTCGGGTTTGGTTTTTAATTTTTATTATTAGTGAAGAATATTTTTCATGTGTTCACTGAAAATTTTTTATCTATTCATGTCCGTTACCTATATTTAATCAGAATGGTTATATGTCTTATTATTTATTTCTAAGATTTTTAAAAATAATATTAATCACATTAATGATTTGAATAATTTATCTTCTGTAGTTGCTATTTCCAATTCAGGTAGCCACAACAGCTATTACAAGGAGTAGGATTTTCATTTTTAATATGGATTTTACATTCAGGGGTTATACATCTTTTATATGTTTCAAGTATTCAAACATTTTGTCTTTTTCTTTATGGGTTCTGATTTTGGTACCAGAATTTAAAAACACTTTCCCATCATGTTGAGAATATTCACCTTGTTTTCTTCTAGAAGTTCTTCTTGTAACTTCTATTAATTGTGTAAGAATCCAATTTCCCCATAGATGGTTCCCTGTTCATGGACAAATCTGTGCTTGTTCTTTTGGGGAGTTGGTCAGCCAGTCTATCCACAGTGGGTCCACGACCTCCTCTTTTTGCAGGAAGAAAGGTGCATCTTGCTTTAGCTCACCAGGTGGATGCTTTGTGTGAACTCTGCTCAAACTGGGCTCTTCTGTGCCCCAGTGTGAGGCCTCAGGGTCTCACCTCCTGTCTGAATTGAAGTAGCTTCCCTTCCAAATTTCCATACCTCCAGTTTGGATAGTGCTCTGAATTTATTTCTTTTTTTTCCTTTCTCTCCATCGCCATTTGGGCTATTCAGGAGAAGTTTCTTCAGATCTACCTGCCCTTGCTGCCTTTCTATGAGTGTTAAATTTTCACCCTGCAGAGAAATAGTCCAGGAATTATACAAGTGCTAGACAAGGAGAAGCCATGCAATCCTCACAGCAGTGCCGTGACCTTAGCTCCCAGCTGCCCACCCAGAGCCTGGAGTTTTCTTTGTATCTCTTGAGCCACTGTGCCCTGAACTGTTTTGATCCCACCTTTGGGGCCGGGGGAGTAAGACAGAGAAGTCTGTGTTTCTTTGGTTGGCCCCCGTTAGGCCCTCCTGGAGTGGAGGACGGTGAGTGTGCTTGGTCCCTGTCCTTTCCCACAAGGGGGTGCCTTTGGGCAATTTTGCAGATGCTACCCTTATATAGCAACTCAGTCCCATTATTCTTTTGACAACTATTTATTGACATCTGTAATGTGCCTGGAAATAATCTAGGAAATGAGTAGAAAATAAGCCAGAGTTCCTGAATTCTTTCAGTCACCTATTTCTCTTTCGCCTTTCTTTGTATCAGACAATGATACGTATCCCACCCTGCTGCCCTCCCTGATCCCTGGAGTCTGCCTCTCCTGTGAGCAGGTATCATACCTTGATGTTTTATCTCCCTGTTGGGCCCAGCATGCACCAGAGAAGATCGACCAGACCTCCTGGTTGAGTTATAATCAGTGGATAATGGTGCATTTTCTATGGATTCTTTGCCTATGAAACCTACCCCATGGTTCCAAGGAGTATTTGGAGAGAAAATGATGCTTAATAATTCCTTACTTCTGCCATTAAGAAACCCTGGAAAGTATGGCTTCTCCTTGTCAGCACTATTGACATTTTAGGCCAGATAATTCTTAATTATTGTGAGATTATCCTTGTAACTGTAGATGTTTAATAGCATTTTAGGCCTCTGTCCACTAGAGGCCAGTACCTTCTGGCAACCCCCTAGTCCCCAGCCAGTTGTGATAACCAAGAATAAGTCCAACATCACTTACAATTCCCTAGGGAACAATTTGGCTTTGGCTGGCAGCCCCTACCTTTAACATTTGTGGTGGGTTAAATATGGCCACCAGTTCTCTGCCTTTCTACTTGTTGTTAATAAAAGGTCTACGTTCCTGTAAATATGGGTAGGCTCTATGGTCACTTTAACCAAAAGCAAACTCTAAAAGAAATGTCCTGCCAGTTGCTGGGCCTAAATATTAAGCAAAGACTCAGTTCTTGGAGAACTTAACCACCATGTAAGAACTCGGATTACCTTGAGGCTTGCAGACTGTGAATCTAGTAGGCATGTAGAGAAGTTCTAGAAGATGTGTTTGCCTCTGTGTGTGTGTGTGTGTGAGAGAGAGAGAGAGAGGGAGAGAGAGGGATGTGTGCATGTGCATGGACACACACAGATGCCCTGGTGCCATCTTGGAAACGGACCTCCAGCCCCAAGCCCCCTCGAGCAGCCTGTGGAGAGCAGATGCACAGCCTAGATGTGCTCTTCCTGAATTCCTGATCCCAAATTGTGAATGAAATAAAATGGTTGTTTGAAAATCCTAGGTTTGGGAATAATTTGTGCACGGCAATAGGTAACTGAAGCAAAATTCTTTTCCACCACTGACTGTTGACCTTACAAACATCAGAACTGGTCTTCAGCCTCATTTCCACAAGCATCTTTGCACACAAAGTAAATGAACACAGGAGCCCCTTTGTGGCACCATTGCTACTCCTCTTTCCACACACATCCACCCGCCATTCTTCCCTTTATCCTCTTCCTATTTGGTTGATGATAAGAAATGGAGCATTGCCAAAGTTCTTTTCCCTTCCTACTAGTATTATTTAGTTTTTAAATTCAAAAGTAGTTAATTATTAGCTAATACATTTAACAGCCTTCTAAAATATGTAAATTATATCTTTCTCAATTAGCACTGGATAATAATAGAATAAATTGGAAGAGAACTTTTGGTTTTATTCTAGTCTCATTATGTACGGATATAGTTGAGGAAAATGTCCGTTTGTTAAGGGAATTATTTTGTTCTAAGTCATGAAGTGAACATAATTACGAAGAAATGAAACATACCAAAGATGAAGAGGAAATTGTGGCTATTCAGATGCTTCCTTTTTCCCCCTTTTTCTTTCTAGCCTGAGCGATTATGTTGTGAAATCATGCTACATTGCATGTTGGGTATCTAGCAAACTAAATGATGGATGAATCAAGAGGAAAGTCCACTTCAGTCTGTCCTGGGGGTGATGGTGAATGAAGTCTGAGTCACCTGGCTCTGGGCGCTGCAGGTGCCTGCTCTGGACCTTGGTGTCTTTTGCTGGACATAGTGGGTTGGTTGCAGATACATATAGCTTAAAAATTTAGGGAGCCATATTCTTAATTTTTGTCAAAGAGAAACTCATTGAAAGTGGATATAATTATGATGAGAAGGAGGTAAGGAGGAGCTTCTTCCTGGAAACAAATCATGGTTTACTTCCTGGGGCAACAGAAGCTGGTGGCTTATGCACATTCTTTCATTGAGTCCTCGTTATCCAGTGTTGTAGTTTTCCTCATCCCTGATTTACAAACAAAGAAACCGACTGTGAGAAGTCTACCCAGAACTGCACAGTTAATGGGTACAAACTCCGGACGTTGGACCCTGGTTCTCTGGGCTCAGAAGCTACACCCTCCCTTCCTTGTCCCTCCAGGCCTCTTGGCAGAGGACGTTTCCCATGTAGGATGGCAACGTTGCCAATGCTGCGTGGTGGGTTGGGTACAGCTTGGTCAGTCACCTGGCACTTGCCTCAAGTGTAGGCTGGTGGCTTAGGAGGGAGAGGTTGGTTTAGATGTCCCTGCTAGAAGAGACTTCAAGATATCCATGGATTGCCTGCTTGAATGCTACCGGTTAAACGAATGGGCTGGTTAACTGGATTGGTATCCTGGTCCTCGTGATAGTTGGTAAGTTCAAGGTGTGATCCTCAACTCTGGCTGCATGTTAAATAACCTGGGAAACTTTGAAAGAGCTGGGGTCTTGGCTCCAGAGACTCTGATCCAAGTGTTGGGGCTCCAGATGGTAGTGGTTTTAAAAATACACATTTTCAAAAGGAATACCACTAGTTCCGACAGCGGTTTTCTTTCCTTCTTAGTAGACCTATTTAGTGCAACAAGCTCACTGTATTGTAGGCTGTCTTCACCATCCTGTGTAAGATTTGTGTGTGATCTCTTCTTCATAATTATTTGCTCTACCATGGTGACACGACATTGATGACTTTCCCTCCCGTTTTTCAGGCTCATTCACGAGAGCATTATCTTCGGTAAGGAAGTCCGTGTGTGGCTAGCCCTGCCAGTGCTGTGGGGACCTTGAATCTAGTTCCACTCACGCCAGGCATTTGCCTCGCAAGCTGCAGTCGGTGCCTTTCAGGCAGCGGTGGCCTTGGCCTGGCACACACTCTGGGCGACTGCTGCGCCCCGCGCATTTCCAACATTTGCTCTCAGATGCTCCTGAGAGTGTCATTGTCCTTCGCAACCTAGAATCAGTCACATGTCTTTTCCCCGTCCTGTGACTTTCTTTGCTGTGCCGGCTGTGGCAGCCCCAGCGCTGCAGCTGGGCTGAGATCCAGGTGTGGTGGCGTGGGGTGGGGGAGCGTGTGCCCCGGCCTCGTCCTGACGGAAGCCCCGCTGGTGCCCGTCCTCCTCACTGATGCCCACGCCCTGCTCACACGCCTCGCACTGTCTCCACGAGCAGCTGTTCACATGACCTTAGGGAACAGCATTCTCCGACCAACCTGGCAAGGGGTCCCTCAGGGCCAGCCAAGCAGAGGTTCTGGACTCTTCCTCTGGTGGGTGGCTTGGCTGCGAGTGAAGTCTGTGACCCCTTCTTAGAACAATGTTGCGAGGTGCCTGAAACACGGGGCTTTCAGAGGAAACCAGCTCTGCGAAAATGAGCTGTCCAAGCGTGGCAAATAAAGCTGTGATGCACTAACATGCACTTTGTTAATAAACTACGTGAAGACATCTGGTCGCTTGTCAACGACTATGGCAATCTGAAAGCAGAGATGAGCATAAAAGGTTCACGGCAGTCATGATGGGAGGTGAAAAGCTTCCTCCCTCGCCGCGCCTGAAGCATGGGACCCTTCTTGGGGAGCTGCGGCTTTTATAACTGGCGGGAATGCTGGCTTGTTTGTAGGGAGGGAAGACAAAGACCTGATGTTTCCCCACCCAAGGGTCCAGTGTGCTTATCTGAGGCCTTCTTAGGTGTCTCCAAAGGGGAGATGTGTGAGGTGCTCATGGTTAACAGCAGTTGAAAGAGCCCTTCAGCTAAAGACACTGGGACACTCCATGCTCTGTAGCACAAAGTAAACCAAGTTCCTTTATTGCAGAGGTTATAAGGTCCTTCAAATGTGTTCTGAGTCTCCGTGGGCCTGCTTTCAAGTCATGGTGCCCGGTAGTTCTTCTCCGAGGAGTGCAGAGTCAGCTTGAGGGCCAACCCCGAGCAAGCCATGTCCCCAGGGAGAGGGCAAGTCGGATGGATGCAGCAGAGTCCAGGAAATGACTTCACCATCTGCGTCATTCTCCTGTGGGGATCACGCTTGGGCCTCTGGGAGAGTTTTCTGGGAGCACAAGCAATAAACTCCTCCACACTTCTGAAAGTTTCCAGAGCTTTCTGGGGTGACCATGTCTACCTTTGATAACCCAGAATCCTGTAGCTGCCAAGTCTGCCACTTGGGGGCGATTGGGATTCTTGAGGAAAGAAAAGCAAAGCAGGCCCCGGCCTGCACCTGACTCAGACATCAGAGGGACAGAGGGCGTATCCTCCGGCAAGCAGGGCTGCCCATTTTGTCCCTCTTCTTTCCTAAATGCAAATATGATATTGTTTCATCACTGCCAGGATATAAGGTTAAGTTGTAAACGTCTCTTACTAGTCATGGATGTTGTGCCGGGTGCTGTGCTGACAGTCAGACCTGCTCAGTGTCCCCAGGATCACACTGTAGATCTGAGTCACACCTCCACCGAGGGCCCTTCAGGTGGATGGCTGACACCTGTGGCTGGCTCGTGGGCATCAGGGCCTGAGGTTGACAGATGTGTTTGGTATCCGGTGGTCATTTGACATCTCCGCTATGCTCTGTCTCCTCCACATGGAGAGGATGGGCACAGGAGGGAGCCCAGGCAGGGTGTGTGGAGCAGAGTGAAGTCCTGGATGCCGCTGCGCACAGTGGAGGGGAACGGCAGCCCTCCCTTCCAGAGCACGGCATCCCCTTCTTAGATGGCCAAAGGAATCAGTCAAGAGTGAAATGAAAACTCGTCATCTCTTTGTGGGATCTGAGCTCAGAGATGGGAAATGGGAAGACAATAATTGGCCAATCACGCATTTCAATGAATAAATGAGACCATTGATACTCAGCAGTAATTTCATGCCATAATTGATAATAAATAGAACTTTGAAAGTGATTGTTCAGTGCACAGGCAGCCACAGCAGCCCACGTCCTAGAGGTGCCGCTGCACTGCGGGCTTGTACAATGGGGCCTGGGGAGACTGCGCATCCCAGAGGGGTCAGAACAAGGTGCTCAACGTCAGAACGGTGCCAGGTGTGGTGGCTGACACCTGTGGCCCCAGCACTGAAGGCTGAAGAGGGGGGATCACTGGAACCCAGGAGTTGAGGCCAACCTGGGCACCACAGAGAGACTCTCACATAAGAAAAAAGAAAACAAGACTCAGCCTCAGCACTGACGCCCCCATGCCCATATTCTTCGCCACTAATCAGGAAGCTGTAGCTGCCTGATGCTGGTGCAGCTACAATACCGCGGGAGGAGATTCGGTGGCAGGAATGATTCTTTTATTCTCTTTTTCTCTTTGCTTCTAAACTAAACTCTTTTCCTTATATTATTCTTCTTTTTCTCTTTTTCTCTCTAGCTTCTCTGGCTTTTTCTAGCTTCAGCAACCTCTCGAACTCTTAACCGCTCTCTCTTTTTTTTAAAAAAATATTTATTTATTTACTTTAGTTGTACACAATGCAATTACGTGGTTTGAGGATCAAACCCAGGCCGCACACGTGCGAGGCAAGCGCTCTGCCACTGAGCCACAACCCCAGCCCCTCTGACTTTTCTTTTCTGACTACGTTCTTCCTCTGACGACGTCTAACCTTCTTCTGACTCTTTCTAACCGACCTCACCCGGTTATATAGCTTTAGCTTTACAGGTGCGTCACGTGCTTCCTTTGAATAACGTATTGATATCAGGTGGAAACTAGAACATCTTTTATGGCTCCCAGCTAACCGCAATAGCCGTCTCCCTGATTAGGGCTTCTTCAGGAAGCCGCTGTGGTGTTAGAATAGCGGAGTCAGCTGGACACGCCTTATCCTTACTGTTGGGTGTTAAAATGCAATGCTGGCTTGTGTAAAAGCAGCTCCCACTTTAAAAATCAACGTGGCTACCATTTCCTGGAGACCTCCTCTTCCTTGCAGAGACGCAGCCCCTCACGTACCTGGCATCTGCTAACCCATCCATGCTATCCCAACCTTCTGGGTCCCCATTCCCCACTCAGTGTTTTCTTCTTGCTTGAAGTTTAGAAAATTTAAAGCAGATAATAATTCTTAAAAAATTGTTTTTCCTTAGCCGGGCGCGGTGGCGCACGCCTGTAATCCCAGCACTTTGGGAGGCTGAGGCAGGAGGATCGTGAGTTCAAAGCCAGCCTCAGCAATGGCGAGGCACTTAGCAACTCAGTGAGACCCTGTCTCTAATAAAATACAAAAAAGGGCTGGGGACGTGGCCCAGTGGTCGAGTGCCCCTGAGTTCAATCCCCGGTACCACAAAAAAAAAAAAATTGTTTTTACTTATTGACACTTCCCTTTGATTGGCATGCATCTGAATGTACTTTTTTCCTATAAAGACATAGTTTATGCTAATCTCCTTGATGATAGTAACATTTTACCCTTATGTAACTCATCACATCATGTTGTAAAACTCGCACATACAAGACAAATTTTATTTAAAAGTTGTTTATTATATATGCATCGAAAAAGTGATTTGAAGTTTTTTTATTATTGTTTTGGTTGCAAGAGATTCATATTTGATCTAAAAAAAGACCATTACCATTCCTTTAAATTTGTTTACTTATTTCACTTTATTTATTAAACACCTATTCCAAGCCAGGCACTGTTTTAAGCATTCAGAACAGAAAAGGTGTTTAATGGTTTTGAGAACAGAACAATGGAATGATTTCTATGTTATGAAAGAAATATTTTAGTCCAAATGGCTAAGAATAAAAGAAGATTAAAATATAACATTAAATTAATAGTTATCCCAAAGAGATTATTTGAAAAAGAAACATTAATGTCTTGGTAATTATTTCATAATCTTATTTTGACCAGGATGACTGAAACAAAAGCTAATGTGATATTTATTGCTCACACTTGAGTCTGTGCCCAATTACATGTTTAAAAATATTAAGTGTATATATAAATGCAGTAGAATCATGGTAGAAATTTATCATTAAGAACACAATCTAAGAATTGGAACATGATTAAAGACTGTTCTCTGTGTTTGTGTGCATTTGTTGAATATTTTTATACAATCTTCAATAAACCTGAAACTGAAGGTTTAGTTTTTATCCAGGAAATGTATTACAAAGTCTCTGGAAAAAGAGCAAGTTGATAATTTAATTAAAAAAAGTGGAGGATTCGATGAGAACTAAGCCTAAGCTATGTGCTGCCAGAGGTTTTTCTAAATTCTTCAGAGCTTATTCTAGCTTTAGGTATTTAAAAGTCAACACTGTTTTGATTCAAATGTTTAAACAGCTTAGAGTTTTCTAAGAGATTTAAAGAATTTTAGGAGGGGAGGCCAGTTAATCCTAGCCGTGAATTCAGGTGCAACACCTGATTTAATTAAAAAAAAAAAAAAATCATAGTAGTCTGCAGAAGTTGGAAAGCATTCTGTGCACCTTATCTACTTTTGATGTTTAAATTAGCCTTCAAATGCTTTTGGGAGATCAAAGACAAAGATTGACAACTGGTCTACCTTGGCACCTCTGCTTAGTGAAATCAAAAGGCGACACAGCCTTTGTGGTCTGGACCCTGCAACACGTGCACTTCACACCAGCCTGGAGTTGATGCCTTCCGAGAAGCCAGGGTGGTGGGGCACCTGCCACACAAGAAGGGCTCTGGTTTCCCTGGTGGAGACCACTGTGCTGTGGGAGGGGAGGCTGGAGCTCTGGCTGTGGACCGTGGGTGCGGTGACAGTGGATGTGTTAGAGTCCTGAAGAGGAACTGTCCAAAGCCCGACAGTCAAACCCCAGGGTCTTGGCAGCTGGGTGGAGTCCAAAACACCCCTCTCGGGCCTGTAGAATGCAAACTCCTCATAGGAAAGGGAGGATCCTGGAGGCCCCTGTGGTGATGGAAAGAAGTGCCGACAGAGTATAGCGGCACCCCCCTCCTCCACAGAAAATCTTAACTAAGCTTCTCAAGAAATCTTCACCATGGCTGATTTTAGGACTGTCAGCAATAGAGTATCTACAGAAGAGTTCAATGTAGATGACCTTCCTGTTTTCCTGTTGCTCTATTACTTGGCCACTGGCCTAGAGGAAACCAGCACTCCAGGTGCTGGACGCCCCTTTACTTGTTTTTTCACAGACGTGTATCCAGTATAGTAGTTTGTAGAAATGTGTTTGCAAATGCAAAATGTGATAATAAAAAGACAGGTCCTTTAACAAGTTCTCTGGCCTTGAGCTGGAGCTTCACAGAGATATCTACACTTCTAAGATAAGAGAAGTTACCAATTGGGCTCCATGGTAACAGCTGGCAGGGGGAGGAAAAAAGGGGAGAAGAAGCTCTCCCCTTCTAGGTGTGGTCCTTGAAGGGTTAACTTGCCCAGAACACTGAAAGAAAAAAAAGCTGCTTTTATGTGAACTTCTGTAAAGGGTGAACTTCTGAACCCCTCCCCTTACATGCTGGGTATATAGTCCTGAAACTACCTGAACTCGGAGTTCAGGGGATTAATTGATTATAGCGAGAGCTGTACCCTCTGAACCCGGCTACAGCCAAATAAAACTGTTTCCTGTTCTCTTTGGTGCCCTGCCTCGTCTGTCCCTACAACAAGAGGGCTCTGGAAAGGTGGGTCTTTCCCAGGGGAGACCCCTGTGGGGTGCAGGTGGCAGCTGAGTAGACAGGGCAGGGGCCTTGGTGGCCCTGGCTTTGAACTTCCACTTCCCTTCCAGAGTCCTCCCCAGGAGCACCACCGCCCTGCGCCACCGTAGCAGTGTGGTCGTTCCTGAGCAAACCACCGCCTCTGGAGCCTTAGAATGCTCTGCACTCCCCTGGAAAGAACCCGTGTGCCGGGTCCATGTGCAGGGTTACCAGCAGGTCACGTTGAACACCTAATGACTTACTTTCAATGACCATGAAACCTTCTGGGCTTGAGCGTGTGTGGAAGACTTCCTGGGCCTCTGTATCTGCTCATTCTTAATGCTGATTCTCTACAGTTCTTACTGTACATCTTTCTTATTCTTTTATGATACTAAGTGTATTATCCAGAAGAAAAGAAAGCAAGAGAGACAATTTGCAGCTAAATTACAAAAGGATTCTATTTTTTTCTCAATTGTTTACTTCAAGGCAAAACGTTTCTTGGACCCAGTATTTGAGGCATGTACGACTTTCCTTTCCTGCTGTCAGTCAAATCAGAAGGACAACAGGGTCACCCAATGTGGAATCCGGTTCTTTAGGGCCAGAGTGGCTCAGGAATGCTGCTCGCCCTGCCCTGCCCTCACCTTTCAGTTTTAGAGTGAGGGCGAAGTTAGCCTGTTTCACCTGATCCTTGGAAGGAAAGGAGAAAGGTCTCCATTGCTTAGCGTAAGAGAAGAGATCTCTCAGGACCTGGTCATCATGGCAATTTTGGATAGGAGTCTCCTTAATGAGAGCGGTTTTTTCTGATGTCTTAATCCAAAGTCTTCTCCAGGCCTGCGTCGATCCGTGTAGGTTCAGCTGCTGCAGGAGAGAAGGGCGCACTGCACTGTGTGGCACGCTGAATTTGAGTTGGGCAAGAGTGGGGCCTGGGATCCTGCTACAGTAACAATTAGCGCTGGGGACCTAGGAGGAAGACAGGCTCAGAGATCAGGCCTGCACCGCCATCAGTCTTGCCTTCATCTTCAACTCTGTGCTTCTCTGAGGTCTGTGGGGACAGTGTATCCAGGTGCTGAGCCCAGTGCCAGGCCAGGACGCATTCAATGAAGGGCAGCTGTTGTATCATTAAGGCTACGTGCTTTCTGTCTGCTGTGACTGGTATTTTTAAAGGAATTTAAATGGAAACAGCTTGGTACTTAGTGAGCCTTTTTCTGGAAGAGATTTAAACATTGCTGTTCAGATCGTATTTGTGTATCCAGGTGTGTGGACTTTGGAGGCCAACAGGTGGGGGTAACATTAAAACATTTGACAACCAGCAATGCGGGACAGGGGCACAGCCACAATGCAGAGATGGGGCAGGGTCCACGCTGTGAGTCCTGGGTTTTGGGAAAGTGCCAGGGTAGCCATGGTGGGGGGAAGGAGGATTAAGGGGACAGAGCACTGGGGAGGGCTGAGAGGCGTCTGTTGCCCTACAAGTAAGTAAGCAGCTACTTCAGTGTTTTAATAACAGGTACAGCTGTGCTGCCCTGCAGGAAAGTCCACTTTTGATCTTGGACAAAGTGTTGGCCGTGGCTAAATTGCTTTTCCTCTCTGACCTTCAGTGTTTTCAGCTGGAGAGTGGGGATCCTACTATACATACTTTGTCAAGTTGCTTGAGGATTAAATGAGATAATGTATGAGAAATGCTGAGCCCGGTGCCGGGTCACGACACATTCAATAAACGGCAGCTGTTGTGGCATTATGGCTACGTGCTTTCTGTCTGCTGTGACTGGTGTTTTAAAGGAATTTAAATGGAAACAGCTTGGTACTTAGTGAGCCTTTTTCTGGAAGAGATTTAAACATTGCTGTTTAGATTTTATTTGTGCATAGATTTCTGCTTAAATTTTATGATAATCTTAAAAACACTGATAGGAGAAAATGCAAAAATGATGCTTTAATTTGCTCTACAATTACTACCATAGCTGAACAGTAACAGGCTTACAGATTGAGAGTTTCTCAGATGTAGAGAATGTCTTGCCCTATGCAACTTCGAAGAAATTTCTTCATTCCTGAAGTTATTGGGACACCTCAACTGAGTCCCAGATGTGTCCAGGGCTCTCTAGTTACCCTGCTGGTGGATAAGGTCGTTGAAAAGGATGAATAAAATGAACTCAGAGGAGAATGAATCTTATTTAAGATTGTCTCAGTCTTAACAAACATCCAGGCCACATTAGGTAGAGGAATGTTACAAAATGTTATGTGATGTTATATAATAGAATAATTCTGAGTATACAAAGGGGCTTACAAAGACATTTTTTGAAGAAAATCAAATTTTCCATTTTTTATTTTATAAGTCTTACCTTTCCCATAGTTACTTAGATTGCTGTAGTTGTTGTATGTGCATGTGTGTTTGTATGATTTATTTTATAAACAACTTTATTTAGATAATAATTCATATGCTACATACATCTAAAGTATATGTCGATTTTTTTTTTAGCAGAGTTGTACAAAATTACCACAATCGGTTTTGGAACATTTTCATCACTCCAAAGAATGTGCTAATTTATTTTCATGTTGGTGTATTTCCTACATCTCTAACTTCATTCCAGTATGGTCAGTGGACACAGTTTGTATGATTTTCATCCTTTAAGTCTTTGGACGATTAGTGTCGTGGCTGCTATATGGTTTCCTTGGAGAATGTTCTGTGTGCATTGTTTGGAGTGGAGGGTCCAACTGTCTGTTCTAGGTGATTCACGGTGTTGTTCCAGTTTTCAGGTTCCTTGCAAAGCTTCTGCCTGGGTCTTCCTCCATTATTGCAAGTAGGGTGCTGAAATCTCTGCTGCTGTTGTTGAATTTGCTGCCTTTCCCTCCTGTTTTTCAGGTTTTGCTTAGGTGCCGTGGGACTCTGTGGGAGGTGATGCCCGGACTGGGAGCTGGGGGTAGAGGTTGCCCTTCGTCTCTCCAGAGTCTCTAGGAGACTTGCAGATCTTGCAGAACTTCCCATCTCGCAGAACTGGTTTTGGCTCACATGCGGACTCGCTGTTCTTGTTGAGATTAAGTAGATTCTCTTGAATAAATGCTTTTCTATTTGCTCTATGCCCCGAGGGAAATTTCCAGAGATTTAAAATGTTCTTTTAAAGATAAATTCACCAATTACAGTTGTTCCACAGGAAAGAAGCTACCCAGTCCTCTTCATGCCAATATTCTGGAAATCTCTTTCCTATATGTTCTTTTCAATTATTAAAAAGAACAGAATCCAAATAGGTCCACAATCCAGGTATGGATGGGGATTTGGAGCACTAAACTGAAGTGTTATCTCTGGACTCCAAATTTATCAATCTTGTAACACAGTAATTGTTAAGCCAATAATATTTATTCTCCTCATTGCATGGTGTGGCAGAAGCTTCCACAGCAGAAAGTTGTTTAGTAGGCACTCATCAAGGTCCTTGCTTAGTGTTTACCTGAAAAACCCAGTACCTAAGTAGGAGCTCTTCTCTCCTGGTTTTATAGCCTATATTTAAGATGCAAGCCTGTTTATTTCCTCAGAAATAAACTGTAAGTCTTGCTTCCCAGGAATTCTGACAATTCAAGAGATATTTCAACTGCCAAAGTTAACCTAATATAGTCAGAAGTCATCTGGAAATGGATGGAAAAATGAATGACAAGTAGGACTTTAGCTAAGGAGTATGATTTTATTTAGACCAGTAACTCCTTGAAGAAGAAAATTTCTAAATACCAGGTAAAATGTTAGGCAAACGATTTAAATTACCTACTTTTCCATTTTAATGACTCGTCCACCAACTTTGCCTAATTATTAAGCAAGCAAGCTAATGTGAGGTTACTTGCAGACTTCCTTGTGACAGAGAGCTTCCCACCTGGTGGGATCGACACGCCTGCTTCGTGGAGTGTCACTATTTTGTGTGCACTTCACTCTATCCTGTGATTTTAACTGTTGCTTCCTGACTTGGAGCAACAAAGCTGCGGGAGAAAAACTCGGAGGCAGAATGAAGACGAAAGAAGGTTTTTGTATTCTTTGGCTTTAACTCTCAAAACTCTAACACTAGCTCTCTCAGCAAGCTTTCTGACTCTTTACTTCTTAGAGAGAGTTTAGAGAGAGAGAGAAAGAGAGAGAGAGAGAGAGAAAGCTTCTTTCTTCTTCACTTTCTTTTACTTTTACTTTCTTAGAGAGAGCTTAGAGAGAGAGAAAGAGAGAGAGAGAGAGAGCTTCTTCTTTCTTCTTTCTTCTTTGGCAGCCTCGGCCTGACTCTGACCAGGAACTATTACTTCTCTCTCCTAACGGCTCTGACTCTTATTTCTTCTTCTGACTACGTTCTGGCCGCTCTGACTCTCTGACCCGAAGTCTTCTTCCGACCCACTGAGCGACTGAACGACTGACTGAATGAATGCCTTCTGACCGCTTTCACCCGGTTATATACCTTTAGCTTTGCGGGTGCGTCACGTGCATTTACAGGTGTGTATGATTATTATCAGGTGGAACTTATGGCTTCCAGCTAGCCGCAATAGCCATCTCCCTGATTGGGGCTGCTTCATTTAGCTATCTGTTTCTCATTTCCCCCAGTGGTATTATATATCTCATTAACTATACAGATGTAATGTACAAATGCACATTCATGTACATAAATACTTTCATGCACAGCATCTATATGGTAACTGTATGAGTAAGAATGCATGGTTCTGGAGACCATTTTTGATAAAGACTGGCTCCAGCACCCTGACCCGACCTTTTGAGTCTGAGTGTGTGGTTCCATTTCCACTGCTCTGCCTGCATCTGAGGCCTTGGCTTGTTCTTTATTGCTGTTCTCTGTGATGCCACTCAGGTTTTTAAATTTTATTTATTTATTTATTTATTTTTTAGTTCCTCTTTTGGCTACTGTTTACTGTGACAAGACTGCTTCTCAAATAAATCTCATATGACCCCCCCTTTGGGTGAGTGTGTGTCCCCATCACTGGTCAGCAAAACCTGGCCTTGGCCAGGTCAGGGGCGTGCCCTCTATTGATGTAATTTCCATCTTTGTGTGCGAGGAGCCTTGGCTGCACACAGCTCAGGTCACGATTGCCTCACGGAGTGCTCCTTCACCAGCCTTTGCATTATTGCCTGTGTTTAGGAAGGTGCTGACCCTGCCTTCTTTATCAGATGGCTTGAACTTGAACTTTTAAACATGAGTTGCTTCAGATCCTCCTGAAATATGTTTAAATCTTACATGGGAAAACATGTATTGTCTAACCTACAATATATAAACATTTTTAAAGGAACATTTCCCCTCTTATAAACAATGAATCCCCCCACATACACATATCCACCTGTAATGCTTTAACACCACCTAATGTTTGTACATTTGTTTTATTTACTAATTCATACAGTATTTACTAGGAACCAGTAAATAATGGGCAGTTATTGAGTATTTAAGTGCCATATCCTTAGCCTCCATGTCTTATTTCATCTATATTTGGGAGGTGCTGTACCTAGAAGTAAAGCTGCCTACTTACTGTCGCCCTTGAAACTATTTAAGTCCATAGTTTCCCCTGATGATGGGAGCACTTTTGTGAGTTTATCTGAAAATTATAGTTGGTAAATTTACTTCCAGTGACTTAAAAATAATGTCCATTTCTTTCTTCTTTTTTTCCTAAGCATTGTATCTACACCTGTATTCACAGTTAGAGGTGGAAAATAAACTCCCTGCAGGAAGTGACTGGAATCCCATCTCCACCTCTTGGGCAGGAGGCCGGAAGGGAGAGAGCGTCACAGCCGGAGGCGGGAGCGCTCCAGGACGGGAGTGCTGGGAAGGGAACGGTCCAGCGCAATCCAGAGTCGGTAGTCTGTGGGCTCCCGGGTCACCTACGGGAGGAGAAGCCGTGGCCGTCGTACCAGGCGCAGACACCTCAACATGCAGCCGGGGTGAAGGAAGCGGCGGGCTGGCACAGGGCCACTCCTGCTCCTGGTCCACTTGCTGTGCTCTCAGGGCCTGACCCCGCTGAGCGCCTTGAGTGCTGGGGCAAAATGACGAGTTGACCCTTGACCTCAGGAAGTGCACGTCCCCGAGGAAGACGGATGAAGACAGAGGGCGTTGTGCAGGAAACACTGGCCCAGCCCCATACACACCAGGGCCTCCCCCAAACAGCGCATGTGCTGACCCCCCTTAAGCAGAAGTTCGGAAGGGGCTGAAGCAGCCCAGCTCGCACCTGGGGGGAGAGGCGCTGCATCCTGCCTGGTGCCAGGGACAGGGCCGAAGCCCACCACAGGGGGTCTCCATTACCAGGGTGCAGGTGTCAGTCAGCGTCCAGGCTGAGTTCAGCCTTCCCCTCAGAGGAAGGGGCTTCGGGAGAAACAGACCCTCTGCAGGCCGTGCAGGTGAAGCAGCAGCTGGCGTTCAGTGGGGGCCTCCAGGCCAGCGCTGCTCGGAGACACTTGAAGGGCAAAAGTCACACCGGAGACCACCATACAGCCAAGAGATGTACTAGCTGGCCTTGGTGGCCAGTGGGAGTCTGGAGGGGCCCAGGGAAGGAAGGGAAGCGAGGGGACGGGAGGAAAAGGCAAGTTCCCACTGGGCGGGAGCTGTCTGGTGGTCCCAGCGACCTCCCTAGGTTGCAGAGGGGCGGAAGCCTGACCCAGCGCCATGATTGGCTCAGCAAGGGCGAGCCTGCCCAGGGTGGATTCTTTTTTTTAAAAAATATATTTATTTATTTGCTTTAGTTGTACACAATGCAATGCATTTATGTTTACGTGGTGCTGAGGATCGAACCTGGGCCGAGCACTTGCTAGGCGAGTGCTCTACCCCTGAGCCACAACCCCAGCCCCTGGGGGTGGATTCTTGCAGAGAAGAGTTGAAACTCAGGCTTGCTCACCAGACTGAAATTTAAGGCGTCCTGGGGGTGTGGCCTGTCAGCCTAAGCCCTTCTATCAACACTTGTGTGCACCAACCTATTTTCTCACAGTAACTTGATATATTACCATTTAATATAGTGTGTACTGTCGTTTGCTGTGGTTTATTGATGAGGACACTGATTCCACAATGGAAGCCACTAAACCACAGTGTCATCTGTGGTTGCCTGAGGTGGCCAGATATTTATTGTTTTTTTTTTTTTTTGTGATGCTGGGGATTGAACCCAGGGCCTTGTGCATGAGAGGCAAGAACTCTACCAACTGAGCTATATCCCCAGCCCTGTTGTTTGTATTTTTGATAGCTGCCATTCTGACTGGAATAAGATGAAATCTTAGAGTGGTTTTGATTTGCATTTCTCTAATTGCTAGGGATGTTGAGCATTTTTTCATGTATTTGTTGACTGATTGTATATCATCTTCTGTGAAGTGTCTGTTTAATTCCTTGGCCCATTTATTGATTGGGGTTTTTTTTTTTTGGTATTAAAGTTTTTGAGAGCTTTATATATCCTTGAGGTTAGTGTTTATCTGATGTGTTTGTGGTAAAGATTTGCTCCCATTCTGTAGGTTCTCTATTCACCTCACTGTTTCTTTTGCTGAGAAAAAGCTTTTTAGTTTGAATCCATCCCATTTATTAATTCTTGGTTTTAATTCTTGTGCTATAGGGGTCTTATTGAGGAAGTTGGGTCCTAATCCAACATGGTGGAGATTTGGGCTTACTTTTTCTTCTAATAGACACGTGGTCTCTGGTTTAATTCCTATGTCTTAGCTCCACTTTGAGTTGAGTTTTCTGCATGGATGATATACTCTATATATGTCAGTAAAGTCTAAGTTATTGATTGTATTATTTAGTTCTATAGTTTCTTTGTTTAACTTTTGTTTGGAAGATCTATCCAGTGGTGAAAGAGGTGTGTTTAAGTCACCTAGAATTATTGTGTTGTGGTCTATTTGATTCTTGAACTTGAGTTTGATTGATGAATGTAGATGCTCCATTATTTGGGGCATATATATTTATAACAGTTATGTCTTGTTGATCTATAATTCCCTTAAGTAGTATGAAATGTCCAACTTTATCTCTTTTGATTACCTTTGGCTTGAAGTCTACTTTATTTGATATGACGATGGAGACCCCTGCTTGCTTACATAGACCGTGTGAATGGTATATTTTATCCCATCCTTTCTCCTTCAGTCTGTGGGCATCTTTTCCTATGAGATGTGTCTCTTGAAGGCAACATATTGTTGGGTCTGTTTTTTAATCCAATCTATTAGCCTATGTCTTTTAACTGGTGAGTTTAGGCCATTAACATTCAGGGTTATGGTGCTGGGGTTGTGGCTCAGTGGTAGAGCGCTCATCTAGCACGTGCACGTCCTGGGTTCGATCCTCAGCACCACGTAAAAATAAAAATGCATTGTGTACAACTAAAGTAAATAAATAAATCTTAAAAATATCATTCAGAATTATTATTAAGACATGATTTGTGTTACCATTTATTTTATTTATTTTTTAAATTTTTGGTATTTAGCTTGACTTGGTTTCTCCTTTGGTTGGTTTTGCCTTTATTGTAGTTCTTCCCTTTGCAGATTTTCATTATTATTTTTCTTTTCCTCCTCATGGAATATTTTGCCATGAATGTTCTGTGGTTGAGGCTTTCTTGTTGTAAATTCTTTTAGCTTTTGTTGATCATGGGAGGTTTTTATTTCATCATCAAATCTAAAGCTTAATTTTGCTGGATATAAGATTCTTGGTTGGCATCCCTTATCTTTTAGAGCCTGGTATATGTTGTTCCAGGATCTCCTGCCTTTGAGGGTCTGGGTTGAAAAATCTACTGAGATCCGAATTGGTTTTTCCTTATAGGTAATCTGACTTTTCTCTCTTGCGGCCTTTAAAATTCTATCTTTATTTTGTATGCTAGGCATTTTTTATTACAATGTGCCTTGGTGTAGATCTGTTGTAATTTTGTACATTTGGCATCCTATAGGCTTCTTGTATTTGATTTTCAAATTCATTCTTCCTGCTTGGGAAATTTTCTGATATTATTTCATTGAAGAGATTGTGCATTCCTTTGGTTTGAATCTCTGCACCTTCCTCTATTCCAATAAATCTTATATTTGGTCTTTTGATGGTATTTCATAAGTCTTGGATATCTGTTCATGATTTCTTACCATCTTCATTGTGAGGTCAACTTTATTTTCAAGATTATATATTTTGTCCTCATTATCTGAGGTCCTATCTTCCAAGTGATCCAATCTGTTGGTGATGATATCTATTGAATTTTTTAAGTAGCTTATTGTTTCTTTCATTTCAAGGATTTCTGTTTTTTTTTTTTTTCCTCAGACTCTCTCTTTCTTGAAGTAATCTTTTGCTACCTGTATTTGTTCTCTTATTTCTTTGTTGGTGTGATCGATGGTTGCCTATATTTGATCTCTTATCTCTTTGTTGGAGAGATCAATTTTTGCCTGTATCTGCTCACTTAGGTCATTTTTTTAAAATCCCATATCATTTTAATTATGTATATCCAGAACTCCTTCTCTGACATTTCACCTACTGTGCTTTCTATGGCTTCTATTGTTGTAATATCTTGATTTGTTTTGCACATTTTCCTCCCTTGTTTTTTCATGATGTCTATGTGTTTTCCTCTCTTGCAAGGTAAGCCTGAGGTATTACAGCTTCTGCACTTTTGTCTTATAGGGTCCCTACTGGTTACCCAAAACCTTACTTTTTAGAGAAAGATCAATATCAAAGCTTTCAATGTACCCAATGTGTACCATATATCAGTTAGTTTCTATTTTTATATTTATAGTTTTGTCACTATAAACAGAAATGATGAGATCAGTTATCTTATACCATGTAGTCTCTATGTTTGTGTGGTGGTTTACAGTATCTAATGGTAGAAGGGGGACGTTTATGAAGTAGGATGTGAGAAAATAGAGGTATTAGATTATTTGACTAATGAGAGTGCAATCATAAGAGTTTGACTGTTAGTAGAAGAAGCAAGAGATAGGCATCCCCATGTAAGACTCCCTGTTAGTTCACAACAGCATAACTGGTAGCCCCTCTGGTGCAGCCTGGTCCACAGGGACCTCAGTGATGTCTTACCTGGAACTTTTTGTTGTTCCTTGGTAGTAGCCTCGCTATCTCAGTTTTGTGGCAGTGGCAGCCTCAAGCCTATAATTATCTTGATGTTGGGTTGTATAGCCATGGAACCCTAGTGCGGTGTCTCTCTGGGCAGATGTGGGTTGCCTCTCCGATTTGCGGGAGTGGGGCAGGCCTCTCTCTCTGGATCTCCTCCTGGCTGCAGTGTGGTGGAGCACATGGTCTGGCTTTCTTCTCCCCACTTTCCACCTCCTAGGTCTCCTCCCAGTCTAGTTGTGGCAGTGGGGGTTGGGCAGGTGGGCAGCAGGGCCCTTCCTCAGGCCGGGACCTGTTGCTCCTAGTCCTGGTGGAGGTGTGGTTGGGTGGCTGGGCCCTTCCTCCAGCTGAGGTCTGCTGTTTCTAGACCCAGTGGCAGCGTGGGCCTGTGGCAGTCGGGCAGGAAGGTGGTTGCTGCTTCTCTCTTTTCTCTTGATCATCTCTCCTGTGACAGTGTGCATGCCCATTGACAGCCTGATCTGTCTGCTCTATTTTTGTGGACTTGGGCTCTCCCTGTAGTTATAAGCTATTTTTGTGGACTTGGGCTCTCCCTGTAGTTATAAGCTGTCTTGCCTTTGTCCAGGTCCTAAACCTTGTGACTTCTCCCCTCCATCTCCAAAGTACCAAAGTACAGGGAGAGTCAGACAAGAAGACAAGACCATGTAGTACTGATTAATGAGAACTTAAGTATTACAGACACCCAACAAAATCTGATTATTTCACAAGGAAGAGTTCGTTTATAGATAGCACCTTCATTCTAAATCAGAGAAGGAAAAGGCCATTTGATTCCTACTGGTATAGACTTCAGCACCAAGGTCAGCTATTGCCAGACTCATGTTCACTCAAGTTGACTTCACTTTGGACTTGTGTTGATGGTAATGATAATTCTGAACTGAGCCGCCAACTCCTGGATTCTTGGGCATCCTTGGTGAAAATGGAGGAAACTCCCCAATAAAGGTCAGCAATCTCCAACTTGCCATTTGGTTTTCTTTAATAACCTTGAAGATGGCTTTGAGGCTAGAGAGGCAAACAATAAATGACACAGGGATTTGTGGTTAGTTCATCACAAAGCTTCTTGAAAAATTTGACCTACACTTTAAAGGGGGTTAAATATTGAACTGAATCCTTGGTCGAAGGAGATAATGCAGTATATATCGTGGAGTATCTCACATGAAAACATTTTCACAATGTGCTTCAAGTAAAAAAATACCCTGCTGTTGAGGGCAACAATCTGTGTTACAATAAATCTAAAATGAAAGAAGTAATTTTAAATAAATAAAGCCCCTTTGGTATACAAAACATCATCTTTTCAGTCAATGTGTTGTGACAGATCCATTATACACTGGGAGTTTTCCAAGAGCTTTCTTGGTGTTGCTCAAGGTATATAATATCTCTGTGGACCATCATGAGACCAGTTAAAGGTGCTATAAAGACATGGTATTGGGTAGGAATTTTCTCAGTAATAGAATGTGCTGTGGTTGGAGGAATTCTGCTTATGATGGCATCCAGCTACCATAGCAACAGATGGGCTTTATCTACTAGAGTAGCATACCACATACTCCATTTCGCCTCTAATGGTAAGCCAGATACAGTGGTGTTTTATGCCTGTGGAACATTGACAAAATAATATGCTTCCTATTGTGTTAGAAGAGAAAGCTATACTTGGCGGCCAGAAGGATTGATTCCTTCAATAAACATGAACACCTATTGGCCCAGTACAATGAAAGGGGCTTGGAAGAGGACAGAGAACAAGGTGTAATTCTTACTTTCAAGGGGTTGAAATCAGGGGAGATTTATCAATGAAACAACAATTATGTACAATACATAAATAAATGTGACCCTATATGTTTAAATACAGAGCACCTAACCAGTGCACCTACCAGGGAAAGTCTTCCTGGGACAGTGACTCCTACCCTACTTCCCACCAGGGAAGGGTGGGCAGGAGGCTGATGGAGCAGGTATTGCAGGCTCTGTGGTATGATGATCTCTGGGAAGAGATGAAAACTAACTGCAGCATGCAGAATGGAGGGCGTATGGCAGGATCACCAGACTTATAGACGGCTGTCCAGTGGCACAGGGTCCTAAATGTCCTGGTTGGCTCTTGTGCTAGGTGAGATGAAGCAATTTGGATTTGGGATTTCGGCAGATTAGGGTGGGAAATATTAATAGGATCTAACACTTCAAGATGGACATCTAGATTTCCCAATGTCCTTGTTTCTCCTAGAGATCTCACACCTGATACTGCTATACACAAAACCATGATGTTCAAAAGGGCTTAGACTGTAAGGAGGGAGAAGAAAGAAGCCATTCCCCTTATAGACCTTATTTTACAGTAGGAAAAATAATTTGATGTTTTTCCTTTTGACTGTCTTTAATCTGCTGTTCATAATTATGATTTATTTAGCTTTCTGTACCTTCTGCAACTACAAGGGCCTAGCCAGCCACTGAGCCCTGGAGAGGACTGGTGCTGACCAGGGGCAAAGAGGAACTTCCAGCATCACATTCAGGCCCAGATAGTGGCAACTGAGGACGTCTGGTGGAGGAGTAGGGCTTCCATTGTGGGCCAGCACTTGTTCCTGAGAGGCCACAGAGAGGATCTCAGTGGCTTTGCTGCAGAAGGCCTGAGCTGGCAAGATGGTGCTACCTGCTCGGGAAGAGAGCTCAGTCGGAGCTGTCCATGGTGCTTACCCCTTCTGCTCTTCTCTTTCTTTTTGGACTTGGGCTCTCCTTGTAGTTTTAAGCTGTCTTGCCTTTGTCCTTGTCCCGGTCCCCATCACACTGGTCAAGTCACTAGTTTTCTGGGTAATCGACAATCTTGCCCTGTTTGGGTCTGTTCTCGGCAGACTCCACTTTCTTCTGCTCTGACTTTCCCTGCAAGGTGAGCTCTCTGGGATGCATTGTCCTGCTTGGGCCTCCAGTGAAAGCCTTTGGATTCTCTTTCTGGTCAAAAGAGAAACCTGTCCTCTTGAGAACAATAAAAATGCTCCATCTTTTTCAAATTTAAATGAGTGCCTGAGAAAAGCTTTGTGGTTATTTAATTTCTGGGAGTCCCCAAAGCAGCTCGTAACCTCCTCATAATCATGGATACTGAGACAGGCCACTTTTACAACCTGTTGTTCTCTATGGTGGTGGAATATTTGACTCAAAGTCATACAATATCCTTTTTAATCAGTATATCTGAGATTTTATTTATATACAGAGGTGTCAGTTCAAACCTTAAAAATGTGAGAAATCTCAAATTGCTTACATTTCTACTTATTCTTCATTGCAAGTGACTTTTTCAATTCTTTATGAAAATAGAAGGATGTTAGAAAGTTCCAAGTAAGTGTTGCCTTTTGTGTCATAAAAGTCACTTCGGTGTGATGGGTGGGATGAAAGGATGAACTGGGGTCTCTGAGCACAAACAAGTCCTTGGATAACATTTCTAATTTGTTTTTGTCGCATTACAAAGAGATAACTGATAAGTGTTGTGTCAGAAATTATCAGCCAGATTTTAGCCTTTCAAGAAATAAAGTGACTACGTAGGTCTAAATCAGAAACCAACAGCAATATTGAAAGTATTAAGTAAAGTCTGATACACACTTTAAAAATAACATGTGAGAGATCTGCCACATTCAGAGATTAGAGATGGATTATCAGAACCTAAACAAATATAAATGACAATAATGCAAAGTCCATAGAATTTTCTTTTTACACTTTCCCCCTAGTCGTGTGGGTGAATCATAAAGCTCTTTTCCCTTACTTTCTCATTTTAAATGTTCCTTCTTTAACATTCATTTAATTTAACATACATTTCTGGGAATTGTGGTTTTGCTCTAAATTCTCTGTCTTCAATGGTGGAGTAGAGTAGGAGTTGCAGAAGCACATACCACAAGGATTCTGGGAAGACATCAGTATTCCCAATGCCTTCCTCTCCCAGGTACTGACCACCTTTTCCAAGTCAGGTAGGATCTTGGTCATCAGAGAGAATGACCCAGAAGATATGAGTGAGATTCAGGCTCTGCCCAGACCCACGCATTCCTATTTTGGGCCTGTAGATTAGAAAACAGAGTTCTGTAGAATGAGAATTAGTGAGTCATGGCAAATCTTGGCTTTTCAAGATATGGGAACCTCTGGGAAGATGATAACTAGGGATTTCCTGTATGTAAGAATCCCCCTATCATCCCAGAATGCAGAACTGCTGAGTGTGGGGGTGGGTTTCTTCCACCCACCCATACTTAAGGCTGGAGACTGCTGCTCAGAATGTGAGGAAGGGGAGATGCTTCCTCCAGGGCCCTGGGCAAGGGACTGGAGGCTCCTGCTGGCGCCACCGGCGGTCTGGGGAGACAGGTTTCTGTGTAGGCACTCACGTGTGCTCACGCCTCCTATCACAGAAGGACTTACCCTCACTTAAGGTCCCTTAGCAGCTTTCTCTGAACTCCAGTGAGTAAAAGAAAACAAGCAAGCAGCACCCAGTGGAGAGAAGAATGGATGACGTGTGAAATTGCACAAGTAATTAGAGCACGTTAAGTGATGTAGACTTCAGAACTGAAAGCCCACTGCAAAACAAAACAAGACCCCCACAACAATGGAGGATAGACTTACAGATGGGAAAGTTCAGAGAAAGAAATATTTCAAAACAAAAATTGCAGACAGTCCAAGAGGACAGATCCTGGAAATATAACACACACATAACGTCAGCCATGCAAGCCCTTCTGAAAGAAATGTAATATCATAATGGTGTGATATCTCTCTAAGCTCAAGCAGAATTTGTGTTTGCAAGAGGACAGTCTAACTGAGGTTTGGCTGAGACTGATGAAGAGGACACAGACCTGGGCATAGCTGGTTCAATGTCTGATGCCCAAGAAAGACAGAAAATCTTCTCACTTCAAATAGAACGAACAAGTTACCTGGAGAAGAAGAAAGAAAAGGTAGAAACTGCTCACCACAACTCTGTGAGCTCATTGTGTGTGTGTTTGTGTGTGTGTGTGTGTGTGTGCGTGCGCTTGTGTATTCAAAATTCACAGACAAATGTCTTTTTGCAAGAACACTACATTCAGCAAAGAAATCATCCCCTGCAAGGGTAAGTCTACGAATGTTGAAGATTCAGAGATTAAATCAACCATAAACCTCTGTAGACAATACTCAAAGCATAAGCTCTGACTATGTGAATCACTGCAGAGAGCTCAGTGTGGGGGATATTAAAGGAGAAGCAGTGGAAGGCGGAGACAGATCCTGCCGTAGTCATCTCTGCCAAAGTCCCGTCCAGTTACTCAGATCCAAAGGACAACAGAGATAAGACTCGGATGTGCAGGATAAGGGTTTTGAAATAGAAGTAACTATAATAAAAATTAAAACCTAATAATGGCCCAGATGAAAGTACGAAAGAGCTGGTATTGGGAGTGTTGAGGCAGAAGGAAAAAAAGGGTATTTCAAAGCTTTCATGCAGGAGAAAAGGAAGTGAAATATGCCTGCAATTTTATCTTCTGTATAGGACAGGGGAAGAGAAAGATGAGGGAAAAGACCAGTTAGTGGAGGAAATGCTTGATAGCTGATTTTCATAAGATACAGAAACAATATGTGTTGATTATAAGTTTCATGAAAGGTAATTTGTATGAAAGTAGCAAAACATGGGAGAACTTTAGAAATTAGAAATAGGAAATCAGGACATGGATATTTACTTTTGATAAACCAGTAAAGGTGTGTGGGGGGAAGAGAATCAAAGTAAAATGAATGTAAGATGGTAGAAATAAAACTGAGAAAAGAAAATAATTGTAGACAAATGGTAGAAACAACAAACAACAAAAAAAAACCCAGGTGTGATTATGTTGATTTTACCTTAGGCAAGCTAAAATTTATGTCTAACAGCACTAAATATAATAAGGATGTTATACAGTCTTAAGCTATTCATTCATAAAATAGAAATTTCACAGACTTACAACCATCAGCAAAATAAATAAAAAAACATAAATAGATAAAAAGCAACTAAGGACAGTACGAATTTGAATGATGTAATCAATAAATTTGAATATATTGTTTGGTCTCTTGATTAAGAATATGCTTTTCTCCTTATCTTCATGGAAATGTTAAAAAATTAGTCCTGTATTGACCCCAGGAAAACCTCCTCACAATAACCCATGTGATTCACAGGACTCACTGATAGCAACCAAGTGGAATTAAAAATCAATAATAAAAATAGGAAACACTCTAATTACATGAAATCAATGAATAAATATAGAAAAGAATGAAAAAGAGAATGTCACACAAAAATACATGGGGTAGAGGGAAAGTCTTGGTCCTAAATAAATACAAAGGACAGGCCATTAACAGAGCAATTTATTCTTGTTTGAGCAACTGTAATAAGACAAAGCTAAAAGAAAGTTAAAAAACAGAATTAAAAATAAATGTTGAATTTTTTGACAAAAAATGTACTAAAGATAAATAAGTAAAAATAATATTGTTTTGTAAAAGATCAATAAATTATACAAGACCTCCAAAGGGAATTACATAAGATCAAGAAAAGGGAAGAAGAAAGAAAAATAATTGTAAGAGATTATTTTGTGCACACCTTAGCAACAAATTTGGAAACCTATAGTGAATTGATGACAGTTAATTGCCAAAGCTGGACTAAATAAAGGTGAAAAATTTAAAGACTTTAGAATACATTAGAAATGTGGTTAAGATCTATTATTAAAAAAAAATTTAAAAAGCCCCATGAATGCATGGCTTCACATTTGAGGTTCACTTAAAGGGAAGGGAAGATAATCTGGATTATACAGTAAGAGGGAAAGATTCTCATCTTTTGAAGCCTGCAAAAATTAAATACTAGAGCTGGGGTTGTGGCTCGGTGGTAGAGGGCTTGCCTAGCCTGTGTGAGGCACTGGATTCCATCCTCAGCACCACATAGAAAATAAATAAAATAAAGATGTTGTGTCCATCACAACTAAAATTTATTTTAAAAAATTAAATACTAAAACATGTAGAAGTAAAACAAAGAAAATAGGACTGACCAATCTTCCTTATAAGTAGATATGAAGATTTTAAATATATGTCAACAAATAGAATCAAAACATAATGTGCAATGACTGACTGGGGTTTAGTCAAAGAATTCAAGAGTGGTTCAGTCTCAGGAAATAAATCATGTGGTATCAAAAAGGGGACAAGAATGCCAATATGGCCTCAGCTGGGGCATTAAAATGTATTTGATGCAATTGAAACAGGCAATAAAAATACTGAGTAAGGTACAAATAAGTGGAAACTACTTATAAATGTTAAAGGCTATTTCCAAAAATAATTGTCAGGAACTAAAATGTAGTTTGCTTAGAGTATTTTTCAATTAGAGACAAAATTACACGTGTTTATCGTCAACATTGGTTATTAAATTTCATAGCTGTCACCATCATGGGGACAGTTGTTACAGAGGTTGGGAACTAACATCCTCACACTAGGATGGCTTCTGGGCCCCCTCCTGTCGTGGAAGAAGCCAGGTGGAGTCCCCAGCGTCACACAGCGCTGGCTGAGGAATGGACTTTGAAAGCTCCAGGAGCCGAGTCTGGAAGGGCGTGGATGAGACAGCCCCCGAGTTTTCATCGTTGAGTGCTGCGACAGGGTTGGGGCCTCTCTGGGACCTGTCACTGTGGGGAGGAACAGCAGCTGAAGGACATGGCTGTGGGGCCAGCCGTGGGCCTGGAGGGGTGGGTTTCCCTGGCACTGCCCGGTGAGCCCGCGCGGGGGTCTGCAGGAGGGTGTGGACAGGCACCAGGGAAGCGATCCCTCACCCCGACTCCGAGGGCAGCTCCTGCCGCAGGAGAAGGGGGAGACCCGAGACTGGTATCACGGTCCCTTTTGGACACTCCTACCTCTTGACTAATGGGAAAAAATGAAGTATTTCATTTGGCTGGAGATATGATTTAATAAGAAAGAAATCCAGGCACCTTTACTTAATAAGATGATAGAGAAAAAGTTTTCTATGTGTCAACAATTATCAGGTAAAGGTGAAAATTTACTTCTCAATGATAACAAAAGATATGAAATAGTTGAGAATATTTTAATAAGGAATCTATAGTATCTATGTGAAATAATTCTGATATTTTTGAGGGACGAACAAAAATTTTGATTCCATGAGAGAAATATTATGACCTTGAATGTGACTATTTATTAACATAAAACCATAAATCAAATCTAAAATTCATGTAGTTCAGATAATTAAATCCTTGTTAGAATCACATTTTAATTAGATTAAAAACTCCCTATGGAAGAGGAGAATTTGAGAATAATCAAGAAATAATGCCAGGTACTCAAATGTACCACACATCCCCTAATAGAATAAAAGTGACAAAGAAACATAGATAGCCCAGATATATAGAAATTCAATATGTAAGAAAGATTAGCCTTTCAATTCAATCACTAAATACTTCTTTAACAAATGCTGGTGGCACAAACAAATTTATCAGGAAGAAAATAAAATTGAACTCTTAATTCATAAACAAAAATAAGTTCAAATGAATTCAAAACTTTAAAAACGCTTAAATATTAAAAAATAGATATCTTAGATAAAAAATTGGAACCCCTTTCTAAGGAAGAGAGGAAATCCAGCAATGCAAACAGCCAAATGATGACTTAAGAAAAGCATTTCAAACTATCTTCTGTCTTTTCTTTAAAACACAAAAAACCCAGCTGGGGAAACCCAGATACACACAAACTGCCACGTATGACACAATCCTCTGCACGCGTGTGCGCACGTCTCGAGATGCACGGGACACGTTCACCAAGTCTGCGGCTGGTTCTTGAACATAGTGACATTGTAGGTGAACTTGTACTTTTAAAAACTTATATAATTTACTGAAATATTTTATCATGATTACTTTCAAATTATATATCTAGCAAAAAAAAAAAATGTGTTTTCCCTTCATTTTGGGGGCAAGAAAGAATTCATATCTTTCTTGGAGGATAACCAGGGGCATTAGACCAACAAGACCTTGATATTCTGATATTTGTGCAAAACTGTCTCTGGTTAAAAAGAAAAAAAATCGCCTGTCACCTTTGAAAACGCTTTCCTGCTTGAGCCCTGCTATCAATACTGAATTGATTTTCAGACAGAAGCCCTGGACAGGAGGCATGATGAAACTGGTAAAGCCCTGTCCTCGGGGGTTTTGACATTCATATTTGTGTCTTTTATTTTCGCTTTGCTGAAGGCAACAGCATCTAGGATTTCTCACGGTGTTCAGCTTGCAAACACATGCATCATAGGACACAAGGACAAATCATAGGAATGGCATCAAAGGTGTTCTGTCATTTATTTTTTGGGTGTTGAAAGGCCCTGACTGCCCTCCAGAAACTAATAACTGCTAAAAAAGAAAATGGTATATTGCATGCTTTCCCTGCTTTAGTGAAAAGTATGACAGCAATTCCATCATATTGCACAATTTTGGATTATTACTATGGAGAAAGACTTCTGTTCGTGCATTTTCTGTCCTGGATATAAGCTGATTTCAGTATCTAAGGTCTTTACTGAAATTTCATGCACTGGGTCTGGAGGTGATGCTCAGTGAGCTTCTGGAGGTCACATGAAAGTCAGCCATGGAGCCAGGCCCCACGGGCTGGAGGGGATCTTGAGGAGCCCGAGCTTCTCCTTCCTGATTTTTAAAGGTTATGTGCCTCAAAGTTGTATCATTCAAATCAAATCTTTACAGCTACATATTAAGTTAGATTTGTCTCTTTTTCCTTTTCATGTACTCTGGGAGCCTCAGAAATGAAGTGAGTCTTTCTTTATATTCAGTTTTGGTAAGAGTGCGCTGTTTATCTGACCTGCTCCAGGCACCAGAGCCTCTTGCTAATGTTGGTCTCTGTTCTCAAAGAGCTCAAAAAGTGGCCATCACAAAGACCAAAGGGGATTATTTCACTAGAGACATTTGTAAAATCGACAAAGAAACGATGGAAATTGATGGAAACCACATATACATGTATGGTTTAGAGAAATGTACATGTCTACTCGGTTGATGCAGGCACGTGTGTGTGTGTGTGTGTGTGTGTGTGTGTGTGTGTGTGTGTGTACTGGAAGATGGGTGGCTCCAACTCTTAGAAAACATCTGGCACAAAGTAGGTGCTCAAAAAAGGTTGAACTGCCGTGGGTGCTGCTGCTAATTTCTAAATCCTTCTACTGAGAAACTAGAGAAAGTCATCCATCTCACCCCAGGGTGGGTTGTGTGTTTTTAGTCTCACCTCCACGCTGCCATTCTCTTTGTCTGGAGCAATTATCATCCGGAGTTACTTCCCTCTCCTATCAGGGCATTGAATACCAGTTGGTCTACAACTGCTTCCAAGAACACTGAGTCTCGTCCATGCAGCATGGAAGCTCTCCCAACCAGAGGGCCCTTCAGCAGCCCAGGGAGGGTCTGCTCTGTCTTTTGCCACAGGTTGGTGAGGTGCAGAAGTTTCAGAGGCCTTTGAGACTCTCGGGGTACTGGCACTGAACATCCCTTGTGGCCAGGGTACTTAAGCTTTGTGCTTAAGAACACTAGACAGATAGCATCCGTCGCCTAACAGTCTTCTCATCTCATCCCACCTTTCCTGCTGCTTCACTAAAATCCTTAGTGGTCTTTGTTTAGCAGGAAACTTTGGTCACCTGATCGCTGAAGGGTCTTCCACCTTGAACAAGGGAACTCACATTCACAGAGCTTGTGTTTCTTGTTCATTGGTTAACTCAGCAGATTCTGAGTGCTGAGATTAAAGACTGTCATTTAGAAAATTCGTTTTTCCACATAGGCAATCAGGTAAAGACAATTTTAAAAAATATCTTTGGTTTGAGCCGGGCGCGGTGGCGCACACCTGTAATCCCAGCACTTGGGAGGCTGAGGCAGGAGGATCGCGAGTTCAAAGCTAGCCTCAGCTGTGGCGAGGCACTTAGCAACTCAGTGAGACCCTGAGACCCTGTCTCTAATAAAATACAAAAAAAAAGGGCTGGGGATGTGGCCCAGTGGTCGAGTGCCCCTGAGTTCAATCCCTGGTACCAAAAAAAAAAAAAAAAAAAAAAAAAAAAAAATCTTTGGTTTTAAGTGAAGTGGTTAGGAGGTAGAAAACACTTTAAAAACCAAAAAGCTACTCATTGTATAAATTTATAATGCCATCACTGTTTTGGAAAGAATTTAGAAGATTATAGATGATTTTCTTTCTTATCCTTGAACTATACTTGAATAGGAGAATTGACAGTGGAGTAAAATACAAATGCATAGGAGTGTTTTCTTATTTTCTGATTATCAACAAAATTATAAAAATTGGTGATAAGTAGAAATATTATCACATACTCTTCTGAGCTCTTTATAGAGTTTGAATAGAAGAAGGAGAAGGCCAGGGCTGCCTGTTTTGGGGACACAGCTGTGGCTCATCTTCGAAGCGGTTCTATTTTCCTCAGATTTGTAGGTAGGACACAAGAATCGTGCCTGGTTTCCTTCCTCCTCTTCCACACCTGAGGGCTGATACGGAGCAGTGGCTTCAGTTAGCCCTTTTCTGCGTCTGCTGCTGCTTCCTTGCCAGGACGTGAGTGAGTGCTTAGTGGGAAAATCCAGAGTATTGACTTTGTTTCAAGAAAATGTTCTGGGGGAAAAAATGGAGAAAACATATTTCCTGAGATGAGGAAGGAAAAAAGTTCCGTAAAAGTGTCTAATTTTACTAATTCTTGAAACTCCTCTGGCCCTGTAAACTCAGAAGTCGACACCAGGTGCAGTCTCCTTCCGTGGAGGAGACTAGCCTCGAACCCCAGGCTTTGGGAGCTCGTGTCCACACTGGATGCCATGACCTGGCGCTGACGGGGATGACGCCCCGCCTCACACTTCGGGACTCCGACCGCTGAGTCTATTTAGAGAGTTGATGGTATGCCCCTGGGCTGTCGAGAGGACGCAAGGGAACATTCAAGTCTGAGGAAGTGTTGGAGAGGGGGGTTGTTGGGGTCTAGATAGGAGGTGTCCCCCAAGAGCTCGTGTGTGAGAGAGACAGCACGAGAAGGTTTGGAGGTGAGATGATGGGGTTCTGAGAGCCTTAACCCGTCAGTGAGTTAGTCCCCTGATAGGGAAGAACTGAGTGGTAATGGAAGGCAAGTAGGAGAGGCTGGAGGAGGCGGGGCATTGGAGGTACGGCTTGGGAGCACATATGTTGTCCCTGGAGGGTGGAATCTCCCTCTCTCTGCGTCCTGGTGCCATGTTCCTGGCTGCTTTCCTCCACCACACTCTTCTGCCATGATGTTCTGCCTCACCTCGGGCCCAGAGCAATGGTGTTGCCATCCGTGTCCCGGAACCTGTGAAACTGTGAGCCCCCACAGACACTTGTCCTCCTGTAATCGTTCCTGTCAGTTGCTTTGGTCACAGTGGTGAAAAAGCCGACTGCAACAGGAGTGCTTCCAAGCCCGTCCATTTCCAGCCTGCTCAAGGTTCAGACATTAAGTCCCCCGTCTTGACCTCCAGCTGACCTCCTCTCCACGTTCCCCTTGGAACACCTGCCTTCCTTTCCCCTCCCTGGGAAGCTGCAGTGTTGGAGGCATAAAGCCATGTCAGCCATCTGGCCAGGGGATGCATTTTGGATGGGGCTGGGTAACATGCCAGGGGCATCTTGACAGAGCTGAAATCACGTCTTCACTCTAACAGGGTTAGCCACGCCCCTTTCCAGAATGGAGGGGGCTAGGGCACTCACCCTGCAGAGCAGAGCTTTGAGAACTGCGGCTGGCTGGCTTCGCACCCACCACGCAGTACCCTCTCCTGGCTGAGAGCAACCAGACATGAGGGCAATTGAGAAGCCCATGCATTTTCTTTTAAATTCTCAATTTATCTTATTTTTCTAAATTACAAGATCTCCTGCTCTATCATCTTGTAAGCATACTTTCTTCCCAACACTCAATTTTCTTACTTAATAATGGCAATATAGTTCTCTCCCTTTGTCATAAATAATTTATGTCAAGACTTCAGATACATGAAAAAGGATAGGGGGAAAAAAAGCTTGAGAAATTACCTTAAGGATATTTATAATGAAATTTTATTTTGAAAAATTGCTTTAAAATTGTGAGATAAAAAGAGGGCACCACAAACTCGTGTTCAACCGTGTGGACTGCTGGGGAGACTCAGCTCATTGCTTCCCAGATGACTTGGTCTGGGGTCTCAGAAAAAGAAAATCTGGGGCCACGGCTTGTCCGGGGCTGGCTCCTGAGGGGAAGTGATTCTTGAGGGCGGAAGTGGGGACTGGGAGTTCTAGAGGGGAAGGAGGGAAAGCTGTTCAGTCGAGTTCTACTACGTGATAAAGACACATCTAGGAACCTCAGTTAAGTGGATCCAGGCACTGCTTGTCCTTGGTGTTTGGTGTATTTTCCCTGAAGTCTTCCAGGTGCGTCCATGCTGCGCACAGGGCAGGGCCTTCTTTTTTCTTAAGGCTGAGTAATATTTCAGTGTGTGTGTGTGTGTGTGTGTGTGTGTATCCCTTATAAGAAGTTAGAGTTTTTAAAACGTAGATATGTAAGTTAACAAAGTTCTAAAGGTGAGCTCGAATCCCACCTCTCTTGCTGGTCAGTCACCGAGCCTGTGGCAGTTGTGGGCTCCTTGTGTGCCTTGCCAGGGGGCTGTAGCGAAGCTCGCCTCCCACAGTGGACTAGGTGGAGCTCATGTTCCTGAGGGTTCCACGGGAGGCTGGTGGCAGCTAGGACTTTCATTACGGGTACACTTGCTACGACCACTGAAGAGCAAGAGGAGAGCCCCGGACAGCTCCACACCTGCCCTGCAAACTCAGAGAGCCCCTGCTGCGCCTTCATGGTGGAAGGTCCCCGTGAGAACGGGCTTCTGGGGTGGGTGGTGCAGCTGCGGCAGTCTGCTGGGAACCCATGCATATGGGCTCCTCCTCCCGCCAGCAGTGCTCTGTGAGCCCGGATTGCAGCAACTTTATCTCTTGGATTAACTTCACATCAATTAATAACCAGAACTGACTCCCTTCCCCTCACACGCAGTCGTAGACAACATCTAATTTACCTCCAACTTAATTGACTTCCGTTTCCTATTGATTGAGTCTTGCGTTCCCATCTCGTCTTTTCCCATTTGAGTTTTCTCTCCCATGTATTCAAAAAATTAGCAACAAGCTCAGTAAACAGGAGTATCCACTCGGCGTCCTAGAATATGTAGACGCACAGAAGTTTAAGTCAGATTTTCCCTTGAAATAGGAAATACTGAGTAAGCCTGCTGGACGGCCTTGGAGGGATGGCCCCTAGGGGTCATCTGCTGTGGAATGCGCACCTAGAAACCGAGAGCGTAGAAGTCCTTTGGCTTCTCTTACTGATGTGTAGATGCTATGGTCAGCGACTTGCTCGAGAACTCCATGGGCTACTACTGGTCTTAGAACCCAGTGTGTGGAGCTGGAGGTGCATCGTCAGAAAGCTGTGCAGGGAGTTCCGATGTGCAGTTGTAGATTGTTCTCCAAAATGGTCTCAAATTAAAAGATTCTAGGGCTGGGGTCGTGGCTCAGCGGTAGAGCGCTCGCCTAGCACGCGCGGCCCGGGTTCGATCCTCAGCACCACGGAAGAATAAAAGTCATTGTGTACAACTAAAACAAATAAATAAATATTAAAAAAAGATTCTAGATTCTTATCCCCAGCTCCTAAATACAGTAGTAGTTTCCAACGTTTGAAAATAAACATTTATTTTTTTCATGCCTCTTGGTTTAAAATGGTAGGATTCTTTTCAATTGTTTATTTTGTTTTAACTGTGCTTGAAATATGTGCGATTTCCCTCCTATTATCAAACATTTATTTTTAGGTGAAAAAGCAGTGCATGGGTGGGGGGTGTTGGGGGTGGTTTCTTCGGGCCTTTCTCCCTGATCACCTGATTGAGGTAGGGTCGCAGGCCCAGGTTGCTCAGCAATGTGTGCTGTCATCACCAGGGACACGTGACTGCGGACAGCTGCGCGCATCCGCGGTCTCTGTGTGACTCAGGGCACCTGCTCCTTCTGCAACCGAAGGGCTCCCCGGCATGTAAGGGATGACACATGGACTTGGAGGGCAGCACCCAGAGCCACCAGCTGACCCCTGGCCATGGACTCACCAATCCCCAGGAGGAACACCTTGCCTAGGTCCTCAGAACGGAGACCCAGGCTGGTCTGATGGAAAGCGGGGTGGAGAACACGGCTTTGTGTCAAGGGGGAGCGCAGGAGCAGGAAGAGGCGGAGCTCTCGCAAAACCAAAGGAGCAAAGGAAAGGCCAGGGGAATTACAGTGGGTCCATCTGAAGGCAAGGGGGAGGCGTCCACAGTCCTGAGCCCAGGCGCCTCCTCACCTCAGCTCAGACAGGCCAGCTCATGTCGTCCCAAGAAAGCAGGGGAGGGCCAGGGACCCCTGTAATGCCAGTCTTGGCCTAGCATCACCTGCAGAGCTGGTTTGCAGAGGCCTGCTGGGACTGCACCTCCTCTCTATGAACTGCATTCTTCATGCTTTTATGCTGCTGTGTGCGGCCTGGAAGAAGGAGGAAGGTCATACACACGTCACATGGGAAGTGGGGTTTCCTCTGTTTCCACTCCTCACTAGCATGGGCTTGCTCAGCATGGAGAAGTTCTTTCCTGAGTCAAGGACTGCCCCAACTCAGAAAGATGGACTGCATATGAGTAGAATCAAGGAAGACAGGCACCCTGCACTTGGAGACAGACACCATGTGCCTGTCTCTTGGGCCCAGAGGTGGAGAGTGCAGGTGGGTGCCCCAGGTGGGGCTTGATAAGTGGATAATACGTAGATGTTGGCTCGATGGGGGATACTGCATTTATTATGAACAGAATGCACATGTCTCTCTTTATCTGGTGAAAAGAGGGATTCACCGTATGCACCTGAACCCAGCTTTAGCCTAGTTAACATTTCCTGCCACTTTACATTCTTCCTGTCACTCATACTGTGTAGTGCTGGTTTGGGAAAGGTGCCGGAAGACCTTGAGTAGATGCAGTGACAAAGCAGATAGGTGTTGTCTGGAGCAGAAGCAGCAGATCCAGCTGGCTTGAGTTTTTCTCTCAGTTTTCCAGTCACAAGGCCTCTGCAGAAATGCTGCCCAGCCCTCTGAGCCTGGCTCTGGTTGGATCTGCACTTGGGGAACCAGCCAGCCGGTGGTCCAAGCTCCCGCAACACCTCTTGTTTTCACATCTGTGGCCTTGCAACCCCTGTTCCTCTTCCCTGATTCTTTCTCCCTTCCTTTTATGCATATTAGGTTAATTTCAAAGGTTTTTCCTTAATGAACCATTTTCTGGCCACACTGGAGTCAGATGTAATTAACTGCTGCTTCTGTTATCTTAGACCACAGCACTGTGTTTGTCATTAGAATTTTCCTTCTTTCTCCTTTTCACTCTTTTCCTCGTCTAGAATGGTCTGGTGGTCAGTCCAAAGCTTTGCATCTTTGCATACTCTAGAGTGCATAGTAATGTGCCTGTTTTGGTCAGCGATTTCATTGCTGTGACCAAAAGACCTGAAAAGAACAATGCATGGGAGGAAAAGTTTATGTTGGCTCATGGTTCATGTCTTGGTCCACAGATGGTCATCTCCAAAGCTCTGGGCCCAAGGTGAAGCAGAACATCACGGCAGAAGGACAGGACAGAGGGACGCAGCTCAGGACCTGAGAAGCAGGAAGCAGAGAGAGCTCCACTTACCAGGGACAAATGCAAACCCCAAAGCCATGCTCCTAGTGACACACCTCCTCTAGCCACACCCTATCTGCTCAGTCACCACCCAGTTAATCCACATCAGTGCACGAGTCCCCTGATTAGGTCACACCTCTTGCAATCTACTCATTTCATCTCTGAAAATTTTTGTATTGTCTCACATGTGAGCTTTTGGGGGACATCTCATACCAAAACCATAACAGTGCCTTACTTCAGTAGTTGCTCAATAAAAATGTGGCTTTTGGTTTCCAGAATATCCATAGAATGAATCACTTGTAGAAATTTATAGTGAACATGTACAAGAGTCATCAACCACCTTGCTTAGTACTCTTTGGTCCTTAAAGTCTCCATGTTTTCTTCATGAGGCAGAATAACTGATGAAGCTGTTTTAATTCATTGCAATTGATGCACTAGATGATGATTAACTTGATGTAATAGTTTGCTGCAATTGTATTTTTTACTTTAGAAGCATTCCTCCCTTCCTCAGATAGCAGAAGGAAAGGGTAATTAAGATCAGAGCCAAAATAAATGAAATGGAGAATAAAAAAATACAAAGAATCAATGAAACTAAGAGTTAGTTCTTTGAACAGACAAACAATATTGATAAATTCTTAGCCAAACTAACCAAAGAAGAACCAAATTAGTAAAATTAGAGATGAAAAGGAAAAATCACACAGACATCACAGAAATCCAAAGGATCAGTAGGAACTATTTTGAAAACTTTTATACTCTGATAAATTAGAACACCTATAAGAAATGGATACATTTCTAGACAAATACAATCTGCCAAAACTGAATCAAGAAGATACAGAAAACCTAAATAGACCAATAACTAGTAAAGAGAGAGAAGCAATAAAAAATTTTTTTCCAACAAAGAAAAGTCCAAGACCAGATGGATTCTCAGCTGAATTCTATCAGACCTCTAAAGAAGAACTAGTGTGTCAATGCTCCTCAAATTATTTTATGAAATAGGAAGAAAATTCATTCTATGAAACCCGTATCAAATTAAAAGATCTGCACATCAAAGGAAACAATTAGGAATGTGAAGAGGGAACCCACAGAGTGGGAGAAACTCTTTGCTAGCTGCACATAAAGACCTCAAGAAACTTAATACCCCCAAAACAATCCAGTCAACAAATAGGCAAATGTACTAAACAGACACTTCTCAAAAGAAGAAATACACATTGCCAACAAATATATGAAAAACACCTGTAGCAATTAGGAAATGCAAATCAAAACTACCCTGAGATTTCCTCTCCCTTCAGTCAGAATGGCAGCCATCAAGAAAACAAACAATGATAAAAGTTGGAGAGGATGTGGAGAAAAAGGAACACTTTTCACTGCTGGTGGGATTGTAAATTAGTTCAACCACGGTGGAAATCAGAATGGAGGTTCCTCAGAAGAAAAGGCACGGAACCGCTGTATGACGCAGCTGTACCTAAAGAATTAAAGTCATCATGCTTCAGTGACACGTGCATACCTGTGTTTATAGCAGCACAACTCACAACAGCCAAACTAAGGAACCAACACAGGTATTCGTTAATGGATGATGGATAAAAAAATTGTGGTCATATACACAATGGAGTTTTATTTAGCTATAAATAAGAAGAATGAAATTATGTCATTTGCAGGAAAATGAATAGAACTTGAGAACATTATGATAAGCAAAACAAGCCAAACTCAGAAAATCAGGGGGTCATATGCTTTCTTCATATGAGAAAAAGGAAAATGAGTAGTGTCAGCAGGTGGAGGGAGTGGGAATATAAAAATAAAAATACAAATAAAGAAACATTTCTCCAAAAAAGATTCTGCAAACTACAATTGTGTTCATTAGTCATTAGCAATCATTTCTAGGCTCAGACACCATGGAAATATCCAGCATCTAGGCCTTGTGGATTTTGCCATATCTTCCCAATTATCACAAGGAAGTGATTCATTAAGCAAACAATGAGCAGACAAACCAGCCAACAAAAAAACTCCCACAAAACTCCAAGCTGAAACGCAACATGAATGCTGTATTGCTTGTAGGTTTTAAGGGAGGGGAGAAGAAAGACCACCATGAGCAGCTTGTAATGCATGGGTCAGGATGACATTCAAAGGAGTGGAGGCTCAGTGTCCTTCTCGTCATTCAGAGCCACGGGAGGGGGCCTGGTGCTCTGGGTTGGGGGCTTCACTGAAACTGCCCGTGGAGATTTGAAGGAGAACACTTTTATAATCCCACACTGCTTACCCCATGCTTTCCTTCCAAAAGGTGTGGTACAGGTGAAGCCTCAGGACCTGGTGTTTGGGCTTGCAGGGCTGATATTCAGGGGGCAAATATTCAATAGCTGGACTATTTTCGGGGCTCGAGGTCCTATATTGTTTGGCATTAGTTCAGCAATCTGGGTTTTTACAGCCTGAAAGTCTGTAGAACTTCTACTTTATAGGTACTCTTAAAACCAGGTCGTGCGTGCACACAGGAATGAGTCCCGAGGGCACCAATGTCCAAGTGGAAGCTCAGAGGCTCCTAAGTGGCTCTGGTCCCAGTTCTTTAATGGACCTAACCTGCAGTCTCTCGTTCTATAAAACTCAGTAAATGGTTTCATTCACCTTGTCTAATAGTGACAGCAGACAACAGCGAGTGTGCACACACAGTCCTGGAGACTTCTAAGTGCCCTCCGAGTGCAATAGTCAGAAAATAGCTGACTCTAAGGGAATTTTCTCTGCAGTCTGTAAAACAATATTTCTTTTTATGCAGAGTAAATTGTCTACTTCTTAATCAGTCAGGATTGGCCCCAGGCAAGGGCAAAACTCCTGGTGGCTGAGGACTTTCTGGTACTGCTGTGGCCTGCAATTCCCAGCCTGGCAGATCTTGGCAGTTGGCAGAATTTTCGTGGAGAAGAGGGCTCATTTCTGGGCCGTGTCCTCTGAGGCTCCAGCAGTGTGACCCGGTGGGGACATATCCATCATCAAATCCCCGATCGCTAGAGCTGTCTTCAAGGCTTGGCAGGACCCTGGCGCTCGCCCAGATTTCCAAGGCTGTTGGCACAGGCGCTGCAAGTTACGGGGTCGTCCGTGGCAGGCTCTCCTGGCCAGGTGCTGGGAGGGGAAGAGCTGCAGCCCCAGCTGGCCAGGTGAAAGGCCACGCCCTCTCGCTGTTTCCAGCTCCTGAGATACGGGCTGCCACCAGGGATGGAAGGACAGTTATCATTTGGGAGCACTTTTTAGTCAAGGAAAAACAATACGTTTTTACTTACCGCAAGTCACCAGCACCTGGCCTCCTTAGCCTTTGCAGGCCATTTGGGTGTTACTGTCCCTGCTTTGTAGACGACACAATCAAAGCCCAGAGGGCTTGTAAAATTGTGATTTGTCAAATATCACAGTGGGAGAAGAAGGGTCCACAGCAGACCTCCTCTGACCTCCGAGCATGAGCAGTCAGGGCTGGCTGGGTCTGGAGGGGCAGCCAGAGGAGAAAGCTAGAGCCCAGGGTGGGGGTCCCAGAATGGGACGCAGAAAGTGGAGAGAGAGGCTGAGTTGGAGTTTAGCGGGGAAACAGAGACTCGCACACTGCACCAGGCAGTCTAAACGCCAGCACTAAATTGGCAACACAGGAGGCAGGGTCCCTACGTGGGGTGCTGCTCTGGTTCTGAATATGTCTTCCAAAAGATTTTTCCCAAATGAATATGCTAAATATCTGTATGGAGGGCCTCCAAGGGGGGATTAGGATTAGGCGAGCTCTTGAGGACGCAGCTCCCACAGTGGCACTAGTGGCGTTATGAGAAGAGGGAGACCAGAACTTACACACTGGCTCTGTGTCACTGTGTGGCACACTGTGTGACTCCAGCTACATGAGGACCTTAGAAGACACCCTTAGAGGGTGGTGCCAGGCTCTTGGACTTTGCTAGCTTCGAGAACTGTGAGCCAAATAAGCATCTAAACTTTATACATTTCCTGGTCTCAGATATTTTGTTATAGCAACAGAAAATGATTAAGACAAATGTTAAAGTCAAAAGCAGGCATAGAATCCCAGAAAAAGAGCCAGCCATGGATGGAAAAAGACGGTCCTTGGAATACATGGAGCCCCAGGCAATTTCTGCCATGGCCTGGAAACTCCAGAAAGAAGTCAACTCATATTACGTGGACATGCCCTCTGACCCCCCGGGATGGGCCTGGCCTACTGTGCTCAGCCCTCCAACTGGTACCTGGCTCACTCTGCTTCCTTGATGTTGTTAGGTCTTGCAACGACTGTGTCATGCTTGTTGAGACTGATAGTGAGTGTGGAGGATGACTATCATTCCTCCTGAAATCTGCTTTAGTTTTAAAAATGTGAACTATGGAGTCCTATAAACTTGAATTAACTGAAGATAGCTCTAGATTTTTTAGTGACTTTTCCTGAGTAACAAGTGAATCTCGTAACTCAGGTGGTTATCGTTTCTCTCCTCCAGATGGCTTCTGAAGGTGGCAGAGAGGAAGACCCCTAATGCCTCGGTTTCTAAATAGGATCTTCGTGAAACAGACTCACATGATTCTCTTTATTTCTCTTTGTTTCCCTTCAGGCAGACAATTTTGAAGGAGGTCAAGTAATCATTTGAAAATGGCACCACACTGCTTTCCCAGGTAGCTCCTCTGTCCAAGAAAAATCAGCGTTACCTCTCGGTGTGCTGAGAGCGGCCTTCCTGGGGGTGCGGGGGGTGCCCTTAGCTGACTGTGGGCATGGCGCTTTCACTCGCGTGGAGCCAGAACCGCAGGCGGTGGAGGCCAAACGGGTCATGGTGTCACATGGGTCACCGGCTTTCTGTCTTTTATGAAACTCGGTGCGTGGTTTTTTGGGACCTGGTTTGTGGCAGAAGTGGGCGGAGTCTAGTCTCCTCCCAGCCCAGTGCTAACCCTCAGGTGACCTGACATCCCTGGACACCCAGAGTGCTGGTCCGTAGCTCAGGGAAACATCAAGGCCCTGGCCACTACTCCTCCGTGGGCATAGAGGAGCAGATGGCTTAGTAAGGAACAATGGAGTGGAACGGTCACAGCATCCTCACTGAACCCTGGGTGATGATCTTGCAGCTACGTTTTTAAAAGGTTAGATAAAAGTAGATTTTTTAAAATATTTATTTATTTGCTTTTAGTTGTACACAATGTGTGTCTTTTTACGTGGTGCTGAGGATCGAACCCGGGCCGCGCACGTGCTAGGCGAGCGCTCTACAGCTGAGCCACAACCCCAGCCCCGATTTTGTTTGTTTTTATGCAACATTCTACCCACTTATGTGCAGGGAGTTCCTTGATTCTACTCTGTGACCTTATCAGCCTGGGGACACTGAGGTCAGTTGGACAGAGACCTTGAGTTGAAGACCTCATACCCAAGAGCAGGAGTGGTTGATGTCATTGCCCGAGAGCCTTCTGGGGTCTTTGAGGACAAAGCTGATACCACAAGGAGAACAAGGCATGATTCGTGTTTCACTCCCACCCTCTCAGAGTACGGGGCGGACTTTCCCCGGGCTCTGTGACGAGTGGGGTCACAGCACCTGGAGTGGAAGCCACTCTGAGAGTCATCTCTTCCACCCACCCCAGGCACTGGAGAGACTTGCAAAATGTAAAGCACCCCACTTCCCTCCCTATGTTTTATAGTTCCTTTCCATAAAAATACATATGGATTATGGCTGACAGGTAATGGGTTTAGTAATAAACTGCTGTTTTCAATAAACTAGTGAATATTTTGAAAAGTCCTCCAGCCCGGGCAGTTGCGGTCTCCCTTTTCATCTCGAACTTGGTAGATACGGATGGGTTGTCACTTAAACAGCAGCTCTTTGGAGTTCTCCATAACTATTGGGAATGTCAAGGGAATCCTAAGCCCAAAGCTGTTGAACAGCTGGCTGGATGGTGCGGGGTTCTTCCTGCTCTGGGGGTGACTCAACAGCCCCCCTCAGCTTCCCCTCACCCTGAGGCCCGGGAGCCCAGGGGCTCTGTGTTACCAGCCCCAGGACGCTGGGTACTGCCCTGTTGCTCTGGTTTACCATCATCTTGTCTTGTCTTTGTAAACAGTCCTTTTCTGAAATGTTCCTTAAGTTATTGTAAGTTGGGGTGCCACCTTCTTCTGGGGAGGACCCCAATGGTTACATCAAGTTTGGTATTATGAGGGAATCGTATCTGCTGCATCGTAAGAACTTATTCAACTGAGGGAAAATTACAGGAAATTGTATGCTATATTCCCTATGGCTGGTTTGCCCATTTTTTTCCCTCCATTTGAAATGATGGAGTTTGTACTTTTTGACTTTCCATATGATCGTCCAGTATCAGGCTGTCTTGTACTTTCGTAAGAATAATCATGAAAGAAAGACGTGGGGTTACCAAGCCTTGGATGCCCACAGATTCTGTACGTGTGTGGCAGCCAGACTGTGCACCGTGCCTTCCGCACCTCCTGGGGGCGCTCAGCGCGGCGTCTCCCCGTGGTGGGCTAGCCCATCCAGGGAGCTCTGCTCTGTGGACGGTGCCCAGGGAGGTGCCAAGGACATGAAATTGACCAGCTCAGCATCTGGACCGGAGGGGTCTCACGGCTTAGTGGAAGTGAGTGGCGTACTTCGGAGCAGGGTGGCACGTGAGATTGCTGTGTCCCTGTGATAGGCACCGACTCACCTCCAGGTTTGGAGAAGATTATCACAGAGGCAGCATTTGCCCTGAGTCCGAAGTGTGCGATTCAGCAAGGCGGGGGTGGAGCAGGAAAGGGGAGGCATAGAGGAGCACCGATGGGCCCGGGGCCCTCCTGCGAGGTTGTCTTCAGCATCTTCCCTGGGGTGACTCTGGCTGGCCCATGGCACCACGGCCTATGAGTGCCAGTCCTGAAACTGCTCCAGGTGGCCTGGTCCCTGCAACCCTTAGGCTGAACTGTAATCAAGTTCCATTGATTCCACTTCCTGATTTCTCTCTTCCCCCTGTGAAAGCCTCAGTCTAGGGAGTTCGAGGCAATTGATTGCCATGGGAATCAATGGGAGTTTGAGGCTATTGATTAGCCTGGGAGTCAATGGCATGTCCAAGAGGTTAAAAACCATTAAAGTGCAGTATGCTCTCACAGGAGAGGGATTTCCCAAGAGGGAATGGCCAGGGACTGAGGACGAGATTGGAAGAACCCTGACAGGGCAGGAGGGAGAACATGTGTGAGGGTTCTGAGCCTGCCAGGAGACAGGAGGGGCACGGAGCAGGATGGTACCAGGAAACTGGGGCCCTTCCAAACTGAGGCTGCACGACCTAGAGGGGTACGAGCATCCAAGGATATAGTGTGCCTGGCAGCATGGCGTTGGGTGTAGGGCTGCCAAATTAAAGGCACGATGCCTAGTTAAGTTTGAGTTGCAGACATGCAATTATTTAGTATAAGTATATCCCAAATATTGCATGGTATATACTTTTACTAAAGAAACGGTCTGAAGTCCAAATTCAACTAAGCAATCTACATATTTGTTTACCATTTCTGCTGACCCTGCTTAGATGGGAATATTTTCTATCACGTGAGTGAGGCCATCTTTAAAGAATTTTCATGTGTAGAAAGGGAAGACAGCAATCAGGAGAGTGTGTCCAGTCATTAATTCTTCTCTGTTTAATTAATTCTTCTCTGCTCACTAAGAGAACTTGTCCTCTTCTCTTTATGGGCAACTCAGAAAATAAAGCTAAGGAAAAAAGAAAGAAATTACACTCAAAATCCTGCTACCCATAAATAACTTAGAACATTTTATTGTATTTTCTCCAACTCACTCAACATATTTCACCTGTGTGTACATACAATTGGGAGCCCACTGTGTGTTATGTGAATATTTTACACATGTTTAAATATTCTTCAAGAAAAGCTTTAATAACAGAATAATAAGCCATCATATGGAATGTCCCTATAATTTGCATCTATTTAGTTTTGTTTATTAGTAATTTGCATTTTTATGGCCTTGAATTTATCTCTATAATCATTTATGATGTAGAAATAAGATAAAATGATAATAGAAAAGATGGTAAGTTTCTTTCTACTGCAATAAGAATACCATGATATTTTTTGTAGTTTTAGTAATATAGGAGGAGGATTTGTAGCTTTCAGTTTTTAGTGTATTTTCCACTTGCTATTCTTGACATAATGTGCAATCAGAAGAATGAGGAGTTGTACTCCATTTATATATGATGTGTCAAAATGCATTCTACTGTCATGTGTAACTAATTAGAACAAATAAAAAAAAAATCCAGAAGCACTTTATGCAATATTACCTTGAATCTGGGAACTGAACACTAATACTGATTTTTTTTTTTTTTTTTTTTTTTTTTTTTTGTGGTACCCGGGGATTGAACTCAGGGGCACTCGACCACTGGGTCACATCCCCAGCCCTTTTTTTGTATTTTATTAGAGACAGGGTCTCACTGAGTTGCTAAGTGCCTCGATATTGCTGAGGCTGGCTTTGAACTCGCGATCCTCCTGCCTCAGCCTCCCAAAGTGCTGGGATTACAGGCGTGCGCCACCACACCCGGCTTAATACTGAAATTTTAATGCAATTTTGCATTACTTTGTTACAGTTTGGATAGGAGGTGTCCCCCAAAAGCTTGCAGGTGAGACAGGGCAAGAAGTTTCAGAGAAATGATTGGGTTTTAAGAGTCTTAACCCAATCAGTGAATTAATCCCCTGATAGGGGTTAACTGAGTGGTGACTGAAGTGGTAGGGTGTGGCAGGGGGAGGTGCTCTTGGGGGCGTGGCTTTGGAGGATATATTTTGTATCTGGAGAGTAGAAACTCTCTGATTCCTGATCACTGTGAGCTGCTTCCCTCTGCCACACTTCTGCCATGATGTTCTGCCTCCCCTGGAGCTCTGAGGACTGGAGCCAGCCTTCTGTGGACTAAGACCACTGAAACCTCATGGCTCATGCCCTTGAATAAACTTGTCCTCCTCTACAGTTGTTCTGGTCAGGTCTTTTAGTTGAGCCGTGAAAATGCTGACTACAACACTTTCCTACTGAAGTTGTTCATATGTATCATTATCGATTTGGATGCCTGGTTTATCCCTCTTGGCTGTGGTGGGCATTTTTGGTTTAGATTTGTTAAGGAGAGAGGGGTTTGAGCCCTTTAGTTGCTAATGTACGGAGTTCATGGCTGGTGAAGAGGCCATCTCTGAGCAGCCTGAAGCCAGTGTCTGGGAACACGTGGCAGAGAAGGCCGGGTCACTCAGACACCAGCCACGGTGATTCCGAGGTCCAGCACCATGGCTGGGTCTTGTGACTGTTCAGTGCAGAGGTGCTTCCAGGAGGGGCACAGCTGGCCTCGCAGGACTCCGAGGACCTCCTTTTGCTCCAGTGTGGATCTCTCTAGAAAGCCTGGCCATGGGCACAGCAAACCGGTTCACACCTCCTCCGTGTGCATGAGATGCCCACCAGCTCCACATCAAACCCACGGTGGGCCCTGGGGGGCTCATCCTGCCCAGCTCAGAGCAACCACAACAGTCACTGTCTCACCCTGAACCCAACTTGTTCTGCTCAGCAGTGACTTCACTCCTGTGTGCTGGGGAGGGGAGTTACAGAAACCTTCCACAGAGATTTTCTTTTTTCTCTTTGGGATTAGCAAAGTACTTTAATAAAATCTTACCTCCAAACTCTCCTCATGCAGACTAACTAAATTTTGCCACCTCTAGGTATATAGTTGTACAAAAGGTGATAAAGCCATTATTATTTTTTTTAAAAAATTTTTTTAGTTGTAGATGGACATAATATCTTTATTTTATTTATTCATTTTTATGTGGTGCTGAGGATTGAACCCAGGGCCTCGTACACACTAGGTGAGTGCTCTACAGCTGAGCTACAACCCCAGCCCTAAAGCCATCATTATTAATTAATATGAGAGTTAGAAGGACTATTTAAAACATAAATTAGCAGACAATGGTAGAAAGTGATTATGTTCATAATTTCTAGGAGTGTTATCTAAGGCATATAATTGTAGTAAGGTCTATTTTCTTTTCAAATCCCTATCTGAACTTTGTTTAATTTACAGTGGAATAAATAGCTAGCGGGAATTGTTTGCATTTTGCCACCTCTCAGTGGCAGAGTGCATGGGTACCCTGTGAAGATCCTGCCGCCACATCACTCTTTGCCTAGTCATGAGCTCTCAGTGCTTACGACACTCAGTAGATAAGACCCCTGGGATGGGCTTTAGCCCCACGGAGCCAACACAGAGTGGAGCAGAGGTCACTGCTACATTGTCAAATTGCCCCGTGGAAAGGGAGTCGGGGATGAGTAGCCTCACCTGCTCAGGCTGCTGTAACAAAACTGCCCGTGGCTGGGCAGCTACGAACAGTGGGTTCACTTCTCACAGTTGTGGGGTCTGAGCTTCCAGGGCCAGAGGCCAGTGCAGCTCATGTCTGTGCAGACTCCCTCCTCACCGGGCCTCACGTGCCCGAAAGGCAGGGTGCTCTCGGGGCTCCTCTGTGAAGCTCCGCCTGTGACCTGCACCACTCCCCAGAGCCGCAGTCACTGCCAGCACCCTGGGCGCTTGTGGTGTCAGCACCTGGACTTAGAGGGACCCAAACATTCGGACAACAGCAGCAAGACGGGGAGGCGCTCGTGAGAAGGCCACCATGGGAAATGTGTCTGCTGGAGTGCAGGGCCTGGACGTCACCAGCGCGTCATCCGGTGGCTTCGAGACTAGTCCACTCGACCTCAGGGTAAGTGGAAGATTTTCTCCTCCTTGAAGCCAGGCTGAACTAGTGGGGTGCTCGTTGCTACTGCTTTCTCGTTCTATGTCGTGGCCACCGCCAGCCTCAGGGCTCAGCTGGCCTCCCTCCTCTGTCGAGCTCCGTGTCTCGCAGCCCCTACAGGCTTCCCTGGCTTCCACGTGGCGTGGGCTCCTGTGGCACCTGCTCCTCAGGCCGCCTCCCTTTATAAACCCCAGTTGCTATTGTCTAGCTCTTAGTAAATGTCCAGCTGCTAATGCAATTCTTTTTTATTTTTTTTAGGTTATTCTTTTTTTAAAATTTATTTATTTTTATTCTAAGATGTTATAAATGACAGCAGAATGCATTACATTTCATATTACACACATAGAGCACTTTTTTACAAATCTCTGGTTGTATGCAAAGTATATTCACACCATTCGTGACTTCATACATGCACTTAGGGTAATGATATCCATCTCATTCTACCATCTTTTTTTTTTCCTTCACCCTTTTGCCCCCTCCCTTCCCCTCCCTCCCCATTGGCCATTCTAGTGTTCCTCTAATCCTCCTATGCTCCCCATCCCCACCCGACTGTGAATTGGCCTCCTTATATCAGAGAAAACATTTGGCATTTGGTCTTTTGGGATTGGCTAACTTCACTTAGCATTATATTTTCTAACTCCATCCATTTTCCTGCAAATGCCATGATTTTATTCTCTCTTATTGCTGAGTAATATTCCATTGTGTTTATATATCACATTTTCTTTATCCATTCATCTACTGAAGGGCATCTAGGTTGGTTCCACAGTTTAGCTATTGTGAATTGTGCTGCTATAAACATTGATGTGGCTGTGTCCCTGTAGTATGCTGTTTTCAGGTCTTTTGGGTAAAGGCCAAGGAGTGGGATAGCTGGGTCATAAGGTGGTTCCATTCCAAGTTTTCCAAGGTATCTCCATACTGCTTTCCATATTGGCTGCACCATTTTGCAGTCCCACCAACAATGTATGAGTGTGCCTTTTTCTCTACATCCTCTCCAACATTTATGTTGTGTGTGTTCTTAATAGCTGCCATTCTGACAGGTGTGAGATGAAATCTTAGAGTGGTTTTGATTTGCATTTCTCTAATTGCCAGAGAGGTTGAGCATTTTTTCATGTATTTGTTGATTGTATATCTTCTTCTGAGAAGTGTCTGTTCAGTTCCTTGGCCCATTTATTGATTGGGTTATTTGTTTTTTTGGTGTTAAGATTTTTGAGTTCTTTATATATTCTAGAGATTAGTGCTCTATCTGACATGCATGTGACAAAGGCGCCAAAAATGTTCAGTGGAGAAAAGATAGCCTCTTCAACAAATGGTGCTGGGAAAACTGGAAATCCATATGCAATAAAATGAAATTAAACCTCTATCTCTCACCATGCACAAAATTCAACTCAAAGTGGATCAAGGATTTAGGAATTAGACCAGAGACACTACACCTAATAGAAGAAAAAGTAAGCTCTAATCTCCAACATGTTGGATTAGGCCTCAAGTTCCTTAATAAGAATCCTGTAGCACAAGAATTAATACCTAGAATCAATAAATGGGATGGACTCAAATTACAAAGCTTCTTCTCAGCAAAAGAAACAATCAGTGAGGTGAACAGAGAGCCTACTAATGCCATTCTTTTACATCTGCATCAAGCATAGACGATGCGATTGCCCTTTAAACTGACATGATTTTTATATGGACTTTTAGATACTTATCCAACAGGACGCTGTAGTACATTGCTTCATGTTTGTTGTGCAGCATTTTAATAGGAAGGAGACCTTGCTCAGGACAAAACACACTGTGCACGCTGCTTTTCCTCATTCCCTCCATGAAAAGAAAATTATTAACATGAAAGAGTTAGTGCTTTCATGTAAGTAATAAAGAAATCGAAACAAAGGAGAGTCACCGATTTTGCTTTATATCGTGCAGTCTGCTTGTAGGGTCCGTTTTATGCCTCAGTGCAGCCTGCCTGGGATTCTGTGTGGAGCACAGGGGCCTGAGCACTGCCTTCCAAACCTGCCCCTAGATGCCATGTTTTTGTACCAGGTAACTTGTCCCATGAACCAAAGTCAGAAAACCTCCTTTCTAGGTTTTTCTCCCCCAGATGAATTCATTAGAACAGATGAAGCTCCCTGTGCTCATCTAACACTTGATAGCTTTTAAGTTCCCATCATCTGGCGGGACGATCCTCATCAGGTCCCGGGGGAGGGGGATGTGTGGTGGGAGACCAGGAGGACTCGCAGTCTATGCAGTGCTCACGGCTCTGCAGGTGGTGATGAGAGGAGGGGAGATTCCACTCCACGAGGCTGCCTTGGAGATGTGGGAAGCTGAGGCGAAGGAGAGAGAAGAACCTGAGAACAGGCGCTGCAGCCCCTTCTGCCCTTGCACGGCGCGGCTCGGGCCAGGTGTGCAGAAGCTCCTCGGGGAGTTTGCATGGTGGGAGGACTCCGCTCCATTCATTCCTGGGAGGATGTTCTGGCAGAGCAGGCCTGTGGTGACAGTGGCTCTGTGGCTCTGACTCAGTTGCTGTCAAGGTGGGACACAGCCCTGGTCATGGAAGAGTCTTCCTCCAACCGCCGTCAGCCACCGGGCCAGCCTTTCACAAATCCAAGCACCTTAGTCGATCCTTACCTGCTCGCTGGTCCTCACCTCTTCGTTGTTGCTCCCCGACTCTCTCTCAGCTCCGTGAGCCTGGCTGGGACGTGCTGTTGGACAGCTGGCATGGCCCCATCCCTTTTTTTGGTGGCAGGTATGATGCTTCACCTGCACTCTCCCATCAGCCCAAATAGGTCATCACTCTTCAGCAGAAAGTAAAATAATTTCCCGAATCAGAGACCCTGAGAGAGTAAGTGACAATTTTGCAAACCATGCTTAACTCAGGATAGAGCGGGAGAGTGCTCCCTGGGCAATGCCAGCGGCCAAGCCTGCAGCTGTCCCAGGGGAGGCAGAGCCGTGCTGCGCAGGGTGCTCCTCTGCGCCTGTCCCTGTCTCTGTCTGATCTATCGGTACCACCTGCATGCACACATACAAACAGACACACACTACACATGCTCTATGCACACTCCATTTTAGTTGAATGTGAACACACACACAACGCTAGAGCAGACTGTTTATGTGCATCTTGAAATGATTTCAGGATATCAGTTCAGAACGTGCAGCTTTAGAACTAAATGTTGTTGCAAAGTCCTATTTTAAAATGTTTGTATACTTTGCTTAGAGAATAGTCCTCGGAGTTTAAATTCCGTGAATTTAGTGTACTCTGTTGGATGCTAGTGAACCGAGAGCAAAGCTTCCATATATTATATTCAGGGAACATGCCAACTGGATTACCTCTTAAGATTTTCTTCTGTATATATTAATAGTTAATAGGCTCCCAGAAAACACATAGTAAACAAACCTACTTAGTGTTATATAATTATGTTCTAGTGTGTCTTAAGCTCTGTTTTTTTAGTACTTTTCCTTTCTAATTCAAGACATATTAAACTAGGATCTTCCAAGTTTCCTAGACCTAGGGACATAGCTGTGAGAGGACAGATAAGGCCCTTGTTCCCACAAGCTTGTATCATGCAACCTTAATTTTTGCTCCTAAGTGGTAGCAATCGGGATCCCACAGGGCACCTACCCCATGCCTCACAGCTAGCTGTAAGTTCACAAACTTCCAACCATTGTTCACATTCTCATTAGAATAATTCCACCAATGGCCTGAGATATACAAAATTAGAATAAGAATTTTCTAGATGGTGAATGATGTGAGAATCCTTGTCAAACGACAGAACAGGGAGTAAGGCGGCGGATAAGGAGGCACCGTGCTCACCCAGCCCCACAGGGACATTGACTTGTAAGGGCCTTGAAGGGCCCTGGGCACCTCCAGGCAACACCTTCTTCAGTCTTGCGTGAACCTGGGGCGTGTGTTGGTGCAGCTCATCTCCCAGCCCTTGCAGAGCTGAAGTGGGGAGTAGGCCTTAACACTGTGAAATGATCCATTTGCTTCACTGATTCTGTGGAGCAACTTTTCTTCATTGAATTTCACTGTTCACTGAGCAACTGGTAATTAGGGGTGGCTTGATTTTCTTCTGGTTCACAGGCCGCCATCTTGGAATTATCTCCCAGTTACTACTTCTCTGGATACAGATCCACATCTTCCTTTGAGCAGTGTAACTACGTCCAAGTCAGGCTTAGAACTTTTTTTTTTTTTTTTTTACTATAATTATTATATAGAATGTCCCAGTTTACTTATTATTTAAATGAATTCTGCTTCTACCCTGTGCCTCTAGTCAATCTCATTTGCTTGCATAGAAAGTCAAATTATGGCTTTGTGTGCTGTTTAGATGGCTACAGGCTGGGCCTGTCACCTTGTGGGTAGCTGCACTTTGGGGCAGAGAAGCAGCTGAATGCTCATTGCTGAAGGCAAACTTCAAATGTCCTCAGCCCTACAAATCCCTCAAGTTAAATAAATACAAATGTCTCTTCTACAGTTTCAATCAAACCTCAAAGACTGTGCCAGAAATTAATATGCTCCAGCTCCAGCTGACCAGCAGTATGAAAAGCATTTCTGTACTCTATGGACTGTGACTGTGTGTTTAATATCCAATTAAAGAATAGGGACTTTTGCTGGTGATGATAAGAGACAAACAAAGTAGTAATTACCCAGAGAGAAATGGTTGGCACATGATTACAAAGTACAAAATTAAACACTGAGTGAAAATTTCATACCTCAACTAAATTATTCCCAGAGTATTTATTCTTAGAACAAGATTTTGGCTTCTTCCTATAACTCTATATTCATAATGTTTACTTGTCCATAAAAAATTGTACGTATAATGTATGCAGTATTTCCAAGTGGTCTGTTTTTTTTTTTTTTTTTTTTTTTTTTTCCAGGAATCACTTGGACATTCTAGAGAAAGAGGTGATTTAGTATGTAATTAGGAGTGAAATTTCCAAATTAAGTTGAAACCAGATTTTTGTGTCTGGGAAATAGAGAGTAGGAATGATGCAGATCTTCTCTGCGTATCTTTGATTGCCCTTCAAAACCTTGAACTTTTCAGCATCAGCCTCAGTGTACCTATGAGCAGTGGCTGCTGGAGGGAGATTTAACAGCAGGCTACTGTTCCCCCTTTGGACACATATATTATTGACACACCAGAGATAATTTCCAATTTCCTGGCACCCTTCAGAGTCATGGTGGCCCTGCATTGTGTAGTAACAATGGGTTGATGGAGACCAAGGTGGGGTTCCAAGGGTTGGGGGAGATCTCTTAACTCGTGGTGCTTCATAGCATCAAAGGAAGAGATTCCATGGCACAAAATCCACCCAACCAGTCAAATGCTCCTGGTGTTTATATACGTGGGTATTTTTCCCCATACCATTATTTCTTTTCAGAATCCCTTTTCCTCATTATTTTGACCATTCCAATACACATTCCTTGAAGGGGGAGCTTTTGATGTCCACATCAGGGGTCCCAGCGGAGACTCTTACCTTCTTTGTACTCTTGGCATTTTGAGAGAGACACACTCAACCAGCACTGTGGAAGCTCCCAGTGTGTCACAGGACTTCTGATGACTCGACGTCAGCACTCCTTCTAAATCCACATGTGGGCGATCAGTATCCAATGTTCAGAGAGCAGGGCAAGCGAGTGAGTGAGCCCATCTGTGCAGAAGATGGGGAAGGCAAAGGCGTCCAGCTCCAGTGTTGTAAAGATGCCCAGGCGCCAAAGGGAGGCAGAGCACTCCTGTCCCTATCTTTTCACTTTAAAATAGGCAGAATTAGAAAAGATGATATTCATCAAGAAGGGATGTCAATAAGCACAAATCCCTGGGTGTGTGCGAGGAGAGAGCAGAACAGAGCTGTTGCTTAATTCCAGGTATCGTGCTAGACCCTCTGCGACCAGCTTGCTACTGAATTTTCACGCTTTCATTATCAGCCTGATTTTACATGTGAGGACATGGAACATCCTAGAAATGGCATCTTCCCCCATTCCACATGGCTCACCCAGAGGAGAGTGGGACCATGTCCCGGGCCTACCTGGCTGCACCAGGTGAATTTTCTGTAATAACCACAACAGCTGCACTGCATGGTCGCAGCATGTTTTCTGGTCTATACAGACACATGTTCATACGCTTCCTTCTATTCCTATTGTCTGATGAGTCAAAGAACAGTTTGAGACGGAAGAATGTTTTCATGAGGCAGAGCACAAAGGACTAAGCTTCGTGGGCATGGAGAGGGCACCCTGACCAGACTTCTTCCCTTAGGTAACCACCCTTCCCTCTAAAAATTGTAATCAATAGAAAAACATGGAAGCCGGGCTTTCCATTGGGGTTCTATGGAGAAGGCATAAAACAGCAGGAATTGATATCACTAGTAATAGAATAGAATCCTAGTCATCATAAAAAATACCTACCGTCTGTGGACAGCCTGCTACATGCAAGGCCCTCATGCCTCACAGCAGCCATCGTCAAGAACACATGAAGCTGAGCCTGGGAACAGTTTAAAAATAGTAAGTGCACAAGAGTTGCGATTATCAGCAATATGACCTTAATTTTTTCTCATCCCAGTTCGTTTTTCTTTCAATCTTGATTTGACTAATTGCCTTTTCTAATGAGCTTAGGATTTTTTTTTTTAGATGAGAGATAGAATCTTTCATTTTTTATATCATTTATAGTTTTAACATAGTGCTTTGCACAAAGAAATGGCACAATAAATAACAATTGATTTTGCTTGGAAACTATGCTCACAAATTCAACCAGTATGATTTTGTTTGGTCTTATAATGCCAGAGATAAATGTTAAGTAAGAATGCTTTCTTTACGAACTTACCTCAACATCATAAAGGCTATGTATGACAAAGCCAACATCATACTGCATAGAGAAAAACTAAAAGATTTTCCTTTAAATTCAGGAACAAGACAAGGATGTCCAATCTTACCAGTTCTATTTCATATAGTTTTAGAAACTCTAGCCAGATCAATCAGGCAAGGGAAGGAAATTAAAGGGATACAAATAGGGAAAGAAGAAGTCAAATTATCTCTGTTTGCTGATGACATGATTCTATATCTAGAAGACCCCAAAACTCCATCAGAAGACTTCTAGAGCTGATAAGTAAATTCAGCAAAGCAGTAGGATGTAAAATCAGCATTCATAAATCAATAGCTTTCCTATACTCCAACAGGGATTTTCCTGAGAAAGAAATCAGGAAAATTATTTGATTCATAGTAACCCTAAAGACAAACTTGGGAATTAATCCAATCAAGAAGGTGAAAGATCTCTACAGTGAAAATTATACAATACTGAAGAAAGAAACTGAAGAAGACACAAGAGGATGAAAAGATCTCCCATGTTTTTGGATAGGCAGAATTAATATTGTCAAAACAGCTGTACTACCAAAAGCAACATACAGATTAAATGCAATCTCCATAAAATACCAACGATATTTTTCACAGAACAGGAAAAAACCATCCTAAAATTCATTTGGAAGAATAAGAGACCCAGAATAGCTAAAGCAATTGTTTTGGTCAGCTTTTTCACTGCTGTGAGTAAAAGACCTGTCCTGAATAATTGCAGAGGAGGAAAAGTTTATTTGGGGGCTCACAGTTTCAGAGGTCTCAGTCCGTAGACAGCAGGCTCCATTCCTTGGGACTCTGGGTGAGGCAGAACATCATGGAGGAAGAGTGTAGGAGGGGGAAACAGCTCATGTGATGATCATAATCCGAGAGACTGAAGGCATGCCCCCAGGGACATAACTCCCCCAGCCACACCCTCCCTGTCTTCAGTTACCACTCAGTTAATCCCATCAGGGGATTAATTCACTGATTGAGTTAAGGCTTTCATAACCTAATTATTTCTCCTTTAAACTTTCTTGCATTCTTTCATATGTAAGCCTTTGGGGGACACATCACATCCAAGACATAACAGCAGTCTTGAACAAGAAGAGTGAGGCTGGAGGTACCATAATACCTTATCTCATGTTCTAACATGGAGCTACAGTAACAAATATATCATGGTATTGGCAACAAAAAGAGATAATTTACAAAGGTTCCAAGAATATATGTTGGAGACACCAAAAAACATAGAACCCAATCAATAAATTAGCTAAGAACCTGAACATACACTTCATAGGAGAAGAAATATAATTGATCAACAAACATATGAAAAAATGTTCATCATCTCTAGCTATTAGAGGAATGCAAATCAAAACCACTCTAGTCAGAATGGCAATTATCAAGAATACAAGTAATAATAAGTGTTGGTGAGGATGTGGGGAAAAAAGCACACTCATATATTGCTGGTGGCACTGCAAATTGTTGCGACCATTATGGAAAGCAGTATGGAGATACCTCAGAAAACTTGGAATGGAACCACCATTTGATCCAGCTATCCCACTCCTCAGTTTGTACCCAAAGGACTTAAAATCAGCATACTACAGTGACACAGCCACATCAATGTTTATAGCAGCTCAATTTACGATAGCTAAACTATGGAACCAACCTAGGTGCCCTTCAACAGATGAATGGATAAAGAAAATGTGGTATGTATATGCAATGGAATATTACTTAGTCTTAAAGAAGAATGAAATTATGGCATTTGCAGGTAAATGGATGAAACTAGTGAATATCATGCTAAGTAAAATAAGCCAATCCCCCCCAAAATCTCTGACAAGTGGATATTGATGCATAGTGGGGGGGGGGAGAGGGTAGGGAAGAATGAAGGAACTTTGGATTGTGCAGAGAGGAGTGAGAGGAAGGGTAGGACTGTGGGGATGGAAGGATGGTAGAATGAGACAGACGTGATTACCCCATATACATGTATGTAAGTGTGTGACTCTGCGCCGGGTACAGCCAGAGGAATGAGAAATTGTGCTCTATTTGTGTACAATGTGTTAAAATGCATTCTACTGTCATGTCTAACTAATTAGAACATTTCTTAAAAAAGAATATATGTTGGAGAAAAGACAGCCCTTTTTAGCAAATAGTGCTAGGAAAACTGGATATCCTATGTAGAGGAATGAAACTAGATCCCTATCTCTCACCCTGCACAAAAATCAACTCAAAGTGGGATGACATCAAATTTAAAAGCTTTTGCACAGCAAAGAAAATGATGAAGAGCATGAAGAGAGGGCTACAGAATGGGAGAAAAGTCTTTGCCAGCTATTTCTCTGATGGGATTAGTATCCAGAATATATAACAACTCAAAAAATTTAACTCCAAAAAAAAAATCAATCAATAAATGGGCAAAAGAACAAAACAGATGTTTCCCTAAAGAAGAAATACAAATGGTCAACACATATATAAAAAAATATTTAACATCTCTAGAAATTAGGGAAAGGCAAATCAAAACTACACAAGATTTCATCTCACTCTAGTCAGAATGGCAATTATCAAGAACACAAATAATAATAAATGCTGGCAAGAATGTGGGGGAAAAGGTGTAATCACACATTGTTGGTGAGACTGCAAATTAGTACACACACTCTGGAAAGCCTAATTGCAATTCTTCAAAAAATAGGAATGGAACCACCACATAACCCAACTTTCCCACTCCTCAGTATTTATCCAAAAGAACTAAAGTTAGAATACTACAATGATAACAGCCACATCAATGTTTATGGACGAACAATTCACAATAGCCAAAGTATGAAAATAGCCTGGATGCCTTTTGATTAAGAAAACATGGTATATATACATAAAAGGAATTTTACTCAATCATAAAGAAGAATGAAATGATGGTATTTGACAGTAAATGAATGGAAATGGAGATCATCATGCTAAATAAAATAAGCCAGACTCAGAAAATCAATGATTGAATATTTTTTTCCCATATGTGGAAGCTGGAGCAAAATAAGGGAAAAAGGGGATGGGGGATCAGATATTATAACATATAGGGAAGATCAGTGGAATAGAAGGAGGAGGCAGGGAGAGAGGGGGGACTGGAATGGGGAGCAAATGCAGAATGAGTTAAACAAAATCATGCTATGTGCATGTGTAAATATACCACAGTGAATTCTACCTTTAATAAAGCACCAATCAAAAGTAAATAAGTAAATAAATGAAAGGAAGATCAGTAGAGTAGAGGAAGGAAAATAGGGGCAGGAAAAAGGGGAGGGAAAGATGGGGTACCAGGGACTGAAACAGAGTAAGTCAAATTCCATGCACGTACAATTTTGTCAAAAGGAACCCAACTATTATGTATAGCTATAATAATATAAAAATTAAAAAAATAAAAAGACAAAGTTTTCTTTGATGACAGCTCATAGCACAGAGAGATGAGTCCTTTGAGCCTTGCCCCAGGTATAAAATGCAGACCTCAGGGAACACCACGGAGTTTCCTGCACTCACAGTTCTGATCCTGAAATCCTTGAGTGTTGCCGCCTAAAGCGCTTGGAGCAACGGAGCCGCGGGAAGAACTTCAGAAGCAAACTGGAGACAAACAGCTTTTTATTCTGATAACTTTTCTCTCTGGTTCTAACAACAACTAACACACGCCAAACACACCACTAAAATGGCGCTGACCCGATCAGCAATTTCGGCCAAGTCACTCGAGATCCCGCAACAAATCCCGTGAGACTACGGGTGGCGACAATGGCCAAATCTCCACGGCTCATAGTCAACTGCAATTCAAGTCAATCCCCAAACAGGGCTCCTGCATTTCCCCCTTTTTGTTTTAAAAGAGGTAATGCTCTAGGACGTCTATGTGCAACCAACATTCTTACCCGTCATCGGATAATCAAGGCTGTGCCCTTGACTCCTGTCTTAGGTTGATATGTCGGCCACATGAGACTGTCCCGTGCGACTGTGCCTGTCTTAGGTTGTCCCCCTCTGGGGATCTTACCCGTCATTGGCTAACCAGCCATCCAATGGAGCCCTTTAGGATCGACTATATATGATGACTAACAGCCGTCCAATTGTGAGGAGATGTTGCGGCTTTAAGGCAACAAGCCTTTTGGTGATGAGCCAAATTGCATAGCATATCAAATTGTTTAAACAAATCAGCTGCCCTAAGTTCCATCAAGTAACACACTGAATTCTCTAGACAAATACCCGCAAGGCATTGTCCCGTAAAGTCCCAAACAATGAAAGATCAAAATGTCCATTTGTTATAACATGTTGATGTAGGAGGCCCCATGCATGTAGAGCAGAGGCCACACTGTTGGTGAGGTTGTTTGATGTTTGAGCAGCAGACGTCTTTTTTATGTTTAGACAATGCCACCGGCAAATCTTCAGGGCCCGCTACCTAGAAACTCAAGCATCAATTATTAAAGGAAAGGCAGTGCTATTGCAGCACTGAGTCAAGAGGCGAGTTGTCAAACTACAAAATAGAATAATTAGATTAGAAAATTAAAGTTGATTTTTGTTCACATACATCGCTGGTTGAGCTTCTACAAACATAAGTTGGAAAAATGTCATATTTAGAACAAAACAAAGAAAGACTGAGGGTAATTACTGCATTAAAGATAGATTAAAGAAAAGGTAAAGGCACTTGAGAGAAATAATTTGTTAGCTGGAACCCTTGAGTCTCTGTATACAGAGCAATTTTTTACCTGTTGAGATAATTGAAATTAATGAGCTATTAAACAAATGAAGTTAATAACAAATAAACAATCTTAAGTCAAAACACCAAAATATCAGGTTATATAGCACTAGTCATATTGTTTGCTAAAGAGAAGTCCCAGGGACACCTATAAATCAAAATTGAAAGTACCTTCATTTATAAAATTATTTACCTAAATTGAATACTCTTAACCTAAAATGAATTAAAGTTATTTGGATCCATATATATATATATATATTTTTTTTTTCTTTTTCATAAGCGCTTTGTTCTTTGTGACATCACACTGGACAGACGAACAAACATACAAACATATATTTGTGACGTCACATTAACATGAAATATAGACAAATGTACAGACATAAAGACATGTATAAAAAGAAAAGAAAAAAAAAATACAATTGTGTGCACACTAAAGAGAGATCTCCTTGTCCCGGCCGGGAGGAATGACACTTAAGTTGTGAAATATTTTGAAGGACTCTTTTGAGGGAATCATTCTATACCTTCATCTTGGTCCTCTTGATTTTGTACCTTTTTAATTAATCTTGATTCTTCAATAACTTCATCTTGATCATTTTGATATGGTACCTGTTTTATTAATCTAGATGGTATCCATATTGGAGAGGATTCGTCTTTTGGAAAAACACAAACAGATCCTCTTCCCCAAATTAATACTGGATCTGGACCCTTCCATGTACCTGAAAGAACATCCTTCCAGTAAACCAAAGGTTTATGTTGTTGGTGTGGATTCCAATGTCTGCCTCCAGCAGAATAACCATTAGAGTCTAAAGTTAAAAAATTTAAGGTAAACAGGGCAACTGCCAATCTGTCCTTAGGACTTTTCCAATTTCCTTCTTTTTGTTTTAATAACATAATTTTCAGTGTTTGGTTTGCTCTTTCAATAATGCCCTGACCCTGAGGATTGTATGGGATGCCTGTTTTATGGAATATATTGAATTTTGCGCAAAACTCTTTGAAAGATGAGGACGTATATGCGGGGCCATTATCTGTTTTAAGCATTTTGGGGATGCCCAATGCAGCAAAAGCTTGCAAACAATGAGATGTAACATCTTTAACTTTTTCTCCAGAATGTAAGGAAGCAAAAATCATGCCTGAGCATGTATCTATGGTCACATGAATAAATCGCAATTTTCCAAAACTTGGCTCATGAGTAACATCCATCTGCCACAAATGATTGGGCATTAATCCTCTAGGGTTAACTCCAAAATGAGGATTGGGCAAATGTGTCATACAAGATTTACAATCTTTTACAATTGTTCTGGCTTGCTCCTTTGTGATTTTAAACCTACGTTGCAAGGTGGTGCTGTTGACATGAAACTGGGAATGAAATAAAGTAGCTTGTTGTAGCGCTGAAAGTATAAATACTGTTTTTGTAAGTTCATCAGCCTTTTGATTACCTTCATGGAGAGGACCAGGCAAATTAGTATGTGCTCTAATATGGCCTACGAATAGAGGTTCTTTTCTTGCCCACAGAAGTTTTTGTATTTGATAAAACAATTTAAAGGCTGGAGTATGAGGTGCTATTGGTCCTGCTAACTCTAATTTTGGGACGGCTTGTACAATATAGTGGCTATCTGAAAAAATGTTTACGGGCTGGTCCCTAAAATTTTCCAGAGCTCTTACCACAGCTTCCAGTTCCACTAGTTGAGCTGATTTGTGTGCAGTTATGTAAGTCATATTTTCTTTTTTAGTGACTACTGTAGCAGTACCATTTGAGGACCCATCTGTAAATACATTAAATGCCTTAAGAATAGGTTGATTTTTTATTACCTGTCCGCTCCGAAGTTCCCCGTACGGGCCGCCACCTGTTGCCGCCTGAAGCGCTTGGAGCAACGGAGCCGCGGGAAGAACTTCAGAAGCAAACTGGAGACAAACAGCTTTTTATTCTGATAACTTTTCTCTCTGGTTCTAACAACAACTAACACACGCCAAACACACCACTAAAATGGCGCTGACCCGATCAGCAATTTCGGCCAAGTCACTCGAGATCCCGCAACAAATCCCGTGAGACTACGGGTGGCGACAATGGCCAAATCTCCACGGCTCATAGTCAACTGCAATTCAAGTCAATCCCCAAACAGGGCTCCTGCACTTGAGTAGCTCGAGGTTAGAGACATGAGCAGGCCCCATGCACACTGATTTGTTTTCTCCAGTTGTGAGAAGTTGTAGTCTCCTGGAGCTATACCAGGTCACTCTTCCTTTTTGGAGGTGGACGGTCTCTGTCCTCCTCCTCTGTAGAGACTGTCATGCTGGCTTGAAATCTGAGATGGCAATTTAGTGAGAACCTAAGCAAAAAAAAAAAAAAAAAAATAGTGGGGGAGGGCAGTATTCTGGGGGTGTCACTCAGTGGTCAAGTGCCCCTGGGTTCAATGAGATGGACTTATGAGGATGCATTTCAAGAACCCTAAAAATGAAAAACCTTTTCCTATTTTTCTTCTGTTGATGAGTACTTACCTGTGACGTATGGCCAGTTTATTTATGGAGTCCAAATTATGAGAGTCAACACTGTCTGTGAAAGCCTGTATGACATTGCTCTGATTAGGACCGCGCTGGTGATTTATGTTCAGTGAAGGTGCATGGCACGCCGCACCATCATTATTCAGCAGCTCATCTGGGCCCTGGCAGATCACTGTGGCTCTTATGCACAGGCAGGTGCTTAGCATATCCTGTGTGCTTTCCCAACAGTTGATCTTCATCACCGCAAAGCACACCGAGCTGCATGAAGATCATGTGCACTAACACACCCTGCACACCCTGAACAACTCCCCCCCCTTTTTTTTTTGTGGTATTGGGGATTGAACTCAGGGGCACTCAACCACCGGGCCACATCCCCAGCCCTTTTTTTGTATTTTATTTAGAGACAGGGTCTCACTGAGTTGCTAAGTGCCTCACCACTGCTGAGGCTGGCTTTGAACTCGTGATCCTCCTGCCTCAGCCTCTCAATTCCCTGCTCTTCTTTCAATATTTATTTTATCCTTCTGTGTCGATTGCATTCTGTTACAGAAAGCACCGATATTTTCCTTTAGTTGTTAGAAGTTCTGGTGAGTGTGTTTAAAGAGGGAGCGGAGGAAGGCAGGGCATTCCCCTCCTTCCCGCCGCCCCTTCAGTTTCCAGACTCTCCACGCACAGCTGCTGGGCAGCTCCCTGCAGTGTGACCTCCAGGAAGTGCCAGGGTGGAGTGGTCATTCTGCCTGTGCTAGACCTGAGACCTACAGCAAGTCACTGGTCACCGGAGGGCCTCCAGGTCTAGAAAACCAGGGTGATGAGATAGTACCAGTCCCTCTAACGTCCTGCAGGAGGTGCTTGCTTTTCATTTTGAGATCTATCCAGAGCGTGGAACTGTGGGGGTTTCTTCCTGCCTGCCATCCTTCCCACATTCTGTGTCTTTCAAACATTTGAAAAATTGATTTGCAGTTTTTTCTTTTCATCTTTCCTGGGAAAATCCCTCTGGCCACCCCCTGCCCCCTTTGGGCATTTGGATGCATTGGTGGTTCTGACCCATGGTGCGTTTCTGCCTGCCAGCCTTTGCCCTTGGCCTTTGATCAACACTCTCCTCTCCGACGCCTCGTCATCCTCTTCACTCCTTCCTTCTTGCCTTCTCTCGCCTCCACCCCAGACTACTGTCTTCCTTTTGCATTACATATTTGTTTCTCCCCTCATCCACCTGTTTCTACCTTTTCTCAGTCTCTACTTTGCAAGTATCAAGACTATCTCAAATTCTAAAGGTTGTTCTCCTTGATGAATCCACTTCAGTGCTCCTCCCTGGGGCCACACCCTCCCCCCGTGTCTTCGAAGCACCCGCCCCATCTGCTCTCAGAGCTCCCCCAGCCCCTGCAGGCAGTGACTTCCTCCCTGCCTCTCAGCCACGGTTGACACGCGTCTCCCTTGCATGTTGCCAACACTGGTAAACTTGCGGCTATCCTCCGGTAGGATAAGTGAGTGTACATGTGTGTGCATATGGTAAGTGTACGATAAGTGCACACGTTTCTTGGCACCTTTCAGCCTATAGCGTGTCCATATTTGCAATCTCACAATTGGTCCTCTCAATAATTCTTTTATATGATCCAGGATAATTTCAATTTGATTCATTGATACTGAAAAGGAAAAGAGACTGAGGGAGATTATGCGTTGGCAGTCATATGGCGTCTAACAGGAACGTCGAGATTGAATTCTTCTTCTGGCTCCAGGTCTAGTGCTCCCTGCCAGAGAGGGCTTCTCCGGTGCACCTTGTGAATTAGAAGGCACATAGTTGCACTGCATCATGGTGAGTGTTAAAACATCAGCCCCCAAGCAATGCGCATGCGAGCCTTGGTGTAGAACTAGAGGAGCTTGGCTAGAATTGTGACTCAAGTAGCAAATCAGGAAAGCGTGGGACCGTTCACTGTCCAACTCCTAATGGAGTCACATCCACAGGCTATTCACAGTGAATCATGGAGGAGCTTCCTGAAAACTCATCCCTCTCTCCCTCAGTCTGCCCCATGGTGAGAGCGTTAAAACATTAGCCCCAAGCAACGCGCAGACGTACCTTCTCCTGTTCCCTACATTCAGGTTTCACCACCAACTATTGTCATCTGCCAGCCAGTGACCAGTCGGTGACATCTTCAAGTGCCCCTGCACATAGAGGACCATGCTTTATCCAGCTGAGAGTTACGAAGAGTAGAAGAAATGGTCCTGCTGGTGAGGGGTGTTCATGGTCCGCTCTTTCCTGGTCCTGTTTTCACTCAGGACGGCTTTAATACCAAGCGGCATCAAGACTGGCTGTTATTCCATGACAGTGTGCTTGGCTTCTAGTGGCAAATAACATGAACACTCAGTCATAAAGCAAACACTGAGAACAATTTACTGAGAGCTGCTAAGCCTGACTACTGCATATAAAGAATCAATTAAATAGCATCTACCAACATCAGCCAAGCAACATGACGCAGTGCTGGATCTGATGTAGATGTACTCTCAACTCTATTTCAAACCACATTCTGGTCCAGTTATGACATGATCTTCCTGTATCTTTTCCCAGGCAATTAATGAACGCCTGAGAATTTCCTTACAATGGATGACTGCCATCTGTCTGCTGCGGTCCTCGCTCCCGTGCATTCTGATTTGCTTGCTCCTGGTGCTGCCAGCGGCTGCCGTTTGTTCTCTAATAGGGATCTCATGATGCTAATGTTTGGGTGGGTAGCTTCTCTGCATTAGTCTTGATAGAAGACCATGGAAAGTTCCATTTATTTATGTACATTTGCATAACTGCTTCCATCGCAGGCTGCAGCAGCAGATCGGATGCGATGGAGATAGCAATTGTAAAAGGCAATAAGAGGAACGATTTTTCAAGGCTCTCTGTAATCACCACTACACCTAACAGCCAGACTGCATTTTCTGAACAGCATTAAATTTTGACAGCTGTAAAAGTCCCACGCATTTATTCCTTCCTCACATCCAGATTTAGTGGACAGGTTTACTTCAACCATCATGTTGAGCTGGCAGAACGAGAGAGGAAAGGGAAACGTGCTCCCCCTCCCACAACTCTGCAGCTGATGGCTCACAAACACGCAGGACCCCCTCTTTTCTTTTCTTCTTTTTTTGGCATGGTTCATGAAAAAGCAGTGCCCGAGTTATGCCAATGTTGTCATGGTGATTTCAGGACTGGTCTTCCTCACCTCGAGGTTGCAGACCTACCCAGGGCACTGCCGAGGCTTCCTGGCTTCACCTGGTGGCTGTCGGTACTGCAGGGGCCTCCTGGCTCACATCCCTGAGAGCTCCGGGAACCGAGGGAGACGGTCTCCAGGGATCTCTACCCTGGGGATGTTGTCCGTCACTGCGCAAGGGGTCTTTGCACCCGAAAGTCGAACTCCGAGAGGCTGAAGTCGCAGCCTTAGCACGAGGAAGCAGAAACCGCAGAGAGGTAGGCGGCAGGCGGCAGGCGGACGGCTTCAGAAGAAGAGCAAAGGACAGGCTGCAAACCTGAATTCTGAAGAGGCAGCCTGGAGGCGGGACATGAGTCGATCATACATATATTTTTAACTAATTGGGGTCTTGTTCAAATTTACAATTGTGGTTTTGAGAGAAGGATGTGAATTTTACTTATCTCAGAGCTGGTTCTTTGCGACTTTGTGGTGTCATCTGCCATTATGGTCTCATGGAAAACCAAGAGGCTGCTGTGTGCCCGGGAGACGAGTGTCTCCTGCCACGCAGTGGGTGCTGGAGGCCCAGGTGGCTTGCCGTGGGCCGCCCGGCTTGGGAGCTGCGTGCGGCTACTTGCTGTCAAAGGGTCCCTTAAGGAAGCTTTCCTATCACCTCATAAGAAATCCAGGAGGTTGCATTTCTCCTTTCAGTTACTATATTTTCCTTTAATGTTGAATTGAAGGTGAAGTTATTAATACTTCAGAGTCATGAGATCTCAGTGGTGTTAGCATGGATTCCAAAAATAAAAACGATGGTCTACTTATTACGAAAAGAACATGAGAATATTCATCTTCTACAAGTAGCCCAAAAGGGATGAAGGAACACGAAACCTACGTGGGGCTCTGAGGAACCTCGTCCCTTCCCAGCGGTGACCACTCTGCGGAGTTCCCAGTCAGGTCTGTGTTGAGGGCAGCGAGAGGGCCTGAGGGCCTGCCGACTCCCGGTCCTCCCCGTCCATCCAGACAGCTAAAGACCACCCGCCTTTGGCCACCTGACCCAACAGGAAAGAAACCCTTTTATTTCATGAATTTCCATGAATGAGCTGTTTATAAAAAGGCCATAAAAGAGTAAAGACCCGTGGCAGCGAGGAGAAGCAAGCACAGCCAGATTTAATGCTCCCATTAAAGTGTTTGAGATTTTTATTCACGTAAGAAAAACGTCTTTGCTGAAAAATAGTTCGAGGCAACAAACAACAATCTGAAAGGAACTCTGAATTCAAAGCAGGTTTTAAAGAGACTCGTTCCCACAGGCAAGTTTGGAAGCATCTTGAGAAACTCCAGAGAGTTCAATTTGAAATTTGTAAAAATGAGCTGTTTTGCAAGTTTCTGAAGTTGGCCAGTGGGGAAGGTGGACCTTGGGGGAGGGCAACTGTCCTGTGGTATGGCCCAGAGGATCAGGGACATGAAGGTGGGACTTGTCTAAAAAGCCTGCAAGCCAAGAGTCTGAGCAGGCAGGAGGAGCGGCAGATCCCAGGGGGGGCAGGTCCCTGAGGGGACCGGCAGAGACAGGACGCAGAGAGCTGAAGGCAGGATTCCCAGACCTGGGCGCCTGGGCCACGGAGTCCCGGGTTATGAGCAACAGTCAAAGAGGAGGAGGAGACCAACAGGAGCTCGGCGTGACAAAGGGAGAAAGGCCAAATAAGAAGAAGAAAGGGGGAATCTCTCATTGGTATGAGACAAGGCCCTCAACTAAAAGACATTTTCCAAAGGAAGATTTACAAAGAACCAGCAGGATGGCACAGCCGGGAGCTGTCTTGCAAGACCCCAGGTCCACACTTGGGCCAGGGCTCCCGCCACGTCACAGTAGAAATCTAGGATGCATGCGTTTGGCAGCTCACACTCATGACACACCTGCCAGGCCTGGTGTTCCCCTGCAAAGTCACCTGAGCCCGGCCAGGCCCCAGCAGAGGAACGCAACCGGACACACCCTGGTCAGGGGAAAAAAAAAAAAAAATGGAAACACTATTCACCACCTTCAAGTGGAAGCAGGGAGACGGGAGACAGTGCCCTCACTGTGGGACCAGGGGAGCGATGGTGGTCACTCAAGAGTGACTGAGAGGTCTGGACCTTTGGAACGTCAATGTGAATCAGACCCGTGGTGAAGGGAGGCGGCCAGTGACTCCCAGTGGAGCTTTGCTTAGACAAAAGAAGGGCTGCAACTGCTGGACCAACACCAGCAGGGGCCGCAAAGCAAGCAACCAGCTCAGGAAATCGTGGCGATGTCTCCACAGCTAGGAGGGACTTCCACGGTCTCTGTGACAGAAGGGAGTCGTGCGTGATGGTGGCGATGAGGAAGCTGTCCTTCAGCACACCTCCCCCGGTCAGGCCACAAGGAGGCCACTGGTCACCAGTCATGGTGGCTACAAGAACTTGATGCCTGTTGGGAATATCTTTTGTAGCAGGTTCAACAACACATGGGGCGGGGTGGCATAGAGGAGCTCAGAGACACAAAGGAGATTAAAATAGTATTTTTAAAGACGGGGGGAAAAATTTGCAGCCTCCGCTGTTGGAACTAATGTATGGAAGGTCTCACACGCACTCCTGATTGCTGGATTCAGAAGCCCCTGCTCAGTCTACTTCCTGCCCAGCTTGGAGTGGTTATTTAGCACTGTTGCCCGTGTGACGTAGCCACCCCCAGTACCACCCCAGACCCTCTCCTCACTCTGCCCCAGTGACGGGTTTTTTTGAAGCATCCTTTATTCAACTTCATGCCCCCACACCTCTCACACTTCTGCACGTTCAGCTCTAACCTCTGCACTAAGACTTGACCCAGATCTTCAGCCACGGGTTACCAGCACTTGTCGGGGACCTGAAGACCTGCAGGAGATGGCAGGCACAGAGAGCAGTGGAGCTGGTTTGTCAGGGAGCGGCAGGGGCATAGCTGGTAGAAGGTCACGTGCCTGAAACCTGGGCGCCTGAAGGGCTCCTGGCATGGGACAGAGCACAGATGTGGGCTGTAGGGTCTGCCGCTGAGGGAGGGCAGAGGCCCCGAGGTAGACAGGGTCATGTCAGAGAGGACCTTTGTGCCCTTGGAAGGAGCTCTGTTTTGTCACAAAGGTCAAGGGAATTGTGGAAGGGCCTCTGGTGGGAGCCGGGATGTGTCTGAATTTACCTTTCAGAGGAATCGCTTGGGGGCAGGGGAGAGGATGGCTGACAAGAGCTGACAGAGGCCACCAGGCAGAAGGCCCTGCACCGAGAACCTGAGTGAAGGTGGCGCAGGGCCGACGCAGGGTAGAGTGAGGTGTGGCCTGGGGAGGCAGGCGAGGAGGTGTGCGGTCACCTGGACAGGGAGGGCAATGGAGACGGAGGCCGAGGCTGGCCACCAGATCTCTGACCCGGAGATGGGGACATGGTGACAGCTCACCAAGAGAAGACCCGTAACGGAGACGCATTCTAGGAGAGGTGCTGCACGCGGGTCCTCCTTGCTGGTTCTTTCTCTCACCTACACACACCGCCAGCAGCAGCAGCAGCAACATCACATGCTTGAGAAGAAGCCGGTCACATTCACATCCAGAGACAGCTTCCGTGACAGGTCCCTGTGAAGGGAGTTTTTGTTTTAATGGACCTCCCACGCACCGTCTGGGGAGCCCACAGGCTTCCTTGAATGTGGAGATGCTCTCAAGTACTGGCACTTTCTAGGGGGTGAGTAATTTAGTAGGTCTGCTGTTTACGTCGATGATTTTGCTGTTCCAACCTCGGGGAACTTTTGGGACAGAACGTCTTGTGAAATGCCGTTTTGCAAAGGTCTACCATTGAAGCCAGAATGAGACAGGCAGATAGGCAGGGGTCGGATCCAGGGATTGACGCGTTCATTCCTTCAGAGCCTTTCCTCCACCCTTATCAGGATAGCCTGCCCCTGCCCCTGCTCCGGCCTGTTGCTAAGGTAACTGTCCCAGGGATGGTCCCTCCCTACAGGCAGTTGTTAATCACACCGCATCCTGCCCACATCACTCCACCTTGGCCCCTCCAGCCCATCTGCTTCTCACCTTTGGGCCAACCCACCAAGCAGCTCCTGGGCCTAGTCGTGTGTGCAGGAAGGAGAGAGGGGAAGAGAGCAGGAGAACAAAGGAAGCCTAGGTATAGAAAGCCAGAAGACTCTCACATCTTGGGATACCAGGATACCAGCTGCGGCCCCTTCTCCGTCCTGGGAGAGTCTATGTTCCCCTTTTCAAATAAACCCTGCTTTATTGCTTGCAGGTTCGGCGAGCTTCTCCAGCGTGGGGGAGCAGAGCCCGTCACTGGTGACCCGCGGGATCCAGGTCAGATGAGCCTGTTCTAGGAGGAGAGACTTTGAAGTAGGGAGTTTGGTTGAAACGACTTCAGCTGGTGATTCTCCCTACCTGAGCCGACTCCCATCAGCACGTTTGGCATGTCCCAATCCGGACAAGGATTTCCTTACATTCTGTATTTTAACGAAGTTCCCATCGACTAATTGGCAGGGGATCCTACCTCTCATCACCCTCTCATCAAGCGATCCTCAGAAGCGATCACCGGACCGGCGTCTTCCTGGTGGCCAGCCCTGACGGGCCTGGGCTGTGGGCGCTCCTCTTCTCTCGCTCTGGCGTGGAGTCCAGCACTGCACGGGGCTCGGCGCCCGGGCCCTGGGCTGCCCTCGACGCCCCCTGCTTGGCACCCGGCGGATTCCTTTGCTCTCCAAGCTCCCCCCCTCGGGGGCTCATCTTGAGCGTGAAGACGCCTAGAACTCCCGAAGTTTTTCATCTGTGCTGCTTTTAGCCACATCTGAATCAGGTGAGTTTTTTAAAAATATTTGTTTATTTGCCTTAGTTGTACACAATGCCTTTATCTTTACGTGGTGCTGAGGATCGAACCAGGGCCGCGCACGTGCTAGGCGAGCGCTCTACTGCTGAGCCACTACCCGAGCCCTTAGGTGAGTTTTAACTCAAGGGCTGGCCCCTGCTTGTCCATGGACCCGGTGCGTTGTTCTAGCACACAGCCGGTAAGAAGAACACAACTAAGATGCAATACAAAATAATATAAACAAGTACAGAGAACGTCTCCAATTTATTGTTATGCCCAATAATTAAAAACACTTAATATATTACACATAATATATGCATTAAATTAAATATGTATGTAGAATAAATACAAATCTATAATAATATTGCATCAAATAAGCAAAAGTGAAGTAGCGTTATACACACATGTACACACTTCAAGGCACACATATACGTGTGCATGTGTATATGCACGTGTGTACCTTGATGTTTTCAGGGAGCAGGGTTTCGTGGGCGACACACACAGGAAGTTTGCTCAGGGTGAGTGAGTGGTGGGAAGTCACTGAGGCTCTGGTTGAGATGACCTGGGAGGGAGCAGTCCTAGCCTCTTGCTGTCCTGAGATTTTGGGTAAGTTGCAAGCTCCCTCGCTCAGCTCCCTTGCATGGAAAATGAGGACAACGTCCACTTTCCAGTGCCACCGCAGAGGTGAGGGCCACACCGTGAGGACTGCTGTGTGCCCAGCGGGTGCTCAACAGGACGTGGTGGACGGAGCTGGCCCTGGGGCTGGGTGTCTTGGCTTCGGGTCCCACTTAGCACCTTCCAACCTTGGGGAGGTCAGTGACCCTTCCCGAACGTGTCCCCTCCTCTGCCTAGTGAAGACTCGTGGCTCTCACCTTGCTTGCTGCGGAGGAGACCTAGTGACAGAGCCCGCAGGCGAGTGAGCCCCGGACGAGTCAGGTGCTGTGCACAGGTGGTGACGGCCGTCCTTCCCATTTCCCATCGTGCTTACGGCTCTCCAGAGCTCAAGGATGTTTCAAGTGAGCAGAGAATTCTTGAGTTGTTTTGTTTTTTAGATTGGGGGGGGTCTAGCTGAGCAAACACAAGGCTGTGGTGGGTTTCTAAGCTACGTCAATACTCCAACCTAAAAAGGCGACTTACAGAGCAGAAAACCAATCATTCCATTGCCACATTCCTAAACACCTGTTCATGAACATCTTACAAATGGACCCACGTGTGCTGTGAGCCTGTTGAAGGGACGAGGCTGCTTCACGTTCTGTTCTGGAGAGAGAAGGGCTCTGTGGGGGCCGCAGAGCTGTCGCAGACACAGGCTCGCTGGGAGCCCACACAGACCTGCCTGAGCAGAGCCCCCCCCCCCCCCCCCCCCCCCCCCCCGTCTCCCAGGAGGGAAACTGCTGCCCAGGGTCATGAAACCACAGGACACAGACAGGAGCCCGAGTCCAGGAACCACCGGAAATGTCCCTGACACTCACTGCAGTCACCTGGCTCTGTCCTAGCACATTTTTTTTTTTTTCTGAATTGTCTTCATATGGATCTTGCTTCTCTGCTTTTGGAGACTTCTGACAGCTGGGGCTGCGGTTCCTGATTTCCATTTGGTGCCACTTTTTGCTTAGAAGGTGAGCCAGGGCATGGGAACACGTCTGTGTGTCCGTCTTTGCCAGGCTACCTGAAGTTTCCAAGACATGCTTCAATTACGTTCCACAGGGACAGAAGCTTGAGGTGTGGAGTCAGGGTCTGCAGCCTGAAGCTGCATTGCTAAATGACAGTAGTGGGTTCTCCCAGGGCCTGAGCCCCTCTCTTTTGCTCATTGTGAGATACTATGTGTCAGATGCCAACCTCTGTTGGCAATGTATTGAAACATAAGACTGTCCTGTCTCAAATCACCTGTGTTCTGGTCGGGGGAAAAACATATTGTGAGCACGTTGACAGAGTCGAGTCCGATGCTGTGGGACCGCGTGTGAGAGGCGCTAGCTGAGACTTTCTGGGGAACGGATACTCAGAGACATCTTGAAGGAGCTACGATGTGATCCAGTGGAGAGTGAGTTTGGGGAAAGGAGAGCGGAGAAGGAATTCCTGGAGAGGCAGGAGCGTGTCCAAAGGGTGGAGGGGGAGAGGACATGGGGTGTCTCGAGTGTAGATTTCAAGCCTGGAAAGGAAGCATTTTATTAAAGCCAGAGGAGAGTCTCCTAGTGGGTGGCGGGGACATGTTGAAGAGTTTTGATCAGGGATAAAGTGCTCAGGCATTGGTAAGCCCCTTTCAGAATTCACTTCGAGGAGGCTACATGACAGATCCGAAGATTGCTTGATGAGCAGAAAACTAGGGCCGAAGAGCTGAGGGGTCTTGCGGGACCTGACACCAAGGAGGAGGGCTGGGCGAGGGCTCCTCTCAGATCCTGCTCTTCCCTCTGAAGAGCTAGCCCAGTCATGCGACGTCCTTCCCAGCTGCTCAGAGCCACTGCCTGTTGGTCAGTCCCCGCCTCCCAGGTGACCCTGCAGTGGCCCCCACCCTGTTCCCAGCAGGGTGCTTTCATCACCTTGTTCCTTGTTAGATTGGCACTTCCCAAGGAGCTCTCCGTCCCAGCTCTCTGGGCTAGCCTGGCCTTTGTTTCTTTGGAGATTATCCAGGGAGTGAAGAGGATGAACCCCCGTCTCTCTATGCTCAGGGACCCTGAGCGTGGCCAGCAGCTCCTGTGTGCACCAGCGACCCTGACCCCTGTGTTAGCAACAAGAACAAAAACTGCCTCGTCAGAAGAGAGGCATGTGACAATTTACAATAGCTAAACTGTAGAACCAACCTAGATGCCCTTCAGTAGATGAATGGATAAAGCAAATGTGGTATATACACACAATGGAATATTACTCAGCAATAAGACAGAATAAAATCATGGCATTTGCAGGAAAATGGATGGAGTTAGAGAATATAATGCTAAGTGAAGTTAGCCAATCCCAAAAAGCCAAATGCCAAATGTTTTCTCTGATATAAGGAGGCCAATTCACAGTGGGATGGGATGGGGAGCATAGGGGGATTAGAGGAATACTAGAATGGCCAATGGGGAGGGAGGGGAAGGAGGGAGCAAAAGGGTGAAGAAAAAAAAAGATGGTGGATATCATTACCCTAAGTGCATGTATGAAGTCACGAATGGTGTGAATATACTTTGCATACAACCAGAGATTTGTAAAACAGTGCTCTATATGTGTAATATGAAATGATTGCATTCTGCTGTCATTTATAACATCTTAGAATAAAAAATAATTAAAAAAAAAAAAGAAGAAGAGAGGCATGTGGGGTTGGACAATCTGGCCGCAGGAAGTAGGAGCACTTAGATTTGATTTCTTCTCTTCCATTTGCTATCTGCTTGACCTTGGATGAGTGACATAATTTATCTGTTTTTGTCTTCTTGGAATTAATGGGCTGCCGTCACATGGTTCCTGAGAAGACCAGATGTGTTAAACTCACTGAGAAGCTCCATAAAGCCCTGCTTTTAAAAGAGAATGAAAATAACGTGCGTAGGAGAATGCTTATGATTTTATGGGAAAACATTCACTTGCACTTTTGAAAACGTAATCCTCCTGATAATCCTTTGTATACATAAGGAAGCTGAGTCTCCTGAAGGTGAATTGCCTTCCCCCTGATCAAGGAGCTCTGGAGGTGGAACGACGGGTCCTCTGCTCTTCTGATTTCCGGACCAGCGCTTTCGCTACCACACCGTTCGGCTTCTTAATGCAAACCAAAGCTTCATCGCTCTGGCTTCTCGCTGCTCAATCAAGAACTCTGTGTACTTTTCTCCCTTGGAATTGGAAGTGCAGACACTTAATTATAACTTTCGATTGCCTGAAATTATAGGGCTATAGAGTGACTGGCACGTGTTTCGGAGGAAAATCATATTCTAAATCCTGAAATAACCATCTCCATTTTTTTCATATTCAAGAGGGATGCAGGGATCTGGCTCTGTGTGCCAGGAACTCAGTGTTTCCTAGGATGACTTGGAGGCCTTGTAAACAACACTTGAAGAAAACCGGGGGCAGATTTTTATATCATAATTCTCTATCCAATGGTTTAGACTTTAACTGAGCCCCCCAAAAAATTATTGGGGACAATCTGGGGGACTTGCCTATGCCTTGCTGGAAATAGGGAGAAGCGAGGCCTCCTAGAAATGACCATGAATTGGAGGAGGCAGGGCAATGGGCAGAGAGTGCCTAATGGAGTGACCACAACTCCAGAAGTCCATCAGGAAACAGTGATCAAAAGCAAAACCCAAACACCATGCAGGTACATTCCCACTGCCCCTGGGGCCAGCAGGCTGGTATGGGTCCGAGCAGGCTCCGGGATGCCCACCTTGGTGCTCACTGGCTGTTCCAGATGGCGGCAACCCGGGGGTTCCTTGGCTTACAGCCAAATCACTCTTTCTGCCCAGTCCCTATGTGGTCGCACCTTGTGTCTGCTCTGACTCACCTGCTCTTATAATGACCCCAGTGCCTGGGTTCAAGTGACCTGGGGCCTGCTCTCTGCTATATCGTGTGTTGTGAGAAAATTTTGTGCTCCTTGTCTTGACTGCATAAACCCTCTCTGGTATCCCCATCTTGCATTTTCTCTTCACAAGTGTGATGCTCGTAACCCAAGTCTATGCCCTCTTCCATGATCGGCGCACACTGGGTGAACGTAGGACTGCAGTTTCCTAGGATGGTGGTATTGACCTGACCAAATGACCTCCTGGGCTGTGCCCCAGGAAATCCCCAGCAGGCAAATCTAGAAGATGCACTCCTCCTTTGCATCTGAAAGAGACAATTCTGGAAAGATTTTTTTTTTTTTTTTTTTTGTACCAGGGATTGAACTCAGGGGCACTCGACCCCTGGGCCACATCCCCAGCCCTTTTTTGTATTTTATTAGAGACAGGGTCTCACTGAGTTGCTTAGTGCCTCGCCATTGCTGAGGCTGGCTTTGAACTCGTGATCCTCCTGCCTCAGCCTCCCAAGTGCTGGGATTACAGGCGTGTGCCACCGCGCCCAGCTCTGATGGTATTTCCTTTAGAAAATAGAAAATAAAATCTTTGGCTGCACCTGCTAAGTTTTGCCCTCGTTAGCAAGGAACAGATCGCCGTCTGCCTGTGGAACAAGTGTTCTCTCATAAATGGCAGACATAAGCTCATGGTGTCAGATCAATACTAATTTCATATTTAGGCTCAGGAATTATTTGCTGCAAGGCAGGACCAGGCCAGCCATTCTCTCTGTTGTTATAACTGCTTCTCCTTTGGAAGCCAGAGGCCAAACGTTTCCCTAGACGGCATCTTTAGGGCGCTGAACTAATGCCATTGTCAACAAGAAAAGATATCAGGATCGCTTCCACTAAAAGGAATTCTCTCCCTACACTTTTTTTATTAGCTGTAGATTTTTAGTGTGAAGCACCAACAAAGCAGAGGGAGAAGCTAAAATAACTGGAGGCAACGGCCAACTAGGGATAAGTGAGTAAACTGTGCATGCAGGTCCTGTTTAATGGGGCATGCTGGGGGGGACTGTCCCTGGAGACTGCTCTGGGGAAGAGGCTTGAATGCAATACAAAAAAAAAAAAAAAAAAAGGGACTTGAAGGAAAAGGAATTTGCTATAGCTGAGGGACATGTTTTTACCAGCTCACATTTCCACCTGACATTTCTGCAAAGATCAGCTATATAAATGGCTTTGGGTTTTCTGACAGTGCTTTGATGACAGGTAAATATACCCAAAATAAAATGAGCTGGGTTTTATTTTCAAGGCTTAGGGCTGGTATTTTTTTTTTTTTTCTCTCTCTCTAAAACTAACACCAGCAGGCCCTGCTCCTGGTTATGGGTTGGTTTGGGTAGGTGCCGCAGATGTTGGGCCATAGAAGAGGATTTTATTATGGCCTGGAATATGTCAGGAGAATTCAGATGACGCTTGGGTGATGGCCAGGGGGACCTCTTTCTGGGAGCCTGGAATTCAGCTTGTGGAGGAGGCTTCCACTCTGCCTGGTAAAGGTTGACTTCAAAACGTCTTAATCAAATCGATTCTGTAGGTTAGAGCAATCAGTGATAGGCAATTTCACATCCTCCGAGCCAATCGAGTTGACATGTGAGATTGACCACGACGCCTTGTTAAGGGGAGGGCCCTTGCTGGAGGAAACCGAGCATCGCTGGTCCTCTGTGCGCCGCTGGCCGTGCTCCCTGACCCCAGTGTCAATAGCTCTTAGTGATATGGGCAGGAGGAACTCAAACTGCGAATTCCTTAGAAGAGAGTCCTCCAGGTCTAGTTATGCGCCATGCTTAGTTCTCCCACTCACTTCCAATCAGAGCTCTCACTTTCCCCAAATCCCTACTTATAATAAAGTTTATCCGCAACTAAAACCTCTGTGGTAAGATCAGTCACCAGCACTGGGCTGCGAGTGGGCATGGGGATCTTCTTGATATTATTTGCTGCACATTTGGTACTGAGCACAGCATCCAGAGCCAAACAGCCTGAATTTGAGTCCTGGGTCTTGCATCACGTACCTGAATGATTTTCAAGAAATTATTTATCTTCTCACTCCCACAACTTCCTCACCCGTGAACTTCATGGGTGAATGATACTTGGGAGGTATTTTGAAAAAAGAATCTCTTCCAATCAACAGTTGCCTATTCGTATGCCCAGTGCAGAACCCAACTTGGGAGAAAAACACAGGATTTTTTTTAAGCTTAAATATGCTGAGTGCCCACCCTGAGCCCAGGTGTTTTTTCTTTGTCACTCGCACCTGCCATTTGCCACACCTCTTCTCTCAATTCACAGAAGTTACATATCTTATGGAGAAGCGCAGGGGTCTTCATCCCGGTCCCAGAATCCCAGATCTAGGGCTCTTCCCACAACCACCACCTGTCATCAAAGGTGGCTGACCCCTTGGTCCCTCACGTGGCGTATGGCCTAGGGCAGGGGGAGGAGCCTGCATCCTGGAGTGAATCATCCTTTCCAACCCAGTCACATGATCTAGAGCAGTCCATCAGTCTTTCTGAGCCTCGGTCTCTTCATGTGGCCTAGATCTTTCTATAAATTACTCTAAAACTGCACATGTAAGGAGGCAGTATTTGTGGAAACTTCATGCTATAATCTGTTCTCATATCTTACTGTGTGTGTGCTATGGTTTAAATATTTTCCCCCAAGGAAACTTAATCTCCAAACTTATCTGGATGGTGTTAGGAGATAAGGCCTTTGGAAAGTAGTTAGGGTTAGATGAGCTCATGATGGTATTGGAGGCTTTATTAAGTGGGGAAAAGACCTGGGCTAGCTCCTGCTCTAGTCATGTGATGCTTTCTGCCCTTGTGATATAGCCAGAAGGCCCCCCCAGATGTGGTTCCTTGATCTTGGACTTCCCAGCCTCCAGAAATGAGAGGGAAAAAAAAACCCACCCTTTCTTTATAAATCTCCTAGTCTCAGGTATTTTGTTGTAGTCACACAAAACTGACTAAGACACCATGTAAGCAAATGGGTGATTGCAGACATTCCCTTGGGAGCTATCTGAGGACTGGCTTTCCTGGTCAGCTTTCATTTATTTATTTATTTGGTGTCTCCCACCATGCATTGATATTGTGATGAGCTGTAGGGAGTTTAGAGTAAGTCCTTGTGTATGAGATTAAATGTCAACCTGCTTGAGTTGCCCCAAACATCCCTGAGGAACCTATGTTGGCACTTACTTTCTGATTACTATTATACTCGGAAACTTCAAAAACCCAATATGCTTTTGTGGAAAGGTTTCTTTTTTCCTTTTAACAAAATTATTTGGGGAGTTCACACAAGATAACGTATTACACAGTCTCGGTTATGTTCACTCCAGAAGAGCAGGAGAGATCTGTGTGAGGAGTGACAGTTTTCATACTTGAACTTGGTCTGGTCTGTTGACATGAGCCAATCTAATCTGTAACATTGCACAAGAGCTCCCTGGCTGTGGCCTGCTAGGCCCGGGCGATTTGCCCACTTGAAGCCCTCAAGTGTCGAAGCTTTCCCAGGGTTTGAACTTGCCCTCTAATCAACATACTTGGAGAACCCCATGTTGCAGAACTTCTGGCTTTTGACTGATGATCGATTCAGAATGGAGGATGCCTGTGATCTTGAAGAGGTAATGGTCTTTCAAACTTAATTTCAGGGGGAACATCTAAGGAGAATTAATAGGAAGAAAAAATGTGTAAGAGAGCATATTAATCAGTTTGCAATCACTCAGACTTCAAACAAATTTTCCTTTGAAAACAACTAATTTGCACAGCCTTTCTGTCTGTAATAACTCGCTATAAATTATCTGCAGAAATAACTTTGTGTCAAAAGTCACAGGCTTTAAATATAAGCTTTGAATTTGAGCATCTGCTTCCATAGCTTTCGTGGATGGAGACTAATTTGATTTCCCTTTAACCCCCAGCCCTGACTCTTTGAAGAAATTCTTGCAAAGACCAGCTTCCTGGATGACCTTCAGGGACACTTGAAGACAACGCGGCTCCACAAGGTCCCCCCGTTGTCATATCTCAGGAACGCTTCTTTTCCACCCAAGAGGTCAGGAAGGTCACTTGCCTGCAGCTTGTGCAGGCTGGCAGGACTTATTCCAGATCAGCCTGTGCCGCGAACAGACCTCCCTCAGGATCTCCGCGCCTGTGCCCGCAAGCCCTGCCTGACCTTGAGCATGCTGCTAACTGTTGTTAGAACTGGACGTGCAGACGGGGCCCTGGATACACCTTCCACTTGCTATCATTCCATTCCTAATTCAAACAGTAAGTTTGGCTAAAAAGACTCCTAAGAGTCAATTTGATTAAACTCAGCTTTACCTAAATAATGGAGAAATCGTAGCAGGATCATCACGTGATCATCACGTGATCATCATCAAGACCTGACCCAATTTAGTTACAGCTAGATTGAACAACCACAGCAGCAGCTGGCACGCGGGACCGAGACTGTGTGCCACAATTTGTCTTTGTAAAGAAGGAGAAATGCCTCCCAATCGTGATGTTCAAAGACGCGGATCTGGTTGGCTGTGGTTAGATCTACTAGCTGGAACAATAGGGAAGGTGGCTTATGCGAGGCTGGAAGGGACCCTGCGAAGGAACCCTGTGAATGCTGCAGGGGCTCATGGGTGCTGGGCTCTGGTCATGCACCCTTTTCCCCTTGCCTCTCCCTTTCCCCTTCTTCCCCCCTTTCTTCTTTTCTCTTTTTATATAACTGTTGCAAATATATTACTAAAAGTCTCCACATTAGAACAGTTGGATATATAGGGCATCTTGAGTGACTGTCAAGTTGGAGCTGGTGAAAAAAATTTTTTTTGTACCAGGGATTGAACCCAGGGGTGCGTAACCACTGTGCCACATCCCCAGTCCTTTTCGTTTCTTTTAAATTTTGAGATAGGGTCTTGCTAAGTTGCTTAGGGCCTTGCTGAGTTGCTGAGGCTGGCTTTGAATTTGCAATCCTCCAGCCTCAGCCTCCTGAGCCTCTGGGATCACAGGTGTGCACTATGCCTGGCTACATATTCATTTATAAGTGAGCTGCAAGAGCTTTCCTTTCAGCTAGTTGGAGGCCTGGGAAAGATCCTGGAAATCCTGAAGACTATCCTCTATTTAGGATCAACTCTGCAAGGTAGTGTAGTGTGGGTGTTGACCTCTTCTTGATTTACATTCTAGAAAAATGAGGTCCTGAGCTGCAGAGCAGATTTCACGAGGTCACGCCACCCCCGTTATGAAGGCAGCATGAGCACCTCCATCCATCCACTGACCTCCTGTGAGGGACCTCCCGACTCCCTGCCGACTTGTGCCTTCAGCTCCAGTTGTTGATGCTATGGAGAGCAGAGGTCCCTGCAAAACTCTCTCTTCACTGTAGCTCCGAGTTGCTCAAAATTTTAGGTTTAAGTTGTTCTTTGAAAAGAGCTTTCCTGGAGTAAGCAGGATCCGGCAATGCCCAAGGCAAGCATTTTTCCCCTCCAGGCTGCAGATTACTTCTGACTCATGTCCCTTGATAACTGAGTCCCTCTTCACCAAGAACCTTAATTATTTTCATCACTGGTTCTTCAGTTATTCTTTGGCCTGAATTGTTCTGATTGTTTCTGAAATGCTTGGCTGCAAAACCGGGAGCCTGAGAGTTAGGAGGCAAGCTCCATTTTTTTTATTCTCTGCTAAGCCAGAGTTTAAGGTGGCCCAAGGATGTTGAATCTTAAGACAGTTTTCTTGGATGCTACTTTATGCAGGATTTGTAGCAATTCATACATATTTTTTTTTAAACCAGGAATTGAACCCAAGGGTATTCAACCACTGAGCCACATCCCCAGCCATTTTTATTTCATTTAAAAATTTTAAGACAGGGTCTCACCAAGTCACTTAGGGCCTCTCTAAGCTGCTGAAGCTATCTTTGAACTTGTGATCCTCCTGCCCCAGCTTCCTGAGCCTCTGAGATTATAGGCGTGCACCACCACACCTGGTGCCATTTGGAATTTCTAAGTAGTCTTTCCCAATGATTTCCTCCTCTTTGTCTTGTGAGAGCTGGTCTTCACAGCCAGGTGGCTGACTACACTGTCAGCTCAGACACCAGGAGAATCATGTCCAGGGACCTTCTGCAGCTCACCTTAAAGACGCTGGAGGAGGAGGAGGAAGAGAGGCGATGGAGCCTCCACAGCTGCTGCACATGCAACGGAGAGTTGCCTAGAGCCTCCCTCTACCTGTGCCTCCTGAGGAAGATTCTCAGAGCAGCTAAGGATGAGCACGGTGGAGGCAGGAGGCATTCAAGTGGACCCTGCCAGCACACGGTGCTCCTGAGAAGGGCCCTGGAGGTGTCTGCACCCCTACCTGCGCTTTAACCCTTTAGTTTCTGACTCAGGGCGAAGTCCAGGAGTTTCTAGAAGAGGCGGCAGAGCAGTCTTGCAGCAGTGGCTCCTTATTGACCCAGAAAGACACACGAGCGTTGGAACGTCAGTCGGGTACATGGGATACCTTGCACTGGCTCTTGAGCATGGAATGTTAAACGCTTAGGAATGTTGTGAGCTAGATTTGAAAAACAAAAGTTATTAAAATTTACATCGCATAAGCTTATAATTAAAATGCATTAAAAACGTAAGTCCTAAATTTTCAAAATTCATTACTTTCTCAGGTTTTCCCTTCACTTTACTGTGTGTGCAAGAGCTTTCCTTTCAGCTAGGTGGAGACCTTCTTTATTGATTTCCACCCTATTCTATTTGTAGGGTGGAAATGGATGCTGTTTTAGTAAATTGTTGCACAGCATTGCAACCATAGCTAAGAACAACATGTTGTATCTTCCAAAATGGCTACAAGAGTCAATTTTAGACATTCTCACCACTGTTTAATGGTTCGTGATCACATCTCTTCCGACTCCTTTTATGAAACTGACCTGCTGTACACCATCATTCCCCAGCTCTGCTGGTTGTCAAATTTGTTCTTGCTAGTTGGATACCTGCTCCCACTTTTCTGGATTTCTGTCTATTCTAGGCCTTACTTGCTTGCTGGGAATTGTCAGGTCACCTGGCTGCCAACTTCACTAAGAAGAGAAAGCCACGGGCTAGGATCTCTCTGGACTGTAGTTGCTCTCGCACAGACCGCAGGTCCCCTGTCACCAGTCACGATTATCCCCCCACCCCCCAAAAAGCAATGGGGCATCCTCTTTCTGAAACCAATGTCATCATTGGTTCATGGACCATCAGACTCTCCTGATGCTCTTAACTCTGATAATTCTGTTTCTACCCATAATTCCTGTCCTGAAGACTTGGTGTTCTTCAAGTTCCTTCTCTTCACCTTTTTTATCCCAGACAACTCTACGGAACTCAAGTGTCCTGCGTGCAGATTCCTGGTGGCTGACGGAAGAGCATCACCATGACTGAGTCTATCATGCCTCCTCTGTGCAGTAGCACAGTTTGTACGTTTGATTTGCTTCTGTTTGTTAATGCAAGATGATGCTTTGCAAGTCACCAAATGATGAAAAACCATCTGCAGCTCCTTAGAACCTAGCTTTGGCCCATTCCCGCTACTGACCCCATGACACCAACTCGATGCAGGCTTGAAATCTTCAGCACTTTATATAGATTTAAGACGCCATTTTGACATCTTAAATAAGACGTCATTTTGAAAGTGATCATATTTTATTTAAAGTGTTCTATAATGTGGGCACACTAGTACTTCTCTCCCTTATTTCAAACGAACCAGGTTTTACTACAAGAGGGGCTCCTCTACTGGAGCCTAATCAACAGAAGCCCCCAGAAGACCATGTGGAGGAAGGGACTTTGCCAGGTTTGCCTCGGAACAAAGGAAAAGGAAAGGACGTCTGGGTGGTGCCTGCAGGTGGGGAAGCGGGGTGGCTGTTCCGCGGCTGCTCCTCGTGAAGGGCGGGCCCCGCACACACAAGGTCTCAGCAGAGGTGGGGGACTGCTCGGAAGGCATCACCTTGGCGCCCAGAGCGGGTGCCAGGTGTCACTGTGCTCTGCGTTCCTGAGAGTTCTCCACGGCCTTGTTCAGAGCCTGGTGCTGAGCGCTTCTATCCAGCAGAGAGTCCACGCCCTGGTTCAGAATAAAGACTTTTTTTTATTATTATTATATCCTTTTATCTTTTTTCTAACTTACTGTTTTTTTTTTTTTTTTTTTGGGTGGGGAGGGATCAGTGCTTGGCTGAAATCAATGTTTACAATTATACTTTGTATACAACCTGTTCTGTGTAAAAAGATGCTCTATATGTGTAGTATGAACTGTAATACATGCTACGACTATAAATAAAAATCTAAAAAAGTGTAATTGACAGATAATAATTGTATGTATTTATGGGCTATAAAGCGATGTTCTCATTGAGGACGATTAAGCCAAGCTAATCAACGTATCCACGGCCTCACCTACTATCAATTTTTCCCATGGTGAGAATGTCTAAAATCGACTCTGTAGCCATTTTGAAATATACAACATGTTGTTCTTAGCTTCGGTTGCCATGCTGTGCAATAACTTGCTAAAATGTATCCCCTGTTTGACTGGAACTTTGTATCTGTTATGTTTACGTGTATAAATTTTGAGGGTTGCTCAGGGAAAGAAGCGTAGGATGGTATGGAATGAAGGGATGCTATGAAGGTCAGAGGAAAAGCAAGACCAAAATCGCAAGACTTTTTATGAACAAATGTTGAGAATTTTGTTTTCTGAAACAATGAAAACAAGCCCCCCGGTCGAGGTGTCTCTGCCTCGCATCTGAGCAGACTGCATGGTGGACAGCTTCAGGCCAACGGACAGACCTCCAGGTGCTGGCCCCGCCTCTGGTGGGACCGTCCTGGAGTGCCCTCACCAGGGCGAGAGCTGAGATTTCGGTCATTCGCCGACTGACCTCCCCACCAGGCGGGCACTCTGCGGTCACGCTGCCTGCTCCTGACAGAGGAATGGCATGTCATTTGGTTCCACTCCATCTTTTCGGTGATTTGGGCTGTGGCGCCGACTCACAGTTGGGCTCGGGAGTCTGAGGACCACTGGGCCACCCGGACTCGGATCGTGGGGGCTCAGTGAGGGGGAAGCTGGGGTCCGAGCCCAGGACCCACCGGCCTGCTCTCTGCTGTGTCTTCTGTGGCCTCCCACTCCCACAGTGGGGGGGGTGGGGTCTTCTTCAACTGTCCGGCTCAGTGGCCAGCGCTCCGAGACCCACAGGGTGACACCTTGCTGGGGAGGGGGAGCCCACGCCTGTAGTCTGAGTGACAAGGCTTTTCCCAAACATTTTCTACACATTTCACAAAATAAGTCAGAAGTTACGATTTCTATTCAAAACTTCCTCAAAAGTGGGTAATAGTCATTTTAAAAAGAGGTATTTAGGGCCTGGGCTTTTGTTCGGGGAGTTAGATGTGGCATGACCACCGCTGTGTGTGCTCACGGGCTGGTGTGAAGGCTGGTCTCTGACTCGGCTCTTTCTTCACCCCTGAACAGCACGCAGTTCCTGCCCAGTGTATCCGGCCTCACACACAGGGCCGGGGCTCTTGGGCGGCTGTGGCCTGCTCTCTGCCCGGGAGGGGGAGGAGGGAGCTGAGGAGAGACTTATTCTCAAGAGGAGGGGCCCTCCACGGACCCCAGTGGGAGCACCACGGGTTCCGGCTCCAGCTGGCTCCTGGCCACCCGCTCTCCCTGGTGTCCACTTCACCGTCACTGTGAACTGTGGCCTGTGCACATCCCTCGACTGGCTCAAGGCCTGGGCCTCGGACCACCTCATCGCCCCCCACCCCACACGTCAGGGATCAGTTCACATCCCCCATCCTCACCCAGCTCTCTCCTGCATGGTGCGGTGGTCTGTCCCCCCACTCAGCGGTTTCTACAGCACAGCCACTGGCTGACCCTGCCCTTCCAGGCCCCAGGCCCAGGGTCCAGGACTGTGACCAAACACTGAACGGTGAGAGTCCCACCACCACCTCCCACGGGGCTTGCAGAACCTTGCTCGAAGGTGAAAAGACACATGCAAATTAAAGATGAGTCTTGTTTCTCCCTCTTGAAAATAAGGAAAGAAATTCTTCTCCTGTTGGCTTAGATCACTTACCTTAGTAACCACGCAGTTCTAGTACTTTCTCCTCTCTTTTCAATGTACAGACATGCTTTAGAGGGCCTCTTGCCATATTTATGACTCAGGACTGACCCAGGACTGACTCTCAGGGACCTGGGAGCTCTCTCTTTGATGCGGACAGAAGGGAGCTGGCGCCTCCCCCTCCCCGTCTCTTGGGAAGGGTGGGATCCTAACCTCAGGGGACCTGGCTCCAAGTTGTAAACTTCCTCCTGATGAAATGGGTTAGCATTTTACTGGATTTTTTGCACACAGGGTGTATCCTTTTGTAACAGAGATACATTTTGTCTAAAGTGCTATAAGTTTATTGGGCTATGTTATTGATACCATGGTATATCTGTGCCCAAGATTAGAAAGGCAAGATCTATCTGTCTGTCTCTCCATCTATGGTTTTTTAACCTGGAATTTCCTCGGGCTCACTCTTAATGTGTAGATTTTGGAACTGAGTCCAGCCCTGTTTAAAATAGCTGCTTGAGCGGTATTCCGGGTTGATGGGGACCCTGCCTTGTGTGGGCAGGAGCGTGACGGTCTCTCTGCACAGGTAGGAATATTTTTGGGTGAAGTTTGATTTGTGAATCATGGCTGAGTTCACTCCAGGCAGGAATAAAGCATTTGATTAAACTGCCATTTATGGGAACCATTAGACTCCCGCTGTGCACGCTTGATTGCTTGTGTGCTTAAAGCTTGCATCTCATTTGTGAGGCCCTGCGTCAGGACTTTCAAGTGGAACACAGCCTGTTGCTTCTTCCGTGCAACTTGAGTTTATCAAACTCCCCTAATTTGCGATATTCAGGGACAATGGCAAACACTATCGCCTGAGGAATAGCAGCAATGATAATGATATCATCAGAAGCGGGGGCAATTATCCAGTCATGATCACGGAGCAACGTGGTTAGGAATGCACACTATTTGGATGACATTTTATTAATTAGCATTCCCCACTGCTTGCTTGGGGTGATGATCCAGGGGCCCTAGATGAATATGAACACACACAACAAAAACTCCTTCAGTGACCCGGTTTCCATGCCGACTATCTCGTGTTCATTTCCTGGTGACACGCGGGATTGATTCTTCTGGAGACTTTGCTTACCACACAAGCTGAAGGAAGTCTTTTTTCTTTCTATCTTGACAACAGCATTTCTCTTCTCTCCGAGGAAAGTACAAATGCATCTTCATGATGGGTATTATTTCAACCTGAGCTTGTAAATTTTATTATTAAATATTTACCAAAATTAAATAAATGATGTCATTGATTATTCCCCTGATAAAGATTTCTCCCCTGCTGGGGCTCTGGCTCAAGAGATCAGAGCTGCGACTGCACGTGTGATCCGCTAGATGGAGCATTCGTATTCAGCTTTATCAATAATTGAAGAAATAAATAATGGTCTCTCGATGGGTCTGTGGATAAAGAAATAACTGTTTGCCTTTGTTTTTGACAACTTTGGTAGAGATCTTAGAAATATCAGCTTGGCAGCTTCCTATCTGTCTAGCATGAAGCCAAATATGTTTCTAGTTAAATATTTAGAAGAGACACTTGAATCAAATTTAGGTGTGTTTTTATTTACTTCATTTCTTTCTTTCTTTTTTTTTTTTTTTTAATTTTAGAGCAGTTTCTTCCTTTCCGAGGGCAGAAAAGTTAATAAAGACTATAAAAGAAAAAAGAACAAAAGACATCCTATGCCATCCTCCTGCATGTGGCTGAACACAATCTTCCCCATGGAGTCTCAATCCTGTTTGGTTTTAAACTTGAGGTTGTAAAACTTTTCATGCGAGATATTACCTTCTAGGTAATGGCAGCAATGAGCAGCGCGCGTTTGTCTGTGATGTTCAGTGCCTGCTCTGTGTACGGCGTGGTTCTCTCATTAACCAAGCGTCGTTATTGGTATGAGATGATCGGGTCACCTCATCGGTGGCACACACCTACCCAGAGACGAAGCATGAAAACCCTTCAGGAGCCCCGCGGAGCAAGCACTCTGAGCAAACCACAGAGCCCCACTCTGCAGATCCTGCTTCCTTCCCCTGCTCTGGCCCCAAACCGGTACACTTTGTCTGAGATTGGTTCTCGGTAGAGCTTGGTTGACAAAACCTGGATTCAGTTATTTGGCAACTGTTGGTGGTTAGATTAGGCTCGACTGTGAACTTTCTCAAGGCTTTGACTTTACATCTTATTGATGCGGAGCCTTTGCAGCAGCTGTTGAAGAGCCATCCTCAGGTGGGGAGCTCAGTGTGAGCAGGTGTGGCTTCTTGGGAGAGCAATTCGTCAAACATAGCAGTGTTTAAAGTGCACAGATCCTTTGGTCCAGCCCATCTAGGGCCAAGGATTTATCCTGTGTACAGATGTACAGACTTGCACACACAGACAAAGGTATATGTGTGAAGACTTTTATATTGCAGCATTACAACCTAGAGACAGCTGAGATGCTCATCCTTGGGGAACTGGCTATTAAAAATGAGGGTGTGTCCATACCGTGGAATACAGTGCCGTTATCCAAACAGGTAAATTCCATTTCTCCATGTTTTCTGGCATACTGTCCATATGTTAATATATCTCAATCAGTGTTCAAGAAACATTAAATGAAAACATTGCAGAATAGCATCTGTGATCTGGCACTATTGTATAACTAGAAAGGACAATAATCACATAGATACATACATGTGTGCACACTTGGACTGCATGGAAAAAATCTGTGAGAGCAGCAAAAAAGGATAACAGTTATTACAAAATGGGGTTGAGGGATACTGTTTCCCTCTTTGTATCTGTCTATGTTGTTTGACAAATGTTATATTCTAATTCTGGGCACTGAAGTCAGGGCCTTATGCATTCTTGATAAGTGCTTGACTACTGAGCTACATTCCTAGTCCTGCTGTTTTTTTTTTTTTTTTTTTTTTTTTTTTTTTTTTTTTAATCCTGAAAAAATATATATATTTTAAAACAAACTGGATTCAGTCAGGTGGGGGTGGGTTACTTCTGAACTTCAGCATGAACATCCTGAGAACCACTGAGTGGCTCCAACACCTCCTCCAGTCACTAAGCCTCTCTGTGGTGCCCCAGGAAGCCGCCTTTGGATCATTCTGTGCTGAGAGTTCTTTGTCCCCTAGCTCTGAGGCAGTTGCCCTCCTCTCTGGCAGGTATTTCTGCACCCACCTTTCCCGCTGTCCCAGCTGGCTGGCCTTGGCCAGTGCCGGGTGACAGCTGCTGCCTCACCACAGGACAGAAGCCTAATGGGCCCAGGAACGAGTTTCTTCTGCTCTCTGCGGCTCTCTCCTTGGAACAGGCTCAAAGACTGAGCATGATGGATGTGTCCCTGCCACTTCCCAGGAGGGTGTGTGGCCGACTCCATTGCTTACTGATTGGAGACCCTGCTGCAACACAGTCACGGGAAGCGCCGACTCTTCAAGGTTACGGGGACTGTCACCGCGATGCATCTGGTGCTCTGTGGGACCCTCCGACATCGCCACTGCGTCTCCGTGCTGCTCCTTCTCCATTCAGGAGGGGGACCCTGGGGTGGGCGGAGCTGCATAAGGACCACACTCAGGGCCACTAGGAGGGCGCGGCACACAGCCACCTGCTCTGCCACCACTGTGGCAGTCCCTCCTCAGGATTTCTTCTGCCTAATTTTCCTGAACTCTACAGCACAGCCTGAGGATCTGGGACCTAACAGATCTGTGTCCTGTGAACAATTTCAGCCTAGCAAGCCACGTCAGCCAGTCTGCTGTCCCACCTGCTCAGGGTGTGCACAACTTGCAGGTTGATGTGGCACGTGGAGGCCATCTTCATGCCCATGAGGCCTTCCCTATGCAGGTGGAGGAGCGGAGGCTGGGCCTCCTCTGGCCATGCAGGGTGCAGTAGCGGATAGGGCCAAAGAACCCTAGCTTGCTGAGGATGATCCTCTCGATAAACTGCACGGGAAGGCTGAGCACGCCGCTGCACTCGCCCTGGTCCTTTTCCATGAGGTCAAGGGCGGGCCAGCCTTGCACTTCCTCTTACAGGCACATTTCTTGTTTTTCTACCATCAAGTAAAGCCAAGCTCTCTGTCTTGAGACATTTTCTTTCACTTCCCCGCCCTGCTGCGACCCTGAGACTAGTTGTTTTAACCGACCCTGCGTGGCACCTAGCGGCCTCCGAGGGCAGGGAAGGCTGGCTTGGGGCACTCCTTAACACGGAGCGGATTCTGCAGTGAGGAGTCTGTTTCAAGTGCTTGTTGAGCGATTTTAAGAAATGGAAGCTGGTCAAATAAAACAGACTTCTGCTGTCAGCGGTCAGTGACGTTTACTGCAAGCTCGGGCCGACCGTTTCCTCACCCTGCAGGGGCGCCTGGTGGCTTCACATTCACCTCTGAGCCTTGGTTTGCGTTTGCTGTGAATGTTTACTTGTCCTCACTAAAACTTCCAGACATCTCAGTGGTTTAGGGCCATTATCGTTGGACTATGATTGTGACTCTCAAGTTGAGATTCCTAAAGCCTCCCTGAAAACCTGAGGGAGACACAGAGTCCAGTTGTAGTGCTCAAGCCCCTTTCTTTTTTTTGGTACCAGGAATTGAACTCAGGGGCACTCCACCACTGGGCCACATCCCCAGCCCTTTTTTTTGTATTTTATTAGAGACAGGGTCTCACTGAGTTGCTAAGTGCCTCACCATTGCTGAGGCTCTTTGAACTCATGATCCTCCTGCCTCAGCCTCCCAAGTGCTGGGATTATAGGCGTGCGCCACCGCGCCCGGCCAAAGGCCCTTTCTTAGGAGACCCAGGAACAGGGGAAGTGTTCCCTGCTCACTGTCCTGCAGCAGAGAGGGCTTCTCTGCACTCTCTGCAGCGTGGTCCTTGCAATGGAAGTGTCACAAGGAGCCACCCTCCTCCTCGCACCCAGCTCCCTTCTCGGGCTCTGCTTGAGGGCCCCGCTGGGGGCATAGGTCCTCCAGTGCCCTTTCCCCTACCCTGTCAGAGGGCTTGTGATCAGATTCTCGGGGCCTCTGAAGACGGTTAGAATGCGAAGTCCAGGCATGAGGAGAAAGCATCACTCACGTCCCCAGGCCAGGAACTAGCCCACTAACCCTGAGCTCAGGCAGGGAGGGGACTCGGGCAGGGTAATATACACCCCTTACTCCAGGGGCATGTAACATTTTGCTTGTTTTGTGACTAATGTATTTTTGGAACTTGCTGAGACCCTTCAAAATTCATACCAACTCTTTGAGTAAATGTGGTCATTCAGTTAGACTCAGTGACCGCCCAATAGGGTCTCCAGGTATGGCAAAGAAATATTCAGGACACCCAGTTCTATTCTAATTTCAGATAAGCAACACGTAATCTTTCAAGTTTGCCTCTCAGCCTGACCTCCCAGGCCAGTTCCCCGGAGGAGCTGCCTTCTGATGAGACATGTGAGGGGAGTGGAGGGGGATTTCTCCCTCTCTGCCCGCAACGTTTCGTGCACTATCCTGACTTTCCTCAAGATCCTCCCGTGGAGACTGACCCCAGTCCTCAGTTTTTGAACCATGGCAAAAGAAAACCTATTATCTTGTTGAAAATCCTTATGCTGTGCACTCATTTCTACCCACTTGACATTACTGGTCTAATTTAGTACATTTCTGAAATACGTGCAATGAATTAAGGGCAAATGAGAAGGAAAGATGGGTCTGTAGTTTAAACCACTACCAATGAGGTTGAGAACATCCTCTGGTTTCCCATAGTTTTATAGTCACCAAAATCTCTTTGCCCACTTGCAGCAAATGTCTTCTGTGATGAATTAAACTGATTGAGTTCCACTTCACCATGTAAATAACCACGGCAGTTTTGGTGCTTTGTATCCTAAAAGCAATAGAAGTACTTGCTTAAATAGTTTTCTATGTCCAAGTATCCCAAAATGCAGGTGGGTTTTTAAATGGTAAAGGGGGACGGTCATTTCCCAGTCTAAGGGAGATTCTGCCACAGTAACAGGGCATCATGAGCTGGCCACTCTTCCACAACGGAAACAGGAGGGAAGACGAGAGCAGAGGAGATAGGACCTGGAGTTACGTGAACGGTGTGATCACAGCCTGCAGGAAGGCACGCGGAGGCTGGGGCTTTCAAGATGAAGGAGGGCCTGGTGCCCAGTGTCAGGCCGCCTGGGCACATTCCTTCATCCACATGGTGGCTTCCTGTCCCCTCTGCACTTGAGTTTTTTCCCTTCTTTCATCTGAAGTACTTCTATAGTAAGTCCTGACTATTCCCGGCTTCATTTTTGTATATTCTCAGTGTATAAAAATTCTAATTCAAGGACTCACATGAAGGTGAGGAGGGACCCGATTACCAACTTTCAAGAATTCTCATCGGTTTTCAGCAAATGGTGTTGGAGCACCAGGTAGTCACACACAGAGGCACGGGATTCGCCCTTTATCTTTCACCCAACACTAAAATCAACTAAAAATGGATGGAAGACTTAAACCTGAGACTTGAATCATGAAGGCTCCTAGGGAAAATGTTAAGGGCAAAGTTCATAATATTGGACTTGGCAGTGGAGTCTAGGTCATGACCTGAAAACCAGAGACGACAGAACCAAGATAGACCAACAGGACTGCATCAGACTAAAGGCTTCCACAGGGCGAAGGGAACCACAGAGTGAGGAGGAATGTGAGGAGCAGGTTAGTGGAGAGCGGGGTCTGTGGAACCTGTGGAACAGGAGTAAAGGCTTGGAAACAATTTATCTATTAGGGGAGGGGGTGATATCCAGCTTAATAGGACACACGGACACCCACAACCTGAAAACCCAAACCCAGAAGTCCTGAATAGGAAAAAGACAAAGACAGTCACCCAAAGAGGACACACAAACGGCCAACAGGTACGTGAAGAAGTACTCAGCATGGCTATTGGTGCCCATCAGGGACATGAAAATCAAAACCACAAGGCAATGTCCGTTAATGCTGCTAGAATGACTATTATTACAAAACATACAAACCCACCCAAACGAGAGAGAGAGAGAGAGAGAGAGAGAGAGAGAGAGAACCCCAAGCAAACAAGAGCAACAAAACAAAAATGAGAAATGACTGTTGCCAATCATGTGGAGGAATCGGAAGCTTCCTGCAGGCTGCAGGTGGGATGCGAAGTGGTGCAGCCCTTGTGGAGACGGCATGGGGGCTCCTCCCAGAACCAGTCCATGTGCCAGTAACCCCTGGCTGGGTGTGTGTCCAAAAGATGGAGGAGACAGGGTCCCGGGGGCTTCTGCACGTCCGTGTTCTCTGCAGCATTCTCACTCCGCCAAGAAGCGGAAGCCACCAACGTGTGCACCGAGCATACTACGAGCGTTATGCACACACACGGAATATATTATTCAGCCTTACAAAAGATCCTGGCATACGAGACTGGACAAACCTGGGAGACGCTATACCAGGTGAAATAAGCCCGTCCCAGGAAGACAAATACCACATGATTGTGCCTGCAGGAGGCAGAGAAGGGAGTCAGACTCACAGAGGCCAATGTGGTTGCCAGGAGCTGTTCAGCGGGTATGAAGTTCCGGTTTTGCAGGGTGGATGAGCTTTGGAGAGTCCCCTGCAACCCCGCTCCTGTCCTTGACATAGTGTGCTGTGCACTTCACACTTGCTTAAGAGGGTCGAGTTCAGGTTAAGTGGTTAAGTCTCTTCTCAAACAAAGAAATCCTTCTCCAGAGGTCAAAGGAGGCCTTAGCTAGTGACAAAGCAAGTCACTCGTGACGCAATACAGATTTTGTACTTCGGGGTTTTCCAGGACTTATTGGCTGGTTGGCATGAATAAAGTCAAATAATGCAACGTTACGGGCTCTCTCCCCCTCCCAGTTAGAACCCGAGGAACTTGGGCCTGGGGAATTCTTCCTTTTTCAATTCTCTGCCTGCTCAGAACAAAAGGATTTCAGCCTTAAAAAGTAATCTTGTACCCACAGGCCCCAGGACGGCTGACTTGGTCAAGATCGTGAGCCCTGGTGTGTCAAATCCTACCACCCTAATTGATTCATAATGAAGGTGATAATTGCCACAGGGATGAGAAGAATCACCCTCTTTAGAGCTTCTTCTCCTGGAGCTGAGTCACATGGTAGCCAGGTGTGCTGAGGGGGTCACGTGGGGAGCACGGGATCAAGAGCAGGACAGTCCTGTGCTTGCTCCCTGGGGTATCGGGGTGGCCATTAACTCCAGCTCCACAGGATGCCTTCCAGCTGTCAGGACAGGGCCGGGTAGCAGCGGCACCGACCTCAGGTCCTTGGTTTCCCTTTGCAAGCATCACGCGCCGCGTGCGCCCTCCTCACGGGCTCTCCACCCGCCCGTCTCTCCTTTCGCTTCTCTGGAAATCTGAAGGAGCCCCAATCAGGGAGATGGCTATTGCGGTTGGCTGGAAGCCATAAGTTCCACCTGATAATAATCATATGTACGTGATGCACCTGTAAATGCACGTGACGCACCCGCAAAGCTAAAGCTATAACCAGGTGAAAGCGGTCAGAAGCCGCATTCATTCAGTCAGTCGTTCAGTCGCTCAGTCGGTCGGAAGAAGAGTTCGGGTTGGAGAAGAAGAAAAGAGTCAGAGTGGCCAGAACGTAGTCAGAAGAAGAAATAAGAGTCAGAGCGGTTAAGAGTTCGGTCAGAAGAAGATAGAGAAAGAAATGAGAAGCTAGAAAAAGAAAAGCTAGAGAAAGAAATGAGAAAAGAGTTTAGTACTAAAAGAAGAAATGAGAAAGCCAAAGAGACTTTAGTTTAGAAGCCAAAGAGAGCTAGAGAGAAAAAGAGAAAGACAAAGAGAAAAAGAAGATATAAGGAAAAAGAAAAAACAGAGACTAAGAATAATAGATTCCTGCCACCGAATCTCCTCCCGCGGTATTGTGGCTGTACGTCAGGCAGCTACAGAAATCACTTTACATGGGTGGAACTGATTGACTTTCATCAAATGTGTCTCTTTCTGTTCGTAGGCTTGTGGGACACTGAGTCTGGGCACTCACCTGCCAACCCAGCAGCGTGCGGGGTCCACACCTGGGGGCACAGTGCGTAATGGGGTCTGGGCCTGTGTGAGGCACTCTCCGCCCGGGCGCAGGGTGGAGGCCCTGGGTGCGTCCTTCTCCACGAGGCCCCAGCAGGTCAAGGCCTCCTTGTCCACGCTGAGCCCCGGGTGCATTCCCTCCTTCCCCTTCTCCACTCTTCCAGTCCCCACAGCTGAGATTATGAGTCTCCACGAAGTTCCTGCCCCAAAGTTTGTCTCCTCGTCTTCTTTTTCAAAAGGGCAAGGGGACAGTGGCCCTCGGGATGTGGGAATGGGTCACTCACAGGGTGACCGAAGCCAGGGTCTCCTTGTTCTGGGAGGTGGGACGTGAGAGCCCGTGGTGTGTAGGTTGCCTAGTGGTTGAGGCTCCTACGAGTGGTGGTTTGGGAGTGCTACGGGATTCAGGGCCCGTGATGCTGTGAGCCTCGGAAGGCAGGGGTCATGAGGGGACTGCTTTGCTGCTTGGCCTCTATTAGTGGCTCCCCAGAAGCCTGGAGAAAATGACAGGTTCCAGTTAGGCGACCATCCGGGAGGCCTGCTGTGAAGACCAGTATTCACAATACCAACTCCTACCTGTGGGCTCCCATCAGAATGATGTAATCTGAGGTCTGAGTGATATCTCGAACCTGATGACCCATAATATTAAGAATGGGACCCAAGCAGCCGAGTTTTTAAGACCTCCATGGGATTCCAGTGTTGAGACAAAATTAGGGACCCTTGGGGACCTTTCTCACCTGGGCTTCACGGGACTCAGCATTTAGTGATAAGGATGGCAGAGCTGCGAAGGAGACTGGGTCCCAGTGTCGCCGTCGGAGATGAAAAAGAAACAGCATTCTGCGGTGACACAGGATGGGACGCCGCGTCCCCGCGTATTCCACGTGCAGACTCGACTGGGTCTCTGGAGGCAGGTGTGTGTGAGGGCTTGGCTTCCTCAAGGTCGGCTCTGTCTCCACATGGCCACCAGCCAGTGCTCCAGGTCAGGACGCAGAAGAGAGGAGACAGAGACAGGGTTCTGCCCCAGGAGGACGTGCTGGAGTCCCCGGCCGTCTGCACGACCAGGACCAAGAGGATGTGCTTGGGAGGACCCTCGGGCTCTGCACCACTGAAGGCAGAAGACAGCAGGGTGGGAAAGACAGCACAAGCTGGGAGCACCCTCCCCTAGACGATGGCACATGCTTTTTTTTTTTTTTTTTCAGTTCTGTAATTTTTTTCCTTTCTTTTTTTCTTTATAATAGTAGTATGTATTACAATTCATAATGCACATATATAGGATCTTTTTACATACAACTGTTTGTATACAAAGTATATAAGTACCATTCAGATCTTCAATCATGCATTTAGGATAATGATATCCTTCTCATTCAACCACCAATTTTTTTTTCCTTTTTCCCCTCCATCCTTCCCCCTTGCTCCCTCCCTTCCCCTCCCTTTCCTTTGACCATTCTAGTGTTCCTCTAATCCTCCTATGTACCCCCATCCAACAACACTGTGAACTAGCCTCCTTATATCAGAGAAGACATTCAGTATTTGGATTTTTGGGATTGGCTAACTTCACTTAGCATTATATTCTCCAACTTCATCCATTTACCTGCAAATGCCATTATTTTATTCTCTTTTATTGCTGAGCAAAATTCCATTTTGTATATATACCACATTTTCTTTATCCACTCATCTACTGAGGGACATCTAGGTTGGTTCCACAACCTAGCTATTGTGAATTGTGCTGCTATGAACATTGAAGTGGCTGTGTCACTGTAATATGCTGTTTCTAAGTCCTTTGGGAAGAGACCCAGGAGTGGGATGGGGACACTGGGAATGGTCCTAAAGTGCTGCTGGCATTTCCCCCTGAGGCCGAGACACCAAGAGCCACTGCAGTAGACGAGTCAAGTCCTGGACGTGGTGCTGGGAAGGAGATTAGAAGGAAGGCGCAGGTGGCAGGGGTGTGGGACAGCAGAAAATCTACCACCAGAGCACACGCTCCAGTGAAGCCTGAACAAACCCTGGAGAGAGGGACCAGCGCTGGCGTTTCTGCGAGTCCTGGAGAGGCACAGCAGGACCAGAACACAGGCAGGGCCAGATCCCAAGGAGGTCCCGGCTTCTGGGCACTGGGAGTGTCCTGTCTTGTCTCCGGCCCTGTCTTCACCGTTCCTACTGTTCAGACAGCGGCTATCACTTGGGAACACTCTGAAATTTGGAAACAGAGTGTTGCTTCCCCCCCTTTACCAGGCAGCTCGGATGCTTCCAGGCCAGGTTTGAAGGTTCCCAGAACAAAACAGAGCCATGCGGCAGGCCTAGCTGTGGAGCAAATCGCTGATGTCCAGGGAGATGCCTCGGCAGCTCTGAAGGTCCAGGCATGGCTTGGAGGAGGTCTGTAAGCCCCCAATTCAAGCATCTTTGCAGATTCTTAGAATTCTGGAGCAAGGCTAAACCTTCTACTGCAGAAAATTACTCACCATTTGCACAGCACTGGTTTGCTGGGCCCTAAGGTATGACCGGAGGTGCCCCCCAGGGTCAGAGTATCATGAGACCCTCCAGGACCTGGGTGTTGGTTGATCTGTCCAGCCAGGGGTGCCCATGAGGGTCCTTCCGTTATCAGGGCAGGAATGCACACATCAAACCTTCCTGCTCTGGAAGTGGCTCATTGGAGACAATTTTGTTATCCTTTTAGTATCTTTAATATTAATATATTCTGTACAATAACATACAATTTTTTCTGTTCCCTCAAATGCTGACATTATTTAAAATGTTGTTCTTTTTAGTGATACATAACAGTAGAGTATATTTTGACATATTTATGGGAACATGAAGTACATCTTGTTATAATTAGGATCTCATTCTTGTGGTTGTGCATGATGTGGAGATTCACACGTGGTGTGTTTATATCTACCCAGGAACGTTAAGTCAGATTCATTCCACTGTCTTTCCGATTTCCTATCTCCACTTACTTCCCTTCGTTCCCCTTTTGTCTAATTTACTGAACTTCTCTTCTTCCCTTTCCCCTCTTATTGTGTGTTAGAATCCACATATAAGAGAGAACATTCAACTTTTGTTTTTTTTTGGGGGGAGGGGTTGGCTTATTTTGTTTAGCATAATAGTCTTCAGATCCATCTATTTTCTGGCAAATATCATGAAGTCATTCTTTTTTTATGGCTGGGTAATATTCCACTGTGTATGTAGCCCACATTTTCTTTATCCATTCATCTGTTGAAGGGCATCTAGGTTGTTTCCGTAGCTTAGCTATTATGCGTTGAGCTGCTGTAAACAGTGATGTGGCGGCCTCACGGTAGCATGCTGTTTCAAAGTCCTTTGAGTACATACTGAGGAGTGGGATCACTGGGTCAGATGGTCCATTTCAAGTTTTCTGAGGAATAGAGGTCACTCTTGAACAAGTCTGGAAGGTCTGTTAAATGAACAAGAGTCCAGACTCCCATCTCATTTACCTCTGTAGCATCAACTCCTCGGTCTGTACCTGTGGCGGCCTCTCGCTGGTTTCCTTCTACACCCCGTTTGCAGAGGAGGGAAGAGAGACACGAGCCTGCTTCGTGACGGGTGGGCATGGCACGCTGCTGCTGGGACGTGGACAGTCACCACCACAGCACAGCCTCGCACACGGGGTTTCTGAAGAAAGGGGCCAAGTGGCCAAGTGGTCTCAGCTATTCCCTGTGAGCACAGTGGAAACGCCCGGGGCGCGGATACACAGGCCGACGTCTGGCCTCGCTGAAATGGCATGGCTCTTTGGAAGGGACCTGGAAGGGGAAGAAGAGAGGCAAGTAAATTTAGGAGGAAGAATGGGAACGATCCTGGCAGTGGACGTAGTGTGGTTTATGAAGTGCTGAGCCCCCAGAGAGCATGGCAGGGGGACTTTGGCTCCAGCTGGACAATGCGACCCTCCCCAGGGCATCAGCTAGCCTCTGTGCGTGGCTCCAGAGGTTGAGCAGTGAGCCCGTGCAGGGAGTGGCCAAGGTGGTGGGCACACTGGCCAGACACAAGCTGTACTGCGTGGGCCCCTGATTCCACCGCTGCTGCGAGGACAGCCTGTTACCAGCCAGGTCTGACGGTGCCCTCCCTTGAGGACCAGCCAGACGCGGGGGCAGGTGTGTTCGTAGGTCCATTTTGCCCCAGTTAGGGTGACTAACCTTTGTTTGCTTACTCTGCCCTCTATCTCTGCCAAAATCCATCCCAGGGCTTAAAGGACACCTCGCCCACTAGTCTCAGATCAGCACAGCACTGCTTCCGGCCCAAAGGACCTGTGCTAAGGCAAAAGTGAGTACCTTTGATACATTGTTACCATATACTGCCTGGATCCGAGCAGAACGGAGCAATGGCTGATCAAGGCTTATCTCAAGGGCTACCCCGCACTAGTGCACCGCAGTGCTGAAGAGCTGTCCTCCTGCAGACGGCATGTGTCTAAGCCAACGGCCATGCCCCAACCGTAATCTATACTTCCAGGAACTTGTGGTCCCCTGGTTTTGGGATCTGTGCTCTGAATCTCTGCAAACTTTAGGATCTTTTGGTACAAAATTCCACAGACCTTGTAGAAGTGGTGGTAGGGGGAGAAATGCTTCTGCCCAAGAAACAATGGAATGTTTGAACTTGAAAATGTCATCGTTGGGTTCCCAGGGCTGGTGGAATTCCAGGGACAGTGAGTGGAACCAGTTCTGCTGACTAGCAAGATCCAGGACTGTGCTGCACAACGCAGCGGGCAGGGCTACTCTGGGACCTATTTCTTGAAGCTTCCAGTTTCATTATAACTGCAGATGGTGAGATCAATCAGCCACGCACTGACAAGCGTTCACCAACTGGGAGCTCAGACCTCTTGAGGTTGAGTGTCTAAGTCACTCTGAGATGCACGCAACCTGAGCAGGTGCGAGGGCGTCTGGAAGACGTAGCGTGGCAGACAGTGGATGTGGATTGTGACCTGGGACCTGGGACAGCAGTGGGATGTTAGCTTGTCTAACACATCTGCCTCCATTAGATCTTTGGAGGAGGGTTATCCGTCACCGGCTTGAAGGCTCTTTGTTCTACTGAACCTGGTGAAAGGTGTGTGGATCGGAGTGGTCCTTGCCAGGGACTAGAGCAGACACCACCGAGCCAAGCCTCTCATGTTCCTGGTCCACCCTTTACTCCAGCTGTCCCCATGGTAATCAACCTCCTGAGGTGTGAGGGCACCTCACCTCAGGGGCCCAGTGGATTCCTCACCCTCTGCCCAGGCTTCCTCTGATCACAAGAGGATACTTGAGCGAGCTCGGACTTTCAAGGGCACAGATACACTGTAGCAAAGCCTTCACCAACAGAAGCTGAAGCCAGCGGAGAAACGGTCACTTATTTTGGACGTGGGGCACGTTGTAGAGAGGGACCCCATGGGATGAGCTGGGTAGAGCGAATGTCAGGTCCTCTCACTCTCCTCTGTTTCAAGCTTGCCAGTGTCATCTCCGGTTCTCTGGGGTCACTTCCAAGAGCAGCCTTCCTGGGCCGAAGCTTTGCTCTCGTGGAGCCGCTGGAGAAGCCAGGCAAAGGTGCTGACCGTCTCCCCCGTCCTCACCTTCTTTTGTTAATAACTTCAGTAGTTACAGTCCAGTCGCAGGGACAGAAGTCATTCTATTTTTCTTCGTATCTCTTGCTGCATTTCCAATAAATCTCTCTGCTGCAGGTAAATTATGTCCCCTCTCCTCCCTAAGTATCCCCAGCCCCCCCACAGGACCTGTTAGGAGACAATGACCTGAAGAAGGTAATTCACGTTCAATGAGGTCATGAGGGAGGAGCCTGATCCTCTGTGACCAAGTCCTTACATGCAAAGAAGAGACACCAGAACTCTGCTCCATGTCCACAGAGGAGGGCCACGTGAGGAGCAGCAGGAAGGTCCACGGCCAGTAATCCTCGTCAGAAACCACCTTGACTGTGGACTCCAGCTTCCCAACTGTGAGGAGCCCAGTGCCGTTCTCAGGCCTCCAGGCGGTGTTCTGCTGCGGCAATCCACGCTGCCGGACACGCCCTGTCTCCCTGTCGATTTTCTCTTCTGTTGTGTCAAGGCTGACCTTTACCCCATAGTCTGTTTATTTTAATAACTATATTCAAATTCCAACATTTTAAAAATCACTTCTTTTTTATAGATCTATTTTTCTTTTCTGATTTTGATTGTTTCTTCTGCTCACACTGTGGTTCTTTTAGTCGACCTTGTTCTGTATGAAGTTTGTCTGTTGCAAACTCCCGCTCCAATGCAATGCTGCTGGTGATCTTGTGGCTGTCTCTTTTAGCATTTGGCTTCTATGTGTGTTTTAGGGTATGCAGTGGGATTTTGTAAAGTCAAGTCAGAACATATATATATATATATATATATATATATATATGAGATGGTTCTGGAAGCCATAGGTGCTCCGTACATGTTACTATTTCCCGTCACTCAGAGAACGTTCCTCAGTGAGGGGACCCCCTGGCTCCCTCCTGATGTGGTGTCCACTTGTGTGGGATGGCAGTTGCCTGCTCTGAACTCAGCTTGCTCACAGCCAGGCTTGGAACGTTACCTTGCCAGGGGGTGTAGAAGGAACTCCTGCCTCCAAGAGCTTGACCAGTCCCAAGTCAATCTTGCGCTGCTGGCCCCGCTCCCTTCAACAGAGCCAGATCAGACTGTGAGCTGGTGTGCAGGAGGGGGACCCACCCATGGCTCCAGTGCCTTGGGTTTAAACGTTAGCACTGGATGGGAACCAAAAAATCCTGTAGCTCGTACGTGGTTGAGTTATGATTCAGCAAAAAAGCAGGGCTGGGAATGTCGCCAGGTTGGAAACCAGACACCAGTGTTCCCTGAGGAGACAGTTTCTGTGGTAGGACAGAGTCTAGAACTAGAGATCCCGAGCCAGGACCGTGGATGAGCACAGACAGGAGGGAGGTCCAGTTCTGCACCGTGGGTCACGGAGGTTGCTGCTCTGGCTGAATGTCCTGGTCCTGCTGGAGCTGCCACAGAGGTGGTGGTGATGGCAGCAGCAGAGGTGGTGATGGAAGGGTCAGCTTCCCTTCACATGTGCCCTGGGCACCTTAGAGCAGCGCTAACCTGTGAGCTAGGATGCTCATGGGTGTCCACTTTGCCAAGGAGGAAACCTAGTCAAAGAGCAACTAAGTGACTTGCTCGAGGTTACATAGTTAGTAGGAAGAAAACTGATTGGAACCCAGGAAATTTGGCTTCCCATCCTACCTTCTCAGGAACTTCATGGTTTTTTTAGTACTGTGAGATGTGTGTTTTGGCATCCTTGGGTTTGTGGTGGCCCCTCTACTGGACTCCAAGTATTCAGCTCTGGACCTTGTATAGCTTCCTACTTGTGTTGGTCAGCTGTTTGTCACTGTGACCAAAATACCTGACAAGAAGCATGTAGAGGAGTTATTTGGTCCGAGAGGGTACAGTTACAAGACCATGTAAGAGCTACAGGATTTTTTGGTTCGCATCCAGTTTATTTTGACTCATGGTTTCAGAAGTTCAGTTCATGGTCAACGACTTCTATTGCTCTGGACAGGAGATAAGATAGATTATCATGGTGGAAGTGCAAGGGGGAGGAAAAGAAGAAGAAAAGGAAGAAGAAGGAGGAGGGGGAGGGAAAGGAGGGGAAGGATAAGGAAGAAGATGGAGAAGGAGAAGAACTCAAATGGTATGAAAATACTTTGTGTAAAACCAATGACTTGGAAAACTGTGCTCTTTATATGTAATACGAAAGGAATTGTACTCTAACAGCATGTATAACAAATTAAATTAAATAATAAAAATTAAAAAAAAAGAGGAAGAGGAAGAAGGAGAAGACAAAGAGGAAGAAAAGAATATAAAGATGATGACGAGGAAGAGGAAGAAGGAGAGGAGAGGAGTCAGGAACAAGATACATAATCTACATAATCCCTAAGGACCTACCTCCAGTGATCTAATTCCTCCAGTCATAACCTACCTGTCTATAGTTACCAACTATTACAGTGATCCTTTCAATTTATTACTCCATCAAATGGATCAGTCTACTGATTAGGTCATAACTCTCATAATCTAATCATTTGACCTCTAAATATCCCTGTATTTTCTTACACATGAACTTTCAGAGGACACTTCAGAACTAAATCATAATATTATGTCCCTGGCTCCCCAAAACTTATGTCCATCTCGCAGTGTAAAATGCACAGTCAATTTCCAACAGTTTCTATAGTCTTAACACTTCCAACATTTTCCAAAAGTTCAAGTCCAAATTCTCTGTTGAGACTCAAAGCAAACTCAGCTATGAGACCCTGTAATACATCAAAAGCAAGTTACATACATACAATATAAAATGGCAGAGTAAACATTTTCATTCTAAAAAGGAAAAATGGGGGTTTAGAAAGAAGGGATGGAACCAAAACGAGACTGAAACCCAGATGGGCAAAGAAGTCCTGTAGCTCAATGTCTGGCATCTGGGCATGTGGCAGGGACATGTGATCTTCTAAGGCTGCTCTGTTCCTTTGGCCTTGCTGATTGATGCCAGTATGGCCTCTCTGAGGCTGTATCTGCTTGCAATCAGCAACTTTTCTTAGCAAATGATCCATGTTACTGTTATCTCTTGATTCTGGGGGTTCTCCAGTGCAACTATAGCTTCCTTCTAACAGCTTCATGCATTGCCCGCTCAGGGGTTACCCTCATGGATTATAACACTGCTATGCTTTGCCTGGCCTCCAGGCCTTCTTTTGAAATCTTGGTGGAAGTCTCTCTGGCCCTCTATCTCCAGGATCCTGCATTCTTGCAGAACCATCACTGTGTGCATGATGTGAGGCTCTGCTACCAGCTTAAGCAGTAACTGTACCCTCTTAGACCATGGCTGTAGTGTCTTCTGAATGACTGGGCAACCAAGCATGTTGAAACCAATCCTGGGGGGAACAGCTTCCTTGTCAGCCATGGGTGAATATGGTGCCTCCACAATATCTTCTCAAAGGAGTTTTTATTTTTACACTCTTATGCCTATGATGGATGTGGTCTTGCTGATTGTTGAGATTCCCTAAAGGTGTCTTTCTTATCATCTCTGGGCAAAGTACTTAGCTTCTTTTTATTGGCAGTAAGCTCTTTATCAACCACAATTGGCCCCAATTTTACATGTGTTCTTCTGGCCAAATCGCAAATTTAAAAAAATCTCTCTTCTTAGCTTTCTGCTCCCAATTCTTACAAAAATCCTGGCTAAAATCTTCTAATAACACCCATACTACTGCATGAATGCTTGAAATTTTCTATGCCAGATTAATTAGTCCATTGCCTTTAAATTTGGCCTCACACCTGGTCTCAGGACATGGACAAAATGTAGGCAAGTTCTTTGCTAGAATGTAACATGTGTGATTTCTAGTCCAATTCCCAATAGAGTTCTTGTTCCCCTCTGAAACCTCATTAGCACAGTCTTTACTGTCTGCTTTCCTATCAGCATTCTGGTCTTCTGAGCTCACACTCAATAAATTCTGTTTACAATATTCTAAGGCTTCTCCAGCATGCATCTTCAAGGTTTTTCAAATGTCTCCCACAAACCAGTTCCACAAGTTTCTGAACCACATGCTCAGGTCAGTCACAGCACTAACCCCACTTCTTGGTACTAATTTATTTGTTACTCACATTTCATTACTGTGACCAAAATACTTAACAAGAACAACTTAGAGGAGGAAAAGTTTATTTTGGGTTCACTGTTTCTTATTAACAAAAGGACTGCAGTGCAGTTGCTTTCTCTTCTATTTGGAAAATAAGGATGGAATGTATTTCTTTAAGCCTATCCCCAACCCAACAGAGTACTCCTTCTCTTGTTGGTGACTCCAGTTTCCCAAGGTGATGCCAGGAATGGGGAACTCCAGAGTTTTCTGATGACAATGACAGTAGTCCAGGGTTATCCCTCCATTCTTGGTGCCTCCCTCCCTTTCTTTGTGATGTTCCCAAATGACCTGGGCACCACCTTGGTGATTCTGGTGATTGCCTTGCTGCAGAGTTGTGCTGATGATTCTCTGCTGTTGGGCCATGTATGCTTCTGCTCTATTCTGCATTCAGGAGAAAACTCTCCCAAGTGCAAGAGCGCCCAGACAGCCTGGGGTGAAGTTGGTTTTCATGCCCCTACAAAGGGCCTGGCATTTTCAGTTTTACAGCCTCCCCCTACCCAGGGTGTGGGACCAGTTCCCAGGAGGCTGTGTGAGGAACAGCTAAGCAGAGTCAGGCTCACGCCTTCCTTCCTCAAACCCAGGCTTCCTAACTAGCAACCACCGCCCCCAAGTGGGGCCAGGCCCTGTGCTGCTCATGCCTGTGTTGCCTTTGTCTTGCCACTGTCCCGTCAAGGCACGGCTCTTTTCCACCATCTTTGGATCTAATGCCTCAGAACACTAAGTTTGAATTCTAAGTCTTTAGGCTTTCTTGCCAGTTTCTCCTGAAAGCAATGTTTATGGAGTCTGATCCAAGGGGACACTGTGGTGCCACACGTTTATCATGTTTGTCGTTCTTCTAACGAATGCTGAAGGGAAAGAAATACAGCATGTTATCTCAGGGACAGAAATCAGTGAGAATCCCATTGGAATAGGCCTGGCCCATGTCAGAACAGGGCTATGAATCCAGTGCAGACACACTTCCATATTCTCCACGGTATTTCATATTGTCCGAGTTTTGTTCCTGTATTAGTCAGCCAGGAAATGACTATTTCCAAGGAACTCTGACAATGTCCTGGAGATAACGGACTGAATCAGAAATTCTGAGGCATGCGGAGGTCCAAGGTCAGACGCAGCCGACACTCGGCTCACGGAGCAGCTCTAGGAAAGCAGGTCTTTTAAAACAGACACTGCGACGTGAGAGTAGGACGGGGAGGTGGCCTCCTGCTTCTTGGACACATGCAGCATTTGCGTGAGGGTCCCTGTGGTCAGGTGTCTCCAGGGATTTTTGTCCTCATTGACTGTCGACCTCAGCTTAGTCACAGGTGACCATCAGTGTCCAGTGACCAATAGGAAAACGTTGCTCTGGATTCTTTTTTGATGCCTCTTCCCAAAGCAAATAGTTGGCCTGAGCTGCTCCTCAGAATTGCTAAGTTTGCTGGTGTAAGCAATGGAAGAGCTGCGGGAGCCCGGGGGCATCCCTACAGGAGCTCTGACTTTTAGACAGCCACACGCAGGGTCTTTCACACCCACTTCTAGAAAACGCTAACAACATTGATTATGACAAAAGTGTCCTGAGGTGAGTCTCCAGTCTCCCCCCTTACCCTCTCCATTACCGCCCATCTCGGGTGTGGGAGCGTAGAAGGAACCCTTGGTTTTACAGAGCCTGCTCTTGGCTTTTCTGCTTCATCCAATTGCCTCCCTGTACACCTGGAGACCATTTCACGACAGCGTAATTCCAGGATACGAGTCTCCTTTTTCTTTTCTGCTTTCTGTGACATTACCTTTTATTTCTTTGATGAATGAAGGCTCTGGTTTCGAGAGAGGGCTTTGAGAGTCTCTTTGCATGTGAAGGGTTAGGAAGGTGTGTGTGGAAGGGGCAGCTGTGCAGCGGGAGGCGGGGATGGGCACGATCTCCCACAGGGTCAGAGACAGGCTCATGAGAAACATCTAAGAAGTCTTTGATCTTTGGCAGGCATCAATACCATTCATTAGAGCTGAGACGATTTCCCAGCATCTCTCATAACGGGGAGCTAGTTTTGAAATGTTTCTATCTTTTGACTTTTCCCTGCCCCCCTCCTATCATAGAAAGGGGTAAAAACATGTGCATGGCTGGGGACACTGAGCGAACTAGGGGTGAGGACAGCCACTTGGGTCAGGGGTAGAGCCGGAAAAGGGGAGGCTGGAGGAAGAAGCCAGTCAGGAATGCAGAGCCAGAAGGGGCCAGAGACGACCATCAGGGGAGGGGACAAAGAGAGGTCACGTTCAAGTCCAGGCGATTCCGGGGAGCTGCAGCTCAGTGAGGCAGACCTCTGTAGGTGGAGAAAGGAAGCGGCCCGGGCGGTGCCCCTGAGCACCGTCAGGGATGCAGGGGGCACGCACGTCCCCCAGCTCTAAGCATCTCCAAACCCGGCTCCCTGGCAGGGCTGTGGGGTGTGGTGTCCCTGGAAGCTGTGGGGCCGAGGGCGGGGCAGGCCTGACTGCAGATCTGACAGCAAGCATGAGGCGACTTGGGCCCAGGGACTGAGCCTCCCACCTCTGCCACTTGCCTTCTAGGATCCTGTGCAGGGGTGGCAAAGGTGTGCCTGTGTGCCATGCCTGTGCCCCAGGAGGCAACAGTCACCAAGGCAGCAAGGCAGAGTGGTTGAGAGCATGGGTTCTTGATTCAGTCAGGCCTGCGGCTCAGAGCCTGCCCTGCCTCTGATGGTCAGTGGGCAAGTGAGCAGAGCAGGCGCTTTATGAAACAAGTCTCTTCCCTGTCGATGCCTCTCCCAAAGCTCTCCATGAGGAGCACATAAAGGTCTCCATGAGCAGTAGGTATAAAATATTTAGCACAGGGCCTGGCACGTGATTTGTTCTCTACAAATAGTTCTGCTAACAATCGCTAATAATCCGATACACTTAAAATGTTTAACATGTGAATTCAGTAATAGCAATGTGCAGGAGCCCTAATTAAGGAGATAGCTAAGATTGCGGTTAGCTGTGAGCCATAAGCATTACCACCTTCCATGGTCTCGTGAGACTTGGCCCGGGACATTGTGGATCAGGTCGGTGCCATTTGCATGGTCTCACGGGACTTGGTGCGGGGGATTGTGGATCGGGTCGGTGTCATTTGCGTGGTCTCATGAGACTTGGCCCGGGACATTGTGGATCAGGTCGGCGCCATTTGCATGGTCTCACGGGACTTGGTGTGGGGGATTGTGGATCGGGTCGGTGTCATTTGCATGGTCTCACGGGACTTGGTGTGGGGGATTGTGGATCGGGTCGGTGTCATTTGCGTGGTCTCATGAGACTTGGCCCGGGACATTGTGGATCGGGTCGGTGTCATTTGCATGATCTCGCGGGACTTGGCGCAGGGGATTGTGGATCCGGTCGGTGTCATTTTGTGGTTGTTGGAGGAGCGTGGACGGCGTGTCGGGTGTTGTTGGAGCCGGAGAGAGAAGCTGGCAGAATAAAGAGCCTGTTTGTTTCCAGTATGCCTCTGAACTTATTCTCGCGGCTTTGTTGCTCCAAGCAGCCATCGCTTCAGGCAGCGACAGCAATGTCATTACTAGCATTCTTGGTCTTTCCTGTGGAGGAGTGAAGCATTAGCTCTACCCCAGGAGAGGTCCTGTCTTTGTCTGTGGCACTGGGGAATTGAGCTCAAAACCCTCAGGATCTCCAGAGAGATAGGAGTGTCCTTGCTACTCGTGGTGGACCCCTTGACCACACCTGCTACTGATGCTAAGTAGGTGACCCAGTGGTGAGGGCTGGCCCTCACAGAAGGACCAGACATGATTTGAGGGTTGGAGCTTTTGGTAGCCTCAGGGTGATCAGTCACTTGTGCCTGTGTGACAAAGCTCCAATAAAAGCTATGGATACAGAGCTCAGGTGAACTTCCTAGTGGCTAATTTTCCAAGTGTACAGCAACTGGAAGGCACCAGAAACCTGGTGCTGTCCTACAGCAACTGGAAGGCACCAGAAACCTGGGGACAAGTTTACTGTTCTTCTGGGTCCTGAATTCTTCCCTTTGTGTCTCTTCATGTGGTTGACTCTGGTTCGTATATATTAGAACTGTCACCCTAATCACAGCACTTTCTTGAGTTCTGGGAGTCATGCCAGCAAGTTCTGGGTGCCCCTGAATTGTGGCTGGCTGGTCTGAGTGAGGAGCCCTGGTGGGACCTGGTGGCTGGCATCAGAAGTCCTGGGCAGACTCGTGCCTTTGACCCTGCACCCTCCTGGCTCTGGACACCTGCTGATCCCAGGAGTAGGGTCCTGGGTTTTCGAGGCAGCACCCGGGCTGCTGGTGCACCAGTCGGAGTCTCACCTGAGAGGCACTGTCCTAGAATTCGCCTGCTCAGAATGCTCCCGGAGGTGGCCACCGGCTGTGGCGTCATCTGCGTTTTCTGAGACCACACCACATCCATGCAGGTGTGAGCTTAGGACATCCTCCTCTGTGGGGACACCTCGATTCCTTGTGAGTTCCTGCAAAGCACGTGCTCCTCTGTACGGTGCTCACGCAGGCTGGACGAGCGACAGCGGAGGCTGTGCCGTCCGTGCCGCGTGGGCCGCTGGCTACTGGTCGTCCAGCAAGCCACGAGCTTCCTGCACAGTGCTTGGTCCCACTCCTCTGTTCTCACCCCGCCCCGTCCATTTCTGACAGTGTGAATGCAGGACCTGGGGTGCTGGATGGTGCAGGGATACTCTGAGTGCCCCGAGTTCATTTCCTGGCCTCCCGTGAAGTGAGATTTGGGTCTCGTGGGTGTGGGGCTCCTGAGGGGTCTGTGAGCCACAGACGGTGAGTTCCACAACAGGGAGGCCCCTGGAGGCTGTGTCCCTGGGTACCGGTGTCGGGCAGGGCAGACACTTTTTTGGACATGCAGTACGAGGGAGAAACAGATACCTGTTTTGCTCTGGGGATCTTGGGTCGTGCTGGTTGGTTTTGTTACTAAGGGGCGACCACCACTGTCAGTGGACTCTGCCTTCCGGTCCTCCATCTGTTCCCCACACCTTCCACTCCTCGCTGTGACTGGAGTTTGGTAAAATCAAGGGCAGGGTTTCTTGTTGGTCATGGCTAATCCGAGAACAAGAAGTGAAATTTTTATACTTGGGTTATGTTTTTAGCTATTTTGAAACCAAATTTGAAAAAAAAACATCTGTTTAAAATATCAGCTTTACATGTGTTTGGAAGGACAACTATGGTATAGTAAGCATCTCCAGTCTTGGATTATTGATCACTGGGACTGGATAATTCACTGTGGGAGGTTTCCTATATTTTAAAGGGTGACTCTCGGGGCTGGGACTACGGCTCAGTGGTAGAGTGCTCACTCGTCTTGCGTGTGTCAGGCCCTGGGTTTGATCCTCAGCACCACATAAATAAAAAATAAAGGTATCGTGTCCACCTACAAATAAAAAAGTATGAATAAAGGGTGTCTAGCAGAGTTCCTGACCCCTACACACCAGATTGAGTATAGCACAACCCAAATGTGACAACTGGAGACATCTTCAGGTACTGCCAATGCTCCTGGGACAATATCATCTTCCAGCTGAGGGCCAGAGACTCAGGTTGCTCGGGCTGAGAAGTGGAGGGCTGGCCTGTGGCCTCCTGCTGCTTCCTGGCTCTTGGATCATTGGTAACCAAAGCCACGGAAGGCCTAGTTTCCTGGTGTATAAAGCTGAATAATAACCACCGTAGGCTATTCACATGCTCACATACACAATGTTTTGTGAGCTCTAAAGCACTGTACATATGTAAGTTGAGTTTTTCAATTTGGGTTCTTCACAGGAAACATTTCCAGTGTGGGAAGTGGGTACCTCACGGTGGCCGTATCACACTGTGCTGGGGAGGGATGTTCTTGTCACACGGTGCTGGGGAGGGCTGACTCGGAGCTCATGTCTCATGGCCGTCTTTCTGGGCTGATCACACAGGTGGTCGGTATTCTCCTGCTCAACCTTCCCAGACCCTCTTTAGGCCAGTGCCTTACCTGGGCCTGTTTTTCCTATTTCTCTCTCTGCTTCTGCCCCAGGAAGCAGCAGTGTCCCCAAGGTCGTTAGCGGTGGCCTTTGCTCGTTGGCATCTTCCATGCCTCAGCGACTGAACACGTCTGCTCAACCCGAAGGCATGTGTTTCTCCAACTCTGAAAGCATCAGACCTCAAGGGTTCAGCTTTTGTCCCAGCCACCAGCGAAGGCTAGAAAGCAATCTGATAAGCGGGTTGAAGGCCGAGATGGAAGAAGTTGGTAGTGGTCATGCTCCTCCCGAGAGCTACGTGCGGGCAGTTTGATGAGGTTGCCCTCGCCCTGCTCCGGCTCCTCCCACCACTGTCCGCACAGGCCATGGCACTATGGATAGCTTCAGCCCTCCCTGTGGGTGTAGGCTGGCATCTCCTTGCAGCTTTATCAAGGTTTTCTCAGAGACGTGCTACCCAGCCTAAGGAAAGGAAGGACCCCTGCTTAAAGAATGTGAGGCGAGGCCTCACGGAGTATCGTGAGGGTCCTCCAGGAGAGGGGTGCCCACGCGCCAGGCCCTCGCTTCACAGCAAGGACGTGCTGATGTCCTGCCCGCTCGGTCACCTTCAGTGCTCCCAGCTCTTCGATGCTTCCAGATCTTCAGGGCTTGAGGCTACGTTTCCACCCTTGAGAGGAAGGAACCGACTTTGCAGCCCTTGGCAACATTTCATAGCCCACCCCAAAGCTCATCTTTGTGAAGAGTTGGCTCATGTCATAGCCTGCAGGTGGCTGCCGATTTCTTCCCATAGTTGCACTGACCCTGAGCATTGTCTATGTCATTGGCTGGGAGAGGACATGTGCAGAGGGTGGGGTTGGAGTGGGGGGAGAAGTTAAGGGGGTGGCTAAGCATACTTGGGGATTTCTGTGGGAAAGAAAGGGATTGAACCGGGGTGTTGACCCCCAGTTCAGTGCCAAGTTCACCTGGCTATGGGCGGCTCTGGAGGCAACTTGGTGTAATTGTGCAGCACTGGACCATAGACACCCAGACTGTCTGCAAGACAGGAAGTCCACCGTGCTCTCACCTGCTTTTCTAATGCTCTGTATCCTTGGTCTTCTCTCCCCGCAGCCTGGTGCAGGAAAGTCAGATAACACCTGTATGTTTAGATTAACTGATTCTGGGAACTCTTCAGTGACTAGTTCAAGATCACAAAGAGGATGAACCAAAACAAAAGCACAAGTTTGGTGCCCTTCGAGCCATACAAATAGTGCCATCTGATGTATTTTCTTGCGGGTCCTCTGTGGCTGGTTTGGGTCTGATTCTGTGATAAGTCCTCTATTCTATTGCCCCCGGCACTGGCTCCAAGACAGATGCAGTGCACACAGTCTCATCAGTGACAGCGTCAACAGTTGCTCACCAGCCTGCGAGACAGCGCCACCACGGTAGATGAGACTGGCTCACGGGCAGCAGAAGTCTGCTGTCCCAGGAGGGTGGACTCAAGCCCGGGCTGTGCAGCACGTTAACCATTATGCTTGCTTTAGGCCTGGCTCTTCATGAATGTGAAAGTTAGCACATCGAGAGTGACCTTTTCAAAGGTCAAGCCCACCAGGTCAATGGTCCAAGGCACATTCGGAGGTGATCCACCTGCTCACCAAGGCAGCAAGACCACCTGGCTTCCTCCCCCGTCCAGGTCCAGGTGTATACAGCGGCCTTTCTCTTTCTTCTGACCGTTGGGCCCCTCCTGCTTGTTCCTGCCCGGGGTCTTTGTCCCAGGTCCTCACTGACTCCCCTGTCTTCACTCAGGTCCCTGCTCAAGGGCCTCCTCCCAGGGAGCCCCTCTCAGTGGTCACCTCTCAGTGGCTACCTGCCCCGCGGCCCTGTCCTTCCCACTGTGCTCATGAATGGCTGACATCACGTCCCATGTTGAGGGTTCCCGCCTGCCTCACCCACTCCCTGCCCTGGAACGCGCCCTCGGTGGCTCCTCTGTCTGCACTTCAGTCCCCCCCACACCCAGAGCAGCCTCTGGCACACGCAGGGGCTCCCTTCATGCTCGCTCCACAAGTGGGCAAATCTCGAGGGATTGCTTTCCTCCAAGAACGGCTACTATTCTCAAGTGGATTTGCACGAAGCCTCCTTCTCATTTGCTCTATTTGTCACACATTTACGTGTCCATATGGGTTTTATGCAAACTGGTATGTCTGAAATGTTCACATAAATGACACCATATCATACATGACCTTTTGCAACTTGCTTTCTGATCCCCAAGTGTTTTCAGAATTGATCTGTGTTGGTACTTTCAGTCGTGGTACATTAACTTCACTGTGATTCAGTGTTTCGCTGAATGAATAAAACCATGATTTACTCACTGACGCTCCACAGACCGACATATTGTTAGGTTATTTTTGCTACTTTTGGTGGGGAGGAGTCTCTGTGCACGGGTGACTTCCTTCTGGTTAGATGTTAGACCCCCAGGAGCTGAACTGTGGGACGATATTGCCTGGTGGATCAAGTGGCCCAAGGCTGTTTGTGCCTTCGTACAGAACACAGGAGTTTGATTGCCCGCCTCCTGTCGCTGTGTGTACTCAGCATATTCTTCTTTTTTCCCCACCTGGCAGTGTCTTGCTGTTCCTTTGTGTTTTTTCCTGCATGTCCCAGGGTGCCACCAATGTCACCCTTTCTCCATATGCTCTTGGTCCTTCAAGTGTCTTCTCCCCTGAATTGCTTTTTCACACATTTTCCTGTTTTGCTCTTGGATTGTCTATTTCTTATTGGTTTGAAAGAGTTCTTATAAAATTTCTATAAAAACATTTTATTGTTTATTTACATTACAATTATATTATATATATATATATATACATATATATATATACCATAAATTGAAAACTATGGATATACATTAATGTTTTATTAGTTTTAGGTGGACACAATACCTTTATTTTATTTATGTGGTACTGAGGCTTGAACCCAGGGCCTCACACATGAGAGACGAGTGCTCTACTGCTGAACCATAGTCCCAGCCCCAATTTATGGCATATATTTTAATCTACATGTTTTAAATTTAATGTGATGTTGTCCTTCATATTTGACGTTTTTTGTACATATTTTAAAGAAATTGCCATAATTTTATAAAAAACGTTCTTCTATATTGCATCTTAAAGTTTGCTTTCTACAGATTTTGTTTTTTGATATGTGATGAGATATAAATCTAATTTCATTTTATTTTTCATACAGAGAGCCACACAAGGTTGGTGCCATTTTACAAATTGATCCCCACCCCCTCGGTGCTGGGGATTGAGCCCAGAGCCTTGTGCATGCCAGGGGAGCAGCTAAGGGGAGCACTCTACCAACTAAGGAAGGGGAGCACTCTACCAACTAAGGGGAGCACGCTACCAACTAAGCTATATCCCCAGTCTGCATTTTCTGAGTATGTAACATGTTCACAGAGTCCAAGAACCAGAATAATGCTAGCGAGCGCACAGAGGCATTGTGTTCCTACCCTGCTCCCTCTACTCTCCTCCTTCCATATGAGCACTGGTCCTTCTGCAGCAGGCCGTCTTTCTCTGTGCAGACACAGCAGGCCTTCTTCCTTCCCCTCCTGTAGTGCAAGTCGCTCATTCGCACTGCTCGTCTGGGAGCCCTTCCTAGCAGCGCATGGGAGCTCCATTCCTTCCAGCAGCTTCCTGTGGATGGCCAGGTCCAGGCTTTCCCTAGTCATCACCTCCCCTGCTGCAACAAAAGCCTCTGCACACATCATTTCCTCTGCGGCAAATCCCCAGAAGTTGCGGGTTAAAGGGCACATGCGTGTGCATCTGGAATCATGATCGACGTCGCCCGTTAGCCCTGCAGCTGGGAGGGCGCTCCGCCTTCCATCAGGAATGCACGAGGCTCTCCCTCTGCATGCACTTGTCAATGGTAGGGTGTCAACTGGGTAAATTTTTGACAGGTGAGAAATGGTTTCAAGGGTATTCTTTGCATTTTCATTACTTTATTTCCCATTTTAGATTTCTATTTTAAATTGAGTTTTAACTAGAATTGACTATAACTAGAACTTAAGTTCAGCCTCTGCAGTTACAGGACATTAGGCCAGCATACGTTTTACACACACGTGTGTGTTTTTTGTGTATTTACTCTCGGGTACAACAGCACATCGGCGGTACCCCAGATGGCCCTTCCATGACCGTCTCCATCAGTGCACCCCAATGAAAGTGTCCATGGTTTGGATTTCTGTCTTCACATTCTAGTTGTGCCTGATTTTGATATTTATGTTTATTTGAATTACCACATACATTCTGTCTTGGGTAACTTTCTTCCATTCACATCTTGTCTAATGTCCGGGAATGTTGTCTGTGTTCTACAGTATCAGTCGCTGGTTTCTTTTTCTGGCCTGTGGTATTTTGTGGTGTGATCGCTGCCATTTACTTAAACATTCTGTGTTGGTAGACATTTTGGTTGTCCCCAATTTGGAATATTATGAGCAAAGCCACTGAGATTATTTTTATACACATCCTGTGGTGAGTGATTGATTTTGTTGGGTGTCCACCCATGGGTGGGAACTGCAGGTTATGCCAGGCTCTAGACATGCTGCCAAAAAGTGTTCCAAATATTTGTAAGGACCATGAGAGTCCCGAGGTGCTCCGGTGCTCCGAGGTGGTGTTTCAGAGCACAGCATTAGTCAGGGTAGCGGCCGTTTGGGGGCTTGGTGTCTGACTCCCGGCTTCCACAGAGTGACGCGAGGAGGGAAGATGTCGTCGACATGCAGAGGGCTGTTGTGATGAGAGGGGTTCCGACCTGAGCCAGCCCGGATCCCCGATGGTGGATAGGAGGCACGCGGCCTCTGCTCCGGGAGCCACCCGCCCCAAGGCTGGCCAATGCAACCAAGGGGACTTAGGGCCTCACCGGTGAGAGCCCAGGAGGAATCTGATATGCCATGTCTTCGTTGATATTTCCACTAGTTTCTATTTGGAAATCAGAATCTTCTTATTTATATTTAGTTCACTAAGAAGAGTACAAAGGAGATCGAGTGCTGGGTTTTGTCAAGTACTTCTCTACCACAGTTGAGAGCTGACTGTGGGGTTCTTCTCTGCTTGTCTGCTCAAGTGATGAACCTCGATGACATCGTGGTGTGTGCCGCTGAGCTGTCCTTGCTTTCCCACGACAAACCCGACAGTACAGAGAATAATTGCTAGAATCTGTTACTAATAAGTAAGTTATCATTTTTGCTCTTACATTTGAAAGTGAGATTCCTTCCTTGTTTAGCTCTTGTAGTCCTTTTTTTTTTTTTTTTTTTTCAAGTTTTAAAGTCACTCGCATTGCACGTGAGCTGGGGAGGTCTGCAGGATCCCTGGCTGGTTAAACCCTGAAGAGGCACGCACGCTTCTCAGCCCTCCACCCGCACTCCGCAACCCAGCAGTGCAAGCGCTCAGACTGACTCACGCGTAAGACGCATTCACTGTGTAGGGTGAAATCACGGGACGCTAATCACACACAGAATCTTAGCCCTTGCACTGCTCATGAGTGTTTTTTCTTGACGTTTATTTTTCTCACTTTCAGTGACGCAGGGGAAGCTCCTGGAAACCCCTTAGACGACCGTCGCTGACTTTTTGGAAGCTTCACTTTTTGGTGGATCATCCTTCCGCGGATTCTTGGCTGCCTCAAGTTAGCTTCGATGGCATCTGCTTAATAGGCCTCCATGGCAAGACGCCTGGCATCAAAGGGCTCCTGTGTCTGGTGGCATTTGGGTGACATGGTGTGATTTTGAATGTGAGTGGAGAGCAGCTGTCCCGATGGGAGGTCGGTGGCAGTCCTGCAGCACGTGCTAAGGCATCGCTGGACGGGAGCCGTGCCACATGGTGTGGCCACCCTTCCTATCTATGTCTCTGCAGTGCAGGTGCAAGGTCCTCTGCAGTCAAAACAAACCCAGCCCTGTGCGGCTTTGGTTTTTAACACATGACTCAAACAGTGTTCTCGGAAGTCTTCTCTGACGTGGAGCTGTAAAGTCGCTGTCAGGTGTTTTGTCATTAACAGTGGCTACGTACAGCAGAGGAGCGCCATCTTCCTCAAGCCGCAGGTTGAATTATTTTGTATTTTCAGTCTGCTCTTCGGGAGGCACCACACGCTCCTCTGCTCCTCGCACCTCCCTCATGGGGAATACAGGTAATGGGGGAGGCTAGGCAGGTGTGCAGGTGGAGGGTCTGAGGGGAATCTCTGGAACTGCCTTTACATGTTACTGTGAAACTAAATGTGCTCTAAATCAAATACAGTCTGTATAAAAATGATGACAATGATGGCAAGGATGGGGGGGGACCTGGAGTCCACGTTGCTGAGGGTATAAAATGTGGCAGGTGCTGTAGGAAACAGAGTGCAGTTCCCTCCAAAACCTAAAAATGCAGCTGCGGGGGCTGGGGTTGCAGCTCAGCGGTAGAGCGCTCGCCTAGCACGTGCGTGGCCTGGGTTCGATCCTCAGCACCACGTAAAAATAAAAGGCATTGTGTACAACTAAAGCAAATAAATAAATATTTTTTTAAAAAATGCAGCTGCTACACATGGCAGCAGCCATCTCACCTCTGAGCACACGTCCAAAGAATCAAACTGGGGGTCTCAGAGACGCGTCCCCCCCCCATGGTCACTGCGGCAGTATTCACAGACACTGAGACATGGGGACACATTAAATAAATGGCTACAGAAAATGTGGGGCCTGTGTGAACACACACACCCCACATGGGCTTTGTGGCTCCAAATTGTAGTGCTTTTATTGACCTTGGTTTTTCTATGAGCACCTTTAGGCCTGGGGCTGTAAATGTCAGAGGGTAAGGACTGTACTTGATGTATTCCATAGCCCATTGCTCTCTAGAGATAATGTGAAGAAATCTGGACATGTTTCTGAGGCAGAATTAGCCTAGCTAAATCTAGTTTTAAAAATATGGAAAGTGGGAGGAGTTTCAAGATGGTGGAATAGAGAAGGTCACTTTCCCGACTGCTACGTGGTGTGAAACCAAGAAAGCAGACAGGCAGCTTCTCAGCAAGGTGGGTAAACAAAAAACGTGTGTGTGTGTGTGTGTGTGTGTGGGGACTTTTCTGGAATTCAATACTGGACATTCCAAGCAGATCAGGGACTCAGGAGGGTGGAAATAATGAAGAATAAATCCCCTGAGCCACGGCCACTGCCACGACTGGAGTCACCAGCCAGAGTGGCCCATCTGTGAGCAAAGTGGAGGGATGAGGCAATTAAAGGACCCACATTTTTAGGTGGCCGGAGGCATGCCTGGGTGCGGAGCATTTAGAGATCAAGGACATTGCCTGACTAAACTGAAAGATGCACTGCACAAAATCCTTGTGCAGGAAAGAAGCCTCCATCTCTCCAGGCTGCATGCAGAAGACAGAGGAAGGAACCATTTTGTAGCTGTGGTGTGGGGGCCAGCAGCTGAGGAAGCCAATTCCTGGCAAACCCGAGTCTGGTCCCAAATACAGGTCTGGTAAACCCACACTGCACAACATAGAGGGTGCCTAAGTGACAAGGAGAAAAATCACACGTGGAGACCCGGTTGGAATTTTGAGAGGGTAGGGGTGGGAGAGATTGAGTTTGGAGACTGAACCCAAGACTGGAAACGTGGGGTGTACAGGTGATGTAGTGCACTAAGAACTGGCTCCTCCATCACATGAGTGGACCCCAGGGGACATCCCTGGGGTGCAGTTTTTCAGTGCAGACTGGCAATTGCTAGGGCCTGGAGGTGCACTGATTTAAAATCTCCAGACCAATTGGCATTGAGCAAAGGGCCCACCCAAGCCTAAACCCTGCTCCAGGAATTCTGCCTACGGGATTACCTCTCTCACTCCAGCAATCCGGAGGGTGGAGCACCACACTCCAGATGCGCCCACCTCAAACTGCTGAGAAGACAAGCTGAGAATTTGTGAACCCCAAAGGAAACAATTCTTTAACTTTTCATTGAGTTTTTTTTTTTTCCTTTTTGTTTAATTGACCTGAGTGGTTCATGAACATTTATACGTATTCATATTTTTTCTCATTTCTAGCATTTTTGAAGCCAATTATTTTGCATGAATCAATATTTTGAGGACTAGGATAATTGATTAGTATGCAGGTTCCTTTAATTTCCTTGTCCCTCCACTTTGCTCCACTTTGATTAAATTTTGTTTTGTATTATTTTATTTTTATTTTTATTTTTTACTATATATATTATTAAGTGTATACATAGTAAAATAATATTTATATATTTCTCTTTCACTTGTATGTTTCCCTTGATTCTCTTTCTCTTTTTTCTTCTGCTAACAGCCAATCTCTATTGATTCTCACTTTCACTCTTTTATTAATTTTTTACTTCTATCTTCTCTCCTCCTCCCTCATAGTCATCACATCCTACATTACATCTGCAATCTCTCATTTGACCAATAAACCCTTTAGCAAACTTAACAGTTTTTACCCTGGGCAACAACTGACCATACATTTTTGTTTATTGTGATAATTACCGTTGTAGACATTATATTAGGAACTATTTGGTTTAATGCTGTATATTGTTTGCACTGGTTGTTGTTATTGTTTTTCTCCCCTTTAAGTTGTGTGGTACTGGAAACTTTCAGGGACACTACAAGTCCACAGGGTAGAAACTCTGCTACCTCAAATCCATACTGTTAGGTGGGTAGACACACAAATAACATGAAAAAGCAAGGGAACAAACTGCCCCAAACAAACCAAGATACTTCAATAACAGAATATAACAGCACCATGGTGGAAGAAATGTCAGAGAAGGAATTTAGAATGTACATAGTCAAACTGATCTGTGAAGTAAAGGATGATATAGGGAATGAAATCAGAAAAAAAAAAAACACAGGAAGTGAAAGATCATTTCAATAAAGAGAGATTCTGGAAAAAAATTAAAGCAAGCAGAAATCTTCAAAATGAAGGAATCAATAAACCAAATTAATAACTCAATAGAAAGTATCACCAACAGACTAGAACACTTGGAAGACAGAGTTTCAAGCAATGTATGTAAGTATGTAATCTTGAAAACAAAGTTGACTATGGAGAAAAGATATTAAAAAAAACCATGAGCAGAACTTCCAAGAAACATAGGATAACCTGAAAAGACCAAATTTAAGATTTATCAGGATAGATGAGGGCTCAGAGATACTAACCAAAGGTATGCACAATCTTTTCAATGAAATAATATCAGAAAATTTCTCAAACTTAAGGAATGAAATGGAAAATCAAATACAGGAGGCTTACTGAAACCCCAAATATACAAAATTACAACAGATCCACACCAAGTCACATTATTATGAAATTGCCTAATGTACAGAATAAGGATAGAATTTTAAAGGCTGCCAGAGAAAAATGGTAGGTAACATTTAGTGGAAAATCAATCCATCCCTTAGCTGATTTCTCAACCCAGACCCTCAGAACTAGGAGGTCTTGGATAATGGAAGAAAATGGATGCCAGCTGAGAATACTATACCCAGCAAAATTAAGCTTCAGAATTTATGGTGCAATAAAAACTTTTCATCATAAACAAAAGTTAAAAGAATTCACAACTAGAAAGCCCGAACTACAAAACATTCTCAATAAAATATTTCATAAAGAAGAAATGAAAAATAAAACCAGTAAAGGGAGGAATGACACTAGAAGAATACTCAATTAAAGAAAAAACTAATTCAAAGTAAAAACCAGAAATAAATCAAAGTGACAGGGAACAAAAATCATATCTCAATAATAACATTGAATGTAAATGGCCTAAACTCATCAATCAAAAGACATAGACTGGCAGATTGGATTAAAAAATAAGACCCAACTATAGGCATCTTCCAAGAGACTCACCTTATAGGCAAAGACATCCACAGACTGAAGGTAAAAGGATGGGGAAAAAACAAATCATTCACATGGATCTCGTAAACAAGCTGGGGTTTTATATCCTCATATCAGATAAAGTGGACTCTAAGCCAAAGTTAATCAGAAAGGACAAAGAAGAACATTTCATACTGCTTAAGGGAACTTAAACAATCAATAAGACATAACAATCATAAATATTTATGCCCCAAACAATGGATCAGATGTACATCAAAGAAACCCTTGTCAGTTTTAAGAATCAAACCACAACACAATAATACTGGGTAACTTTAACATGCCTCTGTCACCATTGGATAGATTGTCCAAACAAAAACTAAATAAAGAAGCTATGGAACTAAACAACATAATTGATAATTTAGACTTACCTGACATATATAGAATATTTCATCCATCAATGACCGAATATGCTTTCTTCTCAGCAGCATACACCTTCATTAATATAGACCATATTATACAAGCTATCATAAGTGTTGGTATACAATTGTAATATTACCTAAATATATTTTTAGCATCCATAGGGTTGTTTTGATATCTCCCTTTCCACTGATATTAAGTTTTGTGTTCTTGGTTTTTTTTTTTTTTTTCTTGATTAGACTTGCATTATTTTTTTTTTTATCAACTTTTAGCTGTATTATTTCTTTTCTATTTCATATACTTCTGCTCCTACTCTTAATTTTTCCTTCCTACTACCGAATTGGAAAATAATTTGATTGTTAATCTAACTTCTTTTTTTTTTCTTTTTTTTTTGTGGTGCTGGGCATTGAACCCAGGGCTTTGTGCATGTGAGGCAAGTGCTCTACCAACTGAGCTATATCCCCAGCCCAGTCTAGCTTCTTTCTAATACAAGTACTTTAGGTTATAAATGTTCATCCGGAGTACTGTTTCAGCCCAGAAATTCTGATATTTTAAACTTTTATTATAGCAGTTCAAAGCACTTTTTATTACCTTTGGTTGTGCTTTCTTCTTTGACCTGTGAGATATTTATAAATGTGCCATTTAATTTGGAAGTAGTTGACATGTGGGAGTGGGGATTCTATATATCTTAAAGTGGTTGATTTCTAATGTAATGAATCATGCAGGAGACAGTGTGCATGATTTCAAATTAAAGAAAAACATAATAGAAATGCTTTTTATGTTCATTGTATTGGTTACATACACATCAAAATATGTCACATGATCAAATTGCATACTTCAAATATGTGCATTTTATTGTATTTCAGTTTTACCTCAATAAAAGCTATGAAGAAAAAAAAAACAAACAAAAAATAGAAAAAAGAATAGATTGAGAAAAATATATGGAAATTAATTTGACTGTTTATCAATTTGTAAAGTGCAAAATCTGAAAAAGCTTCTATTGTATTTTAAATTCTGTAAACATTATATTTAAAAAATAGTTAAATATTGTCATGCCTGAAATCACATGTTATATGAAAGTTTTATGAAGATAAAGACCCTGAAAGAGACAAAAGGATTGGCCCACTAAAGGAAACTGGACAGCCTCGTGCGGAGAAACCCTTCTGTTCTCGGCCCAGGGACCCGCCTTAAGTTTGCACTGGCTTCAGCAAGCCATGCTCAATGCCCTGAAGACACGGAGGGTAAGAGCATCTATAAATTGGCTCAGAGAGACAAAGAGGGGTTGTTTTTAATGGCTTGACCTTACAATCCCCAACATATCTTTGCTATAAGCTAACATATAGGTTTTAACTACCCTTTCTTTTATACTATTGATCTTTCAATAGTATATTTCAATGCTATTGATCTTTAAATCTCTGTGAGGTCTGAGAATCGTCTGCATGATGGTAATTTTGGGTCAACTTGATTGGGCTAGGGGATGACCAGGTCATGGGTAGAATACTGTTTCTGAGTGTGTCTGGGTGGGTTTTGCCAGGAGAGACCAGCATTGGATCCAGTAGGCTGAGTAAAGATCACCCACACTAATGTGTGTGTGTAGGGGGGCTTGAGCCCACCTTCTGAGGGCCGCACCAGAACCAAAGGCAGAGAGAGGTGGGGAATTGCTCTCTGCTTGTGCCAGGCCTTCCTGACCCACTGGGGCTCCTGGCTCTTGGGCCTTCAGGCCTGGGCTGGCACTTACGGCACCGGCTCTCCTGGGCCTCCACGGTGCAGGTGGCCGACTGTGGGATTCCTCAACCCCCGTAGCCACGTGAGCCACCCTTAATCACAAGGCTCTTTCTGTACGTCTCTCTGAGTCCCGTTGATTCTGTTTTCCTGGAGAATCCGACTACCCCAACTTGTGGTTCTCGGCTGCCAGTAATGCGAGCCATGGCACGTCCCCGACATTTCATGCCATCAAAGGTCCAGGGTGAGGTCAGTGACACTCGATCCCCTGCCTGCTGTGAATAAATAATGAACAATAAAACCATCCAGGGTCACAATAGAAAATGCTGGCCCATAGTTGCCTGTTCCGCACTTTTAATGAGAATTGCTGCCCTCATTTTCTCAAGACATATGCCAAGTCACCAGTGCCGCAGAGCACATTTATTGGCATTTTGTGGTCTATTTTGTATAAAATTTGTTTCTAAAGATTTATTATCTTTGTAGGAAGCTAATTTTTGTTTTATAGTGACGTTATTTTGTATGGCCTTTCCCATAAATTTTATTAAAAATTAAATCCTTCTATTAGGAAATAGTTTTGATTATTAGTCATTGGGGGTATATTCTGGCACAGAATGGAATAGCAAAGGAAATGTGTTGTATTTAACATGAAAGTAGGTATCAAGAATATCTGCTGAACAAAGTTTTGCAGATGGACAGACACTAAAAATAGAAAGAGAAAACACAATTTTTCCTCTCACTTTCTATGTCAACAATAAAAAGCTTTATACAACTTCTTTTATCATTTTATTGTCTGTTCTTTTTATGCCTGAATTGCTTTCTTTGCAGAAAGTAGATGGTACAAAAGGATAACTGATCTATATTTTCTGCAGAAACATATCTGTAAGGCTTGGAAATCAAACACACACACACACCACACACACACAAAGAAACTTAACAACTTTTCTCTCTTTTATAGCTACCATTTTGTGATTCTCTAATAAAATTCAGGAATAGAGGAATAGCAAGAAATGTGAATGTTTAATAATAATATATATAAATCATAGTATTTACCAAATAATTTTTAAAGAATGTATTTTATTTTTACCACTTACCAATTTAAGTCTATATTAATTAATCAGAGTTTATATAACATTCTGACAAAAGTTTATACTTTGTATATCCCAAAGCCATATAAATTCTAAATCTGAATATGATTTGGCTTTTATAGAGTTTAGCATTTGAAAATCCCACCTTTATCTTAACACTTAAAGAATATAGAAGTGTGCTATGAATTGGTCTCTAATGATCCCCAGAGGCCCATGTGGGGAAGCTGGTGACAGAAATGACAACTAGCATTTATTGGAACAAGCTGGTGCTAGGGTGTGCCTAATCAGCCATTTGCCTTGGATGCAAAATTCTTGGGGGCATCAAGAAACTGGGTAGCAAGACAAGAATTTTTCATCTCACCCCAGTCCCTACCCTGTTGGGCACTGATGCTATCCAAGGTCTTGTACTAAGGGTTTCACTTGTAATTCTTCCTGCAATTCTAATAGCCTTCTTAGGAAGGTCCTGACCCGTTGCAATCAAGGGGTCACTTACAGCCATGTTCATAGTTGGGAAGTGATAAAACTGGAATTGGAACCCAGGCTTCATGCATGAAGAGTCTCTATAGAAGTTCAATGCCTATCTTGCAGGGCAGGGATGGAATCACAGCTGCAGTAGAGGCCAGGAAAAGTAACGCTGCTTCTCCTCTTGAAAGAGGCCACGCCTCCACTCTTAAGGACAGAGTTGCATACAGTCTCCTGCTACCAGATATGTCCAAACTTTCTGAGAACTGACCTGTGAATTTGGGCAAAGTTCCTCTTTCTGTTCTCTATTCTGTTTTTTGAAATTGCTCCTTTTCTTTTCCCCCAAATCTAGGGAAAAAAAAATGTCTTCTTAAACTTTCAAAGAGTTGAATGAGTTCAAACTTTGTGTGTCCCATTTATTCTCTTCACCTCTCTTGCTGTCAGTCTCTAATCAGGAGGGTCCTCTTAAAATAAAGACGTGAAGAGACTTGAAGATAGGGTCCTCCTGGTCCATTGCCTCCTTCATTCTGTCAGTTTTGAGGATGTTTGTCAAAGCTGCAATGGGAAAAAAGTTTTTTTTGTTTTTTTTTTTTTTAGAAGAAACACATAGTACTCTATTAAAATGAACAAGGAGCAAAGGTACTTTTGTATTTTATGTCTCTTCAATTGCTACATTTGAACATAATTATTGACTCTTTTTTCCTTTGAGGAATGTTACAATGAATTGAATGATTAAGAAAAATCTTTTCAGTTTGTGCTATTCTCTCCTGATAATGAGAATCCAAATTACATCCCACAATAACAAGGTTTAAAGGAATGCATTCTGCCTCTGCAATTTGTAGACTTCTTCCAATTTGTCTTAGGAGAAACCCATCTAACAACTCAAAAATAACAAGGCAAGACAGGAGAACAAAGTGGGGATGTCTGGCTCATCCGTAGCTCTCTCTGTTCAAACAGCTGCCATCAAGTGTTATTATCTCTACTTCATTGATGAAAAAATTAGTCTCAAAGGCACAAATGAAACTTAACATCAGCTTTCCTGAGAGAATGTGATTTCTCTTTCTTTCAGGTGTAACAAAATTATAGAGAAAAATGTTGAAATTATTCCTACCTTCAAACTGCTGGGCTTATTAACATCTATTGGAGATCCACTAAGTTCTAAGTGGAGGAAACCGGTAAAAACTCAGATAGGGTGGAGCGAGAGCTGGAGAATGTGCTGGCCACCTCCGCCAAGGGTCTCAGGCAACTTCCCCGCTTGAGTGTCCCATGGTCCAGCACTGCAAGTGACCAGGACGGGCAGCCTTCCATGCCCCCGTGCTCAGCCACTTCAAATACAGCCAGGGAAGGGTCTTTTCTACCCACCAAACCAGTCAAAACATAATGATAGATGATATCATCAAACTTGGGAAGAGTGGAAGCAGAATAAAAACCGTGGGTTGGTTTTGCTTCTTCCTGAATCTTCTTAAGCAATTTTAGCACCGTGATGGAACCTCCATGTTCTCATCTGTAAAACCACATGCTGACAAAAACACCCAACTTCTCCACAGCTCATGGGATGTTGTGGGCGTAAAATAAGATAAGTGAATAGGAAAGAACTTGTGATTTCCAAGTCCTTAAGGCTATCATTAGAGTTATTTTATTATTAAATCATTCTCTAAAATCACCCTCATCAAGAATGTTATCTAAAGGGTGAGAAGAATAAAGAAGGTATGGATTCCTCTCCAGTGGTGTAGATTTTAATAGAGTCAGTTAGCATTTGGAGTTTTGTAATTTAAAGACCACTTGAGCTGTATTATTCTACCAAAATTTTAAAATTTTATTATTCTCACCAAAATTTTAAAGCAGATCAGAGAAGTGCTGCATTATTAGCCCCATTTTATGTGATTTTGTTGAAAGTGTGGGCTCCCAAAGTGCTTGTCTATGCAGACCAGTGTATACGTGGTAACTAGTGAGTGTTATGCTCAGCTCTTATCCACGGCAACGCCAAGGGCTCTCCAGGGCACGGTGCCACGAGGCTGACTCTGGCTTTGATCTTGAACCCTGAATGCTCTGACAGAACACACCTTTCAGGTCTGTCCTGCTCTGTGCTGCTTTAAGTCTCTTGGAGGAAAAGCTGGATCTGGTTTTCAGCTGGTAGTAGTGGGATTTGAGTGACGAACAGGGAACAGGAGTTATTCCCAACAAATTTACATATGTGGTAGAATAAGGAGGAATGTGGACTCTTATTTGCCTACAAGATTAGACACTAAAAATGTCATATTTTTGATGTACAGGAACTTCTGTCATTAATTTTGCAAAAAGGTACACTTGTCTGTAGGGTAAATTAAATTACCAAGGTCTATGATGTTGATTTTCAATACAGCTTATGGTGCAAATTTCATGTTATTATTATGTCACCCACACTCCATATAATTAAAAGCTATACTAGTCTTATAATTCCTGGAGTATAAATTTAGGCATTAATACATTTTCCATTTTATAAAGATCTAGGCTGGTTGCATTTTTCATAATTTTCTTGGTGCATTATTGTTATACACAATAGTGGGATTTGTTGTTAACGTATTTGTACATGCACATGATATAACAAAATACTTTGTTAATATTTCCCCCAGTATTTCCACTTTCCTTCCCCTTCTCCTTCCCTTTGGTCTCTTTCCTCTCCTCTACTGATCTCCGTTCTATTTTCATGAGACCCCCTCGCCTTCTCTTTTCCTTTTTCCTCTCTAGCTTCCACATATGAGAGAAAACATATGACCCTTGACTTTCTTAGTTTGGTTTATTTTGCTAAACATAATTCTCTCAAGTTCCATCCATTTTCCTGCAAATGACATAATTTCATTCTTCTTTATGGCTAAAACTCCATTGTGTATATATACCACATTTCTGTATTCATTCATCCGTCAGTGGACACCTAGGCTGGTTCCACGCTTTGGCCATTGTGAGTTGTGCTGCTATAAACATGGATATGCATATATCACTATATGTGCTGACTTTAATTCTTCAGGATTAATACTGAGGAGTGGTAGAGCAGGGTCATATGGTGCTTCCATTCCTAATCCTTTGAGGAACCTCCATACTGATTTCCATGGTGGTTGTACTAATTTTCAATCCCACCAACAGTGTAAAAGTGTTCTTTTTTTTCTCCACATCCTCTCTAGCATTTATTATTATTTCTATTCTTGATGACTAATATTCTGACTGGAGTGAGATGAAATGATGTTGAATATTGTTTCATATGTTGTTGGCCATTTGTAGTTCTTCTTTTGAACTACTTGATTCATTTGCTCATTTATTGATTGGGTTTTTTTTTTGTTTGTTTGTTTGTTTGTTTTGGATATATGTGGTTACTAATCCTCTGTCAGAAGAGTAGCTGGCAATGATTTTCTCTTACTTTGCAGATTCTCTCTTCCAATTCTTGTTTCCTTTGTCATTTGAAGTTTTAAAATGTGATGTCATTCCATTTATTAATTCTTATATAGTTTCCTGAGCTTTAGGGGTCCTACTGGGAGAGTCATTGCCTATGCCTATATGTTGGAGGGCTGACCCACATTTTCTTCTAGAAGTTGCATAGTTTGTGGTCTAATTCCTAGGTCTTTGATCCATTTTGAATTGATTTTTGTGCAGGATGAGAGATAATCTATTTCATTCTTCTACATCTGGATAACCACTTTTCCCAGCACTGTTCGTTAAGAAGGTTGTCTTTTCTCCAAATTGTTTTTGGTGCTTTGTCAAGGATTAGATGACTATATCTGCGTGGGTTTGTCTCTGTGTCTTCTATTCTACACCACTGACCTATTTTTCTGTTTTTATGCCATTACCATGCAATTTTGTTACCATAGCTCTGAAGTCAGGTATTGTGATGCCTCCAGAATTGCTTTTTGTTTGTTTGTTTAGAGTTGCTTTGTACATTCTGGGTCTTTTATTATTCCAAATGAATTTTAGGACTGCTTTTCTAGTTATATGTAGACTGTCACTGGTGTTTTGATGGGGATTGCATTGCATGTTTATGTCACTTTGGGTAAGATGGCCATGAATGGCTATTGTCAGGTCATTGTTAGCAGATAGCGCCTTGTTGATTTAGGTCCAATTTGCTCATTCTGAGGATGCACTTCCAGTCCTGGGCGTTTCCAGGTGTTTCTAGTGGAGGTTTCCGCTCCGTGGCCAGGTAGAGGAGGCGTCTTCACTTTCCTCAGAGGATGGAATCTGTGTTGCTCTTCCAAACATGTTTTACCGAAATCAATGAAATGCTACCAAATGATGGTAAGAGGAAGGGAAGCAGACTGCTGTGCTCACAGCAGGACAGAGACAGAGTGGAGCCCTGGCATCAGCCATGGCTCAACGATGTGTCTAAACTTGCAGACCTGAGAAAATCCTCCTGTGCCGCCTGCGCCGTGCTCAGGTGGACACCAGGCTCGCGCTGGGTGCTGTGCTTCTTGCACTGTGACGAGATGGATGCACTTGAAACAAGCTCATTCATCTTTACAGAAAGGTCAACTCATAGCACTTTCACTTAAGCCTTTTTTTCCCCCACAGATATTAGAGATCTAACCTAAAGTGCTCCCCAAATTCAATGTTTCCAATCCTATTGTTTCTCTTTTTCCTTTATGATATTTGTTCTTCACAGTCCTTTGGTAAACGTCACCAGAGATTTTAGCTACTCTGTCTCTTGTCTTGTCTTTCACGTCATTGACTTCTTCTACAGGCAGAGAAGTACGTGACCACGTCAGAGGATGTGGTTCTTAAAGCCGTTGCAGCTAGCACAGGCTGAGTTCTGAAGGCTGCCTCAGTGCACACTCAGAATGTCCCTCTGAGCACACTCAGAATGTCCCTCTGAGCACACCCAGCTGTCCCTTCGGTGCACACTTAGGCTGTCCCTAAAGCAGGTGCCCAGACATTGCTTTGCTATCTGAGATTTGTAGACACATAATTCAGAGCTGAAAGAAAGGGGCCTCCATTTAAGACAGGAGTAAGGCCTCCTGTAGCCCCGTGAGTGGTCACAGCCTAGAGTCAGGAGTCAGGCCCTGTCATGGCTGAACTGGGGACAATGGCATAATTGAGGTACTTGTTCATTTTTTTGTTGTTGTTGTCTTTTTTTTTTTTTTTGTAATTGTTATTATTACTTTGTAAAACAAAAATAAATCCTGAGGGGATAAGGTAGGCTAAGGGAGGGATCACAGCAGGGACCTGAGGGCCTGGGCACGCTGGGCTCCGCTCCTCCTGCTGTGAGCATGGCCTCTGCTTCTCCTCTGCAGACAGGTGACAGCAGGGCCTGCTGTGGACGTTGGTGAGTGTGGACGCAGGCACCGCGACAGTGCTTGGAGCAGTGCCTGCACATAGTAGGCACTGCGTGCATCACCCATGCAAGTTACTGCCGGCTGCGCTGTATCATTACTGCATCTAGGGGAGACACAGTGAGACATTCAGGGAACAATTAAATGCATTGCAAATGCAAGCCAGGTTGTCCCCATCAGAGCCTCACAGCAGGGCCACAGAGCGCCAAGTGGGCAGGGTGCGGAGGAGGCATCTCTGCAGAGGGCCTCCTAACCACTGTGCCCTAGAGAGAACTCACAACAGGACACACTTCCAGGAACAGCACGCTGTTGGGCTGTGACTGTCCCCACCCTGGTTCTCTCACTCACTGTCTTACGGGGTGAATAAGCACCCAGGTCCCTCTTCAGTCCTGACTGCTGGTTTGACAAACAAGCACAGACTGACTCAGAACTAAGTGTTGGTGACATTTATTCTGCAGCACAGCCGCCGTGGGCCACAGCACTTCACCTATAGGTACAGAGGCACAGAGATCACAGAAGCCAGGGGGCTGGCCCTAGCGCAGAGGGGGCCTGAGGCGAGGGCAGTCTGGGGGGAACTTCAGGAAAGGCAGTTAAGATGGAAGGTTAAGCTGGACAAAGGGAAATGTGCAGGAGTCCTAATTTAGGAGATAGCTAAGATTGCGGTTAGCTGTGAGCCATAAGCATTACCACCTTCCATGGTCTCATGAGACTTGGCCCAGGACATTGTGGCTCAGGTCGGCGCCATTTGCATGATCTCGCGAGACTTGGCCCGGGGGATTGTGGATCGGGTCGGTGCCATTTTGTGGTGGTTGGAGGAGCGTGGACGGCGTGTTGGGGTGTTGTTGGAGCCGGAGAGAGAAGCTGGCAGAATAAAGAGCCTGTTCTTTTCCAGTCTGCCTCTGAACTTATTCCCACGGCTTTGTTGCTCCAAGCAGCCATCGCTTCAGGCAGCGACAGAAATGTGCACTTCTCACATTCTTAGAGAAATCAGATCCTTCTCAGCCTTCAAGAAAACCTCATGATATTCAGTTTATTGGGGAGTTTGTTCAGGTGGGGATGAGCCATGCCTGGGCTGGAGTGGATGTGGACAGACCTGTGTTGGCGTTTCAGCACAGTACAGCAGGGCCATCTAATGTACAGTTGTTTTAGTCAGATTTTTTCTTTTTTCTTTTTTGCTGCTGTGACTATAAGACTCAATGAGCATAATTGTAGAGGAGGGAAATCGTATCTGGGGCTCGTGGTTTCGGAGATCTCAATCCACAGAGAGCAAGTTCCATTCTTTGGGACTCAAGTGAGGCGGGAGAGTGCGGCAGAGGGAAGCAGCTCACCTGATGATCAGCAAGCAGAGAGAGACTCCACTTGCCAGAAACAAGATACATAACCCAAAGTCACACCCCCAGTGCCCCACCTCCTCCACCACACCCCACCTGCCTTCGGCTACCACTGAACTAATCCCACCAGGTGAGTGATTCACTGACGGAGTTAAGGCTCTCATATCCCAATCCTCTCTCCTCTAAACCTTCTTGCATTGTCTCTCACATGAGCTTTGGGGGGCACCTCATATCCAAACCACAACGGTCCACTCAGGAGGTACTGGTCACAGCTGTTCTGGGGCAGGCAAACCAGAAGATTTGTATTTTTAAAAATTCTAGTGTTACAGAGCTTGGCGAAATGCCACTAAACCATTAAACACTGGACTGGGTCCATATGGGTTCCAGATTCCAGAACCTTCCAGCACCAGGGGCGTACCACAGCCTAACTGAAGGAGCAGCAGCTACCTAAGTGAGGACAGTGATTCTAATTCCCTCTGTGGTGCTTTCCCTCTTTCTGAAGATGACTCACTTGAGTTTGGGGGTCTTTCAGTAGTTACAGCAGACATAGAACATTCACACAGCTAACCAGGTTGTCATAAAAAACAGCAATAAGGTTATGATGATCGTATAAAGCAGATTTTCAATCCCTCCCCCTAATTCCCTCCCCAAAATCGTCCGTATGTTCTTCTTCAGAATTGTTGGAAACAGCAATAAATGTGCTTTTTAGGATGAAGGTAAAGACAAAAGCTACACAACTCACAGAGGAGCCTGAGGCAGATCTTGTGGGGATGCAGGAGAGTTGAGGCAGGCAAAATTCCATTTAGTGCCCCGATGTGGCCTCTGACCCCGAGGAAGTAGTTATTCAGGAAGTCTACAAACGCCCATTCTTTTCGGCCCCCAAAGGCACACTCAGGCCTGGTATTCTATTGATTGTGACACTAAAAAAACAAAACAAAGCTGTTTTTTCTATACTCACAGGGAAAAAAAAAAAAAAAAAAAAAAAAACAACCATTTCCTTTAGGATGAAGCTAATTATTTTGGAAGTTTTCCATTCAAATTATTTTTTAAATGATGACCTCTTAGGATTTGCAAGGTGGGACTTAGGGGATTATAAAAATGAAGAGAGACCCCACGAAAGCCAGGGGAAGAATTCTGCCCTTCTGACAGGGCTTGGGGCCTGTCGTAAGCACTTGATAAATGATGTTGTCATCTTTATTGTAACAGAATCATTCCTTTAATTCTTCCATCTGCCTCACAGAGTCCCATGTCTATCCATATGTGACTATTCCAGAATCCATTTCTCTGGTCTGATCTCTCTGAGCTCTGGGCTCGTATGGCGTCCACCTCCTTCACGTCTCCATGGTGTGTCTGATGAGCTGGCACGTGGTCTGTCCAGCCAAGTCACTGTACACTCACCCCTGGAACCTCCCCTTCCTGGTCTCCATCACTCATTCCTTTATTCGTTTTTTTTTTCCTGAAATATTTACTGAGCACCTACTATGTGCCCAGTGCTACTATAGATGGTGGTGACACAGTCCAGATGTAGACAGTCAGCTCTGCCTTCATGCAGAGCAGGAACCAGGGAGGTGTCCAGGTGAACAGGAACTGCAAAGCCAGAGTGGCAGCTGTGCTGGAGGAGAATGAAGCCACGTTCAAGTTCCTAGGGCAGAGTGTCTCTACACATGTGAGGGTATCCTGTGAACCTCTCTTCTGCTTCAATTCCTCAATGGCTTCCTACCACCCAGGGGTGATGACCCACAACCTCTGTGGCTTTCCAGCCCTGGTCTAACTTGCCCACCTTGTGAACGCCGGTGCTCACCGTGTTCAAGCTGCTCTTTCTTCCTCTGGCCCCATGACTGCTCTGCACTCCGCCCGCCCACCACCCTGGCCCACCTTCTCCTCTGCCCACAGTGTGCTGTGTTTCCCAGCCTTTCCCTTTATCACTCAGGTCTTAGTTCAGTGCCACTTCATCTCCTGCCACTCTCGAGCTCCTCTGCTTCATGTCCCTTCTGGGCACCCGTAGGTGCTCAAGATCTCCTCTGTGTTCTAGTTACAGCGAGGCTCCTCCCCCTGGGATCCATGCCTCTGGGCAGGTGGACCTCACCTGTGCTTCTCCCTCCTCTATCTTTAGTGCTTTGGAGAGTGCTTTGCACATGGTAGGGGTCAGCAAACATTCACTGGAGAAATGGACACACTCTTTCTCCTTGAAATTTGGGTCAAATCAGAGAAAGCAAAAATCAAGATCCTTCTGAGGTTCGGTGCAGAGGAATACATCACCCAATTGTTAGAAAGTTTTGACTATTTTGTACAATAAATATCACATCTTTAAAAGATGTACTGTGGTGTACAAACTGAGAAATGAAAAATTGTGCTCTATGTGTGTAATATGAATTGTAATGTATTCTGCTGTCATATGTAACAAATTAAAATTAAAAATAAAAAGATGTACTGCAATGCTAAATTCAGGGAAATGACCAGGAATATTCTTCAGGTAATTTGTTTGGGTCAAGGCACACTCTACCTTAGAGATCTTAAATACTTAGTACCTGAAAGCCAGAATTGTGAAAGAATTAGCTGGAAGAAGTCTAATTTGTTGATTGTGTTACATTGTCACCATCTCAGAAAATGTGCAAACACCTTTTTTTAAAATACATCACAGTATTTCTTTTTAAAGTTGAAAACATAAAAATACAGGTTAGGGACTAAATCTTATTATGAAAAAAGAAAGAAAAAATAGTATTCCAGAATTTTTTAAAAAAAGTCTTTATGTAGAAAAGACTTGTACCATAGTTACATAAGGCAATAGTTAATCATACAAATGTGTTTTATGCTCTAAAGTGGATTTTAGAAGATAATTACCATTTCTGTTAAAATTTTATTTTAATAACAATTCAGACAAAATAGAAGAGGATGGATCTTTCTCAATTGCAAAAGTAAAATGAATGATCCTTCAGAGTTTTTGCTCTTGAAAAGTAAAGAAACAGCATTGAGGTCTATGCGAGGCGTTCGCCTATGTGGTCATTTTGCTAATCAGCTGGGAGTGTCCTTCCAGTCCCCGTTCCTCCTGCCACTGCTCTCTGCAATTTGTGGTTTCACTCGTCATGCAAGGCAGAATCAGGGCCTTCTCTACATGGAAAGGCAAGTGTCCCTGAGTTGCCAGGGCTTATGGTGCAAGGGGGCCCTGCTCTGCTGTGTTCAGAAGTGTCCGTGTCCTGCTTTGCAAGGAAACCTTGCTCTGTGTGGGGGTGCAACACATCTGGATGGAACATTCTCCAGCCAAGAGATGGAGTGGGGGTGGAGAGTGGACTGATGGTTTTTGATGTGGGTGAGCCCTCATTTGTTCTAGACTCTGGTAAGGATCACCTTTCCCATTAGCCTTTCTTGAATTCTTGTTTCCAGGATAAGCAGACACCATCCATCTCTGTGAAGCTCCAGTGTCTCACTCAGTCAGGCATGGTTGTCTGAGGTGCTTCTCAAGACCACTGTACCCCAAGAAAAACTTTGGTGCCACGGGTCTTTGGCATTGATAAGTTTTGAATTTAAGGCAAAGAACAGAACACTTTTCCCCCTCCTCCTTTGGCCAACTGTCTCATTTGGATATTTTACCTTTACTTTGTGAAAGCTGCGGCCAGTGTCTTCTAGGCCCTAGGACCCGGTCTAGATCTGGGGTCAGCGAGTCAATATGGCCGCACATCCACCAACCAGCAACCCTGAAGCCCTGTGAAATCCCTGGACACTGGGCAGCCAGACCTCGGCTCCTAGTGCCCCTGTTCATAATGACCAGTACCCCTCTGCGTTTAAGTTGAACCGGTTTCCTTGGCTATCAATACACCTTGCGTTGGGCTGTTGGATTGCAGTTAGGCTAGTTACTGTGCCTTTGGGTCCTGCGACAACCCGTCTCCCATGCCACTCTGCCCTCTTGCTAGCTCAGATGCTGCCCATTCATAAGGACCACATCTACTTCCAACAGGAAAAGTACTGCGGCCCCTGCTGAATCCCCAGTATCTATAAGGGAGATGGTATTGCTCAGTAAATGTCTGTCATTAAATCCTGGTCAATGGGTTTTTATCTTCCTTCCACTCCACGTGGTCAACTGGTACAGGCATCCCTCAATTTCTGGCAAATCTCTCTTCTCCCATGTTTCTCCTCTTTGATCCCTGCCTCACCTTGCTTCTTAGGCTCTGGCTTCTGAAGCTGTCATCTGCTGCCACTTTGTTTCTATTGCTTGCAATTAACAAGGTGGATTTAACCCAGAGAGCAGATCCAGATGCCAGGAGGAAGTTCGGTCTTACCAACAGGGACCCTGTTTTCTCTACTGGGATTAAATACCAATGGCAGAGAGACACTTTCACTCTCAGGTGAAAATGAGAAAGAAGTCCTCCTACTTCAAATACTTAGCATACAAAAAGGTATAATTTCAGAAGCATTAGGATCTTATTAATAAATGTTTAAAATATTCTTCTATAATTATGTTCTTGGTAGATGAACATTATTAGTTGAGGTGATGACTTTAAGTATAGACAGAAAATAGAAGGGTTATAAATCTAAAAACTCTAAGTGTGACAAACTTTGAAGACAATCATAAATTGGTTGATGTATTCTTGTTATAATTCCTAAAAGAAAGTACCTAATATCAAATGCCTAGTTCTATTAAAGAAGATTTTAATATGGATATTACACTTCCTTTTAAGTTGCTGAATAGTCATCTACTTCTACCTATTTTAACATTTAAGTCTTAGAAATGGACTATAATCTTGCTATTTAAACTGTATATGTTTGGAAATTACATTATAATTTTCAAGGTGAAAAATGGTTAAAATGATCTAAAATGGTGTGAACTAAAGCATTCCTCAGACTCTTTAATTTGTCAAAGAGATGTTATTATAACTAAACAAGGGCCACAGATTCCCATGTCTGTAGGGTTTTGGAAAAAACCTAAATTAGAACCTACATTACTGAGTCATGGGGGGTACAGAGGACTGTGAGAGACTAAAGAATTAATATTTCTTAATAAGATTATTCCGATTCAATTCAAAAAACCAAACTGATGCTTAGTTCAACAAGAATATATAAGAAACAGATGCAGCAGACTAGCAGGTCACCAGCTTGTGAAGTTAGTATTTTGAATCTGTAAATACTATGCATTCAGATTATAAATATTTAAGATAAAGTCTATCCAAAGCAAGAGCTTTAAATACCGCTGAAGTTGAGAAGGTAACCATATAGTCACTGAACAATGCCATGGCCTTAATAAACAGTAGGGGAAGGGGCCTGGTCCTGCACCCCCTGGTCATGGTCACAAGTCTCAGCTTGGCTATGCAGACTGTGCAGGTGCCTGTGTCCCTGGGCTGGGCCTGCTGCGGCTCCCCGAGGTGCGTGCACAAGGCCCTGACTTGGGGGGCTGAGCTGTGCCTGGCTGGGCGGGGGGCAGTCCTCCTCCGTGCGCTTGTGCTGGGGCAGGGGCTGTGTGTAATTCTCAGGAGACTCTCTGGCCTCCCAGCACCCCCATCCTACCTCTCCACCCTGCCTTCCTCTAAGGAGCAGGGTCCTGGGAAAAAGGTTTAACTCTGACTTCATCATATTATCAGTATTCATAGGAATGGTGAGAGACTTTTAGTTTTATTTGTGCAACAAACAAAAAATAATCCTATTAGTTTTGCAGAGCTGAAGAGTAACTGGAAAATGTGTGTGTGTGTGTGTGTGTGTGTGTGTGTGTGTGTGTGTCTGAAAGAGAGATTGATTGGTTTGAATTTACAGTTACTATTTATCGAAGATAGGAGTATTGAATTTCAGAAGAAATTTGGTAGAAAGCAATAAGGTTTAGTAGTAATTTCATACCTACTGTGGAAATTAAAATTTTATTAATAGCATCACGTTTTGTGTGATTAGAATCATCCCTGTTCTTTAAGTGTTGAGTGAACAAGGCATTATAAATACGCAGTTGAAGGTTAAATGAAACAAACATCTGTTTACAGCATCCATTTTTCAGAGGAAGTTAAGAAAAACTGGATTAATAAAACAGTGGTGTTCAAACTGCTCAAAGGTGATACTCAATAGTGATGTGCTTGTTAGTACTATTTTATATAAGTGGGGGAGAGAGAGGAAAAAAAAAAAAAGAGAGGAGAGAAACGTGTTGCTGTGAACAATTGAAAAGCAAAATAGTTATTCCCTCTAATAAACCTCGTAGGTTTGCTTGGTAGGGAGAGGAAAATGGTAGGAGAAGCATCCTCCCACCTTTGAGGTCGGGGGGCCTCAGGTCCTGTAATGCCCAAGGTCAGGAAGGAGCCCCTGGAAGGCTGGGCCCCTTGCCCTGGGGCTGCAGCTCACCCTGCTCCCTGCTGCCTGCGCTTTGGTGGCTGCCTGGGCTCTGCTTTCTGAGCCACCCCTCTTTGATTCCAGACCTTCTGTCCATGGCTGAACTCCAGGTGGAGATTAACACTAATGGCATTAAGTCATTCGCTTCTAGCTCAAGCCTGCAGCCAGACTGCCTGGTTCAACCCCAGGGTCTGTGTGGGCTGGAGGGTGCTTTGAGCAGCTTGATGACCTTGCCCTGGCTTCATTTCCTAGTCTGTAAAAAAGAGGTGGCTGTTGTGAAGATTAAATGAGTTTATTAAAGTGAATGTATATAATAATTACTCGTTAAATATCAGCTCTTGTCTTTTAGGTATTTGATTGCTTATCTTTGTTTATTAGAAATACTATTTATTATCTGATACTCACCATAGATGCTAGGAAGGGGTTAAAAGAATGATGTGGTTAGGAGACAAAGCAGGACAACCGTACACCTTCCAGTTCTTTGGCCATTTCAAAGACTGACCTACTTTCCTTTTGCAGCCCTGGTCATGTGTTGATGTAGATTAGAATCCCCAGCTCCCGCTGGTTTGCATGGCCTGGGTCAGCTTGACAGAAGTCTGTGAACAGTTCTCACATCTCCTCTTGTGAGTTTCTTTGGGAGTGCTTTCAATCTTTGCTCTATACAGCCACCGAATTTTTCCAGCACATCTAATTTCTGTTTGGAGTCGTAGGCAATGCCAGGGGACAAGGTGCTGAGCTATTTCCCTGTCAATGGAGATGACGGAGTGACTTTCAACACTTTGCAAAGTAACCTGAGTGGAAGGATTGGACCGTGTGCTGGCTTAATAGAGCTTGGGGAACAGGCTGTAATGCGAGCAGGCTGTCTTCCAAGAAGATAAGATTGGCCTCCAAATGTCATCTCTCCAATGGCCCCAAAGTAAAAGTTCACTAGAAGGACAGTGTGTGGTGCCCAGGCTCTCGGTTGGAGGGCCACTGGTTCAGTGTGATTATTAGAGGGGTGCTGAGAAGGCAGGTGTGGGCAGTAGATGCTTGACGAGGTAGAGGTAGGGGCTGGAAACAAGAGGATCCCAGACTGTCTTGCATTTTGTAAAGGAAAAATGACAGCTGTCCTTGTACCTTCTTGGATAGTGTAGTGGGAAGAAGAAAGGCTTGGTGAGGTCCCAAATGAATCCCTCCTCCCACCATAGCCTGACCCCCTCCCACCAGTGCTTCTCCGTGCTTAGTAACATAAGTCCTGTTCCATTGTGCCCAGGCCTGGTTTCATCATCCGGTCAGGTAGAACCGAGACGAGACGTACCTGGAGAAGCGGCCACTCGCACTGCTGCTACAACATTTAGGATCCACGACCTTGAGGCCGGTTATTAAGTGACTTATCATATTGGTGGGTCTGCCTTTGCAGCTGGCAGGCCCCCCATTTTTAATAAGGTGAGGACATTCTTACTGCCTTGCTCTTTCTTGATCACAGTCTTTCCATTTAATTAATGGGGGGGGGGGGGGGGGGGGGGGGGGGGGGGGGAGGGAGTGCAGAAAGTGGGGTAATTATACAATCAGTGGAACTTTGGATGTGAAAAGCATATGTATAATTTTAGAACATTTTCTCTTAGACAAGGGAAAGGTCATTGGTGAGAGTTGGAAGGAACTGGCAGCTAAGACCGTTGATTGAAAACGAGTGTGGGACAAATGGAGGTGAAGTCACCTGGTTGCTCACACAGGAGAGGCAAGGAACCGAGGTGAGGAGAGGTCCAGGTGAGGTTCAAGAGAGCCCAGGAGCAGGCCGATAACTGGGAACCTCAGCGCCACCAATGAGCTCTATTGGACACATGGGCTCCCAATTCATTTGCCTGAATGGTGTCTCATGGTTTTACAGTCCTGGTGAGCATGGCCTTCTTACAGAACGTGGACTTTAGAAATTTGTCAATATTACAGCCTATTTATGGGTATTTATCTAAAGTATTTAACAATAAGATTAAAAGCGCACTATACAAGTAATGAGCTAGTGAACCAAGTTATCGGAATAGGGAGAAAAGGAAGGTTGGCCTTTAAGTTACAGAGTCTCCAGTGCATTCTGCTGGGGCTGGGCTTCATCCGAGGGCGGGCGGTCAGGCCGGTTTGCAGGCCCCACTCCAGACGTCTCATCCTCAGCCCTCTTGACAGCAGACTCCTCCATCAACTGGTCGTGCTGTGGCTTTAGAACCAGCCGAGACTCCTGGAGCTGACATTTGGGTCTTCCTCATCAGTGAATTTGAAAACTTGCACCAGCTGTTCCAGGGAGCTGGCTGCAGCAGGGGCTGACCCTGGTCAGCAGAGGGGTTTCAGAACCCATCAGTCTGAAATAAAGGCCCACATGCGGAGGGAGGCCCAGGACAAAGGTTCATCCCACTGCCCAGGTGACCCTGGCGTTTGGCTGGGCATTGTGTGGGGGACGTTAAGGCTGCCTCAGCAGCATTCTTACCTTTTATAGGATGTACGTCGCATGTGCAGAAGATTCTTTTCACTCCTGGCAAAGCCGACAACGCTGCAGTCGACGCCGCTTGGGGCCGCGTGGCTTGGGTGACGCTCAGCACTGTCACGCTTGCCTGACTGCCCCTGGTCTCTCGCGCCCTCTTCCGTGGCTTGTCTTCTCATCCCTCGCCCCAACCTGTGTCATGATGCTTCCTTCCACTGTCCAGATCACTGCCCTGGAATCACAAGCAGACTTGCTTACCTAAACTTTGGCCTTAAAGTTCCTAGATCTTTGCTGGCTGCTGGGAGGGCGTTTTCACCAGAGGTTCCCAGTTCCTCTGAAACAAGAGACTTGGGTCCATGTCTTCTCTGCGTGGACACCACCTGGCTTGGCTCTGGGCCACACACAACGCTGGCTGCTGCTGATGTCCCAACTTCGTGTATGTAGGGAAGCCCACCTTACAGAGCTCCACCGGCCATGGTGGGGTCTGCTAGCTGCAGGTTCAGGGAGCACCTACAATATGGCTAGCCAGAACTGAGATGTGATTTAAGAGTAAAATATACATGGGACTTCCAAGATTTACTACGAAAAAAAAAAAGTAAAATATCTCATTAATAATTTTATATGGACTGCATGTTAAATTGTAACACACGGAATACATAATTTTAAGTAAAATGAGTTATTGAAATTCCACTTGTTTCCCTTTTCTTTTATAATGGAGCTAGTGAAAAATTTAAAATTTTATATAGCTTGCCTTGCATAGGTGTTAGTTCTCCTACAGACTATGTATTAAATGGCTTCAGGGAAGTCACAAAGTGTATTTAAATGATTCGTTTATAGCAGCAGAACTTAAAGACTCACATCTACCCTGAGAAAAGTGACTTTATAAGAGTCACCATCTGTAATTAGTTAATGGTGAGTTTGCATGATAGGGAGATGGTTGCCTGGTAGTTAGCAGGGGCTGAGACCAGCAGAAAAAGACTGCACAAAAGGCAGGACCATCTGTTACCTTCTAGGTGATACCTCAAGGCTGAGCTGACGTGAGGACTTAATTTAGGTGATGCAGAAATATTCATCAAAATGTTGATGGTTACAAATATCCAGAGCTACACAGACCAGGAAAGGATTATTTTGTGAGATTAAAAACATAGGATTTAGGGTGAATTATATTCAGTTTTCATTGCTGAGATGGTTTAATGAAGCTCATACCGGGAGAATCATAGATACCAATATCAAAGAAATCTTAGGAGCATCATGAATGGGAGGAAGTGAAGGCTCAAAGCGCAGATAAAAAGCAGCTCGGCTTCTTCTGGAAAGCTCTCTTGTTAGCCGTCTAGGAGAGCAGTCTTTTCAGTTTCACTAGTGCCAGTCCCCTAAGAGATCTTCCTGGTGCTGACCAGGGTTAAAGGATGGAGAGGAGAATGGGGATCTTTCATAGGGGCCATCGGGGTTTTTAGTCCGTGTAGAAATTTTCCATATGTGCTTATTTTCCAAGGAGATAGAATGTGATATCACACCCCCAAGATGAAGGCCAGCTAACAGTCAAACTGCCAACCAAATGAAAGTTCTAGGAGTGCCAAAACAGGAATAAAAATTGGCAATATTGATTCTTCTTGATTTCATCATCTCTTCTTCTTCCTCCTCCTCCCCTTCTCCTCCTCCTCCTCCTCCTCCTCCTCTTCCTCTTCTTCTTCTTCTTCTTCTTCTTCTCTCTCTCTCTCTCTCTCTCTCTCTCTCTCTCTCTCTCTCTCTCCTGCAGTGCTAGGGATGTAGCCCCAGGTCCATGCGTCTAGGCAAGGCCTTTACCAATGAACCACATCCCAAGATCATTACTTGGTTTTCTGGTATCTTCACCTCTTACATTATGGAGTTTTTGTCTTTTTTTCAATTTTTTTGAAGCATAACTTATATAATGTACTCCCACGTTAGTTGTAGAGTTGGGTGAATTTGAAAAAACATAGATACTTATGTGACCATCACTCCAATCAAGATAAGGAACATTTCTGTCACTCCAAAAAATTCCCTGTGATCCTTTGCAAACAAGCCCCTAAGCCCACCCCAGGCCATCGGTGATCTATCTGATTTACAATGGCTTAGATTCATTTTGCCTGTCTTGGAACTTCACATAAATGGAAACATGCACTTTTTTTTTTTGTTATTTGGCTTTTCTAGCTCAAGATCATGTTCCTGGGATTAATTGGTTCTATAGTATGAATCATCAGTTAATGTCTGTTACTGAATAAGGTTCCATTGTATGGATGAACCATATTCTGTTTGTTCTTGAGTGATTGACATTTGGGTATTTCCAACTTGGGGCTATTATAAGTAAGGCTTCTATTAATATTCACATGCAGGTTTTGTGTGGCTCTAACTTTTCAAATCAATTGCATAGACGCATGATTGCTGGATTGTTTGATAGACCACATTTAGTTTTGTTTTAAAACTACCAAACTCTCCCAAAGTGGCTTTGAACTTCCTCCAGCAATGACTGAGAGTTCCCATTGCTCCACATCCAGCTTTGGATGTCGTCAGTTTATTTATTTGTAGTTGTTACAGTGGGTGTGTAGTTCTATCACACTTGTTTTTACAGTGCTGGGGCTCAAACCCAGGGCCTCATACCTGTGAAGCAGCTCAGTGTAGAGCATTTGCTTCACAGATGTGAGGCCCTGTGTTTGGATAAAACTGCACAGTTTATTTTAATCCCTTTAATATTTTTATTAATTCCATTCTTGAGTTATTTTCTTTTATATACGTTGGAATTTTAGGAAGACATCACTAAAAAATGTAAATTCTTAAGTCTGCCACACAGAGATTTAGATCCGTTCAGTTAAAATGAGGACTTTGAATTTAGAATTTGAATGCACTCTCAGAAGACAATAGTGCCAACTTTGCCTCTATCGATTGGCCTTAGCCCTTTAGTTAAGTGAAGATTTAACCACCTCTATTTTGATTTTCTTTTTTATCATTTTAATCTTGATACTTCATGATGACAAAAAACGTGGTGTTATTTCATTATTGTTTTTTTTCTACTGGGAGGCCAAACCATGACATTATTCTGAAGTACAGCAAATGGCATGACAGGTCCTGGCAAGTGGTAGGCACCCTAGTGGCGTGCCTGGTCTTGGAGGAGAGTAAGGGGTGCTGATTTTAATGTGTCCTCCAAATTTTATTTCTTGGGAATTCAGTCCCTAAAGGCATACATTGAGGGCACACAAGTGAGAGCTTTAGGGGGTGACTGGATAATCTCATGAGTGGACTAATGGATTAGTGGAGGGACAGGTTGTTGTGGAGTTGCTTGTAATGAAAGTAAGTTCTCTCTGGTGTGCCTGAGGGGTCTCACCATATGACATCCATGCCATGACCCCACGGGAACGCTGTCACTGGATGAGGAGCAGATGTGGGCGCCATCCATTTGGACTTCCAAGGCTCCAGAATCACAAGACAAATAAACTTGTAGTTTTTTTTTTTTTTTTTTTTTTTTTTTTTTTTGTGGTACCGGGGATTGAACTCAGGGGCACTCGTCCACTGGGTCACATCCCCAGCCCTTTTTTGTATTTTATTTAGAGACAGGGTCTCTCACTGAGTTGCTAAGTGCCTCGCCACTGCTGAGGCTGGCTTTGAACTCGCGATCCTCCTGCCTCAGCCTCCCAAAGTGCTGGGATTACAGGCGTGAGCCACTGCGCCCGGCTAAACTTGTAGTTTTGTAAATTATCCAGCTTCAAATACTGTGCTACAGCACAAGGAAACAGACTAAGATGGGAGATGACTCATAGGTCTTTTCAATAAATGCTGATTGTCCACAGGAAGCATAAGGAGATTGCTCTCCATCTGTGTCACAGAAGACAAAATAGAGAGTTATTATCTGAAAAAGACTCATGAACCTGAGTCTTTCTAATGGAAGGGATCACTGTGAACTTCATATACAGCTGGTAAGGGTCTGGAGAGGTTCTCTGGCTTTTTCTTTTCTTTTCTTTCTTTCTTTCCTTCTTTCTTTTTTTCTTTTCTTCTTTTTTTCTTTTGTCAGAACCACGTTACATTGTCGTGAAAAGGACAGAGTGAAATGAAAGAAGACTGACTCTAGGACTCTAAAATTCTATCGCAGGGAGGCAGGCTGACATAATACTCAGCTGAGGCTTTTGGGACATTGGAACTTTTGTGATGTAGACACAGGGTTAATGTTATAAGGAGATGAGACCTTTGGGGACCTGGGCAGGGAGTGATGACATTTAGCATTTGGGAAGAATGTGATTCTCTATGGTCCAGAATACAGGTTGTAGTAGGCAGAAGGACCCTAGTAGCCACTGTGATCCTAGGGACTTGTGACTACATTACACTACCTGGCACAATAGACTTTGCAGATGGAATTATGGTTCTAAACACAGGATCATCCAGATGTAATCTGTTCACGTGAACCCTGGAGTCAGCTGCTGCAGGGGGCAGCCAGAGAGACTTGAAGTGTCAGAAAGTCTTTGGCATTGATGGAGGGCCTCACCGTGAAGCATGACAAGGACTGTGGGCAGTGACAGACACGGGTCCTGACTGGCAGTCAAAAGCAAGTAGGACCTCAGTCCTTCGACTGCAAGGAACTGAGTCTGCCAGTGACCGGAATGGACTTCAAATCTGTTTCTTCCTCAAAGTCTCAGTACTGTGAGACCTTCAGGCAAAGGGCCAACCAACGTATCCAGGCTCATTACCCATGGAAGCTGGGAAAGTATAGAGTTGCCTTCTTTGAAGTCGCCAAGTTTGTGTTAAATAACCACACGATGAGGTGTGTGTCATGTGGAGTGAATGAGGAACACGAGAATGTGCATAAAGTCAACCAGGAGGGATGCTTGAGGTGTACTTAGGCACAGAGAGGGTGACAAGTGGGACCACTTATGGAAAAATGGGCCACAAAGCCAAAATTAACATGGAGAGGAAGGAGAAGAGGATTTGATGATCAATACTGGATGTTCAAATTATGGAAAGTGAATGATCATGCATAGTATGTCCTGAATGGGCGGCTGTGACTTGTGACCTCAGGGTAAAATCTTGCAATGACCTTTATTAAGTAGTGACCTTTATCCTACCTAAGTGTGAGGTTTATACATATGCTTAAGACACTGAACTGGAAAGTAAAGGAGACTGTAGATCAATAGAGATAAGAATTTTCTCATCCAATCCTGAATAGCTTAATAATTCAAGTAGATGATACACCTAGCTAATTTACTGGGTTGGGTTAAGCATTCTCTAGTAATGAGGGGAATTGGTAGGTCCAGTGATCCTTGTTATTCTAGAATGGAAGTAGAGTCTGGGAAACCTGTTGTGTTGAAGATCTGTAATGACTGGATTCAGAATCCTTCTCAGTTTCCTATTCCACTGTCTTTGTGCTATTTGCATTGGGGTAAGGTTGTTATGGCAGTAACGTATCAAAAATATTGCATAAATTCTCAATCATCTTTTCCCTCTTGGTGACTTCTTCCATACCTCTTGAGCCAGCTGAAAGTGTGAATTTTGACTCTTTCCCACAAATGATAAAACGGGGGAGCTTGCTCAACAGAGTACAGCTACCACGCAACATCTCGCCAGTGTGGTAAGATCCGCAGCACCCGGATAGACCTCGCGGGATTGCCACTGTGGGAGAGGTGAAGCGATTTCCCATGACACTCCCACGGACCCCTGCACTGACCCATCAATGCTGAGAAGGTTAAAGGGGGACCACTCAGAACCTGGCATGGTGAGGCAGCATTTCAATTGGCTGCTTGTGTCAGTGACTTTAGGCTTTCAAGGTGAGAGTGACAGTCATGGTAAGGTTGACACCAGACCTTCTCTCCCAGCCTGTCTGTCCTATGCTGAGCCCCCAAACATATTAAAATCATGGGCCTGATTCTCGGGCTGGCTGCTCTTTCCTTCCTCAATTTCTGCATGCGAGTCTATAGGCGGACCACCTAAGTACAAAGCTTTCCTGCTGTTGCTGTCTAGTGGTCTTCTTTGAATTAAATTCCTATTTGGAATGGGAATGACATGCTCTCATGCTTTCTGGTTACTTCTCACCACATTGCCATTGCTGAGATGTCTGCACATAAGCTTCTGCAGGTTTTCTTCTCGCTCCAGGAATAAACCTCAATGGCTGCTGGAGCAAAGTTATTTTTCTTTGTTCTTTCCAGAAAAGAGATCCTTGATGGGAAATAGCAGGACTTTTTTCAACCCAGTTATTTTTGACCTTTAGGCAAACTTCAATTGGAGAAACCCATCTAATGCCCCAAGGCTTAAATAGACAATGGTTTTGTAGGCATGCATTACAATATGTATGTCCTCCAGACTGAGTGCATGCATGTCTGTAAACCGTGCTTTGAGGTTGTCCTAGAATCTCTCTAAAGCAAAATCTTTGCAAGGGGTTCCTGAGACGCCACCACAGGCTCTTTTGCCCTAGTTAGAGAGCAGCTACTCCTGCTTAGTTACTACACGCAGCTTTACCTGTCGCCTCACTTAATGTGCATGGCACAAGGAGGAGTACTACTGATCAGAGGGCGGTGGCTGGTTGAAAGGGGTGGAGGAGCTCTTCTAACTTGAAAGGCAAGCAGGGCCCATGGGGGTAGCTGACTACAGAAGGATGATTTGCAAGTTCAAGGCCGGCAACAGCCATAAGACTTTGTCTCAAAATAAAAAAAAAAAATAAAAAAGAACTGAGAGTGTAACTCAGTGGTAAGTGCCCCTGGTTTCAATCCTCAATACCAACAAATGAATGAATGAATGAATGAATGAATAAATAAATAAATAATAAGTAAATAAGTAACATGAGGTTAAGACAAATCTCAGGTAGTTGATTACTTTTCTTAGGATTGACTCTGCCTTTAAGAAAATGTTTTACTTTCCCTGTGGTTTATCCTTCTCTTCACAAAGCATAATTTACAGGAATCCATGCATGAATGAGTGAAGTGTCCTAATAGTCACCAATTAGACATGTGGAGGATTCACCTGTTAGCATTTTTTTCCCCTTGGAATGAAAGGAGGCTTTTCCCACAGTGAATGTCACCAGAGAAGGGAGATATGGGCGCTGGAGGAGGGTCCTCACGAGGAACAGGGAGATATGGGCGCTGGAGGAGGGTCCTCACAGGAACACTTCTGAACGCAGGCAGGCTGGGCCGAGCCTCCTTTCTTCTTACTGCTTGTGGTCCACTTCTGCTCCTGCCACCTGTGGGGACTCATGGTCGGGAGCAGGCTCTTCGCCCCGCCCCTTTCAGCATCTCTTCCTCAGTGCTAGTCCTTCAGGCTTCAGAATTTTTCTTCTAGAGCCCTGGGTGTGCGAGATGGGACAGGCCTGGAGCTGTGTCTAGAACAGCTTGTCCGGCTTTCTTCTCAGACTGTAACTTATAGTTTGAGCTAAATTGATACTCCATTGTCCTCAGCTGGAATGTGAAGGTGAGGCCTTGGGCTTCTGTTCTTTTAAACTATGAAGACCCAAACTCACAGATTATTAGAATTTTTCAGTTAATTTTTATTTTGAAAAACTAAGCTATATCTACAGGATTGACTTGTTAAGATTGAGAATTTATAATCATTTAGATAAAGATTTAGAACTCTAAAGTTTTAAAAACGGTAAAAACTATAAAGTTTGCAGTAAGAATTTAGAATTATAGAATACATAAACTTCTAGGAATTACTATGAAGTATTTACTTATTTATTCATTTATTGGAATTGAAAGTAGGGTCAGTTTATCCCTGAGCTACATCTCTAGTCCCCCTTTTCCCCTTCATTTCTTATTTTTGAGACAAGGTCTTGTTCTGTTGCTGAGGTTGGCCTTGAACTTGCAATTGTCTTACCTAAACCTTCTGAGTCTTGTGGAGTGCATCAGCATGTCCAGCTATGTGGCCTTTATGAGACATCACACATATAAATTAGCTTCTGAATCATTAATGAAAAAAGCCTGCTAATACAAAAACAGCATAGGGTATTTTCTTTGGAAGTTGGTGCATACATGAAGTTTGCTAGACTGATCATTATTATCAAGTGCTGGCTAGGTTTTTCTTCACTCCCCCACTACTTTCTCTTGGACCATACAAGAGAATGTTTAGGCTTCTCTAGGAAGCACTGAGGAGGCCTCCCAGGGTCTTGCTTCCAGCCCTCTGTTTTCTCTACAGTGGACAGGACGTGCCCGATCCGATTGCTTGGCCAGGCTCGTGGTACCTCTTTCTTGGCAACCAGCTCACACCTCGTGGTTATTCTCTTCTCCTCCTTGAATGCCCCACAAGACTGACCTTCTGCCCATGGACTCTGTCCAAGCTCCTCCTGGGCCTGAGATGGGTTTTCACCCCCAGGAGGCAGCCTGCACCCATGCTGGCTTTGAACTGAGCTTCGTTCTCCAACCAGCATTGCCACAAATAACGCTGACATTTTGTTCCCCAATTTTTGCATCTGTTCCATAATTGTTCCCAAACTTGAGAAAAGCTTATCACAGTTCAAATTCCAGCAGGAGCATCGGGACTGTTTGATTATTCTCTTCAAAGGAACAAGTTTGCTGAACTTGCACCAGCTGAGGACCATTGCTTGGCCATTTAAAGGAGACTGGGGGAGTTGAGTTCAAACTTAACCTTGTACAGGTGAGGGCCCAATTCTCAGGGGAGCTTCATACTAGCCGACTTGTACAGATTAATGGCTGAAAGGAACATGCCAGTTTACTTATTTTTATAATAAATATTTCTGTGAAGATGACTAGAAGTCTCTTTGGTTCATTTACATGTTCCCTCACTTTAGGCCAATTCCCTTGAGTCTGTAGTAGAGTTCAAAGGCTGCTGGGTGAGAAGAGAGTGAGGGTAAGATTTGACTGTATCTCAGTCTGTTTTGTGTGGCTATTACAAAATACCTGAGTCTAGATAATCAGTAGAGATTAGAGGTTTTTTTTTTTTTTTTTTTTTTTTTTTTTTTTTAAATCACTGCTTGAGAAGCTAAGAAACCCAAGACTGAGGGACCCACACCTGGTGAGGGCCTCCACACTGCATCATCCCATGGTGGAATACAGACGGGCAAGAGGGCACAAGACTGCAAGAGAGAGCTGAGCCCACTCTTATCAGGAGCTCACACCCAGGATAACTGACTGCTCCTGAGATAACAGCATGGGTCCGTTCAGGAGGGTGAGCACCTTATGACCTAGTCACCTTTTGCGGCTCCCACCTCCCAGCACTGTTGCCTTGAGGACAGCTTCCAACACTTGGACTTTGGGGGACACATTATTTATTTGCTTTAGTTGTACACAATGCGTTTCATTTGAACGTGGTGCTGAGGATCGAACCCGGGCCGCGCACGTGCTAGGCGAGCCTCTGCCGCTGAGCCACAACCCCAGCCCTGGATTTGATCCAAGGAGACCGCATTGTTCAAGGGCATGAGACATCAGGCATGGATGCACACTTCTCTGAGTTGTCTGCATAGAACCTTTGCTTGCACACTTCTCTGGTGAGTGAGTGATACAGGGCCGGGTGGAGGTTACTCTGAGAGAGTCTCAGATTCTCTTTTTCTATCACTCCACAGTGAACATTCATCTCTGATGGGCACCTCATTTGGACAAATGTGTTAGGCCTCCAACTAGGGCAGTAAGGTCTTGAAGGAGCCCTAATTAGGAAGGGCTGTTGCAGCTAGCTGGAAGCCATGGGTTCCACCTGATATGTATGTGACGCACCTGTAGGCACCCGCAAACCTGAAGGTATATAACCGGGTGAAAGCGGTCCGAGTTAGGAGAACGGAGAATTCAGTCAGCCAGGCAGTCACTCGGTCGGTCAGAAGAATCAGAGCGGCCAGAACGTAGGCAGAGCGGTTACAGAAGAGAAACCAGATAGAAGAAGTAATGACTGGCCAGAGTTAGGCCGAGGCTCCTGAGGAAGACAGAAGACAGAAGAAAGAAGAAGGAAGAAAGAAGAGAGAAGAAAGAAGCTCTAGTCTTTCTCTAAGCTAAGCTCTATCTTTCTTTACTCTAATCTTTCTTTACTCTAAGCTAAGAAGAAAAGCTAAGCTCTATCTTTCTTTACTTTAAGCTAAGAAAAATCTTTCTTTCCCTCTCTAAGCTCTAAGAAAGTAGAAGTAAAAGTAGTAAAAGCTTAACTCTGCCTCCGAGAGTTTTTATCCCGGTTTACGGTACCAGGCAGCTTACAAGGTCTTGGGCAGGAGACTTCACATCCTTTTCCAGTGCCTACAGAAGTCTGCCCTGACGCAACTAGGAGAAGGTGAGGTGGACTCTGCAAGGGCTCACCTCCATGCTCTCCCCAGGAAGCCTTTCCCACCTCTGCGCACATCAGCCCCTGCTGTGCTCGAACGCCCAGCCTCCATCACCTGCATCTCCGTGAAGGACTGCACATGCGCGGAATCCCGGAAGACCCCAAGAATTTAGTCGCCATCGTTAGTGGCTGACAGATGTGGAGGTGTCCGTGGGTCAGCTCCCCTGACCCAAGGGGGATGAGTCTCAGATGTGACATGTATTATCTTCAGGGACCTTTGGCACTCAGCCAATGTCACCCTCTGAGGAAGTGTTTTTGATGTCACAACATGCTTGGACTATCTCTATGGTCTGGTTTATCCTTCCCCATTGTTCTGGAAAAAAACCACCCTGGTGCATGAGAACCAGTTGACAATGGCCGAAGTGACTGTGAAACTGAAGAGAAAGGCAGACAGATGCAGGGTTGTACAGTGTGCATTAATTAGGAACTTATGGACAGAAGTGTGTCTTAGGAGGCAGCAAGACAGGAAGATTCCACTCCCACACCCCAAGGCAAAAGGAAGGGGTTTCCATGCTAAGCTAGACCACGCTGAGCCATGGTCAACCACAATGTGTCTGGCCTGTCTCAAAAAACTACCAGAACGTCCCACTTCAGTTCCGAAACAGTCAGTGGTAGCACAGCATGCTTGGCTGACTACCTTAGTGACTGCCCTGCGGTGTTTGGGAGGCACACCAGGGCCACTTGGTGGGCAAAATGGCAGTTACCACCAAGAAGGCTAGAGCCATGTCAAGCTAGATAAGCATTCCACTCACTACTGATTCTTCCCGGGTACGTGTTCTACCAACCCACTCTTCCCTAACCAGAACCTCAGGTTCTAGCATGGGGGAAATTAACCCATGTCCAATAATACCTGTGTCTCCTTTGTAACAAGATTTTCCAGGCAGGCACTGGAGAGATCACTTACTTTTTTTCTATGTCCCTAAATATCATCTACAAGCTATTTGGACTAGCATCGATATCTGAGCCCGCATCTCAGGCTGCTGTGTGTGGCAGTAGCATATGGAGGGGTGCTGCAGCCTCGTGCACACGAGGGAGCAAGGCGGGGTGAGAAGGGAAGGAGAGGACGACGTGGGGCAGAGGAAGTGCACAGAGTCAGGGACTAAAGTCCCTATCCGGCCTCTGTCAGATTCTCTGGGTGTAGACCCTGGGCAAGTGGATTCTTTGGGAGTAGTTCATTTCAATTAAAAATGAGAGAAGTGAACTAGAAATTTTCTAAGAGAAATTCTCTTAAGAGAAAACAAAGACTCTGAAACCAATGTCTGAGCACTGAGAGCAACTGTTACGGCCAGGCAGGGGGCCCAGCCTGGAGCAGAGGCTAGGGTAGCCCCCCCTGGGGCTGGCAGGTGCTCATTGGTGGGGAGGGGAGGGAAGGAGAGCAGAAAACCAGTCTCTGGATTAGTCGGGATTCTGCAGAGAAGCAGAACAAACAGGATGTACACACACACACACACACACACACACACACACACTCAGATTTATTTTAAGAAACTGGCTCAAGTGGGGGCTGGCCGGCTGGAGAGGCGCGGGGAGGGTCGCTGCAGCGCGGGAGTCTGAGGCTGGGTGCTGGCTGAATCCCCTCTTCTCCAGGGGACCCTAGTCTTTTTCTCTTAGGGCCTTCAACTGAGTGGATGAAGGTCATCTGCTTTACTCAGATTGTACCGAGTTAAATGTGAATTTCATCTAAAAAACACCTCCACAGCAGCACTGAGACTGGTCTTTGGCCAAATATCTGTGTCCTGGGGCCAGCCGCGCTGGCCCATGGAGTCACCACTGCACTGTTCCATGCTGGGGAAGCAAGACCTCCAGGTGGCTGGAAACAGAATCCGCCAGGCCTGGGGTGACCTATGAGAGGAACGATGAGGGGGCTCAGGGGGGCCCCCTGTGTCCTGGATGTGGGGTGTCTACCTCTGTCTATAATGCGTACCTTGGGTTGTGACTCTTCTGCTGGCCCGGCTAGGAGCAGGCCGGGAGGCCGGGCTGAAGACTTCAATGCTGACATTCTGTGATGCTGGGAATAATTAGAGATTTATGTATTAAAACCAAATATAAAAAGGAACAGCTATTAATATCAAGATAGATCTCTCTTGACAGTTACATACTGCAGCGCTGGAGAAACTTTTGTAATTTAATGTTTGTTTCATTTACAAGATTTAAAAATATTTGTACTTCAGAAAAGATTATTGCACAAGAGAAGACTGGTTTGCAAATGGGTTATGGGTCAAGCATTTCTGTGGTTAGTTAGTAGGTACCACTTAATATCTTTGAGCTCAGTAATATTATGCTAAGGTCAAAATATCACATAATAAATGAACAATTGCATATAGGCTGGACCAGAAAAATGGTTAATTATTTAATTTTGTTTATTTTTATTACCTCTTTTTTTTTGTTTTGTTTGTTTTGTTTTGTTTTTTGATGCTGCATCAAACTTGCGTCCTCCCCCTTCTCCATCCATGGCTGCTTCTCCTCCTCCTACCCTGTGTGCCCAGCTGCCAGGCTGCCCTGTTCCATGTTCATGTGTCCAGACCCCATTCTCCCACCCCACATTTCCTTCATTCTCACTGGCATTTTCCAGAACTGGCATTTGGGCCATCAGAACCAGAATCTCTCGGGGAGTTTCTTCAACATATTGACTTCTGTGCTGGGGCCACCCCAGTTAGATACACAGTCTCTTCTTTGGCTCTTGCTTTTTCTAGGCTCAGCATTCCCTGGGGTTGGCCTGTTTTCTCCCAAAGACGTTTTGTCTGAAGGCTCCCAGGGCCCGGTGCATTCTTTTTGAAGGTTTGTAGCCCAGCAATGAATCTTGCCTGAGTCTGTGGTGGAGGCTGGAGGCACTTGGCCTCTCTGGCTCTGCGGAGGCTTACCTGCCTGCTTTGGGGAAAGCCATCGTCAGGCAGAGATGGCCTGTTCGTGATTCCTCCCGCAAGTTGCCTTATAGTAGTTGGAAGTAGAGGGTGAAGACAATGAGGACTGTATGTTGAGCAAATAACCTGTGGATATTGTTCTGAGACATAGGTCGAAACATGCATTTGAATTTCTCATTTGTAATATAGTTGACTCTGCTCTGTCTCCCTGACATAAATGTTATTTCTGTGTCTCTAAATCCATGTCTTTTCCCCATCTTAATAAAAGACACACTGAAAAGGGAATACTAATAATGAAATCACACATAAAAAGCACTGTTTTTATCTTTATATCTTTTCAACTAAAACATTTTTCTCAATACACAAGATCTCAAGAATAAGTGCATTGTTACATTTTAATTTATATCAAAACAAATAAAAAATCGAGTGATTCTCAATTAAAATTTCTTCTGTGTTTGGAGTGATTTCTGGCTCCAAGGAGGAAGCCTGGAACACTTCCGTTTCTTGTGAAATGCTGAAGCGTGAATTATTTTGTCAGGATTCTGTGGCAAAGCTCAGAAGGGTCTGTTGAGCTTGCTTCAGTGAATCGATTTCTCTCTCTCCATCATGTTGTCTGATTGCTTTTTCCTGGCCAGATAACATGTGTTGCTGGTATATGTATTAAAGTACAAAGGAGATTTAGGATTTAAAAAATAGATCCCTTCTAAGAAAGGAATTTTGTAATCTGAAGTCTAAATCTAATTGCACCATAGACTTTCAAAATAATGCATGATTACAAGCCATTGTTATGAGTCATCAATTCCAACAAGTCTGAAAGGTCAACTGTAGATATTCTCAGCCATTTATTTGATTCCGATGTTAATCTGTGCCAAGGCATGAACACTCTCGCCCGGACTCAGAACTTCAGACGTCCTAAGATATAATGAGCCATGTGACCGGGGGGAGTGGAGCCTGGAGTCGTCCACAGGGAGACAGCTGTTCTAAAATAGGCCTTCAGCGAATCTAGATCTCCACTTACTCCCACAGTTGAGAAGTCAGCTGGGAATGATCTTTCTTGGCTGTTGGTTATGGAAAAAAAATCCACTGGAAAACATTATGTTCTCCTTTTTCTTCATGATAGCAAGCTAGTCTAAAAGATTCTTTAATCCAGATGTCAGTTAAAAAAGGTTTCCTTTAGCTTCAATTAACAAAATGATTCAGAGCTCCAAATCTTTGAGTTCTCAGAAGTAACCAATATTCAGACCAGCAAGGCCATGAGTTTCCTGTTTCAGAAGAAGAAACAAAGTACTAGAATATGATAAATAACAAATTTTTAATTTAGCTTAAAAAGACAAAAATGAATAAGAATTACATGGACGTAAGATTTCAATGTGGCTTATGGTTCGAATATTCTTCTCCTCTTCCTTTCTCAAAAGTCATCCCAAAATACAAGGGAAAAAAAGAAACAGAAACCACTAAATCCACCACTAATTAAAACTAAAACGAGCTGAGCAATTTAAGGGGTAATGTATGTGGGTGTCATGATGGGCAAAAGCTGGCCTTCCAGGCACGACCTTGGAACAACTCAGAAGGGAAGGTCATGGGCTCATGGCGTTTGGGGTCATGGAGGGCTCAGTGTCTTCTCAGAGGTCTCAGCACATCTCCCACTTTCTTTCTGCACCCAGCCAGGGCGATGCTTCTCCCAGTAACAAGCGGGGACGTCTTCCTCTGGAGAGGTGGAACCTCCTGGAGGAAAGACTTGGATGCTGACAACTCACCCCCAGGAAGACCCAGGGCCACTTGTCACTCATCTGTCCACCAATGGGCAACTCTGCCTTCCCAGCAGCTCCCAGCCAGCATTTAAGCACTTGACCCAAGAAAGAGAAAGACAGAGGTCATCGGACACACAGGAAGGGTGGAAGAAGTCTAAATCCAGAGCAAATGAAAAGCAAAAGACATTCAGAGGAAAGAGAGGCTGAGAAATATTTCAGAGAGACCATAATTAATATCCTTGGAAAGATAAAAGGTGATAATCCATTCACGAGAAAGTAGAAGATGCTCTTTGAACACTTCAGACAACGAGAAAGAGCTGTTATAAATAAAAATGCGGAAAAGCCTAAATATAATATTTAATAAAAGTATTGAGGTTTTAGGATAAAAATAAATAGAAATAGACATTGGAAAAAAGAGATAAGAAGATCAGAGAATCAGTCCAACTGGTTCAATATCTAATAGTAGAAGATCCAGAAAGAGTAAATAGAAAATCGTACCAAAAAACATCAAAAGAATACTATAACAACTTTTTGCAGAACTAAAGAAAACTAACATTCACATGAAATAACCCCCAAAATGTCCAGTACAATGGATGAAATAAAGACCCACCTTAAGATGAATTTCAGAAGAACGATTGGAACTCTCTGAAACTCTTCCAGAGGTGGAAGACAGGCCAAAGCAACCCCAAAAGGAAGCCATCTAATTTCTCAGGAGTAGCACCAGAGTCCAGAAGACGAGGAAGAACATTTTTGCGGCTCTCATTTTCCCCCTGAACTTCTGAACTTAAATACATCATGCGAGAGCAAGGGGAGCAAAAAGAAATGCTGGGATATAAAATGTGTCGAGAATTTACTTCTTGGGCACCTTTTCTCTGGAAGCTGCTGGAAGGTGCAATTCAACAAAATGGGAGGCAAAAGCCAAGAAAACAGTCACCGCAGGCTCTAGGGCACAGAGAAAACCGCAGAGCAGAGTGGAACGGGCTTGCTGGGGTGGGCAAAGCCAGCGCCGGGTGCGCAGCGCCCTCCAGGCTGCAGTGACGAGGAGGAATGTGGAGAGATGGCGGGAAAGTGATGGAGCTGGCGGATTTCTGGCATTCTGGATCTTATGGGAGACAGGGCTGAGAGGGTTTCCTCAATCATCAGAGGTTGTAAAGACTTAGTGAATATTCAAAGAGAATTAAAAATAATGACAAAAAGATGCATTTGTCAACTATAGGTAAAACAAAAGTTGGCACAACAATGAAAATGTGTTCTTATTATCTTGGTTGGAAATGAACAAGTCCATGTGTCTAATAATGTAAGTACTAAATTTGGCTTAATTAAAAGTGTATGGAGGCTGGGTGCAATGGTGCACGCCTGTAATCCCAGTGGCTTAGGAGGCTGAGGCAGGAGGTTCTCGAGTTTAAAGCCAGCCTCAGCGACTTAGTGAGGCCCTCAGAAACTCAGCGAGACCCTGTCTGTACATAAAATATAAAAAGGGCTGGGAGTGTTGCTCAGTGGTTAGGCACCCCTGGGTTTAATCCCTGGTACAAAAAAAAAAGTATATTGAAAGGCTAAAGAAATAGTGCATGCAAGCACACTGAAATCCTTCACTTCTGAAAATTTGGATTAATACTACATAAAATTGAATCATAAGGAAAAATTTTGTGCATAGTACCACTTACGAATATCAGAGAGGGAGATAGCAATTAAAATAATTGAATATGGATTCCTCTGGGGAAGATGAAGTAGAAAGAATGCTGCTTTTTTTATTTATTATAATCCTTTTAAGACTATTTAACTATGTAATGTTAAAAATCTATTTGCAGGGACTGAGGGTATAGCTCAGTGGTATAGCACATGCTTACCACACATGAGGGCCCGAGTTCAATCCCCAGAAACCCCAGTCTACTCCCCCCAAAATGCTATTTGCAAGTTCAATCTAAACAAATACTAAGAGTACGTAAGATTTTAAAAAATCAAAGTTGCCACCCACAGTAGAGTCTGGAGTCAGTGTAAGTAAGTGACTGGTTCCTTGGACCATATTCAATTCAACAAAAATGCAAACAAATAAACCAGAAGATCGCCCCAGGTTACCGTGCTGCTTCTGGAAGACTTTACACAACTTGCTGTTGAGTTAGTGTTTGGCTCCAGGTAGGCCTGGAGGGGAGGGCTTTGTTGTTAGAGAAGGAATAAGGCCTGCCACTGCAGGAGATGTCCCTAGGGTCCTCAATCCCTCCGGAGACTGGCCTGTCAGCCCCAAGCGTGGAGCATCTAACGCCTCAGAGCCCTCAAGGAAACTCAGTAATGGGAGGCAGGCGGGAAGAACCCCATGGGAGAGCAACAGACTCTGGACTCTTCAGACGGTCACTGGACTGTAAGAAGAGTCCATAGTTTGAGGCAAATTCTGTTTTATAATTAAAGAAAAATGCAAGGAGACATTCTCTGCCACAACTTTCAGTGCTGGCTGAATTGATTTCTTTTTGCTCTGCAAGAATATACTTCTCTCTTCTCCCTTGTTGAATTCAGACCTTTCAGAAAGTGTTGGAATTTTATTACTTCAAATTAGAGTCTCTAATTAAAACACACACAGAATGTATATGGGTGAGTGTGTTATACCTTCAAGTGCTCCATGTTCGCTGGGAGACAAAGGTTTTAAACAGGAGGAGATTAATACTCAGCTTATATTTATCTCCTCTACCTGGGATCCCACAGCTCTGGTGATATGGATGTCTACTGGATGCCAGACACATGAGCAATAATGCCACCTGTGTGAGGGGTCACCAGCCAGCAGAGAGCAAACCTGGTAGCTTGCTTTTCTATTCTGGGATTTATGGAGAGCAGGGGAATTCATTCTCTCTGTCTCTCTGTATAATATGGGTAAAACACTTTTTGTTTCTGAGTAGCATTGAAATTCTCGAAAGCACTTTTTTGGCCATTGAAACCTAAAGGATTTTGTCCCTGTGCACACTGCTGCTGTAAGAATGTGCTGGCAGGTGTTTAGTTTCCTGAGAGGGAGAGCATTAACATGCAGAAGTCTGCAGGTGCCTGCAGGTGCCTGCGGAAGATCAGAGACAGAAAGCCCGGCACTTATTTGTGGCCACATCTGGAATACTCGAATCTGCAAGGAGAATGGCGAGGACCGTTCCTGCTGCCCCGGGGCCAGGTTGGTTGTCCTGCTGAAGAAGAGTCAAATGCAAACTGCACCCGTTTCCCAACCTGTTCCCCTATGCTAGACTGTGAAGAGTCCTTTCTTTCATTTGGCTTACGCACCCTCCAGACTCTAGTCTGTGCCCAGAGGAGGTGTGTCCTAAACTTCAGGCTCCTGGTCACCTGCAGGCTCATCAGTTTTGTCATGTGAAAATTTTCTGCTGACCTTTATTACCTCCCTGAATGCCACTGCTGCTGGGAGCCGATCTCCTGTCTTCAACGGATCTCCTGGGTACACACTTCCATCTTGGAGAGGGAGCCTCTTTCTTTCCAGATTGCATTTAGTAAGTTGTCCCTCAGGTCCTCACAGTGACCTGCCTCCCCAGGCACAGACATACTCTTCCAGAATGAATGGGTTGGGACCAGACTTATATCACTGTGCCTCCAACTACCCTCGTCCCTGCGTGCTCAAGAGGCCTTGGCTCAGGAACTTTTATGTGGAAGGACCTATTGTCCTCTGCAATCAGCCTCAATTGTCCCCATCTTCTTATACCTGACAGTCATATCTCTGTACCTCTAAACACAAAACCCCAGTGACAAACAGATGTCCAAAATGTAAGTGTCCAGATCAAAATCAGAAATGTATACAAACTGAGGAGCACGACCCAGCTCTGCTGCAGTAACATCCACAGTCAACGTGCAATCCAGACTGCGTGCCAGGTCTGGCCAAGTTCATGGAAAAGGGAAGAGGGTGTTTCCGCTTTCATCTTGTCAGAAAATGGGAATGCCAGGAATAATTCTGTTGCCAATTATTCATGTTATAAAATGGCCAGCATTTGCCTAATAGTTCATTGTTTACCAAGCTGTACAAGAAATAGCCACTGCTTCCTAAATTCAGACTTTAAAAATGTCTCCAAATCCATATGTCACCATTTTTCCGACTTTTTAAAAATTCCTTTCATCTTTCTGCTAGTCAACATAAATTCCAGCTTATCCTGATGCTACTCTTGTGTTAAATGCACTCTGCAGCATCCCCAGGGGAAGCATGCATTGACTAATAATCGAGATACTCATTTCCTTTCACGTACACAGCAAGTCTTGGCACATTAGTACCAAGCTCAGAAGGAGTTGGGCCTGGGTAATGAAGGTGGGTGCCTGAGGCCTTTTGTGATTGGCTCTTCCAGATATGTGTCTCTAATTCAGGGGTCATTTCTGGGGATAAAATTGATTCTCTCTATTTAAACATGTCTGGTATTGTTATATGATTTTAAAATTTCCTAGAGAAACGAAGTCTTGCTCCATTGCAAAGCTCTCTCACGGCATTCTTTGTCTTCTCCTTTCCCCTTGAAATATGGGTGTAGAGTTACTGGCTTTTCAGGGCCAACTTTTGCATGTAAATGCTTTTGTAATGAACGTAATTTCTTGCTCTGCACGTGAGCTGCCTCAGGACCTGCGGGTAGCATTTACTGAAGGTCAATGCAGGAAGCAGTGCTTCATACCCTGAATGCTGTAAGATACAGTCTAGGGCCATAAAAATCGGTTTGCCTTATGCTATTTAAATGGATCTCAATCTTAGTGCCTACTGACTAAAAATAAGGAGGATCATCTCTACGAGGCTTTAGGAACACCTTGTGTTAGTTGCTGTGAGCTGGTGGCACAGGGTGTGTCTGGGAATTTTTAAGGGAAGTGTGTTGGGTGTGTTCCTGGGGAGCTGGGGAAACACCTGCTGGAGCGTCGTGCGTACTTAGGAGGCCATGTCGCGGGCCCGCGCGCTCTGTGAGTGCTGAGGAAACACGGTGAGACGCAACGAGCCCAAGGTCACAGCCCAGCTCCTCCAGAGCAGCTCAAGCCACCCAAAGTGTGGGAACAGCGAGGACGCGCCAGAGCCTGCCCCTCTCCCTCTGTGTCCCACCTGCTCCCTGATCTTAGCAACACTCTGTGAACAGCTCATCTTTTTGTTCATGTGGAAATTTTTTTGAGAGACGAAATATCTTTATTTTCATGTAGTAAAACATATCATGGTTTTCCTTTGTACTGAGTGCTTTTAGGTCTTTTTAGGAATCTTTTTTTTCCTGGGTGAAGGTTATGATGAAAGAAATCCTCATATACTCTTCTAAAAGCTTTAACGTGTGGCTTTCAATATAAGACTTATATTCAATCTGAGGTTACTTTCTGAGTAAATTGTGAAAAAAAATTTATTCCATCTCCTATATGTATAAACAATTGTCACAGGACCAGTTATTGATTTAATGACTTATTTGCTACGAATCTGTCCTTTATCTGTTCTGTTCTTTAAATTTATGTTTTAAATGATACACACATAAAATTGTACTTATTAATGGGCTGTCAAGAGATGTCTATATACACGTCTACCTTGTTTAATGTTTAAATCAAGTTAAACACACTTACTGCTTCAAATGTTTATCCTTTCTTTGTGGTGAAAACCGTCAAATCCTTTCTTCTAGCTTTTTGAAACCCATAGTATACTGTTGTGATCTACGGTCACCTACTGTGTGACAGCCCACCAGAGCTGCCTGCTCCCCCTCGCAGGAACTTGGTGCTCCTTGATCAGTCCCTTCCCTGCCTGGCCTCAAGTGAAGGCCCACACAGTGTCCAAAGGCCCTGTGGGGTCTGGACTCAGGCTGAGCTCTGTACCCTTCCCCACAGGCTACTGTGCCTTCTGCATGGACATTATATTCTCTTAATAAATCTTGATATGTGATATAGCAAAGGCACACTTCTTATTTTTCTGTTTCTTCAAAGCAGTCTCAGAATTTTGTTACCTTGTCTCCCCTATGAATAGAACATCACCTGATCAAGTCTCTCTCTCTCTCTCTCTCTCTCTCTCTCTCTCTCTCACACACACACACACACACACACACACACACACACACACACACACCACAGTTTGGATATTGACTACAGGCAAGTTTTACATTTATTCTTTTCCCTCTGAAGTTTTGGTGATTTCAGTCTCTCAGATAAACCGACAATAGACAGATAACAAGAGCAAAAACCATACAAATCTTACTATGTGCCTAAGCCTGGGCCAGCACACGTCCACTATGAGACCCAGAGAGGAGTGGGATGTGTGGAGCTAACAGGGCTTATGAAGGGCTGGGGCTTGGACGTGGGGGATGCCGAGGGCACGGGCCCTGGACGATGGTGGGGAGGAGGTGACGGTCAGGGGGATTGTGTGGCTATGCAGATGCAGCTACCCATGGCCCTCTCTGGCTGGACCAGGTGTCAGACCCCATCTCTTCTTCCCGTGCAAAGGTGTTTCTTGGCAGAGAGGCAGGTAGATTCCAGACAGAAAACCTGTGTCTGTGCCTTCTGTTTTCTTCATTAATATAGACAGAGGAGATTTTCTTCTGATAAAAGGACGGCTTTTCAGTGCCATTCCTGCGTCTGCTGAGGTCTGCAGTGTCTTTGAAAAACGAATGTGAAATATGCCAAAGAAACATTTGGGGAGGGATGTTTTATTCTCCCACAACTAGAACTGCTTTGAATGCACAGATCAACTGGGGTGATTTGATTTCTTTACAATATTGAATATCCTTCACCAAGAATACAGTGTAGTTGTGTTTACGAATGTATTATTTAACATTTTACAATGACATTCTAGTTTTCTCTATGGAGGGAGTTCATATTTTCTGTTATTACTAAATATTGGTCCTTTTGATACAATAAAAAAAACCTTTTAGGAGAAATATACTATACTTTAAAAAATGCATAAATTGATTGTGCAGACGTGATGATTTTTTTCTTTTTATTTATTTTATTTTTGTATTCAAAGTTGTTGTATTTATAATAGTAGTATGCATTATAAGTCATAATAAACACATAGAGCATCTTTTTACATAACACTGTTTGTATACAATGTATATTCATACCATTCCAATCTTCAATCATACGTGATGATTTTTACTAGGCGAGGAGCATGATTGCATAACCACCTCTAGGCCCCGGGGGCCCCTCGTGCCTTCCCCAGGTCATTCTCCTATTCTTTCTCTTAAAGACAACCCCTGAAGCCTGCTCAGTTAGAATCCTGGAGTGTTAGTGCCCTGCCAGGGTCTACTGCCCAAGTTCCCATGTAGATATGGTATGATTTAGTGGCCAGATCAACCTTCAGCATTAGATATGCACTTTTTCCTCAAAAATAAATTCACAGGAAAGGTATAGCCTATAAAAAATAGATTTGGGATGTGACTGCCAAGGCTGGGGATCGGAGCCAGCACAGCAGGGCTGGGACCGGAAGCAGAATGGATTGCTGTGCAGGAACATTTCCTGCTCCGACAGCACTGTGTGCTGAGGTTGGCTGCCAGGAACCAGCAGAGAGACCTGAAGGCCCCCAGCCCAGTGGTGCAGGACACAGAGCCAGGGACGAGGGCCCCAGGGTGCAGCCTCGCATCCACACCTCGGCCGCCCGACGCTGCTCAGTCCCACTGGTGACAGCACAAGTTTCTTTCCTCTTTCCAGCTGGAGAAAACTGCTCTGCTGGCATCTTCCAACACCCTTTTGGGATTTCATTCCTCCTTTACTTCCAATCTAGTTTTTTCTTTACGCTGGACCAAAAAGAAACAGACTGCTAATTCCAGAGCAAAGAATGATTTCCCAGATAGGGTGGCTTGAAAAGGGGGTCTTTTCAAAATCAGAACCAGCTGATTCATTAGCTTATGGTAAAAGAAACTTTTGATGGGTTTCTAGTCTATACCTTTGGAATCTCTTTTTGTTGGCTTATTTTCCCTCAAGATTCTTGTTTGAATTAAAACAATGTAACACTGTAATAAAAAAAAAATTAAACTGCAATTTCTAATACTGTGTGACATCATAGATATTAGTCTCCAAAATAACTAAGTATTGCTATGTGGTTGAGATTACTCTTCATATTATTGTGGCATTCATTTTTAAAGAATATGTTAGGGGCTATGCTTAGTAACATAAAAAGAAAAAAACAACCAAAATTTTCCATCTGATCTCACTCACTATAGCAACTTACTTGCCTTTACAGCTTTGGGCAAACAGTTCCTTACTCATTCAAACCAAGCAGTTGCCTTGGGTGGCTACTCGAGTCTCTGGAAAAGTTTCAGTTTAGAACATGACTGAGATCTGGATGACACTCAGAATATCAACACATTCTTTCAAATGTTCTTAGGTACAGTAAATATTCATTATCAGGAAGGAATCTAAGCTCTAGAACGACTCAAGAGTGATAACAATAAAGCCAGTGTACCGAATAATCAAGACAAACAGAATTATTTTGGATCAGTAAATTTGGGCAAATAAAACTAACAAAGCCGGTGGTTTTATTACATTGTTGTGTAATGTTCCTTAAAGAAACCCTTCCAAGCTAATTTTTAAATATAATTAGAGCATTAGGAGCCTCATCTGAGTAACTATAGCTCCCATGATGAGATTCTAAAGGATACTTACTCAGGTGGTTCTTCACCTGGGAAAATGCCTCCACGTGCTGGGGACGGAGGCGGGGTCTGCAGAATGGAGGAGGCTGTTCCCAGCCTCTGCAAGAGCAGCTCTGTGGGTGTTCCCTCTCCAGCTTCTCCTGAGGCTGCCCTCCCTGTGAACTCTCCTAGGAGCGGCCAGTACCTTGGACAGCAGCAGCGGCCTAGCATCCTGGGGGGAGGGATGGGGACTTTCTTCTCGAACCCTTGGGTTCCTTTTGAATGTGTCAGAAAGGAAAGCTCTTCCAACAACACTGCGAACCAGCCTCCTTAGGATCAGAGGAACACTAGAATGGTCAACGGAAAGGGAGGGGAGGGAGGGAGTAAGGGGGGGTTGGAAAAAAATTGGTGGTTGAATGAGATGGATATCATTATCCTAAATGCATGATTGAAGATCTGAATGGTACTTATATACTTTGTATACAAGCAGTTGTATGTAAAAAGATACTATACTTGTGCATGATGAATAAGTAAATAAATAATAAAAAAAATAAATAAAAAAAAAAAAAAAGAAAGGAAAGTTCTTCCATTAAAAATGATTTCGCAAACCCCCTTCCATATGTGATCTCCTTCAGTGAACCAACAGGGCACTCCTGGATTGTCCCTGAAGTTGAACTCCAATCAAAGGAGATCATTATCAAATGGACTCTGACTGTGAGAACCCTCCACTAATGAAAGAGTCACATTTTCTCTGTCACAGTGATGGGGTATGGGACGCCACGGGGGTCTCCATCAGTAGTGGCTAAGATGCTTAGCCAATAAATTTTGACCTAGTTTTTAAAGACTGAACAGAAATTCATGGTCAGAATTCATTCAGAGAATGCTCATTTCAGATGTAAAACAAGTCCTGGGCACCTTCAGGATGGCTGAGGCTTGTTACTGTGTCATGATTAAATGCAGATGAAGCAATTTGCTTTCCCTGTATTGTTTGGAATATAATTTTCTGTAAAAGATAATCCTGTGATTTATAATCTAGACGTTTTATTATGTATGAGATTTTACAAGGCTTTTATAAAATGAACTGGATATTTGGTAATTATTTTTTTCCTCCTTTTAAGCTCCTTAATGCTTTCCAATCCTCGTCCCAGATTGACCTTTGTCTGGAGCTGGCTGGCTGCCCTGAGTCAGAACACGTGTGTCCCGCGGCCTCCCCAGGGTGGGCTCTCCACAGTGGGATTTCCCAGGCTGCCTTGGGGCTCCAGTTCAGAGGACAGTGCATGGTGCAGGCAGATGGCAGGACAAGGGGCAGAGAACCGGTCTGCTCAAAGTTCTAATTTAGAGGTGAAGAATTTTTGACTGATGTTGGTAGATATCACCTACCCACATAAGATGAACAGATCTCATTACAAGTTAAATTGGGAAGAGAACACCCCTGTGATTGTCCGCCTCACACATGTGGGGAGCAGAAACTCTAAGCACAGTGCACACCCACTGATGTGTTAACACGGACTACGGGATCACACGTACACCACTGATTCACGTAAATAATTTCTATGGGATTCTTAGTTCAAAGGATAAAAATGAAGATCGGATAAAGTGATCTCAAACCCACACACTTAATTAGTGTGTTTTGTCAGCTCTGCAGGTTTTTTACAAAATGGAAGTGTATACTTTTGAAGAAACTATTGGTTCTTAACAAATAAAACTCTTCTATTTTTGTCATGCCAAATATAGCATATTGTGAATGGTTTTACTAATCCATTTAAACTTCAATACCCAGAGAAGCATTTAGATTCAGAAAGTGCCATGCCAATCATTCAGACAGAACATGTATTTCTCTGAGGAATCGCCTCAAGAAGAAAAGAAAAATTCATTAATTTGTAAATTATCCGGGGTGCAGGAAGCAACAGGAGAACAGAGGCTTTCTAAAGCCGGGGTCCCAAGAGCGGCACAAATTTTCATTTTCTTCAGAGCTGAGTCCCAAGGTCAGGGAGAGGCCGGTGTCCAGATCCAAGAGGTCAAGGCAAAGAGCTGAGGAAATTCCTCCTTAATTTGAGCAAATTTTCTCTTTCATGCAACCTTTCCATACTGGTCTAAAATTAGTCCTTTCTTGAAAAATAGAACATGCATTCATTAAGCCTCTCACGAGCGTCTGGGCAGGCATTGAGGAAAGGAGGCTGCCGGCTGCTCCCTGCCCTGGGGAGCTCACAGGGCGGGGGCCACGGGGAACCCGGGCAGTAAGAACGTGTCATTCCTGGGAAGAACTCCGAGGGCGCAGGGGAGAGGTCCCCAACCAGGCTTGTCTCTGTGTGGAAGGAAAGATGGGGGGACCAGGTTTTCTAGAGGAATCAAGCTGGGATCCAAAGGACTCGTAAGTTTAGCTGGTGGAGACGGAGGAAGGGTGCTGACAGGCGGCAACAGCAGGCCCAGAACCCCTGAAGGCCAGGCAGGAGGGCTCTTGAGGGACGCAGCCATTGTGGCGTGGCTAGGGCCAGGGGCGTCTGGGGGTTGGTGGAGAAAGAGTCTGGGGACTTGGTTAGGAATAAATGACCACAGGCTTTAGAGGCAGGTGGGGCTACACTGAGGGACATTTGTAGACAAATCAGGGAGGTTACCCCTCAAGGTTTGTGGGTGAGTTTTGAAGAGCTTCAGGCTGGAGCGGGGCGTGACTGGGGCTGGACGGAAGACGCTCCTTCTTTCTTCTCATATATGGAGACGAGTATCCTGCTCCGTCCCCATTTCCTTCATCCTTCCAGGGGGAGGCTTCCAGAACTTTCACCAACATGACCGCCTTCTCCCCGGTAAATCTATTTACCAATGTTCTTCTGAAAAGGGGGTAATCCAAACGGTGGAGTGTGAAACAGCATATGCCCTAGAAGTTGTGCTACCTTTATTTTTATTTTCTTGGATATTATTCTTAAATCAGATTAAAATCATTGTGCTATATTGTTTACTCCTTTTGAGCTCATGACAAACTAAAACAAAAAGGGCTTTTTTTCTGACTAAAGTGGAGGGCGTCACATCTCGTCCATCACATGTAAGGGAGATGTCCCGTGTCCCTGTTGACGTCCTGCTGCGGCTTCAGGCCATCAGTCACGTCTCTCAAGTCTGTTTTGAGTCTTGGTCGGGTCACTGAGGCACTGCTATCTGTCTCAGCTCATGTCGGTGGCAGGTTGAATAATTCAGATTCTTCCATCTTCCTCCAGCTCGTCATTTCTCTCCGGAGCTTCCTCTACCTGTCGATAAGAATGAATTTTCCTACCTTTATTGATTCAGTCAGATACAAATCAGCTCTAGTATTTTCTAAACCACACTTCCTCATAGAACTAAAATACTATTATAAAGAACTTAGCCAGACGTCTTGTTGAAATCAATTCACACGATTTCTTTGATATTCTCCTAGCATCCTGTGTTATAAGCCATTAAAAATGATTTTGCTAACTGGCTCACTTTGGTTCTTAGAAAGCACCGTGGTGCAGTTTAGTTCTCTGCGGGAAACACGTTCCTGGAGTGTGGTCAGGCACCAGCACCATCTTTCCGATCCTCAGCCTCTGGGTGTCACTCTGTCTCCCCATCAGGAACGGCCCACCTGCCTCTCCCACCTTTGTGTGATTTCTGCACTGCAGGGATTTTTTGTGAATGTCTGAAGGGCTGTTTCCCTTTGTGGTACCTCTTACACAGGGTTGTGATGTGTGGGTAACTCTTCCCTACACTCACCTCTTCCTCCTTGCCTTCCGGCAGCAAGGTCCCCACTGGTACTGCGAGGGTGGAGCATTGGCCTCGGGTTGTTGTGAGTGTTGGCACAGGAGAGGAACTTCAGCGGGCTGTGGGTGGCATGGGTGCTGGATGAGGGTGGGCCATGAGCCAGGAGTGCATTTGAAATGCGGTTTTCTATTATTCAACCCTTGCCTGAATTCCCTAAGACCTCTGGCTAGTCACATTTCCTCTTTGAAAATAAACATTTACTCTGTGATATGAGGATGAAAGTCACCTCCACTGCCTCCTCACAGAGGATTAAGATCAGCAATGGGAAGAGCTTTGAGGCCCACAAATACGGTTTGAAGGGTTCGCACATCATGACCACAGGAGGGCGGAGTCCAGACTCACCAGTCAGTCACAGTAAGCACAGTGTGGCTTCAGGGAAAGTGTTTTGACCAGCATCACTTCTGTAGACAGAAAACAGCCTCAATTAGGGTTAACTCTGTGTGGGTGTGGGTGTGTGTGGGGGGGGTGTTTTTAAGTCAGTTCCCACCAAGTCAGACATCCTAACGGAGTGTCCATGTTAAAATAGTTATGAAATGGAAAATATAGATACGTTGCTTAAAATTACTATAGTCACATATTTTTCCCTTTTTATTTCATTTATTGCAGTTGAGTCAGCCAGTTGTTAAATTGTCAGAAATGTACTCACTTGATAGAGTAGAGCTTTAATTTAAACATCTATAAAGTACATAGTAAGTGTGCCTTAGAATAAATTTTATTAATCTGAAGATACATTTTGCCATTTTCCCCTTGTTTCTGCAAGAGTTGGTTTGTTTAATAGTCCTTTGCACTGTGTTCTAGTAGCAAAGATGGCCCCGTGGAAAGGAGATGACATGGATCAAAGATAGGTCAGGGTGAGGCTTCACTCCAGAATGGACTATTTTTGGCCAGAAAGGGATCCTGGCCATTCACAGAGGTAACAGACACAGGTGCACCAGGGCATGGTGGGCTGTGAAGCCTGAATATTTATTAAGGGCACTCCCCCTCTCCATCTCCTGTTTAGGCTTCACCCAACTTGAAGGATTATTGGGAGAATTTAAAATAATGCACATAAAACCAGGCACACAGGTGTAGCTCCGTACATCAGAGCTGTTCTTGCTTACTGCTTGCAGGACCTCTCTCATAGTACATCAGAAAAAGACAGCTAAAAAGACTCGCCAAAAGGTACAAAAGAGAGAAAGCAGACACCCCAATAGGTTAGTTCTTAGAATGTTTTAATAAGAGGTGTGAAAAACAAAGAGAACTTTATGATTCCTGCCTCTTCAACCCAGGAATTGAGTCCAGGAGTTGGAACTGACAAATTAAAGTGTCTTTGTCCAGAGATTTGAGAAGACCAAACCTGCATTTGCCAGCAGTTCCTGCCTGGGCGTCCTGTGCAGTGCAGTCCCAGGACCCCATGCTGCCCGAGGCTGATGCCTCTTGGGTGAGGGTCTCAGGGTCCTCATGTGGCTTAATACACCAGGTCTCCAGCCAGCACTGAGAGCCTGCTCATTTGTTCCTGGCTTGCTTCTTGGCCATGCTTCAGCTGGGGCTTCGGGCAGATGGAAGTCTTGCCCTGAAGTGTGAAGCAGCCCCAATCAGGGAGATGGCTATCGCGGCTAGCTGGAAGCCATAAGTTCCACCTGATAATAATCATATGCACCTGTAAATGCACGTGACGCACCCTCAAAGCTAAAGGTATATAACCGGGTGAAAGCGGTCAGAAGGTATTCATTTAGTCAGTCGTTCAGTCGCTCAGTCAGTCGGAAGAAGAGTTCGGGTCAGAGAAGAAGAAAAGAGTCAGAGCGGCTAGAACGTAGTCAGAAGAAGAAAACCAAAGAGATATATAGAGAGAAGAAATTGTTGCTGGTCAGAGTCAGGCCGAGGCTGCCGAAGAAGAAAGAAGAAAGAAGAAGCTCTCTCTCTCTCTCTCTCTTTCTCTCTAAGCTCTCTCTAAGAAAGCAAAAGTAAAAGTGAAGAAGAAAGAAGAAAGAAGAAAGAAGCTCTCTCTGTCTCTCTCTCTCTCTCTTTCAAGCTCTAAGAAAGTAAAGTAAAGAGTCAGAGAGGTTGCTGAAAGAGCCAGTTTTAGAGTTTTGAGAGATTGCTAAAGCCGAAGAATTAAAAAACCTTCTTTCATCTTCATTCTGCCTCCGAGTTTTTCTCCCGCGGCATTGTTGCTCCAAGTCAGGAAGCAACAGAAGTGGTTCAAATACGGTTCTGTATAGATGGGTCGACTGGTAGCATTCAGGTAGTTTCTGAGTCCACCTCTAGTTTCCTGGCTGCTGTCCACCTGCCAGCTGTTGCCGGTTGTGTAAAACATTGATGGGCACAGAATTCTTCCTGCCAGACATTTGTTATTTTTTGCTTTGAAATCAGTCTGATGTTGAAGCCACTTCAGAAAGAGGAAGTAGGTTGTGAGGATGCAAGTGTCTGTGTGGGACAGGAGTCCAGGTTAACACGACAAACGTACAGACAGCAGTGAATGGCCCTCATCCAGCATTTAGAGGAGCTCTTAGGGTGGCACAGCAGAGTCACCTCTCCAGAAAGAAATCCAAGGAGGTCCAGGGGCCCCCAGACGGAGAGGCTCGTGACACAGTCTCTGCTCTGCTTTCTCTTTGCACTCTCAGCCAGTGTGCCGTCTGGCCTGCAGCGGGCCCTGAGAATCTGTTAATTAAGAGAAAATCAATGCATTTTCATTATTTCTCTTTCCAAGATACTGATTTTTATTGCATTTATGTATCTGTGACTTTGCAGTTCATTATTATAATGTTAAAAATACTTAGTATAAGGTAGAAATATTTTTCCTCATTCTAATCTTAAAAATCTTTGCCTTGCTATTCTTACACGTGTGTTTTATCACAGTCCCTTAACATAGTCCCTAAAATACATATTGAGGTTTTGATTGGTATGAAACTTAATACAAAATTAATTTTGGAAGAATTTTAACCCTTCCAATATGCCACCTTCTTGCTAAGGATCACAGCATATTTCTCTTATAATTCAAATATTCTTTTAACCTCTCCATAGCAGTTGTATTCTTAAAAAGCTTTCTTATTCCTAGATTATTTTTTGTTGGATTTATTTAAAGGTATTTTATTTTTTAAGATAAAAATGTGCTGTTGTAAATTGATTCTCTTTCAATTGTATTTGTAGTTTTTTGCTGGTATTTAAGAAACAATTTGGGTCTCTTTCCTTGGTTATCACTGTAGAACTGAACTTTCTTGAATGTTCTCAGAGTTTATTTTTAATCTGTTCTGTAGGACTCCCGGGAAGATTGAATGACACAGGAAGTAGTTAGCACAGTGCATTTTATATATAAGTCACAATAAATACTCACTATCCTCCTTCCTGGGTTCCGTCTCTTCCTTGTTATAACGCCTGTACAATTCCTGCATGTATAAAGGCCCTTTTGATCCGCTCTTTCTGATAATTGTAGTTCATATTCTGTTCCAGATATTTTTACTTTGACTAGAACTTCAAAGGCATTTTAAATAATGGTGATGTTCATAATAGCCAGTAAGGAAGCATCTCATAATTTCTGTTTTCTCAAGAGGGTTTATCCTTGGGAGTATATTTCTAATTTTACAACATTTTTCTAAGTGTCTTACTGAATTTTGACCCAATTCATTCTATTTATATATTTCCTAATGATTTATTGTCTTTAAATTTACTTAGTCATAGGGTAATATATTTAATGTTATATTGACTTAGGTTTGCTAGTAATTTAGTTACAATTTTTGCATGTCACACAAGTAAATGGAACTACAGTCTAATTCTTCTGTCTTTTTTAGGTTTTGTTACTTGTGTTAGCTTCATAAAATGAATGGAAGGAACTTTTTATTTCTTTCAGTGCTCTGAAATTCTCCTCTGTACCTCAATAATGGCTACAACTATGTACCCAGTTATTCAAGCAACTGAAGTCTCATCTAATTTTACTGATTCTAAGACGCCACTTCTGTTGTGTCATTGCTAATGTATAAGCAAGAAGGAAAGAAAAATTCTGCCTGTTAAACTGTGACTGAAAGAAATCTTGCAACTTCGAATTTTATGTTTTACTTCTTAAAGTCTATTTAGATCTCTTAAGACACAGTTTCTAAATCATGTTATTTTTGCATAAATATATCCATGTCCATATATATGTATGCACAAACAATAATCAGTGTAAGCTTTTCCTACATTTTCTTCACTCTTGGAGTTCCACTCTGCTGCCTCTCTTTGGACTCAGACGCTTTTGTGCACACCACGTCATCCATCAAGGATGGTGGCAGAGCTGGTCAGCAGGTCCTCTGCTCGGGTCTGAGGAGCTTTCCCCTTGGCTGAAACCATTCTGCAGACTGTGCTTTGTGCACACGGCGACACCATCCCGTCGATGCCACCTCCTGTGAGTCAGGCAGCGAGTCCAGATACACCCTAACTTCAGAGCTGGCAAAGCTGGAAAAAGCTTGTGTCTTCGTACAAACGAAAGACAACATCTGGTTTTTCTCTCTACTGCACCCTCCACCTCCAGACCATTAGCAAGCAAGTGCTTTCAATTCCCTTTCAATTTATATTTAGTGTTTGCTCATCTCAGGCCACTCCCATGGCCACTCCCTAGGTCCCTGTGGACTTTCATGTGGACCGCGACACCGTGTCTGGGTGTGTCCCTGCCTCCCCTCTGGCCCCAGAGGGTCTCGTCGTCCCATGCCTGCACAGGCTTCCTCAACTCCTTTCTGTGGCCTTGCGTCACTGTGTGGCCGGCTCCCTCCCAGACGCCGGATTTCATTTCCTTGGATATGCCTTGTGCCTCCAACTCTGGAACGCACTCTTCCCGTATGTTCCTGACGTCAGTAGCACATTCTCATCCTGAGGTGTCAGCATAAATGTCATTTCTTCAGAGAAATCATCCTCCTCTCTTCCCCGGCTCCTATCCCTGCTCTTTCTGAATACTTTCATTTCAGGCGTAGGCTGTGGGCTCGCCTCTCATCCTGCACCTCCGTGGGGCTGTCCTCCTCTTGTTGTGTTTCATGAGTGTCAACTGGGCACTGACCGGAGCCCTCAAGGTTGCCTGTGGCCTCGCATTTAGGGGATGTGACTCTGGGAGACAAAGCTCTATCCCAACACTTCGACTGGCCCTGCAGGGTCAAAGTTGTGGACGACGTAGATCATTCCAGCCCCAGCACATAGTTTGGTCCTAGTGTCCTGGATCTATTTCCTTGTTGTTACAGAAACTCCCCCACCCCAGGTTTCCGAAAAGCCATCTCTAGCTATATGACTTGGCTCTGTGTACTGCCTGGGCCATGGTTTATTTGACCAGGGATGGACCTGGGGTCTAGGCTTATCCAAACCCTTGATGGGTCAGTGGCTCAAATATCTTTCTGGAAAAGCTGTGTAAGGGGCAGACAGGAGAGGGGCTCCGTGGCAGAAAGGAGCTAACAAGTCCCTGCAGAGTTTCCTGGTGTTAGTGTCAGTACCGGAGGCTCAGAGGGGTCCTGCAGGCCCCGCGAGGATGGAGCTGATCTTCAGGGGCAGCTCAGAGAACACTGCTGTCTTTGAAGGTGTTTGGGAGAGCAAGTGGGGAGAGAAGCTAAGAGGGCCTTGGTCACCCTTCACACGCAGACACCTGCACCTCCCCCCGCGCCAGCCCAGGTCACCTGCAGCCTGTGGGGCTGAGTGTGCAGCATCTCCATCTGTGGGCCACCTCCTGGTCCTCTCTCTTCCCTGGACGCCATGCTCCCCAGAGCCACGCATCCCAGGAAATGCTGCTCTGATCCCGGCTGGGCTCCCCAAGGTCTGTCAGGACCCAGCACACTGGCGGGTCACCAGGTCCACGGTGTCCCTGGGCTGGGGACCCTGCTCACACCAAAACTAGCCAAAGAGGCGAAGTTCCACCGCCCCCAGCAGTCTCTCTTCTTCATGGCTGAAAGCCTTCTGACAGATGTCCTCAGAGTCCCTCCTAGTTCCACCCTGAGAGCCCTCCCCCCGGGGCCAGAGCATCTCTCCGTCCAGCCCTGCACTGTCCTTCTGGGACCAGCGGCTTGTGCACCTGTGGACCTGGAAAGGCGGTGACCGAAGTGTCACAGTGCTTAGATGCCTGAGGAGCATGACCCCGAGGAGCCGCAGCTGTCGGGGCTGGGAGGGGCTGTTGGAGGGGACCCAGGCTCCTCTGCGCCCCGCGTGGTCTGGCCCTGCAGCACCTGGGCAGGCCAGCATTGGCCACTGAATTTTATTCTTTCCTTCATCCATTCTGAGACTCTTTGCAGTTAATGAAAATTCCTGACTCTAAAACAGATTAACTCAGTTAATTCTTGGTTTTTATTTTTCATTTGTTTTGCAAACATGCTTTTAGGTTTCATCTTCTTATGTACCCTAGAACCCACGATCCAGCTCACAATTCTGCCCATTAATTTCACCACCTTGGAAAGTACATGCACATTTTTAAACAGGTCTCATTTATTAGAAAAAAAAAAAGTACTTTTTTTTTTTTTTTAAAAAAGAATCTCCTTTTTGGGCTTGTTTCACATAAACCAAACACGATTTATTTTGTAATGCAAATGCACCTTTTTGTTCTTCCAGGAAATTATACAGGACAGCTCAAGTTCCAAAATCTTTGGGAATGTGGAAGCAAAACCTGTGCTGGTCATTTTATGACCAGAGGGAAACACAGCAATGGAGAGACAGGCTAGGATGCTGGTGGCTTTAATTGTAGGGGTGAGGGGAAGGCCAGTATCATTCTAAATGGAGAAAAAGTGAAAGCATTTCCTCCAAAAATTGGAACAAGACAAGGATGCCTTCTTTCACTACTTCTATTCAATATCATCCTTGAAACTCTAGCCAGAGCAATTAGACATAAGAAAGAAATTAAAGGTATACAAATAGGAAAAGATGAACTCAAACTTTTCCTTACTAAAGGGATACAAATAGGAACATTTCCCTATGACATGATTCTATGTCTATTTAGAACACCCAAGAAAACTTGACCAAAGGAAACTTCTAGAACTCATAAATGAATTCAGAAAAGTAACAGGATATAAAATAAACACCCATAAATCAATTGCATTCCTATACATCAGTGATGAATCAGCTGAAATAAAAATTAGGAAAACTACCCCGTTCACAGTAGCATTAAAAAGTATTTTGGAATCATTCTAAAAAAAAAAATAAAATAAAGAGGTGAAAGTCCTCTACAATAAAAACTACAGAGCACTAAAGAAAGAAATTGTAGAAGACCTTAGAAGATGGGACGGTCTGCCATGTTCTTGGATAGGCAGAATTAACATTGTCAAAATGGCCATACTACCAAAAATGCTATACAGATTTAATGCAAGTCCTATTAAAATCCCAATGATGTTCTTCATAGAAATAGAAAAATCAGTTGTGAAATAAGAGAAAAATAAGACATCTAGAATAGCCAAAGAAATCCTTAGCAAGAAAAGAGAAGCAGGAGGCATCACAACATGGCATCGTGATGACCTCAAATGATACTAAAGAGCTACAGTAACAAAAAATGACCTGGTATTGGCACCCAGACCGACATGCAGACCAGTGGCACAGTACAGAAGACATAGAGAAAAACCCACATAAATACAGTTATCTTATACTAGACAAAGGTGCTGAAAACATTGGAGGAAAGATGGCCTCTTCAACAAATGGTGCTAGAAAAACTGGAAATCCACATGTAGCAAAATGAAATCAAACCCCTATCTCTCATCCTGCAGAAAACTCAACTCAAAGTGGATCAACAATTTAGGCAATAGACCAGAGACCCTGTGCTTAATATAAGAAGAAAATAGGCCCAAATCCACATCATGTTGGCTTAGGAACTGACTTCCTTAACAAGACTCCTAAAACACAAGAAGTAACATCAAGAATCAATAAATGGGTTGGAATCAAACTAAAAAGCTTCTTCTCAGCAAAGGAAATAATCAATAATGTGAAGAGAAAGCTTAGAGTGGGAGAGAATCTTTGCCATCCGCAACCCAGAGTACTAATCTCCAGGATATATAAGGAACTCAAATAACAACAAACCCAGTTAATAAATGGGGAAAAGAACTGAACAGACACTTCACAAAAGAAGAAATACAATTGGTCAGCAAATATATGAAACATAGGAAAAAATGTTCAGCCCCTGTAGCAATTAGAGGGATGCAAATCAAAACTACTCTAAGATCTCATCTCACTGCAGTCAGAATGGCAATTATCAAGAATACAAGCAACAATAAATGTTGGTGAGGATGTGTAGAAAAGGGTATACTCATACATTGCTGGTAGGACTGCAAATTGGTGCAAACTCTGGAAAGCAGTATGAAATTCCTTAGGAAACTTGGAATGGAACCACCATTTGACCCAGTTATCCCACTCCTTGGTTCATACCAAAGGACTTAAAATCAGCATACTACAGTGACACAACAAGATCAATGTTTATAGCAGCTTGTTCACAATAGCCTAACTATGGAACCCAACTAGGTAGGTGCCCTTCAACAGATGAATAGATAGAGAAAATGTGGTATATATACAAAATGGAATATTACTCAGCCTTAAAGAAGAATGGAATTATGGCATTTGCCAGTAAATGGATGGAACTGGAAACTATCATGCTAAGTAAAATAAGCCCATTCTCCAAACCAAAGGCCGAGTGTTCTCTCTGGTAAGCAGATGCCAACTCACAATAAGAGGGGTAGGGAAGAATAGAAGTACTCTGGACAAAGGGGAATAAAGAGAAGGAAGGAGGAATGGGAATAGGAAAGATAGTAGAAAGAATCGGATGTAACTTTCCCATGTGCATATGTGAATACGTGTCCATTGTAACTCCACATCACGTACAACCAGAAGAATGGGAAGTTATACTTCATGTATGTTTACTCTGTCAAAATACATTGTACTGTCATGTATAACTAAAAAGGACAAATGAAAAAAGAAATGATGTTAAAATAAAAGTTAAAAATATTTCCATGGATATGCATTTCCCACTTAAAAAAAACAAACACACAGTGGGGTTAGGGGAACACAGTCCACCTGGGTTTGCTGATGCGTCCAACCCAAAGGACAAGCAAGCTCTCCCCACTTTCAGGACAGAAGCTCATCTGACAACTTTGAGCAAGGCGTCCTCTACACTTGACCCCCCACAGGGACTGGGAGAGAGGGGTGCCGTCCTTGAGAGGTTGGTCCTGGGTGGGATGTGCAACCGGCAAGAGGGTCTTAAAACAGATTCACATCTCAAAGGAACAGCTGCAGTGACAACTTGGTTCAGACCAGGACTGGCGCGTGGCGTCTGGATTTCTGTGGTGCGCGGGCAGGCTGGGAGGGGAGGCGGGCTCCCTGGGGCTGCGTCTCGCCAGGGTCCCTGTCCCGGGAGCTCCTGTCCGCAGGCCAGGCAGCCACACTGCTGTACCCTGTGGGGTGACAAGGCAGAGCTGGGGTGTGACAGAGCTGCTTCAGGGCACAGTGCATCTTGTCCTGTATCGCCGGCGACCCTCGGGGCTGGTTCTGGGGTGGCAGGTGGGCTGCTGTGTCCCGCGTGGGGCCTCAGCTCTGTGACCTGCTGCTCTGGGGCCCGCCAGCCGTTCTCCGGGGAGCTGCTCGTCTCAGTTGTGGTGACTCTTTGGTCTCCTAAGCGGTGGGGACGCAGGCCCAGAGAGATCTCCCACTGTAACTTCCAGAGATGGGAAGGAGACACCTGGACCGGTGGCCATTAGAAAAGGGCCACCTGGAAAGGGCTCCACAAGCAATCCACGTGGCTTAGCCAGCCCGCCACGGTTAAGGAGGAACTCGCCCTTACCTGCCTTCCAGACTATCACAGCATCTTTCTCAGGACAAGTGGACCTTATGTGGAATAAAATCTGACAGGCTGTTAATGCCCGGAGTGAGGTATGTCTGTGTGACAAGTCTCCTTATCCCGAAGGCCCTCGATGACACATGTAGCCCAGGCTCCCTCTGCTCCAGTGTGGAGAGCCCACCAGCTCCATGCAGAAGGACTCTGGGTGACAGACCTGTGGGGTGCAGCGGCGACCTGGGTTCCTACAGCAGGGAGTCCCCAGCCTTGCCTGACTGTCTCTCTCATTCCCAGGGAGGCAACCTGGAGGTACGAGGCACCAGGCAGGACTTCTCTGGTGTGGTGCCACTACGGGTCTCCTGACGGCAGAGAGGGAGGGCTGGTCTGGGAGGGAGGGCCACCAGGCTGCCTCGATGGCTGGTGTGTCCAGCGGAGCAGCTAGGCTTTCCCGGGGACACTCTGCTCCCTCCTGCCTCTTGCACATTAAGAACAGATTTCCTGGGTTCACAGATGCCAAGACTTTTTGAACTGGTGGTGTGGAGGGCCTCAAAATCCTAGGGCCACTCTCTGCAGAGCCCAGGGAGAGGGTCCTTTGCTGGAGATTCTAGAGAAAGCTTAGTCTTCTGACGTCTTGTACAAGAGGTGACCTCATTGCATTCCTCTAAGTTCAGCTCCTTTACAACAGTGCAAGCCGGATGAAGAAGCATGGAGTTATCATTCAACCAGATTTACAGACGTGCAGGCTCTGAGGGGAGCTGTACTGCTCACCACACTGACACCACACTCCTTCCAACATGGCTACCTCCACACTAACACCACACTAATACCACACTCCTTCCAACATGGCTACCTCCACACTGACAGCCCTCCTTCCAACATGGCTACCTCCACACTGCCTCCACACTAACACCACACTCCTCCCAACATGGCTACCTCCACACTGCCTCCACACTCCTTCCAACATGGCTACCTCCACACTGCCTCCACACTAACACCGCACTCCTCCCAACGTGGCTACCTCCACACTGCCTCCACACTAACACCACACTCCTTCCAACATGGCTACCTCCACACTAACACCGCACTCCTCCCAACATGGCTACCTCCACACTGCCTCCACACTAACACCATACTCCTTCCAACATGGCTACCTCCACACTGACACCACACTCCTTCCACCATGGCTACCTCCACACTAACAGCACTCCCTCCAACATGGCTACCTCCACACTGACACCACACTCCTTCCAACATGGCTACCTCCACACAAATACCGCACTCCTTCCAACATGGCTACCTCCACACTGCCTCCACACTAACACAGCACTCCTCCCAACATGGCTACCTCCACACTAACACAGCACTCCTCCCAACATGGCTACCTCCACACTAACACAGCACTCCTCCCAACATGGCTACCTCCACACTAACACAGCACTCCTCCCAACATGGCTACCTCCACACTAACACAGCACTCCTCCCAACATGGCTACCTCCACACTGACACCATACTCCTCCCAACATGGCCACCTCCACACTGCTGTTCTGACACTGTTCTCCTCTTGCCATTTGCCTCCAGTTCCCAGGTGTTGCTTATGATGTTTGTAGAGCAGGAGTCCCTAAGCTACTCAGGGGCTGCCACTGTTTACCTCTCCTCCATATTAATTCCCAGTGTGATTTTGAAAATAAATAGTCACCCCTAACATTCAAACACTACCAGAATGACTTCAAGTGGATGTGAGGGTAGCAGAATTGTACCGAGTGATGCCACTCATCTGGGTTGCTGCACCCTGCTGGGCGAAGGTGACCTGAGCCAGGAGAGAGGGGAGTGCGGGGTGAGATGGGGGGCGGTAGTGGGAGAGGACAGGACTGGCTTCTTGCTTAGGTGGGACAGTGGAGAGCACTGAGCCCTCCCTCCTTGGGGGCATGGGAGAACGACTTGCCGAGACTGGAGACTTAGAGGAGAAACTGGGAATGTCTGAATGTTGACACGTGCTTCAAAGGCACCTAAAGCATGCCAGTGGGAAGGTCCTGCTCCTCTTGGGCGTTGCCTCTGCCATGCAGGGCGAGGCCTGGCAAGGGTGTGGATGGGGCCTGAGTCACCAGCGGCTGCAGGAAGGTCACCAGGAGGAGCCCCTAATAAACATTTTTTCAGATAGCCACTATATTGTACAGGCCGTCCCAAAATTAGAGTTAGCAGACCAATAGCACCTCATACTCCAGCTTTTAAATTGTTTTATCAAATACAAAAACTTTTGTGGGCAAGAAAAAGAACCTCTATTCGTAGGCCATATTAGAGCACATACTAATTTGCCTGGCCCCCTCCATGAAGGTAATCAAAAGGCTGATGAACTTACAAAAACAATATTATATACTTTCAGCGCTACAACAAGCTACTTTATTCATTCCCAGTTTCACGTCAACAGCACCACCTTGCAACGTAGGGTTAAAATTACAAAAGAGCAAGCCAGAACAATTGTAAAAGATTGTAAATCTTGTATGACACATTTGCCCAATCCTCATTTTGGTGTTAACCCTAGAGGATTAATGCCCAATCATTTGTGGCAGATGGATGTTACTCATAGAGCCAAGCTTTGAAAATTGCGATTTATTCATGTAACCATAGATACATGCTCTCCAGGCATGATTTTTGCTTCCTTGCATTCTGGAGAAAAAGTTAAAGATGTCACATCTCATTGTTTACAAGCTTTGCTGCATTGGGCATCCCCAAAATGCTTAAAACAGATAATGGCCCCGCATATACGTCCTCATCTTTCAAACAGTTTTTGCGCAAAATTCAACATATCCCATAAAACAAGGCATCCCATACAATCCTCAGGGTCAGGGCATTATTGAAAGAGCAAACCGCACACTGAAAATTATGTTATTAAAACAAAAAGAAGGAAATTGGAAAAGTCCTAAAGACAGATTGGGCAGTTGCCCTGTTTACCTTAAATTTTTTAACTTTTAGACTCTAATGGTTATTTCTGCTGGGAGACAGACATTGGAATCCCACACCAACAACATAACCCTTGGTGGAAGGATGTTCTTTCAGGTACATGAAGGGTCCAGATCCAGTATTAATTTGGGGGAGAGGATCTGTTTGTGTTTTTTTCCCAAACACGAATCCTCTCCAATAGAGGCCTGGCAAGGGTGTGGATGGGGCCTGAGTCACCAGCGGCTGCAGGAAGGTCACCAGGAGGAGCCCCTATTGGCTACTGGCTGTAGGAGGCATTCCCAGGTCAACGGAGGAATAGCAGAAAGGAGCACAAAGTGTCAAGATTCAATAAAACTCAGTACGGTTAAAAAACCAGCCTTCATCCTGAGATCAAGGTCATCTGAAAACCTGTTATAAAAATGCCTTGGTAAAGTAGAATCTGCGGCTCTCATTTTGGCCTCCTGGTTTGGAAACTAACCGTCACGTTCCAGGACACAGCACACTCCACAGCGTCTCGTCTTAACGCAGCCCGCGAGCCTGGGTGCTGCTCCCAGCCCCGGCTTCCTCCCCCGTGGCCCACTTGGCTTTCCAGGCCAGCAGCTGAGGGTCATTTGGACCGTCCTCCCAGGCACAGTCCCCAGTCTTCCGACCTGCCCGCCTCGAACCACTTGCAGCTTCCCTGTGTCTGCCGCCTGTGTCCAGGCTGAGGCCTCTTTTGTACCCAACCCCGCTTCCTGTTTCACCCACTCTTCCCTGGGAAGCCAGAGAGGACCCTCCTGCGTGACCATGGCTCCTCCTGATGCCCACCAGCCCTGCACTAGGGCACTCTGCTCCTGGCCTCCCCCCCCCACCCTGGCACCCATCCTTACCGTCTCCTTCCTGAGTGGCCCTCACCCTCCAGGCTGACTTTCTGGTCAGCAGGGCCCTGCCCTGTTGCCTCCTCGCCCTAGGAACTCCCCAGACCAGGTCCTCGATGCTGGCTGTCCCGTCACCCTGTCTGGGGTCACCTCCCCTGCCCTGGCCGAGGCTGCACCCCCCGACCTGCCTCTGGTTAGGTGTCCCTGAGCACTCGTTCTCCGGCTGCTGGGGATATTTGGGATCACGCTCCTTTGGCTGCTTCCTTCTTGTTCTCCGTCTCCCTCTAAGCTTCAGAGAAGCAGGGGTCGCCGGCGGTTCTGGTCACCACGGGATCTCCCGTGTCACGCGGCACGTCCTGGGTGCAGCCAGGATTCAGAGCTCCTGGGATCAATAAGCAAGTGGAATGGGAACCGGGTGGCCTGGGCCCGGAGCAGAGAGTTCCAGGTTGCCACGCGTAGGCATCAAAGTCTTCCCAAAGTCTTCAACGAGTAAAATGGGGGTGCGCACTCTCACTTGGCAAACTCTGAGTGCTTCATTCATGGAAGGTTTAATCATTAGAACATATTGTTTTGTTTTGGTTTAGTGGTGCCTTGCACAGGCTAGGCCAGCACCCCACCACTGAGCTGCTTCCCAGCCCCAAACACAATCTTCTTAAAATGCTTTTATGCTATCAGTGGAGCCAAAGACACAAAAACAGATAGCATAGTGCACACTCAGAGGTGGAAGTCTCATGCATCCTTGTGATTAAGTCTCATGTAACTCACTTTCAGGAAGGGTGTGTCACTGTGTGCTGACCACGGCGCACCATCAGACGTGTCGAGATGTGTGCACTGTACCTCATTTCTTTTGTTTTACCCCTGTGGTGTGCAACCAATCCACTGATTCATTAAATGTTATTAAAAATGACTATGGGAGGGGAAGGGAGGGGGGCAAAAGGGTGAATGAAAAAAAAAAAGATGGTAGAATGAGATGGATATCATTACCCTAAGTGCATGTATGAAGTCACAAATGGTGTGAATATACTTTGCATACAACCAGAGATTCATAAAAAAGTGCTCTATATGTGTAATATGAAGTGTAATGCATTCTGCTGTCATATATAACAACTTAGAATAAAAAAATAAAAGTTAAAAAAATGACTATTTTCTAGGTATAACGTTATGCAAGAAAATCACTGGCCAAAAAAGAAAAAAAAAAAAAAAAAAAAAGACAGACTTGATGCTTGTTCTCGGGAAGCTTATATCTCTAGTGGGGTCAGCCACCGAAAAGAGAATCATAACATGGTAAGTGGTGAAGTGAAAGCTCAGGATACATGGGGGCCTGGGAGAGGGGTCCTGCTTCAGGCTGCTCTGGGGTGGAAGGTGAGTAGGAGCAGCCAGGCAAGAGGAGGGACAGCAGGAGGGAGGGAGCACGGCATGCCCAGAGGCTGAGGCTGCTGGGGACAGGTGGCACGGGAGGGGAGACCAGGCTGGACCAAGCGGCAGTCAGGGGCTTAGATTTTTATCCTCCAGGAAACTGAGGGTTTAAGGCGCAGGAGTGACAAGACATTATATAAAACACTATGAGAGTACACCACTTGAGTGGAGAGATTACATCCCTTATCCCCACTCCTGCATGCAGCAGTTAATTCTGGCATCAAGGGAGATTACTGCAGCTGTTCTTTGAGGACCTGGTTCTGCACTGGCCAGTTAGCTCCTGCTACCACTGCCCTTGGCATCTGCAGCATTTCCCAACGATGCAGGTGTCCTTGGTGATCTTGATCTGAGGTCACCTGTAAGTGAGGCTCTGAGATGCCATCTCAGTGGGCCTGCTCTTCTTTGGACTTCCGGGCAGAATTCCCAGTCCTCACATTCACATTTTCTTCTTGGGGGTCAATACAAGCACTTCTGTGACTCTTTTTTTTTTAAATATTTTATTTATTTGCTTTAGTTGTACACAATGCGTTTATTTGTACGTGGTGCTGAGGATCGAACCCGGGGTGAGTGCATGCTAGGCGAGCGCTCTACCGCTGAGCCACAACCCCAGCCCTCTGACTCTTGATTCTAATAACAATCTTCTCAGGGGTCAGTCTTACAGAGTTGAATTTTATACAACATAGAGTAGAAATTCCTTTTCCGGAAAGTTTAAATATGGTTTTATTAAGAAGAGCAGATAGCTTGACTATTAGATACAGTTGTCTTTTCTCCTTAGAATAACAATGTTGCATCATTGGCATCAGTATCAGAGTGTTAATTCTCAACCTGCAGATACTATTTATCACATAAAATATATGGCACTAAAAGTAGCTTGGAAGTTTCCAGAATGTTCCTCTCCACCTCATCCACTTGCAGTGGTGGGCGTCCCCTTCGGTGAGGACAGTGCTTCCACGCTTCTGTCCTGAAGTCTGGCAGACCTGTCACCAGCATAGGAATGCAGCGAGCTGTCAGTCCCTGGAGGTGTTTTCTGTAGCAAGTCTGCATCCACCACTAAGAATCCAGCCTTATGTGACTCATTTGCCAGAAAATTGGGATAGCTGCTGCTGCTTCTCTGTGGTTCTCTTTTTCCTTTGATGTTTTGCACAGTCTGTTGATTCAAAGGAGCGGTCCTGAAAATAAGGCTCCAAACCCAAAGTGGCAAAGGGAGATGGTGAAGAGGTCCCTGCAAGAGCTGTGAGTGAAACGAGCACCTCTGCTGTTTCTCCCCGAGGACAGACAGAGCACCAATGGGGTGCTGTGGAGAGTACGCCACCCCGTAAACCACGTGCCCCAGCAGCTGTGGGTGCTTTGTAATGCCTCTGTAATCTTTAATATTAGGAGACTTCTATACGATTTTAATAGTAAATTAGAGGTCAGCAGAACACTAATTGGCATTTCCTAGGTGGGAAAATGGGATTGCATGCTGTGTTCACAATGGTGAGCTGCAGGGGCCACTGGCGGCTCCTCGCCTGAGACTCTACTCCAGTACTTATGCTTGTGCTGTGAACCACTCGATTAGAAGGCGTTGGAAGAGTTGAGTTTATCCCTTGTCGACAGCATGCTGGTTGCTGAGCGAGAAACCATCCTGACCCTCAAGAAAGACAAAGACCGTGAAAGATGAAGATAGAAGTAAGATCAAAGTAGTGAAAACACACGTAAGTTGGAACTCCCCGACCTACCAGGTGAGGTTTTGGAATAGTGTGAAGAAGGGAGTTTTTCTCTTTTCTTTCCCCCACCTTGGTAGGAAACACTCGGCGTGAACACCTGAAATCAAGCAGAGATTTGCTGAACTTGAAAATCAGCTCTAGCAACGGGACCGTCCTGAATACATGTGTGATGTTCAGGTGTGTGCGCACAAGCTAGCGGCTCGTTGGAGGAGTGGCGTGTGTTTGATGTCTCTTGCATGGTCCCATCGAAAATTCTTTCTCCAGAGAGGCACTTCTTAGGAGGCACTGGTGTCCTACTCTGCTGTGGGGATGCTGGGCTCCTGCAGGGGCAGGCGGGGCTGGAAGGGAGGCGCACTTGGGGTGCCGCTGCCATCAGAATGCAGGGCTTTCTGTTCCACATTTAAAGATTCTAGAGGAGGCTGATGCTGTGAAATGCCATTTGAAGACAGGATTTTACTGCCAGTAAAGCCACCGACTTAGGGAAACAGTGCTTTATAGACCTGGACAAAATGAATAAAAGGGACTTTGTGAGCTGGTAATCATTTTTCCCAATACACTAAAGGAGAGGGATTGACTAAGCACAAGTCCACCCTGACACATGGAGTAAGAATCCTGTAACTACGGTCGAGAACAGCAGTTTCCATTCTTGATAATTGCCACAATCCCAGAAAGTACTGTCTGCTCAATAGGGCCTGGGGACTCTTTGCTAGTCTCGTATTTCAGGCAGCAAAACTGAGGTGCAGATAATGAAGACAGTTGTCTTCGTTTGGGTTTTTGGTAGAGGCGGGTGAGTTTCTGGTGAGTTGTACTCGTTTGGCTGCCCCTCTTGGCGCTCGGTGTGTGACCAGTGCTCGGCGTGGAGCGCTGCACGGACAGTGGGGTGCAGTCAGAGGTGGCAGAGTGCGGAGACCCAAGGCTAAGGACTGGGGTCAGACAGACCTGACTGTGGTGCCGACCGCCAGGTGTAACGTAGCACACTGGCCCGGGCAGTGTGCGGCAGAGGTCAGCATGCGACAGGGGTGCGCTGCTTGCCTCCGCAGGAGGCCCCAGACGTTCAGTGGGGTATCTGAGCATAGCTCTGCACGTTGGCTTGCTGCAAACCCTCATCAATGGCCACTATATGGCCCAGACGAGTGGACAGAATGCAATGAAGTGCTAGTCACCTCTGATGGTCTAACAAGCAAGAGCACATAGAGAATGACTCGATCCACCGTGTACTAGTGGATTTTTATTACTATAATACTACCAGAGAAAGATCACTTATGAAAAAGAGAAGCTTATCTAGAAATTCCAAGGCATGGCACCTCCATTAGTTCTGCTCTGGTGAGAGCCCCTGGTGGGTAACAGATAACAGATGACGGTGACAGAAGTACATTTTGGGGCCAGCAGTCACATCTCCAGCTGGGAAAACGGAAGATGGGAGGGGCCAGTCTTGCTCCTTTTCCAGTGGTCGTCTCACGAGAGCTCCAGGGGCTGGTGCGAGCTATCTCAGGCCTCCAGTGACCAAGGACCAGGGAGTCCTAGGCTGATCTCCCAGCAGCACTGCACTGGGTCACACCTCTAAATACAGTAGACCCTCCAACACAGGAGCCATGACAGCCCCTTGGAAACGCACGATGCGCGAGGGCACTGTCTTCAGTGAGTGGTCAGACCTCCTCCACGTGGGCAGGGTGGACTTCCCTGCCCCAGTGATACTGGCCTGGCCACACAACTTGCTCTGGAACATGAAGAGCTGTGACAAGCAGTGTGTAGCAGAGTCTGAATGTGCCTGTGTGGCTTGGTGGGGCCTTTTGTGCTCCTGTGCATGGGAAGAGCTTTCCCGGCTACCCACCACCTCCTTGGCCTGGGTCTTCAACATGGCCAGGTGAACACACCTGAACCCCGAGGGCACATGGGTTGTGGCCCCCCACCAAGCCACAAAACCATGAGACAGCAGTAAGCATGGCATTGTAAACCACTGAAGTACGGAGGCTGCTTGTTACTATAGAAATTTTTTTTTTTTTTGGGTACCGGGGATTGAACTCAGGGGCATCGACCACTGGGCCACCTCCCCAGCCCTTTTTTGTATTTTATTAGAGACAGGGTCTCACTGAGTTGCTAAGTGCCTCGCCATTGCTGAGGCTGGCTTTGAACTCGAGATCCTCCTGCCTCAGCCTCCCAAGTGCTGGGATTACAGGCGTGCGCCACTGCGCCTGGCTGTTACTGTAGAATTTGATAACATGTCTATGCCATTTCATATGATTTCAAATAGAAAGGAATGTTTAAGGGAGAAATGCATAAGAAAAGGATTATAAGCCACCAACCTTTGAAATCTGACTTACAATTCTAGTCATCTTCCAGTGTGGAGCAAATCCATGAGTCTTCTGGTGTAAAGACTTTCTGAGCTTCAAAGTGGATATTTCTATGGTACTCAGGCAAACCCTTACTAAAAGTCACATTTTAGGGAAAATATAGGCTCCCAGAGTAAAACCACCTTAAGCACTTGTATTGACACACTTGAGACATAGTAGGAGAATTTGGATATTGAAATCATTGTTCCTAAGTTAAGAAAGAGATATGTCTATTCCCTGACTTGTGGTGATGAAAATACAATTACTTGTTCAAAATCTTCGTCCCTAAAAGCCAAAAGATCGTAAGGTATTTCCATAGGATTTGGTAGGACTCACTGGGTTTGTGTACCTACGTGGATTATTCTGTTCTTATAAATGTTTCTTATTTTCTTACATGAAAATTCAGTATAGGTTCAACATGGCCTGCCCCATGTTTAGTGATCTTGAAATTACAGTGCCTTTAAACTTGCCATTACATAAGGACAGGACACTCAGTCTGCTCCATCTGTGAGACAAGGTGACACTTGGATGAGTATTGAGGGCCATCTTCAGTTATTTTGTTTCCTCCTCCGGGGGGTGTGAGCCCATTTCCTTAGAGAGGTTTTGCCCTCGTCTTTCCTGACACATTCCTATTTCTCATTGTATGTAGGAATTCTTACATAGTTCATTATGTAAGAATGTCCCTACAACATGAAGCTGACAATACACAGGACGACGGTTCCCTGGGCTCACGCGTGTGCAAAGTGAAGGCCGGGAGCAACCTCATCATGAGCACACACTTCAGCAAGTGAGAGCAAGAGAGGACGCTTTCTTACCTTTGCTGATGGATGCACTGTTGAAAATCTCGGGTTCTTTCACATCGTGCTACAAAAGCGAGCACAATTTACAATCCCTTCTAAGTGCACAGGATAAGCAGACTCCAAATAAAGTCAATAGTTTGTTCTCTTGCCAACTAGAATCTGCTTCAATTTTCAAACTCATTAGTAATTTGGGATTTTCTGAAAATTGTCTTGGTTATGTGACTTTTTAATCCAGATAAGTAAATAACAACTTTACGTAGAAAGAAATAAGATTAGAGGAATCTAATTCAGAAATGAGTGTGTAAAACATTCATTCTTAAAATGCTAGACGTAACACGTTCCCCAAAGATGGCAGGGAACGTAACGAGACAGAGATGCTCACAGTCCCAACACGTGACTCATTGAAGGAGGGGTCCCTGAGCGCTCTGTACCCAGATGCCACTAGCTGTCCTTGGACCTGTGTGTCACTGAAAGGTGCTGTCACAGCAGCATCTTGACCTATCTGACCTTTGAGTATAGAAAATGAAGATAACTTCAGAATCAGAGAAAGTCGCTTCACCTACCTTCTGCTATGGTTTAGCTGTGAGGTGTGTCCCCAGAGCTCACGTGCAAGACAACGCAAGGATTTTCAGAGCTGAGATAATCAGGTTATGACAGGTGTGACCTATCCAGTGGCTCAATCCACGGATGGACTAACTGGGTGCTAACGGTACGCAGGTAGGGCCTGGCTGGAGGAAGTGATCACTGGGGGTGTGACTTTACATTTTGTCCCTGGTGAGCAGAGCTCTATTTTCTGGCTCTGTCACCTCCTTCCTCCACCAAGATGTCTGGACCCAGAGCTATGGAGTCGGCCCGCCATGGACTGAACCTCTGAAATGTGAGCCAAAATAAGCTCTCCTCCTCTCATTGATCTTGCCAGGCCTTTTTTTCCCCCACAGGAAAGCTAACTGAAACGTCTTCCACTTTAATTGTCCTTATGCGCACGAGTGTGGCAGGCTCGTGGCTGAACAGAGGCGGAGTCTCCCCAGGCTGCTGTGTGTGGAAGCGTTTTGCTGTAGCTGTCCACCAGTGGGTTGTGAGGTGATGCTCTCTCCTCAGCTACCACCATACGCTCTTCAGAACACTACCCAGCATAGACAAACGGAAAGCGAGCTCAAATCCATCCACCTGGGTGACCTGGGCAGCTGGCCTGCCGACTTCAGCCTTCACTGCACAAACACAGACTGTGTTTCCCACGAGTGACCGTGATGGGACAAATGAGCTAAACTTAAAGCATGGCCCGGCCTTCACGGAAAGTTCGGCTTCATAGTCAAAGCTTACGATCTAGGATGGGACTGAAAGAAATTGGAAGATTGTGACAGCTACATTAAATAAAATCACCCAGGAAGGGAGGTGAAGTCATAACCTGGGTCACAGCGCTGAATCCTGATTTAGTGTTTTCATAAACACAGCATGGTTTTAAAACCATGTGCCTTTTTAATACAAAGTGCGTATTTTGATGTGTATATTTTGGGAAAATGCGTCAAAGGGAAAATAAACATGTTTTCAGTTACACTGGGGGGAAAAAGCAACAATGACAACAACACAACACAACACAACACATTTGTCGATGGAACCAAGGCAAAAGCAAGGGCGCAGGAGGGAAGAGCCCCTAGCCTCCTGTGAGAAAGGAGGCGGAGCCCACTCAGGGACCTCTAGGGACCGACGGTGTGCCTGTGAGTCAGGCCCAGGGTCGGGTGGCGCTCAGGGGCTCGCAGCCCTCCCGCCCCCGCCCTCAGGAGGTGCGCAGACAGAGCTCAGGTCCGGATCCGATCCGAGTGCTCGGTGCTCTACTGTCTGGTGTCCTGGGAGGGTTTCTGAAGCTCCTTGAGCTTGTTTTATTCGCTCCTTTGGATATCTTGCCAGGTGTGAGGAAGGAACAGCAAGTGAGGCACACCTATGTCGTCCTGAGGGAGGGTACGGTGGTGGGTTGGAGTGTAGAAACCAGAAGACTGTGGGGGTGTTTTGGAATCTCTTGCAAAGAACTGATTAGGAAAACAAAGTCAGGGATGCCGCGATCCCAGGATACAGGTGGCTGTGGTCCTGTGACCCTGCCACCACTTTTGGCCTGCCTTGCCTACAAACTCGGGGCTGTGGATTGGATCTGGGCTCCCAGAGGCCCGCGGGTTAATGGCTTGGTCTCCCCCAGGATGCGATGGGGGGGAGCCCTTAGGAGTGGGGTCCAGAGGAGGGGGTTGAGTCCTTGGTGTGTGCCTGGAAGGGGCGTGCGGGACCCTGGTCTCTCTCCTTCTGCTTCCTGCCCATCAGGAGGACAACAGCGTGCTCCCACCATGACGTGTTGCTGACGTTGGCCCAAAAGCATGGGCCTGACGGATCACGGCCGAACCTCCGAAGAGGAGAGCCACAGTGACCCTTTCTCTTTGTAATTTGATTACCTCGGGTATTTGTGACAGTGGTGGAAAGCTGACTGATACACACGGCTTAACAGGTTTGCACGAACAATAAAAAGGTGGCTGGGGATGTAGCCAAACAAGAGCGAATCGTGACTTAAAGCTCAAGGTTTTGCTTTAGAAATACCACGGAAAATGTCACCTGACTTCTGCTGCTTCCGCGGCATCTTACTAAATCACTCATGGGCAGATAGAAGAAAATACATTTTCCTGGTAGAAGGAAAATGAATTGAGTTCAACTTCCAGTCAGAGTGGCTTTTTGATTTCTTTATGTTTTCCATGCAGCATTAGATTTGATAGTGGGAAATAGAAACCTCTACAAATAGACAGCTCAGTTGTTTTCTATCTTCCCTCAGATTTTTGAGGTCTAATTCAATCTCTGTCTTCTGGACCACCCGTCACTAATGTCTGCACGTGACCAGGCATCTGAGGCTACTTGGCCAAAGGTCCCCCAGCAAGCAAACCCCACAGGCAGACTGCGGTGTCTTCTCGCTGGAGCTCTGAGACTAAGGGAGGGGGGGAGGGAAAGGTGTCCCCCTCACCTGTCCTTGAGTCTCTGCTTGGCACAAGTAAATGGGTAGCACAAGTAAATGGATACAGTCCCCTGACACTCCGTGGCATCTCCCTGAGCAATCTTCCCTCGCCTGTGTTCCATATTCTCTTATTTCCTGTAGGTATTCTTACCACATATTGTCATCTGTGCGTTTCAGGCCATCAGGTCGGTGATTTATCAACACGTCTCCAGTGGCTTCGAGTGTCTCTTTCTCACCTTCCCCTTAGAAGTCTTTGCTCCTCTTTACAGCTGACCTGCTTGTAAGGCACATGCGACTTTTACAGTAAGAGGCTCAACTCTCCCTTTTGAAAATAAGGGAAGGGACTGAGCCCTCCCTTTTCTTAGAACATTCACTTTAGAAAACTTGTAGTTGAGTCCAGTGAGGTGGCGCCCACCTGGAATCCCAGCAGCTTGGAAGGCTGAGGTAGAAGGATCTCAAGTTCAAAGACAGCGTCTGCAATTCAGTGAAGCTCTAAGTAACTTAGCAAGACCCTATCTTAAAATACAATAAAATAAAAAAAATAAAATAAAATAAAATATTTTATGGGGGGTGGGGGATGTAGCTCAGTGATTAAGTGCCCCTAGGTTCTATCCCTGGTACCAAAACAAAACCCATTTGAAATTGGAAGGTCTCTTTCTGTCTCTTTGAAAGGTACAGAAATCTTTTAAGAAGCTAACTAAGTCTCTTAGCTTTAGAACCAAAGATCTATATATTTCTCCCCCCCTCAAGGACCAAGGAGCCCTCCTCTGAAATGCAACCCTGAAGGCAGAGAGACCCTCTCTGTGGGAAGATGAACTGACCTCAGTGAACTACCTCCTCTCCTAGATGTGAGAGCCCTTTACTTCTCCTCTGTCTAGAGCAGCAAACACACCAAGTCCCTCCAGGATCAGATTAACCTGGGATGGGCTGTCTGTGGCAAGCAGTACCGTCACATTCTCTTCCTTGAGGACGAGCTCTTGCTCACCGTGAGGACCCTGGTGGAGAGGCCATCTCGGCTGGGCAGCATGGAAGGGTGGCCTGTCTGATGCTGACCCAGTGACAAGGCTGTTCCCTCCCTTTCTACCTTTGTGCGAGGTTCTCTGGCTGGAAGCTCTCCTCTCTGGTTGTATTCCTCCAGCACTTACCCACACATGTCCCTGAGCCCACAGCACCAGCCTGGGTGCTGACTACCTACTGCTTGCAAAATACAGTTGATAAATACCTGATTTAATTCTTGCAACTCAATCAAGAAAAATTTTATAAGCCACCATTATACTTATATATATAAGTTGAGCCAATAAACATGAAAGCGTTAGGTAGTTCACCTAAAGCTGCTTGATTTAATTGGCAGAGCGAGTGTTCCAAAGCCCTTTCTGTGCTCCATAAATCCTGTGCTTTCCACCACTCCATCCTATTGCCTCTTGGAAACTCGTTCTTGAACCTTTCTTGCCTGCCTCTCGATGGCTGGTGTATGCGATGGCCCGCAGGGAACTGGAAACAGCTGGGGATCTTCAGAGCTGAGAGGGCCTTGAAACTGGTGTGCAGAGGCCACGGCCAAGCTTCCTGAGGTCTCCGTGTGTTGAACCGGAGGGTGACAAAAACTAACAACCGAGGACGTCCGTGTGGTCATGACTAGATACCAGCCAGAGTGACAAGAACTTTTTATTGTTAATTCTCACATCAAAGTATGAAAAGATACGAATACCATGCCCATCTGAAATAGGGAAGGCTCTCCAGTGACATTATGGAATTTGCCTTAGGTTGCCTAGCTAACCTGTGGCAGACAGCTCATGTTCTTGTTATATTTTAGCTATACAAATGTCCCCCGAGGAGCTCATGCGTTGGTAATGGAGCAGTGCACAGAAGGGAAAAGATTTTATTAAGGGAGTTCTGATCTTTTGAGTGGATTAATCCATTTGATGGACCAATAATATGAATGGTGGGTAACTGCAGGCAGGTGGGGCATGGCTGGAGGAAGTATGTGACCAGAGATGTGGCCTGGGACTGTGTCTTATCCATGAATCCTCTCTTTCTCTCTCTGCTTCCCAGCTCCCATGAGCTGAGCAACCTTCCTCTTCCATGCCCTTCCACCATGATAATCTGCCTCACTTTAGGTCCAGAGCAATGGCATTGGCTGACCTCAGACTGACCCTCTGAAATGGTAAGCCCCATATAAACTTTTCCTCTTCTAAGTTGTTCTTGTCGGGTATTGTGGCCACAGTGATGACAAATTGACTGGCACGGTTTTTAAGATCATTAAGAAAGATGATGACAACATTTCTCACCTGATCATAAGAATTCTGTCGGCACATCAGTCAACCATCATCCTTTCCATTGGAGAGCCCTGTTCAATGTCTTCAGCGAAGGTCCAGGTGAATCTTATGAGAAGGTGAGCCTGGGCATCTGCAGTAGAGGATTCTGAGTGACAGACAGGTGGCTGCCACCACGGAATGTATAGATGGGGTACAAGCCGGGCCCTGGTGCAGTCCACGTTCCAACAGAATGGCTTTTTAGAGGGTGGTTCTGCAGCTGTGGTCTGGAAACAGTAGAGGAGGTAAGGGGTGCTTTGGGTCCCCTCCTGGGGGATGACTTTGAGACTCTGGAAAGAAGTGCCTTTGGGGAAGAATTGTGGGGAAGGGGCTGCTGCGGCGAAAGGGCTGTGTGTGCAGGCTGGAAGGCCAGGGAAGGCAGGCTCGCTCAGGTTTGAAAAGGAAAGATTTTTTGTTTTATGAAAAGGGCTGGGAGGGTGGAGGGGTGAGTGTGTGGCGGGCTGGTGAGTGTGCCTGCAGGACCCGTGGGGACAGGATGCTGGGAGCTGGGGAGTCTGAGCCACGGTGAGGGCTGTCCAAGACAGGGGTGACGGACATAGCAGAGAGCACCTGTGGGTGGAGGGGAGGGAGGGGAGGAGGTATGGGCAAGGTGTAGACTCTGCAGATCTAACCAGACCGCAAATTTGAAAGACTAAACGAAAACAGCCTTCTCATTTATAATTAGCCAGAAGCCAAGCTAATTACTAAGCAAGACAATTTTAGATTGTAAGGAAAAGGGGGTTCCAATAAAATGAGGAAAGGTATAATAGTTTATAATAGCCCTTGAAAGAGTTCTAGAAAAATCCATAAAAAGTAACTAAAATGTAATTCCTGAGCTTCTGTGAGAGTCTTACTGGATTTGGAAAGAATGAATTGGTGGTGATCCATGGTATATTAGCTGAAATGAACCCTGACCACAAACATCAGTTACAGGTCTCCATTCCCAGAAAGACGCTGACACCAAGGGTTAGACAGGCAGGTCTGGCTCCTTGAGGTATATGTTGGCATGGGCCTCTTAGGTGCTGCAGGCTTTGGTCCTTGCTCTGCCCTTTCCTTGATTTGGGTGCAGAAGAATATTAAACCGGCTGTGGACTGGTCTTGTATTGGTTATATAATACTGATTTTTGAAATTAAACAAAGGCTCTAACAATTCTACACACTTCCCTGTCCATTTACACACTAAAATTCCAAATAGCCATGTCTACCATGGTTTTGAATCCATAGCCATCTCCCAGGCTTTCTGTCTTAGGTGACACTATCTCTGTTCTTTGGATGAACAAGCTGAAGAATCTCACCCTCAAGTGAAAACACTTCATGCAATCTACCCTCTCCCAGCACCTGCCAGATCCCTTTGCATTTAGTTCTTAGGTTTCTCTTCTGGTATACTATTGGTTATACTATTCCTACCGTCCCTCTGGTTTCAAAATTTTGCTAACGGTTACTTTGATCATGGACTAATGCTGTTGCTTAAAAAGTTTTCTTGCTATTTACTTAGAGGACTCTTGGGAAAGGCTTTTAAAGTCTTGGAACAAAATCTCCAGTGGAATTTAAGGTAGAACAGGATGTTCAAATGTGCAGTGAGCTGTAGTACAGTATTTGCAATCAGGGCATGGGACAATCTTTGCACTGACTGGCGGGTAGGCCCGCAGCTGACATGAAATCCTTCATCTCCTCTTGTGCGAGGAACTATAATGAGAAAGATTGGACTCCTCTATGCACACCGAGGGGTTGGGCCCATGATTTGCCTAAGGAGGAAGAGCAAACAACAATAGGCTTCCTTGATTATAATTGCTCAAGATGTTATGGAAATTGCTAATAGTTCCACCAGCACAGAGATGATAATAATATCACAACCATTAGAGTAGAAATGCAAACTTTGAAATTAGCTTGGGTTCTAATTTCTTCCTGTCATTTTCTAGGTGGGCAGACTTGATGTAACCATTTTAACCCCCTCGTTCCATCCTCAAAATTCTATCCAGGTCTAGAGTTTAGCAACCACGTGTGTATTTGATTTAGTAATGCCCCGGGAAGCACTAGCTGGAAGAGAAATCAAGGCTATTCACAAAGCCCCACATTTCTTAGCAGATGCGCCCTCCTTTCTTCCTGGTATCTGTTATCCCTCCACTTGTTCTCCATTGGAAAGATCAATTGTGCTGAGAAAAAAAAATGAATGGGCTTAAAATTTAAGTGAGTTTAATTTGCAACTTCCTCACATTTTTGGAATGCGTTGCTCAACCTTGTGTCCTTCTGTGTCCTTATGATAGGACTTTGGAAATAAAATAGGAAGGTAATGAACTCAGTCCTTTAAGGGAACACGAGATGGCTTTTATTACATTGTTGGTACCTTGAGGACAGGGACCATCTCTTCGCCCCTATTTTGTGACAGCTAGAAAATTTCTTTCTTGGAATGGGTACTTAATCAATTTCTTTCAAATTACAGACCTTTGGAAAAGTTCCCAGAGAACAAATTATACTTCTATCAGTTTCTAGTTTCCTGAGAACATCCATGTGTTGCATAATTATAAAACTTTTAGGATAAAATCCAAGTGTACAATATCTTTTTCTGCTTCTCTGTTAAATTTAGAGAGAGGTCTTTATTGGATAGGGTGATCCTTCCCCAAATCTCAGTGGATTATTTATCCATCATGTAACAGGACAGTGTGGGCGGTCAGCAAGCAGCCTTCCAAGTGCCCATCCAGACCCAGGCTCCATCCACCTTGTGGCTCCTCTAACCAGGGTCTCCTGCTGAGTCTGTTGCATTGGCTGCAGAGAAGAAAAGAGAGAGTGGACCATCATTTTGGGGGGACTTTATGGGTCAGTCCTGGAAGGAGGAACCATTACATTTTCCACACTCTCTGAGCAGAACTGTCACATGTCTACACTTGTGTGCCAGAGAGGCTGGAGACTGCAGAGGAACTGTGTCTCGAACGGGAGAGGGAAGTGGTTTTGTGAACTCATAAACGTATCTGCTGTGGTCTCTTCTTTCATCCACTGAACATACCCGTCAGTCTCTGACCATCATAGAACATACCCACAACTTTCCTAATATACACAGCCCCAAATCCCAAATAGTCACATAATAGGGCCAAAGCCAGAATCCTCAGAAGATGTATGGGCCTCTCTCCCACAACACCAAACAGTGGGACGACATCACTGTGACAAAACTCGTATTCAAAGGAGGGAAACATGGGGAGCCAGAGCAGCTCTGGTCCATAAGCACCCATCCTGCACATGGGAGAGATTTCTTGACAAGGTGTCATTCTGCCCTGGGGGCAGAAGGTATCTGTCTTCTCCCTTTGTCTCTTGTCCCCTGTGGCCATACTAAAGCGAGGATGGTAAAACTGTTCTCCCTGAGACTACAGATTCTATTGTTTCCTTCTTGCTCAGGCAAGTTTGGGGTCCCAACATTTATTTTAAGCATCAAAAAGCTAGAAGAAAGATTCTGAATGTTTCCACCACTAACAAATAGAAACGTGTAAGGGGATAGACATGCATAGCCATGTTTGAACATTACAGAATGTGTGGGTGTGTGGAAACATCACACTGCACCCTATGAATATGTATGAGTTTTATGTTTTTATATGTCAGTCAAAATAAGTTACAAAAAGTAAAGAATAAACATTAATCACATTTCCTTAAAACACAGTGGATTCCTCATATATTTGCTTTTATTCATAGCAGGTGGTTTTTCCAACCAAGATGGCCCCAGTCAATGGGCTCTTTTCTTTGATCTCTGCTGGAAAGCCAGCCAGCCCTTGTCAGAGCTTCTTTCTTTCTTGAATCCCTACTAAGGTCAGGCATCTCATCAGTGCGCTCTCATCCATTCCTCCAGAGCAGGGCCTTAGTGAGAGTGCACTTTCCCCCAGTCCTTGTGTGGCCAGAGTCACACATTGTTGAGGGAGGGTTGTCAAGTGGCCATCCCTGCAGTGCTTCAGGAGAGGAGGCTCCACCTGTGGCTGTGCTGTCCTGGGGTCTTGGGGTCCCCTGCTGGGTCCTCTGTCCTTGGAAGGTTGGAGGAAGAAGGATAAGGTGGGAGGTTTATATGAGCCAGGTACGGAATTGACCTGTGTTTGGCAAAGACAAATGTCCACACCTGCCCCAAGGAGGGTCCCCAAGGAAGTTCAGGGAGTGTTGTACAGCACACGGCAGGTGCAAAGGAAACTGGGTTTGGTGAACACAGCAATCTTGGCCATGGTATCAAAGAAGTGCCTAATTGTCTACACAGGCTTATGTGAATTTGAAGCTTATTTGTAGGCTAAAAATTAGGAATAAAAATCAGAATTACTTAGATGTAGGCTAAAGAAAAAAGAGGGCAAATAGTCACTTGGGAAATCCCTTCAGGGACTTTCTGAAAACCAGGTAAGAATGGAAGGGGAGTTCACGTGTCTCAATGCTGATGTCCCACAAGAGACCTTCATGAGACTGAGAAGAGGTGAGAAGACTTCCAAGGAGGCACAGAGGCAGGGCGGCTGATCTCTTCAAGGGTTGGCTGCAAACCATACATTAATGCCATGGAGGTTTGTTCCTCTCCTGCAGGGCTGTGGGTGACTCATCTTGGCTCATTATTCTTTAAAAATAACCCAGGAGAGGTGGGAACACCCCAAGGAAGCTCACCTCTGGTGTTGACGCCATCAGCTGCATCCTTCTCTGGCAGGGTGGGGGTGGACCTGGGGGCCCAGGAGCTGCGTGCAGCCTCTGAAGACAGGACTGGCTGCGAGCCAGGAGGCCTTCTGCCCGACTGAGCCACACTCTCTGGAGACCTCCACAATTCCCTCTGAATGCAGTGTGCCAAATCATTCAATGAAATAATAATTTCTTAATTGTCCCAGAGATATAAGGCAGAAGTCTCAGATTCTTCCTGCTCCACTTTCTGACTATGTTCATTTAGTTCATTTAGTTTGGGCAGAAATATAAACAAATAAAGAAGACTCCTTTATTCAACACTTGGCAATGTAGATTTATGTCTATATTTTCATATGCATATATATGCATACACACATGTATGATCACTTCTAGTCTCATACATTGATGGATTAGAATTTCATCTTTCTCTCTTCTTTGTTGTTTTCTTTTTAAATTTCTCAGTCCTGCTCTAGGTTCAGGACAAAAATTGGTGACAAAAACATCTATACTCTGGAACGGTAATAATCAAATATGGTATGTGCAGTAAAAAAATATTATGGCCATAAACGTAATTTAAAATATTCTAGTAGATTCACTAAAAAGCTATAAAGAAAAAGGCAAAATTAATTTTAATCATATATTAAGACTAATATGTAAAAATGGCATAATTAAAATGTTCTCCTTTTTGGGAACTCTTCAAAGTCTGTTGAAAGCCCAGCTCCCATGAAAATGAAATAAGCTGTGATGTGAACACAGTGTGGCTGCTACTCATACATGGTGAACTGCACGGGAATTAGGCTGAGTGGAAAAGCCAGGCTCAGAGCACGTGTACTTCATGACTGTGGCCACACGGCATTCGTAAAATATTATTGTGGACATAGAGAAGAAATTAGTAGTTGCCAGGAGTTCATTAGGCACAGAGGGAGAAGGGGATGATTTGTAATAAGCGGTCTAAAAGGGGGCATCTTGGGAAAGGCGAGGGGGTAACTTTGTGGTAGCAGTTCTTCCAGGCTCACAGATGATAAATTGTTCCTATGCAGTGGAGCAAAGAGGAGCATGGAGGAGCAGTAGGACCATGGAGGACATGGAGGACCATGGAGGACATGGAGGACCATGGAGGACATGGAGGACATGGAGGACATGGAGGAGCATAGAGGAGCATGGAGGAGCATGGAGGAGCATGGAGGACATGGAGGAGCATGGAGGAGAATGAAGGACATGGAGGAGCATGGAGGACATGGAGGACATGGAGGACATGGAGGACATGGAGGAGCATAGAGGAGTATGGGGGACATGGAGGAGCATGGAGGACATGGAGGAGCATGGAGGACATGGAGGAGCATGGAGGAGCATGGACATGGAGGAGCAGTAGGACCATGGAGGAGCATGTAGGACCATGGAGGACATGGAGGACATGGAGGACATGGAGGAGCATGGAGGACATGGAGGACATGGAGGACATGGATGACATGGAGGACATGGAGGACATGGAGGAGCATAGAGGAGCATGGAGGAGCATGGAGGAGCATGGAGGACATGGAGGAGCATGGAGGAGCAATGAAGGACATGGAGGAGCATGGAGGACATGGAGGACATGGAGGACCATGGAGGACATGGAGGACATGGAGGACATGGAGGAGCATAGGAGGAGCATGGAGGAGCATGGAGGAGCATGGAGGACATGGAGGAGCATGGAGGAGAATGAAGGACATGGAGGAGCATGGAGGACATGGAGGACATGGAGGACATGGAGGGAGGACATGGAGGACATGGACATGGAGGCATGGAGGAGGAGGACATGGAGGACATGGAGGACATGGAGGACATGGATGGAGGACATGGAGGAGACATGGAGGACATGGAGGACATGGAGGGAGGACATGGAGGACATGGAGGACATGGAGGACATGGAGGATATGGACATGGAGGACATGGAGGACATGGAGGGACATGGAGGACATGGAGGGCATGGAGGACAGGACATGGAGGACATGGAGGCATGGAGGGCATGGAGACATGGAGGACATGGAGGACATGGAGGAGGACATGGAGGACATGGAGGACATGGAGGAGCATGGAGGACATGGAGGACATGGACATGGAGGACATGGAGGACATGGAGGGAGGACATGGAGGACATGGAGGAGGACATGGAGGACATGGAGGACATGGAGGAGCATGAGGAGGACATGGAGGACATGGAGGACATGGATGGAGGACATGGAGGACATGGAGGAGCATGGAGGACAGGAGCATGGAGGAGGACATGGAGGACATGGAGGACATGGAGGACATGGAGGACATGGAGGACATGGACATGGAGGAGACATGGAGGACATGGAGGACATGGAGGAGCATGGAGGACATGGAGGACATGGAGGAGCATGGGAGGAGGCATGGAGGAGCATGGAGGACAGGAGGACATGGAGGAGCATGGAGGAGGACATGGAGGACATGGAGGACATGGAGGACATGGGAGGACATGGAGGACATGGAGGAGCATGGAGGACATGGAGGACATGGAGGAGGGCATGGAGGAGCATGACATGGAGGAGGACATGGAGGACATGGGAGGACATGGACATGGAGGACATGGAGGACATGGGAGGAGCATGGAGGACATGGAGGACATGGAGGACATGGATGGAGGACATGGAGGACATGGAGGATGGGAGCATGGAGGATGGACATGGAGGAGCATGGAGGACATGGAGGCATGGGCATGGAGGACATGGAGGACATGGAGGACATGGAGGACATGGAGGAATGGAGGACATGGAGGACATGGAGGACATGGAGGCATGGAGGGACATGGACATGGAGGACATGGAGGACATGGAGGACATGGAGGAGGACATGGAGGACATGGAGGAGCATGGAGGACATGGAGGAGCATGGAGGACATGGAGGACATGGGAGGAGGCATGGGAGGACATGGAGGACATGGAGGAGCATGGAGGACATGGAGGGAGCATGGAGGAGGAGGACATGGAGGACATGGAGGAGCATGGAGGGACATGGAGGACATGGAGGACATGGAGGAGCAGGAGACATGGAGGAGCATGGAGGACATGGAGGAGCATGGAGGACATGGAGGACATGGAGGACATGGAGGAGACATGGAGGCATGGAGGACATGGAGGACATGGAGGACATGGAGGAGCATGGAGGACATGGAGGACATGGAGGACATGGGACATGGAGGACATGGAGGACATGGAGGAGGAGCATGGAGGAGCATGGAGGACATGGAGGGCATGGAGGACATGGAGGACATGGAGGAGCATGGAGGGCATGGAGGAGCATGGAGGAGCATGGAGGACATGGGACATGGAGGGAGGAGCATGGAGGACATGGAGGAGACATGGAGGACATGGATGGAGGACATGGAGGACATGGAGGACATGGAGGACATGGAGGACATGGAGGACATGGAGGACATGGAGGACATGGAGGGGGATGGAGGACATGGAGGACATGGAGGAGCATGGACATGGAGGACATGGAGGACATGGAGGACATGGAGGACATGGAGGACATGGAGGACATGGAGGAGACATGGAGGACATGGAGGACATGGAGGACATGGAGGGACATGGAGGACATGGGAGCATGGAGGACATGGAGGACATGGAGGAGCATGGAGGACATGGAGGACATGGAGGACATGGAGGACATGGAGGGACATGGAGGACATGGAGGACATGGAGGACATGGAGGACATGGAGGGAGGACATGGAGGAGGAGGACATGGAGGACATGGACATGGAGGAGCACATGGAGGGGATGGAGACATGGAGGACATGGAGGACATGGAGGACATGGAGGACATGGAGGAGCATGGAGGATGGAGGCATGGAGGAGGCATGGAGGGACATGGAGGAGCATAGGAGGACATGGAGGACATGGAGGAGCAGGACATGGAGGAGGACATGGAGGACATGGAGGAGACATGGAGGACATGGACATGGATGGACATGGAGGACATGGATGGAGGACAGGAGGACATGGAGGAGGAGCATGGAGGACATGGAGGACATGGAGGAGCATGGATGGAGGACATGGAGGGAGGACATGGAGGAGGAGGACATGGAGGACATGGAGGACATGGAGGACATGGAGGAGCATGGAGGACATGGAGGACATGGAGGACATGGGAGGACATGGAGGACATGGATGGGGAGCATGGAGGACATGGAGGAGGACATGGAGGACATGGAGGACATGGATGGGACATGGAGGACATGGAGGACATGGAGGACATGGAGGACATGACATGGAGGACATGGAGGACATGGAGGACATGGAGGACATGGAGGACATGGAGGAGGACATGGAGGACATGGAGGACATGGAGGACATGGAGGACATGGAGGAGGACATGGAGGACATGGAGGCATGGAGGACATGGAGGAGCATGGAGGAGCATGGAGGAGCATGGAGGAGGAGCATGGAGGACATGGAGGACATGGAGGACATGGAGGACATGGAGGATGGGACATGGAGGACATGGAGGACATGGAGGAGGCATGGAGGACATGGAGGACATGGGACATGGAGGAGCATGGAGGGACATGGAGGACATGGAGGACATGGAGGACATGGAGGAGGACATGGAGGAGCATGGAGGAGGACATGGAGGAGCATGGAGGACATGGAGGGAGGACATGGAGACATGGAGGGACATGGAGGACATGGAGGACATGGAGGAGAGACATGGAGGACATGGAGGACATGGAGGACATGGAGGACATGGAGGACATGGAGGACATGGAGGACATGGAGGACATGGAGGAGCATGGAGGACATGGAGGACATGGAGGAGCATGGAGGACATGGAGGACATGGAGGACATGGAGGACATGGAGGAGGACATGGAGGACATGGAGGAGCATGGAGGACATGGAGGACATGGAGGACATGGAGGAGCATGGAGACATGGAGGAGCATGGAGGACATGGAGGAGCATGGGAGGACATGGGGCATGGAGGAAGCATGGAGGACATGGAGGACATGGAGGAGCATGGGACATGGAGGACATGAGCAGGAGGACATGGAGGAGCATGGAGGACATGGACATGGAGGAGCATGAGCATGGGACCAGAGCAGAGCAGAGAGGATGATGGAGGAGTGTGGAGGAGTAGAGGGGAGCACAGGAGGATGGAGGCGCATGGAGGCGCATGGAGGAAGGAGCACCTGCGTAAGTGGTGACATCTGAAGAAGGTCTGTGGCCTACACCAGTGTCGACCTGTGGACAAGGTGTCTGCTGTAGCTGCTGTGAGGGGGAGGGCGCGGGCCTCCTGCACCTTCTGCACGACCTCCCTCGAGTGTATCAACATCTCTAGATGCAGAGTAACGAAAGCAGCTTCTGATGTTGCCAGCTCGGTTTAAGGAAGATCCAGGAGAACGGGGCAGGGTTCTTCTCCTGCGCACACCGTAGAGCATGCCCTGCCGGCACTGTCTCACCGTCAGGTGTCGTCAAGATGTTTATTAGGGACCCACTGCAGATGCCGCACATGGGCAAACACAGAGACGCCTTGCTCACTCGGGTTCCTGACTGTCTAGCAGTCCAGCTCCACGCACATCTCCTTTAGTCTGAATCTTCAAAATGTGCAAACAAACAATAGCTTGCTTTCTTTCTCACCCTCCTTCCTTGTAGAAACACCAGCTTCCTCTGGATGTCCGAGGGCTCTCAGCAGGACTCAGGTGACTCTTGCTTGTGCAGCCATAGCTGACACGATCCTGCCAGGACTTGATCTCTGTGTGGATGGACGCTCTGTTCCTGCACTCCGTGTGGTCTAGGAGGGGTGGCGACAGGAACATCCATGCTCCCTGCAGGCTCCGCGGGACTGACAGCTTCAAGAACACAGAGATCAGGAAGGTGCTTAGGCTGCTTCCTAATGCAGTTTTCCCCCAGACCCCCTAGAACGCCCAGGTCGTGATGACAAACCGCAATTCCCATCCCTCAGACTGTGGCAGCCGTGGACACGGGCCCCATCCCTTCATCCCTTCATTCTGGGACATTTTCTTGGCTAAACTTCCAGGACCCCCCAGGGGCTTTCGCCCCCTTCCCCTCCCTGGGGGTTCTCACCTCTTGTCCACGAGGGTCCTGCCTCCCTCCCCCAAAGCAGCTGTTCTCAGATCTCTGCTCCAGCTGCGCTTACTACTGCTCGCCTGCCCAAGGTCCCACGGCCTTAGATGCCGTCCATCCGCGCACCTCTCTGTGGCCTGTCTACTCCCTCACCCCTCCCTCCACGCTATAGGCGGCCAACGTAGCACTCAAAGAGTTGATGTCTAGAGTCCAGGACTGGTTCTGCACCACTCCCTGCTCTACAGCGTGCAACTTTTCCACCTTTTCTATTGTGGGAAAGTGGCACCAACATTGACATAGTGTTGCACCCCAAAGCCTTGAAGTTTCAATTTCTCTTACAATACATTCATGTAAGCCAGGTGTGGTGGTGCACACCTGTAATCCCAGCACATGGGAGGCCAAGGCAGGAGGATCGCAAGTTCAAAGCCAGCCTCAGCAGTGGCGAGGCACTTAGCAACTCAGTGAGACCCTGTCTCTAAATAAAATACAAAAAAGGGCTAGGGATGTGACCCAGTGGTCGAGGGCCCCTGAGCTCAATCCCTGGTACCAAAAAACAACAACAACAACAACACATTCCTGTACCAACAAGTCCGGCTAGAAGGAGGTCCAGAACATGCTCTACCTCAGGCGCCTTCTCCCAGGCACACACCTGAGCTCAGGGCCAGCACCTCTCCTTGGGGCTCTGCGGATTCCCCGGTGTGGGCTGGATTCTGTCCCTTCCTCTGAAATTCACACTGAAGTCCTGACCTCCAGTGCCTCAGCGTGTGGCTGCCTTTGAGGAGGTGAGTAGTTGGAATGAGGTCACGTGGGTCGTGGTCCAACATGACCTTCAATGAAGAGGAGTTTGGGACACACGGGACGACCCTGAAGACAATGGAAGCGTCAGTCAGGCCGCGACAGGGCCTCAGAAGCAACTGATCCTGTCCACACCTTCGTCTCGGACTTCCAGCCTCCAAAACTGTCAACACACAGGTGTGGTCTAAGCCTCCCGGTGTTTGGCATGTCGTTAGGGCCCTTGCAAACAGGCATGACCCATCACCAATAAGCCACTCTGTTGATGATTAAAAAAACCAAACCCAAAAACAAACAAACAACAACAACAACAAAAACCAGATGCTCTTTCTGGGTTCCACAGACCCCGGTTTGCTCAGCCATTAGACCAGCTGGATTCATCTGCTCGCCCGCCAGCCAGACATCCTTGGGCGGGTGTGAATTGGCCAACCACACGGCCTGCTCCTCCTGCCTCCTCTTCCCACTCAGGCCCCTTACACATTAGTGAGAACGATCACTATGAAACTTGGGTCAGATCTTATCTGAAAAACCTTAAACTAGCTTTTTATCACACTTGGAAAAAAGTACATCCAAAGTCTACTCCTTGGAATGCAGAGTCCAGCGGGGACGCACCCTAGCACAGTCCTGAGCCCCCACCTCCTGCCCCTGGCACCTGCACATGGCCCACTGGGTCCTTCTCCCAGTGCTCCTGGAGCAGCCGAGCCTGCTCTGCCCTGGCTGTGGCCCTGATGCTCCTCCCAGACGGTCACAGTCTCGCTCCACCCTTGGACACATCCTCTGAGGGCTCCTTCTGAGCTCCATGTCCGCTTTCCTGTCTTTCTCCCTCTGAGTTCTGCTACCTTCTTCCTCCTTTCACTATCATTGTGATGCATGACTATTCGACAATTTTCCTGCTGTTTATTTCCCTTCCTGCCACCAATTTTCAAACATGTGACCCATGAAAGATCTTGTCTGTCTTGTTTGCTGCAGGGTCCCTCAATCAACGCCACATGCCTGGATTTCCAATGTGACTTTAGACTTTTTGAGGTAGATGTTACGTTTTGGGATATTTTGGAGAGAACATAGGCTTATATTAATAAGTTTGTTTACCTGGTTGGTGTTGGCACAGGCATTAGTATCTTCAGATTTTTGTAGAAAAGTAGGCTGGCCTTTACTCCTATTTAAATTGGTTCTATCATTAGTGAATTGTAGCATTTGCTCACTGTTACAACCTAATGTGTCAGTTACTGTTAGGGTTTGGGTCTGAAATGTCCCTCAAAACCTCATGCATTGAAGGCTTTGTCCCCAGTCATATGTCTGGAGGTGAGACTTTTAGGAAGTGATTGGATCATGAGGGCTCTGACCTCATTAAAGATTAATCCATTGGGTGGATTAATAATCTGAATGTGTGACTAGGAGATTGTAGAAATTGTAGGCAGGTAGGGCATGGCTGAAGGAAGTAGGCCATGGGGGACCTTTGGGGACTCTACCTTGTCCCCAGCCTCTTTTTTTTCTCTCTCTCTGCTTCCCTGCAGCCAGGAGCTGAGCAGCTCTCCTAAGATATGTCCTTCTGCCATGATGTTTTGTCTCACCTCAGCCCAGAGCAACAGAGCTATCCAACCACAGGCTGAAACTTGAGGAACTGGGAATCCAAATAAATCTTTCCTTTGTTAATCTTTGTTCAGATATTTGTCTCGGTGAACAAAGAGCTGACTAACACAATTGCTCCAAGTAGCTACAAAGACATTCAAGATATAGTCGCTGTTGTAAGAAGCTCAAGGTCAAACATACAGATTGTCAGGAGGTGGGGAATCCTGATGCACTGCTTTTCAGTGTTGGGAAGGAAGTGAGGGCGGCTTTCAGCAACTAAGCACAGTGCTTAATGGGATGATGGATGGGTGGACACAGGGCCTGGTAACAGCCACGGATGCCGGAAACACCAGGTGTTTACAAATCATGGCTGCGGGCAGTTTGGCAAAAGCAGGCCACAGGCTAACTGGCAGGTTCAACATGAATTTCCTTAAATTATAGGATGTAACTTTGCAGAAAGCTAGACGTGGAAAGGTAAATGAAATCCTCTTTTATGCTTGTTTGAGTTTTTTTTCTTAAGAAGTAATCTTATCATCTCTTATTTATGGACCATCCTATTGCTTTCTCATGGGCTGACTGTGGAAATGATTTTCTAGGATGAAGGGAGAAACTTCAGGAATTAAAGCCTAGCTATAAAATTAGTATTATGTAATCCTTCAACCCCCTCCCTCTGCAACTGAGTTCTGAAATAGCAATGCAGAGGAGTGGGTGGTAAAACTGTCTAATAGTTAGCTGCTACAAAAGATTGATTTGCATTCATTTATATTTTACCAAATTATCTTGGGAGAGGAGTTTTAGTTGACAGCATCGCTACCACAGGCCTAAATTTCAGCTGAGTTTAAAGGCCACTCTTTTGTGCCAATCAGACCTGAAGCTCTAAGGGGCCAGATTGGGGTCCCCTGGGGTGAGGACACACATGCATCCAAGTGATTTGCCCTCTTGGCAGCCCTCCACTGGCTGGGCTCAACTGAGGCCCTTGCCAGGATACCTCTCTTCCCTGTGGCTTTAGTCTTTTAGTCATTTGCTTCTAAATATGTGTGGTCAGGTGAAATAGGTATATCTTCTTGCAGGCATGTTTATTGTTGCCAAATACTCGCAAACTGTACAGGGAATAGGGCTGCTTTCAAGGAAGAAGAAAATAGGCAGAAAAGATGCGCTTACCTGTGAGAAGAGCACAGAGCCTGCAAAAATCAAACAGTGTTGAAATGACTGGGAATTGGTCTTTAAAAAGATTTTGTACCATTAAGAGAAGCTTCCTTGGGCTGGGCTCCCTCTTCAAGCTACAGCAGATGGAGGTCTAAGGCCTGATTTCAGTCGGGTGCAATGGCCCATGTCTGTGATCCCAGTGGCTTGGGAGGCTGAGACAGGAGGATTGCAAGTTCAAAGCCAGCCTCAGCAAAAAGCTAGGCGCTAAGCAACTCCGTGAGACCCTGTCTCTAAATAAAATACCAAAAAATAGAGCTGGGGATGTGGCTCAGTGGTTGAGTGCCCCTGAGTTCAAACCCCAATACCTCCCCCACCCAAAATGATGAATTTCAACCAAACAAATATCCCTATTCTATACATTGTGATAATTAACAATATCAGAAAACTTTAACCAAAGCAAATGATGAAAATAAAATATTAAAGGCCTCAAGACAAAAATCTGTGAATATCCTTATCTGTAAAAAGTAAAGTGATATTTCAAGTAAGCTTTGAAGAAATAAAATTACATAACAAAAATCTTGGCCTGTTTGAGCCATTTCTTTCCAAACTAAAGCTTGTTTCTACAGGCTAAAAAGAGATTTAATTCAGACTTTGCTTTGGTGTAAGTCTTCCTTCTGTAACTTATTCTTTCTTTAAAATAGTAAAGTTCTAGCCACTAACAAAAATTTTTCCTTGACTTGTTTTCTGCTGATCTTCAGACAGATCTTAGCAAAATTTGCTGTGGATAGTTGCATATTTTTCCTGCTATTAAAAAAAATAAAGAAAAAGTTCAAGCACCTATTTTTCAATACCTTTATTTCTCAATGGGCTTCCTTCTAAGGACATTTCTGTCAATTGTCTTGGCTTTTCTTTGCACTGAAACATGAGTCCATAAAATTTCTAAAAGATGCTTATATTCATTCCATAACCCTGTTCTTTATTTTCTAGGAGTTGATTCTTCACATTGAATTTATCAAGAGTTCCCTGTGACCAGAACATAACACTTAAAACCCAGTAAGGGGAACTTTTAAAGGGTTAGGAAATGGATTTCTAAAGTGGACTCATTCAACACACATTTGTGAGTGTATAATCCTTACAATTTCTTTAATTTTCAGAATAGCAATTTTAGATCCTGAGCAATTTTGCTGTCGAAATTGCATTTGGCATTCATGCAACTGCTTCAGGGACTTAACTTTCATTTGAAACTAATTTTCCCGCTTTGTCCTCACCCTTAGTGTCTGGAGTATATGGGCCATTATGTGAAGAAAGAAGAAATATAAATGGAGAGTCGAAGGCAATGGATAGTGATTTGATCATGGGCTGCTTTTCCATTCTAACACCTGAATGGAGCCGACAGAAGACATTGAATGAGTGCTTTTATTCTGGGAAAGACTTAGAAGAGTAATTGTCCTTTACATGAAATCTTTTGTTACTTTTATCCTCCTGTTATTACCAGAAGGTATTTTTATGGGTGGTTATCAGAAGTGGTAAAGTATAGGACAATGAGAGGAGATTCATTTTATAATTATCCTTTGCTGAAGTAGCTATTTTGCTCACTTGAACTGAAAAAAAAAAAAAAAAAGAAAGAAAGAAAAAGAAATGAGCAGATTTCATAAAGGCTGTGCACTCTTTGGAACCTCAGAATTGCTCTTCCATCCTAATTTTCCATTTGCAATTTTTTGAGGGTTTCTAACAGAAAGTTTAAAGCTGTGTCTGTAGCTATCTGAAAATGGAAATAAAGCAAAATAAGGAGCCCCAAACATGCTCACTATACTCACCAAAACTTCAGCGTTAATTAAAACACCACTTCCGGTGGGCGTGGTCCGACACCGCCAAAGGCGCGCAAGGCTGAGAGGAGCGCTGAGAGCCCTCCCGGGAATCCCTGTGTTTACTTTCAAAACGTGAGAGAGGAAAATGGAGAGTGAATGCTAGTCAACATGGGGTTTCTTATAAAGGGTATAAAAATGTTTTAAAATTAGATTATGGTAATGGTTCTAAAGTTCTGCAAAGGCACTTAAATACATTAAATTGTACATGTCAAATGAGTGTATGGTTTGTGAATTGTATCTTTATAAAACTGTTTTAAATAAGGGGAAAAAAAGAAAAATGTCAATAGCTGAAAAATACGAACTAAGCATCAGAAGTTTTGAGTTTTAGTCTCAGCCATGTTACTGACCTGCTATGTTAAATTTTGACAGTCAGTGTACTACTGAGCCAGTTTCTTCACTTATAAAATAAAAGAATTAAAGGAGAAAAAAAAGAAAAAGAAAAAAAAAAACGTGACTTCTGATGTTCACTGAGTGTCTCCATCATTTCGGGCACGATTCCACCTGGTGGAGGTGAGACAGCAAAGAAAGCAAGTCCTCATTCCCCCCAGTGTTGCCCTTGATGGTGGGAATGCAGCGTGGAAGGGCACGGAGGGCATGTGGGGCACTGTGTGTCCAGAGAAAAGGCGTCCCTGAACCCAGCGTCACGGGAGGTGCAGACGGGCAGGGTGGTTCTCACCTGCCAGGTGGGGCAGGGGCTTTCTTAAGAAGTGAAGGGGAGCCGAGAAGCTGAAGGCCGGAGGGCTGAGGAGGGACGCGGGGAGCACGGCGGGGCTGTGTCTCCAGGCTCCCCTTTGTAGTGCCGTGAGGGCTGTCGGGGTGACTGGGGGAGAAGAGGTCTGAGGGCCACACCGTGCCAAGGAGGAGGACCCTTCTGTCCACATGGGAGCCTTTAGAGGTGGGAAGGCAGGAAGGGGTGAGAAAGCTGAGAGGAGAGAAGGTGAGACCCTCAGCTCTCAGGCCGAGCAAGGGAGAGACTGGGAAGGTGACGTGGCAGACTGGGACCAGGTTGGGACCAAGGGGAAGGAGCAGGAGGAGTCCAGACTGCCTCCAGTTTTTGACCTGGATTTTATCATAGGGCCACTAACAGAGCCATAGAAGATGGGAAGGGGCAGGCGTGGGACAGACACAGCGTGACGCACCTGAGCTGAGCTGGTTCGGGGGTGCAGGTGGCTGCATCTGTCTGAAGCCCAAGGAGGAGATTCAGGCAAGAAATCAAAATTCATGGTCACTTGGCTTCAGGCCAGCTTCTGTGACACGAGCCAACCAAATCAGACTTTTTATGTCGTGATACTCTTCCAGCGTCTGACAGTACACAGAAGCGATTACTCTCTGACCTAAATAGTATTACAGAAAAATGTACATGAAATTAAAGGGCTAGAAAAATAAATGCAAATATACCCACTTTTCCTCTCACTGAAATTCTAATTGGCTTCAGACACCCAATTTCCTCTTCAGGAATTTCCCCATCTACTGTCCCACGAGTTTCCCCGGGGCAGTAGTCACAGGAGGCACAGCGGAAGCCTGGCCCTGGACTCTGTCTGACAGAGTGGCTGGCGGGTCTGAACTCCTCCCCCAAGAGCGGCTCTTGGTTGGGGGTTACCCTGGCTAGGCTGAGCCCTGGGGCCCAGACGTGGCAGGCGACTTTGCTCTCAGGCCACATGAGCAAGACAGCTGAGGTCAGTGGCTTAGTTCCCTGCCTTGGGAGAGCTGGATCAGTGGGACACTTCTCACAGTATTGGCTTTTGCTCAGTGAGACTGGGTGGCATCATCACAGCAGCCTCTTGTCACCCTTTTTGATGAAGTTCAGACACACCTTTGGCCATGTTGTGTGTACTTGCTAAGACTTCCATTTCTACACACCGGCATGGGTTGAGCAGGTTTCCTATGTCTTTCACCCATGCCCGCCCTTCCTGTAAGATGCCCCGCCCCCTCACAATGCCATCATTGCCCTTACGAGGGCAAGAGACACCCGGCAGCTTCTCTCCACTCTGAGGACACAGCACGTCAGGGAGGCCCTCACCAGAACCCAACCCCGTGGGCGTGCCGACGTCAGCTTGCAGCCTAAAAACTGTCAGAAAGGGGTGTCTGCTGTTTGAGCCACCCAGACTGTGGGTGTTTTGGTGGCAGCATGAGTTGGCTAAGACAGTTCCAGGTGAGGGGACCTAAGAGGCGGCCAAGTAGTTCTGAGTTCTAGTCTTAGGTCCTCTTAAGGATGATATATCCAGTTTCAAAGAGAGCTTTCAGGTACTTATGACTCAGTCCTTTGAGGAAAGCATGCTTCCAAATTCCAGTACGTCCTTACCGACGCCACAGGGGGCCTAGCAGTTTGCTCTGTAGCCAGTGGCTGCCACTGCACGGTTTTAAACTGGCTTCTTACAAAAGAGCCACATGACAAGAAGCCCTCTCAATTCTCAGTCCTATTTTTCTCCATGATGAAAACCCTCACCGGCAAAGAAATCCTTGACTACAAAATATAATGATACCTGTCTATGCCCTGCTGCACAGTAATGAGGCTGAATTCTCCTCTGTGGCCCATGAAAATCACTCTCCTGACTTTATGGTGTGATCTATCCACCGTGTAGAGAGACCCCACTTAATTTCTCCTTTATTCAGAAGGCAAATTAATGTAAGCCAGGTAGAAGTGGCTTAGGCAGAAATAATAATGATTTGGATATGTGTTCATAAATAGTCTAGGCCAGCCTTTGGGATAGAGCTTTCCAAATCCGAGAGGATTAAAGTCAGTGATTTTATTAGTCCCCATCATATTTGGATTAAGAAAGTGTCATTTCTCTTGTTTTCACTTGGGTAGGGGAAACATATAGGGCTTCTGGGGCCTCCCTCCCTATGGCTGCACAGACAGGCAGTGGCAGAGCAGGCCCCATGTCACGTTGCAACAGGGCTGAGGACTGGTGCAGAGTCCTCCAGTGCTAAGAAAGGCCCACGCTTGGGTTCAAGCTCTGTTGTTACTCTTGACATTTTTAACAAGGGCCCACACATTTTTATTCTGCTCCAGGGCACACAAATTATTTAGCGGGTTCTAAACATAAGCTTCAAGTGTTTGACATGCAACCTTTGGATCTCACACTCTGAAATTTTAAATTATGCCTTTTGACTAATGTTATTAAGAACCTGATATACTGGGGAAATGATAAAAGTTTTCCAACTGGCCAGGCAGATGCCAAAGGCAGCTATAGTTTAGGGCTTATAAGAAAGTTGGTGAGTTTGTGGCTCAAGGTTCTTTAAGAAGGAAACAGCATGTTCTCCTCAAAGTTGCCCATGCAGGGCCTAAGGGCTTTCTGAGCCTTGGCAGTGGTAACCTGAGAGTTTCTGCCCAACTTAAAAAAAAAAAAAAAAAATTTGAAGTAAAAACCAACTTTGCCATGTTTTTGTTTCTATACTATAACATGCTATTAGTAAATGCCTGTACCCTTAATTCTTTGAAAATCTAAGTGCATTTACATCCTAGAGCATGGGCATGAGTGCATGAACTGTGCCAATCCAACATGATTGTGAATCCAGAGGGACGGCGTGTTAGCTTTTTCTTTAGAACACACAGGTTCTTGGAGAGGCAATGGTATGTCTAACTTCATTCTTCACGTAGCTCTGATGTGGATCAAAGTCACCAATTGCTTGCTTGATCCCACACTATAGTGTCAAGTTTTCTGATGTTATAATTTACTTTGATAGAGTTGAGATAAAAAGAAGATATACATGGTGATGTACCTTCGGCTTGGCATTTAGTGACCCTTGCCTTTTACCTATTTTGGGTCGCTGTTTCAGATTCGGGTGTAAGGAAAAGCCTTCCTCATCCCCTGACTGCAGGCAGCAGTGACTTTCAACTGAGGTGGGGGCAGGGCTTCTGCCCACGGGACTTTGACAATGTCTGGAGGCAGTTTTCATTCTCGTAATTGGGGGATCCTAAGGGATCCTGTGGATCAAGGCCAGGGATGCGATGCCAAAGAATTGTCTGTCCCCACAGAACTAGTGTCAAGGCCGGGGAGCCTGCTCCTTGGCCCAGAGGCCACCTGCAGCACTGAACCCTCGGTCCTGAGCAGGGTTAGGGTCAGGCTGGCATGCCGCTGGGCTGCCACAGAGAAAGCAAAGGCCAGCTAGATTTTAAAGGTAAAGAACAAAAGCGTTCCCTGCAAAAGTACAGAGGTTTATGAAATAAAATAGTATCTGCAAAAACAATCCTTGTCACATTTAGTTTGAAGGATCAGGAGTTTTATTTGGAGGCACAGTGTGTGCTCAGCTGCTAACGTCTGACACCTCTCAAAATTTCTTTTTGTGTCTCCTTTTTGTGTGTGATAATAACATATCCTAAGATCTACCTTTTCAGTGAATTTCGTCAAATCGTACACAGAAAGTATACGCAATTCTTTGTATATCAAGTATTCTTAAAGCTGTGTTTTCTTCCTTTTTTTCCCCTCTGAGTCAGGGTCTCACTCTGTTGCCTAGAAAGGTCTTGAACCCGTGGTCTCAAGTGATGCTGCCACCTCAGTCCCCCAGGTAGCTGGGATTACAGGCACATGCCAGCATGCCTGGCTCTATTAACACTGCTTAAGCAAATGTGGTGACATGAATTGTTGAAGTAGATATTGAGACCTTAGAGAGCAAGATCAACATTTTCAAATTGGATTTGTGTACATGACAACTGAACCCAACAAACATTTGTGGATCATGAGGGAATAGTCATCAGGATGGTCTGATGAGGAATATAAATATGAGTTATGGACCCTGCCCTCAAGAAGACAATGGGTGGCTTTAAAAGAGGAAGAGACAAACTCAAAGGGAGAAACGTCTTCACAGTCCTCAAAATTGAAACTTTGTGAAGTTAGGCCCCTCTGCATTTCAGTAGTGGTTCAACAGAGAAGTGTTAGTAGTGAAGTCCAATCCCTGGATGCTGGAGGCCATGGGTCGTGGGGGGAGCTGGCCTGGTGGTCTTGTGCACGTGCTCGGGGTGTGGAGGAGGTGTCTTCTGGAGATCACACAGCTGGATGCCCTGGGTAGGCAAGGCCGACTCTCTCAGCTCCCAGTGTCTACAGAATGTGTGAACAGCTTCTCCACCCTCAAAAGGCGCTCCTTGGGGACACGTTCTCATCCTTTCCCTAGGATAACAAGCAACCTGGTGGGTGAGAAAACTGAGCCACGATTCACAGCCCAGGTAAGCGTCCCTGCTGCGGAGCAGGAGACAGGCACGGGTTTGAGCCTGAGGCTGCAGTCCACGAGACAGCCATGGAAAGCACCTTGGCGCCGCGTCTGGGATGCTGAGGCAGGTCCTTGGTGGAGAGAGTGCAGGACGAGCCCCAGGGACACAGCAGGCCCTGCACAGGGCTCCCCTGCAGATCCACACAGTCTTCACCCCAGGATGGCTGCCACCAGTGTCCACTGGCAGCTTTCCCAGCAGCCTTGACTTCTCTTCTCTGGAGCCCCCTCCCTCTTTTCCTCTCATGGTCCAGTTTCTTGTTTCGACCCAAGCAAACCTTCTCCCGGAAGGGTCTTCTTTCCTCCTGCAAGGTGGGACTGAAACACTGTACTGTAGATCTTCAGGATCCAAAAGAAACCCAGTGCAAAGCCACCTTCAAAATTTTAAATCCTCTGGTGGACACCTTTAAATATTAAAGAGAAACAAGTGAATAACATTTTATGACTACGTTATAGTTAGACATGAAGGAGCCCTAATTAGGAAGGGCTGTTGTAGCTAGCTGGAAGCCATGGGTTCCACCTGATATGTATGTGACGCACCTGTAGGCACCCGCAAACCTGAAGGTATATAACGGGTGAAAGCGGTCCGAGTGAGGAGAATGGAGAATTCAGTCAGCCGGGCAGTCACTCGGTCGGTCAGAAGAATCAGAGCGGCCAGAACGTAGGCAGAGCGGTTACAGAAGAGAAACCAGATAGAAGAAGTAATGACTGGCCAGAGTTAGGCCGAGACTCCCGAGGAAGACAGAAGACAGAAGACAGAAGAAGGAAGAAAGAAGAGAGAAGAAAGAAGCTCTAGTCTTTCTCTAAGCTAAGCTCTATCTTTCTTTACTCTACTCTAAGCTAAGAAGAAAAGCTAAGCTCTATCTTTCTTTACTCTAAGCTACTCTACTCTAAGCTAAGAAGAAAAATCTTTCTTTCCCTCTCTAAGCTCTAAGAAAGTAGAAGTAAAAGTAGTAAAAGCTTAACTCTGCCTCCGAGAGTTTTTCCTCCCGGTTTACGGTACCAGGCAGCTTACATAGACACACTCAGTGTGTCTGAAGTAACACCACTTCAAGGGTTGCTTGGCTTGGTTCCATGGGGTTTACTTGGAGGAGTCCTTCATTGTACATGTAACTGAGAGAATATATGAAGTGCACTTTGTGGCCTGGCTCAAAGCCAAAGCTATGATTTTATTTCCTGGGTGTGGCTTTCAGATTCTCTCAGACGTGTGTATCTTATTCCTGGGCTAAGAAATTCACCAGAAATTTGACGTTGTGGTTCAGATTTCAGAGGGCAGACAATCTGACTGTCAGTTTATGTAAATAAAAACGTGTGTAAAATATTCAAGTCTTCTTGCAGCTCCAGAATTTCTAGAAATTTTCAAATGGGGGTCATACTACTAATATGTGGGGTCACAGTTAGTGTACTGCATATTATGCCAAGTGTGTAACAAAATCTGAACACGATGCCAGAGTCGACAATAATAATTTAACGATAAAAACAGACTATGTATACACATTCTAGCATGCAGCTTCAGGTAATACTTCCACCTTGGCCTACTGTGGGTCTTACCCTGGACCTGTGTACAATACGTTCTGCCTGGGGGGAGCAGCGTCATCTATGCTGTGGTGCAGAAATCATGGCCACTGTGTGGCTTTCCTGCAGGGATCTGGGGTGGGCAGGCAGGCGGGGCCAGGTGGGAGCAGCGTTGGTGCTGGTGAAAGTCTTGCTGGTGGTGTGGACGCCAGCCCAGCCAAGTAGCAGAGGGAAGCTCTTGGTGACCCTGAAGGCATCAGGGAGGGCTGGTGTGTACTGGAGGGCCGCTCGCTAGCAGTCACTGTCCTTAGAATTTAATCCTGAATCAAGGGAGATGGGCTGGCTGTAGGGAACAGGCAGATGTGGAGAAATTGGCAGGTGGCTGGTCCTACAGGTCCTAAGCCTTCCCTAGTGGCTAGATTTTGTCCTGTAAGACAGGTTCTCCTGTCTACCTGCTAGAACCTGCTACTTCAGTGTTCAATAATTGTATTCTTTCTGTCTTGACATCTGCAGCTCATATAAACTATCTGTAATCTGAGTTTATAAACCGGTATAATCCTTTTATTACAACGTGAAGAAAATGTAGAAGTTAATTTATTATACAATGATGTCTATTTCACTATGGAAATATTTGGATCTAACCAAGGAGACATGCTGAAACAAGAAGCTTAAACTCAATTAAACACAGAACCACGTTGGTTTGACAGCTTCCTGCCCAGGCCCACGGAGGTGACCTGACTGCCAGGAAAGCATCGCAGTGGTGAGGGTTTCTAAGATGATAAATAGCATTGCTACTTTTCAGAGTAAAACAAAGTGCAAAATTGATCGAGGCATACCTGGAAACACCTGTGGACATCAGAGGGGCACAAGTGCCCTGTGCTGATGGGCAGAGTGTGTGGCGTGGCCGCACGCTGCAGAACAGCTGGGTTCCTGCTCACTGCGACTGCCATGCCTTGGCCACCATGGCTGTGACAGCCCCCAAACTACACATGCATTTCCAAGAAGGCAGGCACCACCTTTACTGAGAATTCCCACGTTGGAGAAGGAGGAGTGAGTGCTGGTGAGGACTACCTGCGATGCTCTGCATGTGGACAGACAATGCTAGAGGGTGTCTGACTTGAGTTTGAGGAACGTGAGGCAGGAGGCAAGATGTCTACCACAGGGCTCCTGCAACTGTCCCTGTGAGCTGTTAAGGAACATGAAACAAGGACAGTGCGGCAGGGAGGAGGGAAAGAGCTTGGAGACCTCCGATGAGGCTAAGTAGAAGAAGTGACTGGGCAAGTGGCAGGGAGGAGAGAGCCCTCTAGAGAGTCCCAGGCCCCCGCTCTGCAAGGTGGAGAGCTGCTGGTCTGGGAAATGGAGAACCAAACACCTGGAGGATAAATAGAGAAGATGATCCGTCTAGTTGAGGCTCTCTGTAAGTATGGGTGCCCGCAGACAGCAGGTAAGAGGTTCTCCACTTACACGCACGTTTATGTGTGTGTGCATGTGCTACATATGTGGATGTATGTTTATTTATGCACTTTATCTGGGTGTTTGCATGCATATTTGTACAGGTACGTATTTATTATGTGTGTGTGCATATCTAGCAAATATGCTGATATCTGACTCTAGAATTCAGTGGGAAGCTCAGAACTGGAGATGAAGATTGACGTCGGCAGCATGAGGCCGACAGCTGACTAGAAGAGTGGCTTCCAGGAAGAGCACGTGGCGTGAGAGGAGCCGACGATCTGGAGTGAAACCTTGAGGAAGAAGGTCCTTACTGGGAGGGAGAAGCACGAAGGGCCCGCAGTGAAGGCTGCAGAGGAGAAGGGCCAGCAAAAGAAAGGGCCTGTCCATGGAGGAGGCAGGTCCGATGCAGAGGAGGTTCTCGATGTCACACACACCTGGTGTCGGGCCGCTTTGCAAACACAATGTCCTTTACAGAGAACTGATCCCGGCACAAGCATGCCAGGGGGTTTCCCGGGCAGCATAATGGAGAAATCACACATCCTTGCATCTGTTGTCTGTGTTCCTACGTATCCATGAATGTGTCATAAGATCTAGGTGTTTATGTAAATGCTTGTACACAGAAAAGTATATTTACAATCTTTTTTGGCTTACCTTCTCTTCTACCAAGGCATGATTATGTTGGGCTGATTAATATTTAGGAGTCTGAAGGCAAAAGTTGTTTGTATCTTGTCCGGGGCCATTTTATAGATCTTAATCTTTACAAGAGAGCCATTTGTCTTCAACACTTACTTGCTCCCTCCAGACATAAAATCGCACTGAGCTAAATGCAAGTCATTGCACTCACTTGAACAGCCAGGCAAAGCAGCGAGAGTTCATGCTTCTCCCTCCTCTGCATCTTACCAAAACTGACTTTTCTAAGCTGTGCGGGTTTTTTTTTTTTTTTTTTTTTTTTTTTTTTTTTTGTGGTGCTGGGGACTGAACCCAGGGCCTTGTGCATGCGAGGCAAGCACTCTACCAACTGAGCCATATCCCAGCCCCAAGCTGTGCATTTTGATAATTGGGAAAACATGTGCCTCTTTTCCAGGGCCTCAGTGAGTGTTGAGGAAATCTGCCCACTCACCCCTCCTGCACTTGCGCTGTAGCAATGGCCAGCACCACATCTCGACCTGCAGGAGTGGTCTGGATGCGGGGAAGTTGAAGTCTCCACATTGCCCTCAAGTCCAGCATGGCCAGTTCTTTTTACGCAGCTCCTGCAGTTCCTAATTGAACCTCGCCTGAGTTGCATTCTGAGTGTCGTAAGTAGAAGACAAGCGTCAAGATGTCCATATCCAGACCACACACGTGATTTAATTGCCGACAGGTCCTTCTGCTATGAGGAAACATCATTAGCGGAACAGTCTGGAAGTCTAGTGACAAATCTCATTAGCCCCAAGAACCCCCATATCTGTAGGTTAATTCATCACAGTGAGTTTTAGCTAAAAAGGACCCTAAGTTTTTTCCTGGAGTGAAATACATTCTCCTTGTCAAACTTAATAATTTGGAAAATGTTGAAGACCTTGATGTTCCACGTGCCTGCGACACTTGCAGAGGCCACTTTCTCATAGGCCATTCCTGGTACAGTAACTCAGAAAACCACTGGATCACGCCGGGGCTAAAACCCTTTTTATCGTCTTCATTCATTCCTCAGTTTTAAAGTAAAAATTAGCAATTACAAAAGAATACTTACTTTTGATTTTATAGGTAATATTCAAATCTAGTGATATGTTTTCTGAATGGTTATATTTATATTAAAATTTGTACTTACCAAAGATATTACAACTCAGATATCAAACTATGTTTCACAGTAATGAAATAAACCACAAGCTCCAAGTGGTCACATAGGACAATAAAACCAAAGTAATTCAAATTCAGTTTATTAGTCTTCATCAATGTTCCAGAACAACTGCTCCCAAGGTGCCATGAGACCTAAGAGAGGTAGACAGACGCAGGATTTCACAGAGTGCAATTCACAGGGGGCCTCAGGCTGGGCGACAGCAAGACCAAGAGGCTGCTAGCATTTGCGTTAGAAGGCGCCTCTCCTACACCAGGGTCTGATCAAGTTCACTGCCCCTCCCCAGGCTGCAGCTGATAGCTAACTCCTCAGGTATCTAACATGCCTTGTAACTAAGAGCAGAAATCCCAGCTTAGGAAAAAAGTTGTTACGAAGCAACTTGTAGTTGAAAATTATATTGTGTAATTGCTATGGACTGAAAGCTTGTGTCCCCTCCAGTTTCATATATTGAAACCCTGCCCCCCAGTGTGGTGACATTTGGAGGTGGCACACTTGGGGAATTACTAGGGTGAGATGAGGTCGTGGGGGTAGGGCTCAGCTCTGACAGGACCACCAGGGAGCTTGCTCTCTCTCTCTCTTTCTCTCCCTCTCTCCTTGAGTGTGCAGGGAGAAGAGCCCTGTGTACTCCCGGAGGACGGTGGTCATCTACCAGTCAACAAGAGCCAAGGTCTCAGAATCAGCCCTGCCTGGCTGGTCCCTTGAGCTGGAACTCCAGCCTCCAGGATCATGAGAAGTGAATTTCTGTCGTTCAAGCTGCCTAGTCAGTTTTCTTGTGGTATAGCATAAGCTGATGTATGACGAGCTCCTTACGATATTTTAATGTCCAAATCTTCCTAGTTTTGAAGTGATTTTCTAGAACTTAGATAAAAAGCCTTAATGAGAATATTTTTTACTTTTTAAAACAATTGTGCTGATTAGTTATACATGACAGTAGAATGCATTTTGACACATCATACATAAATGGAGTGCAACTTCTCCTTCTTCTGTCGTACATGATGTAGAATCACACCAGTCATGTAGTCATATATGAGCATAGGGCGATAACATCCGATTCAGTCTACTATCCTTTCTATCCTCTTACTCACTCCCCTTCCTCCACTCTTCTCTGCCTAACCCAAGGTGCCTCTATTTTCCCTTAGGCCTCCCCTCTTATTGTGAGTTAGCATCTGCACATCAGAGAAAACACTAGGCCTTCAGTTTTTAGGATTGGCTTATATGGCTTAGCATGATATTCTCCAGCTCCATTTACCTGCAAATGCCATAATTTCATTCTTCTTTAAAGTTGAGTAATTGTCCACTTGGTGTATCTACCACATTTTCTTTATTCAATCATCTGTTAAAGGGCATTTAGGTTGGTTCCACAGGTAGGCTATTGTGAATTGAGCTGTTATAAACAATGATCTGGCTGTGTCCCTGTAGTATGCTGATTTTAAGTCCTTTGGCTATAAACTGAGGAGTGGGATAGCTGGATCAAATGGTGGTTCCATTCCAAGTTTTCGGAGGAATCTCCATACTGCTTTCCATAGTGGTTGAACAAATTTGCAGTTCCAAAAATGTGTGAGTGTACCTTTTCCCCAAATCCTCACCAACATATACTGTTACTTGTATTCTTGATAATTACCATTCTGACTGGAGTGAGATGAAATAATAAAGTAGTTTTGATTTGCATTTCTCTAATTGCTAGAGATGTTAAAATTTTTTTCATATATTTGTTGAACAATATTTCTTTTGTGAAATGTCTATTCAGTTCCTTAGTCCATTGACTGACTGGGTTATTTGTTTTTTGGTGTTGAATTTTTTAAGTTTTTTGTATATCTTGGAAATTAATGCTCCATCTGAGGTGCATGTGTTAAAACTTTTCTCCCATTCTGCAGGCTTTTTCTTCACGTTATTGTTTCCTTTGCTGTGAAGAAGCTTTTTAGTTTGAATCCATCCTATTTATTGATTCTTGATTTTACTTCTTGCACTTTAAGAATCTTGTTAAGGAAGTCAGTTCCTAAGCTGATACAGTAAAGATTTGGGCCTACTTTTTCTTATATTAGGTGCAGGACCTATGTTCTAGTGCCTAAGTCTTTGATCCACTTTGAGTTGAATTTTGTGCAGGGTGAGAGTTGGAGCTTTAATTTCATTTTATTACATATGGATTTTCAGTTTTCCTCACACCATTTGTTGAAGAGGCTATCTTTTCTACAGTTAATGTTTTTTGGCACATTTGTCTAGTATGAAACAACTCTGTATTTATGTGGGTTTGTCTCTGTGTACTCTATTCTATACTATTGGTCTATGTGTCTGTTTTGGTGCCAATACCATTCAGTTTTTGTTACTATGGCTCTGTAGTATAGTTTAAGATCTGGTATTGTGATGCTTCCTGCCTCACTTTTCTAATTAAGGATTTCTTTTTGCTATCTGGGTCTCTTATTTTCTAATTTCATATTTCATGACTGCTTTTTCTATTTCTATGAAGAATCTCATTGGGATTTTAATAGGAATTGCATTAAATCTGTATAATGCTTTTGGTAGTATGGCCATTTTGACAATGTTACATCCATCAACAAGCGAGTACACCTTCTTCTCAGCAGCACATGGATCCTTCTCTAAAACAGACCATATCTTATGCCACAAAGCAACTCTTAGCAAATACAAAAAAATAGAGATACTTCCCTGCATTCTATCAGATCATAATGGAATGAAATTAGAAGTTGACAATAAAATTATTTAAAAAAATAAGCTATTCCAAAACCTGGAGACTAAATAACATGCTATTGAATGATAAATGGATAGCAGAAGAAATCAGGGATGAAATGAAAAATAATTAAAGGTAAATGAGAATACTGATACGACATATCAAAATCTCTGGGACACTGAAGGCAGTACTAAAAGCAAAGTTCAATGCATTGAGCTCATTCATTAAAACAATAAAAAGTGAATGAATAAATGACCTAACACTTCATCTCAAAGTCCTAGAAAAAGGAGAATAAATCAACATCAAAAGCAGGAGAAGACAGTGAATAATTAAAATCAGAGCTAAAATCAATGAAACTGAAATAATTCAAAAAAATTGATAAAACAAAAAGTTGTTTTTTTGGAAAAAAATATAATTGATACACCTTTAGCCATGCTAATGAAGAAAAAGTGAGAGAAAACTCAAATTACTAAAATTCACAATGCAAAAGGAAATATCACATTACTGAAATACAGAAGATAATTAGAAACCATTTTGAAAATTTATACTCCAATACAATAGAAAATCTTGAAGACATCAACAAATTTATAGAGACATATGACCTACCCAAACCAAATCAGGAGGACATGTACAATTTGAACAGATCAATTTCAAGCAATGAAATAGAAGACAACATCAAAAGCCTACCGACAAAGAAAAGCCTAGGACCAGACAGATTCTCAGCTGAGTTTTACAAGACCTTCAAAGAAGAATTAACACCAATATTACTCTAATTATTCCATGAAATAAAAAAAGGAGGAACCATACAAACTTATCCTATGAGGATACCAAAACCAGACAAAAACACATCAAGGAAAGAAAACTTCACACCAATATCCCTGATGAACATAGATGCAAAAATTTTCAATAAAATTCTGGCAAATTGCATACAAAAACATTAAAAAGATAGATAGTGCACCAGGATCAAGTGGGATTCATCCCAGGGATGCAGGGTTGGTTCAACATATGGAAATCAATAAATGTAATTCATCACATCAATAGACTTAAAGACCAGAATGTTATGATCATCTCAATTGATGCAGAAAATGCAGTTGACAAAATACAGCACCCCTTCATGTTCAAAACACTAGAAAAGCTATGCATAGTAGGAACATACCTCAACATCGTAAAAGCTATCTATGCTAAGCCCAAGGCCAACGTCATTCTAAATGGAGAAAAACTGAAAGCATTCTCTTTAAAAATGGGAACAAGACAAGGATACTCCCTTTCACCACTTTTATTCAATGTAGTCCTTGAAACAGTAGCTAGAGCAAATAGACAGGAGAAATAAATTAAAGGGATATTAATAGAAAAAGAACTCAAACTATCACTATTTGCTGATGACACGATTCTATATTTAGAAGACCCAAAAAATTCTACCAGAAAACTTCTAGAACTAATAAATGAATTCAGCAAAGTAGCGGGATATAAAATCAACACCCATACATCAAACTCATTCTTAGACATCAGTGATGAATCCACTGAAAGAGAAATTAGGAAAACTACCCCATTCACAATAGCCTCAAAAAACAAAATTAAATACTTGAGAATCAGTCTAACAGAAGAGGTGAAAAAACTTCTACAATGAAAACAACTGAACACTAAAGAAAGAAATTAAAGATGAACTTTGAAGATGGAAAGATCTTCCAAGCTCTTAATAGAGCGTTTCTCTTTTTCTTTCTCTTTTATTAGATAAGAAACCACAATTGGACCTACCTACAGTGGTATGAATGCTCCACTGTGAGACGGTGCGTGGTAACAAGAGGCTGTTTACAGTAAATTGACTTTGCCTGAGAAACTGGATTTAACCTTGTATCGCTGGCACTGTTAAGAGGCCGTGGTCATGAAGCTACGAGAGCACATGAAAAACACTAGCTACGGTGGGGAATCTGAAACTCCAGCCAGCCACAAGGAAGGAGTGCATTGCCTCAGGTTTAAGTTCGCTCTTCCTAGTTTGGACAGAAAGTAAACAAGCAAAAGGACATAACTGTGCTGAGTCCTGTGCCGACCCCCCTCAGTGTGCCTGGGTGTGGTGCAGAGCAAGGCGGCCAGGGGAGGTCTGACTGCAAGCCAGAAGCCCCCTAGGAAACCAAAGACTTGCAGTCCCGATCATGGAAACCGTAGTCTCCCCTCACTCTGAAGACCTCACCGGACCTCAGGAATCTTCAGAACCTGTGTCCTGCACGGTAGGAGATCTCTCCCTGCAGTCTGGGCGGATTCCTCTTGGCTTCGAGTGCTTCTCCTGCTCTAATTAAATTGAAACTGACAAGTTTGAGACCATGATATACAGCAGCTGTTCAGCCAGAAACAGAGAAAGATAAAGGGCACCCGGAAGGGTTACATTAAATGAATCTCTATGTTAGAGGGAAAATATTGACTATATTTCTGTTTTACCAGAAGTAGAAATGATCAGCAGCTCTAGGAATCACGTTTGACATTTCTGCTTATTAGGATTTTGCAGAGGAATTAATAGACGGGATTAGCAGGCAGGCATTTTCCACAGACGCCGTCCTCCGCTCCATGAGTGTGCACCTGGCATCAGTGGGGCCAGGCATGCTGCCCAGACAAACCCAGGTCTCCAGGGATGGCAGTTCCTTCCCAGGGAAGCTTTCATATTACTGGGCTTTGTGTTCATATCGTACTGAGAGCATATTATAAATAACACCATATGGAGAAAAATAAGCCTTGTTTAATTAATGGACATCTGGGCGCGGAGGCGTGGGATGATTGACTTACCCATTTCACAGGCCCAGAGAGAGAACGTCGTCTCTATATGGCCAGGACGGGAGCTCTGGGGTCAGCGCGGTTCATCTTCTGACCTCCACGACTTACAACAAGCAAAACCAGGGGCAACTTCAACTGCACTTGTGGGGCAAAGCCCTGGAGAAGACTACATGAGGTGGTATACAGACAGGGTGAGCAGGGCAGGGTAATGGCAGACTTCTGATTGTAATCAGTATCATGATCGTGCCTGAGAACACACGGGAGATTCAGACAACAAGAGTCACTGACACTGCGAACTCACTGCTTTGAGACAGTTAATTTGAAGCACGTGGTTCTGTCATTTGAATTCAGAGCTAGGGTGAGTTTGACTAGATGAAGAATACCATGATTTCAAGCTTTCAAGGTGCGTCGAGTCATGTGAGAAGTGCCCTACAGCCGTGCTGGGTCTCCAGCCCCAGCCCCAGCATTGACTCGGGCGAGGGTGAGGGTCAGCGTGGAGGAAGCCAGGTGTGCATGGTGCTGGGTACTAGAAACAATCTCAAGTTCGGATATGATCTTTTCAGAGTGACTGCAGGAATGCGGCAGTGTTGACGTGTGCTCACTTTGTGTCCTAAATTAGGTTTCCAAGTCATTCCAGAGCTAAAATTCTGTGTTTACTTGAAATATCTCAAAGATTCTGCCTGAACTAGTGGTGGAAAATAGTCCCCCCAAAAATGTTATAGTTCAGCAGGAAAGAATTGGCCCAGGCCTCTATCTTCCTCCTTCTTGTGTATTATCTGTGTATAAAAACACAAAACAAAAGCAAAACCCATGCAATCTAAATCCTTTTTGACAGTGCTTCCTTAAAACAGGCATATTTATCTGTGTCTAAATTATTATTTTTATCTCTGTGATGCCCTTATTCCCTGAATTTGTCTATTAAAATCTCTTCCTTTCTTTCTTCTAGATACATCCCAAATTCTATTGCTGTGTGCCTTGAGAGAAAGTTCTTAAATTAAGGACCCAGAGCAAATCTTGTAAACCAATCTATCCCAGACTGAATTGCTCTAAACACTAGTGAGTCTACCTGGAAAAACAAAGAAAGACTTTGTTGTCAAATGAGTGTTTGGAAACATTGGACTTCATTTCTTTCACGTAGAGGACTCCTGATACTTGTCCTTGTATTTAAAACTCTTAAGTGAACTGCTTCTGTTTGTCATAATGGTTTTCTGAAATGTCTGACCCCAGAGCTGCAGACAGACCACCCCCTACTTTCCCTTTTATTATGTATCTCTTAGCTTGACTTCCTACCCACAGTAGTCCTGAAGGCCTTTCTTTCAGAGTACAGGAAGGTCAGTACTAGTAGGTGAAGGAGTGACCTAGAAGACTGTTTACGGTGGGGTGGGTGGGGATGTCCTCCTGACTGGGGCTGGTTGAGGGGCCACTGCACAGTCCATAGAATAGATAATAAGGACATGTAATGGAACAGGGCTGTGGTCACAGATAGAGGGAAGCTAATGGAAGACAATGTTGCAGGATGGCCTAGTCTCTGACAACTGATGGATCCTTTGGTAGAACTCATAATGGCTCTACACCCAAAAGACAGAGCCACTTGCATCAAATTAACTGTCTCAAAGTAGCTCTTAGTTCTTCAGTCTCTCATTTTATCTTGGGGACGTTTATGACATTAATTAAAATCAAAAGGCTGCCACGTGCTATAGGCACTGTGCTCAAGTAGTTTGGAAAGTGGTGTGGGGAGAGGAGTGCTATTTCTTCATGATAGGGAGCAAGAGGTTGACTCAGGAGCATGCGGGAATTTCTGTTTTGGCACGCTGAATTTCAGGCATCAAAGAGATACATAAATGAAAATGTTCAGCGATAATTGGAAACACAGGGCAGAGTTTAGAAGAAACCGCTAATTTGGGAAAACAGGTTTGAAAGTTATTACACAAAAATAATATGGTAGATTATTAGCCCTGACCATTGTGCTTGGGTGTGGGGGAAGGTGCAAATTTCCCCTTTAATTAAAAAAAAAAATCGTGATTAATCATGTAAGTTTGTCATTTGAAATTTACATAATTTTTAGAACCTTTGGTTAATTACATTTGTATCACAGAAGCTCTTCCCTTTTTAAAAATAGCCATTTTTACCCTTGTTATTTTTCCCACCCAGCTTTTTTCAGGCTGTCAGAAGCACAAGCTGCGGTGGTGACGATAGGAAGATGACGGGTGACATGCCAGCCCTAATTAGAGACTTGATTGCTCCGTCACAAAAGGCCTGCGTGTGATCTGGGTGGTTCTGGGTTGTCACAGAGAGTGAATCGAACGTGTCCGCACCTTCATCTCAAAATGTGAACGTGCATTATTTATATTGTATTTCATGGCTATAATTAAATATGTGTCTGAGGAAATGATGTCCCCAAAGACAGTCGATTTTATGTTCAATCCTTATGTGCATTTGTAAAACTAATTTGTCCTCATTAAAATTTTTAAGGATTTATTTGAGCTAACCTCAGGAGGCCTCTCTGGGTATAAAACTCACAAGATAGAAAACAAAAGTCTAATTTCAGTTTTCACCAGTAAACTTCAGTGCCTGCAGCACTGCACTAGCTATTATTGTAGTGAATCCAGTCGGGCTATAAAAATAAAGAGAAGACATTTTCCTTATCAGACAGTGCTTTTTAACCTGTCTGGGAGACTTGGGGATAAAACCAGCAAACACAGTGCCACCTGAGCTTTTAGTACTTAGTGAAAGAACTTCAACGAAATGAAAGGCCTGGCTAATTGGTTGAGCCATTTTTCTTCTTAACCTATAGACATTTGGAGGCTATTTCATTTACTTTTTAAAAAATTGCCTGCCATTTCTTCCTGTTTTCATTTTCAATATTTACTAGATATATGGAGCACCAATATTAAAATTTCAGAGATCTCCTCTCAAGTGGTGTAAGTATGTTCCTTGTCAGTCCTAGCAGTAGATTGGTGGACTTTCAATCAGACCCACCATTGAGAGGAAATATTAAAAATAATTTGCCTGTATCAAGTTTGCTATGAGTCTCCTCCTTGCCACTGGATGTAACTGCATTAGTAAAATATTTACCCAAAGTTCCTTTTAGCGTTTTTGTCTATTCCTAGGATGAACCCATAGGTTCTCCTACTCATGCTATAATCAGTGGTTCAATGTGGTATGTTCGCAGATGTATTAGAGTGAATTTGATACTAAAGTCATAATGTCACTGATATCTGTCAGTGAATGTGCAAAGGATGTTCGTATCTGAAGTGAATGAGCGGCTTCTGAGGGTTATGAGAGTTCGTTCCCGTGTTCACGGGATTTTGTTGATCTTCAAGGGGGAAGTTGGGAAGACCAGCTGGCCCGGCTCTTTATCCAGCTTCAGAGACCACTACCCTCACAAGGCCAGGCAATTATTCCTCTCTTTGGTATTTTTGGAGACCATTAAACTTACTTTGTCCACATTGGAAAGCAAAGAAATCTATTCAAGGGGTTCCGGGTTCTCAGGAGCTCCTTTCTCGTTAGTGTGACCCCACGCTCCTCCGCGGCCAACATCAGCAGACCCAGCTGCAGCAAGAGAGTGGCCAAGAGCCTGGAGCCTTGGGCACAGAGGATCACTGAGGGGTGAGTGGGTGTCATGAGGCCTCCACATTCTATCCCACGGCGATATTGACTCAATTTAAGTTTAAACTTAGGGAAGGTAAATGATTAGAAGCAGGCAGAGGATTTCAGTTTAAACTACCAGTAGCTGAAGGAGGCAGAATTGGTCACCTCGTAGGCATCCACTAGCAAACAGGCAGCCACCAGACTCGGATTCAGCTGCCCATGGGGTGCCGGTATACAGACAGGGCCAGAGGGTCGATGGTAGGACATGGGAACACTACTGGACAGGGACAAGGGCATTCACGTCACCTGTACAGGAGACCAAAGGAGGAGGTGCTGGGCAGAGAAGACTAGAAACCAGGAGAGTGAGACAGTTCAGGAGGACAGTAACTGTCCCACCCAGCCAGAGGCCTCATGAAAGAGAAGGGCATTGAATTTCATAATGTGTACAACGCCTGCCAGCTGCCCTGGGGTGAGATGAAGTTGAAAGCGAGATCACAGAAGCTCAAGGGGCTGGGGACAGCAGCTATGGTCTAACCTTTCATGAAAATAGGTTGCACTATTTATTGGCTCTCAGCATATCTTAGATACAAAATAACTGTAGATCATCAATAATTGTAGGCACGTGAAGGTTCCAGAACTTCACAGGAGGGCTGTGTTTGAGAATTGCTGGTCTTCTATTCTACCATGTCCTCAGGATTTGCTTGACTCCACAGAAGCTTTCTGCATTTTCCTACTTTATCTACTTATGGGTACCAATTTATTGCTCTTTATTTGATGTTTTCAGAGATCATTGAAGAACCTCTGTTCATAAAATAACATGAATAGCCACCTTTGAATGGACATCGGGACTTTCATGTCACCATAAGAGATACTAAGATATCTATAAATCAGAAAGATATAAAATGAAATTATTATTAGATAAATCTAATCACTGGTTTCTAAAATGTGAATATAAAAACATTTTAAAAAGTTTTAGGCTTCATGGTAATCTTTAATTTTATTTTTTTAAATCAAATTCAATACGAGACTAAAGAGTAAAAATATCATGGCCCATACAGACATTTTCCAGTTAAAAATGAAGAACAGAATTTCACTTTATAATATTTAATGTGAAGTTTATTATTTTTGACACTATGAAACAACCTACTATAAAAATAGCAGGTCTATTTTTGGTTTACAAAAAAGAACATTTTTTTGTGTGTGTGTGGGTGGTAAATTAAGAAGATGGTGCATTGACAATGCCATTTTAAATTTTTTGGTGCTGGAGATCAAATCGTGCACGCTAGCCCCGCTCTGCACGGAGCCACCCCTTGCTCTGTTTCTCTTCTCTTCTCTTCAAGTAATTGCTGTAACCCAACATGTGAGTTTTCAGTGCTGCGCCCTCCTCTGCTGTGTGTCACATGATTGTCCCACTCGGTCAGACGATGCGCTGGCTCCGTGTCTGCTTTGGGGTAATTGCTCTCATCTCACCCCCGTGCCTTCAAGGACTCCCACCCCAGCTGTGAGTAATGGGAACTGCGACAGACTTACTGGAGAGGGCCTGCATCTCACCGTCTGTGCTGCGGTCTGCTCCTCCAGGTTGAGAGAGCCGGCCTGCCTCTCTTCTCAGCTCCATAGGCACTGATGCCAACGTCAGCAGCTCAAGGTCAGCCAGCAGGGGAGGGTTCGCACTGAGGGTGGGAGCAAACACTACTAATCAGGCCTTTATCTTTGTGTGAAGCTGGTTTAGCATCCTACCACAAACACACACCAATTCCTCATCAGCCATGCCGGGGGTCCCCAGTCTCATCTCTCTCTGCCAGTCACTTCCTCTTTCTTCTAACTTCCCCTACAGTCTTTATATACCTCATGGCTGCATCCCACAATACCTTCCTCTCCACAATACCATTTCCCCATAACTGTCATTTTTAGATATATGTTAGTTTTAAAAGAGGTTGTAGGTTCATAGCAAAATTGAGTAGTAAGTAGAGTTCTATTACAGCTGTACGCAATGTTGTCACTACAGGGAGTGGGGAGACGTGCTGAGTTAAGTAACCTTGTAAATAAGTGGCATGGATACCACTGAAGGCAAGAGGAACCCCGTTAAGTGCTGAAGTCTAGTTGACAAAGCTGCCTCCCATTGCTAACACCTCTGTCCTTGTAGACTAGAATTGAATAGTTAAGTAAATTGAAGTGGAGAGTCAGAGCCAAGTTTATCACTATTGGAGTGAAAAAGCAAGAGAAGCAGGGGAGGGGGACCCGTGGGGCAACACATTAGAGTTAGGTGTGAAAACATGAACTCATGCTTGGCTTAGTGCAGATACAGGTGGTTTCACACAGCAGTGTGTGTGTGTGTGTGTGTGTGTGTGTGTGTGTGTGTGTCTGTGTCTGTGTATGTGCGCATGTGTGCATGGGTGAAGAAGAAACACATCTATCTCTTTGCCTCATCAGCTGAGAAGGGTTGGAAGCAAAGGCACTTGGGAGCAGTGAGCAGGTCTAGAGCCTGGATCTCAGGTTCTAATGTCATTCTTCAAAAGACAAAGCAGGACACCTTGGAGAAATGGCTGCTTCTAGAACTCAGCAAGGAAATTCACAAGAGAAGCCCAGGACATCTGGGAGAAAGCGAGACAGTGATGTTCAATAATGCAATGAAGTGTGCATGTCAAAGGGACTTGGAAGATACCTAGCGGAGGCGTCAATGACCAAGGTTGGAAGAGTTTGAACAACAAATGAAAGTGTAGGATTTTAACCCAAAGCATAAAACAAGTACTCATAGGTCCATACTGATAGAAATGATGGAATAAGTTAATAAATGCTGAGACAAGACAAATCTTCTATACAGTGACAGTCTGAATAATTTATGTAGAAAGTGCTCTCAAGGAGGCGGAGAGTATCACAGCACTAAGTGTGGGCTGTGCATGTGGACATCCTGTTAAAGTGAAAAATAGAAAGGAGCAACACAGCAGTCACCTTTAAGTGGACAAACTGCCTGAGCTGGGGGGTGGGGGGGAAGGTGAGCATGCACAGAGACAGTTGATTGACATTGTGTGCCACTCAGAAGGTGACGAGAATTCAGTTCAGCAAATTAAACAAAAAGAGAGAAAGGAAAAGAAAATCATATGCTCAAATCAATTTATGCCCCAAACTTGATTAATTGGACCAGACAAAATCCAACACTTATTCTTGATTAAAAGCCCTCTACCAGTTAGGACGAGTGGGGAATTACCTGAACTTGATAAAGAACATCTGCAAAAATCCTACAGCTAATACCTTTTTGTGGGAAACTGAATTAAGCACTAAAAGGGATTGAGGAAATGGATATTGGATAGAAAGAAATCCCTGTTTACTTAAGACATGATTGTCTGTGTAGGAAATTTCAAGGAATCTATACAAAATAAAACCCTAAAGCTAAGAAGGGGATTCAGCAAGGCTGCAGGACACAAGGTCAAAAAATGAAAATCAATTGTTTCTAAATATCAGCAATGGATGTGTGAAGATCAAAATTAAAAGCACAACACTACCAACAAGCATCCCGAAGAAGGTGAAATGCCTAGGTATTCCTTACCCACGTGTGCAGAGTGCTTATGGTGAAAGTCCTGAGAAGCTGATGAGAGATTACACAATGCCCAAGTGCCCAAGTAGCCGTAAAGCATGGAGTGTTCAAGGATGGGACCTGACAGGAAAGGTGGCCCTTTTCCCCAAAGTGATCAACATAGTGAAATTATCAAGTAGCCCTTGAAGGACCAATATGTTTAGTGAAGTTCTTGTCAGAGACATTTTGACAGATATAGGTAAGATTTTACCATACAAAAGCTAAAATCATCTTGGCAAGGAGGAAATATGTGCAAGAAATAAATCTACACCCCCTCAAGACCTGCCATAGCTACCTACATTAATCAGTACCCCCGGGCACCGTCTGAGAGGCGCACAGACAGACAGGAATGGAAGAGAGAGCCCAGAACAGAGTTGTAAAAATATTCCCACCTGAGTTTTGACAAACGTCAAAACACAATTTCTGGGGCTGGGGATATAGCTCAGCTGGCAGAATACTTACTTAGTATATGCAAGGCCCTGAGTTCAATTCCCAGCACCAATAAATAAATAAATAAGACCATGATTTCCAGGAGGAAAGAAATCACTTTTTCTACAAATGGTGCTTCAGCAGATCAACATCCACAGGGAGTAAAGAACCTTGACCAAAAACCCACTCACAAAAAAATTAACCCACAGTGCAATGGAAAATAAATGTAAGACATTAAACTACAAACTTTAAGATAAAAAGCATATAGATATTTTCAAACTAGTACTGGACAAAGAGTTCATAGACTTAAATCCTAAAGGTAGATCCATAGAATGATTAGTTGATGAGTCAAATCTCATAAAAATTTAGATGTTCTCCTTTTGAAAATTTATGTGAATAAAGAAAATGCTACAAATAAGGAAGTAATTGTAAACCTGAAGTTTGATAAAGCCACAGGAGGATCTTTGTAGTGGTGGAGTGGGCACCATCTTGACTGTGGTAGTGGACACTTGAATCCACACATGTGATAAAACTGAATAGAAACTTCTCTCTCTCTCTCTCTCTCTCTCTCTCTCTCTCTCTCTCACACACACACACTGAGGACAAGTAAAACTGAGGAATCTGAATAAAATTGATGAATTTTATCAATGTCAATATCTTGGTTGTGATATTTAATTTTAGTCTTTATAAAATGCTAATGCTAATACAAATTGGGTAAATGTTCACAGGTCCTCTTTTGTGAACCTATAGAGAAGTGCTTGCCCAAATTCTCAGTCAGAATCTGAATACCTGGTGCATATGATATCACAGGGGTGGGGTGGGGGCTGCCTTGTTCTGGTCCCTTGCATTGATAGGAGCCAGGTATGAATGGTGGGAACACAAGGTTAAGAGAATAAATCTACAGACTGGGCCCACTGTGTTGACCCTCACATGTTTTCTTTTCTAAGATACCATTTACCTGCAGCCCTGCCTGGCTTAAGTGGATAGCATAGGTTATATTCCTCAGCAAACTACCTGTCATCTGCAGGAAAAATGCAGGCCTGAAATAATTCTGATAAGAGAACCCAAGTTACCCCAAAGTGGGGGATTTTGTGACCCTTTCACAGATCATATCCCTAAATTCAGGAAGATGAGGATGGTTCTACCTAACCACAACATCTGTAAGAGCAGGCTCCAGTTTACAGGGGCCAAAGTGACCTAGAGTTGGCCTACCAGTGGGGACTGGGAAGTCTTATGTCATCCTGCTGTTGGTCAAAATCAAAAGGTGGACCTGGGCAGGATTCTCTGAAAACTTACCTGGAACTCCCCATAAACCGGAGCACAGGAGAGGTACGCTGTCTCTCCTCCCTGAGAAAATCCCCTCTCCCTTGAGAGTGTCCCCTTTACCTTTCCCCATCCCTTCTAAGAAATCCATGCCTGTTACTCTGAGTGACATGTCTGAAGTCTTTCTGACTTGATTGCAAGAGTTGGGATTTGCAAGGGGGTCTTTGCACCTCCTCGGTTTCCTGGAAGTCCCCAGCCCTGCAACAGAAATGTAGCAGAGGGCCTCTCCACTCAGCAGTAACACTACAAGGGGATGATTCCACTGCTGTGAAATTCAGATTTTAGATTATTTTTATCATCTTTTTTAAAAACTATGATGTCGTTTTTTTTTTTTTTTTTTTTGGATCCAAGTCAGCATGACACTCTTCTCCCTAGAGATAGTATTTGAATTAATCTGTAGCCTAAATCACGACCGTAGCCACTGTACAGAACAGCTGAACTTGGCGGGGGAAAGGGCTAGCACTTCATCATCTTCCCCAGGACAGTGCTGAGTGTGCCTTCCGTCCCTGCACTGAGCTGGCACTGTGCTTGCGTTCTCTTCATCCTTTCTCTACCCTTGTAAATCTTGCGTTTTTGTAATAGAGCGTGGCTAAAATTGTTTGATATGCCCATGTTTTAAACTTCAGTTTTTGTTTTCACTGTCTTCAGAGTTCCTTGGACTTTGTGTACATTGGAAGGAATGACCTTCAATTGTCTTTTGGTCACACCCTTCTTGGCCACTATGTTGCCCTTTGTTGCTAGGTAATGCTTTATGTTTTCCAGCTATTGTTTTCATTTCAGATAAAATGTGTCATTTATTTCCAGTAAATCTTGTACGTAGGTATTTTTATTTTTCACTTGTAAGTTTGAAAGTGGAGATTCTGAGTGATTTCTTAAGCAGTAAGCAAGTAAGCCCGACTTGAACTCCAGGTATCCTAATGCTGAATGGAATGTCCTTGCCCTGATAGTCAGGGTTGCAGCAGTGAAACCAAATCTCCCTCAGTGAGCAGGTGGGGAGAGCTCTTAGATCCTCCCAAGGAGACTGTTCCTCCCAACAGAGCTCCTCATTGTAAACAGCATCTCCTGGGATGGCTGAAATCTTCAGGGAACCCAGGGTTTTCTTAACTTTTCTTTTTTACCCATTTGGAAAACATTTACTGAAAGTGATATTTTAAGATCGTACTTTCTTTCTTTGATTTGTCTCTACCATGCATGTGAAGGTGACTGGATGAAGAAAAGGCTTTTCCACATTGTTGACTTTCATAGAGCTTCTCTCCAGCATGTGTTCTTCCATAGATGTGAAGGTCACTGGATCTCTCAGTGGTTTTTCCACATTCTTCACAGTCATCGGGCTTCTCTCCAGTATGCGGTCTTCCATGTATGTGAAGCTGAGGGGACATAGCAAAGGTTTTGCTACATTGTTTACATTCATAGGGCTTCTCTCCAGTATGCAATTGTTCACGTGAGTGGAGTAGAGGAATGAGTGAAGGCTTTTCCACAAGTTGACATTCACAGGGCATCTCTCCAGTATGCGCTCTTTCATGTCCGTGAAGGCTACTGGATCTACCAAAGGCTTTTCCACACTGCTTACATTCATAAGACTTCTCTCCATTATGAAATTTTTCATGTGAGTGGAGTTGAGAAGACTGAGTTGCAAAAATTCTCAATAAAATTCTGGCAAATCGAGTGCAAAAACATATCAAAAAGATAGTGCACCACAATCAAATGGGGTTCATTCCAGGGATGCAAGGTTGGTTCAACATAAGGAAATCAATAAATGTAATTCATCACATCAATAGACTCAAAGATAAAAATCGTATGATCATCTCAATAGATGCAGAGAAAGCATTTGACAAAATACAACACCTCTTCATGTTCAAAACGCTACAAAAAATAGGAATAACAGGAACATACCTCAACATCGTAAAGGCCATCTATGCTAAGCCCCAGGCCAACATCATCCTAATTGGAGAAAAATTGAAAGCATTTTCTCTAAAAACTGGAACAAGACAGGGATGCCCTTTTTCACCACTCCTATTTAACATAGTTCTTGAAGCCCTAGCCAGAGCAATTAGACAGACGAAATAAATTAAAGGGATATGGATAGGAAAAGAAGAACTCAAATTATCACTATTTGCAGATGATATGATTCTATACATAGAAAATCCAAAAAATTCCACCAGAAATCTTCTAGAACTAATAAATGAATTCAGCAAAGTAGCTGGATATAAAATCAATACCCATAAATCAAAGGCATTTCTGTATATCAGTGACAAATCCTCTGAAAGAGAAAGTAGGAGAGCCCCACCATTCACTATAGCCTCAAAAAAAAAAAAAAAAAAAAAAATACACCAAAAAACCAAAAAAAAAAAAAAAAAAAAAAAAAAACTTGAGAATCAACTTAACAAAAGAAGTGAAAAACCTCTACAATGAAAACTACAGCTTGCTAAAGAAAGAAATTAAAGAAGATCTTAGAAGATGGAAAGATCTACCTTGTTCATAAATAGGTAGAATTAATATCGTCAAAATGACCATTCTCCCAAAAGCACTATACAGTTTAAATGCAATCCCAATCAAAATCCCAATATCATTCCTCATAGAAATAGAAAAGGCAACCATGAAATTCATCTGGAAAAATAAAGAGACCCAGAATAGCCAAAGCAATACTTAGCAAGAAGAGTGAAGCTGGTGGCATTACTATTCCAATCCTTAAATTGTATTACAAAGCAATAGTAACAAAAACAGCATGGCATTGGCACCAAAATAGACCAGCTGACCAATGGTACAGAATAGAAGACACAGAGACTAACCCACACACCTACAGTTATCTTATATTAGACTAAGTTGCCAAAAATGATCATTGGAGAAAAGACACCCTCTTCAACAAATGGTGTTGGGAAAACTGGAAATTCTCATGTAACAAAATGAAATTAAATCTCTTTCTCTCACTATGCACAAAACTCAACTCAAAGTGGATCAAGGACCTAGGAATTAAACCAGAGACCTTGCACCTAATAGAAGAAAAGGTAGGCCCAAATCTCCATCATGTTGGATTAGGTCCCAACTTCCTCAATAAGACCTCTATAGCACAAGAATTAAAACCAATAATTAATAAATGGGATGGATTCAAACTAAAAAGCTTCTTCTCAGAAAAAAAAAAAATCAGTGAGGTGAATAGAGAACCTACAGAATGGGAGCAAATCTTTACCTCAAACACATCAGATAGAACACTAACCTCAAGGATATATAAAGCTCTCAAAAACTTTAACACCAAAAAAAAAAAAAAAAAAGAAAGAAAGAAAGAAAAAAACAATCAATAAATGGGCCAAGCAATTAAACAAACACTTCTCAGAAGATGATATAAAATCAATCAACAAATACATGAAAAAATGTTCAACCTCTTTAGCAATTAGAAATGCAAATCAAAACAACTCTAAGATTTCATCTTACTCCAGTTAGAATGGCAGCTATCAAAAACACAGACTACAATAAATGCTGGTGAGGATGTGGGGAAAAGGCACACTCTTACATTGCTGGTGGGACTGCAAATTGGTGAAGCCAACCTGGAAAGTAGTATGGAGATTTCCTAGGAACACTTGGAATGGAACCGCCATTTGACCCAGCTATCCCACACCTTGGTCTATTTCCAAAAGACTTAAAAACAACTTACTACAGAGACACAGCCACATCAATGTTTATAGCAGCATAATTCACAATAGCTAGATTGTGGAACCAACCCTGATGCCCATCAGCAGATGAGTGGATAGGGAAACTTTGGTATAGATACACAATGGAACACTACTCAGCACTAAAAGAGAATAAAATCATGGCATTTGCAGGTAAGTGGATGGAGCTGGAGAAAACAATGCTAAGTGAAGTTAGCCGATCCCAAAAAACCAAAGGTCGAATGACCTCTTTGTTATGAAGATACTGACCTATAAAGGCAAGGGAGGGGGGATGAAAGGAATGAAGGATTTTAAATAGAAGAAAGAGGGAGTGTGGGGGGGAGGAGGCAAGGGGATAAAATAATGGTAGAATGAATTAGAGATCATTACCCTAAGCACATGTATGAAGACACAATTGTTGTGACAATTTATGTAAAACCAGAGACTTGAAAAACTGTGCGCTTTATATGTAATATGAAATGAATTGCACTCTGCAAGCATGTATAACAAATTAGAATAAAAATAAATTAAAAAAAAAAAGATTGTACTTTCTGGGGTCCTGACAAATAGGCTAAGTAGTTCTGAGATAGTGCTTGCCTGTGGTGAGACCAGTCTTCCAAAGCCCACATGTGTTCAGAGAGGGAGGAGCAAGGAAGTGGACCCAGGGAGCCTGCTACAGGGCTGGGCCTTCCACGAACCGGAGGCAGCAAGAAGACCCCTCTTCACCCTAATTCTTGAGATCAGGCCAGAAAATTTTCTTTCAGAGAGGAGAAGGACAGTGTGCCCCTCCTGTCTCAGGGAGGTTTCCAGGGAGTCCCACCCTGCTGAACTGCCGCTTTACTTATTAAAGGGGCCAAGGTCTAAAGCCACCCCCCTTTTGGGCCCAAAAGGAGGCTCTTTCTGACCAGCAGAAAGAGTTAAAGTAGCCTACCTGGCGAATACAGGCCTAGCGGGCAAAAGTCGCCCAGTGCCTTTTCCCTCCGCCTGTTTGACGGACACCAGGTCACACCCGGGGAGTTTGGTAGGAAGCGATGCCAGAACTCAACTTTATTAAAGATGGACTGAACTTATAAAGGCCTAAACATAACCAATCAGTGACCAGCAGGGCAGTTCCAAATTCTCAGGAAACGTCGTAGCCACACCCCTGCTTATCCCCGGTCCTCCACAGGGCATGGTAAGCAACCAGAGCCCATCCCCTTGGCAGACAGTGTCGGGAAAGTCCCAACACCACCCAAATCCACCTTTTGACTTGATTGACAGCATAGGAACTGCATGGCCCTCCTCAGGGAGAGGCTGGTGTAGCGTTCATGGAATAGTTTTTAAGAACATTGGATCCCCCTGTTTTGTCTCCATTTCCTGTCCCCTTAATTGATTTATTACCTTTGAAAAGCCCCCATTGAGTTTCTTTTGAGGGTCTTGATGTTTTGGCTCTTGGGAGCATGGGGTTGGACATAGTTTGGGTGACCAGGGAGGGTGAGGGTCCAGGCCACCTGGTAGGGAGTGACCGGAGTTTCTCTTACGGGGAAGCAGCTATGTGGGGAGGTTTTGAATCACCAGGCGCCATCTTCCAGGTGCTTCCTGTCAGATAGGCCTCCCTGTGGTCTTCAGTCCCTTCCATTATCCTCCCCTGTTCCCATTCATGGCTGGCGAGTGCCCTAACTGTGGTTGAGCATGGAGCATACTCTACGGCGGGTTACCTATGGGTGAGACGGAAACATGCCCAGCCTGCTGACTGCTCTGAGCACTGTGCGTCAACGCTCTGCCCTGCTTCATCTTTAACCTTTCCCTGTTTCGCGTCAGTGCTGCAGGTTCGCTTATTTCCTTTCCCAGGCACCAGACAAGTCTTGGCAGATGTGGCTCTGGGGGGGAGGGGGGGGGGAGTCAATTAGCTTCCCTTTGTGGATGAACTGAATCAGTCATGTAGAAAAAACCAGGATGAGGCAGAAGTTTGTGTACCCCCATTACCTGTGTCTTAGAAAGAATGCATTCAAATGAAAAGAGCCCCCCAAACTCTGAAGAAGTAAGAAGTACAGTATTAGTGTATTTTCACTACTATGTTTTAAAAGCAAGGTGAATTATGCCCTTTGTCCCCCCCTCCTTTTTTTTTTTTTTTTGCGGCCTCCCTCCGACAGCCTCTCTCCTGGATCGTTAGGGAGAGAACAGCTTCTTTCTTCCCCCTCCGCCATGTTCATGGCTGAGGCAACTATGACAAAAGGCAGGTTCGTGAGGGAAAAGCAGAAAATTGATTCAATATGACCTTACACAGCACCAGAGACTTCACAAGGAAACGAAGACCAGAGAAGCAGGGACCCCGTGTGCTGGGTGCTTCTGGTGGGGGCAGTGGCCCTCAGGGGAGGGAGATGGACGCCTGGACACAGGTGGCATGGTGGCATGGCGGCCCGGCCGAGCGCGGTCTGCTCAGGTTCTTCTCGGTGTCGCCCAGGGAGGGTGCCTCGTACATGGGGGTATTTTCACCTGCTTCAGAGAAAGATCAGAGAGTTCCTTGACAACCTGCTTCAGGGGAGAAGGGCTGGAGGAGGTCCGAGAGACTTTGATGCTTCTGCTGTTTTCTCAGATTCAGAGGCAACGCACTTTGGGATAGTGTGTCCTGAACCTCATCAAGTTAAGTTCTGGCCTCGAAGCTGGAGGATCTGAATATGGGTTCCTATTATAGCCCTGCTCCCTGGAGTTATGAACTTGAGAACTGATCCCACATCAGCTTTGATTTCTTTATGCCCCAAATGGGAAAAGGAGTAATAATTTATAGGGCATTTGTTACTTACGTTAAATAAAATATATGAATGCTTGTAGCTCTGGATCTGATTATATTAACCATTTGAAGCTATGGCTGAAACTATAGCTTATTCCAGCAATTATTTGTAATTTAAAAATTAGATGTCTAAGTAACAAATAATCATAAAACCAGCATCCGCATATTCGCCCCTAATTAAGGAAACTAATTACCTATGTCCTTATTCTTCTAATCCTCCACATAAAGCTCTTGAAACCATTTCCTTCCCTCCTACTCAGAGGTAACTATAATTCTAAATGTAGGATTCATCAAGCTTTTGCTTGTGTTCATAGGTTTCTGTATATGAAGTAAGATATTATGGTTTGGATCTAGAACATGGCTAAAAGGCTCACATATTGAAGGACTGAGTCCCAAATGCGGCGATGTTCAGAGGGGGGTGGATCATGAAGGCTCTGACCTCGTGGATTAATCATTGGATGATTTCACTGAGGGATGGATTCATAGTTTAAAATGTACTATTGGTGTTACAGGACTGGGTTCTTCTGGGAAACTGAGGTAGCATGAAGGCCCCACTCCAAACCCCAGTTCTTACAACCAAGACAGAAAGATTTCAGGCATGTTGCTCAGAATAACAAACACAGGTTTATTAGAAGGGATGGGAAAAGCCGAGAGAGAGAGAGAGAGAGAGAGAGAGAGAGAGAGAGAGAGAGAGAGAGCTTTCAGAGAGAAAAGGGACAGAATGCCCCTACTGCCCTCCATTTTTTGAGGAGTCCCAGGGAAGTTTCCAGAGAGCCCTGCCCAAGTCCACCTCTTGACTTTTGACTGACAGCAGGATAACATCAAGTCCCCATATTAGACATGACAACTCCAGGTCACTTTGTCTCATGCTGAGTGGTCCTAATTAGAACCTGCTCTGACAGAGGTTCTGCTTAAGGGGAATTACCCTCACCCCCCTGAATTCCAAAATCTGGTCTGTGTAAGGGTCACGAAAGCCCCCCTTCAGGGTAACTTGCATTCTTCTTTTCCGCCTGCATTTGCCTGTAGATAACGAGTAGTTCACTCAGGAGTGTAGCATATCCTATGGATTTAGGCCAGGCACTTTTATTTTTCAAAAGTGAAAGCACGTGGGGGTCAGCACAGTGGCCCATGTTATAGAATCATCCCTCACCTCACGTTCCCACCACTCACGTCTGACCGTTCCCCACAGTAGGAGTTGGTGGAAAGAGTAGGAGGTGAGACCTAGCAGCATCGGGTACTTGGGTGTGTGCTTGGGGACTATATCTTGTCCCAGGCTCCTTCCTCTCATGCAAGCCCTCTGTCTGTGCTTCCTCACTGCCAAGAAGAGAACAGTTCTGCTAAGCTAACCCTTCTGCCATGATGCTGTGCCCCACCCCAGGCCAAAGCAACGGAGCTGTCTGACCTTGGGTAGAAGCCTCCAAGATCATGAGCCAAAATACACCTTTCCTCCTCTAAGTTGTTTTTCTCAGACACTGTGTCACAGCAATCAAAACACCAACATAAGACTATGGGTTTTGTTTTAACCTGTATCGAACTTTGTGTATATGGAATTAGATTTCATGTGTTCTTCTATGACTTGAGTTTTGGCTCACAATTCTACATTAGAAGATCATAACTGCAATGGGGAGAAAAACCAGAAAAGCCACAGTGAGGTGAGGGTTGTTGAGAGTCTTGACACTGAGGGGCTGGGAGAATGGTGACATTTCAACAGGCTATCTGAGGATTTCTCACTGAGAGCTATCTTAGAGCCCTTGTGGTTGATTTGGACAGTATCAACACGGTGTCACTGCTGCAATCAAACGGCTTGTCAAATTCCATCAAAAATTCAGTATGAGAATTCTAGGAATTGCTTTGAATATATATGTCAAATTTTTACAAAGTTAACATGTTTAAGATACTTATTCACAAAATCTATTATTTGAATATGATTTTTTAATTTGTTTTTCTTTAGTGTTTTTATCAAAATTTTATAATTTCTTCCAAAATTTTTGTACATTAAAAATACTTTATGAAACTAATAATTTTAATATTTATGGAAATTGATATCTTCTTATTACTTTTTCTTTTATGGAAACATTTATATAGCTATTTTGATTGTAACTTCCCTCTTATTAATTCTAATACTTTACATATGTGAATATTTATTTTTCTTTGTCTTTCAAGTATTCATTTCCATTTTTTCTTGCTTCAATGCACTGCCAAGATCCTCCAGGAAAAAACTGGATAAAACTGCTATGAAAAGGATTTATGGACTTCATCCTGATTATAATTATTTAACCTCTGAGCATGATAATTGTAGGATTATCACCTTAGGAAGGTCATTTCCCCTCAGTTTTCTGGAGAAAGTTTTTATCATAAATGGTTGTGAAACTGTCTCAATAGTTTTTCAACATTTATGAGATGATCTTGGGATTCAACTCCCTTTATGTGTTCACGTGGTACAGTTCATAAATTGATTCACATGTTAATTTTTCTGTGAAATCTTCCTTGCTGCTTTGTCCTACTCATACCTGTTGGGTGTAGCACAGAGCTTGTGCCATTGTTGACAGTCTTGTCACCTCCTTGGTCTTGGAGGTTCTCCCACCATTCTTTCTTCTTGTGCAGAACTTGACGGTGTCTCTCTAAGTGTATTCTGGAAATGTCTGTGTAGCCCCTTTCCAGTACCTTGCAGTGGTTTCTGAAGGAGGCATTTGATCCCTGGACACTGGTGACCTTTCTGTACCCTGTGGCTTGATGCTTTCTTTGGACAGTTCCCACTCAGTGGCAGTTGTGACACTCTTCATTGGAACTGAACATGTCTTCTAATTCTTCTTGAGTCTTTGTTTTCCAACTCTCCACTCTCCTCCAGCATTCTGGCCAGACCACTGTTCTTGTTGTCCCCGAGTGATCAAGACTGCCAATCCTAGTTTTTCTAGTGTTTTGAACATGAAGGGGTGCTGTATTTTGTCAAATGCTTTTTCTGCATCTATTGAGATAATCATATGGTTCTTATCTTTGAGATGTGATGAATTACATTTATTGATTTTCGTATATTGAACCATCCTTGCATCCCTGGAATGAACCCCACTTGATCGTGGTGTATTGTATTTTTTTGATATGTTTTTGTATCTGTTTTGCCAGAATTTTATTGAGAATTTTTACCTCTATGTTCATTAAAGATATGGGTCTGAAGTTTTCTTTTTTTGATGTGTCTTTGCCTGGTTTGGGGATTAGGGTGATATTGGCCTCATAGAATGAGTTTGGAAGTGCTCCCTCTTTTTCTATTTCCTGAAATAAATTGAAGAGTACTGGTATCAGTTCATCTTTAAAGGTCTTATAGAACTTGGCTGTGTATCCATCTGGTCCTGGGCTTTTCTTGGTTGGTAGGCTTCTGATGGCATCTTCTATTTCATCACTTGAAATTGGTCTGTTCAAATTATGTATATCATCCTGCTTTAGTTTGGGAAGATCATACAACTCTAGAAATTTGTCGATGCCTTCGGTGTTTTGTATTTTGTTGGAGTACAAGTTTACAAAATAATTTCGCATTATTTCCTGTATTTTCATAGTGTTTGTTGTGATATTTCCTTTTTCATTGCATATGTTAGTAATTTTTTAAAAATTATTTATTTACTTATTCATCATGCACAAGTATAGTATCCTTTTACATACAACCGCTTGTATACAAAGTATATAAGTACCATTCAGATCTTCAATCATGCATTTAGGATAATGATATCCATCTCATTCAACCACCAATTTTTTTTCCTCCCCCCCTCCCTCCTTACTCCCTCCCTTCCCCTCCCTTTCTGTTGACCATTCTAGTGTTCCTCTGCTCCTATGTACCCCCTTCCAACAACACTGTGAACTAGCCTCCTTATATCAGAGAAAACATTTGGAATTTGGATTTTTGAGAATGACTAATTTCACTTAGCATTATATTCTCCAACTTCATCCATTTACCTGCAAATGCCAGAGTTTTCTCCTCCTTCACAGCTTGGATTATCCACCCCACCTCTGAGCAAGCCTGGGTTGTCCACTGGTTCCACAACCCAAAACTTAAACATACCCAGTTTAGTAAATGACCTCAAGGGAAGAGTTTTCCACACTGTATTTACCCCCATAAAGCGTGTTTTCACTGTGTGTTGACCTTCTGAATATTCCTTCATTTCATCACAGAAAGCTAAAGCTATTATTAGATTCTTTCTTTCTTACCCAATATTTTTAGTTGCTTTTTGCCAAAAGATGGTCAAGGTATTCAGATATCCATGCCACTAGAGGTGAGGGCTTCATTCATTCTCAATGTCAGATTTATCAAATTTTTGATGTGCCTGTCTTCTCTAATTTTTATTCCTTCAATTATTCTTTATTCCCCTGGACAATACCACAGCAATTTCTAATGCCAACTCAACATGTTAACCCTTATGTCATTGTGGTTTTGATGCTTTTAGAGCGGTTTGTAAATCATAAAAATATTTTTAAAGATTTCTCTTCATGGCAAGTTCCTGGTGGATGCTGGAGGCATGTAGTGAGGATGAACCTCTGGAAGACGGGCGTGGATTTTCAGGTGGGGGAGGCTGATGGAGGCTAGACCTGGTCCTGCGGAGGCTGTGGTCTGTCAGGAACTTTCCAGACGGATTATTTCATACCTTCGGAGAGGAGTGAAAAGAAGCGATGCAAAGTGGAATTCTAAATATAGCCTATTAGCCTGGCCACATGTGACTTATTTCAGTCAATCAGATTAATCCTTTTTATTTCAAACCATTTCATTATTCTTATTCTAGAGTAGATCTATAAATACATTTTCAGTCGTGATTTCATTTCTTATCAGTTCACTGTAATGCCCCAAGTATAATATGAAATAATTTTACGTATGTGGACATTTAAAGAAACGGTTCCCATTTGAAATTTGATTTTGCTGTGTGTAACTCGGTTAGGGGCAGACATGGAGGGGGCAGCGTGGCACAGAGGAATTAGCAGGAGCCTGGCTGGGAAGCCTGCTGGTGCTCTCTCCCTCAGGGTGTGGATCCCCTCCGGCAAGGCCGTCCCCCCTCAGAGCAGAGGCAACAGTGAATTTCCTCCCACAGTTCCAATTAGTATAAAAATTAAGAACATGAGAGGCTTAAATCATGCATCTAAATTTCAAATCAATTCATTTTACTCTCCTGACCCAAATTCTTCAATGTTTTGTCATTTTCCTTGGAATAAAATTGAATATCCTTGCTGGGAACATGCATGCCTTGTTCTATCCATTCTGCTTCTGACCGCAACACGCAGGCCTGCTGCGCTGCCCTGCCTTGCCTTGCTGCTTGCTGGGGCCGCAGCCACACCGACCTCCTCGGGCTCCCGGAAGCAGGCTTGGCTCTGTGCCTCTGCCGGATGCTTCACTCCCCCTCTTCCTCATCTTCCAGGTCCCGACTCAGACCCTGCGAGCACGAGTCTCTGATGGTGCTGTCTGAGGAAGGCTCTCACCACCCTACCCCAAGGCACTGACCCCCAGCCTTCAATCACTTGCTCCTCCTGCAGGGTGGGGTCCTCAGAGGCCAGCACACAGGTGTTTTCTGATGAACTTCTAGAACGTGAGCTCCTCCAGGGCTAGGATCTGGTGTAGTTTGGCTACTGCTGCGGAGTCTCAAATGCCCCTAGCACCTGCAAGTCACTCAGGAAACAGATCTCAAACTGAGCACCTGTTTGGCTACAAGCACATATTAAGAACTCTAGATTGTCATCCACACTGTGGCATTTTGATTACGTTTCTTATCCTTTGTATCTTTCATAACCTAAGAGTATCGGGAAAGGGGCATTCTCATCCAGATTCAAGGGCGATGCTCTCAGTGGTAGGACCCCTTGGTAACAAGGCATTGCCCCAGCAGAAGCCTCTCTGACAGCTTGTGTCGCTCCTCGCAGTGCTGCTGGAAGCCCAGCCCCCAGCCTTGACAGACGAGCCTTTCCAGCTGCTTCTTTTAGCATATTTTCTAAATAAAGTCAGTTTAACCTTCAGTGTTTTCACTGTGCTTTTGGAATCCTAAATGCACAGTGTGTTTTAGGAATTGATACTGAGACAATGTCTGAGTGACAACAAAACATGTGAAATTTCAACTCTTGTCAAACGGAGGACTGGCGACAACTAAGCAGTGTTTAATCAGAGGTGAACCTCTTTTTTTTTTTTTTTGTTTTGGTACCGGGGATTGAACTCAGGGGCACTCGACCACTGGGCCACATCCCCAGAACTTTTTTGTATTTTATTTAGAGACAGGGTCTCACTGAGTTGCTAAGTGCCTCACCATTGCTGAGGCTGGCTTTGAACTTGCGATCCTCCTGCCTCAGCCTCCCAAAGTGCTGGGATTACAGGCATGCGCCACCGCGCCCGGCTGGTGAACCTCTTTTTGATGTAGTAATGTCAATAGTAGACACTTTGATAACACATTGAATTACAAAGTTCTTTCCAGGCATGCACAGGTGTCTCTGGAACCGTCCACTGCATGTCATGCTATAATTAAACTCAGGCACATTAATGACTCATAGAATAAGCCTCATATTACCCAGCAGCCACACAGCCAGGTAGAGGAATCTCAAATATATCATCCTCTTGGCTTCTTTAAAGAATGGGGTCAAGGCTATGATGTAAGTCCTGCCTAAGGTCACATGGCAGGGAGGCAGCTCCAAAGTGACTTAGTGTATCTGGAGCTCGGGTCAGTGAAGCTCTTTCCAATCTGCTGGGCTCCTATGGTATACTCAAGCTTCATGTAGCTCCAGAGACCTTGTGCCATTTTGCTCGAGGACGTGGTACCCCATAGTCCTGCCCTACTTGACTGTTAAAAATCCAGCTATCAACCATGGACTTGTTCCTAACATGTTCACCATTGCTCCATCCTAGTGTAGTACACGATATTGAGAGTACCGTTGTATGCCATAAGGACTTATTTTAAGCCCTCAGCATCTGTCAGAAGTTGTGTTCCTTGGCCTGGGAGTCTTCTGTGACTGAGCAGCTCTGCAGAGGAAGGAAGGGATCACAGGGACAGAGGGAAGGAGGCTGCCTGTGTGGGTGGCCCAGTCATCTGCATTCACGGCGGGTGTGGAAACCAGACCCGGCAGGCCCCCCATGAGGTGTGGAGCCCACTCCTGCACCATCACGGCCTCCCGCTCACACCTGAACTCCTGCTGGCCTGAGTCAGGACTCTGCTCCCTGTAGCCCTTCAGAAATTTCCATCCCATGATGTGGCCTCATCTGGGTTTTGCATGACACCTAAGAACACCATGTTTGAGTGCTGTTTTGGATACATTTCAGTTAACTTTTCTTATACTGAAGAAAACGCCTCTGCCATATGCCTGTCAGTTGGATTTTCTTTTCTCTGCATGAACATGTCCAGAAATAGTTTATGTCACTCATTTTTCTGGAATATTCCTTTTTCTGCTCAACCACATGCCCTTCTTGAGTGGCTGGGACATTGAGGAGAGATGGCACAGCAGTTCGTCTCAAGTGCTCTGCACTCAGAGGACCTATCCTAGAGCTGTTGTCTGGCCAATTACGAGTTGCGTAACCTTGGTCAAGTTTCTTAACCTCTCTGTAACTCCATCGTCCCACCTATAAATGAAAGCAAAATTGTAATAGCCCTAATATGAGGATAGCTAAGATGGCGGCTAGCTGAGAGCCATAAAGGTGTTCAAGTATTTTCACCTGATATTCATGCATTTATCTAAGAATCTTTTGATGCCCGTGAACACTGTGTGATGCACCTGTAAGCTCGAGCTGTTAGCACGTGTCCTTGTTAAGGCAAAAGGTATTTAACTGGGTGAGGTTAGTTAGTGGGTGGTTGGAGTTGGAGAGGTTGTTGGAGCCGGATTGAGAAGTTAGAAGGAAGAAGAATAAGAGAACTTTTTCATTTCCAGTCTGCCTCGGAGTTTTCTCCTGCGGTATCATTGCTGCAAGCGGCAATTGCTGCAGGCGGCGACACAAAATCATAATGATAACCCCTGCTAGAGGTATTAATAAACAGGATGGACTCAGGATATAATGTACAAATAGACATTAACATTACCCGTTATTGTTCTTCATACACACATCATTTGCATCTTTTTAGGTTCAAGCATATTGACATCAAACTCAAAGTAAAGACATCGATTCATATAATATACACCGAGATTTTAGAAGCAATGCCGGAGCATAAACGATAAATGACACAGACTCTCAGTTTCATTTCACTCACCTTTGCCTTAGGCCACGCGCTCGGCACAGTTCAGTGATAAGCCGCTGCATTCTGGGTGCAGTAAATCATTGGGGCTCACCAGGTGTGACGGAGTGTGGGTGCTTGACGGGTGCCTTAGGCTTCGGGCCCAGCTCTGATGGAGCCTTGTATTCCGATGGATTTTACACCACGGCGGAGTCAGGGCAGGCGGTACTCAGCCCGTTAGCCGGGACAGCGTAGCTGCGTTGGCTGCGTTCCCACAGCTGCAGGCTGCGTGCTGGTGCCGGGGCATTCTGCGGTCAACCCTGAAGGGGGCGGACTGGCTCAGCTCCAGCACGCCCTTGAGGAATGCAGCACCCCACGACAGCGGAGCCGTGGACACTCTGTCACCTCATGCTTCCAGGGCTCTGGAAACGGGTGGACTGCAGAGTTGGGCAGCAGTTCACTGAGGACGCGTCGGACCCGGGTTGTGTTTGCCCTCCTTTGGCTGCCGTATTAAGGGCAGGTCTGTTCGGGTTGGCAGAGGGACGCCGCCTTCCACGTGCTGCGTGGGGAGGGAGCAGCACCCCAAGGAGAAGAGAGCAGCGCTTGCTTTCTTGGATATTTTTATAATTAAGAAGCCTGTCCCCTGTGTGCACTTAAGACCCTCTAGGCAGGATCAAGCCATCAGCCACAGCCTTGCTGGAGGAGGGGCTGGGAGGCGGATGTCTGGCCCTCCCTGAGGTTGGACAGCGTGCCTCTGGAGAGGAAAGAGGCCTGTGCCCTGAGAGGTCTGTCTCAGGAGAGTCACAGTGTCCCTGCCTAAAGCGATGGCCGCTTGGAGCAAGGAAGCCGCGGGAAGAAGTTCAGAGGCAAACTGGAAACCAACAGGCTTTTTATTCTGATACCTTCTCTCTCCGGCTCTAACAATGACTCTAACACGCACCACCAAAAAACCCACAAAACAAAATGGCGCCGACCAGATCTGATCGGCTCAAGTCTCGCGAGATCCCGGGCCAAGTCCAGTGAGACCACGGAAGGCGGCAATGTCCAAATATCTCTATGGCCCGCAGCCAACCGCAATCTCAGCCATCTCCCCAATCAGGGCTCCTGCATCAGAGACTGTTTCTAGAAATACTCTGAAGATCAACATTTGTATAAAACATCTAGAATATACACAGAAGAGGAATAAGAAGAATCGCTTCACAGTGTGGCCTCGGCAACTCACACCGTCTCATGTTTGGCTAACAGTGGTAAGTATGCATTTGCTTGGTTAAAACACAAACATTGGATTTCAGCAAGTTTCTCACACTGTATACCCTCGGTAGAAAATTTCCGTATCATTTCAAACGCTCTGTAAAAGGAGATTTCAAACTCCTTTTAAGCTGTTCATCGGCCTCCCAGTGAAGCCGTGCTCTGCACCTCTTGACCCGTCCATCACCCCTGACTTCTGTTACTGCACGTATTTCAGCAGCCTCTTGCTGATGCCCCTCCAGCCGCAGAATGCAGGGACCTCCAGTCGTTTCCAGCATGGACCCGCATTTGGTCTCCAGCATGCAATCCCCAAACTTCACCTCATTAATGGACGTGGATAGTGTTCAGTCCCTTCGCGTCTTATTAAGAACTAATGAAGCTCTCCTAGACTTAATTTTAGGATTCAGTGGCTGTCTAGTCCTCGGATCAGCATCCACTTTTGTCATCACGAGCCCTGCTAATTTCTCCTTCTCACAACAGCAAAGTCCGTGCCAGCAGTTCCCATCAGCCTTCCTCCCTCCATGGGGTCGGCCCGGTCCCAGCCCCAGCTCCAGCAGAGCTCCCGTGCAGGCCCTGCAGACGCGCCCACCGCACACCAGACCCCTCAAGGTCATGAACACAGCGAATGGATCTCATCTTGCACTCCCCAGGAGGCGAGACAAGGCGAGGAAAGTACGCCATTATCAAACACTTTCTCCCACTCATTTTTATTTTTATTTTTTCTTGTTTTCAATTGCTGTTTTAAGAACATACTCTTTCTTCTTTGGGGAATGAAATTGATGTGATGAGAATAATTAAGTACGTTTTCAGAGTTTTAGGTTTTAAAGTTCTATGTCATAGCACGGATCTGCTGCCTAATCAAAGGAAGTAATGATGGTGATAACAGGAGCACCACGGAGGTGGCACTCTTCACGGCAGCTCTGACTGCACAGTGCTTGGGGAAAACTTCTGAGAATCTCCCTATGGGTTTTCAGGGGCTAACCAACCCTTTACCTTCCTTCTGTTTTCAGGAAGGGGCTGACTCTCAAGGATAATATAACTTAACAACTGTCTACAAAAAGTATTGCCCTTCTTTTAAGAAAGGGAACATAAAGACATTCTTGTAAAGTACTCTAAGCCCCCTGACTATTCCTGAGTTTCCTCTTCTTTGAAATGTCTTGATGGCGAGTTGCAGTAGAAGTTTGCAGTTAGTTAGCTCATATTTCAAAACCATCCTCAGGAATAAGATCAGAAGCCTTCTTGCTTTGTGGAAAAAAAATGGTGAGTCAACCAAGATGTTCAAAGCAGGGAAAAGGACTTCGGTGAAGACACCTCCCGAGGTCAGTTGCCGGTGTGCTAACCTGTCGTGTTTGCCTCGCGATACTGTGTCTGCGGGTTCTTTCGTGTGAAACATGTTCTAAGTCAAGAGCTCAAAAGCAATCCTAGCACCCAAGCGTCATTTATGCTTTCAAAGTATTCTGTGGATTTGGGGCTGGGGTTGTGGCTCAGTGGCAGAGTGCTTGCCTCGCACATATGAGGCACTGGGTTCGATCCTCAGAACCACATAAAAATAAATAAACAAAATAAAGATATTGGTCCATGTATAATTAAAAAATTTAAAAAAAAAGTTCTGTGGCTTAATAGATCCTAGTGATTTTTGCATGACATTGATGTCTAGGATTTCCTTGCAACCTCATTCTTACCAGTGTACATTTGTTATCACCCTTAAGAAACTTTATATTACCTCAACAAAGGGATAAAAGATTTTTTTAAAGTATACCAGTCTTTATTCACCACATAAAAAAGGCTCAGTATGAGCAATTATCATGAATCCTAATTAAAACTGCAAAACTAATTCTCTTCTTCTACATCAGCCTATTAACTATAGTGACAAGAAAGGAAAAGAACATAATCTTGATATTTCACCTGTGTTCTGTCACTCTTGAACAAGTAGACTTGCTCTTACATTTTTCAGAAAATACTGTGTTTGTGTGCAATGATAAGTCATTAGGATGTAGAGGAAAACATTCCATTTTCCAGATGCTCCTGCATATGCATGATAGATTTACTGAAATCACTTTTGAATTCCTTTAATATATACAAGTGTCCTTCTGGTGTCACGGACTCAATCAGGAGATGTGAACACTGCCAATTGATTGGCAAAAGTCAGATCAGTTGGTGACATGTTCTGAGAAGACGGAGGCTGTGTCTAGAAACAGGGATGTGTTTGGGGGTCGATGTCCAGAAGCACCTGCCCAAAGACCTCAGCTTCTGAGGACCTAAGTACAGAGAAGGTGAAGCTTCTAGAACATTTTTCTATGGAGTTTTTTGATGATGTATTGGTCATTAAAAGTCACTAAAGTGACATGAAATGATCAGTACATATTTCAGTGGTGAACAGCAGAGGTGTTGATTTGTGTGTGCTGCACAGATGACTGGTGCTTCTCTGGGTGGGCCATGCTCCTCTGGCTGTGACTGGGCTTGCTGTCAGGCCAGCAGGCCACTGGTGGGTGGCTGGGGAGGCCGCTCTAGGGAGCCTTGGTCAGGACGATTCACCTCTGCTCCATGGTCCCTTATCCTCTAATGGACCAATCCTGGCCTTCCCATGGTGGACACAGGGATCCAAGAGAGAGGAAGAGGAAACACTGAAGGCCTACGTGGCCGAGTCTGAGAACAAGCCCAAGGCCACAGCTGCTGCATTCTGCTGGCCAAGGCACACGAAGCTTAGCCTGATGCAGGGGTGGACAATCGCCTTCACTTGCTCACAGGAAGACCTGAAATGTTAGCTTGCAAATGGTTATCAATATGGGGGTGAGGAATCAGCATCACCTTTCAGAATAGCCAGTAGAGATGATTTTCTATTGAGAAGCATCTGTGTAAAAATGCTCATCAATATTCATCTCCAATGTCGTATTTGCCCCCTACTCCAAAGAAAGAAGAGATAGGAAATAAAGACCCCTGCTTTCTGTTGGCTCTTGTGTTAATAAGTAAATGGGAACATGGTCAGAAAATGACATATCAAAAATGAAGTGACTACAAAGGATGATGGATAAAAATGATTTATATTCTATGTATGTATGTGTAAGATTGAAAGAGCCAATATATCTAGCAGTAAAATGTACTTCAAAATATTTAAATTTAAGCAGCTTAGAAATGGCTGAGGAGTGATTGAAAGGAGGGTGAGGATGGGATTCCAGACACTTAGGACTATCATGCAACTCTCAGTGGCAGGAAGTGACCTAGAATTTTCCACATGCTGTCAGAAGGGAACTCGGGTCAAATGGGCTGAGCCTGAGGACCCGCCATGGGGTTATGAAGTGGGCTGTGTGTGTGTGTGTGTGTGTGTGTGTGTGTGTGTGTGTGTGGACTGTGTTCATAAACTGCAGGTGTTTCCTCTTTGCCTGGTACCCAGAGTGGAGAGAGGCTCTCTGAGGCTCACAGGGCCAGTTTAAATTGGGGGTCCACATAATCCATAAGCATAATAAATAGTTGTTGTTTTATTAGGGTGGCTTATCAGTAGACATGTATAACCAGAGCAAGGAACAAGGTATATTGATGTCCCAGAGGCAGGGCAAGAGCCTGTCCCTCTGCACTGTTCCTGAGAAGACATAGCCTTGTCGCTCCACTGGGGTGCCATAGTTAGTATGGGTGGCCAGAGAGGAAGGACAAACAATCGAGAAGGAGAAGGAGAAATTTGGTAATAAACACTGAACTTGACTTCTATTTCAGAAAAAAACTGTGCTGGTAAGAACTGGAAGATACCAGAATAACCTCTACATTTTGATCCACCTTCTATCCACCCAATATTCAAAAGAGGTCTTCAGTAAGATAAGAACCATTTTGCAGAAGAAAGATACCTATATTTATGCACTAAACAACTGTAGAATGGAATGTTGATTCTAACTCCTATTCAATGATGAAGAAGTAGTTCATTTGGAGATTTTGGGTGGTAGTAAGCAATAAACTGAACTAATGTGTGAATGTCACTTGTGATTTTCATTAAAATTGAACTTCTTTTCATTGAATTGTATTGACAATGAGTAAGTGAGGATTAATGATCTAAGACTACAACTTTGTTTAATACCTTAAGGTGATTTGTTTTCTTATCATTTGAGTATTTGAAGTTGTGTTGCCACCACATGGATCTATTAGATTTATAGAGGTCTCCTGAGTTTGGCTGGCACCAACTGAATCCCTGCCGCAGAGTCACTCTGTGTTCGCTGCCTCTGAATTCTCATCCTTTCATATGTAAAAAGAAGACGCTGGGAGCAGAGAAAACTCTTGAAGCACAAGTCTCAAAGGAAACCCAGTCAAGGGGATAACATGACCTTTGGACCACCTGGAGAAGGACAGGAAAAGAGGTCACAAGAAAACAAGCACGGCTGTTACAAATGGTGCGAATTACCTAATGCAAATGCAAGTTTCAGCTATATTTTTATTTTTTAATTTGATCAATGGTGTAAAATTTCAGCAAATATGTATATTACCTTTTGCAGACTGCTTTCCCCAAATACTTCATCGAGATGAGGTGCCGAATCACTCCGAAATCAGTCAGCAGTGATCCCAGAGGAGCATGGGCCAGACGTGGTTGCTGACAGATGAGGCCCCAGCTCTCGGTGGAGCACCGGGTGGTGAGTGGAAAATTCTGGTCTCTCCCGCACTGTGTAAGCAGATGCCGCTGTTCGGAGGCCGTGTTGTCGCACGTGGCTTGGTGTTGTCTTTGGGCCAGCATGATTGCTCCCTCCAAGACAGCCACATACTGGACCCTTCGCTCAGTCTTACGCCAGATCATACAGGTAGAATTAGTGAAAGACACAAGGCAAATTCATTTCTTTCTTTCTTTCTTTCTTTTCTTTCTTTCTTTCTTTCTTTCTTTCTTTCTTCTTTCTTTCTTTTTCTTTTTTTCTTGTTTTTTTTTTTATTTTTGTTTGACATAATAATTTTGCATATTTGTGGGTTACAACGTGTTGTTTCTATACAGGCATACCCTATGCAATGATCAAATCAAGGTAATGCGCAGACTCAGCACCTAAACATTTATCATTTCTTTGTGGTGAGGATAGTCAAAATCCTCTGTTCTAGCTATTTTAAAATAAGTATATTTCTATCATCATCAGCTTCATCTTCATCATCATCATCAGGCGTTACCCAGAGGGAAGTGCAGCAGCAGCAGCAGCGTGTCCGACGCTGGGATTGTTAAACGCAGCTCCGCTGGGGGACAGGCTGACCCCCGGCACCCCGCCAAGAACTCTGACGGACTTTGACAGTCCTACTTTCTAATGTTTATCACATTTATTTTTAAAGGTTCAGGAAAATGGAAGCTTGCTCTTTGCAGCACAGTGCTGCTTCAACTCCACAAGAGAAGGGAGGGAGGAGCCGCTTCCTTGGCGTGCGGCTTGTTTGCTTTCACACAGCAGGGACAGTAAGGATGGGACCTCGCGACTGCATTGTGGGTTTACAGTTAAACGCTTCTTGGCTGTATTTGAGCCACACCGCCTGCGATGGGTCAGTCAATCCTGAGCGGAGGAACAGGAGGAGGAGGTTGGGGGCTCCCGGCTCATTGTGCGCAGACCGCTGGGATGCGGGATCCCTGGTGGGCAGACAGGAGCCCCAATCCTGCTTCTAAGGCCATGTCTTAGGTGACCCGCGTCCTGAGCCGTTTGTGCCTTTGTTTCCTCGTGTGTAGATGTGGAATCATGAGCAGTGTTGATCTCACGTGGCACTGAAACGCAGATCGTGGATTTTGGCATAAAATCACAAATTCAAGGAAAGACATTTATGGACAGCAGACGAAGTCTAAGAACTTATTAAAACAAAGTGAAGCGAAGCTCCTGCAACTGGGAGGGGACCAGAGAGCTGCACGCGCAGGGCTACTGTGCAGGGTGTACAGAGGCTTAAGGAAGTCAGGCTGCGCCCAGGCTTGGGTAAGGCTCCCCGTGTCCACAAGGCCTCCATGCAGCTTTCAGTCCAATCGAAACATTGATCAAGGGATTTTCCTTCTCAGGAGAGGCTGTGGACCCCCATGTCACAGACGTATGATTTTCCATGGACCCCAGGTCATCTGTGTCCCAATTCAAAGATAGCATTTTTCAAGCTTCTCAGCCGAAGTCTGTAGCTGCAGTTTGTGCGCACCTGCTCAGGAAGGGGCCCAGGGGCTGCTTCCCTATCGGCCCAGCCTTCTCTCTTCCTCCCAGCCTCCACTCTTTTTAAAGAATTGGATACAAAAATACATAGCACAACTTACATGTTTTTTAAAAATCTGAATGTGAGTTATAATTTGGCAAATATCGATGACATACAGTTAAGAATATATTTTCTATATTAGTACATTTTTCTCTTGCTGGTATACCGGTTGAATATTATAAAGATCAGTAACTCGGATTCTGGACTCAAAATTCCTGGACTGACTTTCGAGCTCAGCTGTGTCTTTACAAAAGTCCCTTTGCATTTTTGTGCCTGACTTCCCCTCTGTGTCTAGCAGGGTAGGAATGGTGCCCAAATGGCAGGATCTTTGTGAGGAGGTTGCAACTAGAGAGCACTATTGAGAGGGGACAGAGAGCCATGGGTGGTGGGAACGTGAAGTTAATGAAATAATTCTACAAACTGGGCCACTGTGCTGACCCGCACATGCTTTTTCTTTTACAAAGCAATTTACTTGCAGCCCTACCTGGCTTACGTGAAGAGGATATGTTACATTCCCTCAGAAAACTATGTATGACCTACAGGAGAAATGCAGGCCCCCCAAACTGATAAGAATGCAAGTTACTCTCGGGGGACACTTTTGTGACCATTACAAAGACCAGATCCCGGAACTCAGGGACATAAAGATAATTCCCCCTCAACATAAAGTCTGTAAGAACAAGTTCCAATCAGAACCTGTCAGCATAGGCCAAAGTGACCTGGAGTCGTCATGGCAGTGGGTACTGGAAAGTCTGATGTCATTCTGCTGTCAAAAGTCAAGAGGGCGACCTGGGTAGGCCTCTCTGGAAACTTCTCTGGGACCCCCAATAAAAAGGGGGTGCAGAAGAGGTATGCCATCCCTCTCCTCTCTGAGAGGACCCACTCTCTCCCTTGAGCGTGTCCCCTTTCCCTTTTCCCTTCTAATGAACTCATGCCTGTTAATCTAACAACATGTCTGACACCTTTCTCACGGGATTGCAGGAGTCAGGACTTGAAAAGGGGGGCCTTCACGCTGCCTCAGGTTCATGGAAGGCCCAGGTCTGTAACACTACCACATGGTGCTACTGTCTAAAAGGTAACTACTGCTGACTCCTGCTGACACCAGGGGACCTGATAATGAGCCTCCTGTTCACCTAGCCTTGTCCTTTGTTTTTTTTTTTTTTTTTTTTTTTTTTACATAATAAATCTACCTGAGTCCAGTTTCACTTCTGGTCACTTGAGGGCAGTTGGGTTTGCTGTTAAACCAGCTGCTCATTTTCCTTTAATGTGCTAATATCTCTACTTGTAATTTTGATGTCGGATGTGCACTCCTTCTTGTTCTGATACATGAGATCCTCCTTCTGCATGCCATCATTTAGTAGTATAAATGTTGGACTGTGAGGGCAGCTCATGGGATCTGGGGGTTGGGGTCCTGGTGGGAAGAGACTCAGGAAACGAAGGTGAAATAGCTTCATAGAGTGAGCCAAACCCTGGCATATGTCTTAAACTCTTAAGATTTGTAAGGCAGAAGAGAGTTGATGCCGCATGTCTAAGGCATGATCTATCTTGCAGCAAGCTCAGAGCATGCTGTCTTCAACCTGCATTAATTAATAGTCTCTTAATATTTGTTGCATAATCTCTTAGTGCAGGGAAGTGTGGGAAAGTTTTGCATTTTTCTCCACAATATCTCTGTATTGATATGAACAGTGCATTAATGTATGTAGCATAGAATGACACAGCTCTGCGTACCCCAGGATGTTGGAGAGCCTGGTGCTAGAAGCAGGCACAGAGGTATTTGGATGTTGCTAACATCTTAAACCTCAGTTAGATGTGTGTGTGTGCACCTGTATCCATATCTGTGCCCCTGTGGATGTGCTGCTGATAGAACTTGATTATGGGTTTTGGCAACCACATGTAAAGTCGAGTATTTTTAACGTATTCTTTTGCTTTAATTTAATTACAAAAGGACATTATACTCTGCTTATATTCTGTAATATATTTTTAATTTTAATAAAATTTCAAGGCACTATTTTGGAACCAAATCCATTGAAGCCATATGTTCGGTGCGCTTCTCCCTGAATTCATTATCTGCGAGCAGAGCCTCCGTTCCTGCACGGCATGGAGGAGCAACATTTGGATAAAGGCCAAGTAACAATAAATCTCTCACATCCTGTTGACTCACCTAGTTTACAATTTTCAAAATATTGTGAAATTTTCAAAGAAATTGTGTTTGGTCTAGATATTGAATAAATGGAAGAAGGTAAATAAAAAGGAAATGTTTTGAAACTAACAAAGCTTTGGGAAATAAGAAGAGATGTTGAGACCCTACAGACTCCATTAAAGAGTCTGCACAAGTTAAGAACCTATTGTGTTCCACTAGCATTTAGGATGTTTTGCTGTTTCTATTAAATATAAGAAAAATGTACTTTTGGATTACTTTAAAGTAAATAAAGAATGGTTTGATGTATGTAAGTTCCACCAGGGGAACTGAGTGAGGGCTGTCTCTGAGGGCTGGATGGGTCAGTGTTGTGTCATCAGTGGTGTCGTGGATTTAGTTCTTTAGTCTGGAGCACAGACAGGCTTCCAATGAGAGGACACACACTTGCTCAGTGACCTTCTGTCGTTGTTTGTCCCTTGAGATCCTTGCAATGGTTGATATTGCATTGATGTCCTTCAGATTATTCTAAGAGGAAGTGTTACACAACTGTGACTACTTTTTGCATCTTCTCTATCACTATTAAAATATCAGGACCATTGCAGTTTGTTTCCTTCTCTAGATACACACAACAAAAGAAAGACATTGTTATGAAAACTATCAAGTTAAATGAAAAAGATAATGTAACTGGCACTTTTTTCAGTATAGGTATTTGGATGTATTTAACAAAGGTGTGCTTTATTTACACTTCATTAATATACAATTTTGTTTTGATTTTTACCTTAAATTGTCTCTTTTAATAATTTTGAAATGTTTTTAATTTAAAAGACAAAACTTAAGATAATTGGATTGCATTAGGAGACTGCCTTTTGGGGAATATTTTTGGTTTATGATTGAAGAATTCAGACAGCAGAACCAATATCTGTATGCATTTAACATTTTTATCTTCATTCATTGAGGACAAGTCTTAGCACTTTGCTAGGTGTGGGATAAAATTTGGGACCAAAGAAAGATAGATACTAATTTCCTAAGGATAATGGTCAACTGGATGATTATGCCCCGACCAAATATGTTATTTCATGAAGTGAAAGCAAAAAAATATTTACTTGGTAAACTTATGGCTTGTATAACCTAGCAGTCTATTTATGACAGTATTGCCAAAGATATGTCAAAAGTTATCAGGCTGGGTGTGATGCCTCACACTTGCAATCCCACCAACTCAGGAGGTCAAGACAGGAAGATCCCAAGCTCTCAGCCAACCTCAGAAACTTAGAAAGGCCCTAAGGAACCTAGCAAGACCCTGTCTTCATCCCTGGGCCCTAGAGTCAATCCCCAGCACCTAAAATAAAACAAAACAAAACAAAAAAACAAAACCCAACTGCATCAGTAAATTTACATGATATTAACTGTCTCTTTTTAAAAATCTTTAAAATTTGTTCTTTTTAAATATACATGATAGTGAAGTGTATTTTGACATATTATAAATACATGGAGTATAACTTATTCTAATAAGGATATCATTCTTGTGGTTGCACATGATGTGGAGTTTCACTGGTGGTGTGTTCATATATGAACACAGGAAAGTTATGTTTGATTCACTGTCCTGTCTCTCAAGGACTATATTCAAGAGTTACTTATTCTGTCAACAAACACTGAACACCAAGTAAATTGTAAATGCATAAAAAGTTTTAAATTGTTGCATTCTCATTGCAACATAGCAGTTAGCAATGCCCAATTGAAATTAATTAATGGATGATTAAATGCACATACTCCATCTTGAGATATATACTTAATTCCTGGTCCTCAAGGGTACACCATTCTGGAGCAAACAATCAAAAGCTGCACTTTTTAATCAGGACTGTGGCACCGAATAGCCCAGGTGTCACATGTGCTGAGAGACAAGCATCACATACCTGCCCAGGGTCAGAGAGGTTCCATAGAGTTGGCATCTCCAGGGATCAGGGCTCTTAGGGTGTTAGATAATAAGGGAGGGGCTTGTTTAGCTGGAGCAGGGGGTTACGTTTGAATTTCAGCTAGTGAAGCATTAGTGTCTAACGAAACTTCTAATGAGGGAGACAGTGCAGCAGCCACCTGCAGCATGTGCCTAAGGAGGGTCTGAAACATGGCCAGTGTGGCTGAGGAGCTGGACTTGCAATGTCATTTAGTTAAAATGTCTCAGCCACATGTGACAAGTGGTGACTGTTTGGGATGGCATTGTGTGAGGTGAACAGATTGAGAGACTCAGAAACATAAGAAAACAGTTGCAGTGAGCCAGACCAAGTGGCAAAGACCCCACTTTTGTCAAGGGCAGTGGGTGACATGCGGAAGACTTGCTCAGAGGATTGCTGGGAAGGGAAGGGCAGCCTCACTTTCAGAGTGAGCAGCCAGGTGCACGGCAGCGTCCTTCCCCAAATCAGGGAATGGGAGAAAAAGCAGGCGTGGACAGGCAACCATTCACGGTCTCTGAGATCCCAGCAGAGGAAAAGACAGACCAAAGGTGGACACGTGGGTGAAGGCTGATGTTTGGGGCAAACATGGGAAACCATCCCCCGAAGGGGAACGCTGGGGGGTCGTGCAGGGGGAATCAGAGAGCTGGCTGCTGCTGATTCTGGGAGACTCGAGGCAGGACAGAGGGTGGAGAGCGACCTGGGGCAGAGAGAGGTGGGGAAAGGAACACCAGGAACACCCAAGGCATCGGCCACTGGTGCCTCCCTGGTGGCCGGAGGTAGTGCCATCGGAATCACAGAATTTCTGTGGGTTGCAAGGGCAAAGAAATAAGTACTTGGATAAAGTCAGACAAATGGAGGCTGTGTCTTCTTATTTAAGCTTTCAACTTCATATTAGAATCATTAATGACTACTTTGAGTCAGTCAGTCTTTTACACAAATCTCTTTCAAATGAATTTATGTACATATATTAGCCTATTGTCAGAGAACACACCAAGCACTCATCAGAAGAGGCCTGAAAAAAAAAACACCTGCAAATAACCAATTCTAATAAGGAAGTTTGTTTTTTATTTGTCCAAGGGGGAAATGCATTCATTGCAGGAATTTTTAACTGTTTGCCACTGTTTTGAACCTGTACGCAGTGTTCCTCCTGTATGCCTGCAGGTCTTTAGGGAGAGGAAGCCCTCCTTGCCCTCAGGACCATGCAGAGTAACTCCCCTGGTTGGGTCAGAGTCTCACTCAGGCCATAGTAGTTTAGATCCACTTGGTAAAATCCACCTAAAATAGCCGAAAGTCAACCCCTTTAAGAAATTTTAAATTTCCAGCATGGGCTGTCGTGGTGCATGCTGGGTCTTTACCATCCATCCCATCTTGGGGCTCAGGACTCCTGTGGGAGCTGTGGGGGCAAATGCCAGGGTGCTGCTTGTCAGAGGCCTTCGGACACTTCCTGGCAGTGTACATGGTAGTCTGCACTTTTATAAAGAGGTGAGTGAGTGAGAGGCATGTACAAGTACTATCCAGACAGCAGGATGTAATTCCAAACCTCTACCCCAAAGGCCCAGGAGCACCGAGGAACAGGACCCAGTTACAGGCACAGCCAGAGAATTTTATTCTGATTAAGCTTACTGTGGGTGCCAGGCTTGGTTTTTTCAAAACTTGCTCTTGGTGTCATTCTGACTGCATTGCGAGTTTTCAACTGAGTGAAAATGTCTCTACTTTTGAAAAAGCTGCCAAAGTGTCAAAATCAAGGACAAAAAGAAAGAAAAAAAAAATCAAATTGGTTAAAATGTTTAGAAAGGCATGAATTAAGCTGAAATGCTCGTCAAATTTCATTAATCCCAATGCTCAGATTGTAGTCTGTACATGTCATTTCTCACTTAAAAGAACCAGGATTCTTAGAAAAATGATTAATTGCAGTTCTTGAAGGAAAGATGCAAAGTAAGCCCGGAACCAGTTGCTGTTCAAGAAACAAGAGATAGCCACTGGTGTGACCAGGGTCACAGGATGGGCTTGACTGCCAACAATGATGATGAGATTGCTGTGGAATAAAGTGTGCCCTATGTCTTTCCTATATGAGTGGTGTCTCAACACAACCACGTAATGGGTGAGCAGAAGTTTCTCTTTGTGAAATTATTCCATGTGATAAACAAAAAAGAAATGGCAGAAGTTGAATATCATTTCTTGCAACCCCTTAGTGAAATGATTCCACATAAAGATTGTCACTGACCACTGACTCAAAAAATATCAAACAAACATAATGTGTTCCCAATGATACACTCTGCAAGCTATCAAGTGTTTTGCCAAAAATAATCAAAACTGAATCTGACCACATGTCTAACCTAACCTACCAATTTACTAGAAGTGAAGAAAGGAGAATAGGCTAAATGACACAGGGAGCAGAGCCCAGGTTAGGGGGATTTCTGTAGAACAAACCATCTGAGTTCTTCAAGAAATAAATTGGGACCAATAGTAAAACAAAGCAAAAGAGAGGGAGCAGGGCAGATTGGAAATCCACATGCTAAAAGCATGACAAGAAACACGTCCGGTGGACTTTGGATCTTGACTCACAGACTGCACAAAATTGATTTGTATACTTAGGATTATTTGAACATTCATTTATTTTTCGAGCAATAGTAATGTTTAAGGGCAAAACGATATCTGATATTATGTTCACAATATCTGGGAAAGAAGAAGGGTGGGTGGGGAGTGCATTTCGTCACCAGAATTCTGCATGCCACTGCCCATACATGCTCACGAAGCCCCTGAGGACCACACATACAGCACCACATGGCTGCAGGAGGCCAGTTCAGCGTGAACTGGAGGAGAACAGCTTCCTTGGGATGTTTGAATCTTCCTTTATGTTTGTTTAATAAGACATTTTTCATGCCATCGTTTGACCTTGGTCCCTAATAACCTGTGAGGTGGTGGACACTGCTAAATTTCTTCTATTTCTGAATTTTCTTGCCAGTTGACCACTGACATTTATTTTCATTCCTGTTATTTTGCCAGTAATGCAAAAAAATGGCCTAACATTGATCCTACATCAATTTATCAGATGTTTTAGTTTGCTTTTTGCTTATTCGTATTTAGCCAACTTTGTAAGAGTCTAACATTCCTTCCTGGACACAAGGCCATGAACTCTTGCTAACATCTACATCACAATCCCTGTCATAGGGAACATTGCTTTTATATTCACATTGCCCAGAAAACTGACACCTCTAACTCATATTCCTTAAACAGGATTCCTTCAAGTCGCTGGGCGTTTCTCCTTCTAGCTAGCTTCTGGCTAGCTCTCCCTTGGGTGCAGTCATGCTCTTCACCTCCCACCTGCCTGCTCAACCCTGTCTCAGCAGATGGCTGCTCTTGCTACTCAACCATGGCAACGGGAGATGTTAGGAGCACCACCGTTTTCCTCCTGTGGTGAGGGTGAGGGTTCTCATCCATCTCACCCTCCATCCCTCCTCTCTGACCATTAACAGTGGAAACCAGTGCTCCCTGCTAAGGCCACTCCAGTCATGCTCTCTTCATAAACTGGCCCTACGACTGTCCTCCTCCAGTGTCCTCATTTTCTCTCTCTGCTTAGTCTTTCCATCCTCACTGAAACATGACTCAGTTGCTCCTATCTACAAAACAAAATGAAGCTAAAAACAACTGCCTGTACATCGTAGATCAAGCTCTCTCTCTCTTTCTCGCCATCTAATTACTGCCCAACATTTAAAAATAAAATAGATGTCTCTGTAGTATGCTGTTTTACAGTCCTTTGTGGTATACATACACGATGGAATATTATTCAGTATTAAAAGAGACTAAAATCGTGGCATTTGCAGGAAAATGGATGAAGCTGGAGAATATAATGCTAAGTGAAATTAGCCAATCCCCCAAACCCAAATGCCTAATGATTTCTCTGATTTGAGAATGCTGATTCATAATATGCTGGGTGGGGGGGGGAGGGAGGATTAGGTGAACTCTAGATAGGGCAAAGGGGAAAAGAGGAGGGAGGGGAAAGGAGTGGGTATAGGGGTAGGAAGATGGTGGAATGAGATGGACACCATTACCCTAAGTGCATGTATGAAGACACAAATGGTGTGACTCTACTTTGTGTACAACCAGAGATATGAAAAATTAGGCTCTATGTGTGTATCGTGAATTGTAATGCATTCTGTTGTCATATATAATATTAAAATTTTAAAAAAAAATGGATGTATGTGTTGGGTCAGAGTCTTCCCGCGTGCTCCTCAGTGCCATCTCTATTTCTGCCCACAGTTCAGTTGTGTCCGCCATGCTTGTGGGCCCCAGTAAGACCTGGTTCCATACAGCCCGTGGGCACTTCATGCGCTGCCTCTGGGGTCTTTCAGCAGCATTCACCCAGTGACAGCCTCCTCTGTTTGACCTGCCCTTGCCTTCATGACCCTGCCCCTTGGACCTCCCTTCCTCTCAGGCCAGCCGCTTCATTCTCCTTTCAAGTGTCCTCTTGGCCTGTTCTTTCAGCGTTGACATAGCTCCAGACTGACTCATTGCATGTCACATTTTCCTATGGTGCTTTCTTCCTAGGCAATCTCATACACATCTCTGGCCTCGATTACCTGTATTTAGAGTCCTCCCTTCTTTATATCTGCTGAAATTTCAGTTCTGAGCTCCGGGTCTGTAGTCCCCAATGCATGTGTAGTAACTCCATGGATGTCTTAAAAGCATCGCTATTTTAGTATTCTGAAACTGAGATCATCATCGTTCCCTTAACAATATTAAGACCCTGCAAAGATTTCCTTACACACCTTTCTAGCTTCTTTTATTCACCATCTCATCGAATGGCTTTAATTAGTTAAGAATAGTTTGACTCAGATTCTATTCATGCATATACTTATTACTTTAAGTGGAAAATGTCTACAAAAGTGGTAATTGAAATTTTTTTTCTGTTAAAATAGAAACATCTTGGAACTTTGATGCTTTACTGTGGAGCTAAATGATAGAGATTTTATTTTAGTTCAATCAAATGTGATTTATGTCATTCACAAAGTGGCACACTGTACCTAGCTAATATTAATCTTGAAAGACTGTGCTCTTATCTTTGGTAGTCATCAAAAAAAGCACCACTTATTTAAGAATTGATTTCTTCCATTAGGCACCTAATACAGCCAGCAGCTATACTAATTTCACCTCTACTGCTCAGGAAAATGAAAACAAAACAAAAAAAATTTCCAGTCTGGGGATTTTATACTAGGCATCTTAGAACATTCCTGAAGGTCAAAATCCACTCCTTGGCTTCCAAATAATTTAGGATGGGTAGAAGCCAACTCCTGCCTGTCAAGCAGTCAGAAAAGAGGGACATTGAAAAGCAACAGCAATGCAGTAACAGATTTTTGAAGTGCTTACCAATGAAAGACCAATATATATATATATTTTTTTCTTATAAAATTTGTTTTAACTAAATGTGAATTGAATAGCATATAATAAAAATTAAATTACTTTGGGGAATTGAAGCACATACCTGAATTTGAGCCTCAGCTCCCAAAAACCATGTCTCCTAACACCCCCAATCACCAGCACCGTGTCTCAGTTTCTCTTTTTCAACACTGAAGATCCAACTCCGCCCGGTGTGACACAGTTTTGTCACCACAGTGTTATCAGTGCTAAGCTGCTGTTCTTGTTAAAGGTCCCCAGTGTTCCAGGCCATCGGAGCCCCAGATCAGCTCCACCTGCAGCTTAGCTCACTACCTCCTGATGGGAGCAGCCCTTGCCTGGACGCCCCAGAGAAGTCCAGAGCGGGCACCCCGCTGAATCCCCGCGCCTACGACAGCCTCAGCCGCGGCCAGCTGACCCACCGGCCGCCGGGCAGCGCGGGCCTCCTGTGCTTGCTGGGGTGCACACATTGATTTTCATTGGTTGTCTGACATTCACATTTTGGTTTTTAAATTCTCACTTAATGCAAGCATGTCAAACACCTGCTATGCCATGCTTAGGACAGGAGGTGGTCATTTATTGTTTTTCCCCAATGAATTTTTCTAAATGTATTAAAAAAAAATTCTACAGGAAAAAGCTTTTATGAACACAGGGAACCTTAAAGAAACAGGAGGCTTTGGCCCCTCTTCGCATGTTATCGAGGCCAGCCCACCTCACCTGTGGTGCTTTTCCTTTCATTTTATGTCCCTCCTCGGCCTCTCCCTGGCTCCAGCCCTCCAGCTCCCCCTGCAGGAAGAGGTGAGCTGCCTGGGCCCTGCCATCTCCTCCACCGTCCCCCGCCAGGTGGAGGGTCTGGCTCCTGGATGCTTTCTTCCAGTGACTGAGGGAGGAAGGCCCCGCAGCCGGCCTGCCCTCCAGTGGTGCCGTGTGGCCACTGGCCTGCTGGGCGCTGCGTCCTGGATCCTGCTTTCCACAGAAGGTGGGTTTGATCTCGATCTGCTGCCCTATCTGTTATTCTTTCTACCATTCTTTGTGTGTTTTTAATGGGTTAATAATCATGAAAAAAGATGCCTGGAAAGAGCTGGGGTGATTTCCCCTTTCAACAGTTCTTGCGGCCTCTATGCGCCTTGGACACCATTTCACCAGCATTCGGTTTATGAACCCATCCAATAGCAGGACAGATTACGTTTTGCTTATCTGCTCCTGTGCTCTTCTTCCAAACCAAATAATTTAAGCTGCTAAACACGTACGGGGTGTGTCTATGTTTTTGTTGCCCAAATTGAATGATTATATTTGACCTCATTTTGTCATCTAATAAAATTGCAGACTCTACTCTCTGATGCCTCCTCTATAAAACACTCCAGATTCTCCGTGTTTTATAGACACTTGCCCTACTGTTGAAGATACAGTTCTTTTAAAGACAAATGCCTAATAAAACATACAATTGCTCAAGCTCAACTTTAAGTGAAAATTAAATATAAGAGATAAACTTTTGCCCACAAAATGGTGCAGGCTCCTCGCAGCAAACAGTAGCACTGTCAACAGGATGCGGGGACGTTGGAAACTCTTATATCACTGGCTGACACAGGAGTCTGCACGAACTTTCCGAGAGCAATTTGTCAGGATTTATCAGAAGCCTCTACCCCTGGACTCCACTTACAGGAGAATAATTGAAGATACTCATAGAACAAAGCAGCCACGATGGCGCTCAGTCTTGACAAGAGGCAAACCTGTGAATAAAGAAACCCAGCAGAGCTGTGTGTGCCTGTGCCCGGGCAGGACGGGGTGCACTTCCCGACTGGGCAGGACACGCCAGAGACACCTGAGCAGTAAGGCAAGCTCTGCGACAGAGGGCGATGGCCCTGCTTTCATGCATGGACAGGGATAGGCGTCTCTGGGAAGGTAGAGATGGACCCCACCTTCCTTCCTCTGCTTTTATCCCCTTCGCATACCTCTATTTACTTTTTTTTTTTTTTTTTTTTTTTTTTTTTTTTTTTTTTTTGGTACTGGGGATTGAACTCAGGGGCACTTGACCACTGAGCCACATCCCCAGCCCTTTTTTGTGTTTTATTTAGAGACAGGGTCTCACTGAGTTGCTTAGCGCCTTGCTTTTTGCTGAGGCTGGCTTTGAACTCGTGATCCTCCTGCCTCAGGTTCCAAGCTGCTGGGATTACAAGTGTCTGCCACTGCACCCAGCTCTATTTACTTTTTAAACAATAAATACAGGATAGTTTTGTGGTAAAACAGCAGCCACATGAAAGCCACTTTTTTTTCAAGTGGCTACAATGAAAGAGGGTGTTTATAAGTTCTATAATGGAAATCGTCACCCATCTGTCCCCTGTCCCCAGCTCTCCTCCAGAAGACAGCCTGGCAGCAGGGTTGACTAATGGAGGAAATTCACATCATTGTATGCAGTTTGTCTATTACTATAATTATTCTACAAGAACACAGCTCATTGATCACCTCACTCTCTTTACATATGAGAAATTGAGAAAGGGAAAGAGGAGAATAAATTCTAATATTCAAAGGAAGGAGCACGGATAATTTGTCTAACATATCATTTTTTCTTTATATTCCATAGCAAAATGCTAAGTATGAATACTTTCCACAGTTGATTTTGGGTTTGCAAATAACAACAGTCTCCCTTTAGTTGAACAGGAAACTCTTATGAAGATAAACACCTCAGCAAGGTCACTTTGGATTTTTTTTTTTTTTTTTTCGTGCAATAGCTCAAAACATTGAAAGAGGTATATGAGTAACAAAGCTTTACCCTTTCACTGTATTTAAATTTCATTAAATTATGTAAAGCCATTTACAGTCTTGGCATCCAACTTGCTGAATCATTTTTTGGCTTATATTGAGCAATGTGTGAGGTTTTTCTTTAACCAGCCTGTCTCAGTAACACTGTTAAGAAAGTTCTTTCAGGTAGTTTAACACCTTATCTGGGTTCCCTTCTCCCAAATAACATTGATTTTGACCCATCTTTACTTCTGAGACCACAGGAAGCCTATTTGCATGATGGGATCCATGAGGTATTTCTAGAAAGTTGAATGAACTACACTCTTAATTGTCCATTATGTCCTTTGAATTAATTTCCAACTATAGTCAGACAATTCTTTAAATGCTTTTCAGAACATTTCAACAATGTTGCTTTCTAAATTTAGGAGACCTTTATTGGTACAAAGTAAATTGCAAATAGAAAAGATGGTTACTGCCGCTGCAAAAAAATAGATTCAGCACATGTTCTCTAGGGCATGCACTTAAAAACGTCAGAGTCCTGATACAAAGACCACTTTGAATGAGATGTTATTTATTCTTCATTAGAGCTACATCAAATGCAGCTCTGAGTCCAACAGAAACCAGTCAGTGCTATGTCCCTATAGGACCCTTTCTTATGTTCCCTCCCCAAATTAAGCTCTTTCCCCTACAGTGTGGCTTCACATCTCTAGATTCAGAATTCTCTAGCTGAGCATAAATTCTTATTGACCTTAACTAGAATAACTTACCGGTTTGGAAATCTGTGCAGAAATGTGGCCAGCTGGGCCCCAACATGTTTTTAGAGTTTTGCAGTATTTTTCAGCTAAATGTGAGACCCAGATTCAAACTTTGTGATTCAAGGACAGTGGCAGCATTTGTAAACATCTCTGAGAATTCAGTCATAAATCATCAAGTGAATTACATTGTTTGACTAAGCACATATTTTCTTCTGTTTTGAGGATGTCAATGATAATGTTGGAAGTGATTCATTTACCACTGAATCTAGTTGTATCTTAATGAAAGCGGCTGTTGACTTCTCATGGGCCTTAGCTGAATTGCCTACGTGTTTGCTATGGTGGAGCAGAAGACTTTAGTGTCCACATAGAACAATAAGCAATAAGGACTTAGCACGCTGTCACAGCCCTGCTGTGACACCCCAGCATCCCTGGGCTTCTGAAGCGCACTGTGCCTCAGTTAGGATAACAGTTTAATCAAATCCACTCAGCATTTATTGATTTGGGATATTTTTGTTTTCGATTTTCAAAAATTGTTCTCTGTGAATGATAATCATACTCAGTAGTAGGCTTTACTGTGGTGGATTACACCTGCACAAAGCAAGGTTTATTCTCATTCATTCCCAGGGCCTCTCTTACCTGTCACCTCCTCCCTCCCACTAATCCCTTCCCTCTCCTCTGTTCTCCCTTGTATTTTCATAAGATCACTTTTTTTTCTTTCTTTTTCTAATTTCCACATGTGAGAGAAATTGATTTCCTCAGTTCCTTGACAGGATATAAGGTAACCAATTGGATTTGTGGCATACAAATTCATGAAAACACGCCTTTCCTTTCTTTCAGTTGTAGTTTATCTGTACATCGGCCTCTTTTTCTTCTTTGCTGTCTGTCTAGGTGGTATTGTATACATTGTACTGTGCCAGGTTGATGCTTCTCATAGGCCACAGTCTCACTCTGGCCATCTATGTGTGGAAGGGGAGCTGGGGACTCACCCTAATGGAAGACCTTGAGCATCTCCACCCTTTATGGAAAAACAAGGCACCACAGAGGCCTGAGACCTTTGCTAAGAGGAAAGAGGAGCAAAACCAGGAAAACAGGGATATGATTTCAAATAAGCTCTGCATCACAGGATAAGACATTATGTGTTTGTGGTTTAAACTTTTTTACTATGATTTAGAATCCCACGTCAACAAGGTAGACCATTAAATAACCAGAAATAGCATCAACGACAGGACCTGGATCCGTCTGGGAGGAAGCATAGGAGCTGATTTCCTTTTGTTCTTTGGGGACCTATGCCAGAGGTCTCAGACCCCAAGAAGAAATCAGAATGTGGCTTGTCACTGTCATACACTGCCCCTTGGTGTTTTGAGAGGCAACGGGTATAGTGTGAAGAGCACTCGAGGGATCCCATACTTCTGTACGGTGACTTGCTGAGCTCCAGAGGCGTCCTGCTCTCCTGGTTTTAGCTGCGCTGGGGTAGTCCTGAAGTTTGCAGTGATAACACAGACATCACAACATTGACCACTGAGCAGTCCTGACCGTGGTGGAGATGCAGGTTTGTGTGAAAACACTAGCCAGCTGGAAATCCTCAAGACTAGGAGCTGCTGTTCTCTGATTCCCGTGCCTCTGAAAACCAGTGTCATCAGAGCACCTCGTGTTCAGGAACAGTCCTGAAGCGGCCAGGTGAAGAGCTAGACAGGACCACTAGAACCACAGACAAGGTGAGGAACGAGAAGCAGACACAGCAAACCCCCAGGAGGCCCCTCTCCAGCCTGGGCACATGATGTGTGCACTGCCGCCACACAGCAGAGAGGCCAGGATCCTGATGTTTACCGCAGAATCCGGGGGTGCAGAACCGGGGGCGCAGGATGAAGCTGTTCGCAAAGAGGTTCTGGAAGAGCAGAGGACCCCAGGGCAGGTGAGGGCGGTGCAGACCTGAGGTCAGCAGAATCTGGAAGTGAAGAGTTCTCTTCCATCTGTTCAAACCAGAAGAGAAACTGGAACCAACGGCCCAGGGTCCTGACTTTACAAACACCCCAGAGGCATCTCCTTCTGCAGGGTGTGATTTAAAGTCGCATCCCTTCCGACTCCCCACAGCTTCCTGAGTAGAAGGACCCTTAGTTCACGGTTCTGTGTGGACACCTGGGTGTCCTGGAGCCACGGGAGCAGTAGACTGAGTCACTGGAACTCAGCAGAGCCCACCCTGCCACACAGCGCCCTGCGGCTCCTAAAGGTAAGAAGCAAGCCCTAAACATCGCTCAAAGCATCACCTCGCCTACAGCAGCCCTGGCTCATCCTCCTCAACTCCTTCTTGTGTTTTTCCCATCCTGTCCCCATGCTGTGAACTCCTGTTTCTTCACAGTTGCAGCACTTTCCCCGGGCCTGTGTGCGGACGGCTCATTCCCTGCCTAGCCCTAGCATCGTGCATGTTCTTGATGGCATCCCCTGTTCTCGCATTCCCAGCTGGACTTCTTCTGGGCCATCTGATAGACAATCACAGCTTGGAATGAGGTAGAAACTACGGGAGTGATTACAGAGTTGGAATGTGGCCTGAGAAATTTCGTACTTCCATAAAATAGGCCCAATGTTAGAACAACCGATTACGAGGAAGGAAATGCGGATGGTCCGTAACCAGGTGAAAATGTGTTTTAAATTCTGTACAACCAAACAGGTTTACATGAGCCATATCTATTAGCAGATTGGCAAGATTAAAAAGATTGATACAACATACGATTTAGTGATGCAGTGGTGAGATAAACCTCAAACCCAGTCATGGTCACAGAAATCAGTGTGGACTTCCTGGAGGGTAGTTCAGGAATATGCATCAGGGTTTTAAGTTAACAAGGGCCAGCCAAGTCGGAATGGCAAAGGCAGCTCACCCTGAGCTTGCTCTAGCGAGGGTGTCAGCACCAACGCTTCCATTTGCCCGAGATTTGAAGGAAACAATAATGATCAGGAGTGGGAGAGCTTCGTGGTGGGATAAAGGGGGCTCCTGGTGTGCCCTGGTGGAGGCTGCTGGCCTGGGCAGACTCTCCCTGGGCTAACTAGGTGTAGGGAGTGCTTTGTGATTGCTAGGGGTGCAATTTGACCTTTCCTGGTCAAATTCCCCTATATTAAAAGCAGGGACATAAGTTAAACACCTATCACTAATTAACTGAGTTATGACTATTTTGTTCCAATTGTTACAGGGGCTACTTTTTGGCTCCTTGGACCAATTGCTTGTGGGATCTGACTTATAGATCAGAGCCTGGATTCCTGGGTTGTTTGCTCTAGATAGTAAGTTGTGTTCCTGGGATGGTCACTGCAGATTGTGGGTGAAATTTTGTTTTTATATGTAGTCTGACAATTGTCTGTGTATTTAGTCTCCCACAGAGATCCTCTGAAGGAGGTAATTAAACAATGAGTTTAATAAAGCATTATTTCAGAAAACAGGCAAGAGGTGAACATCACTATTTCCAACCTACTGTTATCCAGACTGTTGCAATAACTGCAGCAATGCCTCTCAGATTCCACAGAAACATGTACCTCTTCAAGTGAAGTTGCCAGAGGAGAATTCATCCCCTTCGTAAAACACCAGGATGCTGCTTGTGTAAACTGTAATGTTATATAACATTCTAGAATTCGTCCTGATGCATCCCAGGGCCTGCAGACCCGCAGGAATGCACCTTCTCTCAGCTAGGCATGTGGACTCGCTGTGGCAGGAGAGGGGCACGGGACAGGAAGCTGAGCTGCGTCAGGGGGAGAGCCAGGGTGGGCTTCTCACCCTGTCTGGGCTTCTGATATAGGAGGAGGATGTAAGAAAATGAGATTCACTTTGGGGTTGGATCCATGCAGGAAACAGGGGTGATTCTGTGGTTTTCTAATCCTTAATAAGGAAGGAAGGTGCAATAATCAAGAGTGGCAGATGCTGGCCGGGGTCACCTTGGGAGCTGGATGATCATGCAGCAACTTCATCTGAAGCTGGTGACCCGGAGGTGGTGAGTGTCCCGTGGGGAAGCCCAGGGCCTCTTCACAGCTCCCGCATGGTGTGCAGAGGTGTCTCCCTGGAGCCGCAGCACGCCCGCAAGGGCACCTGGACATGGTTTAATTTTGAGGGAAGCACAGTGACTGCGTTGAGCACCCCAAGAACACTGCTGCACTGTTCGCAGCTGGTACTAAGCATATGAGGTGATTGGGCACCTCTGTGGGCTTTAAGGGCATCATGGAAACAAAATATTGAGATTCTAAGCACTCAGTGGGCTGAGCAAGCTAGAGAACCGGGCCCTGCAGTTATGGGATGGGCCAGAAACTGGGTGGGGGCTTTCAGGACCAGGGGCTCTTCTTCAATCCCTTCTCTTCACTCATCCTCCGGCACTCAAAAGTTTGACACCAGGTCTAGACCTGTGCTGTCTAATATGGCAGCCACTTGTCACATGCGCCTATTGAAATCTAAAGCAAAAAGGCTAAACGCAAATATAAAACTCAGTTCCTTAATCATGAGGGCCCTATTTCCAGAGCTCCACTGCCACAGACGACCAGTGGTCACACTGTCTGAGAGCAGGGTAGGAACGAGTTTGTCATAGGGCCAGCTCCCGGGCAGTGCTCTGGGGACAGGTCCAGGGATCTCCTTTGCGGGATCCTTGACTCAGTGCCCACCTGATCTCTCGGCTCTGTGGGGCCGTCCCCTCTACCACAGGAGGACGCGAGGAGCAAGCTCTGGCTATTCTCATTCAAGCCTTCACCTCCACTGGCCAAAGCCTGCCTGACAAAGTGGCCAGGCTTCTGCCACTTGCTCACCAGCGGGGGAGGGGGCAGTGGCAGTCACAGGTCCTCTCCACAGTGTCAGCCACTGCTCAGTCCGAGACATCTGCCCTCGTTCTACCCCATCCACGTCCTGAGCGCTGCTCCTTCAGCCCAGAGGTGTCTCTCTGCAGCACACACGGGCGCCGGATCTCGCGGTTGGAGCCACATGACAACAAATAGCCAGCTGTGCACCTCAGCCATCCGGTCTCAGCTACAGGCACTAGAGGATGGAAAACGCAGAGGTTCAACCCCAGAGCCTTGTGTTAGAGGACAGGCGGCCCTCGGCTCTGTCTCCCTGCTAGGACCTAGGCTTTGTGAACAAATCCTCTGCGGCTCAGTGGCGGTTGGGGGAGCAGCTGGCTTCCCCCAGAGTGGACTGGGAACAGGGAACAGGAGCCAGATCCCTGCCTTGCCCTGAGCCCCAGATGCTGTCCTTCCTAAGTCTGAGAACTTGCACAAGCCCCGCAGCTCTTTGTCTCAGCTTTCTCACAGACAGAATTTGAGGGGGCTGAGAACAGCGCGTAGCCCCACACTCCTGAGTTTGCTTTGAGAATTAAATGATGCTACAAGTAAATTCCTGGCAGGGATTCGGTGCTCACCGAATAATTGTCAGCTACTGATGTTAGTATGCGTCGGTACCAGGAGGTGATTCCCCCTGTGTTGTACCATTTGTCTGTCTTAAGGACCCCGTGAGATATCAATCTCATCCACAGATGATGAAATCAAACGCCTTCCGATGTAAATAATTCACCCCAAGTCACACAAGTCAACACAGAGTGGAGACGCCTTGGGGCCTGTGGCGAGGACGGTCCCCCTGTGGTGAGGTCTTCACCACCACCCACATGCTAGGTCGGGAGGTCGCTCTTCCCCGGCAGACGGGCAGGTCAGGAGATCCGGATTCTTGTGCGCCACACTGTGTGCCCTGCCCAGCTCCCAGAACCCTGCTTAAACGTAGTGGGCTCTTCATGAAGACCTGCAGGCTGGGAGGACTAGCGGGGGGTGAGTCTGTCAAACCCCAAATCTGCCTTTCCCTGATGGAAATCACTTACAGTTCTGAGGGTTGGAAGTGCAAGAGGCCGGTGCTGACAGCTCTCCGGGGGGGGGGGGGGGGGGGGGGGCACTTTCTTGTTCATAGATGGGGTTCTCTTGTAAAGGCACCGAGGCCACTCGTGAAGACTTGTCACACTGAAGGGGGCTCAAATCCCTGTGTGAATGCAATTAGGTCACTCTGCTTATTCCAGAATTTCCAAAATATATTTGAAAGATGGAATATTTTTTCCAAGTTAAACTTAATTTCTGGGTCCCCTTTTGGGAACTGTTCCGGTTACAAGAAAGATCTTTAGGATCTGGCTTAGCCGTTATGAATGTAGAAAATTTATCAACCTCAATACATTTTAGTTATTTCTATTTAAAATGAAGATAATCCTCTTTACCTCAGAAGACACTTGAAAGTAATAAAAGGTGTAATTCATGGTTAGCGTGTGCAAATGTATAGAAATGTTAGTTTCTCTTTTTCTGTCCGCTCAGCAGGGTGAGTCTGGGGTTGGTGGAGCTGGAGTATCTACCCCAATTTTCAGAAAAGTAAATGGAGAGGAATGTACCTAACTACTGGCAGAACAAATCCTCTACAAATTCAACCATTTAATTCTGTTTCCTTCCAATTTTCCCTGTTCAAATAAATTTGCACATTAGTATTTAATATATTCTCTGAGATTTCGGTGATTAAGATAGCAGATTTCTCAAGCAAGCCTCTTCCTCTTCTTTGTTCAAAGGTTAGTTTAACTAAAGCAGAATTGTTCTAATTTCTCAAATAAAATAGAAAATTCTTCCATGTCTTGCAGGAAAAACTGATTGTTGTGCTTTCTTCCCATTCTATTTCTCTAGTTTACCAAAATCACTGTATGTTGAATGAAAAAGAGAAAAAGGAAGAAAAACTAGAAATTTTATGACTAACATTATTCCTCACTTTTTAGAAGAATACTATTGGAATGGGGTGAAAATGCTAAGTAGGTTCAGATGAGCACTGTCGTGGAAATGCAAGTTGGTTTTAAAGTGGAATGACGTGCTCAAATGAAAAATGAAGTTGCTTTCAGCAGTGATTAGAAATGTAAGAGTGGGTGGGAGTTTTGTTGTACGGAAGCTGCTAAAATCATCCACGATGAAGATGGCTAGCTCCTGGATTGGGGATTTTCCTGCAGGGAAAAAAAAATGGATGAATAATATCATTGCTCTTTAATATAAAATGTCCCATATTTTTCATACAGAAAATAATTCCAATCACCTTGAGCATGGCACTTTCTATATAACAGTAAACTCCATTTTAATTCTGAAATCTAAATTAAATTCCATGTAAAGTGAATTGTTGCTAGGTTATTTAATCTGTAATTAACTGGCCTTTACCTTCTTTTATTAGAAATTACAGCTTCTTGCTTAATAGCAAATATGTCACCTACTAAATCCATCACCCACGCGTAGTAAGTGCAATTTAAGCATTTAAGGGGAACAATAACCACCAAGTGCTGATAACAGATTAAAGCATTTACTCGTAAGTGATGTCAGCAGAAACGAAATGGCCTGACTGAGGAGCAAAAGCCTGCAGTGGAGCAGGCAGCCCTGAAACTCTGGCCTCAGCAGCTCCGCAGGCTCAGAGGCGGGTGTGGCCGCACCCCTCCAGAGAGCCCGCCTGCTCACCTGTCCACCAACTCTTTTTTTTTTTTTTTTTTTTTTTGGTACTGGGGATTGAACTCAGCGGCACTAGACCACTGGGCCACATCCCCAGCCCTTTTTTGTATTTTATTAGAGACAGGGTCTCACTGAGTTGCTAAGTGCCTCGCCGTTGCTGAGGCTGGCTTTGAACTCGTGATCCTCCTGACTCAGCCTCCCAAAGTGCTGGGATTACAGGCGTGCGCCACCGCGCCCGGCTTGTCCACCAACTCTTACCTGCTATTGCAGAAAAGATAAGACAGCTTCTATTTGGAAATAAAAGGAGTAATTTTATCATGGTTTAGAGTTATGCATTCTTAAGTCAAATACTCCTTTTACCACCGAGATAAATCCTATTTGCATTACTCTTTTATTAAAATGTTAGCATTAACTTGATAATATTTAATCAAAATATTTTTTTTCATCTGAATTTCTAATTAGGTATCATATTGAGTGTATTTGACAAATTTGGCCTTCTTTATGTGCTATGGACTGAATGTTTGTGTCACCCTCAAATCTCAAATTCATATGTCCAAGCCCTGGTCTCCAGTGTGGTTGTATTTGGAATAACAGAGTAATTAGTTGAAATCAGGTCATAAGGGCGGGGCTCTGGTCCCTAGGATCAGTGTTCCTATAGGAAGAGACACGGGCTCTCTCTGTCAGTCCCTGTCTATCCCTCTCCATGCACAGGGAAGGGAGGAAAGGCCAGTTTGAGGACAGAGTGAGAAGGTGGCCTTCTACAAGACAGGCAGACAACCCTCACCAGAAACCACGTCACAGTCTTCAGTCTCGGACACCCTGCCTCCTAAATCCTCCTCAATCTGAACGCAGTTTCTGCTGAGTCACCAGTCTATGGTAGTTAGTCATGGTGCCTCTAGCTGACTACAAGAGCATTATGGAATTTTTAAATAATACGTAGGAAGTATTTCTTCCTTAAACTTTTGGTAGAACTTACTAGGAAAAAAAAAATAGAATTCATCCAGTTTTCAAGGAAAACTTGTAAAAATTGAAAATTATGTTTTCAATTTGTTTTGTAAGGATTGGGCTAATCAAGTTATTTAACCTGAAGCGATTTTTGTAAAATATATTCTTCTAGAGAACCATGAATTTCCTTTCTTATTTTGTTTTTTAAAAAAATCTTTTTCTTTTCTTAAAAATTTCCTGTGTGTTTTGGTTCTGGCTTTGTTTTACATTATAATATCTGACATTATGATATTTTCCCATCATTATTTCATTTTTAAATTGCTCTTGAATTCGTATTCTTGCAGGAAATGGGTCAAGTCGTTCCCTGATGTGGACGGCTCTCCCAGCTTTAGCCTGGGCTAAAGCTCCTCCTGCTCCATCCATCGCCTCCCATTCCTCTTGCTGCCTCCGAGGCTGGGTTCTTTTTCTCTGGGAGCACCATGCCTTTCTCCATGGGGCCTTTCCCTGAAAAACTTTCCTCTGTTTCTTAAGAAGCATCACAGGATCCTGTTTCTGCAAACCCTCCTCGGCTCTGGGGACACCAGGAGATCTGCTCCAGGGGCGTGCCAGGAGCTCATCCTGTCCCCAGCTGGTACTGAGGAACCTGATGGTGTTGTCACCTTCTCAGCCCTAGAACTTAGCGAAGTGTCTGTAACACGGTAAGAACTTAAGCCCTGGACCACACGAAGTACTGGACCAAGTGAAGAGTTCAGAGATCAACCGTAGAAGCCCATCTATCTCCTCTCTCTCTCTCTCTCTCTCATGCACACACACTTCTAAGCAACACTGTGCTCAAACTATCTCATATTTATGTGTGTCAATTCTAAGTTTCGGTTTCTAAAATCTTTTTATTTAAAAGTATTTATTGGTTTTAAGAACACTGTTTTATTTGCAACTGACATAGAACGGAATAAATATTAATCTCTTTATTTGCTACTTGTATAAGATTTGGCTTCTTGAAGTTGTTCTGGAAGGTGAAATGCAGAACGTGGGCTGTGACATGTCTGCGGGTATGAGCTGTGGTGCGCCAGAGTTAGAGGCTTATTAAAAATGTGGGGAGATGCTTGATTCCAAAAGTCAGTCTTCATTTTCTCTTCTTTTTTTTTTTTTTTTCCTTGAAGATATTTCTATTTAAAATGACAGGAGCCTCCTGCTCCAAAAATTCCAAGTCTAGGAGAAAACTGAATGAAACGTTGACAGATTCACCTTAGATCTTCCCTCACTCCTGGTAACAGAACAACCCTAACCAGTCGCATCTCACAAGGTGACTCTAGGAGCGCCAGCCTATGTTCTGGTGAAATCTGCCTGAGAGTGTTGGCCTTTGCCCAATTCTCAGACTTCCTCTAAATAGGAGAGGGACATAGAGAAGGCCACGTCCCTAATGTCTGAATGCTCACTTGGTGGCAGGACTGGCGAGTGACAGCTTATACTTTGCAACCACCTCTGAGTGGCAGCCTTCCATGGGGACTCAGGGAGAAATCCCGTCAGAGGACACGATTCAGGGAGACAGAAGGAAGCGGAGGGTGGAGTGCGGAGCCCAGGCCTCATCCTTAGGGGAAGGTGACTCTGCTGACAGCTCTGCAGAGTGCAGCAGATCTCGCTCTCCCCCAGGGAAACAGAGGCCAGGCACATCCAGAGGCTCTGCTGGTCCTGCTCCTGCCCACTTCCTTTTAGTCCTCTAGCCTGTCTTTGCACCAGCTGAAGCATGGAGCACCTCCTGTGCTGTCATATCCAGAGCCTGCAGCGTCCCCCAAGAGGTGCTGTGGTCCAAATTGTTCCCTAGATGGGCACCACTGCCGGCCGTAGCCGTGACCCTGGCTGCACTCTGCCCTGGCTCAGGCGTCCCCACGCCCGTGAGTCCAGTCTCTGCTGAGCAGCTGTCTCCTCTGCAGGCACACAGCCAGCCGGTGGAGGCCTGGCACTACCTCCTCAGCCGAGCATTACAACATCCCACTTCCTAGCTGCCTATAAACAAGGAGAAATAAATGACTGCACATTATTTTGTTTTAGTGTAACACTTGTTGTTGAACTTTGTCACCAGATTACACTGGCATTCCGGAAGGCCAGGGAAAATCAAGCCTGGTGAAGGCTGCAGAGCCTCAGGCTTTTGGGAAACGAGTCTTGCCTTTGGACGCCACCTTGTCTTCCCTTCTGCTCACGTTCGCCCCCGCCCAGCCTGGATGGCTTTAGGACCTCCTGGCCCTTGGGTTGGAATATGCTGCTTTTTCTTTTTCATGGATGATTTTCCTTTGCTTAGTCAGTTGGAGCCAGACTTAGTATCTGCTCCAAAATATTTACTGATTTTTAATTCCCATCTGTCCTTGTGCAGCCTCTCTCTCATTCTCTCCTCTGTCCCTTTTCTTCCTCCTTTAATACATTCCTGGGTACACACTGTGGGCCAGGAATTGTGTGCGGGGATTGGGACTACAGAGCTGAGCAGGACACTCACATTCCCGACTGTCCCAGGGGAGATACACCCCTAGGCATGAAAAGAGAGTGGGCAAGAGAAAGAGCAACGGGGGGTTAGTCTATTAAAATCTATACTGGGAGCCGGGCGTGGTGATGCACACCGATAATCCACTGGGAGGCTGAGGCAGGGGGATCTCGAGTTCAAAGCCAGCCTTAGCAACGGCGAGGCACTTAGCAACTCAGTGAGACCCTGTCTCTAAATAAAATACCAAAACGCAGGGGGGGGGGGGCTGGGAATGTGGCCCAGTGGTTGAGTGCCCCTGAGTTCAATCCCTGGTACCAAAAAAAAAAAAGAAAAGAAAAGAAAAGAAAATCTACACTGGGAAATATACACATCAGGAGGAAAGCTGAAGCTGAGAACTGTGGCGGAGAGACAGAGGGAAGCACGTCCCAGACAGAAGGACGGGAGGGGCAGTCTGAAGCTGCCGAGCATAGGGTAGCATTGATGAGCTTAGAAGACAAATGTGGCTGACAAGTGGCGAGGGAGGTGACCCTCCACGTGAGATGAGCCTGGGAGGTGGTGTTCAGGCAGGCACAGGACTTCTGGGCCAGATTAAGGGTTTGGGATTATTCACAATGGGAAGCCAGCAAAGGAGCAATACATTTCAGCTAGAATGAGCCAAGTCAGGAAGGCCATTCAGAAAGCGATTGTGCCAAGCATAGCTTCCACAGCTTTGTAAATGGAACAGAGTGGAAGCTGCAGAAATGGGAATACAAAAGGATGGGTAATAACATTTTGGAAGTGTAGTTGATAATTACTGAATTGGATATGAGAAAGTTGGGACAGAAACAAATCAAGGGCCCTCTACTTTTTTTTTTTTTTTTTTTTTCAATGAGTGACTGAATAGACAGAATTAAAGCTTACTGAGATTCAGAAGACTAGGGGAGAATCAGAATTTGAGAAAAAAAATCACAAGGGCACGTATTTTATTTGAGACAGCCGTGTGACAGTCGCAATGTGAGATATTAGGTAAATTGCTGGATAAATGAGCCCAGAATTCAGAAGAAGATGCAACTGGGAATTATCTTCATTTGGATGGAATAGGAAGCTGTTGAAGTGGATGGAATTTCATAGGATGAGTAAATTTGCATATTTTTCTATACCACCAAGCATGGTGGTGCATGCCTGAAATCCTGCATCTCAGCAACTTAAGAGGCTGAGGCAGAAGAACCTCAAGTTCAAGGATAACCCCACAGCTTCATGAGACCCTGTCTCAAAGTGAAAAATAAGGGTTAGGGATGTAGCTTAGTGGTACAGTATCTCTGGGTTCAATCTCCCTCCCCCCAAAAATCTTTCTAATCTTCCTTTTCCAAACTCTGAAGAACATCCTATTTTAGGGACTGCAAGTGGAGTGGCAGAATGAGAAAAGTGGCAATTAGGAAATCAGGTAAGAGAGCGTCATTTCACAGAAGAAAGAAGTATTTCAAGATAGGCTGAGTAGTTGACAAGGCCTTGCTTCGGACACACAGGAAAGGACTTCCACAGTGTCCACTGGCCAGAGCCAAGGAGACCTACTGGTTGCTGTCACATGAGTGGTTTTAATTTTGTTTGCTTCTCTAATACAGGATCAGCTTGGAGGCCTCTTGCCTACACGTTGCAGAAGGACCCACCTCTCTCGCCCATTCCCAGAGCGGCTTTGCTCCCCCACTTCCCCAGGTCCCCTGCCTGCCGTGCTCAGAGGCCATGAGGCGTCGGCTCCCAGCTCCCGCCCTCTTGACCCCAAACTGTGCATCTGCAGGAATCTTCCCATTGTCACCCAGGCTGGACCCTTCCTCCTCTGTGCTGTCACTTCCGCACTCATGGCCCTGCCACCACGCCTTGCAGCTCCCTCTGAACTGGCTGTCTTCTAGAGCTATGCGAAGGTCCTCAACCAAACGCCTCCCTTGGCAGCCACCTGTTTTGGGGGGTGAAAAATCCCAATTTCCTTCCCTTAACCAATGCAATTCCTAGGGATACTCCACACAGGCTCTCTACTTCTCTCCCACAAAGTACTCTACGAGTCCTGGGATCCTTGGATTCCACAATAGCAGCGAAGCTCGCTCTGTCACTTTTCACCCTTGAGTTTGAATCCCTTAAAGGGCAAGTGGTCACAATTATTCATCTTCACATGCTTCTCACCAGTGACATAGGTAAATTGTTCAATAATGATTTGGGGAATTAATAAATATGTTTTAGGGTATCATTATAATTTGTAAAATACTATTCTTAGTATAAAATATTGACTTTAATAAAGTATTAAAGATTCTACTTTTCTGAGATAGTCCCATTTTCATTGGTGGGCATAATGGGAATGTGCCCTGCAGGCTGAACTTACAAACACACACATAACCTTTTTTTTAAAAAAAATATTTATTTATTTGCTGTAGTTGTACACAATGTATTTATTTCTACGTGGTGCTGAGGCTCAAACCCGGGCCGCGCACGTGCTAGGCAGGTACTCTACCGCTGAGCCATAACCCCAGCCCTACATAACCTTTTTAACAAATTACGGCAATGTATTAAAAATGCCAAAGACCTGCAGCTGACCTCACAGTGATAGATGACCCACCAACACACAATTAAGATCCTAGACCCTGTCTAAAGAATTGCCGCAAAACAGCTTTGGACCAGTAAAGAGGATTCTGCGTTTTCCATCCATCGGGATACTTTTAAAAACAAGCTATTGCATGACTACTTAAAGTAAACAGGATATTTGAAGTATTTTTAAAACTCTTTTTGTAGTTATGCATGGACACAATATCTCTATTTTGCTTATTTATTTCTATGTGGTGCTGAGGATTGAACCCATTGCCTCATATGTGCGAGGCAAGCACTCCGCCTCTGAGCCACAACCCTAGCCCTGAAGAATTTTTATATGACCATAATTCTACATGTCCCTGTGCTGATTAGGTGTTTATTTTTCAAAGTCCTTGTCACGTATGTCTGCATACCTTATTTCTGATAACATTCTTTTTGTCTTAAATCTGATGATTTAGACCATATTCAGTGTTGTCACTCGCTTGCCAATGTGGGAGGATCAAGGAAATTCTGTAGAAAGGGAAGCCATCAGGGTCCACAGGTTGCATGTGGCGGGTTGAGAGGGAAGAGGAAAGAGACTTGGCCCAAAGTTCACCTTTGCTCCTCTCCGAGTCTCCTGATTGGGTGCTAAGCGTAGCACCAAGGAATCATCGTCAGTCACCCAGTTTTATTTTCCCCCCTCTAACGTATATGAGCTGCTCCAGATAGGTGTTGCTTTCCATTCATTCTCCAAGTCAACTTTCCGAGGCAGGTGGTATCCCAGGGCCAGGAGACCAAACTTCCAAGGTTGGTGACAACAGATCTTACATTGATGAATCCAAATATGTTTTCCTGAAAATATTGATAAATATTGCTTTCATGGAAGGCTGTTTACACTAATAGATGGTGAAATAAAAGAAGCAAAATTAAAAAAAAAAAAAGATTTAAGGAAGTGTGATACAAGCCTGAGCAATCACCATGGCTACTCTGTTCCTATCGGAAAAGAAGCTATATGGGATTTGCACCTGTGCTACTAGAGTCAACCATTTGCAACTTCCGCAGTGAAAAGGATTGATATGTAACTCATGCAAAAAGGGAAGAGATAATAGATTTCTATTAAAATGGAATTTTCTAACAGTGATCAACTCTCAAAAGTCAAATTACATAGGACTAAATGCAAAGTAAAAAAGACCATATTACTTGATTAAAAGAAGTCATACTGATTTTTTTCATAGATACATCTGAAGAAAACACTACAAGCATATTTAAAAATATACAAATTGTATGTGCATATATGTCAAAAAATGTTCAGAAGGGAAAATCTGCTTCTTCTTTCACCTACATGGAAACAGGCAGACATTATGAAAAAGGCCATGAGTTATGGTTTGCACTTTTGCTAGTGTTAAAACATCATATATGATTTTTTTTAATCCTAAGAAAGAAATGGCAATTTTAAGAACCATTGGATGACACATACACTAGAGCTTAGATTTTTTTAGAATCTAGCAAAACACTGTTTACCCTGCCCACAAGAAACTGCTCTGCTGCGCGCGCGCGCGCGCGCGCGCGTGCACACACACACACACACACACACACACACACACACACACACACGGGCTCAAGAGCGCCTCCTCTGTGCAGAGGGAGAAGGATGAAGCAGGCCGTGGGAGGCTGTGTGTTTAGCCCCATTTCTGCCACTAACTGTGCTGGCAATCCCTGCCTCCTTTTTGAGTCTCATTTCACCCCCTCAAAAATGAGGACAATTACTGACTACCAGCTCCTTTGGCTGCCTTTTCTTTATCACAGGAATGTGACGTAATAAGAAGACAGATGAGGTCTGAGACGATGTTTGCAGCGGGGCTTTACACAGGTGGAATTATACAGAGAAATGACAGGGTGCAGAGTGTGATGGCCCTTGTGCCCTGAACCGGCATCTTGAACTCAAAGGCAGGTCCCCATAGCCAGAGAGCTGAAAATAATGGGACCAATTTTATCCTTAAAACTTGTTCAAGGAAGCCATAAATTCCTCTAACCCACCCTCCTCTAGGTGAAGAAAATCTCTTCATAAGTCGAGAACGTGAGGGGCAGAGAAGGAGCTGAGAGAGACTGAAGAATCTACAACGATTGACAGCAGTGGAGAAGAGAGTGGTGGTCACCACGGTCTTGGGCCCAGGGAATGGGGAGAAGGTGGTCAAAGGATACGAAATTTCAGTTAGGGAGGAGGAAAATGTGCAAGAGATCTATGGTACAGCAGGTGACTCTAGTTAGTAGCAACGTATTATACCCTTGAAAATTGCTAAGACTTTATGTGTTCTGATCACAAAAGAAATACATGAGGATAACACCTGTGTGGATCATTTTATAATGTATACATATTTCAAAACAACACGCTCGACACAATAAATATATGCCATATTTTGTGAATTGAAAATTTAAAAAATGTGCCTCTCCTAGCTTTAGCAGGAGGAAGAAAGAAGACTTCAAACCAGTCCAGGAGAGCTCTCTGGCAGAATGAGGTCGCCTACTGTGATGATTGGGGTATGATGAGTCCCCCAAAGACTCTAAGGCTTATTCCCCAAATGTAGCAATGTCCAGTGGTGTGGTTTTGGAGAGTTCACTGGACCGTGGGGACAGTGACCTCATCAGAGGATTTGTCCTTTGATAGCTGAGTGGACCACAGGGTGCAGTGGAAACTGTAGCCAGGTGGGGTGTGGTTGGAGCATAGAGGTCCTGAGGACGTGCCCTTGGAAACTCTATATTCTCCTGGTCCTTCCTCTCTCAGCTGTGAGTGTAGCAGCTTTCCTGGAACACATTCTTCTGCCATGATGCTCTGCCTCACTTCAGGACTAAAGTGATGGAGCCAGCCACCATGGAAGAAAACCTCTGAAGCCATGAGCCAAACTAAATCATTCCTCCTTTAAGTTATTTATGTCCCCTATTTTGGTCATAGTGACAAAAACTGACTAGTACACACTCCAGAATGAAATGCTAGTGGCCCTTTCTTCTATCAGAGGGCTCATGTCCAGTTGTCAGCTGGCCTGTTTTGTCATTTGGTTGGAAAGATGTAGAGGAACTGGGCCTGAGTCTCCTGGAGTGTGTGGACTTACGTGTCTCTCGAAGGTGGCACCTGCTTCCGGCTAGCAACCTCAGAAAGGCCAGGAAAGTCAGGACAGTGCCGACAGGCAAGACACGAGCAAGCCATGGATTGCTGTGCCCGGGAGGAGGGACAAGGTCCTGAGATTTCCCCAGAGCTTGTGGAAGATGTGTAAGAGGGCCTCCCAGTTTCCATAGCTCCAAGGGAGTGTGGAGGGCTGGAGAGGGCTCCAAGAGGGGCCTCGCCCTGGTGGGAGCTGAGGAATTCTCAGATGCTCTTCTTTGAGCTAGTCCATAGCAATTGAAAAGACTAGGGTGAGCTGAACTTTCACCCCAGAACACCACACACTAAGTAGTTAACTAGTGGTGGTTTTTAACCCTGGCTCCACTGAATTTGCTACTGAATCATTTAACTAACACCCCAGAGATTCTGATTTGATTGATCTGGGATGAGATTCCTGGCACCAGGATTCTGAAAACTCAGGAGGCGACCCAGGGTGAACTCAGGGTGGAGGACCAGTGATCTACAGGGACGCTGTCCCATGGTGTCAAACCTCCCTGAATCATCCTTGGACTGAGGGTGAGAACCAGGAGCCGCTCCCACCAGCAGCCCTGTCCTTCAAACAGCTTAGTGCTCCTGTCCTTTCCTCTCTCCAAAATACAGATGGCTTAGATGCACAAAGGCAAGAGATCAGACCATGGCCCCACCTAAATTGCACAAATATTTAACAAGGAAAGTTGACAAATGAGCTCCAGGGTCAGCCCTTATGAGATGGGGCAGGAAGGTGAGAGGAATTGTACTAGAAGAAATGAGAGGAGAAAAATAAGCCACGTCATGTTTGGATTTATACCTGTTTTCTTTTCCTACATACCAATCTACTCCAAAACCCAATAGCTTTAAACTATAGCCAAAACCCTTCCTACTATCATCCCTTCTGCCAAATTCTACTTGCCAAGCAAGTCCTGAAGACACATAGTGGGTATCTCTTTCCGTGTGAACCAATAGGCCTTACTGTGCTCTGTGACCTTATGTGATACACCTGACCTTAGAATCATCTGTGCTCTAATGATCTGGCCTGAGTTTTGGTTGGTAATGTGGAAGTCCTTCTGCTGTACTTGCAGAGAGGACTGGATACCACCTAGGCTGACTTGTTTATCCTACAGAAGATATGCCAACGCCCCAAAATTACTTGCATAAAGTCACCCAACAATGTGGTTTTAGGAGAAGGACTACAATGGTGACTAGGTCTGCTAGTCACCCGAAGGTAAACAGCACCATCAAAACCAACCCAGTAGGTAGTGCCACTCAGGGAGGGAGTCAGGGCAACGGCTTCTGCTTCTAAAAGTGGATGAAGGAGAAAAGACAAAGACCTTGAAGGCACTCTGTGGAGGCACTAGTAATTACAGTATTGGGACGATGTCCAGTGAAGTTTTGCTGTGATTCATGTCCTGGGCAAGAAAAGAGTCACAGGAGTGTCAACCAAGTACCTGAATGATTGGGTTAGAGGAAGGGAGGAAGGAAGTTGATGTTGGCTATAAAAGTGTAGTTGAAGCCTTGAACGAAGCCGAGGATAAAAATAGTGAATACTTTGGAGCTTTCAAAGGTGCTGTGGTTCAAATGGCACAGCTGGCTCGGAGACCTCTGGGCCAGCGGAGACGTGAGGTGATGGCGCACCAGGGAGTGTGGGCACCGCACTAAATGGAGACTGTACCGTTAGAGCAGAGAGAGGTGAATGTCACACACCTGCTGCAAATGTGACACCAGAGAGGCCTGTGGGTGGTTTATTTCTTGGTCTTGAGCTGATGTATTTGGGTATGGATTACCGGGACCTGGGAGTGCACAGAGAAAGCACATGCCTTGGAAGATTTAGAGGGCGTGAGTGCGCTGGAGCGCCGGCCTCCTGCAGGCCCCGGGCAGCACCTGGCCTAGAGCTGCGGAGAAGCCGCAGGGCCAAGGGTGGCATCATCTTTCAGTTCTCCTGACAGAGGAGGAGCGGGGCCATTGACGCCACATGATCTAAAGCACACAGGCAGAGCAGCTGTGCGCCAGGTTCAGAGAACATAAGCACAGAGCAGGCTGGGCAAAGAAGAAATGTTAACTCAACTCTCAGCCCCAGAATCAATGTTTACTTTAGCATAGCAATTTATGGCTTGGCGTTTTCAATTTAGTTTAAATTGATTAACGGAAGCCATTGCTAATCATATGACAACTAATGCACGTCCATCTTACCTAGCACCAGCTAGCTGAGGATGTGTCTCTGAGACTGAGAGACAGGCTGTGAGGCCCATGAGGAGGCACTGCAGCTGGCTACTGGATGGTCCATTAGGTCCAACTCAATTTTTCTGGGATTTTCTTCCTTCTCTAGCTGCTGGTGCACAGAGAAGTCATCAACCCTAATGCTACACTAATTAAAGATTTCTTTTCACCTAAATCCTGTGGGCCCCCTTTTGGCACCGAGACCTTGAGTTTTATCTCCATCCCCTTGGGTGGTGGGCTGATTGGAATTCGCATCCCTTATGACACAGGGATATTTCCCAACATGTTTTTCCTCCCTTGAATACTACAAACTAATTTTAGTATCATGGAATACTGGCTTCCAAAATAGGACTTCTCTTCTTGAACTAATGCTAATGCCATTTGTGAATCTGATGCTACTATAATCCATCAAATGGCTTTTCTTAATCATAAATAAAATGTGCTAACAAGAGCCAAATATTTCACTGGACAAATTCTGTTACAAAACAAGAGAGTGACACAAAGCCCTTATACATATGCATCACTTAAATATAGACTAAGTAAATTGAATTGCCAAAAAAGCACAAAATCAAACAAAAGGTGTATTCTCATTACAAAAGAATATATTTTTTAAAGGTGGAAAAGAAAAGCTGTAAAACACAGGAGTCTTATTTTAAATTCTGATACTGCCTGGTAGTTCTTTGTTTTCCAGACTCTAGCTAAATGACTTTGCCTTTGAGATTCTCTTTCCTCTTACAGTAAGTAGTGACAGAAGCTCTTTGGCAATGGAGTAGAAGGAGACTCTGTAGTTCTCCTCCTGCATGACTGTTGTGTGTGTGTTGCGTCCTGCTGTCTCTGTAGGCAGAAGCACTGACCTTTACATTACATGCTGCAGAGTAACCCGGAGAGGAATGTGGGCAGAATTTGTGATGCAGAACAGGTGAGCTCAGGAGCATGCACATATGAATTATGGTGACTCAGATGTGACTTAGATATAAAATTTATGATAGCATATTGGCAGATGCAAAATTTGCTCAGTCAAAAAAAAAAAAAAAAGTGCAATTTTATTTTTGTCCAAGAGTGTCCTCAAAGCCTCATCTCTATGTCTGGGCACCAATAGGTTCAAGGGCATTTTCTTATGAGTAAATAATTGTCACATGTGAAAATACTCTTGATCAAAGAGCATATAGTCTTCATTATCCATTAATCTATTGAAGTTCTCAGGGTAAAATTGCTTAGTGCAGTAATACAAGTAACAGGGTAACATAGAAAGAAATTTTAAACATAGAAGCATTGGAGTATATCAAGTATATCAAGAAATTTGGAGAATTACCAGATTTACTACCAATTATGTATTTGTAACCTAGGAAAGGGGTGACAAATTAGAACTAAGAGCATTAGTTATGTAGAGTTCCATGGTCAGCAAAAGGACACATGTTGGGCAATAAAATTCAAGCTTCTCTACTTCAAATAAAATAATTTCTGAAATAGATCTATAATAGAGCTATAGCATCCAAAATTATTTTCAAAATATCATAAATAATTTTCTAAATCTTCTAATTTTATATGTATATATAAAATACATACATACATATATATATATATATATATATACATATTTTACCTTCACAAGAATTTTATGCAATTCAGTGTTGTTTTAGCCAGCTCTTTCATTTCTGTGATAAAATAACTAACAAGAAAAAGTATAGGAGGAAAAATTTACTTTGGTTCATAGTATCAGAGGTGTCCGTCCATTGACTGCTGACTCCAAAGCTGAGGGCCTGCGGTGAGGCAGAACATCATGGTGGAAGTGTATAGAGGAGGAAAGCAGCCCAAAATATGGCACCAGGAAGCAGACAGCTCCATTCATCAGAGACTAAAAAGATACACCAAAGGCACAACCCCAGCGACCAGCCTCCAGCCACACCCACTGGCCTTCAGTTACCACTCAGTTAATCCCATCAGGGGATTGATTCACTGACTGGGTTGAGGCTCTCACAACCCAATCAATTCACCTCTAAACTTTCCTGCATTTTCTCACACATGAGATTTTGGGGGAACCTCATATCTAAACCACAACAAATGTCATTACTATTCTCAACCTACAGATAAACCACGGTCTATTGACTTACTAAACCCATGCAACATTTTATAGTCAGTTAAATTGAGGAAGTTAATTATACAATAAATCTGAGTAGTATAAACATTAGCATAATAGCATAGTATTATAAGTCTGCATTTTTTCAATAGCTTTGCAATTATTTCTTAAGTTAGCTTTTCCTAGTTGGGCTGATTGCCATAATCCATAATTTTTTCAAATCTAGAAATTCTTTTCTAAATTTATTATAAAAACCTTTGGTTTCATATCACTGTCCAGTGCTATTGCAATTTTGGCAGAGGTATTGGATGCACAATGGACCAGACCAGAACACATAGGTGTAGCAGCAATTGAATGGCTACCAGTTAACTTTTAAAAAATAAATATGATCTTTAAAAACCATATCTGGTTTTTAATTCTTTTCTAATATACATGAAAAGGGAGCAATGATATTCAAAGCCTCTTCCGCTGGAAATCTGCCAAAGCTAAGTCTGGCCTGGGGCTGTTTTATTTGCCATGGGCATGGCAGCTGTCTGTCTTGACCCTGTTCTAACCCACCCATGGGAGATCCTCATCCAAGGGCCACAGAGTGACTGGCCTCTTGGGGAAGAGCCCCTGCCCCTTACGGAAAGAGTCCTTCACAGGGCTGTTGGGGGAGACTTCTTCCTTGTGTTTGCATTTCTCTCATTTCTGATGAAGGTTCCCATTAAGCACAGTTGATCAATGTCTGCCTTTTCCATGCTGCACCATCTCTAGTCCCCCTGGCTAGGTGTCTGAAAGGACTTCCTTCTTCATCTACTTCCCGTCTTCTATGACTTTCAATAGAAAAATGATAGCAGCCATCGGAACATCTCTGGTGTTCCTAAAAACAAACGTGCTATAAGTAGGAGTGGGGGGAGGCAAATAAGGATTTTTTTTTAAAGGAAAAGTTTTCTCAGACTGGGATCTTCTGGTGATTTGCACTAGAATTCTCTAAGAGTATGTTGGGAATCTTTATTCTCACCAAGGTCATCTTGTTTGCACTAAAGTCTGAAAGCCCATGGTATAGAACAGTGTCCCCAACCATTTTTAAGAGGCACATGCATTTTAATTGTGCATTTAGAAACATATACAAAAGTGTGCATGTCAGAGTACATGATAGGTCAAAAAACACAAAAGACCCTTGCAAATATTCAACACTAATATTCACAAATTCTGCAATCAGTGCTGAAAACATTTGTAAGGTTTGTCTTCAAGAGTTATGTCATCACTGGATGGTTCAAGAGGTCACAGGCACTAATAGCTCATAACATGCACCAAGGTTCAATCATTGTTAGTGAGCTTGGTTGTCAATTCTTATTTCTATAGTGTCACTAGTTTTTTGGCTGACTCTTTTTGATCTGCTAAAGACAAGTTGACACCAAGTTCAGCCTCCTTGTGGAGCTGATGAAGGTTTCCATTAAACACAGTTGACCAATCTCTGCCTTTTCCATGCTGCACCATCTCTGGTTAACAATTAGAGCAGAGTCTCCTCTTGGAATGGACTCCAGGTGGCCATCTAGGGAGGACGGGGACCATCCTGGAGTTTCACCTGTGCTCCCCAGTGCAGCCTTAGTCCTGGGGGACTGGTGCATTTGGACTTATTTTCCCTGTTTGGTTTTCAGGAAGCTTCTTTAACTAATAATGACTTTGTAGGATCAACTTGATTAACATGGAGTTACAAGACCTATTAAATCCCTTTTAGTGGTCCAACCCAAACTGTAAACTTTAAGAAAATAGACAAATGTGGCAGCTGAGTCTGAGGAAGCTCCTTGCTCTGGGCACTGGCGATCTTCCCTGAGGACCTTGTGCACCACCAGCCGCTGAGCCAGCCAGTGCAGAGACCAGGAGCGTGGGTGGGTGGCAGCACCTGCTTCACAGGACAGTGTCACCTGGCGCGAGCTTTTTCCCAGTCCCAGAGGATCATCTTGGGTTCTCACTGGACTGTGCAAACAAGCACAGTTGGTAGTCCACCAGGCGTCGGAGCTAACAAAACTGGACCAGTTATATCAACTTCACTGTTTGAAACTAGAAAAAGAGGGTGTTAGGGGCACAGAAACCAAATGAGGGTTTAATGGGAATATCTGAGAAGGTTGGAAAAACTATAATTGAAACCATATCCATGTCGGGAGTCCTATCTTTTCTTCTATCCTTTAGCCATAAGAAATTCAATATCATTTCTTTAGGTAGCCTGGAGCAATGACTGACATGCATTTAAATTAAAAACTGCAACATGTTTATACTCATTGTGCATCTTAAATCCGTGATGCTGCACTGGTATTTATTTTTTTAATTTAAATGTGTCTCGAATGTTGTACATTATGTAGGGAACTAGTATTTTAAAAAGAACAAGACAGATGTTTTATTAGAGCTACAAAAATGACTATAAACTACTTTTGATTGCTGTTTCAAAGGCTATTATCTAGTTTCCCAGCTAGTGAGCAGATTCTAAAATGTAATATTCCCATAGGAATGATGCAGGAAGTTGTATTTAATTTTCTCTGTGGTTTCAAAGGCAGGAAAAAATACTGAAAAGGGTTATGAATGATTAAGATGAAATAGATAACTATCTGATGACTTATAAAACATTCATTGTGTATATATAGATAACACAGCAAGGAAAAATATGTACTTCCCTTGTAAATGATAACTTAAAAAGTACAAATCAATATTTTGCATAGATAAGCTGTTTTAATGATGCAAATTATGTAATATATATGCATACTTTTCTGTACTCAAATTGGTTGTTTAAATAGGTAACAAATTGACCACCTTAGTGATACATCTAAATTTCTATTATAAAATGTACTCATATTTCCATTCATGACAATTTTTATACTAATTAGCAGTTCCTCAATGTGCATAAGTTAACATAAAATATCTGGCTAATATCTATCTATATGGGAAAATGTTTTCAAAGCTAAGAAAAAATTGTAGAGTTTAGTGTTGAAGGAAGAAGGACTGTTTATTTGTAAAAACGTCATTTCTGTAATAAAATTTTATTACATAACATTTGTTCAATGAACTGTTGCTTGAAACTATTTACAGGTTACTGGTGATGTTTATTAACGATCCTCAGAAATTGATTACATATAGTAAAACTGGAAATTCTCTACAATTTGATCTTTCTTTAAAAAAATATGCTAAGCATTCCTCTATAATCTGGGTCCATTGTGTATCTGTAACAAGATACATAAAAATATGGACATTCATGTTTCCTTAATTCTGTAAAAATCACAAGACACGTCAAGGTTCTATAATTAGTGAAAAGCCTCGGCTGTGATTGGTTGGCCCAGGGTTGGGAGCGCAGGTCCTGTGAAGGAGGTATCTTCAGGGGTTCAGGGGTTCTCCTTATGCTTCCTGAGTGCATTCTGTTCAAAGCAGGCTCCTACTCTGAACAGCACCCTTGTCTGAGGAGTGATTGACTCTTCTTTGCATTAGTACCTGAAGAATACCTGAAATTGGGCAAAAGATGACAGTAAGAAGTCAAATTACAAGCACACATGGATTTACTGGCTGGTGTAGACCTTGCTGAACTGTGAGATGTTCTGTCTCCCATTCCTTTGCATGTCTTAGGGAAAGACTTGCTCACTGTCTGATTTGTGCAGTGGCTTGGGCAGATCTGAGACTGGGATACAGTCATAGCCACCTCCTGCCACTGTTCCTGGGATATTTTAACAGTAAACACTTTCATTATGCTAACACAGCCCTAACAGGGCATTGCTAAAAATCTATCATCATATAATGCATTTTAATATACTCTGTATTTATATTTTGTGTTTTTCTTGTATTTTATGTCCTTGTGTTATGTTTTATACTTATTTTATGCATTTCATGCAAACATTCACCTCTTTCCTGAGGCCTTTAATGGTATGATCCTAATGGCTTGTGTATATTCTCAGTACTAAGAGTGAACAACAGGCCACAGAAGGAAACCAATATTTTTTTATTGATGCAGGGTTAGGCATTTTGTGCAAATTGCATCTTTATGTCTAACACTAACCCTCTGAAGCAGTTATGTTTTTCCTTATTGTTTACAAATTAGGGGACAGAGACATTAAGAAGCAAACCTAACAGAAGTGAGCTCTCCAGGCTGGTAAGTGATGTTGCTGGAGTTGAAGCCACGCTCTTTTACTTCAGGTTCTGAGGTCTGTCTTATCACCTCCTTTAACACGCCTACTCAGTAGGTGTTTGATTCATTTTAAAGACGATTTTAGTGTATCGTGGTCATTGTTTAATAAGCTTTGTTACTTGCTGTGATTCATTTCCAAAATCTAAATATCTCAACTTTGAATCTAAAGTAAGAATTCTAACTACACATTTTAACGTGAATCATTGTTAAATTCTAAGTTGTTATGGCTATTGTCTGTAGCGGTGGTAGTTGTGTGTGTGTGTGTGTGTGTGTGTGTGTGTGCGCGTGCATGCTTGTTTATCGATTTTGTTTGAAATAAACATCAGTCCTGTGTTGCCCCCTTCCAGAAGCTGTACGTACACGTTTCCTGGCTCTGGTGTGCGTACGTTTGTTCGGGCGACCTCTTCTGATAGGAACGTTCTCATAGATGACTTGTTTGGTACCGAGTGCTCAGCTGGGGGCAGAGCTGATCCAATTTTGACATTGGCTGTTGAAGGCAGATGTTTCATTTCCTCTCCATGAATAAAATGATTGACACATCAGCTGGAAGATGGCACCTTTTCTGTTCAGCTTGCTACCTGATAAATAAAAAGAGGTGCATTGGAGGGGATATTATTTATTTATCCTAATACACAATGCATGAATCCTGGAAAGGCCTATTTTTTGCTTAAATCAAGCAAAGGAATGATGTCCAATTCTAGATAGAATTCCATCATGAACCTCAGAAGCTATCAAGCACGTTATTACTGTGTAGTCAGCACCTAATGCAATACGTGAAATTTGCAACTGAGGAACTAGAAAAAATGACATTGAGAAATCGATTTTTTTTTTTTTTTTTTTTTTTTTTGCAATGCAGCCAACCAAAACAAAATATTGAATTAGGTGATAGAATGCCTCATGGACTTTTCCTATATGGTTATGTTAAAAGAAAACCACCCAACGATCCAAAGAAAGCATTTCTGATTTTAAGACACTGGTACGGTAGGTATACGTTTTAGGAGGGTAAATTTGCAGTCAATGGAGAACCTAAAATTAACTGGTCTTTTCATAAACTGAAAGGTGAAACAGGATAATACTCTGTTTTGAGATGGCAGCAAGCTTTAGAAAGAACACAGCACGGGGATCAGAAGTAAAATTCCAATCAGAAGACAGCACCAACTTACCTGAGCTTTCCTTTCTGTGTGTGAAACCTGATGTCTTACGTGTGATGATGGAGGGAAGCACTTCCGGCCAGGAAGGCAGGAAGCGGCAGGTTAATCCCATCTGTGGAAAAGGAGCCAAACTGTACACAATTGCCAAAGCAACAACGGTTGTGGGGTTCAACTGTTAGTGGACTAAAGCCAGACCATACATTGATAATCTTCCTTGTAAAACAATCCATATGCTAGAGCTTTGTGTGGGAATAGCAGTGGTCTCAGGTCTCCCTGACCAAATTTGTCCTGGGTTACCCTGTCCCTGCACACAAAGCAGAAGGTGAGCCCAGGAGTTTTCCAGCCTGCAGTTGGCCAAGAAAACAAAGCTTTGCAGCCCGAGGGAGATTTGAGCATAACCCATGTTTCCCTGGGAGACAGTGGTTCAGCCTTTGCTGCTTCAGGGCTTGCAGTGACTTTATACAACACAACTACCATAAATAACGAGGATGGAAAACATGCACGCGTACCTGTGTGAGTGTATGTAATGCCGCCTTCATCCTCTCCTGATGTTTTCAAAAGTATGACTTTTCAAATACAATAATATTAAGACTGAATTTTGGATTGATGGCATACTCAGACAATACAGGACACGAGGGTGGTAGGAAATACAGCAGTACTGGAGAAGTTTGTTAATGTTATCAAAGTTCAGTAAATGATTACACGAGATAAATTGTAACAACTTGAAAAGCCCCTTCAAAAGTCAGACCTCTCTGCAAAAAAAAAAAAATCCAAATGAGATGCAAAACTTTATACAGAAATATCCAAATGAGATGCAAAACTTTATACGATCCCTACTCTAATTTAGTCAAATGGTATAGAAAAATCTGTCCACACAAACAAGTGCTGAGTGAAAGGCCTCGGCATTCTGCAGCCTGAGGAGGCCCCCCGCCCCCAAGTAGGGAGCCCCAGAGGTCTCTCAGTCAGCCCAGGCTTTCTTCCTGTAGTGTCTGTGGAGAACCTGAAGGCAGCCTGGGCTTATCCCTCCTGCCAGTGACGAAGCCCTTCTCCTCCATGCTGCTTGGTTGTCATTGGAGGCAAGGAGGACATCATCAAGACACTGACACCCCCAGCTTACAATCTCATCCCACCCAGCACCAACAAGCAGCACCCTGGGCACACCAATCGCGGGAGTCCACAAAGGTCAGGTGCCAAGAACTTACCACCAGCATCATTCACCATGGGGAAAGAGTCAATGGTTTCTCCCTGAGATTGGAAATGAAGAGAAAATGTCCAAATCTGTCACTTCTACTCAAAATTGTACTGGGGTTCCAGGTTCTGTAAAAACAAGTAAGGAGAACAGAGGTCAGAACGGAAGAAGTCAAAGTGTCTTTATGTGTAGATGACATGGCCCTGTATGTAGAAATTTCTATGGAATGTACACACATCCAACTTTCCAAGATCTCAGGAAATAAGAGCAATATTGAACAATTAATTGTATTTACATTGTCAAGAAATTACCTGAAAATTAAGTTAGGAAAAGAAATTCCACAATAGCATGAAAGAATACATTTCTCAGTAATACCTTGAATGGGTGAAGCACAAATCTACTGTATTGAAAACTAGAAAGTTTTCTGGAAGGATTTCCAGGAAGATCTTAGTGACTGGAAAGACTCACCATGTTCACACATTGCAAGACTTAGTATTTGCAACATGCCAAACTCATCTAGGGATTTATGTCATCCCTGAAAAATCCTAGCAGGCATTTTCCCTAGAAATTGACAAGGTGATTGTGAATTTTATAGGGAAAGGCAAAGGAACTTATTTTTTTTTTCCCCAGAAATAACTTTTAAAAAGAACAAAGTTGAAGTGCTTATCCATCCTGATTTTACTCTTACTATAAATGTATAACAATTAGGACAGAGCTTCCTACAGATTATCATGGTCAGATGTCTTCACTAACATGATCAACTAGGTTATTTGTGAGGTTCCAGGTCTTATTTTATTTTGAAATGTGCTGAAATTTAATTGAATAAATTTATGAAAGTAAACTAAATAATTGGTATCATTTTTATGGTCTTTTTTTTGTGTTGTTTATGATAAAATACTCGAGGCTGGCTACTTCATGAAGAAAAAGGGCGAGAAGCAGTGGCCCTCCTCCTGGAGAAGGAGGAGGGACCACAGAGCAGCCATGGGGCAGGCAGTGGAGCCGCCCAGTGGGCATGGGGTATGTGTGGATGTCACAAAATAGTTTTTAAATTTCAGAAGCCTTCTCAAAATCTTATGTTTTGTTAATCATTAGCTTTTAACTCAGAGACTTGTTAAAATTAAGCTGCTAAGAATCTTATGATTAAGGGGCTGGGGTTATGACTCAGCAGTAGAGCCCTTACCTAGCACATGCGAGGCACTGGGTTCAATCCTCAGCCCCACATAAAACTAAATAATAAGAGAAAAGTATTGTGTCCAACTACAACTAATATATATATATATGTGTGTGTGTGTGTGTGTGTGTGTGTGTGTGTGTATGTATATATATATATAGTGGAATAAATAATAAGATAAAATAAATAAAATATTTTAAAATATATTAAAAATAAATAATAAGATAAAAGTATTGTGTCCAACGACAACTAATTTATATATATATAAAGAATCTTCTGATCAAACAGATGAGAGATGGACTGGGGAGATTTGAGCATGGCCCAAGCAGACACACCACATCTGGATGAAGTCTCTGCTGACCAGAGGCCCCGCTCCCTCACCCCGTGGCTGCCTGAGATGCCACCCACATGGGTTTCATAAAAATACATGGGGAAGAAAGATGACTTCAGTAGCGTTTAGATAAGCTCAGATGGCTACGTAGGAAAAACACATGCCTGAAAGAAGGTGGTAAATTTCAAAATATCAAACTGGTGCTGACTTCATTTAATCACCTCGTCTCTGCCCATCAAATCGTGCAGTAACAGCTCCAGTCAGCTAAGAGGGCACTGCCTGGCATCGCGGTGCCCGCAGCAGAGCCTTCCCAGTGGTCCTCAGGCAGTCCCACGCGCCAGCCTTCCTGCTGTTCTTCATTTTCTAGAGTACTGACCCTGGAGCTAACACTTTGACCTTTGTTTGCTGTGATGCACTTTGTGATCACTCACTTTATTACATTTATTGTATCAGTTTCCGAGATTCCATCAGAGCCATAGCAGGTGAGGCATGGAGATGGACTCCCAGACCTGTCTCTTAATGTTTTTCTATTTTAATTAATGTAAGGCTTAATAGTTGAGTAAAACAACTTCAATAGTTGGTCTAAAATACACAGTACTTCAGAGTTGTCCAGTTAAAGAAGCCACTTAACCATACCCAGAAAACCATTTCGTTAACTAGTTATTTTCAGTGTTACAAAAGATATGTTAGTTCTATTATTTCTTTAAAAAAATATATATATATATATATATATATATATATATCACATATTCACACTCAGCCATAATTCTAACTTTTTTTCTTTATTGGACTCTTTGATCAATTTTAGTTGGGATCTGAAAAACGATAACCAGTTACTAAGATTGAAAATGTTATCATTTTATCTGCTAATCCTGAAAAGCCCTTATATTTGATTTAAAGTGTCAGCAAAGAACCCTCATATATATGACTATTGATTTTACCAACCTGTATAATCTATATGTTGCACTTGACTGAGGGCTGTAGAATAAAGAGAAATAATACTGTATAAAAAAGTTGAAGGTCAAATTTCATCCAAACGTTAAAATATTTTTTGAAAAATTTGTTTGCTTTTAGTTTGTATGCTGACCATGACCTTAAAAGAGAAATAAAGGAGATGTGATTCCTTTGGAAACCGTATGCACACTCACATATTCATACTATGAAACATTTAAAAGAAAAACTCATACATCTTATACAGGTTCATATTTTTATGAGCATTCAGATATTTAGTGTAGAGGTGTTCAGGTTTTTATTGTATTGTGCACACGATACATCTTTTACATACAATAGGCTTTGAAGTTCACTAAAAAAAGCATGACTCATTTCAAGTGGTTGAAGGAAAGGAGTCCAGATCATTTGCAGCTGATTATTTATAATAATCCTGCTGTGCCTCTAAGCAATATTAATTATATGGTTACTTCGTGTGGTGGGGCTATAAGCCCCTGGGGTCCGGTCACTGTAGGCTTGGTCCCCAGCTGCTGCCCCTGCTGGGAGGGGCAGAAGCATTAGTGGGGCCCAGGAGGAGGTGCCTTTGAAGGGTTTATTTGGTCCCCGGCCCCTCCCGCAGCCTTGCTCTCTCCCCAGCTCGCTCTGGCCACCATGTGAACAGGTTTGCTCCACCACAGACTGCCCGCCACGAGGTCAAATGACCATGGCCTGAAACCTCTGAAACTGTGGGCCAAGATCAACCTCTCCTCCTTCCAGCTGACTCTCTCGAATATTTGGTGAGAGAGAGAGGAAGCTGACTCACACACACACCAAAGACGCGGGAAGCAGAGCTGAGTCTCTGTGAGAACACCGACGGAGGAAAAGCAGTCTCCTCTTCTCCAGGGCAGCGGGGACACTGAGGACCAGGGCATGGCGTGTTGGTCAGCTCGCCGACGTTTATGTGTCACTGGGAGTGCTGACTGACTGCGGTGCCAGGACATGTTCTGGGAGAGAAAGAGAGAGCCTTGGGCATCCCCTCCGTTCAGAGCGGCAGGGTAGGCGGGTCAGAAAGCCATCCTTCCAGAGCACAGAATGTCACTGTGCTAAAACTCTGACAAAATAAACCACCTCGGGAGCTGAGGGGTCAAAGCCGGATGCCCTTGGAAGTAAAGTTGAATATTAAAGAAAATTATATGGCATGAGCTTAAAAAATACTTGAAAGGGAAGTTTAGATCAGGGGGAAAAAAATGAAATAATTATAAATGTGTCTGTCTTAGGCTCACACTTCCGAGTTGCTCTTTCCATATCCTTATATACTATATCTTTTTGCTCATATTTAAGTTTTTCTTTTTATTTAATTTCCTGAGGCTGCATCATTGACCCTAACCAGCAGGAAGTTGCCATTTTCCCTAAGTAATTACTTTCAGGGAAGCACTGGGATTGGGTTGGGGTGTGGGAGGACTGACGGCCCTGGGGGCTGCTGCAGCCCTGCAGCAGACTGCTGGTCTTAGGGTGCTGCGTGGGCCCCCGACAGAGCTGCACTACTGCGTGTTCTGGACTGAACTGTGTCCCCCAAAGAAGGCTGGTAGACAATGTAACTCTCAGTAACTCAGAAGTGAGACTGGATTAGTTGTAGGAATAACTAGTTCAGATATGGTCACATGGAGTGTCCTTAGATGAAGATGGCCCTATGAAGGCAGGTCCCAAAGAGAGAGAGGCCACGAGCAGAAGAGACAGAGATCAGAGTGAGGGCCCCGCGAGCCAAGGGATGCCCAAGTGTGGAAACTGCCAGAAGCTGGAAGAGGCCAGAAAGGAGGCTCTCCTGGTGCCTTCAGAGAGCGCTGGGTTTTGCAACACCCGCGTTTGGACTTCCAAACTTCAGAGCTAGGAGACAGTGCATTTCTGCTGTTATAAGCAACCAGGTTCAGGATACTTTGTTACAGCAGCCTTAGGAAATGGATCTATCCAGCAATAGTGATGGAAAGTACAATAACCATGTGATCAAGGTCACCAATTGGTCTCAGCTGACGATATATATGCCCTGTATAAGAAAACTATGTTAATATAGCTAAGTAATAAAATTACCTGTCTTATCCTTACCTTACTTTCAATTTCTTCCCTTAAAGTTATTCCTTTGGATTACAAAAAAAAAAAAAAAAAAAAAAAAAAAAACAAAACAAAACCGGCAAAGTCAATCTTCAGGGACATTCATTAGAGAGAAAAGGAGAAAGGGGGGGGGGGAATATATATATATATATGTATATAATTTTGAACAAATTACAATTATATCTGGATATAATTAGGAACAACAAATAGCTTTTCTTTGAATGAGAACACCTGCAGGTATGGCTCAGGGACAGCTGAAAGCCCGTTCCCTGTCTCCATTCTCAACAAGATTCCTGTGGTTTTCAAAATACCCCCAGGAAGAGTGGTCCTCAAATTTAAGTCAGACCCTGGTGACCATTCAGTTCAGCTCCAATTCATGATTTTTATTTATTTTTATTGTTAATTGACGAATAAAATAAATTTATAGCATATAGCAAGATTTTCAAATATGTACAAAATGCAGAATGACTAAGTTGAACAAATTAATAGGCATTGTCCAGCATCTTTATCATTTTTTTTTGTGTGTGTGTATGTGTGGTGGGGACACTTAAAATGTACACTTAACAATTTTCAAGAATATGGTACGTTGTTCTGAGCTGCAGTCACCATATTGTACAATAGATTTTTCTTCTGAAATTTAGTGCCCTTTGATCAACCTCACCTCCTCCGCTGAGTCCTGGGTTCCACAATGCTGCTCCCTACCATGAGATCAGCTTGTTTAGGTTCCACATGCACGTGAGATCAGGTGATATTTACCTTTCTGGGCCTTGCTTATTTGACTTAACATAATGACCTCCAGTTTCATCTTTGTGGTCTTAAATTACAACATTTCCTTCTTTTCAGGGACAGATAGTTTTTGATTCTCTATTATTTTTTCTTTATGATTCATCCATTGGCTACTGTGAATAATGCTGCAATGAACATGGATAAGCATGTATCGTTTTTTTTTTTTTGGTGTGTGTGCATGTGTGTGTGGTGCTGGGGATTGAACCCAGGACCTTGTGCATGTGAGGCAAACACTCTACTAACTGAGCTATATCCCCAGCCTGAGCATGTATCTTTTTAACATACTGATTTCTTTTGGATACCTACCCAGGAGTGGGTTGCTAGACCACATGGTAGCTTTAATTTTTAGGAACCTGCATACTATTTTCCATAATGTCTGCACTACCTAACATTCTCACCAAGTGTTTGAGAACTCTGTTTCCATCCTTTCCAATACACGGTACACTTCATATTTCTGATAATAGCCAACATCTTATTGTGGAATTAACTTTTTATTTTCCTGATGGTTAGTGATGTTGAACATTTTTCATATACTCATTGACCATTTGTATTTCTGCTTTAGAAAAATATCTATTTGGGCCCTTTACCTGTTTGCAAAATTTGGGCCATATATATTTTTTTTTTTTTTTTTTTTTTGGTTATTGAGTTAAGCTCCTTATATGCTCTTTATATTAACCTGCTACTGTATATTTAGTTTGAAAATATTTTCACACAATAAAGGTTGTATCTTCACTGTGTTGATTGCTTCCTTCTTTGCGTAGAAGTTGCTTGATGAAATCCCATTTGCCTGTACACTTTGCTGCCTGGGCTTAGGTGGCCACACCCATACTGTCAGGGAGCTATCCACTACATCTTGCCATCGTTTCCTGATTCAGATCTTGTACTTAAGTTCCTGGTCAATTTGAGTTGATTTTTTTGTATTTGTTGGGAAATGAGGATCTGATTTCATTCTTGTGTGTGTGGACTACCAGTTTTGCAGGTGCAATGTATTAAAGATACCATCCTTTCACCACTGTGTATTCTCTGCACCGTTGTGAAGGATTGTTTGGCCATACATGTGTGGGTTTATTCCTGGGCTCTCTCTGCCCCATTGACCTACACATCTATTTTCTATGTCATTACCATCTACTTCAGTGACTGTAGTTTTGTAGCCCATTTTGAATTCAATAAGGTGATGCCTCCAGCTTTGTTCCTTTTTTTCAAGATTACTTTGAGGCTCTCTTGTGGTTCCATATGAGGTTTGAGGTTGTGTTTTCTATTTCTGTAAAATACACCATGATTATTTTCACAGGGATGGCACTGAATCTGTAGATTGGTTTAGGTAATATGGGCATATTAACAATATCAATTACTCTCTTTTACTTACTGGAATCTTCCTTATTTTTTCCACTAATGTTTTATAGTTTTCTTGATACAGATTTTTTTACATACTGGGCTTAAATTTATTTCCAAGTAATTCGTTGTTATTATTATAGTAGTTATTGTAAATGGGATTGTTTTCTTGATTTCCTTTTTGGCTAGTCCACTGTTAGTATATGAAAATGGTACTATTTTTGCATGCTGAATTTATATCCTATGACTTTACTGAATTCTTTTATTAGTTCTAAAAGGTTTTCTTGGAGTCTTTAGGACTTTATAAAATTGTTTCGTCTGCAAATAAGGGCAGTTTGACTTCTTCCTTTCAGTATGAGTGCACTTGTTTCTTTCTCTTGCCACTTGCTCCAGCCAGGACTTCTAGTGCTGCGTTGTAAGCAAGTGGCAAGAGCACATATCCTTGTCTTGACCCTCAGTTTGGAGGAAATCTTCCAAATTCCATCTAGTGTGATGTCACCTGTGATTTCATCATATTTAGCCTTGATTGTGTTGAAATACATTTCTTCTCCATTCAATTTTCTGAGAGTTTTTATCCTAAGTGGGTGCTGAGTTTTGGTCAAGTTTCCTGTCTTTGTCGTGACCATTGCACTACGTCAGTGTGTTACATCACATGTGGGTGTGCCTGTGTTGGACCAACTTGTACCCCTGGGATATCGCTGCCTCATCACTGTGAATGATCCTCTACCTGTGCTACTGAAATCAGTCTGCCAGCAATTTGTGGAAGACTTACCCATCTCTGTTCATCAAGGATATTGTCATGTAATTTTCTTTTCTTTTATAGTCCTTGGCTGGTTCTAGTATCAGGGTAATGTAAACTGCGTAAAATGAGTTAAAAAGTATTACTACTTCAATGTTTTTGGAAGAATCCGTGAATTATTGATATCAATTCTTCTTTAAATGTTTGATGGAACTCAGCGGTGGAACTGTCAGGCTTTTTATTACTGATTTAATCTCCTTATTCATTATTGGTCTATTTCTATTTGTTTCTTTGTGATTCTATCCTGGTAGGTTCTGTGTGTCTAAGAATTTGTCCTCTCTCCCAGGCCATCCAATTTGTGGGCACTCCATTGTTCATGCTAGTCTCTTAGGGTCTCTCGTAGTTACGTGGTATCAATCATGATGTCTCCCTTGCATTTCTAATTTTATTTGAGATCTCTCTTTTTTTCTCCTGTTTAGCTAAAGTATCATCAATTTTATTTACCTTTTCAAAAAACCAACTGTTGATTTTCTTGATATTTTCTATTGTTATTCCTAGTCTCTATTTCATTTATTTCTATTCCTATCTTATTACTTTTTTCCTTTTACTAACTTTGGTCCTAGCTTGTTCTTGTCTTCCTAGCTACTTGAGGTGTAACATTAGGGTTTTCACTAGGAATCTTTTTTTCTTTTTTGACAAAGGTGATTGTCATTAGTATAAACTTCTCTCTTAGAGCCCATGTGTGTGGCATCCCATTAGTTTTAGCATGCTGTGTTTCCATTTTCATTTGTCTCAAGACACTTTAATTTTTCTTCTTTTATCCATTGGTTTTTCAGAGCAAGTTGTTTAATTTCAGTGTATTTGTGAATATTCTGAAGCGATTCCTGCTCTTGATTTCTAGTTTCATAATATTGTGGTTGAAAATGATGTTTGACATGATTTCAGACTTCTTAAATTGCTAAGTCTTGTTTAGTGGCTCAACTTTGAGTCTAGAGAATGTTTCCGGGGTGCTTGACAGGCATGTGTCTTCTTACTTTATTGGATGGAAGGTTCTGTATGTGTCCATTAGGTCTCTTCAGAGTACAGTGTAGTTTAGGGCCAGTGTTTGCTTGTTGATTTCCTGTCTGAAGGATCTGCCTTATTTAGAATTTGCCATTAACATAATAAAACTGAAGGTCTATGAAGCACAAAAATCCCTCTTCGGACTCCATTTCCCATGGCTCTCCATTCCTCTTGTTCCTCTCCTGGAAAAGTTCTCAGGTCTCAAGGACAGTTTTGTGACTGTGGACTGCTCAGTTAACTGCTAGAGCCTTCATTTGCTCATCAGCAAAATAAGTAATATTAATATCAACCAAATATGATTCCTGTGAAGAAAAAGTGATCTTATATATTAAGTGCAATGAATGATATCTGGTTACTTAACAAAATGCTGGATATTACGGCCAATGTGTATTTTTCAAGACCTTTTTCTACATTATCTATTTTGTGTTTTCTCCTCTTTTATCTGCTTATACTTTTCTGTGTACCTTTCTAATCACAATGATTTTTTACAAATTATATTTCTTGTCTGACTTTCCCATCGTGAAATCCTTTAAGGCAGGTTCTGCAGCAATCACAGTACCCAACATGAATTGGGTGTTCAGACAAACCAAGTGAGGCTAAGATTAGGAATAGTTTGAGAATATAAAGATAAAGGAGGCATCTGAATATCTATCTATGTAAAGAAAGGTATGGACTTCTGGAGGGTCAGTGCAGAAGAGGATCGGAGTCTAAAAACAGTGAAGTAACTGATGTTAGGAAGTGCCATCTGGATTTTGCTGGGGCCAGCCCTCCTATTAACATTTCTGTTTTAAGCCAATAATTACGTGATTCTTCTTTGGTCGTCCGCACATTTTAGATATTATGAACACTGTAGCTTGTCAACTGGTTTTAGCACAGTAAGAGAAGAAATTGCAATCTAACATTCCCTTAACAGGACGATGAACTTTTAAAATCATTCTGCTTCTTTTTTGCTTCCCTTTCATTCCTTTAGGCAATTAAATGTGTCATGCTACAAAAGTAGTCTCTAGATCAAAAGGGCTTTTTGATGTTTCAGAGTCTCATTTCTCTCTTGGGTCAATTTCATATGGTTTATGTATGGGGTAGGACTTGAGGTAGGAGGAGAAATAGGAAGTGGTGCCCTATCCTGGACACACCATTGCTTGTTAGAAGATACTTAGAAACTTCCTGGTATTTTATGAGGGAAGCAGATCTTCAGGATACCAAAGAAGAGAATAAAAAAAAAAATTATTTTTGAGGAATGCAATGTAATCTCCCTGGTTTCAATAAAAATTGAGAAATTACCAATTTCGAGGTTTTCTGCCTTGCACATCTTGAAGCCTAAGCTGTTATTAGGAACTCATGCATAAGAAGTAATTCTAAGTGATTCTTTTGGTACTAATTTTATTATATTTTCTTTTGAAACTTGTTATTTGTATTCTCAACCACATTTTAAATGAATATAGCAACAACAAGAAAACCCTTATTTCTGCTCTCTTTTTGCCCCATCTGAAATTCAGATTTATAGCTTCCATCTGAGAATCTCTATGAGGGAGGCCACAGGGCTCCCTGCTCAGTTTATCATCCCTGGGAAAGGGGAATATGGAACGATTTGCCCTGCATCCTCCAAGAAGGCAGTGTTCCTTGTCCTGGCACAGCCTGTGAGCGTTCCCTGAGTGCAGAGAGTCTGTGGATTAAACCATCTGCTTGTCATTCTCCATTTGTTCCCCCAGGTCCACTGTCCACTGCTCTGGTCTGAGTATGTGTCTCCTCAAGTTCACATGTTGAAACATGAGCCCTAATGTGAAAATGTCAAGCAGTGTGACCTTTGGGTGGTGATAGGTCATGAGGGCAGGAACCCTTCTAGATGGGATTTGTGTCCTGATAAATGAGACCTCAGGAGCTGCCTCGTCGGGCCTTAACACTGTCTGCCAAGGGGATGGAAAAGCTCTGGCTTTCTGGCCGCTTGCCACATTACCCTGTCCTGTTACCGGACCTAGGCTAAGCAGGGGGCGTGGCTGTGAGAACTGAAACCACCCCAAGGATAGGCCAATGGCTCCGCCAATGGCATCTGCCCATGCTCCTTATGTGTCCCTATGATCTTTCTGCTGATTGGCTGATGTCCACTATAAAGCATTGTGCACTTCCTCAATAAACCGAGTTCCTGCATTCTACTGACTGAGGCGTCGGCGGCCTTTACTTTCCCAGTCCAGTCTCATCGTTGAGGTAGGCCCCTCTGGCCTCTTTTACAAGGGAGGTCCATCCCGGGTACAGGGGTGCTAAAGACCTCAACCCCTTATAATAATCCCACACTGCCTCACCCGGCACGCTGCAGGAGGACACAGCTGGAAGGCAGCAAGTAGGAGGAGCAGCCCTCACCAGGCACTGATCCGCTGCTGCCTCCATCTCGAACTTTCCAGCCTCCAGAACTGTGAGACTGAGATGTTTGTGGTTTATAAGCCAACCAGTCTTTGGCATTTTGTTACAGCAGCTTTAATAGACTGAGACCTTCACTCTTCCTCTCACCTACACCATGCCTGGAGACCTTCAGGATTCTAGTTGAGTTTGGCCAGTCAGAGTTCACAGAATAATTTGAAAGGTGGGAGAAAGAGGCCAGGAGATTAATTCTCCCTTGACTACAGCTCATTTTGCATCACTATTCCTTCTTAGTGCCTTTAACCCTTTTTTGTAGCTCTTTAACTATTTTCTTGCTTAATTAATTTCTCTCTGGCAATTCTTTCTTGGTCCATGGAAGTTGCAAAACTTGTTCCCTAGATTTGAAAAAATGACTTTCAAAATGGGATTGTGGAATTGTATCACACACACATTTGGTGAGCTCACAGAATAATATAAAGATTACTCAAGTTATCTGGGTGGTAGCATGGGGTGGAAGGAAGGAGGAGCTACTGCATAGACCAATATACTGTGACACAGATGCTAAGGGGGTTTATTAGCTATCCACCACTACAGAACAAGTAAGCCCAACACACAGTGACCTGGAGCAATAAGCACGGATGATCTGAGTTGCTGTGGGTCAGGAGTGTCTTGGTCAGGTAGTTTTGGCCCAGGAACTTCACTGAGGCCATGCTTAGGATAACCTTTGGGCTGTAGCATTCTGAAGGCTCACCTGGGCCTATGGGCTCTCCTTCCAAGGCATCTCACAACAGTGAGTTTTGGTAGGAGACCTCCCTTTCTTGCTGGTTGTTGGAAAGAAGACTTACTCAGTTAATCACAACCCAGGGATCTCCCTAGGGGCTGGCCAAGTGTCTAGTGGCATGAAGCTGTGGTCCTAGAGGGAGGATGCTAGGAGACCCTGCTCCTATCATGGAGGTGTGTGATACTGAGGCTACTAACCATCATTCCCACCTGTCCATCAGAAGCAACCTAAGTGCAGCTTGCATCTTCCCCGGTGAGGCGGTGAGGCAGGGGTTAGGTCTGAGCTTTTGAATAGAGGATCAAAAATTTGGTGGGCTCATTCTAAACCTCTGCAGGTGACATCAGTGATCGCTAAGACTATACATGTCCTGCTGCTTCAGATGGGCATAGAAATCTCCACCTTTCAACAGACAGGGGACAAGTATTGACAAAGGGACAAGCTTGGACTCTGGTCTCAACACAAGTGAAGAATCAGAAGGCCTCTTTGATGACTCTCGCAGTTTGGCTCATCTCCTGTAGTCCCAGGGCCAGCTCGGCCAAGGGTGAGATCTGAGGACTGTGCTGAGAGGCACAGGGTTGCGAAGCCACGCAGGAGCTGGACTCCACCAGAGCCCTGTGCTGAGCTCCAGGCACTGGCTGTGCAGGACCCGGCTCTGAGATGTGCGGCAGAAACCTGTGGAGACAGAGAGGAGCCGGAGGGTGTTGAACCTCTGGTCATCAAACACTCATTTCCTCCCAGAAAACCTCCCCTCTTTTGTAGTTTTATACAATGCAATGTCTTCAACATCTCCCCCGGAGTTGCTTCCTTAGAGGGCCCTAATTCTTCTGGAGACCTAGTTCCACAGTCCCGACTGCCTCCTGGCCTATCACACATGCCCTTCTCTGACCACAGTCAATGTGTGGTGCTTTTGGTAGGTGCATGGCTCTCTCTCACCTTGATATCGGAGTCTCTTCCTCTGTCTGCTGCCCCCTTTCATCCCTACTGCCTCGTGTCCCCCATATAGCAGGAGGACACCTCTTTATCCCTCAAGTCTGAGTGTACAATTATTTTCTCAAGGTCGCTTTTGTGAAATTTAGGTCAAGTTTTTGAATGAATAATTAAATGTACAAATAAATGAAGTCAGTGAATAATGAATGAGTATTCTCATAGATGGAAAAGCTGAATAGATGAACATAGAAATGTCAAGCAGATGTGAGAGGATTGGATTAGAGATATAAGCTTAATAGTCTTTATCGTTTGTACCGTGAAGATGCGGTTTGCCAGGAGCTTTATGGTAAGTGGAAGAGGCAAGAGGCTGAAGACAGGTGGGTTCCTTCTCCTGGTGGCCACCATTCTGCTCTCTGCTTCTGTGTACTGGACTGGTTTGGGGTTCCACATGTAAGTGAGACCGTGCAGTATTGGTTTTCTCTGTCTGGCTCATTTCCCTTGTATAATGCCCTCCAGGCTCAGCTGTGTTGGAGCAAATCACAGGAGCTCCTTTGTTAAGGCCAACTACAACTCCACAGTGTGTACATACCACTTAACTTCCTGTCTGGTTCTCTCAAAGGCAGCATACCCTCCGGCCCTCCAGCACCATCTGGAGCTGGTGGTCCTCGCCTTCCTTCCCAGGCCACCTCGCAGCTGGTTCCCATCTCTGTCCGACTCTCCTCTCGTTCACGCCCTGCAAGCCACCAGTCACCTTCACTAGCTCAAAAGTAAACCACCTGTGCTGTAAAATCTGTGGGTTGCCCAAATCCTGGGACTATTTAGAAAGCAGTGGATTGTACCCTTTAATTGGGTGAGATGTATAGCATGGGAACTAATAAATCTACTGCAAAAGTAAATAATGGGGCCAAAGCCACATATTATTGCAATAGTTTGGGAGGAGAGGGAGAAGTGAAGAGCACCTTGAGAGAGAAGCGGGGAACAGAAGCGAGAACCACGAGGAGGGGGCCGTGGGGAAGAACGCGAGGGGACGTGAGCGTGGGGCGAGGGCGCCGCCTGCTCTGGGATGGGTGAGTAGATAGAGGAGTGAGTTCACCAAACCCGTGGGAGGAGGCTGAGGAAGGAAGGAGACGGCCTCCTTGAAGGGCAAAAATCACACTGGAGACAACTGTGCAGCCAAGAGATTTATTCACAAGCCTTTATGGCTGGTCAGAGGTAGAAGAAGTACGGGGAGAGAGGAGTCAGGGAGAGGGGAGTGTGCGAGCTCTGGACGGAGGGTGGGTACCTGGTCGTGTTGGCTGTGGCCTCTGGAGCTGTTGGCTGGGGCAGCTGCTGTTGGGCTGGAGATGGTGAGTCTGGAGCTGTCGCAGTGGCTGCCTCCTCTCAGCAGGGAGGAGCTGTTGTGTCTGAGCTCCAGGCAGGCAGGAGCTTTAAGTAGGGATTTCTGGTGGGGGGTGTACCAGAGCGACCTTTAACGCTATTGGCTCTTTTCCCAGGGAATAGGGCAACCGTTAAGCTGATTGGCTCCTGCCTGGGGAAAATGAAACCAGGTTGCTCCTCATGGAAATTCCCATGGGGGAGGCGGCCCATTGGCCCAAGCCTATCTATTACTCCTTCCTGCGCCTTTCTGGTGGAGGCCTGAGTCGCTCAGCTTTGCACCTGCCCCTGAGTGCAGGATGTGCTGCGGGTCCTGGTGACCACCTGGGATGGGTGGTGTCTTGAGAGCCACGCTCCGAGAAGGCTGCCCGCCCATCGGCTCTGCTTCCCAAGGGCTCTGGACCGAGGAGGGCGTCGCTGTCCACTGGTCCTAGCTCAGTGGTGTGGATTTATCTGATCCCTTTCTTCTTGCAGTGGTAAAACAGTAGACAGAAGGTTTTATACTGAAGCTTCTAGTTATTTCTTAGGTGCCCCAGGTTAAGGCTACTCTCTCTAGAACAAGTTGTTTATTTCCAGGACTGGGATCCTTCTGGGACTGAGCACATCATAACAACTTGTAAACTGTTAAGTTGAACTTTTCCTTTTTGTTTTTTTCTCTTAAGTTTTCATTAGAAATTATATTTCCCATAAGATGTTAATTTCAGTAGACATGAGGCATTTGGCAATAACTGGCAAGTGCTGTATTTCAAAGTTTGTAAACAAATGCCTACAGGAAATGAGAAAGGAAGACCGAGAACACCAGCAGGAACCAGGATCACACTATAGACACCTGGAGACAGGCTCCACTTTGTGGCCACGTGAGGATTAAAAAAAATGTATTGTACAGGCTTGTGGCGTTTATATAGGAACTGAAATCAACAGGCCTGCCTGCATGAAGGGGGGTTAGCAGGATTGAAGGCACTTACCCCAGAAGTTGTAAGAGTTTAAAAATTATCAGACTCTTCAAGTACTCTCAGTGCCCAGAGGTGGGTTGTGTCAAAGAATCATTGTAAGCTGCCTGTCGTGGCCAGCCACAAACGCCGCAGGAGGAAAACTCTCGGAGGCAGAGTAAAGATACTACTACTTTCACTTCTACTTTCTTAGAGCTTAGAGAAAGAAAGATTTTTCTTCTTCTTAGAAAGAGCTTAGAGAGAAAGATTAGAGATAGCTTTTTCTTCTTCTTCTTAGAGCTTAGAGAGAAAGATAGAGCTTTTTCTTCTTCATCTTCTTAGAGCTTAGAGAGAAAGAGAGAGAGCTTGAAAGAGAGAGATTTCTTCTTTAGAGAGAGAGAGAGCTTAGCTTTTAGAGCTTCTTCTTTCTTCTTTCTTCCTCGGGAGCCTCAGCTTGACTCTGACCAGGAATTACTTCTTCTATCTGGTTTCTCTTCTGTAACCGCTCTGCCTACGTTCTGGCCGCTCTGATTCTTTTCTTCTTCTCTGATCCGAACTCTTCTTCTGACCAAGCGACTGCATGACTGACTGAATGAATTCATTCTTCTCCTCACTCTGACCGCTTTCACCCGGTTATATACCTTTAGCTTTGCGGGTGCCTCACGTGCATTTACAGGTGCGTCACATACATACTTATTATCAGGTGGAACTTATGGCTTCCAGCTGACCGCAATAGCCATCTCCCTAATTGGGGCTCCTTCAAATCATGTGTAAGTAAATAATTTGAATACAAATAGAATTATTGAAGTAGACAATTTTTGAAGCACAAAAAGGATTTCTTAGGCATCTACTTTCCTCATTTGCTGATGAGTTTCTATAGAAGTGAGACTCCTGAGACTCACTCATCTTTATTTCCCATGACACCGTCACTTTTTCCTCTCCTCCTCCTGTGGTTTTTCACTCTTTCTAGCTTTCTTTTCTTATCTATCTTTGTCACTTATGTTTTTGCTTTTTAGAGGATCCCTGTAGTATTTTCAATGTCATTAATGTCTTACTTTAGGTCCAGGGATTACTTAGAAGCATGCTATTACATTTAAAACATTTTTTTAAACAAGTCTTATACTTAGAGCAGTTTTAGATTTACAGGAACATGAACGCATGGTTCCCCTTATTATTGATACCTCACAGGAAGTTACATTTGTCCCAGATAACCAACAGTCTATTTACTTGAGTTCCTTGGATTTTGCCCACTACCGTTCTGTTCCAGGATCCCATCCAAGACACCACGCACACCACATGTCTCCTTTGGATTTTTTTTGGTGGTGACAGTTTCTCAGACTGTCCTTGTTTTTGGTGACCTTGGCAGTCTTGAGGAGTGTAGGATAGGAATATCGTGGGGAGCCCTCTTTCATGGTCAATCTGATGTTCACTGTCTGAATAGGTCGATTATAGATTTGGGGGAATGTCTTCAAGGTGCCATTTCCTCAGGTCCTAGCGAGGATGCGAACCACCATCGTGACTTGACTGTTGATGGTGACCTTGATTATGGTTGAGACAGCTCCTCAGGTTTGCCCACAGTTTCTCCACAAGTTCCTCTTTTTTCACTCTTTCCTTACTGTCCTTTCCGAGGAAGTCACTAAGAGCCATACCACTAAGGGAGTAGTCATTGGTGTTCTTGTACTTCCTGGTGTCTGTGTAAATCTTTTGGAATTCTTCTGCAAAATAGGTTTGTCTCTTTTTCCTTTTTATTTTTTTCATTTATTTATTTATACCAGTATGTACTGTTGGACATGTATTTAGTACTTTGGGTGATAATCCAATACTATGTTATTTCAAATAGATATGTTGTGATTATATTAAGATTTGTTTTTATATAATTGTGCTATAATCATGAAATTAGATGCCTTCTGTGACATCAATTCTTTGAAATTTATTGACAACTCCTTTAATTCCTAGTGTAAGTTCAATTTCCATAGGTATTCCATGTAAAATTAATGTGTGTTTTCCAGATGCAAGGCACCATATCTGACAGTTTTATCAATTTTAATTTTCAAAGTGTTTCTTTATTTACTTGTACTTTCCCCCTCATTGATGTACAATTGCTGAAAGAGGTGTGTTACATTATTTTTATGATAGTTAATTTGTCAGTGTTTTTGTGGGGAGTAAGATGATGACATTTTGCTTTACCTACTTAGCTGTGAAGTATCAGTTTTGGGTGAGCATGTGGGTGCCACCTGCTGCAGGTGGAAGTCCCAGAGAGAAGGCTGGTGCTGGTTCTGTTTCCTTCCCCCTGGGCTACCCTGAATGAGAATTCTTGAACCCCAGTTGAGCTGGATGGACCAGGGCACTGTATTTTAGGGGAAGAGTGCTGTTGCTTTATTCTCCTTGCATCGGTGGCAACAGCAACAGTATCCCTGTCTGGAGTCACAGGTACTTTGTGCTTATAAATCTAGGAGTTTGAGTTAGGAGGTGGTATTCCAGGGATGCTGGGAAACTGCATGGTTACCTAGAAATCTCGTCCAGGGATGATGTCCTGGCCCCATGCGAAATTGACCAGGGGAGAACAGGAGATGGAGGTCTCACAGAAGTTGACTTTTATTCATTTTTCCTTCTTATTTTTCTTCTTCAGAATCTCTGGTACAGTGTTGAGTGCTGGTTGGGAGAATAAGCAACCTGTTCTCATACTGCTCCTGATCTCAGGGGAAGCTGTCAGTCTTTCACCATTAAGTATGACGTCAGTCATGAGATTTTCAGAAATGCCTTTTGTCAGATTGAGGAAGTTACTTTCTATGTGTACTGTGTGGAGAGTTTGTCATGAAGGAATGTGGTTGAAAGCTTTTTCTTTATCTGTTGGGATGAACATGTGTGTTTTGGATTTTATTAATATGGTGAATATTAATATTCTCAGGTTGAACCATGTTTGCATTCCTGTGATAAATCCCATTTGGTCATGGTGTATAATATTTTTAATATATTTTTAGATTCAGTTTGCTAGTATTTTGTTGGTGATTTTTTTTGGTCAATATATGTGAGGCTTATTGATCAGCAATCTTCTTCTGATGTCTTTGATTCTGGAACCATGTTAATTCTGGTTTCACAAAATGATTTGGGCTGTGTTTTCTTACTTTCAATTTTTTGATGAGTGTTGTCCTTTTGAACTGTGGTGTTATTAAAATCTATCTTATCAGGCTAGGAAATAGGCTAGGCTTCTTAAAAATCCCTTCTCTCTTAGTTTCCCAGGGCTGCCTTAGCGTGCTGTCTGGTTGGCCTCTGAGAGAGATGTATTCTCTGCAGAGGGAAGTCTGGGATCGAGACACAGGTGGGACTGTGCTCCCTGTGGATGCTCTCGGGAGGGTTCTCCCCTGGCTTCTGATGGCTGCTGACCTTCTTCGGCATCTCCTGGCCTCCAGCTACTTCACTCCACCCTCCGCCTCTATCTTCATTGGATTGCTTCCTTAGGTGTCTGTTTCTATGGTCAAATTTTGCTCTTCCTGTAAGGACACGAATCACTGAATTGGGGACGGGTTCATGCACTAGATAAGCCCTAATCCAAAGGAGGTGCCTCGACAGGCCTGGGCGAGGACTGAAATGCATCTTGTGGGAGCACGTGCATCCGCCATGCTCATCTCTGCGCCACAGTGTGTGAAGACCACCCCTCCACTAAGACAGCCTGCTTCCCTGTTTCCATATTTAAATTTCCCTAATGTGCCTAATGAGTGGTTTGTTCAACTCTGTGTTCTAGTTAATTACTTCTTTCCTGTCATTTCAAACTTTTCATCTATAAAAATCCTTTTTCCAAATCTGCAAGACTCATTTGAATATTTACTTCTATATTATCATTTTTCTTTCTTTGTCACATTTATTGTAGCTGTTATGTTTTTGTATATTCAACCATTTGAGTGTCTCATGTATATATGGATTTGATTTTTGAGGTGTTTCAATTGGGGTGGCTTGTTTTCAGTCTTTATTGATTTTTTTTTTTTTTTTTAATTTCGATCTCTGACTCCTTAGAACTGTACCTGTGGTGGTGTTTCTTTATGGCCTGGCATTTAAATTGTGTTCAACTGGGTTATACACTTAAGTTTCTTCTGTTGGGCCCTGGAGCACTACCATGCTAAGGTCACTGAATTTAATTGCAAATTGCATTTTGTGAGAATGCTAAGGACCTCTAAATATCTATATATGAAAAATAGACTTGTATTTGATGAGTTTCACAGATGCTTTTCTTTGAATCCTCTTTATCCAGATCTAAGGCCAGGACAGGAACATCTGCCTGTAACCTTCCTTCCTTTCCTTCTCCTCTCTTCTTGCTTCCTTTCAATTTCTTTTTGATTGACAGGAAACATTGTATGTACTTATGAACATGGTGTTGTGAAACACACATATATTATGCAATGTCAATCTAGCTGATTGACATAGGCATTACCTCACATAATTATATGAGTGACAGCACCTAAAATCTAGTCTCTCAGATCTTTTCAACTATTGTCTGCATGTGGTACATAGACCTCTTGAACTATTTCTCCCAAGTATAACTTTTTATTCTTTGACCAGCAACTCCCCAAAGCCTCCCTAGCTTCCTCCACCTCTAGCAAGCATCCTATGCTCTGCTCCCTTCTTCATCTTCTAGTTCACATTCTATGTTTTGTGTTTTAGTGTTCTGGATTTGTCTGGAATATCTGATACAATGTCTCATGCTGCTATTCTTTGCATTCTTGGCCCCAAGTTTAAGACATTAGAAAAACTAGGGAGAGAAGGAACTTACCTCAACATCATAAAGGCTGTACATGATACACCCAAGCCCAACCTCATACTGAATTGAGAAAAACTGAAAACTTTTCCCCTAACTAAAGCAACAAGACAAGGATGCCCATTTTCACCACTCCTGTTCAGCATAGTCCTTGAAACATGTTCTTTCTTATTAGCTAACTAATACTAGGATAAAGAATTATGGTCTCCCTAGTAAGTTAGTGAAATTTAACAATTGTGTGTATTTTAATGTGAATCTCCTGCCAGTTTTTGCAGTCAAATGGAGTGGAGCTGGTAGAAATTAAAATTAGCTTTTATGTTAGATTAACCTGACCATGGAGTTTTAGAAAACTTTGCTTTTAGTTTTGGCCTTTTCCTTTTTGTGAAAGTATTTGATCGTTTTTTAATAATTAGAAGTTCATAGTGCTGTGTCACATGAAAGCAAAAATCTAGTTGAGAGTTATTCACTAGAAACAAGTTCATGTTTTCTTTGGAAAACAACAATTCTCTTCAGTGCTCAAGCCCCTGATTTTCGTCATCTCACCTTGACCTACGGTGGATTGTAAACATACACATCAAGTCCCATCGGTTACCTGAGAAGACTTATTTTATTTTTCTGGTATCTTGTCTGGTGAATTGAACACATATGACACAGAGCTAAAGAGGGGTATTAGTGTATTTCTATTAAGCAGCCATATGTGCAAATCATAGATAAACCACCATTTATGAAGGGCTTCATTTGTCAGACACATGCAGAATTCCTATCATGTTACTTAAGAGTAAACTGAGCTCAGGGGGGTTGGTTTCTTCCATGCCTCACAGTTAGTGAGGGGTTCACATTCATGGCGTCTCATGCCGCGGAAGGTGTCAGTGAGGTGACACTCCACACCAATGCACTAGAGGACACACATCCCACAAACTCCTAAGGAAGAAGCTGTCTTGGTTGGAGCAATGATGATTTTTAAGCAAAATTCATTCTTGTGATTACTTTCTAACATTGTTTAATGCAATGAGTTAGGCTATGAAAGGGATTTAGAAACTTTTTTTAATAGCTCTTGATTTGTGTCTTCTCAAAATTACTATATGTTTATTAATAAATATTTTAGCTCAATGTAGCATTCTTAGTTTCCAGTCATTGGTGTTTGGGAAGCACAAAAAGTTAATCAGAAGTTGTGGAAAGCATAACTTTATTTTATTTCTGTCATCCAAGGGCTTTGCCCGGACTGCAACTATTTTTAAGTCACAAAGGGCACAAGTTTATTACTTGTTCCTTTTACCAGCCATGTGTCTTAATAAGAAAGAGTCCTTATGGCTTAGCTTTATAGAGTCTGAAATAATAGCTTGCATGTGCTTCATCTTGATTCAAAAGATTGAACAATGATTCTAAGGAAAATTTCAGTTGATGAAGTATTTTTCCTTACGTTAAGTTGGACTTTTTGCTGGTGTGAACATCAGCATTTTCCCCTCCCGGGCACCCTGGTGTTTTTTCCAATTGCCTCAGTTCCACACTCAGGCACGCGGCATTGGAGGTGATGTGGGAGAGTGGACACTGCTCTCTCTTGCTCCTCCTGCCCCCTCCTTCCTCATTGCCTCAAATATCTCCACCTGACTCTACGGCAGCGCCACCTGCACCACCTCTGCCAGCTGTCAGGCACAGTTTACAGGTCAGTGGTGAGAACTGTACGCCACTGCATCACTTAGTCTTCAAAATAACTAGGTGAATTAAGTATCTGCATCACAGTCTCAGAGAGGCAACCCATAGGTCAGGAGCCTCAGTACACTGCACTTTCAGCTTCAAATGCTTTGCAGCCAGTCTGTATGTGGGGAGAAGATGCACGTGAAAAGTCATAAGGGGACATGGCTGTGTGTTGAGGAGAGCTGGAAATCATGTGCAAATTATGTGTAAATATCTAACTTGCAACACCAACTGCATCACTGCCTTTGAAAACACTTTAAATGAAGCCTTTCTTTAATATAAAATGCATGCATTAAAATATCATTTATGAAAGAGAAGATTTTGTAATGAGTAAATAATTGAACTCCAAGAAATCATTGTATGGAATATATCTTATGGCTGGCTGTTGATTCAACTTTAAGTCCTACTACATACAAATTATAACAGTATAATCTAGCCATAGAAAACTCATTGGACAAGAATTTATGTGCTTCATTTTATGTAAGTTAAAAAACAACTTTTACAATATCTTTCATCATTATTTTTGACACACATGCATTAGTTTCTATACTTTTGTCTTAATTCAACCAGTTTATTTTTGTTCTACTTTTTTTTCTGCACTAGTATTTTTTTATTTTGGCATCTTTTAGTTTGGGTATGTGTGCTTATACTCCTGTGTCTTCTGTAAATTTTTTGCACGTGTTATGAATTCAAAATTCTCATCAAAATGTAATTTCTTTATGACATACAGTGGGATTGAATTTTAAGTGTGAGAGATTTTGATAATGGGGCATCTGCAGTGTGACATTCTGAAGTAATGTATTTTGGAAAAACATCTGAGAAAAAAATAAAATTCGTACATGGCTGCATCTTTGTTCTCAGTGCCCTCCATCCCCACGCTCTTCGTCGACACTGTTATATTCCTTTCTGGGCTACGGAACAGTCTCCTGGTTCCTGGTCGTCCCTCAGTCCTCTGCTCCGATTCACCTGCTGTTCTGTGGCTAGAGATTTGTCTGAAGAATGAATTCCCCAGTCTCACTCCATTACCTTCAGAATGGTTTCATTTCTTAAGGTAGACATTTATCCATTTCACACATTCCATCACATCTTTCATTTCCCACCTAGTTTTAGCCTCACCTTTTTTTGTATTGTCAGACCACACTGCATCCTGGCCCACTGGCTATCGCCACGCCCACACTGCAGCCTCGCCCCAGCATAACCACGCCCACCAAGCCACGCCCCTCTCGGCGTCCACGCCCCTCCCCGTTGACCCTACACGTGTGCCTTAACTGTCTTTGAGAACCCTGCCTTTTCACGCCTCCTGCTTCTGTGTACGTAAATTTCTCCACCGGAAGCGCCCTCCTTCCCGCAGCCTTTTTGCTCAGCCTCAGCTGGTCTGTGCCTCCCGCCTCTGGGGTCACATCTTCTTGGAGCACATCCCGGGTTCTGAAGGCAGCAGTATGCATGGTACATCTGATCAGGGCACTACTTACCCTTTTTAATCTTAAACCAGGTCTTTCATTGTGGGAAACCTCGAAATTTGGTTCTTTTCATTCCACGCAGTGCTCAGAATCCAGCAGGTATTCAATAAATGTTTTCCCACCCTGTGGGTGACCTAATGGCAGGTATTTGGGGTGAGGCCCCAGCACGGAGCTTCCCTGGAGAGCCATGGTTTTGCTTTCTGACCTTCTCCTTCTGGGATCACCCAGATGAGGAAGGAGGAGAAGCGGCTGCCTCTGATATTTCCCTGACTCCCCGGTTTCCAACCATGGTCGCCTGAGGAGTCAATGCTGAGTCCATCTAATGACTTTTTTTTTTTTTTTTTTTAAATCAATTTAGAGGAATGAGTGGATGTGCTGTCCTCTTTCTTCCTTTCAATATTTGACCAATTTTCTAATTCATTTCCCCCAGTTTCTCTGCACAGGCTATTTCCACTCAACTTCTATGCATGATATATTCTATTAATATTCTCTCCACTTAAACCTACAGAGTGCACCTCGCTTCACTGATCATCTGGAAGGGGAGGTTGCTTGGAAATAGAGCTTGATTATTTTCGAACTGAAAGGCACTGCGTGATAAGGGGTCTTACCTTTAGCTGGGCTCATGGCCATCTCATTTCCTTGAAACCCTCAAAGTCAGAATCTATAAGGATTGCACATGTGTGATGTCTCTCTGTGCTTTGGAAAAAAACATTCTTATGAGAATACAGGCCATTCTTCAAGCAGATTAGATTGGCTAAGAGCATGCTAGGCTGGGCATTTTTTTCAGGAGTTTAAGGCACACTTTGAGTAATCTGTATTCAGCCAGTCATGCGTTCAAACACTATTTATTGAGTGTAAAGGTGGGATTATTAAATATTCTTCATCTGTATAACAAGTCTGTTCACTTGGCAATCACATTTCATATATCATGCTCCTAATATCCTAGTATTGAGTATCCAAACTTTTAGATGACTTATATCCTTACTTCAGGTAATAACAATTGGCATAAATGGTGTTTGCTTACCAGAGGCGGGCGGGCCATCTATATAAGTAGATTCTCGAGGCCACCTATTTGCCAAGCTTTGTGGTCCTCCCTGGATTGGCAAACATGATGAAATGCACTCACTATGTGTCCTCCAGGGTTGCTGCCTCACTCCCTCTTTAAAATGGCAACAGATTCTGCCAGATGAAGCCAGGGAGCCTCTGCTGCTGATTGCTCGTTTGCATCAGGACCAGCTCCCTTCTTTGTCCCTTTCTACCCAACTTTGTATCTCCAGGGCTGAAGGCTACAGCGTCTTTAACACGGAGTCCCTGACTTTAGCTGAAGACAGCCCATGGGCTGTACATCAAGGGTGGCAGAGCATTATGGATATGTGTGGAACGTTTTCCTGTTTCATGTCATCTGATGCCTTCCTTTGGGGCCACAGTTCCTCAGAGCTAGTGGCCATTTTTCTCAGACTTCTTATCTTACAAGTCCAGAAATGCTGCACATGGTGCCTGTAGCCTCAGCCCTGGGCTGCAGTGGTCTTCCCTGGTGCTAATGTGTCAGGGCTCCTGTCGGTTCCCTTACTCTTAACCTTCAGTTCCATCAGTTGAGCGTGCTATTTATTTCTTGCTGGGCCCCAGGGTGTTGCGGAGCCAGACCTGAAGGTCTACAAGAGATCTTTCAGATAATCCACTTTATATCCTCTAGTAGTTTCCTCAGACGCCATAACAAATGATACAAAATCTGGTATATTAAAACAACTGAAGGTTTCTGGAGGTGAGAAGTACAAAGTTGGGGTGGCAGTTGGGCCCATTCGCTCAGAAGTCTTCAGGGAGAGTCCCTTCTGGGCTCTTCCAGGTTCTGAGGGCTCCTGGTTCCCTGGCACATGGCAGCATCACCACGGTCTGAGCACAGCCTACTGTGTCTCCTGCTCCATCTGAACACAGCGTCCCCGTGGGCTCTAGGTGTGAGTCCCCCTCTCCTGTCTCCTCCAGAGACATCAGTCAGTGCATCCAGGCTACCTTCAGCTGAGGCGCCTTCCTCCGGAGATCCATGAACCAAAACAAATAATGGTTTGTGCAAAGCCATTGTTTCCAAATAAGGTGTCACGTGCTAAGGTTCTGGGTGGACATAAATTTGGGGGACAATATTCAAACTACTATTTCTCCACTCAAATCATATAACTGCTATTTTACCAGAAGATAATCATGACATGCTTAACAAAAACAGATAAGTTAGTCACGTAAGGGCAGCAAACAGTGTGTCACCCATTCTGCTTTTAGTGGCTGAAATTACGAGTAGATGAGCAAAGACTGTTATTAAGAGCACTGGAGGTGTGCATTTAGATCCAGGATGTAAAAAATCTGCCTGGGGTATGACAGACAAGCCAAATAATTATTTTGAAAAGAAAGACAGGCAGCTATTTCTCAGGCTCCAGAGGCTCTCTCCGTGCAGCTGTCAGGAGCCGGGCATGCAGGCTGCACCTGCTTTGCTGTTCCTCTGTCCCTGGTGCACTATTCCCAGTGAGCCTAGCCACGTGATTCAAGACGGCTCATCCCACATCTCCTGATTGCTGCGAGCAGGAAGGGTCCCAACAAGGGCACACGTCACTCCTGTTCACTTCCTGTAGGTCCCAACTTCATTAACTGGCCCTCCATTGCTGCAGAGGAATCTGGGAGATAGGGAGAGGTGTTGAGCAGTAGTGTGCTCTGCTAGAGGTCAGGACCTCCTCCCTATTTAGAGAAAAACAAAGAACAGATCTTTGTGTCATAGTTAGCTTTTTCTGTCACTTTGTGCAAATCTTCACAACCAGCTTCTTAAGAATATCTCTCTTGCCGGGTGCAGTGGCGCACGCCTGTAATCCCAGCACTTTGGGAGGCTGAGGCAGGAGGATCGCGAGTTCAAAGCCAGCCTCAGCAATGGCGAGGCGCTTAGCAACTCAGTGAGTAGCAACTCAGTAAGACCCTGTCTCTAAATAAAAAGTACAAAAAAGGGCTGGGGATGTGACCCAATGGTCGAGTGCCCCTGGGTTCAATCTCCGGTACACAAAAAAAAAAAAAAAAAAAAAGAATATCTCTCTTTTACATCTGTAGTATCTACAGAGTTTTCTGCAAAACTTTTATTAACTGCTTACAAGATATTTTTAGCAGATATTCTCTGTGCTCCCATAACCTAATCTGAAAAAATATCATTTTTTGTTTGTGTCTTCCATTTGCCAAATATTCAATTGACACATATTTATTTGGCATCTACTATGCACCAGCATTGAAATGGAAGGGGTTATCATAACAACAAATCCCCCCATTGTGTACACCTATAATGCACCGATAAAAATGTGGAAGGGGAAAATAAAGAAAAAAAAAAAGTAAAAAGTGCTTAAAAAATTTAGTGGTGGGGCTGGGATTGTGGCTCAGCGGTAGAGCGCTCACCTCGCACACGAGCGCGGCCCGGGTTCGAGCCTCAGCACCACATAAACGTGAAAGCAATGTGTACAACCAAATAAATAAATATTAAAAAAAAATTTAGTGGTATTGAAGACAACTGAATCTCTGTCCTTCTGAGGAGAACAGACCCCTAGTGGGGTAGAGAAATAATAACTTAAAAAAATAAATGAATGAACTGTGTGAAGTCATATAGTTTTAAATGTTGTTAAGAAATTCAATGAAGGAGAATATAGAAGTGATGTCTGCTGGAAATGTTTATCTTGGGCAAGAAAATATATTCCCTTAAAGTTTTTTTTTTAGCAATTGTGAAAGAAACACGTGGTAGAGAAAATCCTGTTTCCGTTTTCAAATTAACAAAGTGTTCATTAGTCAGTTACATTAGCATTAAGCATTACGACTTTTGAAAACAAATGTCCCAAGGTCATATTTGTAGTATATTCAGCCTCTGAATTTAGAGACTGTGGCTGGCTCCAGGGCTCTCTGCCCTTTCCACTCTTCTTCATTTCCTCAGATAAATCTTCTGAAAGGTTATTTCCATTTTGCTTTATGAAATATATAGTTGTGCAATTATCTTTTAAGATGAAGGTGGAAGCTAATGATTTCATCCAGCTGTAATTTTCATGCTGCATCACGCCACACTTCAAAGTTGATTTAGAAAATGTACAAGACTCTCAGAAGTGAGAGATGAGAGGGGAGCTGGGATTCACAGGTCTGAAGCCCTTCCCTGAGGATCTGTGGGAGGACTATTGGCCGCTGTGCTTGCAGAAGAAATGACTCAGCAAGGCAGGAGGGTGTCCGCAAACACAAAGGCAGGTTTCCTGCAAGAGAGCAGAGGCTTTCTTTATTGCATTGTGGGAGAGAACAGAATCAGTGGGTACAGGCTAGAAATAACAATTCATGAAACTCTCTAGTGCTTCCTATGCACTGGGCAGTATCAGTAGAAACTAAGTTACTCCTCACAGCAGTGCTAGAGAGTACTAGGTACTATGATGACCCCAAATTTAGCAATGAGGCAGCTGAAGCCCAGGAAGTTTAGGTTATTTGCTTTAGGATAAGTGGTAGTGCTACAATTCATGCCTGTGTAGTCTGGCTCCAAGTCCATCCTAAAAATACAACGCCAAGCTGTCTTGGGTTGACAGATTACCTCCTCACAAAAACTGTGGCCCTGGTTAATTAATTCAAAACAGGGTAGAGTGTGATAAAACCCCACTATCCTAAAATGAGAAAGTAAGGGGTATTACACAGTGAAGCAGTTAGTTAATCTCTTTCTTATTGTCTCTTGAGATACTAATCGTATATCCATGGAAACTGAAGCTCTAGAAGGCTCAAGAGTAAAAGGAAAAAACATCAATATCAGTGTGATAGCTACACCTCAGGTCCCTTAGTGAGATGCTACTCAAGGGAGATGAAATCCAATCAAGAGGTCCAGTAAATTGCCAATCAACTAAGAGAATTCTGCTAGGTTCAATAGGCACCTGAGCGTCACATGATCATGCATATTGCTGGATCATAAAACAGATTTTCTGGAGTTTTCCATTCCTAAGACAGATATTGCTTTACTAATTCAGAAGACGTAGCCAGTCAGTAGGGCCAACTCGAGACCTCTGTCTCTCTACACCATGGTTATAACTGTGCCCCTCCTGCCCAGAAGCCTGGTACTGTTGAACATTATTTCCAACCAATTCCTGAGACATGAGTCTGCAAGTGGAAAGAGAAGAAAAGCGTCATTTACTAAGATGCAAACCCCATAGCTGTGCCAATAAAATTTCTCTCAGGTGTATCATTTCCAAATGAAGAACTTGTTTTTCAGGAAAATTTCCAAACCTCTTGAGCAGGGCGCCCTAATTTGCTGGACTTTAATACGAACCACAGGTTTAAGTCCTTCCACCCAAGGAAGTGGGAAGTGCCTGGCTATGTGAGGCCTGGCCATGGCCCTCCAGGGCTCACTCTGAGTGTAGCTGAAGGTGGGAAATCTTTCTGAAGCTCCGCACTGGAATCGTTGGGTGTGATGACCAGGACGTAGAAGCAGTCAGTCAATGAACTTAGATGTGTGCAGTCAGTGTGTTTCTGTCACAGAACCTAATGGACCACAAGCTGCTGGGCAGTGCATGGTGCTGCTTCCCTGTCCCTTTTCTCTCAAATTGGAAATTTTATAATGTTAACACTGTTTTCCTTCTATCATTATTCACCATTCATGTTCGCAGTAGGTAGGCTTATCATTTATTCTCTAGATTCTGAGAACCCAAGGAGTCTCACTCAGGGGAACTTCACACCTTAGGATTCTGAACTTGAACACAGCACTGAACATGTCCCTTCAGGAAGAATAATTGAATACACCTTTGGGTTATCTCTCTTTGCGGTTGTGAGTGGATGGGAATGATAATTATAAGGAAACATTTTTATTTATTTGGGACAAAGTGTGAATGTGAATGTGTGTCTTCAAGTGCGTACAAACGTGGCAAAAACAAAAAAACAAACAAAAAAAACCCCTGAATTTTCTCATAAGATGTTGATCCAGGATGCAAAGAAAAGACCACCAACTCCAATTTAAATTAAAGCACGCTTATATTGTATGCACACAAAGAGAGCTGGCCAGGGCTGCCCCTCCCAAACACTGGGCTTGGGGTCAGCCCCGCTCTCAGGGAGGACAAGGTTTTTTATAGTTCAAAGAGTTACAAAACATCTTGGGAACTTACAGCTAACAAGGTCAGACATGTGTAATTCAAAAGCAAGTAGCAAACTAATAATCTACATGGCATTGCATTCCAAGAAGGGAGTGTAGTCAAACCCCACATCAAAAGTTTATGAGGCACCATTAGTTTTAGAGAGAGAGAGAGAGTTGTTATCTGGTCAAGGAAAGCCAGGCCTGAGTGAGCTCAAGGCCTGGGCATGAATGCCAAACAATTTTAAAACATCAAAATAAGCTCAGGCCAAATAGGAATCCTAGCATCTCATAGAAAACTGAAAAGGGCTTTTCATAACTTTTTGACAGGATGGCTCCCGGTCTTAAGATGGAATTAGGCTGGTTTATCAAAGTATTCCCTTTCTCAACACAGTGAGTTCACCCAATGTTTCCCTCCCTCCACGGCTTGGCTTCAGAGCTGGTTACGACAAGGGTGGCATCTCTGATCTACCTCTGACTGGTTTCACGGAGGTCACCTGGTCCACGCTGGGTCAAACTGGACACGTCCCCAGATGTTTGAACTAGGCGCCCTTTTCTCTCCAGGACCTTGGACTTGTCATATGTAAACTCTGGGGTGAAAGGGGGCCATCTTTTGCACCACTGGAGCTAGAGAAGCCAGGGAAGCAGAGCTCAGACTCGGAGGGCAGGGTGACGAAGGTCCCTGGCTGAGCTGTGCTGTCCGCTTCTCCTGGTGTACTGCAGCTCCCCTGCCTCTGAGCGCATGAGAGATTGCTGGAGTCCTGAAACACCCTCCTACCACCAGCCTCAGGTCCCCACCAGGGTGTCCTTATTGGAAGATGGAAATCTAGAGCCCCCTCGAGACGCCAGCTGCGATGCGGTGACTCTGCCTTACAGGCCTCTTCCAGAAGGGAACCACGGGCCCCTCCAGGTTCACTCCAGTGCGCAGTCCATGTTTGCTCAATGAGAAATATCATAAGCTGTCCTTAGAGGAAGGCCAAAGCCGGAGTTTGTTCGAGTGGTGGGCTGGGTCGTGGGGCAGGTCGGGTGCTTTTCCAAAGTGTCTCTATTGGTCAGTCACAGATTCTCAACATTTCTGTAATTCACTTTTTTTTGACGTGGAGTTTAGAGTAACATATCCAGACTTCTATGCAGGACCACTCCTGGTCCTGCTCACTTGCTTTTTCCTTTTACTAGTGTGAGATCAGCATCCTTTTATTTTAAGTACAGGAAAAATGCTGACTTTCATGGTTGAAACAAACTCCTAGCTGCTTGCTAATGCGAACTGCATCTTGCACCACGTTTTTAGTTCAGCTACTGCACTGGAAGTCTAAGGACACTCCCTCCTCCCTCTCCTAGCTCCTAATTCTACTGCAAGAGGCTTCCTTTCCATAGGCTTCCACCCCTGAAGTCACCCCCAGGCCATTCTCCACTTACCCAGCATCCAGATCACGATTCTCGTTTGTTTTCCGTCTCTTCTGCCCACCATGTCTCTTCACCCACTGTCTCGGCGTCTTCCTCTTGAACTTCTCATTCCAGATCCCTCTATGGCTAACACTGGCTTTCCCCCATTTTTACATAAACGAGGTGTGATAAGGTGCATTTGTTTACATTTCTTTTTGTATTGCATTGTAGAATATGAGACAGTAATCTGGACATAACCACCACTCGATGTACATGCTTTTGAGAGAGTTTACTTAGAAATCACTTTAATAACCTGTTCTTACAGAAAACCACCAACTGACAAAAATCTGCAGAGGAAAAAGGAGTCTATTAATAGTAAGTGTAAAGATACAATGTAAATATGAGGAATGAAGATAGGGAATGAAGGTGGTTCAATTACTTTGTTTAAAAAGACAGGAATTTCCAATAAAAACAGATCTTCAAATAATTGCAGCATCTAAACCAAACATGCAGAAACATTTCCAAGGAGTGTGAATAATGAGTCAGTTTATTTAAGTGCATTTGAGTCGGCAATAGAGAAACATTTTTTCTTCTTTAGAAACAAGGTAGGACACTTCAAAAACAACATCTTGATTCAGAAGACAAATGCATTTTTACCTTCCTCAATTCTATTCTCCAGTTACTAATGGGGAGAGATTTGAGAATGAAACCAACCATTCCTTTGTAATACTTTCATTAAATGCTCCATTTCAAGACTCATATTTCTCAAAATACAGCACATTTGGAATCACATAGTCAGATGGTTAAAAAGGCAGAACTCCGAAGTGTGTTTCTGAAGTGCTGTGTATTTGGAAAAAGACCTTTGGTAATTTGCATGCACACTGAATTTTGAGGAGCTCTGTTCTGCCAAAGACTGCTGAATAGATATTAGCCAGATTTGTCTCCACACACAGTATTAAACGGCTGGAAGACTTAAGATGATCGTGGGTAAGTCCTTCAATTGCAGAGGGCACTGAAGTACAGTGAGAGCCAGTCAGTGCAGCTAAGACTTGAGAAGCTCAGAAAGAGCACAACCATCGGGCCACACATGTGGTGGGACTGGAAAGGATTCACTACCACCAGTTATGCTCCTGTGCAGAGAATCCAGGAAAAGCTACCTTGAGTTGTTAAAAGTTATTGTTGGTATAGGTCTTAGAACTCACTCAATAAAGCTTAAAATTTAATGAAGTAAACCAGTCTAATGAGTACTCTGCTGATTTTATGTTTATGTTAGACTAACATCAGTCTGTTCCCTTAAAGAAAAAAACTGGTTTAATTCCTTGTAACCACTCTACATTATTTTGGAAACTTTAGCATGTATACTGTGTGTTTACAAAAGTCAGAAGCATCTCTCATTCATTAGGAAAACAAATAGGAGAAGAGAAGGAAGATGGATTGCAGGTTGTTATTTAATCTCCAGGTACTGACGAGATCATAAACATCAAAACCCATGGATTGAATTGCAAGTCTGTAATCAATCTCTCCCCCTATCTATTATCCACCAGAGAATAAATGATGGCAGGGGCATGTAAATCAGGGAGTTTTCCAGCAGCAAGATTGGCGGATGAATGTAAAGTACTTCTGAAACTTTTCTAAATGCAACAAAAACTTATTGCTCAAAACAAGTGAAGTGAGGGTGTTTTGTATTACGATCATGTAAACTATCAGTTTCCTTTATGAAGACAGAGTGAGAACTTCAGAACCCGCCTTGCCAGGACTCCTGCGGTAATGAACTCACGTTTACACTTGAAATTCTGTGGTGCTTTAAATCCCACCAACAATTAATTTCTTTAAAAAGGGCTTTGCAATCTGGGATATTTTATTGCCAGGCCGTCTTAAAACACATTAAAAATCAGTGATTATTTGTTGGTAGGGTGATTCAAAATAAGATCATCTTTGAATCATGATTTATAAACTACTGAATGCCTTTCTGTGCTTTGATTCAGTGCGACACTGTAATAAAGAAGTGACAGATGTTAGCAAGGACGGTCTGTGTGTTTACAACATGGTAATAAGGAGAGCATGCTTGTGAAGTATGAGCACCCCAACAGGTAAGGACTTTCTGGAGCTTGCGTTCTGGAGGCAGTGTGGTGCTTGATCTACTAGGTGGTACCATGACTCAGAGTCACTCAGAATCACACTGCAGAGGATTTGCTTTGCTTTGTGTATTTGCCAGGATAAATGCATGCCCTTTAAAGACTGCAGCAATATCTTAGAATGAAGACAGTGCTACTCAGCACTCTTCAAAGCACTTTCAAATTGCAATTGTACACCATCTTGCAATGACCATTAAATTTATAGTGAGAGGAAGTCAGATTGTAGTGGCACCCCCTTATCCACAGAAAATCTTAACTAAGCTTCTCCATGGCTGATTTTAGGACTGTCAGCAAAAGTGTCTCTACAGAAGAGTTCAATGTAGATAAACTTCCTATTTTCCTGTTGCTCTATTACTTGGCCACTGGCCTGAAAGAAATCAGCACTCCAGGTGCTGGACACCCCTTTACTTATTTTTTCACAAACATGTATCCAGTATAGTAGTTTGTAGAAGTGGGTTTGCAAATGCAAAATGTGATAATAAAAGGGCAAATTCTTTAACAAGGCCTCTGGCCTTGAGCTGGAGCTTCACAAAGATGTCTACATTTCTAAGATAAGAGAAATTACCAATTGGGCTCCATGGTAACAGCTGGCAGGGGGAGGAAAGAAAGAGGAATAGAAACTCTCCCCTTCTGAGGTGTTGTCCTTGAAGGGTTAACTTGCCCAGAACAGTGAAAGAAAAATATGCTTTTATGTGAACTTCTGTCGACTGTGAACTTCTGAGCCCCTCCCCTTACATGCTGGGTATAAAATTCTAAAACTACCTGAACTTAGGGTTCAGGGGATTAATTGATTACAGCTAAAGCTGTACCCTCTGAGCCTGGCTGCAGCCAAATAAAACTGTTTCCTGCTATCTTTGGTGTCTTGCCTTGTCTGTCCCTACAACAAAATCAGTGCAATTAATTAAAGTAATTACTTCTGAAGTGAAAGAAACTCTGATTTGGAAGAATATGTAAGAGCTGCTTTTACTATTTTGTGCCCAAATTATATCATGGGCTAGTGAACTGCCCAGAGGGAGTTACAGATATCTTCGTGGAGAATTCATTGTATGGTCTGTATTTTTTCCCATACTGAAAACTGCTGTTAACTGGACTGTCTGTTCACAGGTTGGTTTGTTTGCTTTTTGAATGTTCCGGAAGTGATGATCAAGTATCATTTTGTAATCTCCTAGACTATGCTATGTAGATGTATTTTAATAGAGGAAAAGACCACTCAATGGTCCCTGCTGAACAAATTTCTTCTTCCTCCTCCTCCTCCTCCTCTTCATCATCATCATCATCATCATGTCTAGTAAATTGTTTTGGTGTTTTCCGTGTGCCATGAACTACTTGAGAAACTTTGTTTTAACTCATTTAACCCAACAATCATATGAGATTGATTCTCTTATTATCCCATTTCACAGAGGAAATAAATAATAAAATAAATCAACTATCTTGCTCATGGTTACACATCTAGACCTTTTGGAGTGTGATTTAAATGGAGTACATCTGTCTCCCATGCATCTACTCACCAGGATATTCTGCATCTCATAAACTGAGATTAATTTCATTTCTTATATAAAAATTCACAAATCAAATGCATAAAATCCCAAGGTCTTGGAGAATATTTTCTGATCATTCCAAAAGATATGCTTTCAAAATTAAATTCTTTATAATTTGGCATCATATTAGGGTTCTCCATAGAAACGAACAAAGATAATATCTTTCATCCATCTTCTACCTAACTTTCATCTATCTCTTTCTAATCTGATATATTTATTTTATTTTAAGTAATTGGCTCATGACATTATGGGGACTGGAAATTTCAAACTTTGCAGAGCAAGCTAGGAGCCTTGAAAATTCCTGCTAGGATTTTTATTGAAATTGAATTAAGCCTATGGATCACTTTGGTCAGAATTGACATCTACTATTTTGAGGCACCCAATTTATTATGTTGATATGTTTCTTCATTTATTTAGATCTCTGATTTTTCTCATCAGTGTTTTGTAATTGAAGCATAAAGATGTTGTACACATTTTGTTGAATGCATATGAATTATTTTGTTGTCATGGAAGCAATTTTAAATATGGTTTCCTTAAATTGGTTCACGCATGTTTATTGTTATTACAGAAAAAAACTAATTGATTTTTGTGTGTTTTTCTTACATCCTGCAGCTTGCTAAATCACTTAGATCTAAAAATTGTTTTTCAGAACCTAAGATTTTCTGTATAGATGATCATATGCTCTGGAAATAAGTAGCTTTATTTCTTTCTTTCCAGGCCTGATCCCTTTCCATTTTCCTGTGTGATTACACTGGTTAGTACTTCCAGCCATGCTCCAAAGATTGATGAGAGTGAACACTTTTGCCTGGTTCCCAGCCTGGGGCATATTTTTGATCATTTTGTATGATTGCTATCTGTGTGTTATTTCTATAAAGTTAATGACCTTTACTCCTATTTTTCTGAAACTTTTAGTTTTGAAAAGATATTGGATTTTTCAGGTGACTTTTATGTGGTAATTGATTTGATCCTAGAATTATTCATTAGCTTTTTGCCATGGTGGATTATGAAAATTGATTTTTATTATTAAAGCAGCATTCCATGACTTCCATAAATCTCACTTGCTTATTTTGTATCCTTTATTTTATGCAATACTGGAGTTAGTTTTATTGAGTATTTTTTTTACCATAGTCTCACAACAGTGTTCATCTAGTCTTCTTTCCTTTTTCCCCATTGCTCCATTTTTGATAATCATTGTCTTATCAAATGTATTGGGAAGGTTTTCCCCTATTTTCTGCAAATGATTATGTAAAGTTTATATAGATTCTTTTTTTTTTTCAAATTTATTTTTTATTCTAAGTTGTTAGAAATGACAGAAGAATGTATTACATTTCATACTATACTTGTAGAGCACATTTTTACATATCTCTGGTTGTATACAAAGTATATTCACACCATTTGTGACTTCATACATGCACTGATGGTATATAGATTCTTATTTAGACATTTGATAGAATTCTCCAGTGAAACTATCTGTACATGCAAATTTATTTTAAGGATATTTAAAATAATGGATTGAATTTCATTAATAGCTACAGGACTATTTGATGATATGTCTTGCAATAGTTAAGTTTTGTAATTTGTAGTCTTCTAGAATTTGTTCAGTTTTTTTGTGCTATTCTCATATCTTCTTAATGGCTAAAGTATCAGTAATTATACCTTTGACCATTCCTGATATTTGTGATGTATACCTCTGTTTTCATTTTTGTCAGTATTGTTAGAGGTTTATAGGTGTTATTCGCTTTCAAAGAATCAGATTATTTCCATTTTCCTGTTTTTAATTTAAATGGTTTCTGTTTTTATATTTAATGTTGCCTTAGTGTTTGGCTTGGTGTTTATATTTATTTATTTCATAGTTTCCTTAAGGTAGTAATTTACTTTTTTTTTTTTAATTTGAGAACTTTCCTTGTTTCTCATGTATTGAGTGATATAAACTTCCTTGTCAGTACTGTTTTAGATGCAGCCCCATATTTTGATTATTTTAGCTTCATCTTCACTTATTTGTATGGATTTTCTTTCTTTTGAGACTTCATCTTTGACCCATGGATTATTTAAAATGTGTTATTTATTGTTATTTTTCATATATTTAAAGATTTCCTGTTGTCATCCTGTTATTAATTTCTAGTTCAATTTCATCATGGTCAGATAACACCTTGCAGATTTAAAACAAATATAAATCTATATGTATGTATGCATGCATGTGTGTGTGTGTATGAAGATATAGATATCTACCTATGTGTATACATACACATATGTACATACACACATATTGATACAGATTGTTTTATGGCTCAGGGTTTATCTAATTTGATGAAGTACTCAAGGTTAAATAAAAAGTGCATTTTTTTGTTGATTAAAGGGTGTATGTTAATTTGATCCCATTGAATGGTTGTTTTTTGGATCTTCTATATTCTCTATATCCTTGTATATTTTTATGTCCTATACATATCTGTCACTAAGTTGATGTGATATGACTGTATCTTTGTTTCTGCTAATTCCTTCTTCTCTGTACTTTATTGGATATTAATAGAGCTGTTCCTGCATTTTATTTAATTACTCTTCACATGACTGTTTTCCATTTTCTTACTTTCAACCTGCCTGTGTCATTAAATGTGAAGTGGTTTCCTCTAAACCACACATAGTTGGGTCACAGTTTCATGTCCATCCTGCCTGTCTCTCCTGTCCTTCTGGGATGCCAAGGCTATGAATGCAGATACTTTGTTGCATTCCCACAGGTCCTGACACTATTTTTCCAGTCTCTTTTATCTCTGCTGTTCAGACTGAGTGGATTTTATCCTTCTATCCTTGCACTCTCTGAATCTGTCATTTGTCACCCACAGTCTTCCACTGAACTTACCCAGCAAGTTTCTTTCTCTTATTGTGTTGTCAGCTCTGTAATTTCCAATTTAATTTTTATAAATATTATTTTTTGCTCAGATGTTGTGTTTTTCAGGTAAACTCATATGATTGTTGAAACATTTTTATGGTACATGGTTTTAAATCCTTGTCAGATATTTCCAACATGTGATTTGTCTCAATATTGTTGATTCTCCTTTCTTAGTGAGTTTTGATTTCTTGATTCTTAGTTTTTAATTGTGTTCTGGACATTTTGTCTATTATGCCAGGACACGGAGTCCTGCTTAGTATTGAGCAGGAAGTCACAATGTTTGTCTCCAGCACACATGACCTAGCTCACTTTAGTGGGTTGCAGTTTGAATGAGAGTTTAATTTTCAGGTACTCTGTTGCATCACTGGTGGTGCTTGGTCTTTGGATGCTGCTTTGGTTCCTAGTGGTCTCCATTGCTGCCTGGGCAAGCAGCAGGTGTTTCTTGGGGTTTGGCTGAGAAAGGGCCAGTGTGACATCATCCTTCTGATTTGGGAAAAGCAAGGCATTCTCCCTATAGGAAGATGCAACATAAATATGCCATTGGGCCTTCTTGCTGTCTTGTTTTCTGCTCATATGACCATCAGGTCTGATGCATTAATCATTAAGAATGAAATTGGTTCTGGGAATTGTAGCCAGGAGCATGAAAACATCTCCTTAAGGCATACTAGTGTAATAGGTTTTTCTAGTCAGGCATTAGGCCTTTAGTTAAATAGTAGCTCTCATAGTGCCTGTTGTTTAACCTTTTCCTTGTTACAATCATGCATTCCATAGAAAAGCTTTAAATGTCTTCTTGTGTTTGATAAGGACTCCTCTTATCTTTTAAGTAAGTTTAGGATATAAACAACCATACTTCTTTCTTCCTGAGCTCAAAACAAAGACATTACATAGGGACATGAAAGAGTCTAGGAGTCTAGGCCCTGTTAAATTTAAAGAAAATATTTTAGGGCAATTTAGCTGTAAAACCTTACGAGTGAGGAATGCCTATACTTGAGGAGTCATGGTATAGGTTTAGATAAAAACAAGTTTTAGAATGTTTTCTTCTGTCTATAGATAAGATTAATCAGTAGTATGTACTTAGAAAAACACCCTGTTTCCCTCAGAATGTATAACCCTGAAATTCCTTGAAATTCTTTGGTGTAAACTTCAAGAGCTGTATTGTAAATCACTGTGTTTGCTGGACTATATAAAAACGGAACTGAAAAAGTAAAGCCAGAAGTGAAGCCTTCAAGAGAGCGTGTGTGTTGCTAATCGCCGATGCTTCCCCAACATGCTGCTTTGCACCTCCTGCTGAGGCCGGACCCCCAGCAGGCCAGGACATCCCTGGTTCCCCCAATAAGGTTTCCTGCTTAAGGCAAGCTGTTTTCCAAGACTCATTTTCACCAATGACCAGGTTGAGGGCTGCTGACTCCTCCTCGGAGCCTTTCAGCAGGCTCCACCCCTGTCCATGCAGCAGGCCTGAGCTTGACCAATATTTCACCTTCTTGGGGTGGACTCCCCTGACATGTGTGCACAGATAGCAGTGAAAACTGCAAATCCTGGTGCCAAGAACAAAGAACTAACAAGATGTGCAGGAAATCTAGGATTGTGTGCAGCTGCTCACTGTGCACCTGTGTGAGCACTCAGTCCTCAGAGGACACATCTGGAAACCCCACCTGGGCACTGTCCCCTTGTCCTCCAGCACAGGCCCCAGGGGAGTTATTGTTTGCCTCTTCATGATTTCTGTCAAGGGTTGATCAAAAGAATCCTCAGATGTGCCAGTAACACCAAGATCTGCACAAAGAGCTGCACTATGCCACTTTGTGATTTCTATACCCGACTGAAATAGACCCTGTTTCCTCCAGGCTGCTCTCTCTCAGAAGAGGAAGGGAGCCTCATCCTCAGTGGAGGGTCTTTTGTGCTCAGATCTCTCTGCCTTGTATAGACAGCTCTCTCCGGGTTAGTTGTAGAAATGGGACCTCCTGTATCAGTGTTTACTAGCCACCCATGTCTCTGGGACAAGGTTCAGGCTTGTGGGGACAGAGACTTTCTGAACCAGGTTACTTGTGAAGTCCCTTTGGGCATGCCCACCTGGGCCAGAAAGGGTTATTTTCACCGCAGAGGATAAGGAAGTTTCTCTGGAGTATTAATTTTCTATTGTTGTCATTACTAATCACTCTAAACTCAGTGGCTTAAACCATCCCAGTTACAAAGCCACGCCATTCTGAAGGTGAGAAGCCCCACATACGTGCTGCTTGGCTGAGGGCCCGGTGTTGGCAGTGTGCTCTCAATGCTCTGGACAGGATCCCTTCCTTTGTCTTTGGTGGTTTCTGGAGACCAGGTGTGTTCCTTGCCTTGGCCTTGCTCCTGCTTTAACTGTAGCAAATGTGCTCAGGTCCTTCCTGAGGTGTTGTACCCTGACCTCCTCCCTGTTTCTGCTTCCTTTTCCACTGAGAACATGGTTATGTTGTCCCCACCTGGGTACACCCCAACTTCATCACACACAAATTTCCTTTGGACGTGGATGCAGGTGAGGTCTTTCTAACCAGTGCACCTGGCCTCTGTCTGAGTGCAGGAGGAGCGATGGAAATCTCCAGGAGCAACAGGCTTCTCATGCTGGGACCCCTGCTGTGGTGGGACTAGGGTTGGTGATACCTGGTGAGTCAGAGAGGAGCCTCCAGGGAGCCTGCTCAGAAGGGGAATTCTTCCTCCAGCCATTTAGGCCACTTGTTTGTTTTTTGGGGGTGGGGTAATGATATTTATTTAATTTTTAAGTTTGGTTGGGTTGTAATTGACACATAAAAATTGTGTCCATTGGTGGTGTGCAACATGATGGTGGATGCACTTTCACACTGAAATGATCATATCCAGGGCATGGACACACCCACTGTCTTAGGTGAGTCATGGGCTTCTAGGAGGGCTCCTGTGGTGTTCCCTGCTAGTTATGCAAGGCCCTCCCCAGGGATTAATCCCTTTGCACCCCAGGGCATGCCTCTGCCGTCTTTGGACTTTAGCCATCTTAGTGGTTACCTTCTGTCCCTCTGATACCCTCCCTCTGTCTGATCATAAATTTAGAACTAGTTAGCTAAGAGAATGAGATAAATCATTATATCAAAATGTGTACATTCTTATTTTTGACCTTTTAAATATCTTTATCTTTATTATATGCCCATTTCTACTCTATATAACTGTCCAAAAGATTAAAATTGCATTTTACTCTTCATTAAACTATACATCAGGATTCGTGAGGTTCAGAATTAAGGTGACATTATTATTAATAAAATGATTGAAGCATAACCACAACATAATTACCAACCATAGAGCACTTAACTTACATGGTTGTACAAACATGACCATTTTTTCTAAGTTTTATTAAAGAGCCAAATTACGGATGTATTTCATATTTAAAGTAACTATTCTTTCCATGCTTGAGTTCAATTTTATTAGAAAATTACAATGCCTTCTTTTTCATCTTGTGGTAAATGCACACTGTGAGCACATCTGGGGAAGGGGACGTTCCTGAATCGGCACCTGCCCTGCTAGTGAGGCCTTGAGCAGCTCGGGCTCTGTAGCATGCCCAGGGGTCTCAGCCTGGGCTGATTCCTTCATCCCCCTCCTGGGCAGAATGACTGCTCCTCCCTCAAAGTCCCAGCTCTGTTCCAATCCAGCCCAGTCCATTCTGTGATCTTCACCTTAATAGTGCTCAGCAAACTGAGGGTGGAAAACAGAAGGAGAAACTGTAAAGCGTAAGTCACGCACAGCGAGATCATTCACCTGTTCACCCTCCTCCTTGCCTGACCTCACAGAAACGCATAAACTGGAATATGTGGGGAAAAGGAAAGTGAGTTGAGGCAGCAGGTCCTCCCTGGAACACAGTTTCTGAGTCAACAATGTATTTTACTACCGACAGACCCAAGACTTAGTCCCCAGAGCAGAACCATGTTCAAAGTAGGAATTCAATGTAAACTCACTCAATGAATGGATTAAATAATGATATCCTAAATCTTCCTTGAAAAAAATTAAGATATTAATATTTTTTCATATTTATTAAATTATTCATCCACCATTTGTACCTACTCTTTCTTTTGTGACGGACATTACATAGGGTGCTGAAAAGCCCTGATTCAACCTGGATGCAGTTATCAAACATCTCAGGTATAAAAGGAAGTTTGTTGGGGTAGCATTATCTTTGGGCAGGTGTGATTGGGACACAGCTAAATGTACCTCTGGTCCTGGAATATTTTGTATCTTGGTCTTGTGCTAATAACCAGGGTGTTTCACTTGATCAAAATTATTGAATTGTACAGTTCTGTGATTTTACTCTGTGTGCCTTATTCTTTAATAAAAACCTTTTTTATGTGTCATTTGAATTGACTTTTATAAACACAGCATATTTTTTTTGAGAGTTAAAGTGCAAGCTACAGAGGACAATAAATGTTCCAGATTGGCTGCCAAATGAATTACAGGAAGCCCAGTTGAATTTGAATTTCATATAAATAACCAACATTTTTTTCATGCAAGTATGTTTTATATGTTTTATAGACATACTTACATAAAAGGTATCTAATTAAGTGTTTTGCAAATCCTATAAATTTTATTTGTCAGGTAATTGATCCTAATTACAGATCAAATATGATCACTGCAATCAGCAAAGAGGTTTTGCTTTTTTGCTGCTTAAAGAGCAATAGTGTTTGTCACCTTTATTGAAAGAACTCCCATTTTCCTTAGAATGCTGTCCAGCTGTCATGAGCCCACTTGAGTTAGAGAAATTCAGACTTTTTTTTTTTTTTTTTAATTACAAAAGAAAAGCTACCAGTCTTGGTTTTTAAAAAGTAACCAGGGGAATTAAGCATGAGGTAAGATAAGAAGACTAAAATTATCATGTTGTAACTCTGACAATTGCATTAATTTAATATTGTTCAGATGCCAAAATCAAATAGCTCTTTAAATCTCTTATAACTACAGCACTAATCCTGCAGGTAACTTTCACTGTTTCCTGCAATTAATTGTGAGCTGTTTCATACTGACTTTCCACAGTTATGAGTTTTGATGCACATTTGGATGAAAACTGTGTTTGGATATTATGGTCTCAGCCCCAGTGCATTTGGGGAAAGTTTACTCTCTGACAGCACCTTGTCAGTCACTGCCTGGTGAGCAGAAAAACTGAGAGAATTATGCCTAGGGAGTGAGATGGGACAGAGTGAAATCATCAACAGAAAAACCATAGTGGAAATCATTGAAATATTACATATACTATTGGACGAATCTTAAATAGAAGAGGTAATGGAGGGTTGGAAATGTAATGATGGTATTCAATTTTCAATTTGGGGTGTTTGCAATGGAATTTTACTCAGCCATACAGAAGAATGAGTGTATGACATTTGCAGGTAAATGAATGGATCTGGAGACTATCGTGCTAAGTGAAACAAGCCAATCCCCTTCCCCACCGCCCCACCCCTCCCCCCCCCCCAAAAAAAAAGTAGAAGCTAAACCACAATGAGTGGGTAGGGGAAGAATAGAAGTTCAATGAATTAGACAAAGGGGAATAAAGGGAAAGGGGGGATGGGAATAGGAAAGACAATGAAACAAATCTGATTTAACATTCCTATGTACATCGATGAATACGCCACCGTGAATCTCCACATCATACACAACCACCAGACTGGATACTTACTAGAACAAGATACACTCCATGTTTTTATAAATATGTCAAATACACTTTACTGTCATGTATAAATAAAATGAACAATATAAATTGAAATAACATAAAATAAAAAAATTGAAGGTTATTACCAAAATGAAGGAATTCAGTAAAGAAGTGAGAAAATGTTACATATATTATCAAAAATTTTATGAAATGAAATAATAAACTGAGATAATCCCATGCTCCCAGAAGAGCATGTAGCACTCTAACAGCTGATCTGCACTCATTTCAATGGTGCTTTAAATGAAAATGGTGATGGTGTAATCAAGGGTGTGAATGTGTAAATCAATGCATTCATATGCAAGATATTTTAGTTATTTTTTTATTAAAATAAAATTTGTTCTATATTGTATTTTTCTTAATTCCATTGTCCAAAAAAAAAAAAAAAAAAAAAAACAACAAACTTATATTTTCTAAACTAAATCAAGCATTTTTTAAAGGAAAAAAACAACGTTTTTCTCAAAAAAATGAAAATTTGTTGGTCTTGGAAAAACGTGGGGATGATAGCATGAATAAAATACTCTGCAGAATTATTTTGTAATGCAACAAACTTATTAAGTATTTTCCAGTAGTTGCAAATGACTTTGTGTGTGTGTGTGTGTGTGTGTGTGTGTGTGTGTGGTGCTGGGGACTGAACCCAGGGCCTTGTGCATTGCAAATTACTTTTAAGGTATTTTGATGAAATCTCCAAAACCATGTCCATCATTGGATGAATTTTTTTCAAATAATATAGTTTTAATAACTTCCCAAATTAAAAGAAAAATTAAATGGTCACAGCAATAAGAAGCCAAAGTTTATTGTGCTATAATTAGGAATGTATTTTTTGTTATAAAGTTTATTGCACAGTGCTATCATGTATACCTAATTCCTTCCCAACGAGCTGAGTTGTTAACTCACATATCTGCTGACTAGTAGTCCTTTGCCAGGTAATAGCAAAGAAATTAGAAAAGAGAAGCAGTCATCATTTAATCCTACTCTCAAGGCTGTGATATGCTGGTAGAGAAACAAAGGGAAAACAAATTTCTCAGATGTAATCTAGCAATAAATCGGGTCAGAATGGAGTGGAAAAGGAGGAAAAATTACAATGAATTCCTCTCTAGTGTAGAAAAGGAAGACGCCATAAATTCAGCATAAATTACTGTTCATCAAAGGCCACCAACTTCCTAGCCTCGTTGTAAATTTCCACTTGCAGAAAGCTCAAATATCTCTGAATTTGATGCTTTGAATAAAAATATGATTTCTAGAGGAAATTTACTACTCCTATTTCCTTTGCAAAGGAACAAAATCCTGAAACTTCTAGGCTAAGGATCCTAGGAAGAAATGAAACAACATTTTCTGTTTATATAAGATGAAAAAGTAACTTTTTAAAATAAGCAAATATTAATTTCTCATTAGCTAATATTTTTAAAGATGAAGGATTATTTTAAATAAAAGGATAACTATTCAGACGTATGCCTTAGGTTTGTAGTTGTTTTCCCATAAACACATTAATACATTGTTAAATATTTTTACTTTATACGACCAGAACCCAACCTATCTTATAAATACAATTCATTTTATTTTGTTTTATTTTATTTTATGCATACTCTACCACTGAGCTCTATCTCTAACACCTTAGATACAATTTGTTTTAAAGAGTAACTTCCAGTTGAAATCTATAAGTGTTTGCTTATAAAATTAAAAACATACACGTTACTAAGAATTTACCTAGTTAGGTACTTCAAAAATAAAAGGAATAAAACTCAAAATTGGAAAAGAAAATTACACGGCCCCACATGAAGTTCACACACACACACACACACACACACACACACCTCTAAAGTGTTCACCAATAAAGTAATATTTATTTTTAGAATTAATACATTCAGTAGAGTAGCAGGATACTGTATTGATTTACTAATTAGTAGCATTTGTATACACTGATAGTAGGTTATCTGTAAAGGAAGTCAAGAAAACTGTGCTATTTACAATAGCTACAAAAAAAATGAAGCTAAAATACTTGGGAATAGGTTTAACCATAGAGGTGAAAGACCTGTACACTGGAAAACATAAAGCATTGGTGAAGGAAATTGAGAAATACCCCAATAAGTGAAATAATATCCTGGGCTCACTGGTTTAAAGAACCAATATTGTTAAAGTGTCCACATAATGCAAAGTGACTTGTAGATTTAATGTAACCCCTATCAAAATCCCAGTGGCAAAAGAAGAAGCGATCCAGAAATTCACAAGGAACCACAGAAGATCCTGAACAGCAAAAGCCGTCTTCAGTATAAAGAACAAAGCTGGAGGCATCAGACTACCCAACTTCAGATATAATACTAAGGTACAGCAACCTGACAGGGCCTAAAGAGACACGCAGACCACTGCCAAGAGGCAGAGCAGGAGCTCAGAAAGAAACCCAGGCCTTGGTCGCCAAGTGACTTTCAACAAAGGAGCCAAGAACAGACAAAGAGGCAATCCCGCCCACATCCCTGCACAGCTGGTGGGAATGAGTCCCCCTCCGTGCAATGGGCTGGCTGAGAAATGAAAGCTAAGAGAAATAAAATGACAAAAAAAAAAAACAAAAAACAAAAAAAAAAAAAAAAAAAAAAAAAACCAAAACCACAACAGTACACAGAAAGTAATTTCCAATGCGGGAGCAGGATGGGTAAGCTGATCAGAGGGATGGAACTTTGAGACAACAGGGGCCCTTGCCTGCTTTATTTATACTGGGAAACATCAAAGGCCTTCCGTAGAATGTTCTTTACCAAAATAGGATAAAGGTGGGCTGTTCAGTTCCTAGTGGGGTGTGCCTTTATATGAGGAGGCTTTCTAGCAGAGCAGAGGGAAAGGTCATGTGCATAGGTCGATATTTGCCTGGGGAGAGCTCCAGAGAGCCACGGAAAGTTCCCAGGGCCATGCCTGTCCCTCCCTGGCTTTCATGCCCAGAGAAGTTCCTCATGTATTTCACAGATGGCTTCCCACAGGGAAAAGGCGATTTCTTCAATAAATGAAGCTGGGAAAACTATATATTGACATTCAGGAGAATAAAATTTATATCTCACGCCAGATACAAAAATTAATCCAATGGAGTAAAGACTGCAGTATGAGGCTCTCCACTATGGGACTACTAGAAGAATGCAGGAGAAATGCTCAGGACTTTGGAATCGGCAATGGCTTTTTGAAAATGACTCCAATAGCACAGGCAGCAATAAAGAAAAATTGATAAATGAATTTACATCCAACGAAAAATCTTCCACAAAACAAAGTAAACGACAGAATGAAGAGACAACCTACAGAATGGGAGAAAATACTTGCAACCTGCACATGAGATAGGCGGTTAAAATCTAAAATATATAAATGACTCAAACAACTCAATAGCAAGAACACAGAATTTAAAATGTAAAAAGGACCTGAAAAGAAGACATACGAATAGGCAGCAAGTATATGTAACCACGAATCATCAGAGAAATGCAAATGAAACTGGGTATTACCAAAAACGGAAGATAGCAAATGCTAGTGAGGATATGAAGAAAAGGGAATCCTTGCAAGGTGTTGCTGGGAATGTAAGTCAAAACATCCATTATGAAAAAGAGCATAGAGGCTAAAAAATAAATTAAAACCCAAACCACCATATGATCCAGCAATGACACTACTAGGTATATATCCAAAGGAAATAAAATCATTATGTCAGATAGAGAACTACACTTCCATGATTATTGCAGCGCTATTAACAACAGCCAAGACATGGAATCAATTTAAGTGTCCATCAATGGATGAATGAATGAATAGGAAAACGTAGTGTCTGTCTGTCTATCTACATGCACACATACACAACATTCAGCTGTAAAGAATGAAACCCTGTCATTCGCAACAACATTCATGATTTTGAAGGACCTTGTGCCAAGTGAGGTAAGCCAGGCACAGAAACACAAACACGCTCACACTCTCGCCACGTGGAACCTAACAATGGTTAGGTTCCTGGCAGCACAATGGTACTTACCAAGTACTCAGGTGTTGGGGTGGGGTGTGGAGGAGTTGGAGAGGTGTTGGTCAAAGTGCACAAAATTTTAGTTCGATAGTAGTAGTAGTGAGTTCAAGAGATCTACTATTATATAAAATAAAATATAACAAATAAAATATTATTTCACACCTAGGAACATATTCCTGGTAAACTGCTGTGCTCCAAATATTTTAGTTATTAAACTTAGTTAAATTCAAACAGCACCTCAAAACTCAGTACATTATCATTAATCAAAGTCTTATAGGACTTGCTAGCACTTCAAAAATTGCTCCAATAATTTAGGCAACATCACCTCTCAGAGAGTGTCAGTGCAGGCAATCTGATGGGGAGAAACTAAGAGATGACTTTGATAAGACAACTGCGTTTGCTTCAATGTTTCCTGCATCCATTAGATTTACAGCGATTTATTTCCACATGTGTTCAAAATGAGCCTGTCCTCATTAAAACATGAAACCAATAAAGCCTATGTATAACATATGTATTTATATTTAAACATTATATACATGATTTTTTCAGTACTTTACCTCCAGATTGATATATAAACACTTGTTAGAAAATATATTTTATAAATAAATGCATCTTACAGATGAAGAACTAAAAAATGACATTGGCCTCAACTTAGAACAGAACATTTTAGGTGTTATGCTAGGGATTTTAGGCTTTAGGAAAATGAAAATTAAAATATGCTGCCTTTTATTTTCTTCTCTAGCTCTGACTGTGTTATACAGTCTGAGGAGACTCCTTTGATGGTGTAGGACTGTGCCTTTGCAGAAGCAGCTCTGAAATGTACTTGGGGACAGCCAGTGCCCTAGCTGAAGAATTCTACTAACACACACGTACAGTCCAGAAACCTCAAGTATTAAGCAGAGAAATCATTATATTGTATTTGAATCTTAGCAAGAACATTAAAGGTGATCCATGACTTTCAGTTCTTAAATCTTTTATATCTTTCTCTTAAATTTCTTACAAGAGCTGCTTAACAGGATCCTATATAAAAAGACCCTGAAATCTTTGCCAGACACACAGCCCCAGGAACACGTAAATTCTAATAAAATGGAATAATATACAGGACTGACCAAGAGTTTTCACAGAGGCACAGGATCATTCTTTTAACATGGCTTTTAGACTCCAGACTGTAGCCTGGGCCAAGATGATTATCTCCAACTTCAGATGGGTTATTGTAGATCCTTCACAGAGTAAAACTGCACTAAGAAATTAAATTGTGGTACCATCGATGTAAACCCACTTTTTATCCTCTCCTATACCCTTGAGTTAGGCTGTGGCGCTAGTTGCAGAATACTTCATGGCATGGGGTGACTGCTATATGTACATTAGAGAGTTGTATCTGTCATTGAATGTCCTAAATTGAAACAGAGATTCTATTTTTTTCCTTTTGAGAAAGAAGAAAATAAAAGTGACTGATGGGGAATACAGCAAAATAAAAGTTTTAACAGCAATCTGCGTATTTTCTTTCAGCATTTTATGTTTTCATCATTTTATATTTCACTGATTTCCGTGACTCTTTCTATTGCCTGTAGTGAATTGGTATGCTAACCATCCATTACTCTTGACAGCTTTAACATACTTCATTGAATATTTAATAAAAAGGATATTTGATTGTATATATTTTTCATAAAGCTTGTAATGTTTTTCTCCCTTTCAAAGTTGAGGGCAAATGGATATGCCACGGATAATTTTCAGCAAATGGCTAATATCCCTAAGGGTATGAAAAATATTTATAGATCAAAATGCAAGAATATGTCCTCGACCTTTCTTTGGTGTGAGTAATTATGTTTATCAAATCAGAAATAACAGTCATATAAAACTGACATAATATCATGCATTTATTTGTTCCCTTCTAGCTCACAATGTATCTTCACTGGTGTTTTAATTCATAACAGCAACTTAGTTGATTAGATTGGAATTATTTCATACAAATGTGAATTAGCTTTACTCCTTCAATTGAGAAATCTATGTCATCTTGGATTTGCTCAAATTCTGTGGTGGTATTCTTCTGGAAAATGTACCCAATGCTGAGCAAGCAGATAAAGAGATGACTTATATTAAAAAAAAAATCATGTAATGTAAAACTTGTTGGTACGAGGCCCCTTTTTGTCCTGTAAGGCAGATACTGACTTGGTTTCTCTTATTCTATGGGAATGAACACAACCCAGTGTTTCTCAGATTGATACTGCCCTTGTATTGAGTTATATCAGATAAATTTGAAATGTTTTATAGTGGAAGGGCAGTATTTTTTTTTTTTTTTTTTTTTGTGGTACCAGGGATTGAACTCAGGGGCACTCGACCACTGGGCCACATCCCCAGCCCTTTTTTTTTTTTTTTTTTTTTTTTTTGTATTTTATTAGAGACAGGGTCTCACTGAGTTGCTAAGTGCCTCGCCATTGCTGAGGCTGGCTTTGAACTCGCGATCCTCCTGCCTCAGCCTCCCAAAGTGCTGGGATTACAGGCGTGCGCCACCGCGCCCGGCTGGAAGGGCAGTATTATGAAAGGCTTGTGTTTCTTAAAATTTTTATTAGTTCTTTTTAGTTATACAAAACATTGCATTCATTTTGACATAATTATAAAACATGGAATATCATTTGCTCTGATTTAGTCCTCAGGACTTCCCCTTTCTCTCCCCTCCTCTTCCCCTTCCTACTATTCTACTGGTATTTCTGCAATTTATTTATATTTTTTAATTGGTGCCGTGTGGATATACATGGTGGTGAGATTCACTGGTGTATATCCATTATAGGAAATACATAAATAGGAAATATTGGTATAGGAAATTTGGGTCAGATTCGTCCACTGTTCTTCCAGTATCTCATCTCTCCTTCCCTTTCAGTCCCCTTCATCTATTCCACTGATCTTTCCTTCATTATAATAGAATTCTCTCCTCTTTTCCTTCCTGACTCCTCTCTTTTTCCTTATTTTGGACTAGCTTCCACATATCAGAGAAAACATCCAACTGTCTGACTTTTTGGGACTGGCTTATTTCACTTAGCATGTTAGCTTCCAGTTCTTTCCATTTACCAGCAAACAGCAAGGCTTGCATTTGTTCCCAACACACAGGGCTTTTTACATAGTTGTTTGCAGATTTCTAATTCATTTGTATGTGGTCTCTATGATAGCAGTTTTTTTTTTTTTTAAATTTACAAACATTTCCCTGTGAACCCCTGAGTGACTGACTTTGAATGTATTCCATATTTGTATGACAAGAGTCATATATATACTCACATAGTGTGCATGTTAGGTAACACCTGTTAGTTTTGTTGTTCAAACTTATTTGCTTCGTAACTCTTATCTTCTTGAGCTCTTTCTTTCTGGAAGGGCATATAAAATTCCTGTGCTATGCTTTTGCATTTGTCAGACAATCTACATTTTTCAGTTTTCACTTTAATGGAAGGAATGACATATTCTAGGTGCTCACAGGACAACTCTAACGCATTCTTGGTATATTACAATACTTGATCTATAAGTATTTTATCTTAATATACTTAATCACTGACTGTTATCCACTGTTAGCATGACCCTTTTGCCTTGAACTTAATTTTGTCTACCGTAGCATTACCTCCTCTGGTTTATTTCTATTAATAGTTGCATATGTGCATTGGTCTTTAATACCAACCCTTGATTTTCAAACTTTGTAGATGAAGTACATTGCATACTACTGAATTTTTCTTTTGTATCAAATGGGTCCATTTAAACTTTTTCTAAAAATAAAGTTTTTATTTTAAAACAGTTTTGTGTTTACAGAAATATGAAGACAGCCCTGAGTCCCCATCCATCTCATACCCAGTTTTTCTTGTACTTGGCATCTTACATCAGTGTGGAAATTTGCTTCAATTAACAAGCCAACATCAATACATTATTTTAAAGTAACACTCACGATTTTTTCAGGTTTTCTCAGGATTCACTAATGTTTTTCTGTTCAGGGATCCCACATTATATTTATTCTCCCCTGTCTCCATAGCTCTTTTTGGCTGTGATTTTTTTTTTTTTTTAACTTTTCTTCTTTTTTGGTTACTGTGATGATTTAGAGTTATACTAGTCAGGCATCCTGTGCAGCACCTCTTATTGTTCCATCATGCTTCGACGGTGGAGATGGGTGTGTGTGGCAGGGGCAGAGGCAACGTTCTCATCCAATGGCATCAAGCTACATGTCAAGGGGGCCACCAATGCCCTGACATTGTGGCATCATTCTTGATCGCCTGGCTGAAATAGTGTTGGTCAGGTTTCACTCCGCACTCTTTCTTTGTCACTCCCAAACATATGCTTTGCAAGATATCAGTAGATGTGACACACTTTGAAGGAGTAGTTACACAAAGCCTCTTCAGGGTGGAGAAGCCACATAAATTATTTGCACTGAGTCTGCAACCATTTCCCAGAATTCTTCATCACTACAGTCAGTTAAGGAGCATCTTAGATGACAGTTAAAGAGTTTCAGCTTATATGTAGTTACAAATAATTAGAAATCATGTGAAGGAGGCTATAACTTCTTTCATGCATACCAGTAATAAACCACATACATTCACAACAGCATAAAATCTAAAATCTACAAATTATCTAGAAATAAATAATAAGAAAACTATTGTAAAGGTACTATACAACTTTGCTGAATACTACTTAATTATACTTCTGAAATAGACACAGAAATATTATAGCTGCCAATTCTGTACTCATTACTTAAAAATTAAACAAAATATTACACAATCCTACTTAAACCCTAAATGATATTTTTGGAGTGCATCTAAATATAAGTAAGTCTCAATTCTAAATTGAGAAAAATATTATGAACTGTCAAATTGACAAGTAAATTTAAAGTTACCATTATTTTTAGCATAAAAAGAAATAAACAATTGCAAATAATATTTTTGAAGATAATTTTTCAGTGAACAATTTTTCATCATTTGTTAAAATCTAATCCTATACCTAGAAGACTCAAAAAACCCCACCAGAAGAATTCTAGAGCTGAAAAATGTATTCTCCAAAGTATCAGGATACAAGATCAACATTCATAAATCAATTGCTTTCCTAAACACCAATAATAAATATGCTGTGAAAGAAATCAGGAAAACTAACCCATTCACAATAACCTCAAAAAAAAAAAAAAAAAAAAAATGCCGGGAAATAAATCTAACCAAGGAGGTGAAGATCTCCACAATAAAAATTGTAGAATATTGAAGAAAGAAACTGAAGAAGACCTTAGAAGATGGAAAGGCCTCTCATATTCTTGGAAAGGCAGAATTAATATGGTCAAAATGGCCATACTACCAAAATCAAAAAACAGATTCAAAGCAATACCCATAAAAGTACCAAAGACATTCTTCACACAACTAGAAAAAAATAGTCCTACAATTCATTTGGAAGAATAAAAGATTCAAAATTGCCAAAGCAATCCTGAGCAAGAAGAATGATGCTAGAGATATACAGTATCTGATCTCAAATTGTACTACAGAGCTATAGTAGCAAAAACAGAATCATACTGGCATAAAAACAGACATGAAGACCAATGGATTAGAATGGAAGACACGGAGACAAACCCACACAGATACAGTCATCTGATGCTTGACGAAGGTCACAAAGATAGACATTGGAGAAAAGACATACCTTTTAACAAATGGTGCTGGAAAAATTGAATAACCATCTGAGAAGAATGAAATTAGATTCCTATCTCCCTTTCTGTACAAAAGTCCACTTAAAGTGGGTCAAAGATCTGCTAATTAGACAAGAAATACTGAAACTCCTAGAAGAAAACTCGGAGTCAATTCAACATTCCAACATATTGATGCAGGCACCAACTTCCTTAGTAAGACTTCTAAATCTCAAGAAACTAACCAGGAATCAATAAGTGGGATGACATAAAATAAAAATGCTTCTGCACAGCAAAGGGAACAATTAAGAGCATGAAGAAACAGTTTATAAAGTGGGAGAAAATTTTTGCTACCTATTATTCTGACAGGGTATTAATATCTACAACTTATAAAATCCCAAGGAAACTTAACACTAGGAAAAAAATAACCAGATCAATAAGTGAGCAAATGAAATAAGCAGATATTTCTCAACAAAATGCAAAGTGTGTATGAAAAAAATTTCAACATATTTAGAAATCAGAGAAATGCAAATCAAATCTTCCTTGAGATTTCATCTCATTATAATTAGGATGGCAATTGCTCAAATTACTCAAGAATACAAAGAACAACAATTGCTACAGAGGATGTTGGGGAAAGGAACAATTATTCCTTGTTGATGGGACTGCAAATTAGTACCACCATTTTGGAAAACAATGTGGAGATGCCTCAAAAGTCTAGGAGTGGAACCACCATATGACCCAGCTATCCCACTCTTCGGTATTTATCCAAAAGAACCAAAATAAGCATACTATGTGATACAGGCATATCAATGTTCACAGTACCACAATTCATAAGCACCAAGTTATGGGATCAACCCAGGTTCTTGTCAATAGATGAATGGATAAAGAAAACATGGTATCTACACAATATGGTGTTTTATTCAGCCATAAAGAAGAATGAAATTTTGGAATTTCCCAAAATGGATGGAACTAGAGAACATCATGCTATGTGAAATAACCCAGACTCAGAAAGTCAAGGGTTGAATGTTTTCTCTCCTATGTAGAAGCTAGAACAAAATACAAGGGAGTCAGGGAATTGTATGTGTGTGTGTGTGTGTGGGGGGGGGGGTCTCATGAAAATAGAAGGGAGTTCAATGGAGGAGGAGAGGAAGGAGGGTAAGGGGCTATAGTAGGAATGAGAAAAGGGAGAAACTACTGAATAAAATTGAGCAAATTATGCCAGGTATACTGAAGAACATACGAACAAGCCACAGTGAATCTCACTATTTTGTATATGTATATAGCACTAATTAAAATGAAACTATACATAAATAGAAATAATACCAGCAAAGTAGAGGTAGAGGAACAGGAAAAGGGAGGAGGGCAGGGAAAGAGGAATTACTGGGAACTGAAAAGGAACAAATTATAGTACACGTGTGTATGATTATGTCAACATGAACTCCAATATTAAGTATCACTATAATGAACTAATAAAAAACATTTTAAAAAAGATGCTTGGGCATCAGCTCTTTGAATCATAACAAATAATGTTGCAGTGACCATTCACACATACATCTATGGAACACATTTATTTATGTATGCATTTGTGGGATATATAAAATAATAGAGTCTGACTCCAAAAAAAAAAATCAATAATATTAGAATATTATTTACCTTAGGGTCCATCAATTCTACTTCCACTTATGCAAATAGCCATGAGTGTATACAAGATAACTACCTGAGAATTTCCATCTCAGTGGTTTATAATAACGAAAAATTGAAAATGCCCTAAATTTCTACCAATAGGAAACCAATTTTATTATCTTCTTATATTGGAATACTATTTAGCTCTTGAAAATCATGTTATAAAACATACATATGGTTAAAGAAGTATATATTATATACACATATATAATAATGTTAAAATATAAATTAAAAAAAATATATAGAAGTAGTGTGTGACAATGTATTAAAAGTCTATGTCAGGGGCTGAGGTTTGGCTCAGTGGTAGCATGCTTGCCTGGCATGTGTGAGGCACTGGATTTGATCCCTGGCACCACATAAAAATAAAACAAAATAAAATAAAGTCACTGTGTCCATCTACAACTAAAAAACATATTTAAAAAAAATGGTCAGGTGGGGATGCAGCTCAGTGGTAGTGAACTTGCTTAGCATTCACAAGGCCCTGGGTTTGATCCCAGCACTGTGGAAAGATAAAATAATTAATTAATTTGTTTAAATGAAAGTCTATGTTAATACCTTTCTGAGCTTATGTGCATATTAAAATTTTACAAGTGATTTCATTCATTTTCTTTTTGTCAACTTATTAGAAAATTTTTTTTTTTTTTTTTTTTTTTTTTTTTGGTACCGGGGATTGAACTCAGGGGCACTCGACCACTGGGCCACATCCCCAGCCCTTTTTTGTATTTTATTAGAGACAGGGTCTCACTGAGTTGCTAAGTGCCTCGCCATGGCTGAGGCTGGCTTTGAACTCTCGATCCTCCTGCCTCAGCCTCCCAAGTACTGGGATTACAGGCGTGCGCCACCGCGCCCGGCTTAGAAAATTTTAATATCCAAATAATCTATGTTCATCTTAGAGATAACAAAATACGGCTACTACTATCATCATCTCATCGAGTGTGAACTTCTTCCTGTTCAGCTCACTTGGTTCCAGTGGAATGTGCCACAACATCGGGTAACACCGACAGGAAACCGTCTGGTCAAGGTAAGATAGCCAGCCGTGGGGGGTGGGAGGACACACAGCAGAGCAGTAGAAGGAGGAGGGATGGATTTTGTCAGAGTGGCACAAATGGGTGGGCAGCAGCCAGCCAGTTCAGGGGGACCTCAGGGTCATGTGTGTGCTTTGTGAAGATCTCCCTGGCTGCAGTGTAACACACCAGGAAGAGGGTGAAGGGAAATGGTCGTGATTCCAGGCTCCCGATATGGTAAAAGAACGTGGGACTCAGGTTCCAACTCAGAAGGAGAGACTGCAGCAGGTGGAAAGACTGGAGTATAAGTTGGAGACAGATGAAGGCAGATCAGCGGTTCAGTTCCACACTCTGACTTCTATGATTCCTATTGTACACATGCATGCACACACACACACACGCGCGCGCACACACACACACACACACACACACACACACCACAGCTCTGAGAAAGACCTCAGTGAGGTGGTCAACTGAGAGGCTGGGCTTTGGGGGGGCAGGTATGACATTCAATGGTTCCACTGCCACAACCCACTTCCTGGATGAACTTTCCATAGTTGGCCAAGCAAGGGGGTGTTTTGAGGGGGGGGCTCACACTAGTGGTAAGGGGCCAGCTTTGATGCCCATCGTGGTGCAAAACCCCATAAACACCACCGCCTCTGCATGTGCCATGTCTACTCCTGCCTCTGGGATGTACGGAGGCCAGGCTAGACAAGCTGAGGCCAAGTTGGTAAGCTGGAATTCTGGGGCACCAAGTGCCTGAAAATAGCTCCATCTTGAAGGGACGGGGGCATCAGAAAGTGCACGGAAGGCAAGGTTAGAGGTCTTGGACATACAGGGACGAGGAGTGGAGAACAGCGAGCCAAGCAGGGGGTGGTGAGAGTATGCCCCCCAGGACCGCGGTTCTCAACGTGGGTGTGCCTGAGGGTGACGTGGGGAGCCTGCTGAATCCTCACCTCTAGGGCCCCTCCCCAGACGTTCTGATCCATCAGGTCTAGGGAAGCTTCCAAGAATTTGAACGTCAAACAGACGTCACTCTGATGCTTCTGGACTAAAGATCACACCTGGAGAACCATTTGCTTGGGGAAATCCAACAGGCCGGCTGTGAGTCGCCTTGTCAGATTCATGGTGATATCCGTCCTGTGTCTGCAGCACAGCCAATGGTTCTGGGTAAAGCAGTGCTTCAGTTTTGACACGTGTATTAATTCGATAAAAATATAAACGGATAATGGTTTCAGAATTCTGACAGGAAAGTTATTGAGATGATGGGCCATGGAACTTAAGTTAGAGATAGGGAGAGGAGACAAAAAGACAGAGAGCCAGTGGGGTGAGGTGAGAGGCAACTGAAGAAAAAGAATGTGTTCCAGAATCCCGTTTCTCAGCCCTGGCTGCATATCAGAAGTATCTGGGACTCTTAAAAATCACCTGTGCTCAAACCCCATCCTCAGAGCAATGTAATTCAGTTAGTCTGTTTTTTTTTTTTTTTTTTTTTTTTTTTAAATAAAGATTTGTCTTGGTCCCATCCAGCTGTCCTCACAGAGCACCATAAACAGGGTGACTTATAGACAACAGAGCTTACTTCTCACACTCCGGAGGCTGTGAAGCCCAAGGTCAGGGCTGGCAGATTCATTGCCTGCCACGACGCCCACTTCTTGCCTCTTCCTTACATGGCAGAAGGGGCCAGGTAGCTCCTGGCAGTCTCTGTAATAAGGGCACCGATGCCATTCTCGAGGCCTCTGTCCTCATGATCTAGTCACCTGATGCCATCACCGTGGTGACTAGGTCTCAACATATGCATGTGAGGGAAACACACATTCAGACCACAGCACATCCCCAGGACGATTCTGGTATACAGCCAGGATGGAGAACCTCTCTGCTAGAGAGACGTTCAGAAAAGGGGGCTGAGAGATGGCAAGGGACAGATCCAGCAGGCAAATAGTCAGAAGGGACAGAGATGAACTCAGCAACGTCATCAGGCAAGGTGGTGCTAGGATTTGATACAATAGGAGAACTTAATAAATAAAAGGATCACAAACACAGAAGGAAGAAATGCAAGTGTCTTTGCTTGCAGATGATGTCATCATCTAGACAGCACATCTGACAGATTCAAGACCCCCTCCCCCAAACTGGTGAGCACTTATGGCAAGGTTAAAGGATACAGCATTAATGCACATGTCAATCATTTTCCTATATGCCAGTAATATATAAGAGGAATTTGAAATTAAAAGCACATTACCACTGTTTTACACTTATGTATAAATTTATAAAATATGTACAAGATCCATACGAAGAAAACTAAACATTCTGATGAAAGAAACAGAAGAATGAAATAAATGGGGAAATATTCCATTTATTTTTAGAGATGACGACAATATTTTTAAGATATTAGTTCCTCCTAACTGGATCTGTAGATTCAATCCAATTCCAAATCCAAAAATTTCAGCAACTTATTTTGTGGTCATAAACAAAACTGGCTCTAAAATTTATATGGAGTAGCAAAAGATCCAGAACAGCCAGTGCAATCTTCAAAGAGAAGAATGAAACCAGAGGGCGGCACTACCCTCCTCAAGACTCAGCATAGACCTACTGCAGTCAGCATGCTGTGACATCAACCCCAGACAGAGAGGTCAGTGGGAGAGAAGTGGGAGGCAGGAAAGGACCTCTGCAGACTGAGTCAAGGACCTTTAACAAAGACATGCAATGACACCACGGAGAAAAGACAGCCTGGTCAGCAAATGGTGCTGCAATAAAATCCATGAAAGAGTCGGTAAGCTGAAATTCACTAAATTTTCCAAAGGAAAATTTGACATTCTTCACATAACTAGAAGAAACAACCCTAAAATTTATGTGGAAGAATAAAAGAGAATAGCAACAAAAGCAATGTTGGTGGCATCACAACATCTGATCTCAAATTATACTACAGAGCTATAGTAACAGAAACAGCATGGTATTGGTACAAAAACTGACATGAAGGCCAATGAAAGAGAATAGAAGAAATAGAGAAACCCACACAGTGATCTAATCCTTGAAAAAGTTTCTAAAAACATGCATTGGAGAATACACACTTTTTAACAAATGGTGCTGGGAAAACTGTATATCCCTATATAGAAAATAAAACTAGATTCCTATCTCTCATCTTGCACAAAAATCAACTCAAATTGCATCAAAGATCTAAGAAATAGCCCATAATGAAACTGCTAGAAAAACAACAACAACATATTGATACAGGCAATAATAAACTATCGTTCTCCAGTTCCATCCATTTGGAACCAACCAACAATTTTCTTTACTGACTAAGTGGAAATTCATCCATTCTCCTGTTGATTATTGGTTTTATTATCAAGAAATAAGATCAATAATCAATAAGTGAAATGGCATCAAGTTATAAAGATTCAGCACAGACAATAAAGGAAAGAATTAAAAGTGTAGAAAGACTGCCTACAAAATCAGAGAAAGTTTTTGCAGCTACTCTTCCAACAAGGTATTAATATCTACAATATAAAAAAATCTCAAAAAACTTAACACCAGAAAAAAAAACAACAATCAATAGATAGGCAAAAGAACTAAATAAATAGTTCTCAAAAGTAAAAGTATAAATGGTTAACAAATATACAAAAAAATGTTTGTCCATATTAGCAACCAGGGAAATGCAAATCTAAACTACACTGAGATTTCATCTCACTCTAGTTAGAATGGCAGTCATTGAGAATACAAATTGCTAGCAAGGATGTGGGGAAAAATATACAGTTATGCTTTGTTGGTGGGACTGACAATTAGTACAACCATTTTGGAAAGCACTATGGAAATTACTCAAAAGAGTACGAATGGAACTGCCTTATGACCAGCTTTCCCACTCCTTGGTATTTATATAAAAGAACCACATTCATCATACTGCAGTGATGCATGAATACCAGTGTTTATAACTGTGCAATTTACAGTAGCCAAGCTATGGACCTAGCCTAAGTGCCCATAACAGATGCCTGGATAGAGAAAATCTGGTATGTGTGTACATGATAGATTTCTACTGTACTACAGAGGGCTTATGAGAAATCTATAGACCCTCCTTAAACTGGTCTAAAAATATAAAGTCTTAAAATAATTCAATAAGTAACACTATAATGGTTCCTTAGAATTATTATAGAGATTAAATGAAATTAAGTGACAAACATATGAAAAGTTCTGGATGTAATATTATTAATTTTTCAGAACACTTTAAATTAGACTTGGCAAATAAGTCATTAAGGAACATTAGGTTCATTTGGAAAACTGTCGAACTGTGGCATTTAGACTTTGCAATATAATTACTTTCTATGGTGAATTTTCTATATACACTAAAGGATTCTGAATGTTTTTTCAGTCCTGATTGAAGAACAATTTCTTATACCTATACCAGTAGTCATGAAATAAAATTCTACAGTGAGGATGAATAGGATAGAGTTTAATTTCTTTTGGAGTATTCAATGTTTTCTTCAGGTAAAGCACTTTACATGGACCTGTAATCTTTTTTTTTTTTTTTTTTTTTTTTTTTTTTTTTTTGGTACTGGGGACTTAACCCAGGAGTGCTTTGCCAGGGAGCAACATCACTAGGCCTTTCTTTATTTAGAAACAGGAGCTCAGTAAATTGCCAAGGATGGCCGTGGACTTGCTATCCTCCTGCCTCAGCCACCTGAGTCGCTGGGATTCAGGTGTGTACCTCTGTGCCCTGCCTACACTGTCCTTGTTTAAACGATTGGAAGATGTGCCTCCAGAGGTGTTGGAAGAGGAACACAGGGCTGGGATCAGGGAACCGAGGTGCTGATTCTCACTTCGTGTACCACCTATCAGCTTGGGACACTGTCTGGACGGGTCAGTGTTCCACTCTCTTCCCTGTGACCCAAAAAGACAAGATGAACAGGAAGATTCCTCCTGCCTGCAAAATTCTATTGTTCTAAGATGTGCCTTGTCAATAATAGGAATCAATAAACATTTGCTGAGTTATGGAACATTGATGTGATGAACAAATGTGTGATATTTCTTGTAATGTGCAAAGTTCAGACAATTATGTAAATGGAAAAGCCACAAACACCATTTTTTATAACCATTGAAATTGTAACTAGGTATCAACTTTAAGCATGCAGATTATCTGAAAATCATACCCAAAATAAAATGAATAAATAGAAGTACATAACACACAAAAGGCCAGGTGCTACTGTGCATGCCTGTAATCCTAGCTGCTGGGGAGGCTGAGGCAGGATGGTTGTCATTTCAAAGCTAGCATCAGCAAAAACAAAGTGCTGAGCAACTCAGTGAGACCTAAATAAAATACAAAACAGGCCTGGGGAGATGGCTCTGTGGCTGAGTGCCCCTGAGTTCAATCCCTGGTATCCAAAAACAAATAAACAAAACATAACACATAAAAGTGTATTGGTAATCGCAATTATGTCCATGATCCTTAGTAGGAAATACACAATAACATGTTGGGAACTAGGGCATGGATCTTGTGTACCTGATGGGAGAGGAGGATTGGGTTCTATGCAACGTCAACCTCACTAGAACGGAGTCACAGGCACTAGACCTCTGGGCAGGGTCTGGTTACAGCAGTGTGTCTACGCCTGCACATCAGATGGAGAAGCAGCTGAGAGTATTCGCTCACCCAAGGAACTAGAAAGGGTTAAGCCATTGCTGATTAATATTTAGTTTTTCTGAATATTCTTTGGTGGATATGTTTTGTAATTATGTTCTTCCAATCCATGAATTGCCTTTTTATTTTAATTGAGTTTTCAAAACTATGTTTTTTTTTTAAGAAAAATAAATTAATCACTTCTATGAGGTGCTCATTTTGGCTTCTGATACTGGTCCTTTCTGTCTTTTCCCTGTGCTCCTTGATCACAGCGGTGGGCTCATCAAGTAGTCCCTATTTCGAAGGCTCACGTGTTAGCTCTGCGAATGTTCACTGTTGTTCATCGGCACTCTGCCCCAGTGATTTCTATTTTTATCTTTATAAATTTTTTCTTTGAGTTTAATTTGCTCTTTTATCCTGTAGGTTTTTAAGGTGGCAGGTTAGATAATTGGTTTCAACTCATTCTTCTTTTCTAATACAGTCATTAACCACATAATTTCCATGCATATTTTTATTTTGTTTTTCATTTCCATCTAGTTGAAAATATTTTTAAATTTTCCTTGTGATTTCCTCTTTGACCCTGCATTACTTGTAACTGTGTTCATTTTCAAATACTTAGAGTTTCAAGAATCATTTATTATTTACTAATAATGTGTAATTTCAAGCTTGTTAAGATTATACTTTCTTAGTGGCCTAACATATGCTCTTACAGAATGTTTAATTTGCATTTAAACATGTTTTTTTTCCCCTGTTATCCAATGGAATGCAATATAAACAGAAGAAAATCAAGTTGGCCAATAGGGTACAGATTTGCATTAACTTCATTATGTTCTGCAGACTTTTAAAACTAGGTGAAAAGAAAGGAGGCTTCAGTTTCTCATTTAGTGATGTCACCTTTTTCCTGTTTTGAGTGCCCACGCAGGAGTCACGTGCTGTGCTTGACACCATCCTTAGATGTTGCTTTGTGCCGGCCAGAAGCGATTCCCATCTGCAGTGTGGGGGGCAGCAGCCTCCCCTGCCCAGGGTGCACCTGAACCTGGCCAAACTGAGCGCTGTCCAGGTTGCGAAGCCCTCTCTATGTGAGGGATGAGAAATAGCACCTTGTTTTTATTTTAACCCACTTTAATCTTATCATGAGTGAGTTGGACATGTTTTACATGTCAAGGATTTATTTTAATAGCTATTACTGCGAATTATCTGTTTATGTTTTACTTATTTCTCCATTTAAGTTTTGGTCTTTCTTCCTCAATTTGTAGGGTTTTGTTTGTTTTCCTTGACATTTGGATTCCCTCCCTTCATCTGTGATCTTTGTTGGGACTAATTCTTCCAGTTAGTCACTTGTCTTTTCACTTTGGTTATAGTGGATTTTTCTTGTCATTACAAATCAATATAGTAAAAGACCTAATTTTTTTATTGCATCTGGTATTTCCAGAATAACATAGAATACCCTCATTGAAACTCAGGGGGTATATAATGTACCCACGTTTTCTTCCAGTACTTACATAGCTTCACTTTATACATATGGATTTCTGGTCCATTTCAAATTTGCTCTTTCATAGTGTGAATAAGATATCTATTTTATCTTTCCCAGGAGGATTTTTCTTTATGTCAGTGATTGGATTTACATCTTTATTATATAATAGAGATTTAAATGTAGTTGGGCTTATTTCTGAACTTTTAATTTGATTTCGTTGATATGTCTGTTGATGCACATACTGCAGTTGGATTGAAGGTGGCGAGAATGAGTTTCAGGCACTGTAGTTTGCGTTTAACTTTTACTCTCCAAATCTGCAGTTCAATGAGAGCCATATCCATGAAAGCATTAGAGAAAAGTCACAAAAATATTAAGCAAGGCAGTAATATAACATAATATTATATAATGCAAATTATAGCTACTATAAAGATATTAAGAATGAATAATTAATATCAAAACACTTTGGGGGAAGCTGGAGTTGATTATAATCTCAACCCAGGTGACAGGATAAACCACACACTCAGAGAAAGTGCTACCAGATAACTTATAATGCTCCTCCTCATTTAAAAGAATATTTTCATACACACACATGCATATATATTTCCTTGTAAACATCAAATATTATAATGCTCACTTCTTATCTCAGAGAACTCATAAAGCAGAGTCTTTTACTATTTTTATTTTATCAAAGTTCTGATAACTACAAAGCTCCCCCTGGTCACTCACCATCCCTCATTTCCCCATCCTCAATCCCAGGTCAGAATCTTCTCTGAGATATGATTTATTTTTTTCTTTTTTGGGGGTTCCAGGGGTTGAACTCAGGGGCAGTAGACCATTGAGCCACATCCCCAGCCCTATTTTGAATTTTATTTACAGACAGGGTTTCACTGAGTTGCTTAGCACCTCACTTTTGCGGAGGCTAGCTTTGAACTTGCAATCCTCCATTAGCCTCCCAAGCCACTGGGATTACAGGCATGAACCATCATGCCTTGCCTAAGAAATGATTTTGCTTCATGAAAGGCCAATGTCCTATGCTTAAATAGTGGCCACTGATAACCATCCACCAACAGCATTCTTAGTGCTATTTTTTGCTTAAAATTTTGATAGCCTTTGGCCCGTGTACAAATCCTGTGTGGAAGTAGGTAAAGGCCTGCCAGGAGTGTCGGATGTGAATCATGTTGGCAGATGGCTGGGAGAGCATTTTCAATCACAGAAAGCACAGAGCTAATGAATAGAGAAGGCATAAATAGAAACTTACTGGAACCCAGTGTCTTACTCGGAGACACTTGCTAGTAATCATGGGGTGAACAAATCTAGAAAGGTGGACAAAACAGAAAGATGATAGTTCAATCAAACACATTGTGTCTTATTTATTTATTTTGAAGCACACACTTTTTGATCTCATTTGGAATTTGAAAGGTGAAAGGTGATATTTCTTCTAGGAAAATCTAAACCATTTGAAGTATTTTCTTCCTGAGAGAAAACTCTTCTTTAGGATTGGTTTTTCTTTCTGAGAAAAGCTGATGAAGTTTTTGTTTGGGATTAGATCAATGCAGGAGCAAACTTTCTTTCTCTTTCCCCTCTGTCTACTCCTGCCCTCCCCACCTTTTTAAAAAACTGTGCACCAAGCATAATAAAACCTAACAAGCCTAACATTTATAAACCTCCTAGTCTCTTGGTTTAGTGCTGTGATTGGATCCAGTGGTCTTTACTGGACGTTAGCCTTTCTCAATTCGTGGAAACTGCACTTTTATTATAGGTGGAGAAGAAGAAAGTTGGGGAGTAACAGACGTTGAAGCTTAGTGTTTGAAACAGTCATGGAGTTTCAAAGACAAAGGCATGGTATGTGTCCTTACATTTGAACCCAAGGTCTTTTTTTTTTTTTTTTTTTTTTTTTTTTTCTTGACCAAGCTAAAAACCCTTTCTGAGTCAGTAATGGCCTCTCATTGTGCAAAACTAATCCTTTTAAGAAACGTAAGATTGAGGATTTGCATAGACCAAGCTTACAAGGGAACACAGCTCTAGAAAGGTAGGAAACTCCACATCCCAATGCCAGGGTCAGAAACCCTGCTTTACAAAGTTTATGTTCTGGTTTAATCACTAATGTCATTGCTCCTTGGTTTCTAAACTTTTAGTATAGGAATAATAGTCAATATGAGAATATATTTAAGATAATACATGTAGAGGCACAGTATATGGTAAATGTGAAATTTCACAGGAATGGTCTTAAGCAGTAAATTCCTTTTCCTGTCAGTTGTCATTGCTCGTATTATTCTTTGTTCATGCACTTTTGTTGCTTAATTTTAGTTTATTTATATGTATTTAAGATGTACACCACCTTAAATGTTTGATACACATATTCCTAGATAAATGATCGCTACAGTCAATCCAATCACAGATCCATCAGCTCACGTATTCACCTGCTATGGAGGTATGTGGCAAGAGCACCTGCAACCTAAGCTCATAGCCAATTTTCCAGCACACAAGACGACATCACTAACCATAGCCTCATGTTGTACTTTGGGCCTTACTCTTCTTACACAGCCACAAGCTGGACCCTTTGACTAATGCTTCTCCAGTCCTCTCCCTGCCTCTGGTGACCACCATTCCCTCTGTGTTTTCATGGACCCAACTCCTTTTAAAGGCCACATGTGGAGGAGCCACGCCACGGTTTTCTTTCTGTGTCTGGCTTATCTCATTTAGCACAATCTCCTCCAGGTTCCATGATGCTGTTGCAAATGGCAGGATTTCTTTCTGTGTAAAAGCTGAGTAGCGTCCCACTGGTGGACCTCTAGGTGGTTTCCATGTGATCACTCTAGTGAATGGGGCTGTAAGGACAGACCCAAATGCAGGAAATACAGAGAGGAGATGCGGCACAGCAGTATCCAGCTTTATTTGGGACAAACCTGTACAGGATCCCAGCGGAGACTGAGACCCACCTTCTGCTTAGAGCTGGGGTAGTTACAGGAAGGGGGAATTTTTCCAGTTAGGCTGTTGCTAGGGGGTTGTCTTGAGGGGTCCTTGTGGTCACCGTCATGTTGATCCAGGCATCTTTCAGGATTTTAGTCCAGATAAAAATGTCCTTTTTCTTCATGATCATGGAGTATTGATGGGGTTTAGGTCAGGCCGAGTCAGTGACCCTGAGTTGACTCTTGTTCTCAGATGAAGGATGTGTTTTAAAATGGCACTGCCGGTGTCCAGTTCCTCCTAACAAGGACTAAACTGACCCCGAGAGAGTAGAAAACAGGGCTGATAATGTGTCCGTCACATGGGTTTCTGTAGTGATTAAATGAAAAAAAAAAAAAAATTGCAAAGCTCTTACCCCAGAGGCTGGCACAGAGCTCATGCTAATCAGGTTCTCGTTCTGCACATGCTGCAGTTTTCCTGCTTTATTACATCACAACAGTTGCAAGTTTTTATTTCCACATCTGTTTCCCATTTGTGTATTTTGCCCTTAGAGGGCAGATACTTTGTGTCATTCAGAAGTGCTTGTGAATCTCACTGTAGCAAGTCTGAACTGCTGAAATTCTACATGGTGGAATATCAAGTTCTAGGCTAGAAAGACCTTCTCCAGGAGGACTCAGCTTTATTAAGACAGGAGGCAGATAGGGGATGTCATAATTGGCAGGTCTCACATTTGATGACAGCACCAAGCCGTGTAGATCTGCTCCAAGTACCGCAGGGTCCACGATGGGCAGTGTTTCAGCCACACAAGAGGAGCCATGGCAGAATGATGGTGCCTGCGGCTTGACTGTTCTTACACCCTCATTTAAATGCAAGCTGAGTTTCCAAGGTAGACATCCTTTCACATCAACAAAGGGCAGGTTTCACTGACAAAAATGAATGCAAAAATTACTGCCTGGGAGATTCATTACATTGCAAATGTGTCACTGGTGTTTGAAGCCTGTCTGTGTGGCTGCTGGACGCATTTACCTAAGGTCCACAATGATGGTATCTATGTTCTCCTCCAGGAAGAAAACTCTGGAAGGCATCAGATTTTACTGTAAAGCACATGCAGAAACCAAATCAGCCAGAGTGCATTTTGAGGCAAGTTTTAGTGTGCTTTTAATTAATGCTGATATATAGAAAGAATAAAATCATCAACATTTTAGCTTGACTGTAAATCACTTGTGCTATGAAACCAACCTTACTTAGAATTTCTAAATTGTTTTGTATTGATCCCATCAGATAAAACTTAGTGAGGGAATGAGGCAGAATGGCAGGCCACCCGTGGGCAGGCAGGATAAGGGCCTTGGAGAAGGGAAAGGGGAGAGAACACTGTGCCACCCTGGAAGGAGACATTGGGTCTGGAGAGCCCCCTGTGGCTTGCTGCCCCTTGACAGCTTCAACCACAGTGGCTCTTCCTTAACTGCCCCTACCTCTACCCCAAGCAACAGGCAACCACCAAATCCACCCTTACCTGAATGCTTCCTCTCCCCAACAGATGTACTAGACCACAAGGTTGGACATTCTCTTTGTTAGGTAAGTAAGGGATTAAATGTACGCACTTCTGATGGACTTATTAAAGTCAGAGCTCTGAGACCTTGATTGGTCCATCCTAGCATCCCCCCCGAACCCCCACCCCCCAACCACCTGTGCTGGGCCTTCAGTTGTGTCTATAAAAACTCCTAGACAACAGGTACTCATCCGCAACCCTTTCTTGGTACCTCTCCCCATTCAGGAGCTTTGTTTTCTTTCCATTAGTCTAATAAATTCTGTCCCTTTATTCGTACCTTTGTGAAACTCATGGAATTCTTTGAATTCACAAGACAAAGAACGCACTCATCCATGTGTTACAGTAGAATGTCAGAGTAACAAATTTAACCCCCATATCATTGCTTTCGGCTTAAAAGTTTAAGTAGTATTGAACAGAAACACAGATGTAAACAGGTGGGTGTGTGCGTGTGTGTGTGTTTGTGTGTGTGTGTGTGTGTGTGTGGGTGTGCACACAAGCACAAACATACTACACCCCTTTTGCATTTTTATGATGCCAGAAAGATTCATTTTGTCACAAAGGAATTTACCTAATAAGTAGAAAAAGGAAGGAAAGATGAAAGAAGCAAGGAAAATTAAAGAACAATGACTTAAAGGGTAAAATGTGAAAATGGTTCAAGTATAGGAGAGATTGCTCAGATTTTTTTTTATTCTAAGATGTTATAAATGACAGCAGAATGCATTACATTTCATATTACACATATAGAGCACTTTTTTTTTTTTTTTTTTTTTTACAAATCTCTGGTTGTATGCAAAGTATATTCACACCATTCGTGACTTCATACATGCACTTAGGGTAATGATATCCATCTCATTTTACCATCTTTTTTTTTTTCTTTTTTTTCCCCTTCACCCTTTTGCCCCCTCCCTTCCCCTCCCTCCCCAGATTTTAACATTATACAGTTTTAAATGACACTTACTTTTAGGTAAAACAACATATGCATATGTGACAGAGGAATACACCTTCACTTTACACGTATCCAGAGATGCATAAATTATGAAACGCAGTATCAAAGTTATGTCTCAAGGGACACTACCTCTGTTTTTGTTCTGTGTTAAAAATGTTTAGAGTCTTGTTATAAATGAATGAGTTTCTTTAGGATTTTGAAAATCTTAATAATGGGGAACATACTAGCCTGAGACATTACACGAGTTTCAAATATCCTCCCAAGATCTTTTATTGCACATCAAGCTCTCAAGGGTACTCAGAACTCATGACAGCCAAGAGGACATCTGCTGCTGGTTCTGTTTTGTTTTGTTTTGCAGTGCTGAGGCCCGAACCCAGGGCTTTGCTCATGCTGCACAAGTGCTCTGTCACTCAGCTACACTGCAGCCCAGGAGGTATTTTCTGTTCACACATAATGATTATTGGCATATGTAATTGATGAGTACGAGGTTCTATGAGATATTGCCTGTTCTAAAAAATAAAATATCTCTTTTCCCAGTGTCCCTAAGATTGTGCTTCAGCACAGGGGTGAGACTTGAGACATATTGTAAAAAGTTAACCAGATGATTATAGTTATTATCCAACATGTAACAAATAAATTCACCTTCCATCTTAAATTATAATACAGTAAAAGCTAGTTTTTGTGTTAACAGAGTTTTCATGTTAGCCTCGCAGTTTTCACAGTACCCCTGGGGGACAAGAATTCTCTAGCCACTTAGTGTAACTTGTGTTATCCAAACTCTTACTGAAGTTTCACTTAAGGGAAAACAGTAGCAAGGCACAGTGGTCCTCAGGATTTCACAGAAGCTGCACCTGTGAATCCGCCTCCTAGATCAAACTCCACACTCAGGGTTTCGGGTCATTCCCAGGAGCTCACAGAAGGGAAAACATTTGAATTTCCTGAGGGTGAACAGGGCGACAAGGCCTTCCCTTTCCAGCGCAGGCTGTGGCCCGAGCTCTTTGTGAGGTAGAGTCAGGGCCAAGCTCTTCACACCCTTGGGCTTTTGTTGGTGATTCTGCTCTGAAGATGGGCCTGGTGCTGAGCCGTCCAGGGCTCCTGCTGCTGAGGCCTGCCATAGGCCTGTGGAGGTGGGCGTCCCACAGACCTGAGCATGGGGCCATGGGCCACCTGCTCAGTGTTAACTGCCCACGCTGTAGATGAAACAAGGCATCTTTGAACGGAAAGACACAGAACAGCGCTGCGTATTGATTGGTGGATAAAATGAACCTAACCCTGTACTTCCCTTAGAAACAGCAGTTTAGTATTCACTAATTCACTATGAGCAGCAGCTTTAAGGATGGAACGCAACTAACGAGAAACCACTGTATGTGGAAGTGACTTCATATTCCATCTTAAATTGATTTAGCTCTCATTCAACAATTTGTTGATGGTTCTTCAAGATTCCTTGGGATTTTATTCAGCACAGGCCAAAGAGAAAGTTATATAAAATGTAATTTGCATTTGAATAAATGTATGTGTTCCTCAATAACTACTATATTGTGTCAATGTATTGTATTACATACATCCATCTCATCGATGTAAGAATAGCACTGTGTTATAGAGTAATAGTAAATATTATTGGTAACAATAGTGGTGACAATCTTCTGGTGTCTAGAACAGTGTGTAACTTAACAAACGCATTTTCCCATTTAATCTTTGGAACAATTGTGGAAACTTATTAAATTAAGTCCATTGTACAGATAAACTTGCTGATGCATAGGGAGGTTTGAAGACTTTTCCCAGATGCACTGCTGCTGAAAGCACATCTATAATTACATATGGGTTATTCCTAGATGAGCACATACAGTAAGTAGAGTAGATGCACCTGTTTACTAGTACGTTAATAGATAGAATAGCTTGAAGCCCGCTGTCTTAGTAAAATACAATTCTGATGGAAGGGGCTGTTTTATTTTCCTTGTGGTCTTGCTTTACCGGGTCTGGTGCCCAGACTGGCACGTGAGTGAGTGCTCAGTGTAGAATAAGCACGTAGGAGGAATGGCGTGCGTGCAGAGCAGAATTTGAGCCCCAAGTAAGAGTCCATGTTTCATCTTGTTGTCATGAAGGCAAACAGAACTTAGCAGGATCATAGAATGAGCAGCATGTTAGACACTGGTATGGCAATAATGAGCACTGTCCGTGCTGGAAAGTCACTGAGCCAATTTCAGTTGTATATTTTGAACAATACAATGGAGAAATGGTTACCTGATCCCTACCTTCTCTGCAGCACATGCTGCCCCAGGACACTCAGGAATGTCAATGACACACCCCGTGGGGACCTGTCCAGCACTGGGCAGCAGCAGCAGCAGCATTATCACCATTCAGCCATCTACCATTCAGTTGTTGCTTCTCTCAAATTTTTAAGAATTTCTTCTTTGAAATAATGTTAAATATGATTCTGGGCATTCTGAGTTTTTCTATTAGGCTTGCCTGAGTATATATGAGTTGAACCATTGCTAATATTTCCTTAGAATTGAAAAGAGGACTGTCGGCAAGTCTTTGTTTTGTTTTCATGGTACTCGGGATTGAACCCAGGACTGCTCTACAACTGAACTACCTCCCCAGCCTTTTCAATTCCTCTTTTTTAAAAATTTTTGATGTAGGGTCTTGCTAAGTGGCCATGGTTGGCCTTGGACTTGCATTCCTTCTGCCTCGACCTCCTAAATTTTGGGGGTTATAGGTGTGCACCACCATCCGACAACGGGCTCAGTAATTCATATTTTATGTTTTCAGTGTTTATGATCAGCCTCCCTCCTCCTGTCGTGTTTGATGGCTTATCACTCAAAGCATGCCTGCAGTTGGCACTAACTACCTCTTTGATCAGCCTCCTCTAGGGTTCACTGCCATTGTCCCAATAGAGGACCTCCCGACATTACTGAATCAAACACCTTAGCAAGAAAAGCCGTGATGTCACATAGATCCATAGGTAGCATCAATGGAATGACACTTTTAAAAAGTGTTTTTTTTTTTTTTTTTTTTTTTAATTCATCACAAACTCAAGTTCATTAGAGAAAACTAGGAATTCTGGCTCCATTCCCCTAAAAGCAGTTTGGCTTTTCAAATGGCCGGCAGGAAAATTTAAGAGCTGCATCTTAGACATAAACAATTTATTTCCTTTTTATGATGTAATACATTTTAATGCTTGAAAAGCTCTATCAGAAGCGTCTTCTGCAAGGCATTTACTCAATAAGTATTGATGTGGGTTGATTCACAGCGCAGCGTGCTGTCAGGGCTTTGTGTTTCTGGGTAACGACTTAGCTGGTAACTGTTAAAGAGTCTTACTTATTCAAGACACTTACAAGCCTTGCTCACAGGAGCACACTGGGAATACGTCGTCTTCTCTGCGTTTGTGGCTCGGTGCTGTCTGGTGACACAGCAATCTCGTTCATCGTGGTCCTGCTCCTGGCTTCCTTTTTCTCTGTGACTAGATGGGACCTGGCCGGGTCTGCAGTTCAACCTGTCCTTCATCGTGTGCCAGTCGAACACCCCGTTTGCAGGGGAGTGGAGATGGAAACCTAGTGTGATTCTCTGCCGCCTTTTAGAAGAGCAGTTCCACATCATAGCAACTACAGAGCTCAAGGCTGAGACCGGGCCCCCACGCTCCTCCGTGGCAGTCTGTCCTTAGGGTGAATCACTCTGAAATGGCTCAGGGTGTGGGAAACCAGTCTAGGGTGATAAATTCCCACTGGGACATGTTCTGCACAGACATCTGGTAACATCGGGCAAATCCAGAAACATTATTGAAGTGTCTTACAGGTAAATAATTCTTCCAGGCCCCTGGCATGAAGCAATGAATAAGATAAACAAGAGTTCTTTCTAAATGCTGTTTAATTCAGTGCTGTTTTGTTGAATGGAGTTTAGTGAGAAAGTAGAGAAATAAATAAATGTCAGGTAGTAATCAGTCTTGTGGAAAAAAAGCAGGCTCAAGTAACATGCAGAGTTTATATCTGGGGGCTAGGTTTGTTTGCTTGCTTCTTAGATGAGGGGAAATTAACCTGAGAAGGTCACATTTGAGAAGAAACTTAAAATAATGAGGAACTGAGTCAATCCAGGATTTAAGGGAGAACATTCCAGCAGAAAGATCAGGAGAACCTGGCCCGCTGTCTTAGTCAGCTGTGTTGCTGCCGTAACCAAAGGATCTGACCAGAACAGCAACAGAGGAGGGAAAGTTCATTTGGGGGTTCATGGTTTCAGAGGTTTTAAACCTGTCCATAGAAAGCCAGCTCCATTTCTCAGGGCTGGAGATGAGGCTGAACAGCATGGCAGAGTGTGTGGCAGAGGGCAGCAGCACCTACCACAGTGGTCAGGAAGCAGAGAGAGGTCTCCACTCACCAGATCCAAACATACCAAAGCCACCCCCAGTTCCCACCTCCTCCAGACACACCCTACCACTTCAGGTAGCACTCTGTTAATCCCTATCAGGGGATTAAATCACAGATTGGGTTAAGACCCTCACAACCCAATCATTTCTCCTCTGAACCTTCTTGCATTGTCTCACAAGTGAGCTTTAGGGGGACACCTCGGATCCACACTGTAACACCTGCTGAGGGAACAGCAGGATGGCTCTGGCTAGGGAGTGGGTGCAGGGTGTGGAGGGGAGCTCAGGCTGCAGCTGCGGGTTAGGTTTGGTTTCACACTTGAGGGGAAGTTGTTAGAAGGTTTTGCATATGGGAAGAGTATATCATCTTATTTGTGTTTTAAGAAGGATCTTCTGGCTGCTGGGTGAAGAGTACACCATTGAGAGGAAAACGAGGTAGGGGTTTGATTGTGGGACCCCCAGAGAGGTTATGATGGTGTGGGTTAAGGTAGGAGCTGTGGAGTGGCTAAAATACCCACTTTAAAGGGAGAGGCCTCTGCTTGATTAGATGTATGTGCAAGAAAAAAGGAAGAGACAAGCCCACCTCTTAGGAGCAAGTAGTGGTCCCTTTTGAGAAGGGAGGGGCATTGTGGGTGCAGCTTGAAGTGGGGCAGCTAGGTGACCAGGGCCACGTCCCTGCTGCTCTGAAGTTCCTGGTGGATGTTCTAATAGGGGTTCTGAGTATGTATGAGGTGTGTGGATCAAGAAAGATGTCGGGATCTGCTAAATAAACATGAGTGTGCATGAACCTAGATGATGGTGATGTCAAGTGACCAGATGACCTTACCTGGAAAGTGAGCCAAGTAGGGAAGAGCAGTAGGCCAGCACGGGGACTCCAGAGCACTGCAGCACTGTGAGGCTGGAGAGGAGAGGAATAGCAGGGCAGAGAGTGTGCTGCCACAGAAGCCAGATGGGCAGCAGGTGTCCGCGAGGGCTCGAAGGTAGAAGGACCAATGTTGCCTCCTGGGTGGTTGCAGAAGACCAGGGCAAGAGGAACACAAAAGTCCTGCAACAGCTGCTATTCCCAAGGATGCTTCTGGTATAACAGGAGCAGAGGTGTGGATGGGAGACTTAAGGTGATGTGGGGCGAAAGGGGAGCATTTTTATACAAAGAAGATGTTAAGTCCAGCTGTTGCCTTGTAGGACTGACAGAGTAGTTGATGGAAAAGAGAAGGGGAGTTTTCCAGAGGGAAGCTACGGGGTGTCAGAGAGGAGATGGCATTAAGCATGCAGGTAGGAAAGCTGACCCTCATTTACCAGGCAATTACTAGTATGAGGTCAGGCCAGAATAGAGCACAGGCCAAATCATGAAGACGCAGGCTTCACCGACACAACCAACAAAGTCGAATTAGTGGGCATTCCTAGAACACGCCACACAATGACTGCAGAATACACGTTCTTTTAAAATATATATGAATAGTTCAATGAAGAGGAAAACCATAAGGGAGGAAAATAAAACTAAAGTTATCTGGAAAATATTTAGAAATTTAAAAAAATACAATTTTAAGTAACCCATGACTCAAAAAATTAAGAAAAAGAGAAATTAAGAAATATGTTAAGCCGAAGGACATTGAAAAGAAAAATATATCAAAATTTGTGAAACGCAGCTACAGCTTAGTGGGAAATTTTTATGTATAGAAAGTGAAATTAGAAAAGAAGAAAAAAATCAACATCAATAACTAAAGTTTCCACCTTCAAGAAATTAGAAAAAGAAGACCGAACAAAACCCAAGGTATGCAGAAGTAAGAAATAAATAATAAAATAATAAAAAAGAAGAAGAAGGAGAAGGAGAAGGAGAAGAAGAAGAAGGAGGAGGAGGAGGACGAGGAGGAGGAGGAGAAGGGAATGCCCTGGTTTAAAGTTTATTCCTATTGTAATTTAACTAGAAGCAATGCACTTTCTTTTATTAGTGATGTTGGTAACCTGTATCTCTTCTGCTTCTATATCTAAAGGTAACCCCTTTTATTGTTGTTTTAGTAAACCAGCTTTTGGTTTCATTGACCTTATTATTTATTCCTGAACATATACAGCAACTTCCTGGGGACCTTTGGCAAGTTCACTCCTTAGCTGGTTTATTGTAGCCTAAAAAATAAAATCACAAAAAATTAGAGCAAACTAAATTTAAAAAGGAAACATAAGTATACAAAGGTTTTAAGATTATACTTGGGGAATCTTCCATTGACTTTTGTAGTCGTTAAATTGATTGCCTTGAAGGCTCTCCCAGATGCAGGCTGAAGGTAAGAAACTTAATGTCTATACAGACAGCAGATATGCTTTTGCCACGGCACACATTCATGGGGGAGATTTACCGGAGGAGACTTAAGGAGCCCTAAAGGGCATTGTTCCTCATAATGCATTGCCTGGGACATCAAAAGGGCAACAGCTCTGAGGCCAAAGGAAAATCGTCTGGCAGATGAGGCTGCCAAACGGGCAGCCCTAGGACCCTCAATTGTTCTTCATGAAGCCCCTGTTTGGGACTAATGATGACAATGACCTAGACCTCGTACAGCACCTAGGACTGACTATAACCCATTCCTGAACCGATGGGGAATACCAAGGAAAAGAGGTGATGCCTCTAAAAGTGGCCATCAACCAGCTTCATAGGCTAACCCCATCTTAGTGCAAAGAAAATGAGAACACTGATAGAAAGCGGAGACTCAAAGACTTATATTCCCAAAAAGGGATCTCCTCCTTCATCAAGCAGCAGACAATTGTAGGGCCTGTGCCCAAATAAATCCAGGAAAGACTAAGATTAGATTGGGAGTCCGCCTCGTGGACACCGCCCCGGTTCTCACTGGGAAGTGACTTTACTGAAATTAAACCTGGCATGTATGGCTATAAATATCTTTTAGTCTTTGTAGACACCTTTTCAGGATGGGTGGAAGCTTTCCCCACCCGAAGAGAGACTGCTCAGATGGTTGCCAAAAGCTTGTTAGAAGAAATCTTCCCAAGAATATGGAATGCCTAAGGTGATGGGGTCAGATAATGGGCCTGCTTTTGTCTCCCAGGTAAGTCACTGGAAATGATCTTGGAGTAACTTTAAAAAATCCGACTCCGGATCAGAAAATATTCCCCCTTCCCAGGTCCCAACTACCGCCTTCTTAAATCAGCCTAAGCGGGACAGACTTCCCCGCGCTATACCAAGATGGCAAACGACCAGTCAATACTGGTAATAATGACAGCACCTAGGCTACCTGTTGCACCCAAAATCTCCCAAAGGCCATCCGACCGAAATCCCCCAAAAGTAGACAATCCCTCAAAAATAAAAGAAAGGCTTTTTAGATCTTGTAACAGGGCCCTATCTGGCCCTTAATCAAACTCACCTGAAAGTGCAAAAGACTGCTGGCTTTGCCTGGTTTCTAGCCCACCCTATTATGAAGGGTTGTTGCTGAATTCTCTAACAATAACCTTTGCTAAGATGTCTAACTAAATCCCTGGTCACGTTATAAATTGCCCCCTCTCTGAAATAAATGGACGGGGGTATTGCATAGGAGAAATTCCTTCTTCCCTTCAAAAAATGTGTAATCAGACTATCCAAGTACCCAATGGATAGCCGCCCAGAGGGCACATACTGGCTTGTAAAACTGGAGTGACCCCTGTGTCTCCGCCGCGGTGCTTCATAAGCTTGCAGATTATTGTGTTATGGTTCGTTTGTGGCCCAGGATAAATCTACCATAACACATCAACTTTTCTCAGTATTTATGAAAAACCAAAAAAGGTACCGGAGAGAGCCCGTCACCATGACAATAGCTGTTTTGTTAGGACTTGGGGGTATTGCACTGGAATCGGAACCGGTACTGCCGCTCTGGTGCAGACTAGCCAGCTTGGGTATTTACAAGCAGCATGACTGCTGACCTAGAAGCTATTGAAGAGTCAATTACTGCCCTAGAAAAATCTTTAACCTCTCTGTCTGAAGTAGTTTTGCAAAATAGAAGAGGTCTAGACTTGCTGTTTCTCAAAGAAGGGGGAATATGTGGCAGCTCTTAAAGAAGAATGCTGTTTTTTTCGGATCAGACTGGAATAGTTAGAGAAACTATGGATAAGCTCAGAGAGAGGCTAGCCAACGAAAAACAGAGTTTTGAGTCTCAACAGGGATGGTTTGCAGGCTGGGCTGACAACTTTAGTGTCCACCATATGCTCCTAATTTTAACCTTTGGACCATGTATCTTAAATAAGATTGTACAATTTTAAAAGATCAATTAAATTTAAAAACAGACTGAACCACCAGAAGGCATGTGGCCCCTTGAGCAGGACCATGAAGTATGCAGAACTGCAACTAGATGAAGAAGACGAATATGCAGAACTGCCAAGAGAACAGGACGAATGGATATAAGATTTTATCCATGATAAAGAAAAAGGGGGGAATGAAAGACCCCAGCTCAAAGTCAGCCTGCCAAAATCCCCAGCCTGTTGTGAAATAAACTAAAATGAGACAAGAACTAATTTTGTAATAATTTAGGTAATAATCATCTGACCCCCTATACCAGGGAACAGGGAACAAAGATAGAGGGAACCAAAGTCCTGGGACTAATCTGATGAAATAACTGGAGTGCTAAAATAAGGTGTACCAGTTTTTTTTTTGCGGTTTTTGGGGGAAAAATTTGAAAGGAACTGGCAGCTGTGGCCCTTAGTGTGATTTACATTAACCAATGAAATGCTTATTGTTACTATGTATCTGCTTATATGCCTTTAATACTTTATAAAAAGGCTTGTGACCCAGAGCCCGGGACGCTCAGTTTCACTTCTTAACATCACAGTACAACATTTTTGGCTTGAAATTAAATTTAAAATTTTATCTAACATGTTGTTTATCTCATAATACACAAAATGAAACATTGTCTGAAGTAAGCCTCAAACTGCAAACTTCAGATCACTGGTTTTGAAACTCTATACTTCAATCCTCTTGAATTTAAAGAGGATTATAAACAAGTTATATCTATGTTTTTTCTTAATTTCAATAATATAAACTTTTCCTTTTAAAACAAGTAAATATAAAGCATGTACATATAACAATATAAGAGAAAGTCAGTTAAACAAAGATCCTGAAAATACAAACTTTCTGCATAGGAAAGCTCAACCACCTACTGCTTGGTTTTCTGAAAATGATATCAACAAAACAAATTTGTATTTCTTGCACTGCTTGCTAGTTTTACTTTTCACATTCTTAAAGTTTGTTATTTTCATTATCTCTATTATTTTCAATAAAGACCACACCAAATATAAGTTAAATATAACTGATATTTTCAAAGATGCAAATTTTTAAATTAATACTTTTGAAGTCTTTAAATCCTCAATTTCCTTCTTTCCTTTCTTCCTTCCTTCCAGTAGAGAGAATTGAACACAGGGCCACTTTATCACTGAGCTGCATCCCAGCCTTTTTTATTTTTATTTTGAGGCAGGGTCTAAGTTGCCCAGGCTGGCCTGGAACTTGGAATCCTCCCACCTCAGCCTTCGCAGTAGCTGGAGCAACAGGCGTGTACCACCATACCTGGCCAGGCCAATACATCTGACACCTTAAATGACACGGACAAAATTTTTTGCCAACACACATTTTCAAAACTGACTTGAGGAAAAAAAAATGGAAGATTTAATAGTTCTATATTTGTTAAATAGATTGAATTCCTAAGCAAGATTTTCACTCTGACAAAATGTCAAGCCAAAATATGCTTCTTGACAATTTGTATCAAACATTTAAGGAAAAACTAACAGTATTACACAAACTCTCCCAGCATAGAGGAAAAGGGATATTCTCCTAACTCATGCTGAGACCTGCATTTCTCTGATTTTAGATTCATTAAGGACATCATTACAAAAGAGAGAGCTATTGACCAAACTCCCTCACTAATATAGATGGGAAAGAACTTTTGTCATATCATTAGCAAAGTGTATCCAGTCACATGATATAATGTCTGATTTAACATGCAAAAGTTAAGACCATTCATTTAACACTCATTTATGATAAAAATATCTCCCAACCTAGGGGGAAAAGGTTTTTCTACCTGGTGTAAAAGGCATCTACGAAAAAACAGGTGCCGCTACTGTCAAACGTGACGGAGAGACTGGCTGTCTTTTCCTAATTTAAGGACAGGACAAGGGTGCTGCTCTGGCCATTTGCTCTCAGCACATGCCAAAACAGGAATGGCTGACTGAAGCAGGAGCCCTGCGTTCTACTTAGCTCCTCTTCAAATTGGCTGGTGAGAAGTTTGAGAGCAACTTAAGGCAAAGACTGGTGTCTACAGTGGAAGGCAGCAATTATTTTGTAGAGCTGACTTGTGCCTTCAGTTCCTAGAATGATTTAGGGTGAATTTTGCTTCTCCCGCTCTTTTAGACTTTGAAAAGCACCATGGAGAGTCTTGTCCTGGTGAAGGGCAGAGCCCACCTTTCAGGGTTCCCGGGGTTAGGATTGAGACCCATGCCAGTAGCTGCTGCTGAGGCTGCTTCCGTGTCCTCACTGCAGCCCTAGTGCTCAGCCCATCAGAGCAAGGAGAGATGGAGAGGGAACAGGGAGCCCAGTGCAGCCCAGAAACCGGGAGGCTGACAATACTAGTGCCTGACAAAACCATTGTGCAGAGAAAGGTCTGCACAAAAGGGCTGTGCCCCTCCTGTAGCCCTCAGGGAAGATGCTGCTTCTCCTCTCTCTCTCTCTCTCTCTCTCTCTTTCTCTCTTTCTCTCTTTCTCTCTCTGCTGCTGCTGCTTCTGCTTTGACTGCTTTTATTAGCTAGCTGGGATTTACTGAGGCATTACCAGCCTCCTGGTGCTTATCACACTTAATGCTCTAGAACGAGAGTGATCTAAGTTTGATCCCTGGACCCTGAGCACCATCGCATCCCCTGGGCACTGCAGAGTTTAGGAATATCGGGTCCCACTCCAGCCCCATGGAATGAGAGCCCAGTTCAGGGAGGGGCACCTGTGTGCTCGCTCAGCCCAGGTGATTCTGATGGGCACACTGGCACTTGAGAGTCAATGGATTAAGAGATCTTTAATTTTCATTCTTATCTGAGGCATTTTGACTTACTTCAGATAGATTAAAAGCCAAGGAACTCAATATCTTATTGGAGCTCACGGTGCTATCTCTTATCATTGATTCACTGTCTCCAGAAGCTCTTCATGTGCATGAGATGTGCAAGCCCTACAAACCCCAGCAAGAAACAGTTTCACTTTGCTTTTAGGGATTTTTGAAGCCACTTAGACTGATTGCATTTTTATTTTGGTGCAGCTGAAATATCATCAATGCTCCTATTCATGACCTTGAGCTGAAAAGCGAGGACTGTGTCTTTTTAAACCCAAATAGAATTTCTTGGAGTTTAACAGGTGTGGCACTTTGAGCTGGCAGATTAGATTTAAGTAACCAAAAAAAAGCATATTTGCATGTTTAGTTAGGTTGTTTAGACATGGCATCAAGGTGAGAAAACCCAAGACTTGTATATAAAAAAATGTGGATTTTTTTATTCCCCTCTAAATACATTTTGGAATGCCCACTTACAACAAATTTTTGAGAAGCAACTTATTTAAAGTAGAAAGGTTAAATCTTGACAAATTGCATCAAAATAATAATAATAATAATAAAATCTGTTTCATAATCTAATAAAAATTCAGATTATTTTTATGAACAAATTTACCAAGTAGATTTTCACATAGGAAAATTAATTAATAAAAAGTAATGAACCTGCTATATTGTTGTGAATTTTAGATTGTAAGGAAGTCTCTCTCCTCAGGCTCTTTTGCATTCTCCTGCCTTTCATCATGCCTGAAACCAAGTGAGAGCCGCTGAGACATAAAGGCTTTTCCCAGAAACCTTTGCATTGCTTAGGGCTAGGAGATGCTTCAAACAGAAAAAGGCATTCTCTTACCAAAATACCAAAGCAGTTGTCAACCAGAAGAAAACAGGCTGCCTGTAGTCACTGCTGTCCCTCATTATAACTGAAATAGGTTCTCCTTTAATAAATAGGGCCCTGGTGATGAAAATAATTCTAGGATTTCAGGGGGAAAAAAAAAGTACTTTCAAATTAAATGCATGAATTAGCTACATTAATGACAACGCAGGATTAATTAATACCTTACAGTTCTGTTGACAGTTAACGAAGAAAATGTTTGCATATGTTGTAGCTGATTTTAAAATTATTAGCTTGGCAGGATGGTATACGCCTCTAATCACAGCTGCTCGGGAGACAGAGACCGGAGGGTCACAAGCTCAAGGACAGCCTGGGCAACTTAGTGAGACCCTGTCTTGAAATCAAATAAAAAGAACTGAGATGTATAGCCCAGTGGTAGAGCACCCCAGGCCTATCTCCAGTGCCAATAAATAAATAAATAAGAAAAAATCATGAGCAGATCAGACCTTTGACTATTAATAGACACATAATTTATAATATAAATTGAGAAGTCCCCTTGAAGCAGTTTGTATAAAAGCAGCATATTATTGCTTGTAAATCAAAGGGATTAAAGATTAGAAAACAGGGTGTAGCAAAGCTTAGGCCTCCCTGGGACCCACATGTGGCTTCGTGAGAAGCCTGTCTCCTTGCGATTTCTGGTGGGTTCTAAGTGGCTGAGTTCAAGCTGCAGTCTGACTAGAGCCTGCCCAGACTCCCCAGGTGTTCTCCTGGTCCTCAGGAGTCTGGACTTGGGCTTTGTCCCCTTTGAGGGCCTTATTGCTGCTCAGCAAGGGGCGCTTTGTTTCCCCAGGGTGTGAGCTGAGACAGACCTGCCGTGCTCATCTTGCCACGGAGCACAATGTGGGGAAAGTCCAAGACACTGCCGTTTTGCAAAGGAAACTGCATTCGGATTGAGGCTGAGTCTTCTCCTAGAGGCCATGGGCACCTTCAGGAATAGGCCAGTGTGCACACTGGTACTGAGAGGACTCGCTTCCCACCTGGGAGGGGACGGTCTAGCCTCTCACCTGGGAGTGGGGAGGGTTACCCCTAAGACCTGCCACTGGCGGGAAATTTGGCTCCACCCACACAGCATTGCTGCAGCCACGGGGCATGATGCGTGGGTGCTGATGAGAGTGCCACGGCGTGGCCTCTCTGTCACATAGCAGGCCATTCCTGCCTGGACTGGAGGAACAACAGCCCTTGCACACAGGACATTAGACCAGGCATTTGGGACTTAACCAACCAACCAACCTCCGTGTCCTTGCTGAGATTTTTCACTTCTCCATTTGTTTCTAGAGAAGTCATGCATGATGGCCACCTCGGGTTCCTTTGGCCCCGGCACCGGCACCCTTGGGCATGGCTGTTTTCTGTTTCTGCTGTGCTTTCCCTGGTTCTTGGTATGATTTTTTTCCTTCGGTAGTACTCTGGACATTAGGGACGTCACATTAGCAGACTCTTGATGTTAAAATAGTAAAACTCCGTTAGCAGGCAGTCACTCTCTTTAGGCTAGCTTATAGGTCTTGGCCCACTTTCATAAGCCTTCTGTGCAGTGGCAATTTATTCTTTAGGGCCCTTGCCAAGCTGTTCTGTTTGCCTCACTCCTCTGGTGCCTCTGGGTCTCCTGTTTCAGTCTCTGTAGGTGCCTTGGGCGGGAGGTTCAAGAAACGCTGATCCTGGCTTGCTTTCTGACAGGAAGGGCTTTGGGGAGATGCTGGTCCCGGGTCACTTAGTACTGCTGGGTGGAGGGCCTGGGGCCTTCAGCCCACCGGTGCGGCTGCACTCATGCCCCCCATCACGGGCAGGTGATGGCAGGGGCTGTTCTGCTGGCTCCCCAGGTCGGGTGGGCACCTCTCACTTTGGGGACTGTGCAGCCTGTCCCCCCCAGCTGGATTCAGGTGTGGATCTACGTGTGAGGCCTCTGCTGGTCTGTTTCTTTCTTGGCACTTTGTCCAAAGAGCGGCAGGTGTTTTGTTTGTTCTTTTCTCTTTTGGTCTGGGCCTGTTGTTGGTTCCAAGTTCCTGGCATCTCTGGCTCCAAGTCAGGGACATATGGGACATAAAGAAAAGACCTGGCCGGGCGCGTTGGCGCACGCCTGTAATCCTAGCACTTGGGAGGCTGAGGCAGGAGGATCGCGAGTTCAAAACCAGCCTCAGCAATGGTGAGGCACTTAGCAACTCAGTGAGACCCTGTCTCTAATAAATACAAAAAAGGGCTGGGGATGTGGCCCAGTGGTCGAGTGCCCCTGAGTTCAATCCCCAGTACCAAAAAAAAAAAAAAAAAGAAAAGAAAAGTAAAGACCTGCCCACGGCCCTCGGTGTCAGGTCCTGCGCCCACACCTCTCCCTCTCTCCACCGCAGGGGCCTCTGATGTGTGCTGGGCTGTCCCGTGTTCTCCTCAGCTGGACCGCACAGTCCGGTTCCCCAACAGCGTCCCAGCCCCATCTCCCAGCTGGACAGAATCCAGAGGTCCCCATCACAGAGGTCGCGCTGATTCCTTTTCTGAGAACATTGACTTTAAAAAACCGGTAATTATAACTGTCCCTTTGAGATACAAATCTTCAAAAAAGCCCCCTGCCCACTGTGTAGGCCAGGGCTGTCAAGCCCCTGGAGCCATGGTTTGGAAATGAGGACTCGCTCGTGCCCGTCTCCTGTCTCTCAGGGAGACTGGGAGCCTCACTTCCGAGCTCCCAGCTGTAAACCTGCCTCCTGCGTGAAGAGACAGCGTTTGCTTTTGCTTTTGCTGAGGCAATCAGCAAACACAGATGACCTAAGCTGCCCCTACCTGTCCCAGCGCTTAAAAATCATGCGCGTTGAGTTCTGGCTGAGCCTGGCCTTTCTCCCTAGAGCAACAGCCTCGGGCGCCGTTTTCCTTACTTATTTATCTTTGTCCAGGAGGCTATTTGTACAGCGCTATTAGAGTTCTGTTCAGGGAACCCCGGGCCAGGATTTTGTCATGTTGCTGGACTATCAAAACCCCACAGCTCACCACCCTCCCCTGGCCAGCCCGCCTCATACCACCAACACCAGGATGTGGGTAGGGTGATGGACACCTCTGGTACTTTGCCTGTGGTGATGGTTCATGGTTTTACGGTGTGTCCAAACTCATCAGATGGTACACATTAAGTATGTACATGTATATATTGCTTATTGATTAGACTTCAATAAATCTGTTTTAAAAGAGTGAACAGACCCAGATAAGAATATATCTTCCTTCTTTTTTTCTCTCTCTATCCTCCCCTTCCCTTCCTTTTCCCTCTCCAGCTCTCTTCTCCGTTTCCCATCTTTCCCTCTTTCCTTCCTTTCTTCCTTTCGCAACAGTTCTCTGCTTGGGAGTTTCTTGGACTAAAGCTCAGATGAAAGCATCTTATAAAATGCTGGTGTTGCTCCCTGTGGGCCTGGTGGAGTTTGAAGCAAGGGACCCTGTTTCTTCTCTGAAATGATTCCTATACACCGATTCAAGCACTGGACGATTTGTGTAGTAGGTCTCCGGGAGGCCTTTCATCTACTTTATATGAGTAATGAAGGGTAAGGCTGGCACTGCCTGTGTGTTTAATGATGCTTTCTCTTGGTGAGAATTGATATTTAGCTCAAAAAATTTCCAGCAGCATATCATTAAAGATATATCTCCAAGTTAACTCTTAATACCTATATGGAGAAGTTTCCCATTGGGAAAGAAAGAAAGAAAGAAAGAAAGAAAGAAAGAAAGAAAGAAAGAAAGAAAGAAAGAAAGAAAGCGAAAGCGACAGAGAGTGCGTGGCGTGGATGTTCTCAGCTTCTCTAGAGGCCCATGGTGTGGGGGTCCTGTGCTGGGGGCTGCACCTTGCCGTCTCCCACCCAGCTGTCCCTGGGGCACCTCAAGCTTCTTGAATTCGACACTCAGCACATTTCTCTAGACCACCCTTTCTTCCGGTCATCTTATTTGGTGGCGTCTTCATGCACAGAAGGATCATAACACAGTCATTGGCCACCCTGTTTCACCACCCAGCACCCAGGCATCGCACATTCTTCTCCAATGGCTTTTTGTGTTTTTCTCTCTTTTCCATTTTTAGAACTGACGTAGAGTCAGTTCTCAATGTCAAATACCTGTTTTTATTTTTCCAAATAGTTGAAAACCACTTAATTGTAGCTAAGTTTAAAGTTAAATTCTATATCCACGCGTAAGAAAGAAATGTGATAGTGTTAAGATTGCCCTTTAGAATATCTTAGCTTCCACCAAAGTGGCAGAGTGCCACCTCAGTCTGTCCAAGGCAGAGCATTTTTTTCTCAAATCATTTAAACAAATCATTATTGTTAAACTTGAGCACAAAACGAATGATTTGTGCTGTGTTGGGGAGAAAGGTTGTCAAAAAGGCATGTTGTACCCTTGAACACCATAATCCCACTCGGAACAGGTCATGAAAATCCAGCACTGCATTTCTGAGGCTAAATGAAGAAAATGCAGACTCCAGTCTTCTCTGTGTTAAATAAATTAAAATGGGCACCAGGCCTGAAGATTGCAAGTCACACATCTAGTTGAGCCTCATAATTGACCTTAACCTTGCTCAATTTGCAGATGTAAGTGAAACTTGGGCTATTTCTTCCAAGAGACAAAAGAATTCCAGAACTTATGCTCGACCAATCAAGATACAGCCACCAAATTGATGTAACTATCCACTGTCCAGTGGGACAGACCAGACAAGGCAACTTTATGACAGTAGCCATCAAGACATATTCTTTGTATTACTTCTTCTTTTCTTTTAAATATCTGTCCCTTCTCCTTTTGCAATTCAGACTCCTAAACACTGCTGATTTCGGGCTGCACCAATCAGGATTCATTGTTTACTTAGGTAAACTTTGTAAAAGTTTTATGGTGCCTCATTTAATCTCTTAACATATGTCATCCTCAATTAGGAGTACATCTCATACTGCATTTCAAAATAATCTGTGTTCTAACATCTACGTTTGTATGTATGTACGTAACTATCTAAGAATGAAGAAGTGATAAAAGGATATGTCTGCTTATTGCCTACAGTCATAAAGACACATTGTTCTATAACTATTTATTTGATTTCAACCTCTTGCTGTTAAAGGCGGAAATTACATGTTTTGATATCAAAATATCTGCTTCATTATCAATAAGGCCAATTGGAAAGTGTGGCTTTGGGTTTCCTCCAGATGGGCTGGTGGCCTTCCTCCCTGGCACAGGCAGAGGAATGGACCAGCTTGGGCAAATAACCTCGGGACCGTTCCCCTAAGGGGGCTGGGCCTTCTAGTTCTGCTTTGTGGAGAAGAAGTGAGTAAAAGATCAGAAGGTCAGTGGTCTTGTTTTTTCTTCTTCTAAGCTCTTCGTGGGATCTGAGAGAGGAGAGCAGGAGAGGCTGGGAGTGTCCCTGCCCCTGCATGACCCTGCCCCTGCGTCACTGAGTTCTGACCGCTGAGCCCTGGGGTGATGCCCACGTCAGGGCTTTCTCACCAGGGGCTGCGATGGCCTTCCACCTGCTCCCACACAGCCCCTGCCTGCGCTGCAAGTGTCCTCCCCAGGGTGAGATGCGAGCGTGGCAGTCCTGTTGCATGATCTTCCCTGTGACTTGGCCTCGGGGACGGGGCCCGCTCTGCTCCAGCACAGTCTGGTCCTGTGTTTGCTTCCCAGGAGGCTCCTCTTAAAGCTCCTCCCGAGCTCTTTGCTAGCACGTCTTTGTTCTTGTCTTTTCTCTCCATGGAATTCTCCAGTTCATTTTCCTTTACCAAAAAACTCCACCTTTCCAAGTGTCCTCCCAGGGCATCGTTATGGGAATTGTACGACATGTCAAGTAAACTCACCATCTCTCAATGTCAGTACATTTCAGGGTGCTGTTCAAGGGTTGCACTTTGCAAGAAACCTTCCCTTGCCCCAGCACAACAATGATTCTCCTCCTTTCTCCTCCAAGGACCGGTCTCTGCTGACTGCTTGCCCCTGGGTCAGAGCCCCTCTTCCTTCACCCCTTCCTGATGCAGCCCACTGCCAGAGCATAGGCCCACGCAGAGTTTGGGGAATGCATTCCTGCCCCAGGCGCAGCTCAGGAGCCTGCACCAGATTCCCCTTCCCAGGGTTTCTTACTGCCCTTGTTGCCGCTCTCTGGTCTCTCCCGTGCCCTCCTGCTCCTTCCCCTCCTTCCCCTCATCCTACGTCAGACATGGTGGGCATCAGGGCTGCCTCTGTAGAGTTGGTGAAGGTGATGCGACATGAACATGAAGGCGATGGAGGAAACCCTTAGCCCACTCCTCCCCAGCCGCAGCCGGAAGTGGAGGGAGCTGGAGAAGTCTTGGTAGGAGACTGGGGAAGAGCTGGCCGCCAGGGTGCCAGGGTGGGCTTTCCGCTTGTTCCCGTGTCCCTGATGTTGGCAACAGTCTGAGTTTTGCAAGGTCAACGAGAGGAAGCTGGAGAAGAGCTGAGCACTGCAGGACCTACCAGTGTGAACTTTTTATTATATTAAAGCAATAATTCTAGTTTTAGAAGATGGAGGGAGAGAGAAGGAGGGTCTAGACATCTTAATGTGATGATAGGAAACAGATAAATCCTGTTAATACTTGATAGCCCAGCAGCAAAGTGTTTTTAACCATCTTAATGGCCAGATTACAACTGAGAAAAAGATGGCATTTCAGAGTTGGAAGATAGAAGATAAAACGCTTTTAAAGAGTCGTAGACCCTTGTCTAGACAGACAAGTTTTCACAGGACACTTCCTGAGGAATCGTCGCCAGGATTGCTCTTCCGTCTCCAGAGCGGAACCTCAGTGGCTGGGAGAGGTGGCCACCCCGAGTACGCAGACGCCCCTGCACACAGCTTCCAGCTGCTCTGAAGAAGGCCAAGCTCCCCGTCTGCTGTCAGCTTCACCACGCGGCCCCTGCCTCCCCAGCTGAGCCCCCCGAGGCCCCGCCACAGGAGCTCCTCTGCTACCAGCAAGAACACAAAACTCCGTGCCCCCCAAATCTTGTAATCCCCAAAGATCCCACTGTTGTCCAGGGAAGCCCAAAGCTGGAGAGACCAAGCAATAAAAGGAGAAACGCAAGAAAAGGGACAAAAGTCCCTTGCTTAGAGGGTGTCAGGTGCAGGGCTTTATACTAGGGATGTTAGAGGAGGCCTATCAGAAAGGCAAGTGACAAGGTGGTTATAAATTTCATGTGGTTATAAATTTCTGTAGGTCACTGAGTGTTCTAGATTCTTTAAACCTAAAGAAAAGTTACTGATGAGTAAGTTTCATGACTCATGTCTTTTAGTTCCCTTTCCCAGAAAGAGCTCACTCTGCAGTTAGTGCCTAGGAAAACAGCATCTTCAGTGGAAGAATATGGGGAGACAACAAAATGCAAGTTTCCGGAGAAGAAAGGCTCCCACGTGTCAGGTGACTGCTGTCAGAGGAGTCGTCTATAGCAGAGCTAGTGGGAGGCTGCTGAGGTACTGTGGAGCTGCATGGCCCCCAAATCAGTGAGCTATAAAATCACCTAAGACCAAGCAGAGCTGGAAGGTTTACCGAGCTTTCCCCTCCATTTCAATTTGGCTTGTGATGCTGGTGGTTAGGTCTACCGTAGACCAGAGGCGACAGGTCACCAGGAACACAGTGAGGAACATCCACAAGAGATGTGGGCTTTCGAACGAAGATAAGAAAATCATCTTCTTTGTATAATAGACATTGATTTTGTGAATCATAAACAGATCTGACAAGCATGTGTTGACCCATGATACAAAGAAAAGACCACCGACTCCAATTTTAAATCAAATTAAAGCAAGCATATATTGTATACACAAAGAGAGCTGGCCAGTGGCTTTCTCTCCCAAACACAGGCTAGAGATCAGCTCCACCCTCTGGGAAGACAAGGTTTTTTATAGCAGAGAAAGTTACAAAACAGGGAATGTCTTGGGAACCTACAGATAACAGGGTTCTGGCAAATGTGATACAAAGGTAGATAGCAGGCTACTGATCTACATGACTTAACACTTCAAGGTAGGGAGTAAATCAAGATTCCTGTTGGAATTTATGAGGCACCACTGAGGTTTTAGGGAGGGTTGTTATCTGGTCAAGGAGAGCCAGGCCTGTGTGAGTTCAGAGCACAGGCAGGAATTCCAAACAAGATTAACTCTCACAGTATAGTTAGGCCAAATAAACATCTTAGTAAAAGAGAAATGAATTTTATTTTATTTTTTTTTAAATTTATGGCTCCCAATCATAGGATAGAATGAGGTTGGGTTCATCAGAAGCTCCTTTACTTCCTTTGTAAAGAAACTTCACTTTTGAATCTTAATTTATGGAAAACTCAGTTTCTAGAAAATAGTCCAACAATTTTGAATGGTAAATCCGGGACTGTTCCCCATTCCCTTCTCCCCCCTTCTCCCTGGGTGTGGGTTAAGCCTTGGGCCAGGGGTGAGGGAGGGGCTTCCGCATCACTGGCTGTGAGAGGGTAAGGCTGGCTGGGCACAGCACCCTCTCTGCATCAGACCCTGTAGGACACGTTTCTTTGGCACTGTTCCCTGGTACCTGTTGCTCCTGTCCTGTCTCCACTGAAGACCCTCCTCCACTCCCACTCCCCAGCGCTGGTGTCTTGCCTGCATCCCTTCTCTCAGAGCTGCGCTCCTGCCCGGCTGGGGCACCAGGCCCCTCACCATGTTCTCCAGCGGTGCTCTCCCAGAACATCCCAGGAGCCCATGGTCTTCTGTCTCTGCTCTTAGCACAGATTTATGCTGCTGCCTCAGCAGCCTGTCTGAAGGGCTCCCATTATCAGCAGGGCTCTACCTGCTGGGCTCTCTGTTAGTTAAAATATCCGCTCGGGAACATAATTCTTTGTTTTATGATATGTAATTTTCCTGCTGAATTAATGAATGTCACTGAATCATTGGGCGGAGAGCAAGAATTAAGACAAATGAGGGAAAGAAAAAAAGAAAAACCCTCATCTTCTTCTCAAAGCAGCACAGTGCATTTACAAGTCCAGTAAAACTTTAGCATCTCACTGTGTGTGGCCTTTACCTAAGAGATGAAATGTCATTTACACCAAATAACTTGCACGAGAATATCCACAGTAGGCTTTTATTAGTCCAAACATGGAAATAACACAGATGTTCAAACGGGAAAATGGATGAACAAGTTGTTGTATACTTAGAATGAAACAGGACAGAGCAGTACAAAAGAATACACTGCTGTATGCACTCCATATTTTTTAATGAAATATATTATAAAGAGGGAGAAAAACAGACAACATACATGTGAAGTTCTAGACATAATAAATTCAATCTCCAGTAACAGAAATCAGAACTCTTAATGCCAAGTGGGGATGCTGACTAGGGACACAGGAATTGACTGGAAAAGAACACCAGAAAACTTTCTGGAACGATGGGAATGTTGGTTTTTCTTCACTGAGAGGAAGGTTATATGGGTGTATCTTTTGTTAAGACTCATCAAGATGAATCTAAAAAGGTATGTATTTTGTTACAAATCAACTATATAGCAGTTATAAAATGATGAAAGTTCATATAAATGTGTTCTAAAAAATTGGCAAGGGTCAGGTCTTTTTTTTTAATATTTATTTTTCTGTTGTAGTTGGACACAATATTTTTATTTTCTTTATTTTTTATTTATTTATTTTTTGGTACTGGGATTGAACTCAGGGGCACTCGACCACTGGGCCACACGCCCAGCCCTTTTTTTGTATTTTATTAGAGACAGGGTCTCACTGAGTTGCTAAATGCCTCGCCATGGCTGAGGCTGGCTTTGAACTTGTGATCCTCCTGCCTCGGCCTCCCAAGTGCTGGGATTACAGGCGTGCGCCACCCACCGCGCCCGACCAATATTTTTACATGGTGCTGAGGATCAAACCCAGGGCTGCGCACGTGCTAGGTGAGCGCTCAACCGCTGAGCCACAATCCCAGCCCAAGGAGCAGATCTTGAACCACTTATTAAGTGGATTAACAGACCACGAACAAACCGTGCTGCTCAGACTTTGTCTTGCCTAGTGGGGACATGCTGGAGGCCCTGAGCAGAGGCCTCCTCCAGAAAGTCCAGCCTGGGAGGAAGGCAGCTCCAGGGCCCTGTGAGGTGGTCAGAGAGCCCGCAGCAAGCGCTAGGTCCCCACTGAGGGCAGGCGCTGTGGACTGCAAGTGGTGTTTGACAGGCTGGGCTTAGACTGGATGTTAAAGGTGGAGGAAGAAGGAGGCTGGCGTGACTCCCACTGGTGGTTTGGTGGCTAGGTGAAAAGCCACGCTGGAATTGAACCAGGAGGCCTTGGAGTAGAGCCAGAGCTAAAGTGAGACAAGCAAGACCAAATGACAAGTGATATTGTAAACTCAGTAACTGAGATAAAAACAGGCTCTCAGGAGGGGCGTAGTTGAGCATGAAGATTATGGATTTGGTTTTGGAAATATTGATTTTAGTGTATGAAGCATCAGGTACAAGGGACCAGAGAAATTTGGCTTTAAATTCTGAGCAGCATTTAAGCTTAATTCTTCTGTGAATCATAGAAGGAGGGAAGCATGAAGGAATCATAGGCAGGTGGACTTCACATTGTGTGTTGGCTGACATTATATATGACATTTTTCTGAAGAGATTTTTATAGGATTCTTATTATGGTCTAGGACCCAACAGGTAGGAATTGCTCAAGCATTCTTGTTGTTGTTGTTGGTTTGGTTTCAGCAGAGTGAAGGTGAGGGGAATTGCATGCAGAGCACCCACTTGCGTTCAGTGGAGCAGGAATCAAGGTCGTTTGAAGGTGGACTTACAGAAATGCATCAGGGAGGCAGGACAAATTGCAAAGGGTTCAGAACAGCCAGTGTGAAGAAAGAGAGTTGACTCAAGGTTATTAAAGAGATGATGACTATCACTAAGGGTTCACTGAGTAATTTGAAATGCAATATGTTTTTTTAAAATATGTTGTGTCATGGCACCATAATTGAGTATCTTCTTCTCCATATGAACTTTCATGAGATTCATTTGTACGTTAGTTGATTTATTAGCTAAAATTGCAATACAGTTTTATAGTCCTGACTTGTGCTAGAATGATAAACTCAAATAATGTCTTTCTATTTGAGTAGTTTTTACTATCCCTCAAAGTGTTGGCATTAAACATCCCTAAACACTTGATAAAGCAAACAATTCTGTTGAACTAAACACTTCACCAATCCCACAAATGTCACTGATCAAAGCCAGCAGCATTAGGGATTTAAGATGAAAGTAAGCAGCACATTGAAGCAAGGAAGAGTCTAGAGTCATAAAACCGTAATCCCCTCTAAAAATATGGGCTACCATGGCTTTGTCAGAGCTGCAACGTCACCAGGAAGTGGACAGAGCTATCCAGAGGAAGGTGACAGGGAGGGTGAGTGGGAGAGGATTCCAAAGCAGCAAGAAGAGCTCTGTTTGGCTGTAGGTGCCTGTCACCTGAGGAGGTTTGTGACATAAGGCAGATGCACTCCACTTCCACCAGACATCACTGAGCTTGCTGTCTTTGACGTGTCAAATTACCTCACCATGAATGGAGCAGGTTGTAGCTGACATTTCCCAGCTACATCTTTAGCACCTGATCTGTAAACCAAGTTCAAGTTGCTAGCAAAATGCATTTCTGTGAGAAGTAAATTATGAAGATATAAATAGGTAGGAACATGGTGTGACTAAATAAGAAATAAATATAGAGAAGATAATATCAACATAGTTACACACCTAGTGAATAGTGAGATAAAACACTGGAAGTGTTTTATATTTCACATTTAAAATAAAATATGCATACACAGGATGTGAGAAGAATGTTTTAATGGAGATGTAATAAGCAATTGGACACACACTAATAAAACAGCGGAGAAATCAGTTTCCTGACATAACTATGAGAATGGCTAAAATACACAACATGACAAAGGCAAATGCTGACAAAGACGCAGAGCCACAGGAAATCTCATTCAACGCAAACCACGGAGACAATGGCGTGGCAGTTTCTTATGGAGAGTATTCATACCACATGATGTAGTGATCTTGCTCATTACTTACCCAATGAAATAGAAAACTTATTTCTGTACAAATATAACTTTTCATTGCAGATGTTTGTAGCAGTTTCATTCATAGTTTCCCAAAATTAGGGGCAAAGGAGACGCTCTTCAGTATGCAAATGGATAAGTACATTGTGCTACATCCAAATAATAGAACATGTTCAATGAGCTACCAAGCCTTTCAGAAGGGGGGAATTAAATGCATATTTCTGAGTGAAAGAACCAACCTGAAAAGGCAACACATGGTATAGTTCTAACTATGTGATATGTCATTAAAGATAAAGCTGTGGAGACTGTAAAATGGCCACTAGTCGTCAGGAGCTGGGGACAAGACAGAGGTGTAGGCAGCGCCCTGGGAAAAGACTTGGAAAGAGAAAAGACTCTGTGTGGTGAATACTTGTTGCTACGTTCCAAGTTTGTCTAGACTCATAAAAGGGGCTATATCAAGAATGAGTTCTATGTGATCTGTGGACTCTGATGACGACAGTGTGTCAGCGTAAGCTCACTAATTGTGGCTGAAACCGCATGCTGGAGGGGAGAGTGCCAATGGGGCACACTGCGCACAAGCAGAAATAAGGAGCGGGAGATCCCTGAACCTTCTGTTTGATTTTGCTGTAATCTGAAACTGCTCTAAAATATTCCATTTCTAAATGGCAACCAGCAGAATGGGAGAAAATATTTACAAGTTATATATCCGATCAAGACTTAATACCCTGAATGTGTAAAGAACTAAAACTCAACAACAATAGCTCAACAACAAAAGAACCCATTTAAAAGGGCAAAGGACTTGAATACACATTTCTTCAGAGATTGTATTCAGATGGCCAACAGCACAGGAAAAGATCTGCAATACCAACATCAATGCAAATCAGATCAAAATCACAATGAGAGCACTCCACACCCATTAAGAGTAAACGCTGTAAAAATGTGGAAGATACCAAGCATTCTAAGGACCTTTGGAAAATATTCCACAAATATCAACTATGTCAAGGATATGACAATGTTGGAACTCTGGTGTAGTGAGAATGCACAATGGACCAGCCACTATGGAAAACAATGTGGTGGTTTCTAAAAAGAAAAAAAAAAAAAATGGGGCTGGGGTTGTGGCTCAGCGGCAGAGCGCTTGCCTTGCTTTGTGCGCGGCCCGGGTTCGATCCTCAGCACCACGTAAACATAAATGCATTGCATTGTGTACAACTAAAGTAAATAAATAAATATTTAAAAAAGAAAAAAATGCAAAATATAATTATTGCCTGATGCGATGGCTCATGCCTATAATCCCAATGGTTTGGGAGGCTGGGGCAGGAGGATCACAAGATTGAGGCCATCCTCAGTAACTTAGAAAGGCTGTAAACAACATAGTGAGACCCTGTCTCAAAATAAAAAAGGGTTGAAAATGTGGCTTAGTGGTTAAGTGCTGCTGAGTTCAATCCCTGGTACAAAAAAAAATTGTAATTACCACAAGAATCAGCATGTGTTCAATGAAGTTGGATCCTCATCACACACCCTGCACAAGAGTCATTTGGATATTTCTGGGCATATATTCAAAAGAATTGAAAGCAGGATGAAGAAGAGACCTACACTGACTGTGGCCAAAAGGGGAAAGCAATCCAGATGCTGTGTGCCTACTATTCATATGTCATTTTGTTTTCTGCCTCTACAATATTCTTGCAGACTTTATTATTTCTTGTTTTCTCTTTTCTCATTTGCTAATTTGGACTATATATAAAAATATTAACATATAGATAACATATATATATACATGTAAATAGTAACATATATATTACTATATTTTAGAGGGGAAAATGATCTTCATCAAATGAAGGATGGAATTAAATAATAATAACATGCAAACGGGATCATCTTTGGCATATCCCTGTGTTTCGTTAACAACTGTTTGTCTAGTATCTTTCTTTCTCGTTAGGTTACAATTCCCAGTCATATAGGAATAGATCCTGGGGCACGAGAAGCGCCAACACCTATTGTCTCAACAGGCCCTGCACCTGTGGACCTTGGGGAATGACGACCGCAGAGATGAACACGTGTGAGTGTCTGGACACACATACGTGTACTCATGTGTCACGTGTTGGTGTGATACTAGAACATACCAATAGGAAACGACAGGTGACTTGAAGTAATGTTGCAATTTTCACAAAACTTCAGATATGCTAAGGTAGTAATTTATATTGTAGGCATGGGAAAGCACACCAAACTGGTATATCAATAAACAGTAAGCTATTTTCATCATAGTCGTTTAGTATTCTTCTCAACCACCTCTTGTGAATGCAGCAGCAACCCGAATGTTCAAGAATCAGCCATTTGTAACCCTACACTTCAGGTCTGTCTTTGCCGTGAATAAGCACTTGGATGCGAACTAAGTCCCTTGGCGAAGGTGCCATGGAGTGAACTGTCCTTGCAATTTCCTAAATGGCAGCCGTGAGGCCTCCACGTAATCATTCCCTCAGTAATGGGAAATTTCCACTGATCAGGCCTGCAAGCTTTTATGGATCAGTGTCATTTCTACGAAAAAAAGTACTTCAATTTAAGGATAGAGACGCCATCACTGACTCCAGCTGTTTATTGGACTTTGCAACCCACTCTCTTTACATTAATAACAAAAAGAGTAATGTGTTCCGACCAGTGAATTTCATCAAGGGTGCACTGCAGTCAACAGGAAGAGCAGCTGCTCCCTGTTTCACATGCTACAGATATATTCTTGCAAAACTATTAAAAGATGCTGCACTTCCGGTACATTTTATGCAGGTTGTAGGCAGGTTTGTGGCATAGCCTCCCAAGCTAAATTGAATGCAGAGTTGGTCGCATTATTATTAAAGGTCATCTCCACAGAGCCTAATGAATTTCTTTACTAATCCATTTATTAAGCGTATAAGCTGGAACAAATTGTTCAAACACACATACACACACACACATATATATGTATATATATGTATATATGTATATATATATGTATATGTATATATGTATATATATGTATATATATGTATATATGTATATATATATGTATATATATATGTATATATGTATATATATGTATATATATATGTATATGTATATATATATATATATATGTATATATATATCACGAATTTCCCTACATTCTTCTTGCTCATTTATTATCCCCACTTGAGAGACTAAATCCGATAAAATCCCAGCTTCCTCTGCGCCTTCTCCTGGTTGCAGGTCTGGAACTTTCCGTGCTGTCCAGCAGGGTGAGGAGAGGCTCTGCTAGCTGCTTGGGCTTGTTTCCTCCATCAGGCTATTTTCCCAGACTTTTCAGTATGACTCCAGTTCCCAACCGGGTTCGTGCTTCCTGCACAGACCACGTGATGGTGGCCAGCTAGGACATCTTTGACTTCTGCAGGGTCTTCCTAGCCCATTGCTACTGGATGAATGATGTTAGTGAGTTTCTAGCCCTGTACTGAAGCTGCCAACAACCATCTTGCCCTGTATATCATGAGAGGGAAGAGGGGGAGTAATGGCAAGTCTCCTGGGGGTAAGTCCCCTATCTTCATTCCTGTGAAAGATAGCTTACTGTGCTAGTGCTATCTAGAACGTTCAGTTAAATTTCAAATAACTGAGGCAGATGCTCTTCTCTCTTCTCTTGGTGAATTCCCCTAATATTACTATCAGGTAGTGATTAATGTGGAGCATATGATATTGGGTCTGGGATCTTGAGGGCTTGCTTTTACCCTGGATGGGTCAGTATGAGATGAGGCAACTGAGAGAGGATCATAGATCTATTTGAAACAATATTCCAGCATGGCTCAGAAAATAAGGCCCATGCATATAATATCACAGCAGAAGATTTGCTTTTTTTCATCAGAATAAAGAATATTAGTGTTATTGCTTTGTAATGGAAAATCCAGTGCCTCTCTTTATGGTTACCTATGTGGTGTATCTAGAGTAGAGTAGCAGAGCATCCTCCAGGGTGCCTCAGAGCCCCCCAAATATTGGTGTTTACAAGAGGGATGAGTCCTCCTCAGGGATAACCTGGTACGCCTCAGTTTCCTCCTTCACATTCATTAACCAACAAGCAGGCCAGTCCTGATGTCCTGGGAGGCGTGGCGCCAGGTATGGGTGGAGGTTCAGGGTTAAAGGAGGGTTTGGGGTCCAGCCACCCAACAGGGGCTAGGTTGGTTGCTTCAGCTTGTTGAAGGTCAGAGAAGGGTCCTGCACAGTTATAAATGTGCCTGTCCTACAGCAAGGTCCAGTGACGCTTTAACATATTAACCTACAAACACAGGAGGCTTTGAACTTCCAAAGTGGGATTAATTACTATGTGGCTAACTCCCAGGGAAGATAAAAGTCAGATTGTTTTGCTTCACTTTCACTTTTTATTTACAAAGAAAAAAAAAGTACAATTATGTATCTGTGACTGTAGAAGTCAAAATAGAAAAGAACACCCTCCTGGAAGTTAAAAGCATGGGTTCTTGCCCAAAGTGTAATATTTAACATGCAGCAATAGTTCAGTTCCTTGATTTTTTTTCTGGTGATTTAATGAGGATATTGGACTTAGTTGACCTGGAGCATTTCTTTCATCTTTAAAACTCTGCATGATTTTACCATTCTTGGACTTGCAGAGGAAGACAGATCTCTGGAGGGTTACTTATCATCTAATAAACACAAACAGTTTATTAGGACATTGTCCACCTTCTTCTCATCATAAGCTGCAAGATGCTGAGGTGTCCAGGGAGAACAATCGATACTTATTTTTCTTTTCTCATTTTAAGTGTGCAAATTCCATCCAGGCCTCCATCCTCCTTCAGCCTCATGGCAACACAGCCACACGCACACCCTCACACAGCTGTCATCCAGGGCCAGCCTCAGACTGTCCTCCTGTAAGCTTTCTTCCCAGGTTATTGTTTAGAATAAGCTCCAGGTCCTGGCTCGGTGTGAACCCATATTCCACCGTGGAGGCTTCGTTGTCACGCCAGCCAGTGTGGAGCCCAGAGGGACGAATGAGATGCCCAACCCAGGAGCATTCTGGATTCCTTGTTTTCTGCTTAAGAAAGAACGTTTCTCTAGAAAACACTCACCGTGGTGAGGGCACCTTCCTACCAGAATCCAAGTACTCCACAGTCATTGGTGTTGGCGTTGCATACCTGAAAGAGATGGAAAACTTGAAGATGTCGCATGCAAAATTGGAATGACTGAGCACTGAGCACTGACTTACCCCAGCATGTAGCAGATGAAAGCAAGCAGACCCTAGAGAAGAAAATCAACCCTGTCTGTGCAAGCGAGAAAAATGGAACCCTGCAAATGTAGGCCAGGAAGACTTTGAACATGAAAGTGTGAAATCTGAATAACAACAGAGAAAAAGAATTTTGAGTAATCCATGCCAATAAGTTGTGGTCTGTGAGAAAGATCAATTCTAGCCCCAATAGCATCAGTCACTGAGAAGGGCCAGAAAGTTATAAAAAGGACAGTGCTGTAAAAGCCTCCACTCAGAGAAGTCTCTTGCCTTTATCTGGCAGATGGCCTCACCTCAACAGTTGCTCTGTTGCGAGAGGATGGATACTTCAGTCAGAATAACACTCAATCCTCTTTATAGTTTTATCCCCGTATAATTTTGATTCAATCTCTAATAAGCTGCATGTGATTTTTGTTCGACAAGAGTCATTGAATGTTAATCGACTTCTTTTTATAATTTAAAAATATCACTAAAAGGTAGGTACCCGACATGGTGGGTCACAATGCAAATGAGGTCAATGTTTGGTTCCAGAATTGATACATTAATGTCTCCATAAAATGCAGTCCATTCTGGTCTCATTCCATGTTACGTTTAACCCATATTTATAGATCACAGAACGATCTTCAATGTTTAAACCAAGGAAATTTGTTTAGCACAGAGCAGGTCTCAAAGTACAGCTTCTCAAGTTTTTATAAAAGATGCAGATTATTTAACCTGACTTCAGAATTTCTGAGAGACAAACTAGATGGAGAATTACTATCATGTGTTTTTCATTACATCTGTGGAAGAAAATGTTACAAGTTTATAAGCCACACATACTTCTTCTACTAAAGCCTTTTATTGTCGTCACTTATCGCATATCACTATTTGTTGTATATGGTGTTAGCCATAGAGAATGGGAGAATATTTATACTTCTCAGTTATCTCTGCTAAAGCAACACAAACAAAAAATTAAATTGCAAATTATTGGCACTGTGTGACAGTATGACTGTAAGTTAAACACTCTCCAGGGTGTTTTCTCTTTTGCTATCAATAATGCTGTCAGATCAATTTTGATTGGAGATCAAAACTGTTGGAGAAGATGGATAAAAATAATGCATACACATTGACTTGGTTTTGGGAGCAGATGAGAATGTTGAGCCACACTGTTTACCACATTTAGAAAAGGCTTTGTCAGCCAAGCCACTTGATAGTGCTCCTGGAAGGGACAGGGATTGCAGAGCTTTTCATATAGACCATAACGAACTTGAACGAAACTTTTATGTAGAAGTCACAGTACTTTTGAAAGGCTTGCCTGACTCAAAGTACAGAATTTAGAGCTGATTGTTGAGTTGCAAATAGGCTATTTGTCAAATCAATTATTAATTGCTTATAAATATATTGCTGAAGCTGAGACTGTTTCTCAAGATCACAGTTCTGAAAGAGGATTTGTAAATAAAAGTGAGGAGCTTACATATTCTTACATAAACATGAGGGAAATAGTAGCTATTAATAAACTACAAAGATCTTAGACTTCCTAATTAGGCTACAGAAATTTCATTATCAACAATACCTGTTTAGGAGAGATCTCAGATTCTCGTTATTAGTTTGGCTGCTGGTATGGAGGCCAAAATGCTGGAGTCAGGTACAGTATAAAAGGAAATGGTGTTTGTGAACCTGCTGTAGACTGAAGGAGTGCATGAGTACACTCAGGGGTGGACACAGTCTCTAAGATTTGGAAATGGTTAATTAGATGCTGGATATTAAAATCATTGCAAGTCTGTATGTTGAGTTCTAAGTCATTGGAGGAAAGACTGATGACAATGATAAAATATTGCAAAAACTCTGGAAAAAATGCTCACATCCAATTTCTTGATAAAAAGACAGATGTTTTTGACATTTTTAAAATAGTTGTCCTTTTCTTGTTCCTTTCTCGGCTAATTGCAATAGCCATGATTCATTAGTTCAAGCATGCGGAGCCCCGTGGACAAGTCTGTGGCAAGGTGGCAGGGGCAGGAAGGGAAGAGTGTAGCTTCCTTTCTATGTGGTGCATACAGACTTGTTGGGTGTCAGTCTGCCAGGTGCCGTGCAGTTTTGTAACAGCCGAGCTGGAATACCAAAAGATAAGGCAGGGGCATTAGAAGAGATGATGTCAGGGTTAGCACAAGGAAGAGGTAGACTGCAGAAAAGAGCAGGCTTGTTTTTTCAGTAAAATCTCCTATCTATAGCCCATATTTGCAGTCCCCATTTTCAAAGAAATAAGGTGAGGTGTTAAGATAAGAGGTAATAGGAAAATACATAAGCGACAGGGCTCTGATGCCCAGCAAAGCTGACCCTACCTGGCGGTGAGTTACTTTGCCAGCAGCAGCGCTCCTCAGATTGTGCTTGTGCTCAGCCAGGTGTGTGAACCTGCACATCCGGAGCACAGGAAAGCCACACAGACCTGCAGGAGGCTGACCTACGCCTCACCTGGAGCAACGGACCCTAATGTCTACAAGGTGAAGATTCTGCTAAAAAGCACTACTGATCATGAGTGTCCAACTTTTACATCTAGGTCACAACAAAAATTCCTCACAAAATGTTCTTAAAAAGACTTGACATCTGTACCACATGCTATGTTACCCCATCATGGTCTCCTCGCTGGAGCAGTTGGATTATTTTCTTTAACTCAGCTTTCATCCTCCCATAGTTCTCTACTGCATTACAAGACCCGCTGTCCAGTGCCTGTCCACATTATACCTGCTCATTTGATAATTCATTCATCCAGTCAGTCATTCAATTAAAAAGTCTTAATTCTCGCATGGTACTTGATTCTCTATCAAGCACCATGCTGAAAAGGAGAGAGACAAGAAGGAGCAGTGACCTCTGCCCTCATGCAGATCACCCTCTGGGCACACACTCAGTCAGAGGGAGCTGTCTGATGAGCACGTGCTGTAGAGAGAGCGGGCATCACCTGCAGCAGATTCTTTTTTGTTACCCAGAATCCGCCTCCCATCCTGCCTGGAGGCAGGACTGCAGATTTCTTTAGTGACCAACCTCTCCAGGTTTGCTGATGTCATTTTAGGTTTTTCTAATTTCAAACATCCAGAACCTCTTCTTCTCATTGCTACTGAAGTTGGTTCTAGGATGGCCTGGGCCAGGTAAGGACAGGTGGAGCTGCAAAGACCAGCCCCCATCCACGGAGAGCCTGGGCCTGGCAAAGCCATTTGTGCCCCCAGAATGAACCACCCAGGAGGTGAGTCATGACGTGGATTCTGAGAGTGTCTGAGTCCCGGATCAGGCTGTGCTTGAGAACATGCCACCGTTCCATTGGTGAGAGCCGACAAGTGGCCTTCAGGCTTTAAATAAATAAAACCTTTCATTCATGGTGCCCACAAAATGAATGGATTCCAGAAAACACTTGTGGGCTCTTCACTGCCTTGTCATAATTCAGCCTGTCCCTAGATGTGCCACTGAACAAGTACCAGGCAGTTCTCTGCTTGAAAAGGGTGAAATAAGATGTGATTATTTTCTGCAGCCTTTTGCCAACTCACTTGGGGATATCTACATATTTTTTTTAAAATGCTACCCGAAATCTTAAAGGCTGTAAGAAAAACACATATTATTGCCTTATGTACGTATATTGACTGTATGACCAATGTGATTCTACAACATGTGCCATCAGGAAAATGAGAAATTATACCCCATTTATGTATGATATATCAAAGTGCAAAAATGCATTCTACTGTCACGTACAATTAATTAAAACAAATTAAAAATTAATAAAAAAAATACACAGCAAATGTGTGTATACTTTTCAAGATATGTTCAGAGACATCACAGGATTGATTCAGAGACTTGTTTTGATTTGAATAAAGACCTGCTTGGCCTCAGAGAGCTGTATTCTGTTCTATTTTTTCTTTATTTTATAGAAAAGTAATGCCTGCCATACATTTTGTCAATGTAGCCCTAGGTACAGAGAGTCAACAAACCGGGGGGAGATGGCACATTGTTTAATGTTTTATTATTATTATTTTTATAAATTTTTTATTTATTTTTATTTATTACACACGGCAGCAGAAGGCATTCCAATTCACAGTACATGTATAGAGCACAATTTTTCATGTCTCTGGTTGTTCACAAAGGAGAGTCACAGCATTCATGTCTTCATACATGTACTTAGGGTAACGATGTCCATCATTGTTTAATGTTTTATTATTATTATTTTTATAAATTTTTTATTTATTTTTATTTATTACACACGGCAGCAGAAGGCATTCCAATTCACAGTACATGTATAGAGCACAATTTTTCATGTCTCTGGTTGTTCACAAAGGAGAGTCACAGCATTCATGTCTTCATACATGTACTTAGGGTAACGATGTCCATCTCATTCCACCGTCTTTCCTACCCCCACCCCTTCCCTTCCCCTCCCTCCCCTTTGCCCTATCTAAAGTTTCCCCATTCCTCCCATGCTCCCCTCCCCGCACCCCCCCATACTCATTATGGACTAGCATCCACATATTATAGAAAACATTCAGCATTTGGTTTTTTGGGATTGGCTTACTTCACTTAGCATGATATTCTCCAACTCCATGCACTTGCCTGCAAATGCCATGCTTTTATTCTCTTTTAATGAATAATATTCCATTGTGTATATATACCATGGTTTCTTTATCCATTCATCGACTGAAGGGCATCTAGGTTGGCTCCACAGTTCAGCTATTGTGAATTGTGCTGGTGAATAGAGGGCCTACAAAATGGGAGCAACATTTTACCACATGCACATCAGACAGAACACGACTCTCTAGGATATATAATGTTTTATTATTCTTAAAGGGAACTACATTCTATACCTGACTACCTCTTATGTGGCCAGTTTATTGTGTGTTAATCCGTTTTCAACTGCTACCACAAAAACCTGAGATAACCAACTTATAAAGAGAAAAGATTGTTCTTCACTTAGTTTGGGATCTGTGTTTCGATCACAGTCCTCGACGTTGGCTTGATGGCTCTGGTCCTGTGGTGAGGCGGTGCATCCTGAGCAGAGCAGAGCTGCCCACCTTACGGCCAAGAAGCAAAGGAAAGGAAGAGGAAGAGGCTGGGCACCCTCGTCAAGGCCGAACCCCAGTCTTCTAAAGACCTGGTGCTAGACCCCACCTTCAAGGTCGCCTCACTCCATAGTGCCCCAAGGGGAGCAGGCTTCCAACACATGAGCCTCTGGAGGGTCTCAGGACCCCAAAGATAGCAACTCGTCACCAGATGGCTGACGCCATATTCATTTCCTATTTAAAATCATTCAGTGACTTACAAGACGGGACTTCAATATTTACTGATATTTGAACTAGAACAGATTAATTTTGGTACCTCGCCAACTCTATGCAATACCTAAGCTGGAAACACGGGGGTGGGGGGTATGGAAAGACTGCAGGCTCAGCTCCGAGCCCTCTGCCTGAGCCTTGCTCAGAGCCTGTGAGAGAGCAGGTTCCACCCTCCTGTCAGCTCTGCAGTCTGAGTCCCACTTTGACGTGCTAAAGGAACCCAAGGATTGGATGTCACTCATCATCTCCCCATGTGCCAAAGAAATGCTCTTTTATTTATTTTTTTCAATTTACAGAGTATCTTTGCTTTAATACTATGTAAAACACAAAGTAGGAAAAACATCACAATTATTTCAGTGTAGATTAATATTTTAATGGTTTCCTATTATCAATAATTTGATAAACTATGCAGCAAGGCCAAGATAAATTAACCACAAGAAGCTCATCAGAAGGTACTGAAATTCCACTTAGGACTGATTCACTAATTCATCAAGAAATAGGTTGTGTTGACAATGCTCATATTTCATGGTGTATCCTCCTCAATTCTCATAATTCTCATGTCCACAAGTTTGATTAATAATCAGAGCTACTTTTTTATTTAATGTATGATATAACAATGTTGTACACCTTGATTAAATTCCTGACAAACCTCATTTAACAGAAGTGGTAGGTTCATGTTCAGTGTCGACAAGTGCTACTTTGTTACCTCCATTGCACATTATTTTAGACAAGGGAAAAGCTCTGTCTTGTTGCATGTTTACTGATTTTTTTTCTACTTCAACTGTGACTGATCATTTGTTATTCTTGCTCTTTGAAGGACTTGACTTCGTTATATCTGTCATGCTATTAAAAATGATGATGACAATCACACTAGCTTACATAAACTACTTAAGTTATTGACTCTTCTAGGTCTGCATTTTTCTCTATTTTGAAATTAGCTATGCAAGAAAAGTACTAAAGATGTTACATACCCTGTTTTTCAATAGTGTTGACTCTCATAGTTTTCAGGAGCTCCATTAGGACCAATATCTGAACTAGAGGGAAAAGGCAAGAAAACAGAAAGATGTGAAGGCATGTAGAAAGAAAGGATAGAAGGAAGAAGGAAAAAGAAAATAAGCTATTTTTTTTCTTCCAACCAGCATTGGCTTCATAACTTATTATTTCAAAAGAATGGCTGTATTTTTCCTAGCATATTCCTAAGAACTTGACTTTGGCAGTTAAAAAGTTCCAGAAGGTAGCATGAAAGGAATCAGTACTACAGCGAACATTGTATATTAAGCACTGAGAAGGGCACTGTGGCCTTCTGGTCTACCAGTGCAGAGCAGAACTTGGTCCCTGGGGAAGTGACGCCAAGTGCTACTGAGGGAGATGGTATCAGTGCTCAGGCTGGACAAAGTCCCAGCTGCACTGTTGTGTTGCCCAAAATACCAACTCTTATACCAGAGAGCAAATGTTTAGCTCTGTGGAAAATGTTTTAGGTACTCGCTCAGCTGTGTTGTGAACATGCTGTTTGATGGTCTTTGAGTGATTGAACTGCCCAGAGATTTAAAAATACTGAGAAGTGAATACTCCCATATGTGGAATCATGATAGAGCTACACAATTCCTAGTCATATTTGGAGGACTTCCCAAGTCTCTCCTGTCTATTCCTTAAGAATGCTTTGGCAACCCCAGGATGTCTGGACAAATATGTTGGAAAGCAACATTCTTTAGAGCTTGGCAGAGAGGCTTCGTGGCATAGGAGGTAGGACTGGTTTGGGCTCTTGTTCAGAGGTCCTAAATAGGATGATTCTGTTGGAACAATCGGAAAAGGCTAGAGGAGGGGAATCACTCCTGAGGGCGACTGCTCGGGTGGGGTGCTGTCACTCTTGCCTGGTTTGGTCCCCCCCAGCCCCTGTGAAGCCCCCCGTAGCATTGGGAAATTCAGCAGAAGATGTATTATAGTCACAGAATGGTACACTTTTCCCTGTGTTTACAACCTCTGTCAGCTTTCTGATCTCTAAGTAACGACTCACTTGAGTAGGTTATAGTTAATGAGCAGGAGAAACAGAGCCAGACTTTAGACTCCAGTCAATCAATCCGCCAAGTGCAATCAAATGCAGAACAAGAGCCACATGCTGTGAGCTCAGTATAGACAAGAATGCTCCCAAAGCTTTAGGGCTAGTGCACTTTGATTTAAGGAATGTGCTTCTTAAACAGCTTTTCCATAATTCTATGACATGTTCTGGCATTTTGAGTAATTTTACCTGTATTGTGGATGTATGAAAATTTAGCCTTTCTATCATCAACTTAAACTGATTAAGGAAATGCTACAAAATATGCTTAGATAACAGGTACACTAAATATTTAGATTTTATCCAGTGCTAGTGTTTGTGTACTCTCCTGGATATTCCTGTATTCACAATGTCAAATGCAGTTTAACAGGATTTTAAACGTTATTTTTATACTTGTAATGATTCTGGGGGGAACTTTGTGCACACGTATGTGTGTGTATATGTATATTTGCACATTTTCCCCCATGTTTTACCTTCTTTGATGCTTTAGGATGAACCAACTGAAGTGACTCTAGTCTAGCGCTGTGACTTTGGCACACGGAAACTACTTCGGTGAACCATATGCTACAACAGGTTTCTATCGTGACCTCATTTCCATCACAGCCTGATGCCACAGGTCCCTGATCCAAGCAGTCTGCTTTGTTTTGTTTGATTCTCACAGCAGATGAGCATGTGACAAAAATGTCTTGTTTCTCGTTGTCCTGCCAGGGAGACCCTTGCCGTGCAGTGTCTGATGGGGTCTGGTTTTAAGAGCCACGTCCTCCTGGCTCAAGGTGTGCAGGGGGCTGGCCTTTCTGCTCCTGGATCAGAACGCTCATTTCTCACCTCTGCAGTGGGGGCTTCTCAGCCTGTGGGTATGGAAACTGCAGATCTGTATTCCCCTCCCACTCTGTCACCATTAAAGGGCCAGAGAAAATGATGTGTTAAATGTTATTTTTGTTTGTGTCAGCCTCTTTTACATTTTTCTACTACTGTTGTATACAAGTAGGCCATGGTTCTAGTTAACAGAGAAATAGAGTCAAACTTGAGACTCCAGCCAATCAACAAAACACAATCAAATGTAGAACAAGAGCTACGGGCAGTGAACTCTGTATGACAAGAACACTCCCAAGGCTTTGGGGCCTTGTCTAAATTTGACTTAAGGTACATACTTCTTATATATATTTATTTGCACAGGCACACTTGCATATATACAGTATACTTTATACACATATATGCAAATATACATATATATACAACTATATACATATATACATACATGTACATACATATATATAAAGTATACTTGTGCATGTATTTGTATGTGTGTATATATATATATGTATATATAAAACCACTGAAAAAATTAAATGATCAGAATGATTCTCAAACATCTACCCTAATCACAACCGATCTATCATGTTGGAAAGATCCATTAGTATGACATTGAGTTGTAACCTTCCAACCTTTGCAACAATACATATGTATTTACATGTATACACACAAACTCAAACACATAAGTTAATACATGGATCTAATCTGTCCTATGTTTAAATTTTATGAATGTATTTACTATTGAGAACAAACATGTCTTATTTCTTAATTTGCATTTTACTGGTTGCTCCTAGGTCTCACCACCTTGTGTTGGGGAGTCAATTATTCATGTCCTTTTATTGCTTTGTTTTTGCATAAAGATATATAGGGTTTAAAAATATTCTGCATATGCATTCTTTGATATTTATGTGTGAATAATTTCTCTCAACCTATTTGACTTTTAACTTTACATTTTTTCTTGTAGAGCAATTTTAAACAGAATGCAATAAACTGTATCAATCTTTTCCTTTCTGTTTTTTAGATTTGTTTTATTTTTGAAACTTTAGTTTCTACTTGTAAACATGTCTGTATTTTCTTTCTATATTTCCATATTTGGATTTGTGATCTTTCAAAACTGTATTTTTAATTCAGTGCTAAGTGACTCTAACTTTATATATTTACAGATGAGTAGACAGCTGTACAGATACTACCAGTTTTAATAGTCCCCCAGTGATTTTAACGCACACTTTTTCAGGTTCTATTTCTTTTTATGCTACTGGGTAGTGAATCCAGGGGCGCTCAACCACTGAGCCACATCCCCAGCCCTGTTTTGTACTTTACTTAGAGACAGAGTCTCACTGAGTTCCTTAGAGCCCTGATAAATTGCTGAGGCTGGCTTTGAACTCAAGATCCTCCTGCCTCAGCCTCCTGGACCTCTGGGATTTCAGGCATGCGCCACCACACCCAGGTGACTCTTTCAGGTTTGTCTGAGGTATGGCTCCATAAATCACAACTTCTTCTTACCTTGCTCCACTCTCTACGTTGATGTCAGAGAGTTTCTCTGTTCACTTACCATATTCTTTTGCAGGGAAGGGTGGTTATGGGATTCAGTTCTTGTCCAGGAGATGTAGGGAAGTTGCCAAATGGGGTTTCCTCTTAAGGTTTATCCACGAGTCAAATCAGCACGGCTCTGCCACATTCTTCTTACTTAGAACATGAACATGTGATTCATGGAGCAGATCTCTCCGTGTGCACATGACCCAGACCTCTAGGGAGGGCTGGTGGACACAGAGGGAAGGGACCTGTGTCTAGCAGCATCAGTGAGCCCCTCTTCCCAGTGTTGAAAGGTGAGCCATGATCTGCTGAACTCGTGTTATAGGGGTTTTCTCTTCAATGCAGGCATATGTAGTGCAAACTACCAGAACCACACACCAAATTCCAATATATTTGTGACTGCTTTTTTCTGTTTCTTTTAGTATTGCTACCTATTTATATATCAATACCACAATAATTAAGTTATCATTAATTCAGTTAAATATAAGTGCTTGTATTTTTTTTTAAGTCTGGACACAATCATGTATTTTGTACTTCATTCAAATTTTTATAAACTTTTATTCTCACGTCCAATTTTGAAGTTCATTTGTCACCATCTTCCCCAAGTGATTGTATTTAGGTATGATCCACTTTGAATGGCTTTTACTTATCTACATTATGAATATATTGAAAGTTTCATCTGTTTAGTTTTTGCATCAGTTTTTCTAAGCTACTAATGTAAAAAATGATATTATATTGTGGATTCAGAGCTAAATCCAAATTGATCTGGAGTGGTTTTTATTTAATTATATTTTAAATGCAATTGGTAAAATTCTATGTAGAGGTTTATATGCTCATGAGTGATGTTGAATTTAGATTCCTTTCTTTTTCTATCATTTTCTGGCAAAACACCAGGGTTCTTTAGGTCTTAGAAAGTGATTTGGGTATTTTTCCATTGTTTTCTCTGCAATACTTTGTAGGAGATGTGAATTATTGGTTCTCTGAACACTTGGCAAAACTTGTTCATAAACTATTTAGGTGTTATGTATAAGCTTATTGTTTCAACTTAGAAGGGCAGAATTTTTATTTAGAATTCATACTTCTAAAATCTTATCTTATAATGTTTTCAGTGTTGATAAATTATTGATTTTATCATTTATCATTTGCTTTGTAATTTTCACATAAGCAAAGAAAATAAAATGTAAATATATGAATTAACAACATTTGTAAAAAATGTAGCTATTTTTATTTTGGATTTTATGTTTAATTAACAAAGGACATTCTTTGTCATAAAGTAACATTTCTTTAAAGAATTTAATCTTTGAATTTGTGATTATAACTAGGAAGTTATAAAGTAGAAATTCTAAACCTTTATTTGAGACTTTAGCAATTTATATTTAGAGAAAGGCCAATAAAATGGAGATATTGTTGAGGACATCAAGAAAATACTTGACACAAAAGAGAAACCTACAATTGTACAGCGTGTCACCTAATATCTCACTACACTGTCTCATGATCAATGTGTTTTGGAACAATCACATACAAAGAACCTATTGCTTCCTAAGTAGGAGCCTATGTTCTGAGAGATACTGAAGAGAAGAGAACATTTTATGTTCAAATAAAAGAGGCATTCAAGCTTCCAGTGTTCAACACATTATAAACTTAACAATATTATTAGCATGACTCCTTACTGTTTGTAACCTTGGAGATTCCTCATATTGGTTACATAAGATCATGTTTCATGTTAATATTATGGCATGACCCTTGTTTGGCTTGGTAAACCATACATTTGGACAGTCACAATGAACATTTACGTATGCATCAGAGAGGTTTTTTTTTTTTTCTTTTCAAATTGAAGAAGTGATATATATGTATATATGCACTTATGTAGACAAGCGTGCACACAGACACACAGACACACACACATATTCCCAAAGCACACTATCGACATCCCCACAGTGTTGCACGTGCGCACACACACACACATGCTCCCGTGCACAGGGTATGCGTGGACAGTAACTCAAACTTGATATAACTTTAAACTAGATAAATTCCCCTTTCTCAAGTCTATCATCCTATTTTCCATGCCTCATAAATAATTTACTTAAATTTAGTCATAAATACAATCAATGATATTTTTGAAAGTTACTCTAAAAATTATTGAGATTTATGTTCATAAAATAAAAGGGGATTGTGTGTATTTTTGGGTACTCATATATAGTACAGTGGTTACATAAATGTAAAATGCACAATCATCCATATTAACGTACACACATAGCACACGCATTCCTATCAAATGTGATACATGCCATGGGAACAGTAGGGGCAATTTTTCCGTAAGCCTCGCCCCCAATTGTCTTGTTCAAAGCCCTTTAAAAACCATTCCATGAAGGCTGTGGTGATGCTCTTTTTAACTTAATGAGTTGGCAGCAGCTTTTCATGCTGAAAACAAGTTTAGAATTATAAAGTTAAATAGTTTTCTTCTATTCAGTCTATCATCAAGGTTTTTGTTCCTTTATTTGTTTTCTTTCTAAACTGCAGAACTGACTATTTAGTGCCTGCCTGCAGAACATTAAAGATTCAGTGACTCTTCATGTTCTGAAGGACATCCATTGTATTTTGATATATGATCACTTTATAACTTAAATATGAATAATTTGAAACTGAAGAAAACAAAGAACTTCAAAGTTTATTGTATAATATTGCTTTGAAGCAGCTACTTTTAAACCCAGGGGAAATCTCAAACCTAGGTCATCTTCCTGGCATTTTGCCACATTCTATGTTCTATAATGTTGGCCTATTTGAGCTTACACCATTTATGTGAGATGAATATTCTTTTTCTTAGACTTATTTTAAAATGGAGTAGTATGAGGCTCAATCCGTGCTATGGCTATTAAAGAACAGACCTGAGTTTTTGATATCAATGCCTTAGTATTCTAAAATTTGACTTTCTTACTACTAAATTATCTGCTGAGATTCTCGAGAAGATTCATTAACTCCTTCATGTCACTGAAGCCAGGCAGGACTAAGGGGCTGTCCATGGATGAGGACATTGCTCTGAAGTTTTCTTCAGAGTTGTCCACACAGAACATTTTGGTCACATAAGATTCTTTGGAAAATAAGTTTGAAATTAAAAACATGATTTACGTGAATTTCAAGGCATGGTCCCAAGCATCAAGAGAGAGGGCTAAGTTTGTGAATCTGCTCCGTTGCCCATAGTGAGCTTCTCGTCAGCTCCACTGTGAGCCTGGAGGACTGCGCAGCATGACTAAAACCAGGCTTCATGGCCGGACAAGAACACCGGCAATTCTCTACCAGTTAAATGAGAGTCTCACTCCCTCCTCAGAGCCAGGAAGGCAACGGTGGAAATTTTTTTTTTTTTCCAATTTTGCTAATTTGGCTGTTTCCAAGTTACTTGATTCCTAATAAGATTGCACATTTTTTTTCTGAAAATTTTCTTTTCAAATTCCTTTAACCTTCTTTTTAGTGGTTTTGATTAACTTGAGCCATACACATCATAATATTCTTGTTGTTTGCCAGGTCATCTGCTTTGGTTTTGCCTGTTTTGTCCTCCAGGGAATGATGCCAAGCCGGGTCAGGAGAGCAGGTGTTTGCTAGGAGTGAAACCTGCCACGTGGCAGGGGCGGTGCTAGTCAGAAAAGCCTGGGACTGTGGCGACCTGGAGGGGGCAGGCCAGGCAGAATGGACTCCTACCACCACGCGGAGCTGAGGAGTCTGCCAAACTAATCAGTCCCCTGGACGCAGACTGATTTTTGAAGATGTCACTTATTGAATCCAAATGGCCAAGACCTGATGTGCCTGCCATGGTCAGTCCACAGAGGAGCCTCTGTCTGCTCCCGGAGGAGGGGGTTGAAAACTGCAGCTGGAGGCTGATAGCTCTCTGTCCTTGATCCAGGGAAAGGCAAAGTCTTTTTTGTTTGTTTTTATTGTACAAGTTTAGGTGTGCATCGTGATATTTGGATGATCGTTTGTTGGTACTGGGGGTCGAACCCAGAGGTGCTTGCAGGAGCCCTGTTTGGGGAGATGGCTAACATTGCGGTTGACTATGGGCCATGGACATGTTTGGGCATTGCCGCCTTCCGTAGTCTCACGGGACTTAGCCTGGGATCTCGCGGGACTTGGCCCAGGATCTCGAGAGACTTGAGCCGTGACTCAGCAGATCGGCCCAGCGCCATTCCTGCTCGGGTGTGTGAGATGAGACCTGAGAGAGAATGGACGGGGTTAACGCTATTGTGTATGTATATTGTAGTTTTTTGTAAGAGTACGTGCCTTGGTTTCTTGTGAGAGTGTGTATGTGGTGTTAGAAATTACAAGAGACAGAAAGAGAAAGATAAAAGAATTTTTTCATTTCCATCCTGTCTCCGGGCTCCTTCCCGCGGCGCCGCCGTTCCGGGCTGCTTTTCCTTTTCCAGCCGCAACAGGTGCTTAATCACTGAGTCACATTCTCAGTCCTTTTTATTTTTTATTTTGAGGCATGGCCTCACTAAGTTGCCGAGGCTCGCTTTGACTTGTGATCCTCCTGCCTCAGCCTCCAAGAGCCACTGGGATTACAGACATGTGTCGCTGTGCCCGGCCTGTTCTGATGTTCTTATTCATAGTGCAATGGTTACTACAGTAAGCAAATTAACATGCCCTTTATCTTGCATGGTTGCCTTTTGTACGTGTGTCATTAAAAAAAAAGCACCCGAATTTGACTCTCTTGGCAGTTTTCCGGTATACAGCACAAGTCATTTCTTAAAGGTGCACTCAGTAGTTATCGTGCGTTGCCAGAGCAGGACTGTGGGTGACCGTAGGACAAAGGGAGGCACAGTCCTTACCTGTGGGAGAACATGGCCTAGTAGAAGGAGACAGAGATCAGGAGCCTGAACACAATCAAGATGCTTTCGGAAGAGCTATGTACCAGAGAGGACAGGGAGCGTGTTGCTTTGGATACAGTGACTGGAGATGAGCCCCTTAGACAGTGTGGGAGGCTCTGGTTGTGCTTTGAGTCCAGGGCAGCATCCAAACAGAAAATCACCTCCTGTCACATGGCACTTGCAACTGCTGGGATGGTGGAAAGAAGTCAGCCACTGCAAGCAGACTGCTGGTCCCAGGGAGAAGGAGCAGGCTGTCTCCTGTGGCTGGACCCCAGAGGGATTCTCTGGGCAGACAAGACTCCCAGAACCTGGGGGTGTTGCCCCAGAGCCTCTGCAGCAGTAGACCAAGAACAGGAATTAGAACCAGTGCTCTGTACCAAGGCTGAGCAGGGCTGGAGGAGAAAGACCCAGCAGGACTCATGGCTTCAGGCTGGAAAATCGAATGGGTAGATGATGAATGTCTTTGTCTTGTGGTTCTTACAACCTCTTTTTGTAAGAATTTGTCTATCATCCTTGTATGATTTGTGTTTTTCTAATTCCTATTTTTCTGTAGCATTTTTATTTTTTTCAACTTTAAAAAGTAGAAATGATCAAAGGTATTTATCTTTTAAGAATTCTTGCACCGATTCGTGTTTAGTAACTCATCACCCATCCACAGACTGTATTTGCCTTTGTTTTTCAAAGTTATTCTTTACATTTAGCTCCTTACTTCAGCAGAAATGTATTCTGCTGTGTGACGTGAGTATGTATAAGCATCCTGTCCTTAATCTTAAAATCAGGCTCATTGCCTAAGAGTGCAACGGTGGACTTCGGGGTGCTCAGAAAGATGTCAGAGACCTCAGACTCTCTCCATCTTCATCTCATGTATCCTGACCAAAGGAAAGAGGTATTTCTTCCATTTTTTTTATTGCTTTTCAGGCGGGAGGTGGAGTTCCTTTTCTGATCTTTTATTCCCTTTCACACTCATTCTTCAATCAGCTCCCTCATTATGGTCTCTCACCCGGGGTCATCAGACGCTCACTCCCAGAACTGGGGTTCATTTTCTGATTCTCAGACACTTTTATACTGGTATGCCCAAAACATTCATTTTTTAAGCAATAATCAATTATCTGATGTCCTAGTGGCTTGAGAAGCCCCAATGATTGTCGTCTTCATAAAGGAGACTGTCTAGAGGAATGTAACCTTATGTTTAATGGAGCGACATTGGTTTTCTAAAAGTGAGGTTGAAATCATACATGCACTTAATTTTCTTCATCTTCTCAGCTTTCTCTGATGCTGATGGGATTTCAGCTCCCAGCAGGAGAAAACTGGTGAAGTATTTGGTTTCCTTTCTAATCCGCTGGGAAAGCTGATGTCGCGTCATTGGTCTATATGCAGACAACTTTATCTCCATTCCCTCATTCTTCCATTGTATTCAGTTCCCCAGAAAAAATTTAATTAAGCAGCTACTAAGTGTCAAATTAGTTCTAAGCTATGGGGGACTGGAAAAACCTTTCAACTTCTGCAGTTAAAATTTGCCCAAGCCAGAGAACAGAGCAAGACAAAGACTATTGTCACCTGGTAAGGGCAGGGACAGAGATTGGGCTAGATTGTTAGAGAGCAGGCAGGGCTCACAGACTGGTTTCTGTGGTGCTCAGGAGAGGTTTTCTGAAAGAAAATGTCTATATACATCAATGAGCTAACAGGAGGAAATCCAGAAGTAACAACTTTAGCGGGGGAGAGGCCTGAGGACGCTCTGATGCTGTGGATCTTTCACACGTTGACATCATATGAGAACAACGTGTCAGCTGCTCTGGCTGTGAATGCTCCCAGGGTGAGCCGGGCCAGGGTGGGACCACTGGGTTCCAGCACCTGATAGCTTCGGGTCTCGGTGCTGCCCACAGTGTCCCCCGGCTGTGAAGTTCACTGATGAGCTTTTGCAATCCAGAAAGCACAGCCAGACCTCATTCAAAGCCAACACGCTGCTCATTTGGGCAAATATACTTGTGAAAAATCCAAAATAAATCCTGATGTTTTTAAAATACATTGGCACTAGAAACGAGTTTGTAGAATTGTATAAACAACAAACTCTAATTTGTCTGTAGTTATGAAGAATGTTTTCTTTACTAGAATAAGAATGTTGTCTTTCTGAAGAAATATGTCTAGGTAGAGTTCTCCAGTGTCTACCTTTAAAGATATTGACAACTGAACATCTTGAAACTAAATCACTAAGGGATTTGATAGCATTTACAAGTTTAAAAATAAGTTGATAGTGTACCAATAATGAAAGCTAGTGTTGTCCTGCTGATAGGGCCCATGACATTTCTTCTTTGTGTGTGTGGGAGCCTACGAGCCTACCCCAGGCCACTTGTAAGATGTCTGCCATTTCATTTACCCTCTTTGCCAGTGAGCACACCAGTGCCAGGGCTACAGCAGGGCACAGGGACCCTCCATTCTCTGCTGTTTGTGAGACTCACACATGCTTGCCTTACTCTCTGGGGAATGAGCTTTTTCTGTTCTTTCTAGTAGCCTCAGGAGATGTTTGATTCTCTCTCTGAACAAAGGACGTGCAAACATCCTATTCTACCTTCCCTCTGGGGTCCCCCATTGGGTCCTTTGACTTCTTTTAAAAGTGTCCTTTAAGCTGCTCACATTAGTCCCGTTGATGTCTGACAACCCAGGCAGTCAGAGAGCTAGAAGGCGCCTGTAAAGGTCTTATGAACTACCACCTGCAGGCTTGCTCAGATAACCTAGAAAAGACAGTTATTAACCCAATTCGTTTCAAGTTGATGTTAAAAAGTATCCTTTTACTGTTATTGTAAAATATTTCAGCACAGTGTGTGCACATGGGTATTTATGAGTGCACAGCATAAAACATTTATTTGTATATGTCCGTGCACATGCACAGAGATGGATAGAAGTGGCGACAGAGTCGAACAGTGGTGGATGCAGGGAGACTGTGAGCTTCCCCACCTCCCCCACCCCCGCACCTGCAGACCTGTCCTGTAACATCGCCACCACTACACTTACTTCAACACCTGTGGACTCACTGTGGCATCTTTGTCCACTCCATTCCTTCAGGAAACCGTATTGCAGGTTCCTGGGGGAAGACTTTCCACAGTTTTGCTGGCATGACAGGCCTCATTCTTCAGTGCCGCAGAGTGGGGATCAGATTTGGGGGGACAAGTGTAAATCTGAGGGTGATCTAGACCTGGCTGTATACGAAATAGCCCCGTCCTCAGGCCCAGCGCCGCACTCCACCTTATGTGCCAGGATCATGCAATAGCCACGAAGCTCATCTCCTCCAGCTCCTCACTCAAACAGGAACCACCTGGGTCTTACTTTTCTCTTCTGCATCGTAACTGGAATAATCATGCTGATATCATGGGGCTGTGAAGACTGAACCGAATAGGGTACCTAGGAGGGCCCCATTAATCCTAGATACCACGTTGTGGTGAGATCGAGGTTAGGGGATGCTTAGACATAGGAGATCCCATAGGTGTGGTTACAGGTGGGATCACCCAGGTGGAGAGGGAGGAATGAGGAAAGACTCCCAGCTGCAGTGTCTGACACAGCTGCCACTACCTACACTCAGGGGTTTGCTTAAATTAATTAAATAAAATCTTCAGTTCATTAGTCACACTGGCCACATTTAAAATATTCAATATTTAAATGTGTTCAGTGGAGACTGTATTGGAAAAAGCAGAACATTTTCACCATCACAGAAAGTTCCATGGAAAGCAATTTTCTAGAATCGAACCCCAAGGAACATGTCCAATTAAGAAATCAGGATGGCAATGGCTAGTGGTATTTACCATGCCATGCACTGTGCTAGAACTTTAATAAAAGTTTATTAGGGATTTTCCTCTCAAAAGCTCTATGTAATTCTCTTTATTACTATTCATAGTTTATATCTGAGGAAACCAAGAATCCCATGAGGTTAAGAATGCCTCCAGGGATGCACAAAAGGAGGACCCAGGGAAGCCATGGTCCAGATCAAAGTTTCTAAAATATTTTTGCAATAATTTTTCATTTGGTTGATGAGAACCTATGATTGAATAAGAGTTCTACAAGTTAACATTCTTATTTCCTTTTTTTTAAATTTATTTTTTTGTTTTAATTAGTTATACATGATAGTAGAATGCATTTATGCACTGTGATATATCATACATAGATGGGATATAATTTTCATTTTTCTAAGTGTACATGTTGCACAATCATATTGGTCATGTAGTCACACATATACATACAGTAATAATGTCTGTTTCATTCCACAATCTTTCCCATCCCCACATCCCTTCCCTCCCCTCCCATCACTTCCCTTTACCTAATCTAAGGTAACACTATTCTTCCCTAGTGCCCCCTGCCTTATTGTGAATTAGCATCTAAATATTAGAGAAAACATTTGTACTTTGGTTTTGTGGGATTGGCTTAGTTTGCTTAGCATGATATTCTCCAACTCCAGCCATTTACTGGCAAATGCCATAATTTCACCCTTCTTTAAAGCTGAGTAATAGTCCATTGAGTATATATACCATATTTTCTTTATCCATTCATCTATTGAGGGTCACCTAGGTTGGTTCCATTGTCTAGCTTTTGTGAATTGAGCTCTTTATGAGTGGGTAGCTTTGTATTTCTGAAATTTGCTGTATCTTCTGTGGTGGTACAGAATGGTGATAATGATGGGAGGAATATTTTTTAAATATTTTCAACTTCTCAGGTCTTTCCAAGCCAGAAGACATAGATAATGTGAATAATTCACCCACAAACCTGTGCTGAGTGTCTGGAAGGGAGTCCAAACAACTGTGTGCACAATAGCACAAACACAAACACAAGACCAAGTTCCTCCTCTCACACCCGGTGCTCCCCAACCCTCCCTCTAACATTCAAGGGGTACACTTCATGCACTCCTAATTCCTTTTTCCATAAAGCCTGTGGCCACACCTTCCCTGAGCACAACTAAAATATGCTTTTCCTCTTTCAAAGGAACATGAGGGCTTTCTGAAGCAGGGGGTTGCATCTGGCCTGCTTTTCCCTGGTTCAGTTTTGCACGGTCAGTGGTAAAACATGTTTCACTATTTGGCTAACCAACATCTTGACTGTGCTATCTGTCTTCTAGCATCAATCATGTTAATGACAAAATTAAGACAATCAGCTCTTACTGCAGCCCCTCTGAAGCACCAACTCTTATTCTCAGGAATACTGAGTGCGCTGTGCAGATTTTCATTTCCCTCTATTTCTGAACTCCCTGTTGATTGGCAAGTGCCAATCTCTTTCACTCCACACACCTTTCCATTTATTTTTAAGTGACATTTTGATGATATGTGTGACTCATGTGAAGCTAATAATACTTTTCATGTTGAATTCAATTTAGTCTTCTATACTTACATAAGCAGAAATTTTACTAGTATTTGTATAAAAACAGTTACACAGAATTATCTTGAACTTAGAGAATTACTATTCCAATTGGGATTTTAAAATGTCACCATTCGATTACTTCTGTCATCTCATCAATCACACTCTGAAATGTTCCTTCAGAGCGACAGAGAAAAATGTTGTTCTCACAAAAAAAAACAACACACATGATTTACACATCAATAAACTCGCCAACCAGTCACGTGTCAGGGCTACCCAATCGCAGAAGGGACATGCCATCTATTTTCAGGGGAAAGCATTTCATGCCAAGAAAGATCGTGAAAATTCTAAAATGATTTATAATGTTCTATCTCTGCTGTATATAGTCAATAAATGCTTCTCAACTAAAAGATGTCAGTTTTTATGCAAAAGACTACTCAGTGATTTTTTTTGGAACTTATTTTAAGAAATGAAAATGTCCTAAAACTATTCTAAATCAACTTAATTTTGCAAAGCAGTAACATTAATAATATATAAAATAAGATTAATATGGAAAATTAATTAGGAAATGTACATTTATATTTCACCATGTGCCTATCTCTAGGTAAGCCATTGTTTTTATGTAAGTATACGTACAGACACACACATAGGTTATAATTTTATATGATTGTATACTATAACAAGTCAAATAGAAACTGATAGAACTATCCTGAACTTCTTTTTTTTTTTTTCATTGTTACTTTGTCTTAGCATCTATGTTCAAATTCTTTTTTTAAAAAAATTTTATTTATAGTAGTATGTATTACAGTTCATACTATACATATATAGCATCTTTTTACATAAAACAGTTTGTATACAAAGTATATTCACAGCATTCAAGTCTTCAATCGTGCATTTAGAATAATGATATCCATCTTATTCAACCACTTTTTCCCCCTTCCCCTCTTGCACCCTCCCATCCCCTCCCTTCCCTTTGACCATTATAGTGTTCCTCTAGTCCACCTATGTACCCCGACCCATCAATACTGTGAACCGGCTTCCTTATATCAGAGGAAACATTTGGTATTTGGATTTTTGAGATTGACTGATTTCACTTAGCATTATATTCTTCTTTTTTTAAAAAAATATTTATTTATTTGTTTTAGTTGTACACAAAACCTTTATTCTTATGTGGTGCTGAGGATAGAATCCGAGCGGCGCACGTGCTAAGCGAGTGCTCTACCACTGAGCCACAACCCCAGCCCCTGAACTTCTTCACTTTAATGCTAGAAATAGAATTAGTTGACTACTTTACAAATAAAAATTAAAAAAAAAAAACAGTGGAGATCAAACCATTGAGAATATAAATGTTCTAATATTGGTGAAAATTATTAACAATGGCAGAAGGATAAGAGGAAACCTTTGATAATAAATGAAAATAACCCTGGAAATAACTTCGTAATGCACCAAGAACTAGCAAATGGGTGTGTATTTCCTCTCTGAGAAGCTGTGTGTGCTAAAAGTGTAAGTGGGCGGTTTCTGTGGAGATGAGAATAAAACAATCTGAGGTAGGTCCCCATTAGTGCAGCCCTGAGCATTGGCCCAAGGAAGCAGTTCAATTCTGAAAACTAACCTAGAGGCTATAATAAGCACTGGAGAGAAGGTTACTGAGTCCTGTCAGTGAAGGGCCACAGTCCCTGGCTTGAGCCACAGAGACTTACTGTCCACACTTTGGAGGCAAGATGTGCAAGAGGGGGTGACCACTGGTGGCTCCTTCTGAAGCCTGTGGAGGAGGCCTGCCGTGTTTCCCTGCCAGTTCCTGGTCTGCTGGCCACCTCTGGCCTCCCTGGGTTTGTACACACATCACCCAAGATCACATCTGCATGCATGAGTGCATTTAAGTTTGTTAATATGTACCAACTACCAAAGACCTTATCATTCAATTAGATATCTTTTTGCAAAAATAAGATGCAAATGGCTACTCTCCTCAGTGCCTTTTAAACATGAAACTGAAAAGAAAGGAAGAAATTTTGACAGCTAATGTTCATATAAGAATGTTATTTGAGGATTTGCATAGAAAGGGTGAGAGGGGGCAGAAGCAAGCCAAGGACAGAGGGAGGGAAGGAGCCAGAGGCAGAGAGGCTCCAGGTTTGTTTGAGTGTTCTTTCAACAAAACATCTGGTATTCCCTGACTTTCAGCTTCTTTGCTCAAATCTTTCATTTCCTAAGAACACCTGACACAAAGGCAGAAAGGCGCACCCCACATGTCTTGGTAAGCCTCCAACAGCCCTCCAACAATTCAAACCAGCCCAGATTCTGAGGTACTGGAGGTTGGGATCTCAACACCTGAATTTCTGGGAGACACAGTTCAACCCATAACAGAGCACGACGGAAGATGAGATCCAGAGAACCAGACGGCATAGATGGCATGATGAGGTCCCAAGGATCTGCAGGGGCTCCTTGGGACCTCCGCCCATTTCCATGTCACTCTGAGCAAACACAGGCTCCTGGCCCCAGCAATTCGACAAAGAGAGTTTTAAGCAAAAGCTTCCCTTCAAACAGAAGGGAAGGGAACAATGGTTGACTATTTCTCTCTAACTTACAACCAGGACTCTACAGCTCAGAACAACACACATTGTTTATCTCTTCGCCCTGGGAGTCAACAGTCTTGATGGCATTACATGATAATGTAATTTTATAGATGTTTCTGATTCTCTGCAAATGAATATGAAACTCAGAGAGGACTTTTAAGTTTCTCTTTGAAACTCTTTCCACAAATAAAACTAAAATAAGATTTACAAGTTGAATTAGTTAGAAATTCATGTTTATGTTCCACCATATGCCGCTCTCTATGCAACGCATTGTAATAAATAAATTCTATGTACATATAGATGCATAAAGTATATTTAAGTATATCAGTACATACCAGCTATAAAGATCTTATTATTTAATTAAATACCTTTTTTACAAAAATAAGATGTAAAGTGCTTTTATCGGCGTCTTTTACACCTGAAACTCTGAAAAGGAAAGAAATTTTGAAATCTAATTTTCATATAAAACATTATATGAGAATTTACATAGAAAGGGGTGAGAAAGGAGAGAAGTAAGCAAGTGACAGAGTTCGGGAAGGAGAAAGAAAGAAGCAGAGGGACCTCATGTATGTTCTAGTGTTCTTTCAGCAAACCATATTGCGTTCCCTCTCTTCTGTATGTAGTCACTCAGAGAACAGGAAACTAATTTAATATCTATCACTGGGTAACATCTCATAATCTCTTGACCACAAAAACTTAGAGAAACCACACTTTTCTGAATTTATCTGTCATAAAAATGTATTAGTCAACTTTGTTATTGCTGTGACCAAAAGACCTAACAAGAACAAGGTACAAGAAGAAAAGTTTACTTTGACTCATGGTTCAGAGGTTCAGTCCCTGGTTGGCTGACTCCGTTGTTCTGGGACAGAACATCATGGTCGGAAGACTGTGGCAGAGCAAAGCTGCTCTGGACTTGACAACCAGGAAGCAGAGAGAGCTCTGTTCACCAGGCACAATATGCACACCCCAGAGGCATACCACCAGTGACCTATTTTCTATAACCACACTCTTCCTGCCTCCAGTTACTGTCCAATGAGTCCGTATCAGTGGATCAATCCACTTATTGGGTTACACTTCTCATAATCTGATCATTTACCTCTGAACATCCTTGTATTCTCACACATGTGCTTTTGGGGGACACATTTAGCCAAAAACATAACACAAGGATTCTGGAACCTGCAATTAAGTAGATGTGTAACAATACAAACACAAATTTTTTTTCAAGACATGACTTTACAAAAAGCTTAATATGTTTGTGGACTGAAATTAACTTTGAAACATTCAGAATGTTGCTGATCTTGCTCATTTTATTCAGGCTCAAAGGTCCCTTTAGGACGAATGAGATTTCTTAGGAATATCCTGAAGCATTAATCATAATTTAAGAGTTTTTATTTTTTTGCATGCTCCCTTGTAGTGTTAGAAATTACAAGAGACAGAGACAGAAAGATTAAAGAATTTTTTCGTCTCCATCCTGTCTCCGGACTCCTTCCCGCGGCGCTGCCGTTCCAGGCTGCAATCCCTTTCCGGCGGCTAACAGTTGGTGGCCCGTACGGGGAATTCAGCACGGCAGGTAAGAACTGAGAAACCTCGCAGGAGTCTCTAGTCAGAGCGGTTAAAATGGGTTCGAAAATAACTAAGACCCAAGTGTACGAGGCTCTTGATGAATTCTTTGATATGGATGAGTCTGTCGTTAGTGAGGAGGATTTAGAAAACAGTGAAGGCAATCATAAAAGCGTAGATTCCGCTGAGTCAACTAAGACCAGTAAGGAGAGTATTAGAAGTGTCCCCAAAATTACAAAGATCCGAGCTGCTAAAGCTATTCAAGATTTATTAGAGATATTTCAAGGATACATGGTCTCAATTGAACCTGGGACTCAGGATGTTACTGAGTCAGTTAGGACCAATGAGAGTAGTAGTAGTGAGGAGGAATTAACTAAAGGTGATTTTGAGAAAATGAATAAAAGGAAATTAAGGAAGACCAAGATAAGGGATCATCAAGTGGAGGAACTTGTGTCCTCTACTCCCCCATGGGTGAAATCGATTACAGAAAATATGAAGGGTATCACTAGACGTTTGCATACCCTAGAAATAGAAATAAAAAGTATTTCTGAGCGCTTATGCGCTCTCGAGGGTAACTCACAGATACATTGGGAACTGCCAGTATTTGAATATGAAAATGGACAGAGGGGCCACCAGCCAATAGATTTCAAAACAATAAAAAATCTCAAAGAGGCAGTAATGACTTATGGACCCCAAGCTCCTTTCACGTTGAGTATACTGGAGTCCCTTAACACCTTTAGCTTAACCCCCGCAGACTGGAAGCGTCTATGTAAAGCAACATTAAGTGGGGGACAATACTTGGTTTGGCGATCGCAATTTCAGGAACTTTGTATAGAAACAGCTAAAAGAAATGCAGATGCAGGGTTTGGAGACCATAATATAGAAATGCTCACAGGAGAAGGGCAATTTGCAGACATACAGGATCAAAAACATTATACCCCAGGAGTATATGCTCAGATAAATGCAGCTGCCTTAAAGGCATGGAAAACTGTACAAGGACCTGGGGATCTACAAGGTAGCTTGTCCAAAGTAATTCAAGGACCTAATGAACCATATGCTGAATTTGCTGATCGACTTTTGAGAACTGCAGGTAGAGTTTTTGGAGACATTGATCAAGTTATGCCATTAGTTATTCAATTAGCGTACGAAAATGCTAATAAATATTGCCAGGAAGTCATCAGGCCATGGAAAAATAAAAAGGATCTTTCCATATATATACAACTATGTAAAGATGTAAATGATGCCTTTGTCACAGGGAATGTGATTGCAGCAGCTGTGAGAGATGCTGCCCCTCAAAATTTTACAAGGGCTCAACATAGACATTATAATCAATCGGGATATTCTAGGCAAAATTATCATAATCAATCAGGCTATTCTAGGCAAAATCCCCAAAGAGAAATAAGACCAAATTCATACCGTACTCCAGGTTGCTGCCCCAGGTGTAAGAAAGGAAATCATTGGGCCAATAAATGCTATTCAAAATTTGACATCCATGGAAATCCTTTGTTCAGGAATTCAAAAAACAGGGCACGGGGCCCAATGCCCCGGGGCCCACAAATGTACGAGGCATTGGAGGAGGAGTATCCTCAAGCATCCACTCAGATGCTTCCCCGACACAATCCCTATTACCCATCCACTCCCTCGCCAGAGGAACAGGAGGAAATGCAGGATTAGACCTCTGTTCCACCGCCCGAATAGTGTTAACACCTGAAATGGGGGTTCAACTGATTCCCACAGGAGTCAGGGGACCTCTTCCCTCAGGGACTGTAGGACTTATTATCGGGCAAAGTCCTGAAAGCTTATTAGGTTTGCAAGTGACCCCAGGCGTAATAAACTCAGACTATAAAGGGGAAATAAAAATAATGCTTAGCTCACCCCAAAGTATAAGTTCTATTAATCAGGGAGATAGAATTGCTCAGCTGCTCCTCCTTCCAAATTTACATAATTCATTTAAAATGAATATGCCTCTAAATAGGAACAATAGAGGATTTTGTTCCACTGATTCGAAACCCATGGTTTGCTGGGTTCGGGACTGTACAAGGAGGCCTATGTGTAAAATAAGAATCCAAGGAATAGAAATGGAGGGTCTTATAGATACTGGAGCTGATTCTTCCATCATTAATTTACGTCAATGGCCCAAACACTGGCCTCTACAAAAAGCTTCAACCAGTTTAAGAGGCTTGGGATATAATAACCTCCCAGAAAAAAGTGCGGTGGGTAATTTTAAAATGGGAGGATGATGAAGGACATAAAGGCACATTTCAGCCTTATGTTTTTTACCTAATCTACCGGTTACTTTATGGGGAAGAGATATTTTACAACAAATGGGAGTACACCTTGCAACCAAACCTGCAGGTGTTAAATGTAAAAACATACAGGGTAATCTTAACCCTAAAAGAAATCATCAAAAAGTACAGGGCAAGCTTAACCCTAAAAGAAATCATTATCATATAGGAAAAAGACATTTTTCTTGGGGCCACTGAGAAAATAATTTTGAAAATACCATGGCTTTCTGATAAGCCAGTGTGGGTCCCTCAGTGGCCCCTATCTAAAGAGAAATTACAAGCGGCCCACCTACTAGTTAAGGAACAATTAAAAGCAGGACATATAGAACATTCCACCTCTCCCTGGAATTCCCCCATATTTGTGATCAAGAAAAAATCAGGAAAATGGCGATTATTACATGATCTTAGACAAATTAATAAAACCATGCAAGTCATGGGCCCTACTCAACCTGGACTTCCGAATCCTATAGCTATTCCAAAAAATTTCCATGTTATTAGTCTTGATATAAAGGATTGCTTCTTTTCTATTCCCCTACATCCTCTGGATGCCCCCAGGTTTGCTTTTTCAGTTCCTTCTATTAACAATAATGGCCCTGATCAGAGATATCAATGGAAGGTTTTGCCGCAGGGAATGGCTAATAGCCCCACCATATGCCAAATATATGTGGACAAGGCTATCCAACCCATTAAAAATAAATATCCAAACCTCATGTGTCTACATTACATGGATGATATTTTACTGGCCCACCCTAATCAAAAAATCTTATTTAATATATTCAGTGACATGGTAGAAAATTTTAAAAAATACGGATTATATATAGCAGAAGAAAAAGTTCAAACCAGATCTCCCATATTATATTTAGGATTTAAAATCATGGATACTTTTGTTAGACCCCCAAAAAATTTTAATAAATAAAGAACATTTAACCACCCTCAATGATTTCCAAAAACTACTGGGAGACATTAATTGGCTTCGCCCTACACTAAACCTCACTACTGGCCAATTAAAACCTTTATTTGATATCCTTCGAGGGGCCCCTGATCCATCCTCACCGCGAACATTGACTCCTGATGCTAGGAAAGCTTTAAAGGTAGTAGAAAAAGCCATAGAAGGAGCTCATTGTGACAGATTTGATTTAACTCAACCGCTGATATTGATTATTATTTCTTCACAATATACACCGACAGGAGTATTTTGGCAACAAGGGCCTTTATTATGGATACATTTGCCTGTCTCTCCTAAAAGCATAATTGAGTCATATACCTCCATGGTGGCTAAACTTATTCTTCAAGGACTTAAAACTTCTACTAAAATATTTGGCATTCACCCTGCTACTATTATTACTCCCTATTCATCGTCACAGATTGAATATTTATGCTTCAATGATAATGACTGGGCTATAGCTAGATGCTCTACCTCTGCAAATTTTGATAATCACCTTCCTAAGTCTCCTATATTATCTTTTTGTATTAATCATCCTATTATATTTCCACAGGTAATAAAAAATCAACCTATTCCTAAGGCATTTAATGTATTTACAGATGGGTCCTCAAATGGTACTGCTGCAGTAGTCACTACAAAAGAAAATATGACTTACATAACTGCACACAAATCAGCTCAACTAGTGGAATTGGAAGCTGTGGTAAGAGCTCTGGAAAATTTTAGAGACCAGCCCATAAACATCTTTTCAGATAGCCACTATATTGTACAAGCCGTCCCAAAATTAGAGTTAGCAGGACCAATAGCACCTCATACTCCAGCCTTTAAATTGTTTTATCAGATACAAAAACTTTTGTGGGCAAGAAAAGAACCTCTATTCGTAGGCCATATTAGAGCACATACTAATTTGCCTGGCCCCCTCCATGAAGGTAATCAAAAGGCAGATGAACTTACAAAAACAATATTTATACTTTCAGCACTACAACAAGCTACTTTATTTCATTCCCAGTTTCACGTCAACAGCACCACCTTGCAACGTAGGTTTAAAATCACAAAGGAGCAAGCCAGAACAATTGTAAAAGATTGTAAATCTTGTATAACACATTTGCCCAATCCTCATTTTGGTGTTAACCCTAGAGGATTAATGCCCAATCATTTGTGGCAGATGGATGTTACTCATGAGCCAAGCTTTGGAAAATTGCAATTTATTCATGTAACCATAGATACATGCTCAGGCATGATTTTTGCTTCCTTACATTCCGGAGAAAAAGTTAAAGATGTCACATCTCATTGTTTACAAGCTTTTGCTGCATTGGGCATCCCCAAAATGCTTAAAACAGATAATGGTCCCGCTTATACGTCCTCATCTTTCAAACAGTTTTGCGCAAAATTCAACATATCCCATAAAACAGGCATCCCATACAATCCTCAGGGTCAAGGCATTATTGAAAGAGCAAACCGCACACTAAAAGTTATGTTGTTAAAACAGAAAGAAGGAAACTGAAAAATCCTAAGGACAGATTGGCAGTTGCCCTGTTTACTTTAAATTTTTTAACTTTAGACTCTGATGGTTATTCTGCTGGAGACAGACATTGGAACCCACATCAACAACATAAACCTTTGGTTTACTGGAAGGATGTTCTTTCAGGTACATGGAAGGGTCCGGATCCAGTATTAATTTGGGGGAGAGGATCTGTTTGTGTCTTTCCAAAGCATGAATCCTCTCCAATATGGATACCATCTAGATTAATAAAGCAGGTACCACATCAAAAGGATCAAGATGAAGTTGTTGAGGAATCAAGATTAATAAAAAAGGTACAAAATCAAGAGGACCATGATGAAGATATGGAATGATTCCCTTAAAAGAGTCCTTCAAAATATGTCACAACTTAAGTGTCATTCCTCCCGGCTGGGACAAAGAGATCTCTCTTTAGTGTGCACACAATTATATATATATATTTTTTACTTTTTATATATGTGTTTATTTGTGTATTTGTCTAAATTTCATGTTAATGTGACGTCACAAATATATGTTTTGTATGTGCGTCTGTCCAGTGTGACATCAAAAATAACAAAGCGCTTGTGAATATATATATATATATATGGATCCAAATAACTCTAATTCATTTAAGTTTAAGAGTATTCAAAATGGGTAAATAATTTAATAAGTGAAGGTACCTTCAATTTTGTTTTATAGGTGTCCCAGGGACTTCTCTTTAGCAAAAAATATGACTAGTGCTGTATAACCTGATATTTTGGTGTTTTGACATGAGGTTGCTTATTTGTTATTAACTTCATTTGTTTAATAAATGATTAATTTCAATTATTTCAACAGGTAAAGGACTGCTGTGTATGCAGAAACTCGAGAGTTCCAGCTAACAAATTATTTCTCCAAAGTGCTTTTAGTTTTTCTTTAATCTATCTTTAATGCAGTAATTACCCTCAGTCTTTCTTTGTTTTGTTCTAAATATGATATTTTGCCAGCTTATGTTTGTGGGAGCACAGGCTACAATGTGTGTGAGCAGAAATCAACTTATTTTTCCAATCTAATAATTCTATTATTTAGTTTGACAACTCGCCTCTTGACTCAGTGCTGGAATAGCACTGCCTTTCCTTTAACAATTGATGCTTCAGTCTCTAGATAGCGGGCCCTGAAGATTTGCCGGTGGCATCATCTAGACATAAAAAAGACGGCTGCTTCTACAGCTGCAGGGATCGCGGTCGCTGCAAGCATCCCTGCTGCTCAAATGTCAAACAACCTCACCAGCAGTGTGGCCTCTGCTCTGCATGCATGGGGCCTCCTAGATCTACGTGTTTATAACAAGTGGACATTTTGATCTTTCATTGTTTGGGACTTCATGGGACAGTACCTTGCGGGTATTTGTTTAGAGAACTCACTGTGTTACTTGATAGAACTTAGGGCAGCTGATTTGTTTAAAGAATTTGATATGCTATGCAATTTGACTTGTCACCAAAAGGCTTGTCGCCTTAAAGCCGCAGCATCTCCTCCCAATTGGACGGCTGTTAGTCATCTTACACAGTCGATCCTAAAGGGCTCCATTGGATGGCTGGTTAGCCAATGACGGGTAAGATCCCCAGAGGGGGACAACCTAAGACAGGCACAGTCGCACGGGACAGTCTCATGTGGCCGACATATCAACCTAAGACAGGAGTCAAGGGCACAGCCTTGATTATCCAATGACGGGTAAGAATGTTGGTTGCACATAGACGTCCTAGAGCATCCCCTCTTTTAAAACAAAAGGGGGAAATGCAGGAGCCCTGTTTGGGGAGATAGCTAAGATTGCGGTTGACTATGGGCCATAGACATTTTTGGGCATTGTCGCCTTCCGTAGTCTCACGGGACTTGGCCCAGGATCTCGAGAGATTTGAGCAATGACTCAGCAGATTGACATTTTTGGGCATTGTCGCCTTCCGTAGTCTCACGGGACTTGGCCCAAGATCTCGAGAGATTTGAGGAGTGACTCGGCAGATCGAGCTAGCGCCATTCCTGCTCGGGCGCATGGGATGAGACCAGAGAGAGAAAGGACAGGGTTATCGCTATTGTATAGATACATTGTAGTTTCTTGTAAGAGTACGTGGCTTGGTTTCTTGTGAGAGTGAAAGGACAGGGTTATCGCTATTGTATAGATACATTGTAGTTTCTTGTAAGAGTACGTGCTTGGTTTCTTGTGAGAGTGTGTATGTAGTGTTAGAAATTACAAGAGACAGAGACAGAAAGATTAAAGAATTTTTTCGTCTCCATCCTGTCTCCGGACTCCTTCCCGCGGCGCTGCCGTTCCAGGCTGCAATCCCTTTCCGGCGGCTAACACTCCCTCCCAGTCAAGTAATAGGATAAAAGTTTGAGGCACTGTTCCCTGTCTCTGGCATAGAGTCCTTTAAGAGTATAATGCATTGTATGCTTGGGTTCTGGATACAGATTGGCAGTTTATACCTTAGTCACATCTGTTTGTAGCAGCTGTGTCTGCACTGATGTACGAGGACCCAACATTATTAATTAAGACAAGACACTCAAAGATTGTAATGATAACATAATTTACTACTTGCTCAAAAGAACTACCTGTATTTTAGACTTGATCTAATTAAAATTTACATTACTCTGTACTTACACATTCCAAAAAATATATATAAGCATGTGGATGAGAAATTACGTATCCAGGATTATAAAAACTCACCATTAGAAACAAATTGCATAAAGTGATTATTTTATTGGAACCAGAAGACATGAGTTGCTTCTCTCCCCCCACCCGTGTGTGTGTGTGTGTGTGTGTGTGTGTGTGTGTGTGTGTGTGTGTGTGTGTGTCTCGGTGCGCACGCGCATGCGTGTAATTCTGCATTGTTTGAACCTGGTCTCCTTTTACTTCCATTGAAATGAGCACATCCTGTGTCACTGGATGGGTTCCAAAATGATTTGCTGTTCCTACCATCTTGTTTGATCTTGACCAAGATCACCCCAATGATGCTAAGATGTAGTGATTTTGTTTTTTAAAGTTTGCATCTTAGGGAAGAGAAACAGTCTCAGAGGAAGAACATGTTGCTAGTGATAACCCGGAAATTAGATTTTCTGTAGGGCTCAGATGAGCTCATCAAATATTTACAAGGTCCTACGCTAATAGTCATATCAAGGGATATGCTGCATTCAGCATTATGGGTTTTGGTAATCAAGTAGATAAAACCAAATAATCTTTTGTCCTTTAATTGTGAAAACATTATTTATCAAATGACTATTCTGTCTTTATCATTGTAGCTATTAAAAATTAAGTGCTGGCAGTTCCCCATGTTTGGACCTATGACTTTCAGCAAAGAACAAACCCTGGGAGTGATGCTGATTCCTTTCTCTACTGCAACGCCATGAACCTGGACGCTGCTGGCCCTGCAGATGGGCAGAGGGCCCCATCCTGACGCAATGCCCATCGTCTTGGAACCAGCAAGTGCTTCGGTTTTCACCCTCAGTGATAAGGACTCTGTCCCCATCTGTCCCTTGGAAGAATGAATGGGAGATTGTGGAATGTGATTCTTGGATCTATGAGCAGGAGATCATTTAAGTAATGAATTTGGAAGGAAGATGACGCTTCCTTATCCCTGTCAGTGAGACAGGAAGTCAGCAAGAGGTTGAGCGGCAGAGCAGCAGGGCACTGCCCCTCAGAGGGCACTGAATGCCTACCCCAGGAGGAACGCTAGGAGCTCTGCCTGGAAGAGGAAGCAGCAGGGGCTGCCCACTCCCTTCCTCTCTGAGCCCACCCATGCAGCTGGAAGGAATGGCTGCCTGCCCCTCACCATGCTCAACTGCCTTGGACCCTGGCACCCCCTACTGCAAGGGCCTGGATGGTTGGGCCATGCCATCACAGAGTACAAATCACAGGTGCCATTTTACCATGATGAATGAATGACAGGACAGGCTGACGAAATGGTGACGATGTTTTCTTTTAATATTAATAACTTTTGTATTTAATTCAGAATAAAAGTTTAGCTCTTCAGATAAATCTTTGCTACTCTCTTTGGTTCACTGACATTACTGCTGATACTCTATTTCTTCTCATAGAACCATTTAAATTGTCAGTACAAAGTTACCTGCTCTGCCACAGGCATGGGTCACATGAATAAAATTACTACTAATATATATTTGTGACAGACTTTGTATCACATACTATGTCCTTTTAATATTTTCAGGAATGATATAGAAGGTTATGAAGCCAGTCTGACTGCACGTGCTTCACGCTTCTTAATGCTCTGGTGTATTATCCCATTCACATGATCAGAGCTTTGGAATAGTCCATGGAATTGAAGAGGATTCATTGAAATCAAGCATTTATAGTTATCGTTGCCTCATGCATTTTGATCTCTACACACAAAAATCTTTAGAATGAAAGGGTTTTAAAGATTGCTTGCATAAGTTTGGTAAGAAAGGAGTTGACCCAAACTTCATGGTAAGTTTCAGATTATCCAGTACATGTGAAACCTCTTGACCTTGAATACTGCTTTCATGAGGAACTGAAGGTAATCTGTCTTCTCTACGAAATTCCTCAATTTCATGTTGGAATTTCATTACCAATTTGAAAATCATCATTATTGATGATTATGCAGATGCATGCACTTAATTGTACTGTGCATTATTGAGTGTGATTCTGATTTTTAGCCCATGACCTCTTTTCCCATGGGTGGGGGAGATTCTTTGGCTGGTATTCCTTTTCTGCATTATGAGTCTGAGTATTTGGTTATATACTCTCCACCTTTGACATCTTTCAAGATGTGCTTACCACTTAGGTACCGAACAGAACTGAGGTACTTCATGATGTCTAGGGCCCCTCATTTCTTTTCCTTGGATGACACACAGTGCTATTTGATTTGAATGAAGCTACTATAGCCCCTCTGTGTCGACCAGCCTCCTAGAGTTGGCATTGATTGTCTTTAGTTATTTGCCTTATGAATAAACCTAGAGATCAGCTGTTCAATACTTAATTTGCTTGGATAAATCTAAGACCTTCAGATCAAAGACATTTTTAATTATGTAATACAAAGTTGTACATGGATTCATATTTCAAAGGAATATTAAAAATCCCCTTAACTTATTCACAATCTTTGAGAAGCTATTAAACCTGAGAAAAGAACTAAGCAGTTTCTCTAATTACTAACATACATTACACATTTTATTGCCTCATTTTGAATAGTATCTCTTCTGCATGTGCTCTCAATGTCAAAATCCCTGTCTGAACACACTAAGATGCTCGGAAAGAGACAGAGGGGGGTTGCATGCACCTGCTTGCCCTGTCACTAGCTGCCCCAAAATGTGTGGCGATACCTGCATCTCCTTGACAGTCTTAACTACACCCTTGTTTTTCTTCAAGCCTTTAAGTATGGCTCACCATCAAGCTCTTGAACAGAAGTCAAACATCGTTTTATTTTTTATATCCTGGAAACCTGGAGCACTGTCATAGATGGAAAACCAGACACCGGGAAGCAGATAAGCAGTGGATGTTTTTTATGCTGTAGAGAACTGGGGAGAGAGAGGAAGGAGTATGGAAACCAACTGAGTCCAGAGCTGCACCCTCACGGAGCCTGCTGCCTCAGTGACAAACAGAGCATGTCAACACGTGGTCTCATTCATTCCTGCCTGGACCTTGGGACAAGGTGCTCTTTCCAGCATCCCTTTAAAATAGAGGGAACTGAGAAGCAGGGACAGTCCTATGTCCAGCAAGGACAGCAGCCCCTCCAGACAAGTGAGAATCCGTCTGGCCCTGCCCTCTTAGCTTTAGGATACTGAAAACTAAATGTATCCACACTGGTCACAGTTGCTTGGTCTGCACAGATGGGGTCCTACCTGAGCAGAGCAGGCTGGGTATCTATGTTGATTGGGTTCCATGCTTGGGATTCTGACTGCATAACCTTGGGTAGGTTTTGTACCTCCCGTGACCCTTGATAGTTCTGTTTCACAGAAAATGCAGATCATAACACTAGTAGGTATTTGGAAGATTTAAAAAGTTAATGTATTAAAGATGCCTCGCTCTGTTTCTGATGATTGACAGTTAATAAACGCAGGTCCCTTTGCCCTCCCTCAAACAGCGAGAGAGGGAAAGATTAAATGCAAGCATTCTTATAATTCTAAAACAATAATTCCAATATTCGACCACTATTTGGAGAATTGAGGAATAGGATTGATGGAAAAGATACAAGTACATGAAAATATAAATGATTCCAAAGTTATTGTGCAATATTTTAGAAATAAATAATAGTACAATTCTTTCACTTGGATTCAGAGGATGCTGAAAAATCAATCACGGTTGTATTACATTTATTTTATATATTCAGTCACACACTATCATAAAAAGAAATCGTTAAAAATGTTCTTTACTTTACACTGCTACCACGTACGAAGAAGGCAGAGCCTGCGCAATTTTGTTGGGCAGCTTGGTATGCCACCAGTCCTGTTGTACGTCCACCCCGCTGACCACATCTTTCCTTAAGTCCTATCTCCAAATACAGCCACAGTGGGGGTTAGGTCTTTAGCCTAAGGCAACACTGGAGGAGGGTAATTAGATATTGTTAATTGGTACAAAAGAAACTTCCAAGACACTGTATTATAAGTTAGGTACATGAAGTAGTAGTTAAATTTCATAATAAAAAAAGTGGATCAAAATCACAATTTTTCTATTTTCAATAACCTGTGGAGTATAGCCTACCTACTATCCAAAATGGTTTTGAGGAAATTTTCTGTATTATATTGTATAAAACACACCTTTAGCACTTTCCTGTAATCCCTGTAGTTTGGGAGGCTGAGGCAGGAGTTTCCTGAGTTTCCTTGCTTATTGGTAAGGCAATAAGCAACTCAGTGAGACCCTGATTCTAAATAAAATACAAAATAGGGCTGGGGATGTGGCTCAGTGGTTCAGTACCCCTGAGTTCAATTCCTGGTACCCCAAAAAACAAAAACAAAATAAAAACAAAACCAAAAACCCACACCTTTATAGTCATTACAAATTACATAAAACTCAAAGAATATCCATAAATATTAAATCCTAGTAGTTCTTACTTGCAGTGTGTAATCAATGTAACACATCATTGCAAACTACTTGCAAGATAGAAAGTTTGAATGACCATTCTTTATTGGGATTCAGACTTGGGTCCGGAATAATCTCTTGTCAATCATGCTCATTAATAGCTTTGTCAGGAAATTTCTCACGTACACAAACAATGCTCAAAATCTAGGGTTAATAGATAAAGGAAAAGTAAAACAGAAAGTAGAAAACAAGCCGGGCGCACGCCTGTAATCCCAGCACTTTGGGAGGCTGAGGCAGGAGGATCGTGAGTTCAAAGCCAGCCTCAGCAATGGCGAGGCACTTAGCAGCTCAGTGAGACCCTGTCTCTAAATAAAATACAAAAAAGGGCTGGGGATGTGGCCCAGTGGTCGAGTGCCCCTGAGTTCAATCCCTGGTACCCACAAAAAAAAAAAAAAAAAAAAAAAAAAAGAAAGAAAGTAGAAAACAACATACGATATCCTAGCTAATTTAGGGAAAAGCTCTTTCTTTTCACCCTCCCCCATCCACTGTGGTTTGAAAAGCCGGTTCTCAAAGATACCAGAGTGCTGTGGGCTCAGTTTTTTCACATGCTCAATTTGTGTAGTCCAGAAGCAGCAATTAAGACAGATACTTAGACTTTTTTCCTTGCAAACTCTAAACCTCACTTTCCTGTAAAATTGGGGAGGTGGAAAGCAACCCAAGGCAGAAATGGAAGAAATGGAGGGCGTTGGTCTCATCAACACGTCAGGACATGGATTTAACCTTCAGCCATTCAAGTTGCAAGCTGTGTAGCAATGCGGAGTCTGCAGTGAACTAACCTCACTGCTTTTGTCCCCATATGCTAACTGTCATTCTTGAGGCTGCCCTGTGTAATGATATCCGTTCCAACTCCTCATTCTCACTGGTATCACTTAGAACCCAGTTCACAAACAACAAACACCGATGGATAGGGAGAAGGGTGAAAATTTTTGTTTTCCAAAATTGGTTGGAATATTGTATATTGTTATCTAGTTTTTTTCCTTTTCCTTTTCAAGGATGGAAATCTAGGAAAGATTAATCTCACGTTAGTGTTTGTAGGATGCAAGGTCTTTATAGCTTCCCTTTCTGTGATGATGCTTTTAATGTTGCTTCTGCTTGCTAGTAACACTAAGCTTCTTGACACAGCGATTCCGCTATACTACAGCCATATGTCTTTTTAAAGGGTATCCAATTGGAATTATGACATTTCCAGATTCTTTGCATTCTATAGAAACACTCTTTACTGCTTTTGAGACTGGGCTCTGGCCTATTTAATGTGACAGCTGCCTTTAGGGACAGGTTAGTTTTGAAGTTCCATGTGATGTTAGAAACAGGCTGATCCTTCAGTAGCCATGGCGCATCTGTAAATAACCTGTCATGTGGAAAATTAAAAACAAATACACAATTTCTTAATTAGATATATTATTATTCAATTCCCGGAGTAAATGAAAAGACTGAGGCAACTTGGTATTGCTCAAGTAAATAGATTTTCATAATTGACACAATTGTTTCCCTCTCTTCAAATAATAATAATGATAATGATAATAATAATAATAATAATAATAATAAAACTTTTAGCAGCAAAATACTTAAAATCCCCAGACACTGAATAATATTTCCCCTTTTTAATCTTATGAAATGGATCACAAAGTAATTTCTCCAGGATAATATGGATATCAGATACAGAGAATATTGAAAACTCCTCATTGCTTTCCTTATGTATTTTGCTGGGAAGAAAATATCGGTACTCACCAGGTCTCTGGGAGAAAATGCAAATCATATGTGGTTACACTCTTTTTAATTTATTAGTCATGAGATTGCAATTTATTTTATACCCTCTCAAAGTTTCAATAAAATATTACTACGCTGAGTAATAAAGCTGAGTTTAAGCTTCCCTAATAGTTTCCTTGGGTGAGATACTGCCATGCACCCATGAACCCACAGTGAAGGAGTGAAGCAATTAAATTTTCTGAAATTTCTTAATGGATTGCCAGTTAGGGGATTTCTTTGTAGTTGAACAAGTTGTGATGGGCATTGTCTACATCCTGATGCCCCCGACGCGTCATTCATGAAAATAGAAATATCTGAGAGACATGATTGGCCTTTAAAGGGCAGAGTCTAAGTATTGAATCACATGCCTCTTAAATGCACAGGGGAGACCACTGACAAATGTGTATGTAGATATTTCAAAACATGATTTTGTCTGTGGCATTTCTCTTGTGACCCTTCATTTCCCAAAAACTCTTCAAGGTCTAGACCAATCTTGTCCTCTCCCCTGGCATTGGCGACATCAGGACTTTTACTGAGCAATCTAGCAAGCGTTCAAGTGCGGAGCGCTGGAGTCAGAACCCAGCCCCTGCATTAGCAGTTGTCCCGTAAGCTGGTTGTCTACCTGTCTGCATTTCAGTTTTCTCAGTAGTGAAAGGTGGAGAACGTGGTCCAGATCTCAGAGGACAGCCGGGGACACGGTGATCTAACACCTACAGGGTGATCTGGAGAATGACCGGCTGTAGAGACTAATCAGAAAGTTGGACAACAAGAGTTCTTGCAAACGAGGCCTTGTTGCTCTTGTGGGCGTGTCTGCAAACGGAACATTCTGCCAAGAAGTATAGAGTAGATAGTAAAGAAACATTGCTTGCAAACGAGGGTGTTTCTTTCTTGTTCCTTCTATATTGAAAAGAAGAGGAGCTCAAAGTGTTCTAGCCCTAACTAGTTTAAGATATCTTTAGGGAAAGTTTATCTGGCTATTGCTGCGCAAATTTCGTCATTGCTACTGGCTATTTGCCTTCATTGTCTGTTAATGTTTGCTGTTGGCTAATTGCCTTCTTTGTCTGGAAATGTATAAAAAGGCTAAGAGAAATATAATAAAAAAAACACTGCATGCTGATCCTGTGTTGGAGTCTGACCTACAACAACTGGCACAGAGTTGAGAATCTCAAAATTGCCAATTATTTCTGATATTTTGTTGCAGGGTCTGACTCTGGACCTACAAGGAGGAATGCTTATTTTTCTCAGTGTGCAGTAGGGAAGTCCTAAAAGAGTGCTGTCAGAACACTGGCCAGCGCCATTACCTTGCTCCTTTGACAAGGAGTCATTGCCCTGTTGGTGCAAGGTCAGCCTACATTGCAGTTTCTGAACCCTTGGTGTCTGGACTCCCGTAAATGATATGCTGTGTGTTACCTCTGGCCTATCGTGACTGTTATATGTAAATTGGCACATACCCACTCTAAAAGCTCTTTTTGCTGCACACTAAAGCAAACACTGTTCTCTGAAACCGTCCTGGGAGGGATTTCTCTGTGCCCCCAAGCTCCCCACAGTCAATGCTGGAAGGGCGGGGCCCCTCAGCAATATCTCATTTAATTTTATCAAAACTCTATGAGTTAGTCATTTTACTTTTCTATTTTTTAGAGTAAAAACAAGCGTGAGGTTTACAAATTTTCTTGACTTGTTCAGTGTTACATGTCTTGTATGTATTGTAGCTTGGATTTCAACCCTGACTGTTTGATCCACAGTTGGCGGGTTTTATTTCTATGCTCTGATTTCTCAATCCACACAAATTCTTTCTCATCTCTCTACCTCTCAGTATTCTCGTTTCTCATAAAATTTTCAGCACTGATAAAGTTTTCATACAATTTAGAAATTACATACACATTAATTTATAAATAATATTTTCCATGGGTCTTAATTTATTTTGTTCCAATAAATTAGAATCTCATAAAAATGGGTGGAACTTTAAATAACACAATTATTTCAGAGTCTGTAGAATACGTAGCATTTCCTCAATAAACATTATTTTATTAGAACAAGGCTGGAAAGATATGTTTACAATATGTAAAATTTCTAATGCAATTTTTGCAAAAATTTTCTGAAATAAGACTGACAAATACATTTAGCACAATTGTGTTTTTTCTCAATCAGCAGTTATTATTCTAAATCTGAATATTCTTGACACATAGATTAAAGGTTGATGAAAGGGTTTCTGCACAGTTGTCACAATTGACTGGGTTATAAGAAAAAAAGTACATGAATGATTGTACCTGACCAAAAGGCATGTGTAATAACTTAACTGCACAGTACAAATGACATTCAAAATCTGTGTTCCCTTTATTTTCCAAGTCTAAGTTTGCTTCATAAAATCAGAGTTCCTTGTAGTGATTATGAGTAATAGAATGGTAGTCTATAAAGAACACCTGTGCTGAGGTCGGGTGTAGTTAAATGTGGTGTGTGTTTATTCAAAGTAATGTAGAATGAAGTATACGTCCATGAATTTAAGAGCTACGACCTTGCACATGACAGGGACAGAAACTCATCTTGTCTTGGGCAGCTGCGTATTTCCTTTGTGGTGCACTATAGAGGTGATAAATCAAGCCCTGCTGGGACTAAAGAGGCCGTGGGTGGAAGACCAGAACAATGACCTACAACTTGACCCCTCAGACTTGAAGTAGGTGTTCCTGTCCAGAAGCAGTTACAAAGGAACACAAGGAGGGTCAGAGAAGACCCATGGTCAGAGCGTGTGGAGAAGTCGCCGGAGGACAGGGGCTCTGACAGGGAGGGCTGAGCCTGCTTTATCAGGACCTTGTAATAAGGCCACAGAAATGTAGTTACCATGAGATCATTAACGCCTGTGGTTCTACTACATTATATACACATATTAAACAGGATCTCTTTTCCAAATCCACTTTGAATACAAAGATGCTAAAGTGTTAAGCAAACAATATTATCCATATATGTCAGTGTAAGAATAAAGAAAAGTAAAGTAGGATTTCGTGTGGATTGTAGCGAGGGCTGACTGACTATGACAGGTAAAGTTCTTAACTGATAAAATACTTTTCTCTCCATCCACAGGAAGCTTCAATGCATAAAAGGGTCAATACTGTAAGAATTGGATGACTTTTTTACAAAAATGTCAGAAAACCTCAGTAAACATTTTTTAAAACACCAAATGCAGCCATTAGTACAGTTTTATGGGCCAGTAAAATATCTAAAATGAACTCCAATTGCCAAACATGATCCATACAGACAAATAACCACTATCAGGGCTCCTCTCCTTTAAAACTACACAAGCAATCATGTTCTGTGACCAACTTTGGAACCACAGTATCCTGTATCACAGTTGTTAAAGACATGATTGTGTTATACGCTATTCTTCTCAAAATGTTGGGGATTATTACATTTACTAAAAATAATTTAGTGGTCATATTTGACAGTATAAATTTACATGAGTAGATTAAATTTTAATTTAAGTTTTTAGATAGTAAGAGTTCTAATTTAACTAAGACTACACATGCATTTATTGATGTCTTCAACATTTACAAAAAAGAAAAGAGTTAACGTGGCAAATGAGAATGACAAATGAATAAAACTGAAATTTTAAAAGGAGCAACAATAAGTAAGAAAGAAGCTATGCAAAGATTCAGACTACTGAAAACGGTAAGATTTTTTTTTGTTAAGAATCTTTTTTTAAATTATATTTTATTCTAAGATGTTATAAATGACAGCAGAATGCATTACATTTCACATTACACATATAGAGCACTTTTTTTACAAATCTCTGGTTGTATGCAAAGTATATTCACATCATTTGTTACTTCATACATGCACTTAGGGTAATGATATCCATCTCATTCTACCATCTTTTTTTTTTTTCCTTCACCCTTTTGCCCCCTCCTTTCCCCTCCCTCCCCATTGGTCATTCTAGTATTCCTCTAATCCTCCTATGCCCCCCATCCCAACCCAACTGTGCATTGGCCTCCTTATATCAGAGAAAACATTTGGCATTTGGTTTTTGGGGATTGGCTAACTTCACTTAGCATTATATTCTCTAACTCCATCCATTTTCCTGCAAATGCCATGATTTTATTCTCTCTTATTGCTGAGTAATATTCCATTGTGTGTATATACCATATTTTCTTTATCCATTCATTTACTGAAGGGCATCTAGGTTGGTTCCACAGTTTAGCTACTGTGAATTGTGCTGCTATAAACATTGATGTGGCTGTGTCCCTGTAGTATGCTGTTTTCACGTCTTTTGGGTAAAGACCAAGGAGTGAGATAGCTGGGTCATAAGGTGGTTCCATTCCAAGAGAAAACAGTAAGATTAAGAGGGTATTTGGCCAAGGGATACAGAAAAACTCAAAGGAATTTTTTTCTGCAACAAGCTACATGGATTTTCTTACCTCGAATTTGCATCACATGTGAACTTTCCTAACTTCACCTGGCATGAAATCACGGATTCTTAAGTCCTGTCTCCTTATATGGATCATAAAATCTTTCAGACGCAAGCTGCTCATTCCTGCTCTTCCTGCAAAGCACAGCAGAAACAGTCCTTTCTCACGGGTGGCCTGTGCCCCCGCCTCTGCTTGCTCAGTTGCCTTTGGAGCCTGAAATCTCTTTCCCCATAGATTTTGAAATTCCTCCACTTCTCTCAAATCGCATTATTCTACATCCTGTGTTCCCAAGGACAACTGTCTTTTCAGTTCCTGCCTTTGATTCCATCTTATCATCCTGCTGTCACCTTATAAAACAGCATGCTGGTCCTGGTAATTGAGCATGAATTAGTTTTCTATTGCTGCTGAAACAAATTACTTCAAGCAATGCAACTTAAAACAAAAGCCATTTGTTGTCTCAGAGTTCTGTCGGTCAGCAGCATCAGAAGTCCGCTGGGTTCAGCTGGGTACTCTGCTCAGCATCTCATAAGGATGAACTCGGGAGCCAGTGGCCCCAGGCTCTCATTTCTAGGCTCTGGAGGTGAATGTCTGCAGCACCATTCACACTAGGTAGTTCCCAGTCCCTGATTCCTCACTTGCTGTTAGCTAGTGCCAACCTCAGATCCTGCGGGCTGCCCTCACTCCTTGGTATGTGAACGCCTCCATCGTCAAAGGTTCTTGCCTCTCTCAGATGCCCCCGTTCTGCTTTGAAGGGCTCATGCCATTCTTGGGTCCACTTGGATAGTCCTTAAAATCAACTGATGAGTAACCTTAATCACAGATGCCACATAAAGCAATGTCGGGACCTTACACTGTCTGCCAAGGGGATGGAAAAGCTCTGGCTTTCTGGCTGCTTGCCACATTACCACGCCCTGTTACAGGACCTAGGCTAAGCAGGGGGCATGGCTGTGAGAACTGAAACCACCCCAAGGATAGGCCAATGGCTCCGCCAATGGCATCCGCCCATGCTCCTTATGTGTCCCTATGATCTTTCTGTTGATTGGCCCATGTCCTCTATAAGACCGTCCAACTTCCTCAATAAGCCGAGTTCCGGCACTGACCGACTGGACTCCCTGGTATGTTCCTGGGTCTTCTAAAGGCGGGGGAGGGAATGCCGGCAGCCTTTACTTTCCCAATCTAGTCTCTTCGTTGGGGTAGGCCCCTCTGGCCTCTTTTGCTGAACAGAAGAGGTCCATCCTGGGTATGGGGGGTGGGGGGGGGCTAAAGACCCCAACCCCTTATAACTTCGCGACAAAGCAACACACTTGTAGTCCTGGTGTTGGGAGTTGGTGGCTTCCTACCGGTGGCCACTCTCATTCACTGGTTTCTTATCATTTTCACTCAGTAGGGACGGAGCCACCACAGCATACTCTCCTTCCCCACCTGGAGTCTGAGTGAATTCACAGCCAGGGACTGTCAGAGTTGCATGCTTCCTCACACCTCGGGCACATCCCCTTCAAAGCTGCATGAGCCCTCGCAACTGCACAAACCCCCTGCGCTCACTGCCTCCTCTCACAGGTGTGCACGGTCTACCTGGACCTGCCACGCCCCTCCCTGTCTCTTGCTCTGCTCCTCTGCGTCTGCTTAGGACCCCTGAGACCTCCAGCGCCTTGAACTCAGCTTTCAGCCTAAATCACTGCTCTCACTACAGTGCCTGCTGCATGACTGTCCCCTGGGTTCTCACTGCGCTTTGCAGCATTCATGCAGCACATGGACGTCAGGAGTGTGCAAGGAGGAGGCCAGACCTCAGTGGGTCTCCCACACCACATGGCCCTCCCCCGCAGGCTCCTTCTGCGTTCCTCTCTCCTCTCCAGAACAGCAGTCAAAACTCTCTCCATTCTTGTCCAAACTTCCCCCACATTTGTGGCAGATAACTTTGTTTTCTATTTTTGATTGGCATGACATGATCCAATTATAGGGCATTTGTTACAATGTTGTTGAAACTTTTGTAAAATTCAGTCTAATGCAATTGTGAGTCAAAACTAAGCAGACTCATTCTTGGCTGGATTAGAAATCTCAGGCCACACACTTTACATTTATTTATAAATACTTAAATGCTTATTTTAAAGAATTCATTTCTCCTCTTCGATGAAGAATATTGAAGTATAAATAAAAGCAATTAAAGGAGGAAATTGTCTGGTCCCATCTGTACAGAAGGGGCTATACATACAAGAAACACCCAAAGTTGTGTTGATTTACTATATTTGTTTTGAAAAAGATAAGAAATCTATGGGAATTTCAACACTAATATAAAATAAAACATCTATTTAGAAAAATAAACTGTAAAGGGAAAATTCTTTAGGAAATAATCAGAAAATATTGAAACCAAAATGTAAAACAATAAACTAACCAGAGCATTTGTCTTGAGGTGGTGATACAGGAACCTTCTCTGAAGAGTTCGCTTGTTCGGAGGTCCAGGAATGACTGGGAAAATTCTCTTGGTAGCTGGTGGACAGCGGCTGGAAGAATGGCATTCCCAGGGACTTCTAAGGCCAGTGTGTTTTACCCAGTGACCTCTCAAGATTCATCAGTTTCTCTTAATAAAGAGGAATAAACATCTAAACATATTTCACCAAGACAAAGGAAGAGAATAAAGACAGGCAAATTAAATTACACTTTGGGTGGCTTCCCCGCTCCCCTCCCTTTCTGGAGCCGTGGGGGATGGGCACGTTTCTGGATTCTCACTTTAGGACTGTTCACTCACAGGGTTTCACTCAAAATCAAGTTGGGATCCATCTGGTATCACAGAAGTAAAAGATGGTGCGTTCAGCTGAAGGAGAAAGCACATTGATCACGCGCTTTAATCGCGCTGCAGGGCCGATGATGTCCTTGTGGTTGGGCCAGGCCCGCGAGCCCCGGGACTCGGCCCTGCCAGGCTGCACCGTGCTCTGTACCCACCTGAGTCCGCGTGCAAGGAAAGCCATCTAACTTTCCAACGGCTGCACCGATTGCCTGCGAAAGCCTTCCCCAGGGCAGGCACCGTCTCCTGGCCCATATGCATTAGCATCTGCTTTGCTCCTCGTCCCACCTCCAGGGCGAACTTGGAACTTGTTCCTCGGGTCACATGAACGAGTTCTCCAATTTTCCCTGTCCCCAGTGTTTCACATAGCTGTGGAGAAAAAGGAGACAATGGAGAATATTGAAAGCCCTGAGGAGAAAGTGTTCTTTTCACCTCCATATTGCCAAGTGGGAGGGGACATCAGCTGACTTTAAAAAATAGCCACTTGGAAAGCGAGGTGTGCATTGCTGCCGGAGGTGGCAACCTGCATGCCACTGACTCAGGACATTTGGATTAATCAGTAGAAAGGGGCTTTATGTGATGTATACATTTCAAAAATCGTGGAGGGAAGACGTCTGAGGAGTTAAGGAAACATACACTTGTGTGTCTGGCTTATTCTTCTAAGTGTTCCATTACTAGGCAGGCCATAGCAATTCTCCTCTCTGTAGTTTTCAGAGAGCAAATCTAATACCCCTCCTGCCAGTCTTGAGATAACAAGCCAGATTTCGTCTGCAGCCTCAGTGGCTAGCTGTTTGGCGACAGGCTTTTGTTTCTTCTCATTGACACAAAGCATGAGGAGTTTAGAATCTAAGTTTGCATAGCCATGGCGCATGGGCTCCTTGGGGTGTGGTTCTTGAAAGTCAAGGGAAGCAGCGGTGACTGGACCCCCAAACACAGGCTCTGGACAGGGAGGCAGACAGAATGATGCTGGCAAGCCTGTCAGTAGCAGCAGCTCTGAGAATGTCTGCCAGATGCCAGGGCTCTGGCTGCCAGGTGCTTCTAAGTCCTCACCACCATTTGCCAGGCTTCAAGCAGCTATTTTTATTGCTGCACTTGGCAGACTGCTCGTCTTCTGTAGCTCTCCTTCCTCCTCGGTTCCTGTGATCCTGGGCTCCCTAGCACTTTGTACCTTTCTGAAACGCCCTCTTTCTCTTGGGCTGGGTCTTTGTCTTCTTCCTATTCTGTGGGCGTCTGTTCAATGCAGATGCTGCTCTCCATTTTGGCTCTTTTTTTCCGCCTCCCTTCAATCTTAATTTTTTCACACATGTGTGTCACAGTACTTGAAGCACTTCAAACATCTGGTATATGTAAAATGGGACTCACTCTGCCTCCTTCATTCCCCACCAAGCCAAACTTACTTCTCCTTTGTGGGCTGAGGACTGATGGTGGCCCTTCACTCACCCAGTATTTAAAGGAAAACCTGGACATCACCAGAGGCTCTTCTTCCTCCCTGGCCTCCTCTGAGTTGATTCCTACAAACATATGCTTCTGTGCATATTTCTTCTCTCAAACTGTACTCCTCTTCATTGGGATCAGTTCCTCTCCATTTGGCTTTTCCATATGATATTCCTGTTTATAACATCACATACACATGCTATTAACACTTAAGCAATTTTCTTTCCCTTTCCTTATTTTTATTGGTACATTATAGTTGTACAAAATGATGGGATTTATTATAGATTCATACATGCACATAATATATACCAACATGATTTGAACAATATCACCACTGAGTGCTTCTCCCCTTTATTCTCTTCCCCCTCCTCTTTGGTCCCTTTCCTCTAATGATCTTCCTTTGATTTTCATGAGACACCTTCCTCCCCACCATGGACATTTCTTTTTCTTTATCTTCTCTAAGTTCCATGTTCGAGAAAAAACATAACAACCCTTGACCTTCTGAGTTTGGCTTGCTTTGCTTATTATATTGGTCTCTAGTTCCATCTGTTTATCTGCAAAAGACATAATTTCATTCTTCTTTATGGCTGAATACAACTCCATTTTATATATGTTCCACATTTTCTTTATCCACTCAACTCCTGATGGACACTTAGGCTGGGTCCATAGTTTGGCTCTTGGGCATTGCAAACAAAACAAAAAAAAACCACTGTAGTAATTTTTTTCGTTAAACTGATTTATCAATATGGTCACCTTTTCTGAACTCTTTGTTATATCCCACTACTTTGGAGTCAAATTCCAGTATCCAGAGTGTGAGATGGAAACTGTGAGCAAGCCTTATCCCGTGTGTGTGAGAATCCGAGCTGGTGGCCCTGGCTCAGGGCCGCACACGCCATCGCGCTGTCCGCCAGCTGCAGTCATCTCCCAGCTCACTTGGTGCTGGCTTTTGGCAGACCTCACCAGCTGTGGGTCAGGCACGTCAGTTTCTTGCTACTTTGGCTTCACGGGGCTGCTCTAACGTGGCTGCTTGTTTCCCAGCTGAGGCCCTTAAGAGCAGTGGGGGAGGCACTGAGACTGGATGTCACAGTATTTCTTCATCTTAGTCTCAGGAAGTGACCTCCCACCACGCTCCCTACATTCTCTTTGTGAGAAGAGAGTCCCTAGGTCTGGCCACCACAGAGAGGAGGGGAATCAAAGGGGATCCGGGGCAGTGACAGAGGCTGTTGACCCGTCCAGGGGTTCCTGCCTGGCTCCGGGTGTATAGCTCATAACATCCTCCTTTGCTTTTCTTGAATCTGTTTTTGGAATGTTGCTACTTCTTTCTGTGACACGATTTTTCCCTAACTAGATCGAAGAATTTGTATTTAGAGCTGGAATTCAGATTTAAGCACAGGCTCCTGTGGAAGAGTTTCACTAGACTCTCACTATTGCATGTCATGTCCTCTGAGCCTTTTCTTGTCTCCATTTTCAGGATTATTAAACCATGCTGTATTGGCAGTTCATGAACTGCCCATTGGAACACAAGGCCCTTGAAATGTGGGCTATGTTACGTTCAATGCTCATTGCATAAATATCAATGAATTGTGAATTGAATTTGAATGACTTTTACCTGAACGAATTCACAGTGACATTTTCATGATCAGTTATATCCAGTTTATGATGTGTCACCTTTGTACCAAAATAGGATATTTACAAGTGGAAAGGTAGACTCAGTAAATTATTGGATGTTTTTACTTACCTGACACTGAGCTAATTATTAGGTCCAATCGACTTTGTAAATTCTGGTTCCCTAGAAGGAGCTCCATTGAAAGATGATGGTATTAGTTGAAGGTAAACAAGAAAGCTGCAAACCTGCACCTTACTACCTTCAGTTAAGCTGACTTGGTGAGTCTCTCAGTTTTTTTTTTTTTTTTTTTTTTTGTCTTATAATAATATATTTACTTCAGAAAGTTGTAAGCATTAATTTTCATCTTCATATTCCAGTGATATTATATTCAATCATTTTACTGTGAATTATTTTTTAGGTGAAATAAAATACTTAAACACTACTTAAATCGAATGGAATAAGAAAACGTCAGTATGACTAGTAATTAACACTGTCTGTAACTTGTACATCTGTTAGTGATGAAGGTGGACAGATTTGTATCTCAACATAGGCAGGCAGAGGAGTGCACCTAGTGGTGGGTATCTTATATCATTGAGATTTAAGTGTATTTTAATGAAAAGAAAGTCATAGTATTAATCAATACATGTCCTGTACTTTGCGTTCTTCTTTTAGGCAATTTTATATTTATTCATTTTATCTCTCTCAACACTCAACATTATCTTCTTTTCAAGTGGATTGATTTTTCCAGCACAATTTTTCTTGTATTAGAAAGACATCAAAGAAAGACAGTGCTGAGAATTGGCTGAGATCACATAGGGAAACAGCAACGGCTCTCTAAAATTAGGAATGCTTAGCCATAGTCTGTAGTCTTTCAAGTTGGAATTTTAAATAGACAAATAAGATGCCATGTGATATTTAGAGGCTGTGTAAGAAATTAAACATTATTGACCACGTTATGGTGTAGTGTTTTATTTAAAAGCTGCCCCTAGGAAGTCAAGTGATGATGGGGACTGTGGCCGTGGGTCACATGGCAGTGGGGTCACAGTGGCTGTCTTACTGAGGGCTCCCTCTGTTCCATGGCATGGCTGTTGCTGCCAAGTTGAATTGGTGGCATGTGTCTTCCTGGAACTGCAGGCGAATAGGGAGAGCACACACCACGATCCAAAACTCCTACTGAGGGGATAATTCGGATATAGGGAATATCATAAATCTCAATTTCCTAGCATACTGGAAATAGACTCCTGAGACCAGCAGTGGTATTTCTGAAGCCACCAGTAGATGAGATAATTGCGGGGATTTAAGTAGAAGAGGACTGGCTACAGGAGTGTGGGAAGGCAGGGCCTCTCAGCAGATGTCACACCCAGGAGCGGGCTCTCCCAGTGTGAGTGACTACGGGATTGGACCTGGGACTTTGGGGCTGCTTTGACTGAAGGCACTGCTTCCCCTCTTGGGCTTGCAGATGTGCCTTGGGTGTGAGATCAGAAGGAACGCTGGCATCTCGGCCTTCCTTTTGTGTCCCGATCAGTTCTCCAGGCACACACGTTATTCACTTGTGGAGTCTCTGCCTAAAAGCTGGCAATGCAAGATGGGCTAGTCCTAAATCGACAACCTCTCTCATCCTTTTCAGGACTACAGACACCAGGATAAGGGTCGCCAAGGTATTTTGGAGTTTCCAGGAGCGGTGAGCACTGCATGCAGATCACCTCACAGTGAGAGGGAGCAATCACCTCGTGATGGGGCCTGAGGCGCCCCTCAGCAGGCACAGTCATGCCAAATAGGCCCTAAATAGGCCCTTGAGCAACTGTTCCCCGGTGCCGGCAGGACCTTCAGGAACCAGAAATGAGGTGATGATGGACCAGGCCACCACCTGATCAAGACTGCCTGATGCGCAAACTTCTGCCTCTGCCCTTCTTCTGTTCCTGCCCTATTAAACCTGACCTTCTGGTCAGGACTCCCTGAAGACAGGGCTGAGAATGCTGGCCCCCGACTTTTCTCCCCAGCATAGCTATGTTGAATAAATTCCTTTTGTGCTTCCCCATTACCTTTCCATTTGATTTGGGGATGAGAGTCTGGGTCTGGTCTGTTGGAACCCCCTGAAGTCAGGAGCCTCTGGCCTGGGGCTCCAGGGACTGACAGCATAGATATGAAAGCAGCACTTGGGAATGTGGACTTGGACAAAAAGACTTGGAAAGTGCAATGGAACTGCTTTAGTCATCTTGTCCTCTGCTGTGATCAACAGTCCTGACAAGAAGGATTAGCAGAGGAAAAGTTTATTTTGGGGCTCACAGTTTCAGAGGTCTCAGTGCATAAACAGCCAACTCCATTCCTTGGGGCCTGGGGTGAGGCAGACATCACGGAAGAAGTGTGTAGGGGAGGGAAGCAGCTAGGAACATGGCACCCAGAGCAGAGAGAGGGAGCTCTCACAACACAGTACATACCCCAAAGACACACCCCAATGACCTACTTCCTCCAGCCGCACCCCACCTACCTTAGTTACCACTCAATTGATCCCATCAGGTGATTAATTCACTGATTGGGTTAAGGCTTTTATAACCCCCATATCTAAACCATAACAGGACCCAAGGTGTCTGTCTTAGAAAGCACTCTCTTAAAATCTGCCAGGAAACAAAAGGTGTCATTTGGAGAACTAGTGGCAAAGGGTTTAAAATCAAGTTACTATAATAAAGATCTTTCTAAAATAGGATCATGTGAAAGATTGCAAGAAGACAGACTTTCGATAGGTCCCTTAAAATGAAAGTAATTTGCACCAATGGACAAAGAAGTAACGTGAACACCTCAGCATAGAAGTGTTAGAATAATTTACTTTTGATTAAAAGAAAAATCCCTGCTTGTTGCCACAAGCAGGAAACACAACTCTTCACTCAGTGAAAGGCACTGTGGGAAAAAAAAAACAGCAAAGATCAAGACTTGTGACTAACTGAGATTTTTAAAAACTATGTAAAGCAAAGGGAAAGATCTAGCACACAGTAAAAAACTGAAACTTATAACATCATTTAAATACACAATCACCAAATAAAAACATGATTTTAAAAACATATTTTAAATAGAAATAGACAAACATCAAAATATTTGAAAGTGGAGCAGAGAAAAAAAATCCAGAAAGAAATTCATGAAAGAGAAAAAAATTCATCTCAGCTATGAATAATTAAATGTAAACTTGCAAATAAAAAATAAAATATACAGTTTAAAATTCATTAGGAAACGCTCACAACGGGAAAGGAGAACCAAATGAAATAAAGACAAAGATGGAGAGTGTGAGAGAGAGTGAAAGATGCAATGCACGTGGAAGGCAAAGGAAGAGAGGTGTGTGGGGGGGAGTAGGGCTGTCTTGCAGGACGAAGTGCATCTCATCCATGCATGTACGTAGCAACTGAAATCTCTGAGAGAAAATGAAAGAAATTAACAGAACTAATACCTTAGAGTATGCTTCAACTTTATTTCTGAAATATGATAAAAATTTTCATTTAATGACTTACCTGTTTTTCTTGTTGAAAGCGTTCTACACTATTATGGAATTTCATATAAATTAATTTTCTGCGTCCATTTGTTAAGTCCAACAAGAACTTATTCATATTTCCTCCTTTTTTACAGTAATGCGTATATCATATAGTGCATGGTATAAATTTGCTTGGCACCAAATTTTATTTAGTTTAATGTAATAGGTGAATGTTTGTTTCGTTTGTGGTGACACCTATCTGTACACACAGGCTGAGGGCCCGACACTCAGTACCGAGTAGCAAACCCCACGTGAATGAGCAGGAGGCGGGCGCCGGCACCCTGCCTACTAAGCACCCCACCTGCGCAGGGACAGAACTGCCTTGGTGTTGACTCCCTGGGGACAATCTGGGAAGAGCTCAAGTTCCAGTCCATGTGTATATTTAGTAACACTGTTTCTCTGATGTTTTTTGCCTGGAATAATTTAATTCTACTATAGTAGACACTTAGGTAGAGTAAAAGCATAATTTTGACACTAGATCTGCTGTCGGACCTCCCTACCCATAAACGTAGGGTCCTCACTGAGTATCTAGTTGCCTTAGTTTTGAAGACTCCTAGGACCACCATTATTCCAAGGTTAGAATTCCTCTTCCCAGTAACTGAATTTTGCCCCAATTTATATTGTCATGCTTACCTCCAGCTCTCTGTGTTGTGATTTTGAGGCTTTGGACAAATAAGTCCTAATCCTCCATCTCCTCTCCCGTTGGGCTTGATTGTGTCTATTAAGCATGTCTCCTCTCTTCTCTTGAACCATCTCTCCTTCCCCTGAAGAAGGCCTCGCCTCCTCTAAAGCTTCTGTGATCCTCTTGGTCAGTCACCTTCTCTTCTGCTGTGGAGGGTACCATTTAATGCCGTGGTCTTCATCAGTTTCTGGAGTGTAAAATGATATTGGTGTTCACCTCAATCCTGACACTCTAAACATGTTTCCCTGTGTGCCACCAGTAAAAATATGTACTAACAATAAAATAATAAAATAAAATCTAACCTCAATACTTGGCTCAAAATGATAAATACTTCTTCTAAATTTCTTTTTATAATAATGATTTTCAAAGTTCTTAGGCATTGAGAAGCAAAGTATTAATACATGGTGACTTGTTTAATGGCACATGACTATAAAACAGAATGTAAGTGGCCTGGGGAGAGGGAAGGTAGAGGCATCTCAGGAAGCCAAACCCTCACCTTCCCTGGGACCTCAACAGGTAGGTACCTGGGAAGGTGACTAACAGACAGAGCCGTAGGGTGCGCCCAGCCATAGCACGTACTCCCCAGCCACTATCAAAACCAAGGCACCCAGAGATCCCCCGGACGGACTTAGGGATAGAGCACGTGGCTGTGCCGCCACTCCAGACCCTTTCATTTGATTTTTATTGTGCTTTAATGAAGAAACAGAATGTCCTCTAGCACTCTTTACTATCCAAAACCAACAGAAATATCTCCATTGTATTTATTCCCATTTATTTGGGGTTGAAGAATGTTCAGTCTCTTCTCTTGGGAGATACAAAACCAGTGATTATTTTTAATGTGTTTCTCTCTGTGTATTATGGTGCCAATTCAGGGGAAAAAAACACACTTGTGTAAATTGATTCTGGTAGGATTACTTGCCTCCAAGCAGTCCAGTACAGTGGAGAGATTTCCTGTGTGAACATAGCCAAATTCTACACCATGCTCTCTGCTGGTTACATTGTACCATGATGGGTACTTGACCTTTCTGATAGTGTTTTGCATACATAAATTGAAGTTAATAACTATGTCACAGGATATTGTAAACCCTAATTGTGGTAATTTAAATGAAGTTGCTTCACTCACTGGGGTGAGAAGTGAATTGTCCCAGCTTGATAGGACGGTGCGATGAGTGGAAGAGGGGGTCTCCCCGGGCAGCCAATGCCAGGGGATATTTTATGATTAGGATGATAATATTTTCTCCTTAACTAATATATAATTCTCTGAAAATTGGTTGTGGATTTTCACTAGGTGACTCTCACAGAGGTAGTGTCCCTCTTCATGTTTGATCTGTTTTCCCTGCTTAGCTCAGGGTAGGTCCCAGTTAATTCTCCTGCGACTTTCCCTAATGTGGACTCCTCTAGGGAAACCTCATCTCAGTCTACCAGAGAGCAGAATGGCTTTCTGAAATCATGTATGAAATATTTATTTGGGGAGATAAGGACCACTCAGCAATTCTGCACACAACGTGTAATTATTTGGCTTTTACTCATTTACTGACTATACATTATTCTATGAGGATCAACATGATACACTTCACGCGGCTCTCCATGTTTTTAACTTAGGCAACACCATTCATTGTCAGGTCTGTACTGAACTTGAAGTAGAACTGTGTGTTTACGAACAGAATGTATAGTGTCTGTACTACCATATCATTGGCCAAAATGCTTCCATCTGCAATATGAGACACCCATGAATATCTGTTATGTTAAGATATCCCATAAGCATACCATCCTTATTACTCATTTGCAGAGGTGAAAATGCACTATGCATGGTGATGGTAGTTATTTATCTGAAGAGAGTAGAGCACTTGCCTATAAACATGCACAATTCCTGCTCCATATGTAATGTTTCAATGTTGAAGAAATAAAGCTGAGTCTCACATCTTTGCAGACCAATTTAGGTACCCAACTAGATAACAATTGTATTAAAAAGCAAGAAAATAAACAGCATCATTAACAACAATGCAATCCAAATCTGACTTGAATTTTATGGCCTCAGTATCACATCCCTTTGCTCTATAGTAAACTGCACATGTTGGGTTTATTTTGATTTATACTAGCTAACTAAATAAGACATTGAGTTTGAAGCTCTCACCTGAATTACAACAAGCATTAATAAAGCTTTGTAGAACTTCAGATCTTAAAGGCGTTTTTACTGTCCATGCACCCAGCAGGATTTACTGAGTATCGGCTGCAGGCCAAGAACCTCCTGGGCTGCTGGAGAAAGTGGCGAGCCCAAGAGACGCGGTCAAGAGTTGTTTTGCGTTCCCGTGTTTTGTCGCAAGATGGACATCAATCAAATATCCGTGTGGTAAACGTGAAAGGGTGGAGTGGAGTACACATGGACAAGGGGGGTGTATGGAGAAATGAACACAGAATTGAGGTCAAGAGCAATTTCTCTGAGGAAGCCACACTTGGGCTGAGACCACAGGCCGAGAGAAACATGCTGGGCAGGGAGCGTCACCACAGAGACCCTATACCAGGACAAGCCAGATGCCCTTCCTGTCCTTAATTGGTTTTCCATTTGCTGTTAACTGTGTTCCAGAAACTGAAACATAAGAGTGAAAGATAGATTATATTCAGTTCTTAACTGAGTGTTCATTCTAAGATGAAGTTTGGAAAATGTAAAAATACATTCATGCTTTGCTGCCTATTTAAGAAGTTATTATGTTGGAGTAAAAGAACATTCAGTCTCCTCTCTTGGAAGATCCCAAACCAGTGATTATTCTTAATGTGTTTCTTTCTGTGTATTAGGGTGTCAGTTCAGGGAAAAAAAAATGTGTAAATTGATGCTGGTAGGATTATTTGCCTCAAGGGCAGAAAAGTCAAGATTTTCTTCAGGGCTGGGAAAGTCAAGACCCAACTGCAGGAAGTAACAACAAAATAAAAATAAAAACAGAGGTTGTGCAGTCATCCTCCAGGCAACAGGAAGCATGATCTCTTGATATATGTTTTACCCCTAGAAGCAGCATGAACCTCCAAACGCTCAGGCTCCAAATACCAAAGTGGACTAACTAGTCAGCTGTTTTTAAAGCTGAACTTTATTACAGCATTTTTAAAAAATTTACAGCTGTATTGGGTCATAATTATGTACAACCAATGTGTGTATTTTAGGTGTGCAATGTTGGTACATATGCCAACCCATTGAACCACAACTGTAATGAGGACTATGAGCATATTTATAACACCTGACGAAACAAGAATGGCACCAGGCTGAATTATACAGTCTAGGAGGACGCACACAAGACCTGCAATGGCAGAGAGCCGAGGGCAGGCTGAGCTCAGCTTCTGGCCAGCGGGCAGGGGATCCTGGACAGCAGGATGAGGGGAGACCCCAGCCTTACTTATGGGGAAGAGTGTACTTTCCTGAATGGTGCATTGCATGGCTGGTCATTTATGGCCACTGGAGTCAGGCTCCATCCTTATACAGCGACCAGAGACAGAACACTGTACTTCTTGATGGCTACATTTCAAAGTGATGGCTCCCCTGTCCTTCAGAAAGAGAGTGTTGGGTTGTAAACTAGCAAGGCTTTGCCAAAGACTGCTGTCTCAAAGGAGCAGGGAAAGAGCTCACAACAGCAAGTTTTCTGAAGTAAGGGCTCCAAGAAAAGCGAGGTGGGAATCTGGAGGCAGGGAAGAGTCTCGCCACAATTGGTCCAAAGGGGATCTCCGGCTGTCTCACCACCCCGAGTATCATCACGCCCCTTGGTGAACCTTCCTTCTCAACCTCTTTGCCCTCCTAGCAACCAATATGATTTTCCCCACCATAGTTTAAGTTGCATTGCCAAAATATTATATGCATGGAATCAGGTGGTGCTTACCATTCTGTGCGTTTTCTCTCAAACAGAATATATAAATATGTGATTCACATACAATGTTGCCCTCTTGTAACTGGGTAGTATTTTGTTGTACAGATAAAACCCTATTTAAATTTTTTTTTCACCTGTTGATGGACATTTGGGTTCTTTCTCCTTTTTGTGCTGCTATGAATAGCTGCAGTCAGTGTTCCAGTCTGAGCCTTCCTATGGGCACGTGTCTTCCTTTCTTTCGGGTCAATGCCCACAGTGCAGTGGCTGAGTTGTGTGGTTGGTGTGTGTTTACTCACTGTGGAAACTTCCCTTATAAAACTTGTCTCTCCGAGTGGTTGTGCCACACAAGTCTCATCAGCCATAACAGTTCTAGTTCAGGTTACATCCTTACCGACTGGGATATGATCAGGCTCTTCCATTTTGTATATTCTAAGAGGTGTGGACAGTAGCACACTGTGCTTTTACTAACTAACGATGCCAAGGGAATTTGTGAATATGTATTTGCCATAAATATAGTTTCTTTGGCCAAGTATTTGCTCAAATAATTTGGGTCTTAGGGGATACTGTTTTTTTTTTTTTTTTTTTTGGTGCTAATTATTAGTCTCAATTTTATATATATATATATATATATATATATTATATATATATATATATATATATATATATATAAATAGAATTTGGTCTGCAATTTATGAATCTTTTCTCCCACTCTGGGGCTTCCCTTTTTTTCTTCTACTAGAAGTACATTTTAAAGAGTAAAGTATTTAAATTGATAAAGTCAATGTTTTTCTGTATTTCTCTTCAAATATTTTCAGCTGGACAGTATTTCTGTATTTCTCTCCAAATATTTTGAGCTGGCCTGGGTAATGTGGATTAGGATGTAACAAAGATGAGGATTTGTCCCCAGGCAGAATGAAAGGAGATAAAGCAAGGCAGGTGAAGGCATACTCACTACAATGATCAAAGAATTGGCCTTAGAATTGAGGCAGGCTAAGAAGGGAGAAATTAATACTTAGGGCTGCAGGAAGATACAAAAGAAGCAAAATCATCTCATTGTGACCCTCTGTTGGGATGCAGGATTTGGGGATTCAGAGAGTTAGAGGGAATGAACTGGAAATACAGCTGGTGGTTTTGGAAAGAGATACATAAAATTATACTTATTACAGGGTGTTCAGTTCTTACTGATGATAAATTCCTGGTAATGACCTTGGGAGGAGTAACTGAGGAAGAGCAGGCCACTAACTGAGATGTCAGTCACTAACTGAGATGTCAGTTACCTGGAAAGGTCACACATGTGGATGTTGAAATCACCAACAAGGAGAAAGGTTAGAGAGAGTGGAACTGAGTCCAGAGCCCAAATATGCAAGAAGGAGGATGGGCCAAGACGCAGAGAACGAGTGGAGTGAGGAGACTCGGTGAGCAGCAGCATCTGGGGTCATAGTCATCCCTGGGGTCCAGGGAATGATGGTGCTGGGAAAGGACACAGTGTCCCTCCCCTGTGTGTCTGTCTCTTACTTCAGCAGCAGGGGTCTGGACAATTGAGTGTTACTAAAAATACTGTTGTGAAGAAAGAAAATTAAAATTAGTGGATCAGCTTCGTTGTTAGAGGAAATGTTTATCTGGAAAATGGGTTATTCTGCACACTTGCTACTTGGTAAGTTGACTGTCCAATGAATTGACATATATCCCCACTGGAAGCGGGTTTATAACACTATAACCCAGCCTACTAGTTGAGAAACATGAAGAAGGAACATAATAGGCAGTTCTTGACTTTCGAAAGCTAGCCTGCTGCCCACAGTGTTGGATTCCGGGCAGGGAGGCTGCGCCTCCCAGGTAGAAGGCCACACCTCCCCAGGTGCTTTGTGGAAAGACTACATTTCCCAGGTGCCTCAGCCTGGCCAGCGAACCTGGCCAGCAGATGCCCTGGTCACTGCCTCCTGACCTCCGGCAGCCTATAGAGCAAGGACTCGCTCCAGGGGGCTCTCTGACCACCAGTTCGCTATTTAAGCCTGCTCCAGACTGAAACTCTCTCTGTTTGTGCCTGTCCTGTTCCTGTTGCCCCGTTCTCCCTGTTCTCCCTACCCTTCCGCGTGGTCCCTAATAAACTTCCCTTTTATTAAAATGGTGTTCCCGGCCCCAGGTTAAGTTTGCCTTTTTTCTCTAACAAATGGCGCCCTGAACGTGGGGCAGGTCTGCATTCAAAAAGACAAAGTTCCTCAGGAACTGCCTTTTTCTTTCGCTGCTGACGCTCTGCTCCCGGACACCGGTCGCCGTTCTCCTGATGGGTAAGAGTCCCAAAGTTTTCTTTCTCTCTCTCTCCCGTTTTCTCTCTCTCTCTTCCTCTCCCTTTTCTGGGAACCTCAGCCTTCGGAATTAGGTGTGAAACCTCTGCGCAGGGACACCTGCGTTTTTCCAGTCCATCTGCACCCACCGTGCGGGCGCTCACCGTGGACTTGTGTCCCCCCCGCCGAGCGCCTCAGTTCATCCTCAACTCGGTGCCCTATCCCGAATACGGAGACTTCAATTTCCTCTTCATTCTGCATTTTAGCGCAGTTCCTATTTAGCCTCGCGGTCACTTGCTATTGGTCACTCTCTTTGCCCTTTAGCCCCCTCCCCCTTCCTGGATCCGCCCTGTTGTTCCGCCCGAGTTGTTTCTGCTCCCACCCCTTGGCCTCCTCTGCCCCGACTCCCGTGGCTCCCTCTGACTCTGCCATCGAGCCCGGCCTCGGATGGCCAAAGCGGCAGCTTGCCCATGCCCTGCCTGTGGCATCAGTAGCCGCGAGACTCTGGTCCCACTTTCTCTTCCATCCCTCCTGCCTGCGCTGGTCACAGACCTGCCAGCGCCGCCCCTGCTCTCAGCTGCACACTGCCCGCGAGCCTGGGCAGCCTCGCTCAGTTCCCTATCACGGGAGGCTTTTCCCTCCCCTGATCCGTGTGAGTCCATCTCTGTTCCGATAATGGTGCCTCATGGCAGTCCCGTGCCCTCACCTCGCAGGGTGCAGCCAGCCTCCAGACTGAAGTCTCATTCCTCCCGTCAGGGCCAGGAGGAGCTCTCTCTAGTAGGCGCTGCATCAGCACCCCAAACTGCACCTGCGCGAGTCTGTCTCTTTTTCCGATAATGGAAACTTTTTTATATTCCCGGCTGACCTCACCTTTGCCTCTTCAGCTAAGAAACTTTTAAGTCGCAAGCTTTTCCTTCAACAAACTCACAAACACCTCCCCAATTCCCCTCCCAAAGTGCACACAATCATGTTCTATGTTTGTCTATGTGCGTGAGTCCAGATTTCATGTAAATGTGACATCACGATTAACAAGTAAAAATCGAGCGCTCATGAAAATTAATTTAAAAAAATGGATCCAAGTACCTTTAATTCACTTAAGTCAAAAGTGTTCAATTCAAATTGGGTAAACAAATAAAAAAATAAAGGTGCCTTTAAAATGAAACTTAATTCACAAGTCTCTCTAGGACTTCTCTTCAGCAAAGAAAAATGACTAATACTGTTCAGCCTGATATTTTGGGTAAAAGTAAAGTAGATTTAACATGGGATTACTCGTTTGTGGGTAACTTTGTTTGTTAAACAGCTGATTAATTTACAAGGTTAAAATGCTCACTGTTAAGTATGCCATCAGGTAACTCCTTAAATTCCATTGGGTAACATTATTGATTGTTTTCATAAATTGGTCTTTGTCATCAGTGAAACAGGTTAAAGTTCCAACAGGTATAATTCTATATGCGTGAACACTGTGTTCTCAGGAAGTGGTTAACAGATGTGTGTGATTCTATATAAGAGTTCACAAAAGATTGCTGTGTATGCAGAGGCTCAAAAGTTCCAACTGCTCCAATTAAGAGTCTTGTAAACAAAATATTTTTAAAATTCAAATTATTAATTTTCCACAAAAAGTTAAATGCTCTCAGCCTTTCTTTAATCCATTCTAAATGTAATATTTTGTCAGCTAAATACTCTCACCCTTTCTTTAATCTGTTCTAAATGTGATATTTTGTCAGCTAATGTTCATGGGAGCTCAAACAGCAATATATGTAAGCAGTGATCAACTTCAGAATTAAAACACCTGACCTAAGACTCTTGTTAATTTTAACTGCTTAAAGTTTGCCTGTTAATGTTTTGCAGAGGTATCGCTTCAAGAACACAACCTGAGTTGATTTAAGCCATCAAGACAGAGAGGTACCACAGACCCCAGCTAATAAAAGGGTAAACAACGACTGTAAGTTTATAAGCATTAAAGTTAAAGCCCAGTGTTCTCAATTTAAGATTAATTTACTGGATGTCTAAGATCAAGACCTTAAATTAAATAAAAAAAGGGCTAAGGAAACCAATATTTGGTTCTTGGCTCAGAGTCAGTGTGGCCAGGGAATAAGGAAACTTCTCTAAAAGACCTTTACATCTCTGGGCCACATGATTTCCCAATAAGGGAGATAAAATGAGACCTAGAGAGAAAAGAAAGCCAATCAGTGCACTTGCTAAAAGGAGGGTCCTTAAAAAAGGGAGAGACATCCCTAATGCTTCCAAGGGAAGCCACAAGGTCAAGCAAGACCTGGACCCATTCTTGCAGAAGGCACCGAGCAGAACAGAAAAGCTGCTCTCAAGTTTCCAAGAGTTATTCCCATCAGAAATCAGCTGACTCTTAGCAATAGTTAAAAGCAAAAGTCAGTTTGACCGACTTCATCTTAAACACCTAGTAAATAGTTGAAACAGATACACAACCATTCCGGGCATTTAAGAAGTAAAGGTAACTTCAGATATACACTTGTATAAAGGAAACAGTTTAACTATTAAGTAACTGCCAAGTCAAAAGTTTTCAGTCAGTGTAAGGCCTGCAGATCTTCCTAACCTAACAGAAATAAAGGGTCCTCTACTAGACACAGAGGTCATACCAATAGAAAGATTTTTATAAGATCAGATGACATTAAGTAGCTTAACTACCATCTTATCTAGATAGACATCTGTAACATTAAATGTTGTGTTTACATTCCTGATAACTCTGTGCATGTTAAAAAATTAAATTATCATCTTCATGGTATACATTGACATGTTCCAGATGCTGCAACATTTATTCAGTACTCATGTTTTTTTGTTTCTCTCATAAAAACTCCCATCCCTGTTGACTTTACAACCTTCCCCAGGCTTCAATGTAAACTCTATCCTTCATCAGACATCAGCTATGGACATGCCAAGATCACATCCTGCCTGACCCAAGTAGGCTCACTGCTTCATTTCCATTGACACCCGGTTCTTGGGTATATTTCTCCCCTCCCCAGGACACAAGATCAATCTCCCTTGTCCCAAAGTGGACAGGCACACCCACGGCTTCCAGGTTGTGCTGTGCACACGCACGGCTGCTAAGCTTCGCGAAACCTCAGGGAATTTGACTTCTTGGATTCATATTTCCAGACTAAAACCAGCTGCTCAACCAACTGAAAATCCACAAAAGGATGACAAACAACTACCTCAGTATACTTGCTCTCCCATTCCCACCAATCCCCTAAAATTCGTTTCTCTCGCGTCCCTGATACTGACTCAAAATAATCTTTTCTGTTTTTTTTCTCATTTTAAACCTTTAACCAGCTTCCAGCTTTTTCTCAGGGACTATCAACTATTGAAAAAAACCAAGGAATAACTTTCCAACCAGAGATGACTTACACTCTTTGTCAGCCGAGTCCTGCCCCTATGCTGCCACCTGATGCTCATTAAGATGTGCTTCGCACTCTCCATTGGTCTCTTCACCGTAAGACCCACCTGGTGGAACACAGGCCTATGGACAATAATCCATCTCACCTTCTTTCCCTTTGTTGCTTCCATAATAGTGTTACCTGCAAACTCGCAAGGCCTACAATTTCTACATGCTCTTAGAGGATAGCTGGCTGACTCCCTTAGTGACTTTCTGCAGAAGCCTGGCTTGACACCCTCACTGATCTATGGCTTCAAGGAAACTTCATCCATCCCACACCTGGACAGGTTCATTTTTTCCATGCCTACCTCCTGGGAATTTTTCTACCCTCGAGCCTGACCTGCCTGCCCATATCTCCTCCCCTCATAGCACCCCATGTTGCCCCACTTCAGCTCGAAGCAGCCAGATTGAAACACTACACCCCGCTTCCTAAGAAAAACAAAAAGGGGGGAATGTCGGATTCCGGGCAGGGGAGGCTGTGCCTCCCAGGTAGAAGGCCACACCTCCCCAGGTACTTTGTGAAAAGACTACATTTCCCAGGTGCCTCAGCCTGGCCAGCGAACCTGGCCAGCAGATGCCCTGGCCACTGCCTCCTGACCTCCGGCAGCCTATGGAGACATGGACTCCTCCAGGGGGCTCTCTGACCACCAGTTCGCTATTTAAGCCTGCTCCAGACTGAAACTCTCTCTGTTTGTGCCTGTCCTGTTCCTGTTTGCCCCTGTTCTCCCTTGTTCTCCCTACCCTTCAGCGTGGTCCCTAATAAACTTCCCTTTTATTAAAATGGCGTTCCCGGCCCTAGGTTAACTTTGCCTTTTTTCTCTAACACACAGCTAGACCATAGTAATTCTCTTATTGGAAATAAACACTCTAACCAATGGAAACCTCTGAGTAGGTTATTTGAGACCATGAAAAATCAGCCAATGGAAGGCCACTTAATAATTTCATCTACAGATGCACAGAAATAACATTACCATTATCTAAAAAATTTCAAGCACCTCTTCCTCTTCCACTACCAAGACAGGTGGCCATGATTTTCACCCACTATGGACTGAATGGACTGAATCTCATGCTGGTGCTTCTTCCTACAGGTAAGGCTTATTACAACATCTGATCATGAACTGCACCACTTCTGACACCATCCAAGCAGAAAGCTCTCCACACCGTCCAACCAAAGCCCACATCCTATTGCTAGATCTTCCCAACACCCTTACTGAGATCCCCGTGCTCCCTGGGTTGTTTCTCTTACTGCAATTACATGCCCAATTGTGAACTGCTTTGCTTAATTAGGGGTGTACATTACCTTTTTGTCACTAGACCAAAATCCCTGACAAGAACAACGTAGAGGAGGAGAAGTTTATTTTGTCTCACAGTTTCAGAGGTCTATCCATGATTGGCTGACTCCATTGCTTTGGCCCACAGTGCAGTGGAACATCATGGTGGAAGGGCACAGTAAAGAAAGTTGCTCAACTAATGGCTTCCTGGGAGAGAGAGAGAGAGAGAGAGAGAGAGAGAGGGAGGGAGGAACCAGGGGCAAAGTATAAACTCCAAGGACATGTCCCACCCCTGACCTACTTCCTCCAGCCACATCCTACCTGATTACAATTACCACTCAGGAGAGTGGTCTTTTCAAATTATTAATCCATCAAATGGATTAATTTGTTGATTAGGTCAGAACCCTCATAATCTAATAATTTGCCCTCTGAACATTCTTGCATTGTGTCACATAAGCTTTTGGGGGCACTACATATTCAAACCCTAATGAGGTGTGTTCCTTGTGATCACTGAAGACTTTGATATTGAATATTTAAATGTATCTTATTTTACTGAACTACACTGTCCTATGTTTTAGCCATGGTACAACTATTTTCAGTTGACTAAAATGAATTTAAAAGGGTGTTTTGCTATGTTTTCTCTGATATAAGGAGGCTAGTTCACAGTATTATTGGATGGGGGTACATAGGAGGATTAGAGGAACACTAGAATGGTCAAAGGGAAGGGAGTGGAAGGGAGAGAGGAAGGGGGGAGGGAGGGGGAAAAAGAAAAGAAGAAAAAAAAGAAAAGAAAAGGTGGTTGAATGAGACGGATATCATTATCCTAAATGCATGATTGAAGACCTGAATTGTATGAATATACTTTGTATACAAACAGTTGTATATAAAAAGATGCTATATATGGGCACTATGAATTGTAATTATTATAAATTTAAAAAAATAAATTAAAAAAATAAAAGGGTGTTTTGCTGTCTCCTAGCCACACTCAGTTTCTCAGGGCCCCATGTTGGGTGGTGTGAACATGGATTATTCACATCATCACAGGAAATTATACTGGACAGTGCTGCTGTAGAGATTTTGATAGTTTTTCTCTGAAGACTTAATATCTCAATTTCCCTTTACAGAAAATAAAAGAATGTTTTAAAATGATCTAATTTAGGGCCATTCTCCTTAACTTTAAAATTATTTTTCCTTTTCAATGTTCAACAAAATAAAAGTTGTGTCTCTGAAAATAACTGGTAAATAAGTTTTTAAAACAAATAATACGTCATTAAAATATGTAAATGTCATGGCAAAAATATGTATCTTTATAGGATAGATTGGATAAATTTTTTTGGAGGGGGTAGAGATAGAACCGAAGGGTACTTAATTACTGGGCCACATCCCAGCTCTTTTTTATAAATATGTATTTTATTTGGAGGCAGGTTCCTGCTAAGTTGCTTAGGACCTCCCTGAGTTGCTGAGACTGGCCTTGAACTCATGATCTTCCTGTCTCAGCCTCTTGAACTGCTCAGATTACAGGATAGATGTGTTTGTGTTTTTGTTTGTTTTGGTACTGGGGATTGAACTCAGGGACACTTGACCACTGAGCCACACCCCCAGCCCTATTTTGTATTTTATTTAGAGACAGGGAGACAGGGTTTCACTGAGCTGCTTAGTATCTCGCTTTTGCTAAAGCTGGCTTTTTTTTTTTTTTCTTTTTTGAAGTGGCAATCCTCCAGCTTCAGCCTCCCAAGCTGAGGATAGCTGTTTTTAATAAGTTTTTTTAAAACATATCTGCTAATGTTGATAAATAGAATGTCAAATATTATGGCCTTCACTGGTTTGTTATTTTATTTATTTTGTACACATATGTGTTAAAAATTATAGAGCTTTTAAAGTTTTAGGGTCAATTTTCTCTCTGCAAATGTGTATTGCATTTAATATAAATCTGTATTATATAATAGATAGGAATAGATATAATAAATAATAGATACTTACCTATCATATATCTTTTCCAAGACTGTTAACAGCACGTTTGCTTCTGTTTTTGCTGAGTAATTGTGAGTTTCTTTTCCTCTTTAGGTCACAATATTTATCCCATGAATTCTGAAGTTGATAAAGTATTTCATGCTTTTCTTTCCTTATGATTTCCAGTCAAAATGTTCTACTGAGATGCCAGTTTTATATTTGTGCTTTTAATACATCAGATCAGCTTTTGAGAATTAACTTCACTGTCCTTGGGGTTAAGTTCTCTTTTCACATGATTTTGGTGGAATCCAAAATTGGTTTTCTGCTCTTGCCCTGGGCTGCAATATGCCTACAGTAAGAATTTACATTCCCCTCTGTAACTACATAAATTTTGTTTCTCTTTCTCTTTTTACTAGAGAGAAAACCCTAATACCTCCCTTGTAGGATGGGAAGGCAGGGACGTCCTCTTCTTTCAGACACCCCCATGGGCAGCCGTGATGGGGGTGGACATTCGCTCTACACAACTTTACTTAGGAAAACTCCACCTCCTGGGTGCTCGCTACCGAGCGGCCAGAGCTCTAATGGCTTTCCAACGTGAGGTGCTGAGGGGCCTTCGGAGGGAATTAGGGCTCCAACGTTGACTAGAGCTCACTTTCCTCAACTGTTGAGACAATCCAGGTTGAATGCTTCAAGGCTAGGGCAGAACGGCGACTGCTGGTCTGAAGAGAGGAAAGGCATGTGCCAAGATACCACCCAGGACCTCAGCAGGCCGGAAGCTGACTTCCCAGGACCTCAGCAGGCGGAAGCTGACTTCCCAGGACCTCAGCAGGCCGGAAGCAGACTTCCCAGGACCTCAGCAGGCCGGAAGCAGACTTCCCAGGACCTCAGCAGGCCGGAAGCTGACTTCCCAGGACCTCAGCAGGCCGGAAGCAGACTTCCCAGGACCTCAGCAGGCCGGAAGCAGACTTCCCAGGACCTCAGCAGGCCGGAAGCTGACTTCCCAGGACCTCAGCAGGCCTTCAGCAGGCCGGAAGCTGACTTCCCAGGGGCCTCGCCATGCCTGGGATCGCTGTTCAGCACTGGAGGAGCAGAGTTATGTATTCATCCAAACCCTCGGGAAGCTTTCTTCCAATGACAAGTGGGAAGCTGGTGGCATGGCCACGGTGGCCAGGGACTTAGCAGGTGCTGGGACTGGGAAATGCTGGTCTTGAGTCTTCGCTTTGGGCTAAAAATGCGGAATCATCAGTCTGTTTATGGGCTGAGTAATTAAACACATGAAAATTCTCTTTCTTAGTAGTTTCACCATCAAAATCACTTCCATATCATAGTTTTGAAATTTTCTAAAAGGGTTCATCTTCACATTTTCTGTGAAACAATATGAGATGAATTAAATGTAAGATTTAAATTTACATAGAACTTGGAAGAAATTCCAAAGTACTATTGTTGTCTAACAATTTTCACCAAAATTTATTTTTGCTACATTTGTGACCTGTGACAATAATTCATTGGGTTCGCCTGTGATTTCAACCTATAATTAAAGCAATTGTTTAATTATCTGCTCTGGTGAAGTGCTAAGTCTCAATATTGTGCCGTCTTTGGAAAATGTATCTAGTTTTTGGCATATTTTCTCCTGTTTGTTTTGTAAAAACTAAACAATGTTCCTCCAATATAAGAAAAATAATTTTGGGGGGCCATTATCCTTTTGATAGTCCTAGAAAGATCACATTTGTTATATAAATTCATCTACTATATTATGTATTTTTCTTAACAGGTATTATGATTATCTTTAAATGTGACTGTTATTATCAATTGCTGTCTTAGTCCATTTTGCCTTGCTGTAACAAAATTCCTGAGACTGAATAATTCATAAGGAAAAAATGTTCATCATGGCTCCTGATTTGGGAGACTGAAAAGCAGGGGACCACATCTGGCCAGGGCTTCATGCTGTATCATATCCTGGAGAGCATGGTGGCAGGGTCAGGCAGAGTGTGTGGAAAAGGCTGAATGTGGGGTCCTTGTTGTACGACAGCCAACACTTGTTGTCACTGGTGAAGTCCCACGACATGGAACCCAGTCACCGGAGGTGGGCATCCATTCCTTCCCAGGGAGAAGGGTGCCTGGTCTGATTGCCCACCAGGCCCCACCATGCACAGCTTCTCCAGCTCAGCACATCACGCTGGGGCTCAGCGCGCAGAACATAAACCCCTGGGAGACAGAACATATCCCAATGAAAGCAGGTCCTCTGTATTTTCATTATAACTTGGCTACCACTCAAGTCTTACATACACTCTTCGTGACGAATCAGAATCAGATTTCACCATTTAAAATAACGATTTATTAAGTCAACAGCAAAAAAAAAAAAAAAAAAAAACAAAAGAGTTAATACAGGATCCTGTCAATGAGGCATAGTTAGAAGGAGGAACACCAGCATGCGGTGTTCCGCTCGATTCACAGTAGTCACAAATGACAGGCTAGTTTCTCAAGCGTTGTTGGAGTTCTCGCCGTCATTGCCACCTTGCTGAACTTTTTCATTTTATAAATGCTTCATTTTAAAGGCCAACTATAAATGTAAACTGGCTGCACGGCGTGTTAAATAAAATGAAGCAACAAACATGTTGGCAATTTTTTTTTCTTAAAAAAAAATCAGTGTTCAAAGTTCGTAGAAATTTCATGATAGTCACTCCTAGAGTTTAGCAGTCAGGATACGCAACACAGCAGGTGAAGGTGAGTGAGCTCATACCCCTTGCCTCAGGGAGGACGTCCTGATTTTGGTCCCAGGACACATCACGGGGCTGCATAAGTGCTGCAGGGACTCTGGCTTTCCAGTCTCTCTTTAAGCACTGGTTGACCCCACAGATAACACGATGCAGTGTGTGGGCTTCCTCTCTGGGACTTCTTCTGTTGCATCTTAGCCCCATAATTTTTCTTCACACTATCATGTCTCTAATGTCTCTGAGCGTGATTTAGATGATATTTTCTTCCCCTTTTCCAGTTGACTTTATTAGGATGATTCACATAAATAGTCTGTCATTGCCAGAGTGAGACGTCTTCAGTGAATTCTTAAAGTTGTGTGGCCTAAGGAAGCAAAGCCAGCAGATCAACAGGTGGCATGATCCAGGATGCTAAGAGGAGGGTGATAAAGCATCCTCCACAGTGCTGACCTTTGCAGATAGGGTCACAGAGGGCAGTAGCGGTAAAACAATAATAACAACAAAAACACTCATCAATCACTTACTTTGTGCTGGGCCTTCCTCTAGGAGTTTATTTTGAAGTTCCTCAGTACTGAAGGGAGCAGTGAGTCCAACAGAACTGAGATCTCCAACTACGGACAGGAAGGAGGAAGTGGAGGCTGGCCTCTGCCCAGCTTCAAGGAGGTTGAAAGTGGCTGATGACAGGACTCTACTCAGCTCTTCCCATCCTGTAGCTGCCTGACGTACAGCCACAATACCGCGGGAGGAGATTCGGTGGCAGGAATCTATTATTCTTAGTCTCTGGCTTTCTCTTTATCTCTTCTTCTCTTCTTAGCTAAACTCTTTTCTCATTCTCTTAGTCTCATTTCTTTCTTAGTCTCTGTAGCTCTCATTTCTTAGTCTCTGTCTCATTTCTTTCTTAGTCTCTGTAGCTAAACTCTTTTCCTTATACTCTGACTCTTATTTCTTCTTCTGACTACGTTCTGGCCGCTCTGACTCTTTTCTTCTTCTCTGACCCAAACTCTTCTTCCGACTGACTGAGCAACTGACCGACTGACTGACTGAATTCCACTTCTGACCGCTTTCACCCGGTTATATACCTTTAGCTTTGCGGGTGCGTCACGTGCATTTACAGGTGCGTCACGTGCATACTTAATGTATGATTATTATCAGGTGGAACTTATGGCTTCCAGCTAACCGCAATAGCCATCTCCCTGATTGGGGCTCCTTCACCATCTCAGACCCTTGCTTTTAAAAATCACACCAAATTCCTGGAAGGTGGAAACAGTGACCAAGAGACAAAAGAGTATGAAAAAGTCCCTTGTGATGATGACATGTCCATATTGTGGGAATACAGCCCTTACGCTGCTTTCATTTTTGCCTTTTGAAATAAAAATTTGTAACATGATTATATAGTTCTACCGTGGTATCACATACCATACATGTCATGGATAAAATCATGAAGTTGCTGGACATAATGAAGAGTTCCACTTATATTTCAATCACTGGTTCATTGTGTAGCTGGTACTTTGTGGGGAGGGCTGACAGGATCCCACATTTGGAATTCTGTGCCTGGGAAGGTGGGCATTTGTGGATGCAGAATTAGTAGCACATCATTTTAGCAATTTTGAATATTATATATATGTATTTGCACCACTTCAGCACCTAGTTGTAAAATTAAATGACTCTAATAATCAATTTGAATATAATTCATGTTTGCAAAAAATAAATCCATAATGGTAAAAATCAAATGATTAATAAGCAACCTCTTGTTTTTCATATAGCCACATGCACATGAAAACTCATGAAATTTTAAAATCAACTGGTTTGGATATTATCTGAATTAATCATCATATTGCAGATGGAAATAAAACATAATTTATCATTGCCTTAGCTAAGAAAGTTATGGAAATATATTTCGGCTTGCAAGAAATCCTTGGTAGTACATTTTAGCTAAAGATTTCAGTCTCAAATTAAAAGTTTAAAGAAGAATAATTGATCCTTTGCCCACTGTTTAGTCAGCTTTTTTGCCTCTATGACCAAAAGTCCTGACAAAACAGTTTTAGAGGATGAAGAGTTTATTTGGCTCTTGTGGCTTCAGAGGTGTCAGTCCACGAACGGCCGACTCCATTGCTCTGGGTCTGAGTGAGGCTGAACGTCATGGTGGAAAGGCGTGGAGCGAGAAAGCAGCTCCGGCTTGTCAATCAGGAAGCAGAGAGCACACCACTCAGCATGGACAAAATGTGAACCCCAAAGGCACTGCCCAGTGACCTAACTCCTCCAGCCACACCCCACCTCCCTACAGTCACCACTCAGTTAATCCATTCAAATGGATCAATGCACCCATTAGGTGAAAGCTCTGGTAATGTAGTCATTTCCTCTCTGAACCCCCTTGCATTGTCTCACATGGGAGCGTTGCGGGGATACCTCCTATCCAAACTGTAACACCCACTTTTCCTTTCTATTTGAAATAGTGCCTCAATTTAACCTTAAAAGGCTAGTATTAAATATTTTTCATTTTATACTAGATTCAATATACTGCTTTCTTATATTTTCAATATACTACTAAAATATACCAAAATAAGAAAAAAGCTTATTTTAAAATATTTATTACATTAACAGCATACAATTATTTAGCACACGCAAAAAGACAAGAATCTAAATAATTTATTGTCTCCAAGGTAATTATTAATCTGAGGTTCTGGGAGCCATCTGCAAACTTTCGATTTTTTACCATTAAGAAAAGCAATGTATTTGAATAGATAGGTAGTAAGTGAAAAAGCAACAATGGGAAAAATCTGTTTCTTAGGAATTCTTTAAACATCGAAATGCTCAAGAGCAGCCATAATTCACGAAAGTTGACAAATAATGTTTTGATCTAAAATGAGTGGCAGCCTAAAGGGCTGGAGGAGAAGTGAACGCGGGTGAAAGGAGGGAGGTGACGGCCACCCGATAAGGCGGGGAAAGACCACAGGAAGTTCTCAGCTGAACAGACGCTTCCCTAGCCTAACACAGGCTGGAGCTGGAGACAGAGGAGAACTTTTAGGTGTGTAACGAGTCTGTTCTCAACGACTGACATCTACTTGGTGATACAAGTATCTTTGTCAGAGAAATGAGGCTTTTTAAATGTAAGGCAGGGAGGTCTCAGTGCTCACAATGGCTAGACAACACTGCAGCCGGCTACACTCCATACCCACCTGGGGTCATCTGTGTCCCAGTCAGGATAGCTAAATCCGTCATATTATTGCCAAGATAACTCTATACAAATTGCCCAAAACTGAGAAAAGCAAAGTACAACAGGTTACCAGCTATATGGCTGAAACTTATGAAATATAAATTTCATGTAATGCAAAATTGTAGATTATTAAAAATTCTGCTGATAACGTTCTGATTCACAATCCATACTATAACTCTTACATAAATTGTTTTGCTAAGGTGTGTTGTAATGTTTCTTTAAGGTTTTTCTTTACTTCTTACTTCAAAATAGTGAAAAAAAATGTTGGTTATGCAAGTTTTCATGAATGTGATTTATTACCTAAAGTTTCATATGTAATTGATGTATTTCTTATCATGCTTCCAAAGAAACTGGAAATCAAAGAGAGAGTTTTTTTTTTTTTTCTCAAAGCTGTCTTATCTGTGAATGTAAATGCATAAATCTATGGCAGAGCATAGAAAACTTGTGAATTATAGCATTTCTGAGTACAATCAGAAGTTAATCAAAAGGCTAATATTTTGTGCTCATAGACACAGCTCACATCTGTGAGGGAGCTTAATATCCATAGCAACTATCATAACATAGCAGTCTGTTTCTCCCCGACCACTTTTTTTTGTTTGTTTGTTTTGTCTTAGATTAAGAAGAATTCCCTAGGCTTATTGTTAATATTTTGTGCTAGCGAACTACTGAACCAAGAAGACAATCTTGCTAGCAACTGTGTTTGAGATTAACTTCTGAAAAATTAATTTACTAAAGACAAGAGGAAAAGCCAAATGCGTGCCATAAATATGACAATCAAGTACATGAAATGTATGGAGTCATTAAAAAGGTCAGATTCAGAATTTCCAGCTGTGAATCTAATTGAAAAAAAACAAAACCCTTCATTCCTTCATAATTTACTGAGCAATTAGATATGTAAAAACATACATTAGACAGGAAACTCAAGTGATGCTAATCCATTACAGTTACTTAATGCATTTACAAACATAACGTGTTCATAGGAATCATTGATCCTAAATCAATGTCCGTATTATATTGTGTACTTATTTTTTGGATGTTTAAATTTCCTACAGGGGTGAACACTGTGATTAAAAAGTAAACCTTTTCAGGATATACAAAGTAAAGCTCTGACTTGTTTTTTAACGTTGGTGCTATGGTTTGCACATGGTTTGAGAATGTCCACCAAAGGTTCGTTAATTGGCAGCTGGGTCTCCAGGGTGGTGATGTGAGAGGTGTTGGGACCTTGAAGAGGCGGCGGCTCATGGGAGACAGCCAGGTGGTGGGTGCCACCCTCAGAAGGAGCTGGCTCTCCTGGCAGCGAGTTGCTCTGGAGCAAGGCTGGCCCCCGAGGACAGCCTTGGCTTCCTGTCTTGCCCTGTGATCTCTGGTATATGTGCTCCTGCCTTTGTGATGCCAGCGGCCATGAGCCCCTCACCAGAGCCAAGCAGAAGCCGGCCCCATGCTCCCGGATGCCCCGACATGAGTTAAATACACCTTTAAAAAAAAAAATAAAAGACATCCCAACCTCGAATATTTTATTATGGTAATGGAAAAAAAATCTAATACAGTTGGAATTCATGCTTTCAAATGCAAAAGTAAAGATACCATCAGTACTTATATTTATTTTGAAAAATGCTTTAGGAAAAACTGACCAAAGAAGTTTCAAGCATCCCACATAACTAACGTAGAGAAGAGAAATGGATGCCATTTATTTTCTTTTACATGTCACATATGATACATTGAAACAGTTTTCTGAAACTTCGTTCTGTGTCATAAACACAGAAGGGCTTAGTAACTTGCCTTTCACTGTCTCTTCTTCCAGTCTCAGAAATCCTGCTGCGGGAGGTCTGAGCCTGAGAACCCGCATTCTGACACCTTCCCAGGGAAGCTGGCTGCAGCAGTCCCCCTTAGGTTGTGAAGCATCTTCAGCCTTCTGCAGGTGCTGAAGTTGAATGACCGTCTACTTTGCTATAATTTGTCTAGTTTTACTCCTGCCTTGTTTTCTGAAGTTCCTTAACTTTCAATTATTATTTTTTCTTCATGTTAACCTAAAATATCTCTCTTTACTGTATTTCCTTTTAGTCTTCTATTCCTGAAATTTCAGTTATCACATTTTTGTGGATTGCTCTAAAATATCTCTAGATAGATTTTTAAGCTCCCCTCCGTGGTTAAACACTTTTGCCTGCAGACAACCTGCAGATGGAACACGGACACTTGGCTGCTCTGAACCAGGCTTGGTTCAGCGATGGCCCCAAATCTGTAATATGAAAACTTAACCCAGTACTGACATAGAAACAGTGTACCTTCCGTTATTGCTGTAAGAAAACTTGACATTTCTGATTGTAAGACATATATATGTTCTGTGACTGCATTCTGCTCAGTTTTCTTAATTTCTTTTTCTTATACGTTCCAGGTGTTCTTGAAATAAGTTGAACTTATAATAGGAAAAATACCATTTGTTCTTTGATAAATCAGCACTTAAGGAATCTGAATTGTTCATAACATGCTAGTTTCACCTGCCCAGTCTGTGTGGTTTTGGAACAGGTGCTTCTGCTCCACTGTGCCCAGCGGGTGTTACCACCTGCGTGGGGACATGCCGGCACCAGGGAGGCTCGAGGCCAAGCTGCCCACAGAGGGTGAGGTCCAGAGGCTTGCTCTTCTCCTCTAAAACGCACCAGCAAGCCACGCCAGGACCCTCCCCGGCAGGAAAGTTCCAGCCTTCTTTCCACTGTTTCTGTTTCCACATCTAAAGCGACTGTCCCAGCTGTCCTCAAAGGTTGCTCGCCAGCACCACCTCTGTGTACAGAGTATGCCGACACGAGCGGGAACAACCAGGGCAAGGACACGCTGTTTTTCAAGGACCTAAAATGGAAACTGTACACATCGCTTCTGTCATTTGATTAGTCCAAATTTCACCACATGCCAATATCCAGCCACGAAGGAGGTGCTGTGTAAGAACATGTAGGTACCTTTCACGTTTGTGGGTAGGCACTGCGTTCCTTCTCTGTTGGATTATTTATTCCAAAGGCTTCTGTATAAGAGATAGCCTTGGGGGGCTGGGGTTGTGGCTCAGTGGTAGAGCGCTCGCCTAGCACGTGCACGGCCCGGGTTCGATCCTCCGCACCACGTAAACATAAATGCATTGCATTGTGTACAACTAAAGCAAATAAATAAATATTTAAAAAAGAAAAAAGAGATAGCCTTGGAAGATAAAGATGATATATTCCTCCACAGCAGAAGTGAGACGACCTCACCAAACAGGAGCCCTTTGTTCCCCGAGCTCAGACTTCCTCTCTGACGATGCTGTCCATGACGCGAGAAGGTGTCATTTGGCTTTCTTCATGCAGCTCCGAGGGGATGGGGCCCAGGGCTCTGTCACAGAGGACGCTTACACTAAGGACACTTACCCTTGCTGTGAGTAACAAAGCCTCTGCTTCTGACCTGGTAGTCTCATGTCTGCCTCAGTTTGAAATCAGGGTGACATCTCAGCGCCTGTAGAGTGTTGGACAGTTCAGGCCATGATGGTGGGAGGGTGTCTTAACTCGACTTCATGGAAGAGAAGAGAAGAGAGCAGGCGGCTTGCTGCGAGTTCATGGAATCCTGAGTAAACCTGATGCCCAGAGTCCACCTGAATCCACTTTAACGACTACTAGGAGAAATTGGGGAAGCAGTCACAGAATATCCACAAAGGACATTTAAAGAGTGCTGCCCACATCTGCTCTGCCTGGTGCTCTCACCCCTGCGTGGGAGGGCTTCCTAGGTAGCGGGGAGCTACTTTCACGTTCATGGGTACTGAAATTTGTCCCAAGTGGCAGGGTGTTCTGAACCCCTCCAGACAATGGCTTGAGAGAACGACTCAGCCTGGGCGTTAGAAGAGGGAAACACGTGACTGCACTGGGCAGAAGCCAAGCAGAGCCCAGTGCCTGCTAGGCTGACTGGAGAAGGACAGGCAGAAGGCATCTTTAAATAGCTCCTGTTTGCTTCTAAAGAGACTTTGATCCTCTCATGGGGAACATTCCAAGCAGGGGGAAAAAAAAAAAAAAAAAAAAACAAGCTCCATGAAATATGTAAGAAAAATTCCATGAAACATCTAAGAAAAGCCACACCCCCCGGAAACGCAGCATCAGGCATGGTGGGGTTTGGTGCTCTTTGCCCACCACCTGGTTTGAAACACTGGGGAAGGCGATCCTGGGGGACAAGACCCTGCCAGAAGAAATCTCTGCTTCCTCCTACTGCCCATTCCACGTCCTGGAAATCTCTCCGGCCTTGTGTTAAAATTGCACAAAAGTCAAGTGTTGCAGGAATTGGGCAGCAGATGACTTGGACTCAGTTGGACTTCTTGGCAGTAGGCGAGCATCTCAGTGAGGCAAAGGTGGGTTTAGCCAAAGGGTCAGACTTTATGCCTTTGCAGACACCAGAAGAGCTGCTCCTGCAAACCGAGCACTGGACACTGCATTCTGCATTGTGGTCAGGGATGCCTTAGAGCGTGCGTGCATTTCCAGGCTATGACCTCGCTGTTGTAGGGTATCAGCTGATCCCCCCTCACTTTTCTGGCCGCGGAGATCAATCTCTCCCATGTTTTCAACGAGGGACCTATGAGAATTGAGCAATTCTTGATTGTTCATCTGTATTTTCTTGTTGCCTTACATATCTTGGATCCCAAGGATCATGACCTATCAGATTAAGTCCATTACTTACCAGGTGCCTGTAGAGTCGCCCATGCAAGTAAAGGGAGATGCAAGATGAATCTCTGCAGGTTTTGTCAAAATACCCTCACACATCTTGAACCTGAACTTTGCAGACAGAACTTCTCGTGTGAGTAGGGGAATACTGGAACATGATTGCAATAACAGCTCCTGGAATGGATGCCACTAAATTTGTTGTGCTGGGATGAAAGCAACAACGTGAGTACCCGGAGGGGAACTATCTCCGACTTCCAGAGGGAAGGAGAAGTAGAGATATTACTGGTCTCTGTCCATCAGGTCACTCCTAGAGCCTTCTTGATGAAGAAATAATTTCTGGAAAGTTCTCGCAGAATGCAAGCATTTACAGTTAGTAGACTTCCCGACTTCCCACCCCTGACCAGACAGCTCTAAGAAATGCCCACTGAGCCATTTGTTGGAAGCAGCAGGGAATAACTCCAGCTCCAACGGGTGCCAAGTAGATCAGTTGTCGAAACCTCAAACTGTCCTCCCTTCCTCCACATTCAGAGGGGCCACTCAGCCCCTTTGTAGGGTAGATGAGTGTCCCCTATCCCCATCTGATGGTGTAGACCAGAAGGGGAAAAGGACTGAATGCCATAGGCAGTGTCTCCAAGTAGACCAGATCTCGTTATTCTAACTGGGGACCTAGAATTCTCAGTCAGCTGGGAGGGGTATTACGGGCATCATAAACTTGTGCCTTCCCACTAACATAGATCCCCCTTGGGAAACCCGACAATAAAGAAAATCCTTTATTCCTAGGGACCCCACATGTGCCTTGCAGACTGAGATTCTGGTGTGAAGTCCAGCATTCACTGCTTCCTTCATGAAAATATGGACACTTACCCACTATGAGAGACCTCCTGGAGTTTCAGGACACATTATGAGTGGTATTCAGATGACAATAATGACAGAGAGTGCTCCTAAATAAGACGACCTTGGCAGTTTTGTCGACACGCTGGGTATCATCTAATTATAAAAGAGGTGTTGAGTTTTCATGTGTCTTAGCTGAGGTGATCAGTGGTACCATCTCAAGCCTGGAAGACATTCCAGTTAGCCACAGCTCACTGGGAAGAAGGGTTTTATGACAGGCTTGTGCTATATGGAACCCATATAACCTATAGGGTTATAAAATCTCTATTTTCTACTCAGTAGAGGAACAAGGAGAAAGCCACTTGGCTTGCTAAGGTAGACCCTGATAATTCCTGGGATTTTTCTAGCTGGCTTGGTCTGAGACCCTAGGGGACAATGTGGTGAAGGTCAACTATGCAGCACAGCCCTGCTGCAACCAGTGCAGCCAATCTAGCAGGTTCTGGTGAGGAGCAAAGGGGGATAAGAAAAATAAAGACTCACAGACTCAGATTTTGAAGGTAACAGCTGGGGTCAGGTGAAGCGCTGCTCTCTGATGGAGAAGCAGGTCTAAAAAATTACACCAGCAATCTTTATTCATATATGTCTCATTACCAGATTAAAGACTATGCAGTCATATCTTTGTACTCATGAAAGTTACAGAGTTAGCAACATTATGCAGCTAATTCCCCAGGTACATTCTGGAGTGGCAACGTGCAATGTTAGGAGCTTAGTGTAGCTCTCAAGATAGTCATTGTTTGAAGTAACTGTTATGTGGGCAGGTTCAGGAGCAGGGAGCTGGTGAAACATTGTGGTTGTCTAGCAAGAAAGTTCCCTTATTCCCAGGAGCTGTGTGCCTGAGATTGAGGTCGAGGCTGATAAGACTCTAGCAGAGCCTCCTCATGCAGGGCATTACCACAGCAGCTAGGCATCCTGCACCTTTGCACAGAAACTTTCCCAGGCACCAGGCATGCTACAGGAGCCCTAATAAAGGAGATAGCTAAGATTGCGGTTAGCTGTGAGCCATAAGCATTACCACCTTCCATGGTCTCGTGAGACTTGGCCCGAGGGATTGTGGGTTGTCCTTGGGGCCATTGTGTGGTTGTTGTTGGAGGAGCGTGGATGGCTTGTCGGGGTGTTGTTGGAGCCAGAGAGAGAAGCTGACAGAATAAAGAGCCTGTTTGTTTCCAGTCTGCCTCTGAACTTATTCCCGCGGCTTTGCTGCTCCAAGCGGCCATCACTTCAGGCAGCAACAGGATGCCACAGTCACGAGGTCATCAGAGACCCCAATCTCAGACACTGCTCTCCCGTTCTCTGTCACTGGGCTCCACATTTCTTTTTTAAATCTAAACGATGTGTTAGGACTCGGAGTCGTTGGGTTTTTCTTCCGAAGATTCAGCATCCTATTGTTACATTCTGTTTCTTGGAGTCCTATTAATAGTAAGAATTTTAAGAAAATTCCAAGTGAGAGAAACAGAAGGGGTTTGGTCTCAGTGGCTGTCAAGCCAATGGAATGCTGTGCTCATTGGAATGTGAGTCAGAAGCCAAGTTCAGCCACAATAACAGGGGCTGCGGGGCTGGGATTGTGGCTCAGCAGTGGAGCACTTGCCTAGCACGTGCGCAGCGCAGGTTCAATCCTCAGCACCACGTAAAAATAAAGGCATTGTGTACAGCTAAAGCAAATAAATAAATATTAAAATAAAAACAGGGGCTGCGTATTGACAGGAGGCTATTCTCCTGTCAATATTCTCTTTAAATATTCTGCACATCCTGCAAGCAGTATATGTCACCGCCTACTTTTTTTCAGTATTATCTTTTAAAGATGTTTGTTTAGGAGCAGAGTCAGAAGATAGAGGTGGTGTCGCCCTCCAGAGCAAAGGACAAATAGGCTTCCAGCCCTTTAAAAATATCTGCCCTCCCTAAGGTCAGGGTTCTTTCACTGTAATGCAACCCACTTTGTGAACAGTTGTCATTGTGCTCCACAACCCTCCCAAATTTGGGGTTGAAGCTCTAACCCCCGGTCTTTGAGACAGGTGATAAAGTGAAGATAAGGTCGTTACAATGCAGTGTACCAGTGTAAGCATGTTTGGGGATCCAGAGGAAGGTCTGTGTGAAGATACAGGGGGAAGACGACCATCTGCAGACCGAGGAGACAAGCCTGAGAGGAAAGCAGCCCTGTTCACTTCTTGATCTCAGACTTCTCACCTCCAGGACGGTGGGAAAATAGATTCCTGTTGCTTAAGTCCATGGTCTGTAATGACGTGTCCTGCCAGCCCTGGGAAGCAAGGCTGCAACTGGACACTGCTATGGTTTGGGTAATAATGTCCTGTCGACCCCCAAGAGTCTTGTGACTCTGTTTTATTTTCTAGCATTCATCCAGACTAACTTTGAACTTGCAAGTAGGGTACAACCTCAGCATGTTCAGTTCCAGGAAAGGGAAGCTGGGGAATCTAGTCTCCAGCCTGGTGGCGATATGCAGAGAGGACATTCAGAGAGATAGGACAGGGCGGTTAATGCCACCAAAACCAGGAAGGTTGGTACAAGGAACTGAAAGGACAGGTGGGATAATAATGGTGGAAACAAAAAGGGCGTGTCAGCGTCCTGAGAGCAATGGCAGGGTGAATGTACTCAGTCATTTCAAACATCACAGCCATATTCCAAACCAGCCTTTTCCAGTGCTTCTTCTGAGGATCCTATATGGGTCTTTCCTGATTAAACAGTTGTAAATGGTGACTTTTTTGAGAACTTTTAGAGGCTCTGCATGCCACTGACAATACTGACTTGACGCCAAGAGACCTGGGGTGATAATTTTCCTTAATATTTTCATTGTAATTGACATTTGCCATCCCATAGTCGTTCTTGTCAAAATTCACAGAATTCTCATCCAATATCTGTTGCCACCTGCAGCTATCGCTGCCTGCAGCAATGATACCGCGGGAAAGAATTCGGAGGCAGACTGGAAATGAATAGGTTCTTTATTCTTCCTTCTTCTAACTTCTCTCTCCGGCTCCAACAACCTCTCCAACTCCAACCACACCCTCTAGCCAACCTCACCTGGTTATATACTTTTTGCCTTAACAAGTATACACATGTTAACAGCTCAAACTTACAGGTGCGTCACATAGTGTTCACGGGCATAGAAAGATTCTTAGATAAATGCATGAATATCAGGGGAAAATACTGAAAACACCTCTTATGGCTCTCAGCTAGCCGCCATCTTAGCTATCTCCTTATTAGGGCTCTTACAAATATCTTCATTTTATGAGTTAGTGAACTGATGTCTCTGAAACTGCTTGATTTAAAGCTCTTTTCTTGTAAAAGTGAGCAACAGAATCCATATGCTCACATTTCCATTTGAATGGTTTTTCTGGATGACACATGTTTTTAAAATAGGCATAAATTTAAGGTAAACAAAGGTCCAATGTATTGTAAAAAAATTGTGGGAGATCCTTAAATATGTTATATAAAGTATAAGAACTATTTAATCTATCTAAATCTAACTTGATAGCAGTAAAACCTTAATTATTCTCTGTGTAATCTTATTGTTAATGTCTTAACAGATAGTTTTATCAGGACCTATTGAATTTTGGATACATTTTGTGAGGTGGGAAATCATTTCAAGAAAATGTATGTTAAGGAAACACTATTAAAAAATCTAATTTCTTGTAACACAGAGTCAAAATGAGCCTCCTGATATATTCTAAGCCACTGCCATGTTTATCTGGGCAATATCATCACTGATATTGAAATTGTTAACTTAGGAGACACTGGCTTTGTGAGTCAGGTTTTCTTCATTGATTATTGAGTTTCACGATATCCTTGTTCCCTTTCCCCAGTGGATATGAAGTTTCCAAGTGCTTTATAGATAACTATTCTGTGTTAGCTTTTTATCATTGTCACTAAAATTCCAGAGAAGAACAATTTAGAGGAGGAACCATTATCTGGGCTGATGGTTTCAGTGGTCTCAGTTCGTGGTCAGCTGACTCCATTGCTCTGGGCCTGAGGCGAGGCAGGGTATCATGGCGGAACAGTGTGGTGGAGGAAAGATGTTCAGCTCATGGAGCCAGGAGGCAGAGAGAGCAAGAACCAGGGACAAGATGTGGTCCCTAAAGACACGTCCCCAGTGACCTAATTCCTCTGGTCACAGCATACCTGCCTATAGGTACCACCAGTGATCCATTCCAATTATTAATCCATCAAACAGAGCAACCCACTGATGAGGTGACAACCCTCCTTAACCAATCTTTTCCTAGTAGCCTTACCTCTGAACCTTGTTGCATTTGGGAATTGCTTTCCAATCATGAGCTTTCGGAGGGACAGCTCCTGATCTAAGCCATGGCATGCACCTAGAGTAAGCATGCTTGAAGGCGAAGCACACTGTGCCACAGTTTGCTCTGATCCTGCTGGCAAAGCTGGCAGTGTTTGGGAGGATGGTGAGCAGACTTCCAAATGTGCCTGCGTACTGTTGTCCAGGATCTGCAGTTGTGTGAATTTGCATGGCAAGAGGGGATTAGGTAGTAGATGGAATTAAGGTTTCCAATCATCTGGTCTTAAAATAAGGAGATTAGCCTGGTTTATCAGGGAGAGGGACAATCACAAGTGTCTTAAGGTGAGAGAGGGAGGCCAGCACCCCTAGTCACAGTACTGCCACGTGAAACAGACTCACTGGTCTCCATCCTGAGGCCAGGAAAGCAATCGGGCTCTAGAAGCTGGACAAGATGAGAGAATATTTCCTCCCTAAGGCCTCCGAATGCAGCCTCCTGAAGACTTTGCTTTATAACCAGACTTCCGGCCTCCAGAGCTGTAAGGTAGCACATCTGTGTTGTTGTAAACCAGGAAATGTGTGGTAATTTGTCACAGCACTGCTGCAGAGCCAACGCAGCACAAGATCAGCTGCAGATTCTTTTTAGAAACACCATGAGTTTCGCTGTCCTCTACTGGTGCAGGTGGAATTGCTTCACAGATGTGAAGCAGTTAGGAATGCCGTGTGCAGGTAGAAATCAGTAAGTGCAGTGGCTACAGGCACGGTCTTGAAAGCAAACACCACCATTGCTCAGAAAGCAGCTTCCTCTCCCCAGCGCCCCTCCTGCTCCGCCTCCCCCCTGCAGTATTTCCATATTTATTCTTCACCTAGGACATGTTCAGTTTGGAAAGCAGCCGTGGCCTCCACTCAATTGCCATATAAAGGTGGGTGTTTTGATAGGAGGAGGTCTGGCCGTAGGTTGTGCCTTAATCAATGTTAGCCAGTGGCTGCAAGAATTTCCTGTGTCCTCATCGACACGACCACACTGCTGCACAGTGAGGTCCATTTGTCAGAGCCACGAAGCTAGAGTCAATGGCTGCTGTGCATTTTCCCAACATTATGGCAATCAGCAGCTACATTATTATTATTTTTTAAATAGAGACTCTAAAGGCAGTAGTATTTAAAAGCTGATAGCAAAGGATTCATCAAAGAAAACCTGATAAGGGGTTTTAGCCTAATCTGCAATTTACAAGTCTTTTCAACTGTCCGTCTTGACCTCAGTGCCTCACAGCAGGCAAAAATGTAATCCTTCCCCTGAGCTCCTTGCAGCCACATCATTAAGGTGTCTGGCTGTGATAATCTTGCCACAGTGAGGACTTGCTGCAGATCTCTCCACATTCATTGGAGTTTTTTTTGAGCCTGACAAGGGCCCACACCATTTAAATCACAATTTTCTGAAACTGTCATTTGAACATCAATAATTTAGCTTCCTTCCACATTTCTGGTTTTAGCCTGTTATTTGACTATGGATATGACAACACAAATAGTTTCTTGTACTACTCCTCAGAAATTGATCATTGCTTGCTATGCCTCAGGTGTTTAGCAACTGGGTGAAATCACTATAATCAAGAGATAGATTTCAGGTTCAAATACTGTGCTTTTTAAAGAATCAAGGAGAGGCACCTATTTCAAAATTTGCATATGTTTAGAAGCATATCTGTACAATTTATTTCTTGACTAATTCCTACTGAGCAATTACTCTAACACTGTGATAAGTTCTTTAATACCGCATTCATTTAAATAATGGAAATAAAACTGTGAAGATTCTGATATAAATCTATAATGTTAAATATTACATACTATACTGAATACAAGGTAATCAAAAATTTATTGATCATCTGCTACAGAATGTTCCAATTAAGATTTTTCTCATTTTATGCAATGTAAAAGGTTTATAAATGTGATTTTAAGTAAGTTAGAGCATGAATGAATCTATGGTTTAAATATATCTCCAAATCTCTGAGAAATAACTTAGTCTTCTGGCAAAAGACCACAGACTGGGTGGCTACACAGCAGGATTTGTTTCTCACTGAACTGAGGCTGGGAAGTCCAAGATGACAGTGCTAATGATTTGTGTCCCAGTAAGGACTTTACTCCTATCTGGCAGGCTGTGACCTCACCAGAAGGGGAGAAAGAGAGGACTTGTCAGTGTCTTCTCTCACAGGTACACTAATCCCATCCTGAGGGCCCCATGCACATGACCGATCTAAATCCAATGCCATGGCTTTTGGGGGTTGAGGACTGAGCATCTGAAATTGGGGGACAGATTCAGTCCATAGCAACCAGTGATGAATAAATTCTTCTTTGATTACTCTTAATGTTTTAATATGCATATTACTCTACATCATCATAACTGTTTATTTTATCTAAGAATCAGTGCAATTAGGTGGTACACCTGCCTGAGCTAGAAATATCAGATGCTTTATTTTAAAAATATTTTGAATATATGTACAAGCACCATGTGTTAAGGCTGATTAAAAGTTTATGGCATTTATGGAAAAATGAAATAGACACACACACACACATACACACACACACACACACACACACACCAAATTTCCCCATGGGCTAATGCTGCTACTTGCACAGCCATTGATTCAGGTTCCTGGACCAGGAGGTAAGGGGATGTAGAAAAGACAAACAGACACACAAACAGAGAAAAAGCTGGGTCTTGGTGATTGTCTAGAACCCTGGTAGGGAGGTAGTGACACACAACAAGCTCACATGTTTATTATATAGGTATAAACATCAAAAGGATTTATTGTGAGTAAGTTTCTACAAAGTAAGCAGAACCAAGGTCATGAGTATGAGCGGCTTGATCATGATTATCAGCTTGTGCCTATGACTTCCTAACTGTGAGCAGCTGGTGTCTGAACCTCAAGGTCAAGAATTGAATAGCTCCATGGCTGGCACAGAACCTCCTATTGAACGAGGCATCACCATAACAACCGGGCAGTTTCAAATTAATGCCTTCACACAGACAGACCCCAAAAGAGGTATCACCTCTGTCCCAGGACAGTTCAAGACCCACGATTCAGTCTTCACTCCCGACATGGCTTAATTGCAGGAAGTGACAAGTTAGGTGATCTTCCCAGCTTTTCTTTGTATTTTGTATAACTGCACACAAGTGTTTTCATTGTAAAAAAAAAAAAAAATTATTAAAAACCTACTATGTACAAAAAACTATGGTGATTGCTTAAAAAACTGAAAAATTATTTTTCTTGCTGGGACTCATCTTTTGGGCCCATTACCATGTGACTGTGTCACTATCCACATGTTTATCTTTCTAATTGTCTACACGTTCAGGTGGTGGCTGCCTGTCTTCAGTCACGCAGCCCACACTTCCACCCTGAGTCTCGTCAGGTCAGCAGCAACATCCACCTCCCCTCCCTGACCTCAGGGTCAGACATCTTACCTTCTGACCATCGGGTCCCATTTCCTTGCTCACTCCCTGCAGCTCTAATTCCGTTAATCTTCAAGTCCTCCCTTCCAGTTGCTCAAGCCCATCAGACGCCCATTCTCTTTCTCATTCCCCTGCAGTTCTGTGAGTAGTCAGGATGGCGACCTCTGGACAAACCTCTGAAGCGCTTCCTGCTCTCACTCCGTAGCTGTGCTCCCTGATGTTGGCTGAGTCCTCTCAGTGCTCCTTACCCTCCTTTCTGTGACCTCCCTGTGTTCCCGATCCCTTCACTGAAGGAGTCCTGTGGAGCGGAAGCTCTGTGGATGAGCCACACACTCAGGGTCCACTTGGAAGCTGAAAGAGGACAAATGCCGTCGCCTTCTTTCTGGAGAGAACAGAGATCATATTTCTCATCACCTCACTGGGCAACTTTGGCCATCAGCTGTGGTTTCCTGTAGGTCCCCCTGACCAGGGCATGTTACCAACTCTCTGACACTCCGGCTGAGGACTTAAGAAATTGCAATGGTCCCCACTGACTGGGCTTCTTCCTGATTCTCAAATGGTTTAGTAGTATGTAATCGCCTGTAACAATATGAACTACTTTGCTAAACACTGACTAGTACAGTCAGAAAATCACTGTGGAATTTACTTAGAAATATATGTAGATTTTCTGACCACTTATTGCTGGCACTTGATACTCACCCTTGAAAAGATTCCTCTGGCTTTTTACAGTAGACCCCTGGGCAGGTTTTCAGCCCTTGTGATGGTCCCATTTCCTCTTGAGGCCCTTCTGAACATAACAGAGCACCCTTTGAAAATGGGAGTCAGATGTGTGGTTTCTTGGCTGAGCACCTTTTAATGACTTCCCTTGCACTCTGAATTCAAGCTGGCTTTCCTGATGCACAGGCCCTGCCACCTTGGGATGTACTATATTGACCTCAGCGACCGTCTCAGCTGCACTATCTTCTTGAAGTTCTCCTACACGGTAGCATGTGCCACTGCAAGGTCTTGGCCTTGCCATTAACTCTTTCTGGAATTGTCTACTAGCTGTCCCCTCCTGGCTTCCATACCTCCTTCCTGTCCTGAATGTCTCCTTATCATCTAGGACTTTTTCAATGGCTTTGATGTGAAATTGCAAAGACTTCCTTCCCATCCTCATCTCAACACAAATGTTTGAGCACTATGTCTAAGATTTTACTTATTTATTTGCTTATTGTCTGTCTAATCCACTGCTAACGCAGAACTTTGTCTTTTTTTCCCTCATTGCTGTATCTCTAACATTCAGAAAGTGTTTAGCACATCTTGGACTTTTTTTTTTTTTTTTTTTTTTTTGGTACCGGGGATTGAACTCAGTGGCACTCGACCACTGGGCCACATCCCCAGCCCTTTTTTGTATTTTTTATTAGAGACAGGGTCTCACTGAGTTGCTAAGTGCCTCGCCATTGCTGAGGCTGGCTTTGAACTCGCGATCCTCCTGACTCAGTCTCCCAAAGTGCTGGGATTACAGGCGTGCGCCACCGCGCCCGGCTCACATCTTGGACTCTTAATATTTTTGTAATGAATAAATGGAAAAAAATATTAGTTCATGTCAATAAACATTTACCAAGTGGCCACACTGCTTTTTATGTGAACACTCAGTACATCTTGACCCAGGAGCAATTGGACATTTAGATGGAGATTTGGAAAATAAGATGAAGCAAAAAGAGAGGAAGTGTTGAATCAAAGTTGGCAAAAGTTACTGTCTCTAGGTTCAACCCAGAAGGTAGAAAAGAGGGTATGGCCACTTTAGAGGAAGGAGAAGATGAAGGGCTGACTCTGTCTTCCTCCCTTTGTGAATCTCTCCAGGCTCTATCCAAGAAGAATGTGATCAAGTTCAGGTTCTTATTGATGTACGTTCAAGCTGTATACAAGTAGCTGGACATATTATGGTTTCTGCTTCCATTTTTAGCTCATGAATCATCCATCCATCCATCCATTTGTTACAAAAATACAATGAAACAATTCCCTTGAACCAAGGCATTATGTCACCAGAAAACATAATTACAGAAAAGGGAAATGAGAAAAAAGAAGCATTAGATTTTTAAGGTATGTGCTCATCCTCATCTCCCCAAAACATTTCCTGCTTAATAGCAGTCACGTAACCCAAATAAGATCTTGCCCTAAACTTCTAATCCTAGTAAAGCTCATGTCATTCCACTAAGGACATGTGAACAAAATAGAACATGTATATTTAATCCCTATTTTTAATAAGAATGGACTTTGGAAGATCAGGAGTCTCCGAGCATGTTGCCTAAGTACTAAGCCCCTTCCTGCATCCTAGAGAGCCTGGCCTCACTTGTCAAGCACACTGTGCTGCTGATTTGCAGAATACGGATGGCTTTCAGCCCTGAAGAGGGCAGCCATTCTATTTTTATTCTAGAACCAACCTAAACAACACATATTTCATACTTAGAGTTAATACGGAGCTGAGCTGAATTCAAACTACTGACCTGGAAGTGAAAGCACTCATTTTTCTTTATACCAGACTTCTAAAACACCAATCTCTTGATACATTCAGAAAATAAGCTTAGCTAAATCCACATTCTCCATGCTCTCACACACATGTGCTCACCCGTGCATGCACACACACAACACACACCTACATGCATGGATTACTTGTGGGTTATAAATTTCCAGATATAAGAAAAATCTAAGCTGGAAAAGTAAAAAGAAGACGTCCTTCACAAACATTTTTTTGGGGGGTGCAGGTCTGCAGTCTCCATATTTGCAGTGGGACATGTCTGTTTTGGATGAATCGGGCCCAGCAGCCCTGCTGGTGACATTTGGGTCTTTGCAATAGAGACCTTGGCGCTTTGACCTGGCAGGACTGAGGCAACATGGTGGCATCTACAGATGCCATGGGCAGAGGCCCCAGGGGAAGATGAAAATGACAACAGTGTTTTGGTGGGAAGCAAAGAGGTGATGAGAAATGAATTTCAAAGGGATCGCCCCACTCCTTGTGATCCTTAGGTGCTGCATAGTCAGTCTGTGAACGTCAGTACTTAGGTGATGACTTCCTGGGAGGACGCAGGGAGAGAGTAAGGCGCCCATCAGGAACACGATGGGCTGTGCTATGTCACAGTCTGCTGCAGTGAAACGGACTGGCTTTGGTGGCGCAGCCTGGCCTGCTGATTGCTTCATCTGCTGTGTTCCTTCTGTACTCGACTTGCTCTGTCATTTGATGCTTTTGTTCAGTTCTGCAATTCATCTGTCACTTCTTATTGTCTTTCTTACTCTAGGCTGTTGGGAACTTTGCTTTTCAGAGTCCTTTTGAAAGCACTATCTGATTATTTATTTTGTAGGTAAAAATTTCAATCAAGTGGAATGAAGCCCCTAAGCAATGCATTCAACCCTTCCCACCATCTGGTGTCAATCGATCTTTCTAACTTTAGATGCCACTTAACTCTTGTAATCCTAATTTCCAATCAAAAAGTGACTTTTGACATTCCTGCCTGGTGCTTTTTCCTAATATACTGTTCCCTCACCTGAAATGCTGTTTCTCTGACTTGGCTTGTGAATCAGGACCCAGTTCAGTTACACTCCTCCGTGAGAACTTTCTTGATGCTCAGATGAAACTCTTTTCATATTCTAGTTCTTCCAACTAAAATCCCATTTGTCCATAGCTTAAAGGACTTCACAAATATGATTCATAGGTAGGTAGGTAGGTAGGTAGATAGATAGATAGATAGATAGATAGATAGATAGATAACAGATAGAGAGGAAATTAAATGAATAAATGCCTTTTTTCTATATGAGGGACCTAATATTACTCATGAAATCTGTTCTATGCATGCCAACTCTGGCTCCTGTAGCGGCCCCTCCTATACATGTCTGGAGTTATTTTTATTCCAAATAACATAATTTGAACATGAATGAACTTTTCTAAACCCTGCACCTTCAGAAATTGATGCATGCTTAGCCCAGTGCTTTCCCAAGGTCACACGTAACTGCCCAGAAGGAGTCCTACTCAGGTTCCTGTCTATTCTGTCCTTCCTCTCTGGTCCCCATCATGCCCGATGGGTTTCACAACCAGCAGATGCTCTAAATGGGACTTTGCTGGAATGTCTACAGAACACTCCCTTTATGTACAAAATAAGATAACTAGAAAGTTATGGAACGTGAAAACTTCTTAACTGTATACACGGAAACCCATGCTTGTGCAAACCTCCCTATAAAGCATGCAAGAATAAGCTGTAAACACTGAGGTATGTTGAGTACCCACATAAAAAAGAAATTAGCTTAAACATGTGAATCATTCACCAAAGGGGCTAAATTCATATTTTAGTCCTGGTTGTTTATCTGTAACAATAATACACTTATTTTTGTGCTGAATATTGAGAAGTTCTAAAACCCATGAGACAAAAATTAATAATATTTATATTCTAGACAAGTAAAGAAATCATAATACATATAAAAATGGAAAAAATAAATTATTAATTCCTTTTTGTTTAGATGTGACCTTAAAGTTGAGAGTTTATATTAAAAGACACAATTCCAATCCAATCCAATCCATTCCATCCTTTTTACAATTAATATGAAGAAAGGAACTTTGCAATTCTTCCCTCATACTACTGTGGAAGAATAATGAACTCTAAGTCTCAATATTTTTAAGCAGTTATTTTTGTACATATCTTGGGAATACAGAGTTAAAATTCTTTGTTTAAATATTAAGTTTTTCTTTTTACTGGTTGGTATTGTTTTAATTTCCCCTTAAGTTTAACTTTGGTATTTATTTAAAAATTATTATGCATATCTGTTTCTTCTTGAATTCCATTCTAAGTTTTATCCCCATCCTCTTTGACTTTATTATCTTGTAATTTTCTGTAAGTACAATATTAACAATTCTGCAAAGGCCAAAACTTTATGAAGACCTATTCTTAGGGAAGCATCACCCTCTCCCTACTCCTTCCACCAAGTTCAAATCACCTTCTTGCTCATCAGCTTTTGTTAGTTTCTGGATCAAGTTTCCTGGGTCTTAGAAAACACCATCCCCTTGTATTTGCTATTCCCTCTTCTTTCTTTTGAGAGAGGTAGATACATGTGTGGATATTAGTTTGCACTCTACTCCTTTCCACTTCACAATGTAGCTAGAAATTACCTAAATCATTTTATTCCTTCTTTTCTTAAACTGCATAGCATTACATTGTATGTAAAATGTTCTTTTAAAACAGTTTCCTACATAAGGGCATTTAGGTGGATGAAAACAGTGTTGCGGTCACAGATAATGCTGCAGTGAATCGCCTTCTAAACGCCTATTTTGAAGATCCACGATGGTGGGCGAGAGGGAGGGAGGAAGCACTCTGTGCCGCTCCATGACCCCGGTCTCAACTGGTGAGAACACTGCTTCTCCGAGAGGATAGAGGGCACCCCCACGGCTGCTCTCACGCAGAAAGCATCACAGCTGTCCCCACGCACGCAGGGCTCCAACTCCCTCCCAATGGCTACTAACCCACAGGGCTCCCAGGGCACTCAGAGGATGGCTACATCAGCACCGGCCACAGGATTCCCAGACGCCCCTTGCACAGGGAACACCCAGCTGCTACCCACCCACAGGAATGCTGCCCCCACTCCCCTGTGGACCTCCATCTACCAACGTGGGGCTCCCCCGGCTGCTCCCCGGTCACCTCCACCTGGCTATGCAGCAGCTACTGCCATACGTCCCTACGCCCGGTAGTCTGCCTGCACCTGCGGACATTCCACAGGCTCGGGAGACAGCCAACAGCCACGACTCTGCCTGCGACTGAGCTCATCTCTGAACACACCGCCAACGTCATCGCCTGCCCTCACCCACCCGACCCAACACCCCAGCACTGGACACGGACCGTCTCCATCTTGGGTCACCTTCCTCACCATCTTGGGCAGGGACAGCTCCCAGATTGGAACTCCAGCTGGACAGGTACCCAACATCCATCTTTTTCCTTTCCCCAGTGGCCAGTAACCGGGTACAAATAACTGCCCGACACAAAACAGCTCTCAGTGGGACAGGTGTCCAGTGCAACCAGGGCGCCTCCAGGGCTGAGAGTGATCTCTTAATTGGGAACTAGCAAGGGAGAGAGAGGGAAAGAGAAAGAGAGAGAGAGAGAGAGAGAGAGAGAGAGAGAGAGAGAGAGAGAGAGAGAGAGCAACAGTTTGGAGACTAACAGAGAGACCAGGAAAAATAGGGAGATATGACCAGGCACTCAAGCCATACGAGTGGGCCCCAAAAGAGACCCTTGAGGTGCAGTCTCCCTTCAGGGACTGGCGGGTGCCACACCTCACTTCCAGGTGCCCTGCACCAGCACCAGCCTTCCTACTCTGATTACCCTCCCCATCCTGAGGGCGGAGATAGCAGCTAACAACCCCACCCACTGGATGAGAAGGGAAGCAGGAAAGAGACTGATCTCCAACCCAAACAATCCACAATCCAATCCTGGTTTCTCTATTTTTGATTTTTTTTTTTTTTTTTTTTTTTTAGTTTTAGGTAGGCACACAATACCTTTATTTTATTTATGTGGTGCTGGGGATTGAACCCAGGGCCCCACACATGCGAGAAGAGCGCTTTACCGCTGAGCCACAGTCACAGCCACAGCCCCAGCCCCAACAATCCTGGTTTCTTGCTTCAAGATTTTATTTTTCCTCTTTTTCTTCTTCCCCTATATTTTCCCACCCTCATATCCCTAACATAAGTGAAACCAGGAATTTTGCATAAATTGGGATTTTGAGGGCTGGGACACCTGAATAGTATATTATAGCTGTGTTGTATATTTCCTTTCTTTTCTTTCTTTTTTTTCCTCCAATTTTTACTATGTTAACATCCTTTATTCTTCTTAATATATATGTGTGTCTGTTTTATGGACTCTACTGTCTTCCCACATACTTGTCTGCCCAAAATTATTTCCTGTCTATTCTCCTGCTTCTAACCCTCTTCTTTAGATTTCTCTTTCACACTTCCTAAGATATACTAACTCTCTATCCTCACATCTTGCCTCCTCAGCATATCAACCTACACCTCACCCCTGAATTATTGTCTACCATCAGAAACTGTAAACCCTTTTACAAACCTGCTGATTATATTATAGATAATAATCAAATTCAATATTTCTGTACATTATAACCAACCTGTAAATGCCTTAATAGCAACGAATTGTTTTATAGGTTGTATATTGTTTATCTTGGATCTGTTAACATTGTCCTTCCCCACAAAGGAGAGTTAGTGGAAGCCTACAAGAGCACTAGAGGCTTGTACGGTGAAAACGGTCACCCTTGAACCCACAGCACCAGAAGGGAAGACACAGGAGCAACATGAAGAGACAGGGAGGAAACTGACCCAAACAAATCAAGATACCACATGAGCAGAATCCATGGCAAGCACAGCAGAAGAAATGACAGAGAAAGGAGTTCAGGATGTACAAAATTAAAATGTTCTGCGAATTAAAGGATGCTACAAGAGAGAAAATACAGGCACCAAAGGATTATTTCAACAAAGAGCTACATAAACTAATACAGAAATCAAAAGATTACTTCAATAGGGAAATCGAGATTCTAAAAAACCAAACAAATAGATATCCCGGAAATGAAAGAAACAATAAACCAAATTAAAAGTTCAATTGAAAACATCACCAACAGCATAGACCACCTGGAAGACAAGACCTTAGACAATGAAGACAAAATACATAATCTTGAAAAGAATGTAGACTACACAGTGAAAATGGTAAGAAACCATGAGCAGAACATTCAAGAAATATGGGATAGCATTAAAAAAACAAATTTAATAGTTATTGGAAGGTATAGAGTTCCAAATCAAAGGAATGAACAATCTATTCAATGAATTGATATCAGAAAACTTTCCAAACATGAAGAATGCAAGAAGCTTACAGGATGCAAAATATATAAAATCACAACAGATCCACAATAAAGCCCATTATAATGAAAATACCTAACATACAAAACAAGGAGAGAATATTAAAAGCTACAAGAGAAGGGAATCAGATTACATATAGGGGGAAAACCAATTAGGGTAACTGCAGATTTTTCAACCCAGGCCCTGAAAGCTAGAAGATCCTGGAACAACATATATCAAGCTCTGAAAGAAAACGGATGCCAAACTTGTATCCAGCAAAATTAAGCGTTAGATGTGATGATAAAATAAAAACCTTCCTTCCGTGGTAAACAAAAATTAAAAGACTTAACAGCTAGAAAACCTGCTCTACAAAACATCCTCGGCAAAATATTCCACAAAGAGAAAACGAAAAACAACAATGAAAATTAGCAGAGGGAGGTATTACACTAAAGGAAAAACTAATCAAAGGAGAAGCCAAGTCAAGTTAAATAAACAAAAGTGGCTAGGAATACAAATCATGTCTCAATAATAACCCTGAATGTTAATGGCCTAAACTCACCAATCAAAAGACATAGGCGAGCAGACTGGATTAAGAAAAAAGACCCAACAATATGGTGTCTCCAGCAGACTCATCTGATAGGAAAAGACATACACAAACTGAAGGTGAAAGGTTGGGAAAAGTCATACCACTCACACAGACTGCAGAAGCAAGCAGGGCTTTCCATCTTCCTATCAAACAAAGTAGACTTCAAGCTAAAGTTAATCAAAAGGGATAAATAAGGACATTTCATATTGCTCAAGGGAACCATAAACCAACAAGACATAACAGTTATAAAATATATATGCCTCAAACAATGGAGTATCTATGTTCATCAAATTCTTCTCAAATTCAAGAGTCAAATTGACCACAACACAATAATACTGGGTGACTTTAACACACCTCTTTTACCACTGGATAGAGCTTCCAAACAAAACCTGAACAAAGAAAATATAGAGCTCAATAATACTATTAATAACTTAGACTTAAGTGAAATATACAGAGTATTTCATCCTTCAACAAGCAAATACACTTTCTTCTCAGCATCACATGGAACCTTTTCTGAAATAGACCATATATTATGCAACATAGCAACTCTTAGCAAATACAACAAAGTAGAGATACTACCCCACATTTTATCAGATCATAATGGAATGAAATTAGAAATCAATGATAAAATAAGAAACAAAGGCTACTCCAACACCTGGAGACTGAATAATATGCTACTGAATGAACAATGGGTTGCAGAAGACATTAAGAAGGAGATTTAAAAATTCTTACAGGTAAATGAAAACACCAATACAACATATCAAAATCTCTGGGACACCATGAAGGCAGTACTAAGAGGAAAGTTCATTGCATGGAGCTCATTCCTTCAAAGAAGAAAATGTCAACAAATAAATGAACTAACATTACACCTCAAGGCCCTAGAAAAAGAAGAACAGATTAACACTAAAAGCAATAGAAGACAGGAAATAATTAAAATCAGAGCTGAAATTAATGATATTGAGACTAAAGAAACTATTGAAAAATTGACAAATCAAAAAGTTGGTTCTTTGAAAAAAATAAATAAAATTGACAGACCCTTAGCCATGCTAACAAAAAGGAGAGAACAAAACCTCGAATTACTAACATCCATGATGAAAAAGGAAATATCACAACAGATGCTTCAGAAATACAGAAGATAATTAGAAATTGTTTAAAAACTTGTACTCTAATAAAATAGAAAATATCAAAGTCATTGACCAATTTCTAGAGTCATATGAATTGCCCAAACTGGATCAGGATGTTATACACAATTTAAACAGATCAGTTTCAAGTGAGGAAATAGAAGACGCCATCAAAAGCATCCCAACCAAGAAAAGCCCAGTAGCAGATGGGTACACAGCTGAGTTCTACGAGACCTTCAGAGAAGAACTGATACCAATACTCCTCAATTTATTTCAGGAAGTAGAAAAAGAGAGAACTCTTCCAGACTCATTCTTTGAGGCCAATATCACCCTGATTCCCAAACCAGGCAAAAACACATCAAAGAAAGAAAACTTCAGACCAATATCTCTAATGAACATACATGCAAAAATTCTCAATAAAATTCTGGCAAATCGAACACAAAAACATACCCAAAAGATAGCACACCATGATCAAGTGGGGTTTATCCCAAGGGTGCAAGGTTGGTTCAGAATACAGAAATCAATAAATGTAACATCACATCAATAGACTTAAAGATAAGAACTATATGATCATCTCAATAGATGCAGAAAAAGCATTTGAAAAAATATAGCACAGCTTCATGTTCAAAACACTAGAAAAACTAGGGATAGCAGGAATATATCTCAACATTTTTAAAGCAATCTATGCTAAGCCCCAGGCTAGCATCATTTTAAATGGAGAAAATTTGAAAGCATCCCCTCTAAAAACTGGAACAAGATAGGGATGCCCCCTTTCACCATTTTTATTTAACATAGTACTTGAAACACTGGCCAGAGCAATTAGACAGAGGATATAAATTAAAGGGATATAGACAGGAAAAGAAGAACTCAAATTAGCACTATTTGCTGATGATATAATTCTATAACTAGAAGACCCAAAAAAATTCCACCAGAAAACTTTTAAAACTAGTAAATTTGGCAAAGTAGTAGGATACAAAATCAACACCCATAAATCAATGGCATTTATGTATTTCAGTGACAAATCCTTTGAAAGGGAAACCAGGAAATGAAGGAGAGATGTTAAATGCGGCTAGCTGGAAACCATAAGTTCCACCTGATACGTATGTGACGCACCTGTAAACGCACGTGAGGCACCCGCAAAGCTAAAGGTATATAACCGGGTGAAAGCAGTCGGAGTTAGGAGAATTCATTCAGTCAGTCGTGCAGTCGCTCGGTCGGTCAGAAGAAGAGTCCAGGTTGGAGAAGAAAAGAATCAGAGCGGCCAGAACATAGGCAGAGCGGTTACAGAAGAGAAACCAGATAGAAGAAGTAATGGCTGGTCAGAGTTAGGCCGAGGCTCCCGAGGAAGAAAGAAGAAAGAAGAAAGAAGCTCTAAAAAATAACCTTTCTCTAAGCTAAGCTCTCTCTATCTTTCTTTGTCTCTCTCTAAGCTAAGAAGACAAGAAGAAAAGCTCTCTCTAATCTTTCTCTCTAAAAATCTTTCTTTCCTTCTCTAAGCTCTCTCTAAGAAAGTGGAAGTAAAAGTAGTAATAGCTTTACTCTGCCTCCAAGTTTTTCTCCCGCGGCGGTTTGTGGCTGGCCATGACAGGCAGCTTACAAGGAAAACTACCTCATTTACAATAGCTTCAAAAAAGTAAGATAATTGGGAATGAACTTAATGAAAGAGGTGAAAGACCTCTGCAATGAAAACTACAGAACCCTAAAGAAAGAAATCACAGAAGACCTCAGAATATAGAAAGATCTGCCTTGCTCTAGGATGGGCAGAATTAATATTATCAAAATGACCATACTACCAAAAGCACTATACAAATTTAATGCAATTTCAATCAAAATCCCAATGACATTTCTCATAGAAATAGAAAAAGCAGTCATGAAATTCATCTGGAAAAATAAGAGACTCAGAATAGTTAAAGCAATCCTTAGCAAGAAAAGTGAAGCAAGTGGCATCACCATACCAGACCTTAAACTATACTACAGAGCAATAGTAACAGAACAGCATGGTTTTGGCACCAAAATAGACCAGTAGACCAATGGTAGAGAATAGAGGACACAGAGACTAACCCACAAAATTGCAATTATCTTATATGAGACAAAGGTGCCAAAAACATACATTGGAGAAAAGATATCCTCTTCAACAAATCATTTTGAGAAAACTGGAAATCCATATGCAACAAAATGAAATTAAACCCCTCTCACCATGCACAAAACTCAGCTCAAAGTAGATCAAGCACCTAGGAATTAAACCAGAAACCCTCCATCTTATAGAACAAAAAGTAAGCCCTAATCTCCATCATGTCAGATTAGGCCCCAACTTCCTTAATAAGACTCCTATAGCACAAGAACTAAAATCAAGTATCAATCAATGGGATGGATTCAAACTAAAAAGTTTCTTCTCAGTAAAAGAAACAATCAGTGAGGTGAATAGAGAGCCTACATCATGGGAGCAAATTTTTACCCCTCACACATCATATAGAGCACTAATCTCCAGGGTGTACAAAGAACTCAAAAAGCTAAACACCAAAAAAACAAATAACCCAATTGACAAATGGGCCAAGGACCTAAACAGACACTCCTCAGAAGGTGATATACAATCAATCAATGAATATATGAAAAAATTGTCAACATCTCTAGTAATTAGAGAAATGCAAATCAAAATACTCTAAGATTTCATCTCATTCCAGTCAGAAGGGCAGCGATCAAGAATACAAACAACAATAAATGTTGGCGAGGATGTGGGGAAAAAGGCACACTCATACATTGCTGGTGGGACTGCAAATTGGTGCAGCCAATATGGAAAGCAGTATGGAAATTCCTTGGAAAACTGGGAATGGAACCACCCTTTGACCCAGATATCCCTCTCCTTGGTCTATACCCAAAGGACTTAAAAACAGCATACTACAGGGACACAGCCACATCGATGTTTATAGCAGCACAATTCACAATAGCTAAATTGTGGAACCAACCTAGATGCACTTCAGTAGATGAATGGATAAAGAAAATGTGGTATATATACACAATGGAATATTACTCAGCAATAAAAGAGAATAAAATCATGGCATTTGCAGGTAAATGGATGAAGTTGGAGGATATAATGTGAAGTGAAGTCAGCCAATATTAAAAAAACAAATGAGGGATGTCTTCTCTGATATAAGGAAGCTCATTCATAGTGGGGTAGGGAGGGGAGCCTGGGAGGAATAGAGGAACTCTACATAGGGCAAAGGGGTGGGAGGAGAAGGGTGGGGGCAGGAAGTTAGAGATAATGGTGGAATGAGATGAACATCATTATCCAAAGTACATGTATGAAGACATGAATGTAGTGAATATACTTTGTATACAATCAGAGATATGAAAAATTGTGCCCTATATGTGTAATATGAATTGTAATGCATTCTGCTATCATGTATAACAAAACTAGAATAAAAAATATAAATAAATGAATAAATAAACATTTTTCTTGAAAGTATATTTTTCAATTCATAGAGGAAATATTGCTGGAACAAAAGTAAACTCACATGAAGTTTTGTTAAATATTGTAAAGCTATCTTTCTTCAGGGTTATATCTGTTTATATTCCCAAAAGTACTGTATCAAAGCACCATTTTTTTCCCAGACTCTCACCAACAGAATATGTTGTCAATATTTTACATTTTTGTCAGTCTGATAGTTGATGTATGATATTTTATTTTAATTTTAATTTATATTTTTCTTGCCATGAATAAAGTTCAACACCATTTTTATGTGTTTGACAGTCATTTTGTTAATTCCACATTTTGCTATTGAATTTTTGGTCTTTTGTCCTGTTAACTTTTAAAAGTTCTTTATATAATGTATTAGTATTAGGAATTAACCTAAGTGTCCATCAACAGAGGAGTGGATAAGGTAAAAGATGGCAAGCACACAGAGTGGAATATATTCAGCTATAAAATGAAGGAAATCCCCTCATGTGCAAAACTGGAAGACATTGTGTTAAATGAAGTAAGCCAGAAAGAGGAGCACCACATGATCTCACTCATGTGTGTGACCTGGAACAGTTAGACTCATGTGTGTGTGACCTGGAACAGTTAGACTCATGTGGTGTGTGACCTCATGTGGTGTGTGACCTGGAACAGTTAGACTCATGTGTTGTGACTCAGTTAGACTCATGTGTGTGTGACCTGGAACAGTTAGACTCATGTGTGTGTGACCTGGAACAGTTAGACTCATGTGGTGTGTGACCTGGAACAGTTAGACTCATACAAGTAAGAGTAGATGGTGATCACCAGAGCTGGGGTTGGGGAGACAGACTGAGAGATGTTGGTCAAAGGATATATAATTGTAGTTAGATGTGAGGAATTAGTTCAAGAGATCTACTTATAGCAAGATGATTAGAGTTAATGATGACATATTGTATTCTTGAAAAATGCTGAAAATGGATGTTAAATGTTACCACAAAAGCAATAATTATGTGAGGTGAAGCATATTTTAATTAGCTAGATTTAACAGTTCCACAGTGTATACATACTTCAAAAGACATACCATCTGTGATATATTCAAAAGACATGCTATCTGTAATATATGGTGCAAATATTTTATGCCATCTTATGCTTTGTTTTTTGACTTTTTAAAATGATGTATTTACCATGCATTTAGAAATAATTATGTCATCAACTTTTTTAATTGCATCTAGATTTTGAGTCATAGTAAGAAATTTTCTCAATAGCTGATGGAGGAATCATCCATATTTCATCATGGAAATTATATTATTTCATTTTTTTATTTTTTTACATTTAAGTGTCTGATATATTTAGGTTATTCTTTACCATGGTCCTTGAACCACTTGAAACATCAACTTTTTCTATACTTTCTTTCATGTGCACAGCACTACTTCTTGGCTCTTAGTTCTATTTTGCTGGTTTGTCTGTCTGACCATGTGTCATTACCACAGTCACTTCTAGAGTGAAACACCACATTGTCTTCGTATTCTATTTTCAAGTTGTCTTTTTTTCTTGGCTCAGTGTTTGCTTAGTTATTATAAACCTTTGACTTTTTTTCAGACTTCTAACAAAATTGGTTCTTAGATTTCCTGCTTTTTTTTTTTTTTCAGAGCTACCTACTCAGCCATTTGGCAGACATGATCCTGTCTCGTTCTTTTCTTTCTCCTATACATCCAAGAATCTGAAGGTCACCTCTCCTGACCTTTTACTCATATCCTTCCCATGACATGAGCATCCCAGGGAGCAGCCTTGAGGCTCTTTCTGGTCCCTTCTATGTAGTCACTGATCTTATCTAGACAAAAATGTTCACACGTTCTGGTGGGCCATTTGAAACCCTAAAGTGGCCCCGTATTTCTCTTTCACATGCATCTGGAAATTCTTCATACTTTGCAAAGATTATATGGGAAGATTGAGAGCAGTGCAGAAAATGGAAGCATGTTTTCTACTCCTGATTAGTTAAAATTATACAGTGTTATCTGTAGTCTATTTATTCTGAAGGCATGGAATTTACTTGGCTCTTTTTTGTTTTTGTTTTTGTTCCCTATCTTGCTTTGCAGTATATTCAGAGGTTTAGATTTAGGTGTCTGACATTACCTAACCATAAGTTCTCCAAATAATTTTAAAAAATTATGTGTGAATGACTCAATGCTAATTGGATAAATTCATCTACAAGCTACAATTTATTTATTTTATGTCTTATTTTTTTTAAAGTGTATTTAATGGACACAGAGCAGGTAGCTCTTTTGCATGATATTCAATACATTGTTTAGCTTTTGGCCTTAATCAATTTCTGGTTGCTGTGAAGAGGATTGAAAATATTGAGGCTAAAATTATTTCATCATTGATACATCTATTCCATTCTTAGAAGAATGAGTAAAAAATGGAAGAAAGAAATGCCTAAGGCTTTACTTTAAAAGTTACTTAAACAAGGAAAATAAAATTGATTTTGCTATCCTCTACAGTGTTAGCAAAAATTCAATTTTCTAATAAGTCTGCACTGAGATAATACTACACTTCTTAGGTAGAAGTTAGCACCAGGAAATTGCTTCAGGTTGCTATTATAGGCACATATGTATTTCATTTAACAAATAGTTCGATATTCTTCAACATGTATATGAGACTGCACATTGCAAGAGTATAAGAATATTTCAGATGTATGGCTTCTTAAAATTTAGAGTCTAATTAAAGAGACTAAAAAAGTTATCTGTTGATGAATTACAACACTCCGAACAACTATAATGCAATGGCAAAATCAGCAACAAAGCCAATAAGTGATGCTGTTGAGAGGGAAGAGTTCAATGAAGACCTATTATTGGGAAAAGCATTGTGCAGGAAATGAGCTCACTTGCTACTGGAAGATGCTGAGGGTTTTAATTGCAGGTGGAAATGAAAAAGTGCATTATTCTCTTAAATTAGAAGTTTTTATTGCAAATACATTTGTATAAAATGAAAAAAAATAAACTTCAGATAAGTAAGAAAATAAATGATTATTTGTATTAAAATTATGGAAAGTAAAGTTGTTTCCTCAAATCCAAAAATCTCAGGTATCTTCTGAATTTAGGAACGGGAGACCTGGATCATTTTCTCAGGGAGAATGCTCAGCGACCAGGTGCTATGCTCCAGGATGCCTGGGTCTCTGCTGCAGTCTGCACAAGAGCACCTTTGCTGTCCTCTGCAGACTCTCCTTCCCCATGTCTTGGCCTCAGCGTGCCTGTGCTGCAGCAAAAGAGCTCTAGGTTACAGCTCTATAAACAGGCCTTCATCCACATCTTTGTTGACCTAAGATTAGGTCATGGCATTTTGGGAAAATCTTTCCATCCACACAAGGATCAAGATTTAGCCATTGTCTCACAGCAAGCTCGATTTTAATATAATAATCTCCCCTGGGATATTATTCCTACTGAATGAGCTTTTCTACCCTAGTGAATATTTTCCCCCAGAAGGACCTTCTCCTTTCCATTCCTTTTTAAAGTGCTGCTTGAATGATCTGCCCTTCATCTGCCCAGCATTAGAGTCTCAAGGCTGTGTAGTGGCACAAGTTTGGGTGAAGATTGAGCAGCATCAAGCTGAATTTTTAAATGTTTTGTGATCAAACTGCTTTGACCTAAGGGTTGGGAAAAAACATCATAGCATATATTTTTGTTGAACATGAAATTATATATAGCACTGAAAAAGTCAGATGCATATTTTTTATAAATCATTTACTGATCTTGGAAATTGACTATTGACCAGAAAATATTTTCTAGCATTTTTGTTCTTTTTGTTCTTTCCTAAACCTTCTCTTCCCACTCAGGACTCTAGGGGGACCCCCATTTTCCTGCAGCAGTCTGGCTTGCGCCTACCTGACTTACATTCAGAAAACGTGTTCTTGCATTCCTCTTTTTTGCCTAACAAAATTGCTTTTCCATTAGTAAGCAAGTGACTGTTAGTGTATGGGATGGTAAATTATTTTATTCTAACATGTAAATTTTTACAAATTATTTAAAAAATAATTTAAAATATTAACCCCATGATTTAAAGGAGTTTGTTAAATATCAGATATTGCTTTTTGTCTTGAATTCACTACTTTCAGGCCAGGCATATCCTGATGTATTTCAGGGTCATTAAGAAATAACAAAAATATGTTTGTTGACTCCCTAATGTCATATAATGAACAACAGGTAATAGACTGCGAGCACCACAGTCAGTGGCATTTCTCCCTTAATGAGATACATAGGGACTTTATCTAAGTGATGGAACCTACCAGGGAGAGACTAGGTGGTTCAATCACAAGGAGAAAACACGTCAACCCATCAACTTCTTACAGCTACCCAGTGCACTGCTCCTCGTACCTCGTCTGTGATAGTCTCTTACCTTCTTGTTGCTGTCATCAGAATACCCCATAAGAACAATAGAGAAGATTAAAAGTTCATTCTGGCTCATGTTTCAGAGGTTCTAGCTGTGGTTGGCTGAGTCCATAGCTCCAGGCCTGAGGTGAGGTGGAGCATCATGGTGGAAGGTCGTAGCAGAGGAAAGCAGCTCAAGACATGGAAAGCAGGAAGCAGTGAGAGTTCTGCTTACCAGGGACAGAATATGAACCTCAGTCATCTACTTCCTCCAGCCACACTCTACATGCCTGGAGTTAGACCCAGGGAATCCACTGGAGTGGAGTAATCTACAAATTAGATTACAACTTTCATACTCTAGTCATTCCACCTCTGAATATTCTTGTGTTATCTCAACTGAACGTTTGGGAGACATCTCATATCTAAATGACAACATTTCATTTCTGGCCCCCAAAAGTTGATACCTATTCCTCAGTGCAAAATATATTGACTCCATGTCCAAAAGCCCCCATAGTTTTAACAGTTCCAGGATTATCCAAATGTCCAATTCCAAAATCTCATCCAAAACTCAAGGCAAACTCACAGATGTTTTTCCCTGTAAAAATCAAAAGCAAGTCACCTATATCCATTATGTAATGGCACAGAGTAAACATTTTCATCCCAAAAGGAAGAAAGAGGGGTATAGAAAGATGGAATGGGACCAATGCAGGCAAAAATGTTCTGTAGCTCCACATGCAGCATCTGGGCTACATGTCATTATGATGTGCTTTCTAAAAGTCCATGCGTAGCTCTTCCCTGTGAACTTTCTGGTTACAGGCCATAAGCCTTTCTCTTGATTTGTCTCTGCTAGATTCCTGCAGCTTTCCTTGGCATACATTCAACATTTCTGGCATCTCTTAATCTTGGGGATCTTTACTGCAGCTTCAGCTTCCTTCTCACATCTTCATGCATCATCGTCTTTAGGGAAGCCTGCAGGAATTCCAACCCTCTTATACTTGGCCTGGTCTCCCAGGTCTTCCTATGAAATCTCAGAGGAAACCTCCAGGATCCCCAAATTCCAGCCTGCTGCATTCCTGAAGAACTAGCACTTATGTAGTTGTCAAGAAGCTCACCAACAGTCACCAACTTGAGAAGTAGCCACCAAGCACCTGAGTGACTAAATACATTGAAACAACTTCCTAGCTGACGTCACCTGACACCATGCCAGTAGGGTGTCATGTACTCTCTTCTCAAAAGAATTTTTACTTTTATACCCTTGATAATGAGATGGTTTTGTCAATTCCTGAGATACCCTCAATCCATCTTTCCTATTCCTGGGTAAAGTACTTGGCATCACTTTCATGACTATAATCTCTCCAAAAATCATAATTTTCTTAGTCCCCACTTTACCCTCATATTTCTGGCCAAACATCAAAGTTTTTCAAATCCTTCTGCTCTGCTTTCTGCTCCTGATTATCATGGTAAACTTGGCTTAAACCACCAGCAATATTCACTGCATCTCCTGAATTCTGTGCTGCATTGAAATTTTCTCTGCCAGAGTAATTAGTCCATCACTTTAAAATTCAGCTTCACAGAGTCTCAGAACACGAACAAAATGTAGGCAACTTCTATGCCAGAATGCAACACAAATGGTTTTGTGTCCAATTTCCAATAGAGTCCTCATCCTCTGTAACCTCATGAGCCTAGTCTTTACTGTCTACAGTCTTTTTTGGCATTTTGGTGTTCTGAGCTCCAACCAAAATCACCCATTAACTCCTTTTACGAAATTCTAAAACTTTTCCAGCTTGCATCTCTAAACTTCTAAACATTTTTTTCTTGAGCAAAGGAGTTCTAAGTGCTTCTGAAGCACATGGTAAGGTTAGTCACAATAACAACCCCACTTCTCAGTACCAATTTCCGATTCAGTCAGTGTTTTTGTTTTGTTTTGTTTTGGTCACTAGGACCAAAATACCTGACAAGTACAATTTAGGAGAAATTTATTTGTCTCATGATTTCAGACATTCAGTCCATGGTCAGTTGCCTCTATTGCTCTGGGCCCAAGGTGATGCAGAACATCATGGCAGAAAGGCATGGTGGAGGAAAGCAGATTAGGAAAAAGCAACTGGGAAGCAGAGAGAGAGAGTCCTGCTCATCGAGGATAAGACATAAACCTCAAAGGCACCCCCCCCCCCGTTGACCTATTTCCTCTGATCACACCTTACCTACCTATAGTTACCTCCAAGTTAATCTGTGTCAGTGAATTAATATATTAATTAGATTACCTCTTTCATAATCTAGTCCTTTCATCTTGGAACATTCTTGCATTTTCTCACACATCAGCTTTTGGGGGATACCTCGTATTTGAACCACAACATATTTATTCCACTTCTTGATCTTGTCCTAATAATCCTATTTTTTAAATTCTTATTTCATATTACTCTCACAGGGATACCATCAGAATTCCCTACCATATTCTCTTTGTGATGTGATAATAGAGTTGTGGCTCAGTACACAATTCCTTGAGTGTTCATTATTTTTCTACAGCTCAAATTACTGTCTGATATAAGTTCAGAGTTATCAACTTAATGACTGCCAAATTGGGTTTCTCTGCCTCTCTCATGAAGTCATTGCTATTTCATGAAGCATCAAAGGGTCAAGGTTTGGGGTTACACCCATTTCCACACAGGTGTCTTTGCATGCACTTGTCCCTGTCTGATGCTGTTTATAGAGGGCACCTCAGGAATGTCCTATTTCCACTTGCTGGCCTCTGTTCCGATGGTCCTCTTCAATAATTCTGTATCATGTGGGGCTGTGTAGTTAACTTTCGGGGAACTAGGATGTAGTACTCTCCTGATGGTCCCTAGCTCTCTACCCATACCACTGTTCCACACAGCCCATGCCGTAAGGCTAGACTTTGCTCTGATTTTCTCCCTGAAATGATCTTTCTCAGGTAACAAACAGGCAGTATGATTTAGGTGCTAAGAAAAAGAGAAATGGATAGCAAAGGGAGAAATATCAATGAAAAAACATAATTTCACAAATCTGCCAATGTTGTCTGTGTGAACAGAGGAAAGTGAAGAATGAAGCTTGTCTCTCTCCAAGTCCTGTGTGACTTAGGTCTATGTAACACACTGTATGGTAAAAGCAAATATTGGCAATGAAACCAGGCTTCACTGCTAATGTTGTGGACTTGGACACATTTTCACTTTGCTCTGTTTTCTCACCTATAGAATGGGAATCATAGGATAGCTGTCTCACAGAGTTATAGCTATGATCCAGAAAGATCAAGAATAACTATTTGAGACAGTTAAAATATTCTGGGCATATATTAAATCCTTGGATTTGTTATCTTTTACAAAAATGTTAATTAAATTTCCTATAACTTAATACTACTTAAGGCAATTTTTCTTCCTTCTCAAATCCCTGGCCCCAGGTTTCTGCGTATATCAATGTAGGTCTCCTAGTCACAATCTAATCAGCTTGCTTTTCTGACACACTTATATAACACACAACTTATAAAATGTATTTAAAATAGGTGTATGGGTTCTAGAAACAGTTATTGAAATAAAATCTGATATTAGTTCTAAATTCTCCATAATTATCCTAGATCCAAACATTAGATTATGGATTAAACCTTAACAAACCTGCCTCTGTTATACGTATTACATATGTGTGCATGTGTGTGTGAGAAAGAGTGTGTGTATTTTTTTTTCCTGGTCGTTTTGGAGATTAAATTCTCATGTACGCCGGCAAATGCTCTGCCACTGAACTACAGTTCCAGTGCTTTGTATTTCATTTTGAGAAAGGTGTCACCAAATTACCCAGGCCATCCTAGAACTGCAATCCTTTGCCCAGCCTTTTGAGTAGTTACATCTTATTTCCAATGAATACAGTATTTGTGTGACTTTCTCCAGCAAGGCATGCCAGCCTGTTCGTATAAAAAGGAGATGTAGATGATATTATTGATACATCAGAAGGAAATTTGGGAAGAGGAGTAGTTCATGAAAAAGAATCAGGATGTGAGGCAGTTGAGTTGGCTTGTGCTGACTAGACAGGTATTGCCTGTCTGAACAAGAAAGTGAAAGGTTAAATTTTCTGGCAGGAAGGTAGGTGAGGGAAGCCTACTCTTAGAATACCTGGAATCTTTTGAGGTGCTCTCTGTTTTTTTCTTAGTGTCTCATGTTCAGATTTGCACGTTGCTTCCAGATGAACATTGGGAAGGGCTACAGATTACTACAAAACAGGCTCACGCAGGCCAAGATCAAGAAAGAGAGACTGGATTTAACCAGCTGCCTGAAAAGAGTAAAAATCAGGACCATATAGATGAACAAGAGTTGTAGGGCCTCTGACAGCAGGTAGCTTAGGATGATGATTCATAAGAACAGGGAAACTTAATGAAGTGAATTCTGAACTTGTCCAAATTTTCTGCCTTAAAATAATTTCTAAGTAATGGTGTCAAGCACGTCAAGTCATGTCCTTTCAGTGTGCATGGTTTGCTTTGTGCCAATTATGCATTAGAGTGCTTAAAAAGGGCCAGTTAAGGTATGTCAAATGTCTTCCATGTTCCACCCTGTGCTAAGTACATTGATTATAGATTCCTATTTAACCTCTCAGTAATCCTGAGCAGGCCTGATTTTGTCACGTAATTTACATGCATTGTGCAGTTGAATAGCAAGGATTTCACCAGTGTAGTGACATCTCTTGCCCTACCTAAGACACCTAGCTGAGGCATGTTTCAAACCCGAGCAAAACAGAGGCTGAAGATCAAGCCTGGCCTGGCTTTCTAAGTGTGCTGCCTGTAGCCCAGCTCTGTCTTCACTGCCTTGGGGGGCTGGCGTGTTGATCTGTAGCTTCTACCTGTGGCCCTTGGAATCTTAGGCTATAGGTAGAGTCTAATTTCAATCAGCATCTGCATTTTAACAGCCGACCTTGTGAATCTTTTTTTTTTTTTCAATATTTATTTCCTGTAGTTGTACACAATGCGTTTATTTTATGTGGGCTGAGGATCGAACCCGGGCCGCTCATGTGCTAGGCGAGCGCTCTACTGCTGAGCCACAACCCCAGCCCCCGACCTTGTGAATCTTATGTGTGCTCAATGCAATAAATCATTCAGTGGAACTTTCCCTGGTGCTTCTCATGTTGGTTTCATATGGTGCATAAAGTTAAACGTTTTTAACGAAGCTACAATAAATGGGAGCTGTTTTTGGTGACAGTCCCTCCTACCTTTCATGAGCTCATGAAGTCAGGCCCCTGCTGATACAGGCAAACACCAGCTCAGTCCCCTCAATTTGCTTTTTTGTACCACCTCCATTCAAGGACCCTTAATCACAAAAACTGTGCCAATAAAAAAATACAATAAACTGAAAAAAAAAAAAAAAAGATAAAAATGAAAGGAATGATTCAGCGAACACTCATCCCTGAGTCAGGTGTTTTTTGTATACATTTTGCGTATATTATTGACCTGAAATGTGCCTATTGTCCTTACAGCAAACCCTAACAAGTAATGCTGTTTTGAAAGGCAGCAAGGGCAGCAAACTTTTTGTGAGATGTCTGTTTGCTGTTGCTTCTGCCATCGTGGCTATGTTGGGGAGCAAGTTTTCTCTGTGTTTTAACTTCTTCATTTCCACAACAAAAGATTTGCATCTAAACTATTCCTGCTCAGTACAAATTCCAGGCCTCATGAGGACTCACATTAAATAAAATCTAAAAATTCAGCTTCTTGTTTGACCTAGCCACAATTCTGTTGCTCAGTAGCCAACCTGGCTAGCTGTTCCACTGCACAGTGAGGGTTTTGAACCATTTCCATCATCACAGCAAGTCCTTGAGTAGCTCTGAATTTATTAGTCTGCTCCCTGTGTTGTATAATAATTTATGCCTGGCTTATCATTATGACATACATAAACATCACATCAAATTTTGCATACAAAATAGAGAGGTTAGTTTTTCAAATCTTTCTACAATTATTCTAAGCAAAAGCTCTCTGAAATCAGCATAGAAATACGCTGTCATCTTTAGAGTTGAACTGACTCCAGATGACAGTGAAACAAAAACTATATTTAATTATTATCTGCTCTGTTACTTCCTGTGGTTTAACCTTCCTGCAGGAATAAAAGTATATTTAAAAATTTTTTTTTTTCAGCTAAGAAAAGTTATTTTCTTTTGGCATTCCTTTTTTATTTCTTCTGTTCCCTTGATTTCTCCCCTGTTAATAGCTATCATATTTTCAAAGAATGAAGAAGTGGCTTTAGATAGTTTTCTCAGCAAAGTATATAAATGAGTGTATAATAAAAGCTCAGTGGTGATGGATGCGGACTCTCTCGAATCCTAATGTGATTCTCAGTTATAGACAATTTTTTATCCCTTTGCCCTCAGATTGCATTTGATGTCACAATGATGCTTTTGTAGGAGCCTGAACACATGCTTTGGTGGAAATGTACCTTAGGGCATTAGCGATTCCTAGAGGACATCTGACTTCTCCTTTCTTTCCTATGATTGTTATGTATTTAGAAATTTTATATGATGTAATTATAATGGAACATGTAACTATTATGGAAAAAAAAACAGTGAGCTATATGCAGATTTTGATAACCATTTTATGTTATCAACTGTTAGTTGAATTTAAATATTTAAATTATTTAAAGACACAGATTCAGAGACACAGCTAACTGCATCGATACATAAAGACATGTATTATTACTCACTGCGACAATTCAATGTTTGATCTTGGACTTTGATATCAAATTTTATAAAGCTAACTACTTAGTGTGAATTTTGCTTGACACAGTTGATTTTCCCATCTTACAGATTAGCAAACTCCAAGAAAGTTTGTGGACTCGCCTAAGTTCATACAACCTGTCAATGGTGGAGTTTGGTCAGAAAGCCACATCTCCCAATTTCAGCATTATGTATCTTTCAACAGAACCCCATTGCCCACAATTCACTCTGCAGATCATAGACACCAGGGCAGCCACTGTCATTTTCTACCACTCTCTTGACATTCCAAGCCAGCCCCTGAATGAAGGAAGAGCAGTTAGCCAATGTCCAAGTTCTAGGTCTGGAACAGAGAATGACTAAATGTGCTCTGACAAGAAAAAGTGGGAGACAGGATTATGATATTTTTTCTTGAATCCCACCCTCCCTTCCCTTGTTGGGAACCAATCTTCTTAGATCAGATGCAGCATTTTGGAAGAGTATAATATAAATGCATGTCATGTAAAGAGGCCGTCTAAATATGCAGCCAGGGAGTTTGAGAAATTTTGCAAAAATACAGAAAAAAAAATTGCAAGGGTATGTCAGAGAGGTTTTGAATTAAAAATATGTCAATTTTGTGCATTTATCAGCATTTTGAAAATTGTGGTTTTCTCATCACAAATATTTAATTTTAAATGTAATCTTGTATTTGTCTTACATCTGCTTATTTCTTGAAAGAAGATGTTCAAAACTATATGGACTTTATAAAGGCCTTGTGTTATTTTACTTTTAAAATTTTTTAATTAAATTTTAGCCTATGTATAGTAAATTATTATTTGCTCAATATTTTGAAAATTTAGTGGAAATAGTAGGGTGAAAGTAGACTTAAAGATTCCAGGGCAATTTAAAGAAGCCTATTTGGACTGAAGTTGTCATCTCACAGGAGTCATGCATGCTTCCCACAGGACACAGGGGCTCAGAGTCACTTTCCTTAGAGAACACGTGGGGCAGGGTTTGCTAAGTGTGCCCACGTAGCATGCTGTGCTCTTGTCGGGGGCAGCTTGGTTACTACATGTCGCCAATGGCCCATCTAGAAGAGCTCTGTGGGACTCAGCCACTATGCTAGGCACACCTGTGAAGGGGTCTCAGGTAGATCCAGCCCGACCCGGCCACGGTGATCTCCCTTACTGCCCCCAGTGACCTGTCTGTCTCCCCTCCTAGTTTCCCAGCACACTATAAAAAGCAAACCCACCTGAGTGGCGTGCTGGGTTTATGATGGGGCCAGGAATGCCCCTCCCCCAAATCATGGGATCCACCCAATCTGCTGCCACCCTTACCATGCTTCAGTTGCTAGGTCCCCAGTGAGCTGCAGTCTGGGTAGACCTGCATCTGGGGCTGCTCTCTTCAAGGTGCACGGCACCTTGCCTTCCGTTCTTTTACACCAGATCTTTTGGCACAACCAAGATATAGTCTACCAATCCACCCGTGCAGCCAGAGGCACGTGCTTCTCTCTCATGATCACAGGTGTGCCTAGGCCAGCCTTCTCAATGGCTGATGGTGCCAGGCCTTGAGGTGGTTTCCTCCTGGCAGTGATGTCAGTCACTTCCCAGGCTCTGTCCCAGAGTCCCTCCTACAGGCCCAACATCATAAGGTGGGAAGCAAATATCCTTAAAAGTCAGAGTTGATCACAGTGGAAGAGACTTTAAAAACTCTGATTCTCTGATTCTCAAAATACAGTTATTGACTCACATTAGTCAGAATCACCCATGTTGATGGAAAATAGCAGATTCCTGTGGACTAATTTTCATTGAATAAAACATAATTTATGGACATAAAATTTAGAAACCAGAATGTTGCCCAGATCATTCATCTATCTATCTACCTATACTCATTCTAATCATTCATATACATATATGGATGCATATATATGTATACACACACACACACACACACACACACACACACGTATGACCTGGGCGAAATTTGGTTTCTAGGCACATACATATAAGATTATACACACACATACAGACACACATATATAAGTATCCTGCTGAGTGCTACAGGTTGTGAGTTATGCACCAATATGAAATACACATGGTGATTATGTTGGGAATCATTAAAAGGCAGTTTGGTGTATGTGTGTACATGTGTGTATTTGGGTGTCTATACTTTTGCACTGTCACTGGGGGAAAAGGACACTTCTGTATTCAAATGGTATTTTTTACTCTCTCTGAGGAATCCGAGCCCTAGCACTATGGGCACAGTCTTGCTTTCCTGTAACCAGATTACGTCTCTCTAGGAATTGTAGCAACTTGCACACTCTGTGGGGTTTCTGAGTTCTAAATCAGTCACCAGCTGTCTACCAGAGGTTCATTGGTTTAGCCAAGGAAAGTGAAGCCAATTTTCTGTTGATTTAGACAACTTCTTCTTTGACCATTCCAATGCCTGAAGGTCCATGCGATGAGGTGCTTACTCTGAGAGTCTTCCTGTGCGGAGAGAGTGGGCGTCTCCACCAGCCCGTGCAGTAATATTATCAGATAGCTCTCAATGGAATTCAATTCACATCTGAATTAAAATTTCCAAGAATCTCCTTCTTCCTCTCCCTCCCACTCTGGCTGTCTTTCCCTCTCCTCAAAGGGCAATATCATTTAAATATTATTTTAAGAGAACTCAAGCATACCATACTAAACATCACTGCTAAGTAGTTCCCAGCCCTTGTACTATACATGAATTCATTTGGTATATCTACTGACTCCTACTTATATAGGACAAATAAATGGATTTGAACCATGTCACTTATTTCATATTAAAGTTCTGCATACTGTAGTAGAGGAGCAAGGAGCACTCTTTCAATAATTCAAATGGTAAGCGATTTGAACACAGCTTCAAATAATTCAAATATGTATGACATAAAGACTTGAAAAATAATAGGCACTCAACAAAGGTTGAACAAATGGTAAAATATGAATGTTGAAAGTTATTGATTTATACTTCTTTCTTTTGTACTTAGTTGTTAAAATGATCAAAGTCACCCCAAAGTTTCTGAAGTATTTTCTGTGAGTTCACTCCTTATTATTCCCAGCAATAAGATGTAGCTGAAAAATGATACCTTTCCTAGAATTCAGGAAAATATGATCTTCATGAATCACTGGAAATTTCCAGTGGCAATGGAAATTCTGAGCTGAAGGCACATAACTTAGAATATCTGTCACTGAGTGATGACTGCTCAAGCAACCGTGCCACAGCTGCCAGGACCCACTGGGCAGGAGCTTAGCAGAGGTCGAGCCCTGCAATGACCTTCACCCAGCAGCGAGGATGTCACTGAGAGCTGGGACTGGGTGTGGCTCCCAGGGAGGTTGCAGTCACCATGGTCGCCGTCAGTCAGCAGGAGAGCAGCGAGGATGTCACTGAGAGCTGGGACTGGGCTGGCGCCCTGACCAAGGGTGTGGCTCCCAGGGAGGTTGCAGTCACCATGGTCGCCGTCAGTCAGCAGGAGGGTGTCCACAGCTCCCTGGAAGCACGCGATGGCTTGTTAGGAAGAAGGTAACCGAGCTCTTTTCTTTGTTTGGCTCAGAAAAACATACCTAAATTCATAAAATAAAAGTCCTTCAAAAATGTAGCTGAAAGAAGACTGACTTTAGACTGTCCGACCTGAGATTCATTAAAACTTTGCACCCTTAATGGTAGATTATATAACCTCTCTGAAACTCGGCTTACACTGCTGAAACTAGCAACTAAGCTAGGTCATGAAGAAAAAACCTTATAATTTACTTATATGAAATACCGAGTAACCCCTCTATAACTAGGGGAGAAGCAAAGCAGAGGTGTAACACTAATTCTTTTGCCCTGAATCTGCGTGTTAGGACAATATCTCCTGGTTGCTCTCTTTGGACTCCGCTGGTCCTCAGCATGCCTTGAACACAGCCTTCTAGTTAGAAAAGAATTCACTAATTATCAGGATATTGCATTCTCTGGTTGTGATTATGAATGACAACTGCTTTGCAGGAGTCACGCTGTCTTCACAAAGTCTCTGTAGCTGGATTTCTTTATGTCGTCCTTTAAATCTTGTGTGTAGTATTATCAACCGCTTTGGCAAAGAGTCTTTTAAATGATACGGCATCCACTTCTTTGAGGTCTCAGAACAGAATTGAAATCCAGTGAATCATTTTGCTCAAATAATGCAGGGCCCTGGGTCATCTTGCTATGTGGAGAATATCGGCTCAGAACCTCACCTCTGGACTTAAAAGTCATACGAGCCAGTGACATCAGTGAAAATATCAGAGTAGGTATCTTCAAAGACTCATCCCTTCACAGAAACACCAAACAACTGAGAAAAAAATGTCAGAATCAACTTTGTCTGCCCTCTGAAAATCAATCAAAGGTTTATAAAAAGTCAAGCAAATACTAAATCAAGAAAAAGAAAATCTAAAAATGGTAGAAAATCCCGACACCTTTGCTTGCTCCTGTCTCCACCCGTCCCTGGTATGGTGTGCGGTGGAAGACGCAGCCTGCATTTCCTGGTCCCTCACGCGGGGAAGAGGAACAAGTTTTATTCCCAATGAATTGCATGTGTCCAAGTCTCTTAACCTGGAGAACTGAAGCAAGGCATTGTTTTTGTTTCATCTAATTAGAAATTTATACACCAGAGAAAACTGGTAGGTAACTCTTGAAAATACAGTAAGGTGAATGAACAACCCATAGACTTCTGGGATGAAAGATCAAAGTAGAGGCAAACAGCAGATGACCTGAAACTCGGAGGAAGTTGTGGGGACAGAAACTCTTTGGAAAGTAAAAGCATCCGGTACCACCTGTGTGTGCTCAGGAGGTGTGGAATTAAGCTGGTGTCCAGGAAAGAAAAGACGCATTCAGAAGAAAACCTAGGAAGACCCAAAGTTTTCACCCCTGGCTTCTTTTGAGGCTTAGTGCTCATCGTAAGTGAAGACTGAGAGTTCAAACAGCAGCCCAGGGGTTACCGAGTCCCCAAGACAGACAGACAAAAAACTGTGGGAATTTTTCTGCCTTTCTTAACTTCTCTGTATTTTCTATCTGCCCCCAACTCTTGCCATTGAAGGAAATGTCTTTAAAGACACTAAATAGAGACTTCAGAAACCACAAATGACAAAGAATACAGAAAATGTCGAGTTCTAAGAGTCACTAGATAAACAATTTAAGCCTGCAACAAGCAAAAATCAATCAATCAATCATCAATCAAATAAACAAACAAAACCATAGGAAGGTAATAAATATTATTTCCAGTGTTATCACTTTAAGTGCAAAATATGCAGAATGTATGGTTTTACACACACACACACACACACACACACACTTACACAAATAGAATTCAAAGGAACAAGAAAATACATAGCAAATTTACAGAGGAAATTAACAGGAACTATTCCTGAGGGAGCACAGATATTGGACTTACTAGGTAAACACATTAACTGTCTTAAACACACTCAAAAAGCTAAAGGACACATGGAGAATAATGAACAGGATGTCAGGAGAGAGAGAAATTATAAAAGGAAACCAGGTAGAAGCAAGTTCTTTCTACCAGAAATGATTTTATATATAAGTGGACCGGACTATTCCACTGAAGACAAAATCAGAATAAATACTATAAAAATCACAATTCATATCTATGATGTGTGTTAAAGATTCTATAAATTTGCTGATTTAATTTGCAGTACTGGGATGAACCCAGGCTCCTGCCATGAACCAAAAAGTTTGAGAGTTAAACGATGTCAAAAGACATTCTGTGCATAAAGTAAACAAAGGAGAGCCTAGACAGCAATGCCAATATAAAACGGTATATATATATATATATATATATATATATATATATATATATATATATATACTTTCAAAAAATAACAGAAAGTCATTATATATGGATAAATAAAGTGAATTCAGGGGCATTGCGACCAACTTACAGAAATAAAAAACTGCAAGAACATACCACACAATCTATATGCCAACAAATTAAGTAACCTAGACAAAACAGACATATTTCTAGAAACACAAAAATCATTTAACTGATGAAAAAAAAATTGCAAATCTCAACAGAAATATAACCAGTACCAAGACCGAATGACTAATCCAACCCCTCTCAACAACTGCAGAACAGCAGAAATGTCAGGACCAGAAGGTTCCTTGTGAATTTTACCAATGATTTGAATAAGGTTCAACACCAATCGTTCCAAAGTATATAAAAGAAGTGAATGCCCCTAAACCATGAGTGAGGCTGGCAATACTACAACACCAAAGCCAGGTCAGGGTGCCAGAGAAAAGTGAGAAACCACCTTCAGACTATCCCCTTTATAAATCTCATGAAAGTAGATGCGAAACTCTTGCAGCTGTGCCCTGCGCCCTCCCCTGGGGGCAGAGGCCCTGCAGGCACCTCCCACCCTCCCTCAGTCACCCTGCCTGCCTCATAGGCTTCATGATGGCTTCCGCCCTTTTGTCCAGAGTTCCCTTTTCTTGCATTGCCCATATACTAGCCTTTTTTTTTTTCTTTCCTTTTTGTTGGTTCTTTTTATCAATACATAACATGAGGATTCATTTTGATTAGATTATAAAAGCTTGAAATAGAATTTGTTCTAATTCAGTCCCCAGCACTTCCCCTTTGGCTTCCCTCCTCCCTCTCCCTGTTCCCTCCCCTCTTCTCTACTGATACTTGTGCTATTTACTTATAGTTGTTGCTTACTTTTAAAGTTAGTGTCCTGTGGATGCACAGGATGGTGAGATTCACTGTGCTATATTTATCTATGTACTTGAAAAAGTCTTTTCACTGTGTTTTTGCCTAACTATACCACTCACAACATAACTTGTCAATCTATCATAACATGAGGATTCCCTTTCTCCCTGTTGCCCTCCCCTCTTCTCTACTGATACTTGTGCTTACTTATAGTTGTTGCTTACTTTTAAAGTTAGTGTCCTGTGGATGCACAGGATGGTGAGATTCACTGTGCTATATTTATCTATGTACATTGAAAAAGTACATCAGAATCATGCCACTGTTCTTCCCTAATCCTTTCCCTCCTGCCTCCCCTTCAATTCCCTTTGTCTACTCCACTGATCTTTCTTTTCTTCTTCTTTTCATCCTTCCTCCTGCTTTGGATTAGCTTCTTCATATCAGAGAAAACATTTGATCTTTGTGTTTTGGGGTCTGGGTTATTCCACTTACCATAATAAGTCTCCAGTTCCATCCATTCACCAGCAAATGCCATAAAGTCATTCTTCTTTATGATTGAGTAATACTCCGTTGTGTATATATACCACACTTTATTTATCCATTTATCTGTTGAAATGTACCAAGTAGGTTCCAGAGCTTGGCTATTGTGGATTGTTATAAACACTGAAGAGGCTGTGTCACTGTACTATGCTGATTTTAAATCTTTTGGATATACACTGAGAAGTGGGATAGCTGGGTCATAGGTGGTTCCAATCCTATTATTTTTGAGGAATCTCCACACTGCTTTCCAAAGTAATCGCACTAATTTGCAATCCCAACAACAATGTATGAGTATACCTTTCCCCTACATCTTTGCCAACATGTATGGTTATCTGTATTCTTGATAATTGACATTTTGACTAGAATAAGATGAAATCTCAAAGTAGTTTTAATTTGGATTTCCCTAGTTGCTAGAGGTGTTAAAAACTTTTCATATATTTGTTGACCATTAATATTTCTTCTTCTGTGAATTACCTGTTCACTTACTTTGCCCATTTATTGATTGGGTTATTTGATTTTATGGTGTTAAGTTTTTTCAGTTCTTTGCATATTTTAGAAATTAATGCCTTAGCTGAGGAGTAGGTGGCAAAGATTTTTTTTTCCCATTCTGTAGGCTCTCTTTATCCTCTTGTTTCCTTTGCTTTGATAAAATCCTACTTAATTAATTTCTTAAATTTTCTTTCTTGTGGTTTAGTAGTCTTGCTAAGAAAGTTGGTTCCTGTGCCAACATATTGGAGTATGTGGCCTGCATTTTCTTCTAACTGTTGCAGGGTTTCTGGTCTAATTCCTAGGTCTTTGATTCATTTTGAGTTGACTTTTATGCAGGATGAAAAACGGGGTAAATTTCATTCTACTACATATGGATTTCCAGTTTTTCCAGCACCATTTGTTGAAGAGGCTATCTTTCCCCCAGTGTAAGTCTCTGGTGTCTCTGTCTAGTATGAGATAACTTTTTATGTGAGCTTGTCTCCGTGTCTTCTATCTGTTCCACTGGTCTTCATGGCTGTTTTGGTGTCACTACCATGCTGTTTTTGTCACTATAGCTCAATAGTATAATGTGAGGGGTTTTGTTGTTAACATGCATCTATTTTGATGTTATTGCACCTAATTTGTGGATCACTAAAACTTGAGTGGGAAGCTTTAGCAAAAGGGATTTTGTTGTTGCTGTTTGTTTTCTGGTCGCTGTGTGAATGATAACCTAGAATGAAATACATGTGAAAACTTGGAAACCACTACCGGGGTTCTCGTATCTGGCTCGGTCCTGCATCCTGTTTTCCCATACTTGTTTGCCTTCGGGTTTGGATCTGTGCAACATCCTGGACACCTTCCATCTCTCTCAAGCCTGGATTCTGTGGTCCCCTGCACAGCCTGCCATCAATAAATGGTTGGATGTAAATGTAACTCTACTTCTTAAGGTGAAGAGCTGTCACTTGGGTGAAAAACCAGATCACAGATTGACTGCTCTGCCATAATTGGGTAACTTTTGGTTTTGCCCAAATAAAATAACCCATCTGCATTTTTAGTGTGAACCACTGTGGTGGGTGGATGGCTCCCTGCGGTTACTTCCCCAGCAATGGCTATCCACAGCGATATGGATGGAAGTGGAGGCAGCCGCTTGTAAAACTACAGACAACTACAAAACCACCAGAGATAAAGATTCTGAGGAAAAGATGAAATCCATGTTACTTCATCATGTGAAGATTCATATTGGAAAAATGGGAAAATCCACAAGAACCTACTGGATGAAAGAATATTAGAGCAATAAGAAAACTTGGAAAATTTTGTAACTAAAAGATCAGTGAGTAGCTATGTTGCTAAGTACAGCAATGGCCAAGTAGGAAAGGCAAAAGAACCACTCGCATTCATAAGAAAATGAAACTCTGAGCTTCTTGTGAGTCACTGGATAACACATGTGTAAGTCACTTGTGGGAGAAAATTGATGGCTATAAAATAAAATCCGAATGAAAAATTATTATGTCTGTGGGAAAAGTCAGTATCATAAAGATGGAAAATCTCCAAAGATTAATATATTAATTGAGCGATAGTTTAATCAAACTCACAAGAGGACTTTTGAGGACGATTAAAATATAACAAAAACTATATATAATTCATGATAGTATAAAGTATGAAAAATATCTGAGAAAATTTGGTAAGTAACAAGAAAGACAATACTTCCAATGAGATAACAAAGATTATTTATTACAAAAAAGTAATCAATTCCTAGAGAATTTTTCTGGCATGTTTTACAGCTTTAAACTTGTATTTACTCATCTTCCCAGTGAAATCTTGAAACTCTACCCCAATGACTCATACCAATGACCTATACTAACTTGGTCTATCCAGAAATGTGGGACCTAGCCTCACCTTACTTCTTCCTCACCATGTGTACGTTTAATCTGTGAGCAAAATTACTATAATTTGTGCCTCCAAAATTTTTGTTTCATGTGTTCCTCCCTTTTCACTTCTACCACCATCATTAGAAACACCACCAATTCTTTGTTCTTTACAAAGCCAGATCATGAGACCCTCCTTAGTGATTTCCAATTTTTCATGTGTATTTTATTCTAGTTTATCATTCACACAACCACCAGTAAACAAACAAACAAACAACAACACAATCCCTCCTACTAAAGCTTCCCACCCAAGTTTTAGTGATCCACAAATTATCACATCAGCAACTCCGACCACCTCCCAGGAGCTGCATCTATTCACTTGCTGCTGTGAAAGCTGGTAGTGGCGAGCCAGATTAAAACTCCATTCACAAATGAGTTTGGGTCTCAGGAAGGTACCTCTGCCACATATACCCAGAGTCATGTTTGAAGTGGACAGTATCTGAGACTCTTCAGGCTGCTACAGCAAAAATACCTTGGACTGGGTAATTCAGAAGTTACTGGAACTTTTTCTTCCTGCAGGACGGGAAGTCCAAGATCAAGGCGGGGCAGATGCATTGTCTGGCAAGAGGCTGTTCCTCACAGACTGCACCTTCTATAGCCTCACAAGGCAGAGGAAGTAAAAAGGCTCCCTCCCACGCCTTTTATCAGATCACCAATCCTACTCACGAGGGTAAGCCATCATGACCGATCACCTCCAAAGAGTCCCAGTTCTTAACGCTTCTGTGTTGGAGACTGGATTTCAACATCCACATTCTGAGGTAACGTGAGCGTGTGGATCATGGCAGCAGCAAGATTTAGCTGACTCCAGAGCCCATGGATTCTCCAAGGTGTAAAACTGGCTACTACCATGGAAATTAATTTTCAGGAAGGCACTTTTGTTCAGTAAATTTAGTTGATTTTTTCAAAATACAGATAGATGTGTAATACTCTGTCAAGTAACCTTTGAACACTCCAATTTCACCTAGTCTCTAGTTGCTTGTATTTTTTAATCTAATTAGATATATCGAGAATGGAACTAATTGTTTTTTAGACTAAGCTGAATGCTGCACATTCTCCAATAACATATCCTCAGTTCTGTTGGCTCATGATTCCAAAGCTTTGTTCTTGCTTTACTCTTCAGTTAGAGTCCAAGTGTGTGCATCAGATAGAAGCTCCTCAAAGATACGCAGTTGTCTCCTACACTACTCCATTGTTCAACAATGTTTTCATCCATTGACCTGCTACCAGCTTCCCAGCTCATAGCGTTATTAGATGTTATGGTCATGAGCACGTGGCTCTTTCCATGGTAGCTGCCCATGGCTTGGTCCTAGTAGTCCTTTTTTAGTCTCTTTTGTAAACCATTTGTCCACTTCTAGACAGTTGAGCCTCCCACCTGCATTCTATACACATGTGATACTGCACATTTGAAACACTGTTTAGCTACACATCTGTCTCTCTTAGCAGATGGTGAATTCAAAGAAGGCACTGTGGCTTGTGTGTAATAGCAATAATGACTGTCACCCTGGCATTGTAAATTCCAGTATGGTCTTTAATACAGGACTGGGGCTGGACTGGGGAAGCACAAATGTTAAATTAGGGACACAATCCTGTGGTATGACTATAAAAAGAAAGGCAGCAAGGACAGCCGGGTAAATCAAGGTGTAGAAGGAAACATTTAAATGGAACACACACCAGCCATGCTGGCTGCCTGTTCATTGTGAGGTCCTAAGGCAGTTGTGATGCCCTCCGTGCCCCTTTCTACCATCAAGGTTCTAACCATCATCACTGGCTGGCCCACTTTGCAGCCCTGGAGCCACAGAAGCCACCCCTCTGTCCCCACATCCTGCTCCTGGTAGCACTCCTGCATTTCTCTAGTGAATGTTTAGGTTTTTTCATTTTAGTACTTTGATTCTTCTTCCTTTCACATCCTGGACCAGAGGTTTCAACTAAAGCTTATTCTGCCCCTAGTGGGGGGCCTTTTGACAATGTCTAGAGACATTTAGTTTGTCACAAAGGGTTGGGGGATTTTACAGGCCTACGGTGTGTGGAGGCCGCGGCTGCTGCTGGGTACCCTACAGGAAATAGACAGGCCTTCACAGCAGAGAATCATTTGGTCCCAGATGTCCGTAATCCTGCCTGGAGGATCCCCGACCTGGATTATAGAATCCCTTTTCAGAGCAGACAGAACGTTGTGCACCTTGTCTCCCCTGTGTCTAACGTACAGAATAATTTCCAATAAATATTTACTGAATTGTGGAACATTTGTTCAATTGGGAAAATGTTTCTATATGAGCTATTCCAGTCTATTAGAAAGGTCTTGTAGAAGATATCTGTTTCAGAGTGCTAGCACACCGGGGTGATAATCCAAACATCTCACAATAGGAGCCCCAGGAGCAGCAGGGGAAGACAGGCACCGGCTTAACCTAGCCAGCCTGTGGCGTTGCATTAGGGCTGCTACAGACTGCAGGCGGCCCTCAGCCAGGCGGGCACAGAGCACAGGCCCTAGTGTTTCCCCAAAGGCGCCCCGGAAGGCCTCTGCCCCACTCCAGCCTGGAGCAGCGGGTCAGGGTGCTGAGATGCAGGCTCTGTGCTGTCAGGAGGCAGGACGCCCCTTCTTCATAGGAAAGGGACCTCTGGCCCTGCTCTGTCACTCCCGGGGGGTAGTGGTGCTGTCATTCTAAGCCATCAGGCCTTCATTACACCAGTCCAAAAGGGAATGGCCATCTCTATGTTTAAAGCACGATTTTACTCTTTACATTTAATTTCTTCATCTACCTCATTGTTCCATACACAATAATCTCTACTTACTTGATGAATCGACTTAATAACCTGTTTACATATCTAGAAGTTAAATGATGAGGGATTTTATTCCACCTGTAATGTAAACCTCCTCTTTTAATTATCTCAGAATTCATCATGGTCATATATCTGATGATAATAATTAAGTTAAACATTCAACACGGCTCATTGGGTCTTTTCAAAATAGTGCATTTAGGGAATTGAACATCAGTTTTGAATTATTTCTTCTCCTTAGAGAATTATTATATATTTTCTATTAATCACAAATTTAGGATCCGTTGCCTAATTCTTAGGGCTATGCACATTTCTTAACTTGGGCTGACTCGGATATATCTCTCCTAAGCACTGCACATTTAAATGGAAGTTTCCAATAGGGATTGCTTAATTAGCTTTTAATAAGAGAAAAATATTAGCATCTGGTTTCATCATTCTTTTTAAATTCAGATAAAGTTAAGAATTCTCAAGTACTATTCAACACCATTGTCTTCTTTTTGAGGTCTCAAGAACATTCCATTGAATTGATAACCCAGGACAAAGGATTATGTTTGTAAATAACATGATCACTACTCCCAATTCACATAGTTTACATGCTTTAAAATTATTTTTTTTACTGGAAACATGTAATCTAACTCAGTTTTAGACATTCCTTACGGTAAAGCAAAGAATAAAACATTAATGGACAGCAGCCACAAAATTTCTCTTTTTTATACTATTGGAAGTGGATGATTCTAATTAAATTTGACTTTAATAAAAAAGAATATGACTTGTGTGTGTGTTTCATGTAGCTATTTAACATATTATTGCACCATGATGTGCATTGAAATGTGTGGGACAGAGAATATAGTAGCATGGGATATGTAACCTTCCCAAAGCAGTTTACAATGTGCGTAGTAAACTATACTACTTGAATTTCCATCAATAAATGCTTTGTGTATTTCTACTTTCGGCAATGTAGTTCAAAGAGTTGTTTCCCAGGACCCCTCTAAGCTCCAATCCTTTCCCGGTCCCGAAGACCATGGTAAACTTTCATTACTTTTAGGCTGTCACACGTCCACACCCCTCTTCGTCTGCTGTGGTCCCCTGATCTCAAGTCTAGTGTTCTTCAAAATGAAAATGAGTCATCACACAAAGGAAGCACGCGTGCAGTGTTTAAGTCAGCTATTTCACCACTGTGACTCAAAGACCCAAGCCGAATAGTTTTAGAGGAGGAAAAGTTTATTTGAGGGCTCACAATTTCAGGGATCTTAGTCCACAGACAGCAGGCTTCATTCCTCAGGGCTCAAGGTAAGGCAGGACAACACGGTGGAAGAGTGTGGCAGAGGTAAGTAGCTCAGATAATTTTCAGGAAGCAGAGACAGAGAGAGAGAGAGAGAGAGGAGAGAGAGAGACTCCACTGGCCAGATACAACTATATACCCCAAAGCCACAACCCCAGTGTCCACTTCCTCCAGCCACATCCTACCCAACTTCAGTTACCACTCAGTTTTTCCCTGTCAGGGGATTAATTCACTGATTGGGTTAAGGCTTTCACAACCCAATAATTTCTCCTCTAAACTTTCTTGACTTGTCTCACACATGAGTGCAGAAGCCCTAATTAAGGAGATAGCTAAGATTGCGGTTAGCTGTGAGCCATAAGCATTACCACCTTCCATGGTCTCCTGAGACTTGGCCTGGGACATTGTGGATCGGGTCGGAGCCATTTGCATGGTCTCCTGAGGCTTGGCCCCGGGGGATTGTGGGTCGTTGTTGGTGCCATTTTGTTGGTTGTTGGAGGAGCGGGGATGGCGTGTGGGGGTGTTCTTGGAGCCAGAGAGAGAAACTGGCAGAATAAAAAGCCTGTTTGTTTCCAGTCTGCCTCTGAACTTATTCCCACGGCTTTGTTGCTCCAAGCAGCCATCGCTTCAGGCGGCAACAGGTGGCAGCCCGTACGAGGACTTCGGAGCGGACAGGTAAGAACTGAAAGGTCTCTAAAGATGGGTTCACATATAACTGAATCCCAAGTGATAGAGGCTATAGAAAGACTCCTTTATATACCTGACTCCGTTGTCAGTGAGGAGGATTTAGAAAAAAGTGAAAGTGATCAAAAAAGCGTAGCTTCCACTGGGTCAACTAAGACCAGTAAAGAGAGTATTAGAAGAGTCCCAAAAATGACAAAAATCCAAGTTATTAGAGCTATTCGGGAGTTATTGGAGATAGCTGAAGAATACTTGCTCTTCATGGAAACTGGGACTCAGGATATTGCTGTCAGTGAAATTAGCAGTAGTGAGGAATCTAGTAAAAGTGATCCTGAGAAAATGAGGAAAAAGAAACTAAAAAAGACCAAGAAAAAGGACCGTCAAGTAGAGGAACCACTTGTGTCCTCTACTCCCCATGGGTGGAATCCATTACAGAAAATATGAAGGGTATTACTAGGTGTTTGCATACCCTAGAAACAGAAATAAAAAGTCTTTCTGAGCACTTATGCGCTCTCGAGGGTAACTCACAGATACATTGGGAACTGCCAGCATTTGAAAAGAAAAATGGACAGAGGGTCCATCAGTCAGTAGATTTCAAAACAATAAAATCTCAAAGAGGCAGTAATGACTTATGGGCCCCAAGCTCCTTTCACGTTGAGTATGCTGGAGTCCCTTAACACCTTTAGCTTAACCCCCTCAGACTGGAAAAGTCTATGTAAAGCAGCATTAAGCAGGGGGCAATACTTGGTTTGGCGATCGCAATTCCAAGAACTTTGTATAGAAATGGCTAAAAGAAACACAGCTGCAGAATTTGGAGACCATAATATAGAAATGCTCACAGGAGAAGGGCAATTCACAGACTTACAGGCTCAAAAAGATTATGACCCAGGTGTATATGCTCAGATAAACGCAGCTGCCTTAGAGGCATGGAAAACTGTACAAGGACCTGGGGATCTACAAGGTAGCTTGTCAAAAGTGATTCAAGGACCTAATGATCCATATGCTGACTTTGCTGATCGACTTTTGAGAACTGCAGGTAGAGTGTTTGCAGATGTTGATCAAGCTATGCCATTAGTTGTTCAATTAGCATACGAAAATGCTAATAAATACTGCCAGGAAGCCATCAGGCCATGGAGAACTAAAAAGGATCTTTCGGTATATATACAACTATGTAAAGATATAAATGACGCCTTTGTCACAGGAAATGTGATTGCAGCCTCAATGAGAGGTGCTTCCCCTTGAAATTTCACAAAGGCTCAACCTAGACATTATAATCAATCAGGATATTCCAGGCAAAATTATCATAATCAATCAGGATATTCTAGGCAAAATCCCAAAAGAGAAATAAGACCAAGCTCATACTGTGCCCCAGGCCGCTGCCCCAGGTGTAAAAAGGGAAATCACTGGGCCAATAAATGCCATTCAGAATTTGACATTTATGGAAATCATTTGTTCAGGAATTCAAAAATCAGGGCACGGGGCCCAATGCCCTGGGGCCCACAAATGCACGAGGCATTGGAAGAGGAGTATCCTCAAGCATCCACTCAGATGCTTCCCCGACACAATCCCTACTACCCATCCACTCCCTCGCCAGAGGAACAGGAGGAAATGCAGGATTAGACCTCTGTTCCACCACCTGAATACTGTTAACACCTGAAATGGGGGTTCAACTGATTCCCACAAGAGTCAGGGGACCTCTTCCCTCAGGGACTGTAGGACTTATTCTCAGGTGAAGTCCTGAAAGCTTATTAGGTTTGCAAGTGACCCCAGGTGTAATAAACTCAGACTACAAAGGGGAAATAAAAATAATGCTTAGCTCACCCCAAAGTATAAGTTCTGTTAATCAAGGAGATAGAATTGCTCAGTTGCATCTCCTTCCCAATTTACATAATTCATTTAAAATGAGTATGCCTCAAAAAGGGAACAATAGAGGATTTTGTTCCACTGACTCAGGAATTATGGCTTGCTGGGTTCGGGATTGTTCAAGGAGGCCTATGTGTAAAATAAAAATCCAAGGAATAGAGATGGAAGGACTGATAGATACTGAAGCTGACTCTTCCATCATTAATCTACGGCAATGGCCCAAGCACTGGCCTCTGCAAAAAGCTTCAACCAGTATAAGAGGCTTGGGATATAATAACCTCCCAGAGAAAAGTGCACTAATTTTAAAATGGGAGGATGATGAAGGGCATAAAGGAGCATTTCAGCCTTATGTTTTACCTAACCTACCGGTTACTTTATGGGGAAGAGATATTTTGCAACAAATGGGAGTAGATCTTACAACCAAGCCTGCAGGTGAAAATGTGAAAATCTACAAGGTAATCTTAACCCTAAAAGAAATCATTATCAAAAAGTACAGGGTAAGCTTAACCCTAAAAGAAATCATTATCATAAAGGAAAAAGACATTTTTCTTCAGGGCCACTGAGAAAATAATTTTGAAAATACCATGGCTTTCTGATAAGCGAGAGTGGGTCCCTCAGTGGCCCCTATCTAAAGAGAAATTACAAGCGTCCCACCTACTAGTTCAGGAACAACTAGAAGCAGGACATATAGAACCTTCCACCTCCCCCTGGAATTCCCCCATATTTATGATCAGAAAAATGGCGATTGTTACATGATCTTCGAGAAATTAATAAAACCATGCAAATCATGGGCCCTACTCAACCTGGACTTCCTAATCCTGTAGCTATTCCAAAAATTTCCATCTTATTACTCTTGATATAAAGGATTGTTTCTTTTCCATTCCCCTACATCCTCTGGATGCCCCCAGGTTTGCTTTTTCAGTTCCTTCTATTAATAATAATGGCCCTGATAAAAGATATCAATGGAAAGTGTTACCGCAGGGAATGGCTAATAGCCCCACCATATTCCAAATATATGTGGACAAAGCAATCCAACCCATTAAAAATAAATATCCAGACCTCATATATCTACATTACATGGATGATGCTTTACTGGCCCACCCTAATCAAAAAATCTTATTTAATATATTCAGTGACGTGGCAGAAAATTTTTTAAAAAATGGATTATATATAGCAGAAGAAAAAGTTCAAACCAGATCTCCCATATTATATTTAGGATTTAAAATCATGAATACCTTTGTTAGACCCCCCAAAATTTTAATAAATAAAGAACATTTGACCACCCTCAATGATTTCCAAAAACTACTGAGAGACATTAATTGGCTTCGCCCTACACTAAACCTCACTACTGGCCAACTAAAACCTTTATCTGACATCCTTCGCGGGGACCCTGATCCATCTTCACCGCGAACATTGACTCCTGATGCTAGGAAAGCTTTAAAGTTAGTAGAAAAAAGCCATCGAAGGAGCTCATTGTGATAGATTTGATTTAACTCAACCGCTGATATTGATTATTATTTCTTCACAATATACACCCACAGGAGTATTTTGGCAACAAGGGCCTTTATTATGGATACAGTTGCCCATCTCTCCTAAAAGTATAATTGAGTCTTATACCTCCATGGTAGCTAAACTTATTTTTCAAGGACTTAAGACTTCTACTAAAATATTTGGCATTCACCCTGCTACTATTATTACTCCCTATTCATCATCACAGATTGAATATTTATGCTTCAATGATAATGATTGGGATATAGCTAAATGCTCTACCTCTGCAAATTTTGATAATCATCTTCCTAAGTCACCTATATTATCTTTTTGTATTAATCATCCTATTATATTTCCACAGGTAATAAAAAATCAACCTATTCCTAAGGCATTAAATGTATTTACAGATGGGTCCTCAAATGGTACTGCTGCAGTAGTCACTAAAAAAGAAAATATGACTTACATAACTGCACACATATCAGCTCAATTAGTGGAACTGGAAGCTGTGGTAAGAGCTCTGGAAAATTTTAGAGAGCAGCCCAGGAACATTTTTTCAGATAGCCACTATATTGTACATGCTGTCCCAAAATTAGAGCTAGCAGGACCAATAGCACCTCATACTCTAGCCTTTAAATTGTTTTATCAAATACAAAAACTCTTGTGGGCAAGAAAAGAACCTCTATTCATAGGCCATATTAGAGCACATACCAACTTGCCTGGTCCCCTCCATGAAGGTAATCAAAGGCTGATGACCTTACCCAAACAATCTTTATACTTTCAGCCCTCCAGCAAGCTACTTAATTTCACTCCCAGTTTCATGTCAATAGCACCACCTTGCAGCTTAGGTTTAAAATCACAAAGGAGCAAGCCAGAATAATTGTAAAAGATTGTAAATCTTGTATGACACATTTGCCCAATCCTCATTATGGTGTTAACCCTAGAGGATTAATGCCCAATCATTTGTGGCAGATGGATGTTACTCATGAGCCAAGTTTTGGAAAATTGTGATTTATTCATGTGACCATAGATACATGCTCAGGCATGATTTTTGCTTCCTTACATTCTGGAGAAAAAGTTAAAGATGTTACATCTCATTGTTTGCAAGCTTTTGCTGCATTGGGCATCCCCAAAATGCTTAAAACAGATAATGGCCCTGCATATATGTCCTCATCTTTCAGACAGTTTTGCTCAAAATTCAATATATCCCATAAAATAGGCATCCCATACAATCCTCAGGGTCAGGGCATTATTGAAAGAGCAAACTGCACACTGAAAATTATGTTATTAAAACAAAAAGAAGGAAATTGGAAAAGTCCTAGGGACAGATTGGCAGTTGCCCTGTTTACCTTAAGTTTTTCAAATTTAGACTCTAATGGTTATTCTGCTGGAGACAGACATTGGAATCCACACCAACAACATAAACCTTTGGTTTACTGGAAGGATGTTCTTTCAGGCACATGGAAGTGTCCAGATCCAGTATTAATTTGGAGGAGAGGATCTGTTTGTGTTTTTCCAAAGCATGAATCCTCTCCAATATGGATACCATCTAGATTAATAAAGCAGGTACCACATCAAAAGGATCAAGATGAAGTTGTTGAGGAATCAAGATTAATAAAAAAATTACAAAATCAAGAGGACCAAGATGAAGGTATAGAATGATTACCCTCAAAAGAGTCATTCAATATATTTCACAACTTAAGTGTCATTCCTCCCAGCCGGGACGAGGAGATCTCTCTTTAGTGTGCACACAATTGTATTTTTTTTTCTTTTTATACATGTCTTTATGTCTGTGCATTTGTCTACATTTCATGTTAATGTGACATAACAAATACATGTTTGTATGTTTGTGCGTCTGTCCAGTGTGACGTCACAAATAACAAAGCGTTTATGAAAATATATATATATATATGGATCCAAATAACTTTAATTCATTTTAGTTTAAGAGTATTCAATTTAGGTAAATAATTTTATAAGTGAAGGTACTTTCAATTTTGATTTATTGGTGTCCCTGGGACTTCTCTTTAGCGAAGAATATGACTAGTGCTGTATAACCTGATATTTTGGTGTTTTGACATAGGATTGTTTATTTGTTATTAACTTCATTTCTTTAATAGCTGATTCATTTCAATTATTTCAACAGGTAAAGGATTGCTGTGTATGCAGAGACTCGAAGATTCCAGCTAACGAATTATTTTTCCAAAGTGCCTTTAGGTTTTCTTTAATCTATCTTTAATGCAGTAAATACCCTCAATCTTTCTCTGTTTTGTTCTGAATATGATATTTTGCCAGCTTATGTTTGTGAGAGCTCAAGCAACAATGTGTGTGAGCAGAAATCAACTTTAATCTTCTAATCTACTAATTCTATTTTTCAGTTTGACAACTTGCCTCTTGCCTCGGTGCTGGAATAGCACTGCCTTTCCTTGAATAATTGATGCTTGACTTTCTAGATAGCGGGCCCTGAAGATTTGCCGGTGGCATTGTCTAGACATAAAAAAGACGGCTGCTGCTACAGCTGCAAGCATTCCTGCTGCTCAAACATCAAACAACCTCACCAGCAGTGTGGCCTCTGCTCTGCATGCATGGGGCCTCCTAGATCAACGTGTTATAACAAGTGGACATTTTGATCTTTCATTGTTTGAGACTTCACAGAACAATACCTTGCGGGTATTTGTCTAGAGAACTCAGTGTGTTACTTGATAGAACTCAGGGCAGCTGATTTGTTTAAAGAATTTGATATGCTATGCAACTTGGCTCGTCAGGAGAAGGCTTATCGCCTTAAAGCCGCAGCATCTCCCCACAACTGGACGGCTGTTAGTTATCATACACAGTCTATCCTGAAGGGCTCCATTGGATGGCTGGTAGCCAATGATGGGTAAGATCCCCAGAGGGGGACAACCTAAGACAGGCACAGTCACATGGGACAGTCTCATGTGGCCGACATATCAACCTAAGACAGGAGTCAAGGGCACAGCCTTGATTATCCAATGACGGGTAAGAATGTTGGTTGCACATGGACGTCCTAGAGCATCCCCTCTTCTAAAACAAAAAAGGGGGAAATGCAGGAGCCCTAATTAAGGAGATAGCTAAGATTGCGGTTAGCTGTGAGCCATAAGCATTACCACCTTCCATTGTCTCGTGAGACTTGGCCCTGGACATTGTGGATCAGGTCGGCGCCATTTGCATGGTCTCCTGAGGCTTGGCCCGGGGGATTGTGGGTCGTTGTCAGTGCCATTTTGTTGGTTGTTGGAGGAGCGGGGACGGCGTGTGGGGGTGTTGTTGGAGCCGGAGAGAGAAGCTGGCAGAATAAAAAGCCTGTTTGTTTCCAGTCTGCCTCTGAACTTATTCCCACGGCTTTGTTGCTCCAAGCGGCCATCGCTTCAGGCAGCAACACATGAGCTTTTGAGGGACACCTCACATCCAAACCATAATAGAAAGTAACATTAATCCAGAAAGAAAATCGGAAGTCCCATAGCAGAAAGAAATTAAGGGGATGGTAGTGGATAATTTCACCAGGAAGTGCACCTCAAATACCTCCGCCCTTGATGGCTTGAGCTATTCCTGGCTTATGAGCAGCTCTGAGGAACACAGAGATGTGACTTTGCCATCATCTCCTCGTCTAGGAAAAGTTCATCCCTTTTAAGCAAGAAACATTTTTCCCATCCATCGCTGCATTCTGAAAATTATTACTATAATATAAAAGTTAGTCAAAATATAAATTTGTGTTTTGATTTAAAGAAATTTAAAAACTTTATGTGGTTACTTATTCTATCAAAATTTGAGGCCATAGCATTACATGTTGTCACAAAGAGGACAATAATATCAACTCCAAAATAAGTGAAATAAAAAACATCATGTTTGTTAGAACTCCCTCAAGATTAATTATTTAATCTTTTTCTAAAGCCATTATTGTGAGCATTTTTTTTTTTGCATTGTATGATAAGAAAAGTGCAATGAACCAAAACTGTAATGAAGGGTATGCTTCCTCAACAGCATTCAGTGTTTTGACAGAAATAAATGAGTATGCGAAGTGATAGGCTGGACATTCATTTGTCTTAATATATTTGTAATTTCCTACTAGAAGAGGAAGCACTAAAAGTCAAACACGGGCTCAGCCATTCCATGCTTTGCTCCCTGCATCCCTTTTTAAGATTAGCAAAAAAAAAAAAAAAAAAAAAAAAATTTCCCATTGACGCAGAGGAAGGAATTTTGCCAACCTGTTCTATCATGAACAAAATCACTGAGAATTGATTTTCACAAGTGATGTATTTCAGAATTACTTTTTCCTTGACATGTAAACACTTTTAAATATGACTGTTCTTCTGCAATAGCCTCTTAACCAGTCTCTTGACTTTATTCTACCACCAAACCAGAATGATCTGAGGGCACCAATCCAATCCTGTTATTTTCCATGTTAAGAGGATCCATTGGTGCCTCTGTGTGAGCTGATGTCTTCTCCACTGAGGAATCTTCTAGGAATTAGGACCCTTTGGAGTTTACAGCCATCTTGATGCACGGGCATTTTATTTACCAGGTAAACTGTAGTGCAGTTTTTGTTTTTCTTCTATTTAAGTATGTGCATTGGATTCTCCCTAGTTTTGCAGGTATGGGATTCTGCCTTTGGAAACACCACTCATTCTTGAACAACTCTTGGATTTAATTGTCTATTTGTTGGTAGGACACACCTTTGGTTTCAGGTTCATGTTTCTTAAGCAAGTGAAGGACCTGGGTTCTTGATCTGAGAAAAATGAAACAACCTCATTATAACACCAGGCATTTGAAATTGAACACTGTAATGCTTGTGTGCATTGCAAAGGTCATAATTAAGCCTCTGGTAGACTCTGTACAGTCTAATGGCTTGTGCTATTTGGCTATTTCTAGCAATTACTTCTACAGGAGTTTACTGGTTAGGGATGATCTTCCTTTGCTTCTTTTCTTTCCATCTGCATGTATCTCAGTTATTAATTAAATCATGTGCATCTGCTGGGCTTTTCAGTGCTGAGGATGCTGGCAAAGCCAGAGACTGTATGAAGGGCTGGCAGGATATGGTCTCTGCATCAGGAAGCAGGCAAAGTGAGGGGGTACTGAATCTGACCTGTTCTCCCGGGACCCTGAGTGATTCTCTGGGAGCGGGACCTGCTCTCCTAACACCAGTGGCTGCACAATTTATTGCCTGGTGCTTGCTGATACCAGAGGTCAGCCCCCGGACGCCCTCCTAACTGCTCCTCATGTGTCATCAGATGCCAATTGTTTAATTATTATTTTACTAATGGGTTCTAGACTTTTAAGTAAAAATATTATGGAAACAGCCATTACCCCCTCAAAAGCCTAAAAAATAGTAAGTGTGAAGAAAATGATATTACACATAATTCCACAGTCAGAAAACCACATCATCGTGATTGAATGTAGCCACAGACTGAAAACTTTCATGCATCCATAGCAGCCTTGCCTGGCCTTGCTTTTTCTCTTTTCTTTCAAAATGGGCCCCGCTATGCATGCTCTTACCTAGTATTTTCTTCTTTGCATAGAAAGTCTAGTGTACACTTTTTTTGTGTGCCAGCTTATTTGCATCTGCATCACTCAGTGACCATATTTTATGTGTATGGCTGAACCATGAATACCTCTTGGCTTGACATTGAGGTAATTTTCATTTTTTCCCCAATTCAAACTACACTGTGATAAACACTTGTATTTTTCTGATTATTCTTCCTCAAGTTTCTACCATGTATTAGATATCTTGTGTTTAATATGTTACTTTCTTATATATCAAAATGTTGACACAAAAACCTTAGTTTGGGGTGCTGTACCAAAATCATTTAGCACTTTGTTTTCTTAAATACCTTATTTGTCACCACCCCTGGAGATCAGACCAGCAGTTCTGGGGTGATGCTCAGTTATGCACATTTTAAAGTTCTCCAAATGATACAGATGTACAACCAAAGAGCTGGTGTCAAAGCTGAGAAAAATGACTTCTCTCTGGTTTGTACCAAAAATATTCCAGCAGATTGGGTGCTAGGGCCTGAATGTTCACATTCCCCTGAAATTCACATTGAAATTTGGCCCTCAGCATGTAGTATTGAGAGGTAGGGCCTTTGGGAAGTGACTGTCAGATCATGGGGCCAGGGCCCTGGTAAAGGGGTTCAGTGCTTTCATAGATGAGGCCCAAGGAGCTTGCTGGCCCTCCACCACCTGCGCACACAGCAGAAGGTGCCATCTGTCCTGCCGGGAGTCGCCCTCACTGAACCCTAGATCCTGCAGCTCTGAGATCCCGGACTTCCCAGCCCCTCACGGGGTGCGCAGTGAGTCCCTGTGGTTTATCCACTACCTCATCTGAAGTATTTTGTCCACGCAGCTTAAACAGGCTGGCATCGGGTAGCTGCATGTCCCTCGGGTCACATCCCATTCCTAGCTGCATTTTTTGAACAGGTACTTGTCATTCACTGACTGCAGGGGCACACAGTAGACCACCAGAACTTTTCTACACAGGGACACAGAAACCTGAAAAGCCTTGGGCACCCCGCAGAGAATCCCCATGAAGATTTTTTTCTTAATTGCAGAATATTTACTCAATTTCAAAATGTTTATTTTCATAAATTTTAAGCATATTTAATATGCCCAGACAATTAAATCCTTTAATAACATTTTTTTAAAAAAATTTTTTCTATTATTCTAACTTGTTATGCATGCTTGTAGAGTGCAATTCATTTTGTATTACATATACAGAGCACAATTTTTCAAGTCACTGGTTTTACATAAAGTATTTTCACACTATTTGTGTTTCCATACGTGTACTCAGGGTATTGATGTCTAACTCATTCTGCCATTAAGTAGCTGAGGGATGAAGCTGGAAGCAAGGACATGGATTAAGACCCAGCTTTTCCAGAGTCCTGTGTCTCCATCAGGCCCCGCGCTTGCTCTCCAGTTTCTCACGTCTTGTCTTTGTGACCAATTGGCCTTGCACTATTCTGTATTCGTAGTCCATGATCTCTCCTGTGTGATTAAGCTTTGCTCAGTCATGGTCGTGTGACCTGGACTTGCCCTTCACACCCAGATCTATGTTCACACATCCTCATGTGACCCACTGCAATGCCCATCTGAACTTAAAACATATTATGGAAACAGCCATTACCCCCTCAAAAGCCTAAAAATAGTAAGTGTGAAGAAAATGATATTGCACATAATTCCACAGTCAGCTTGCTCTCCTGTTTCCCAAAAACATATCTAAAACATACCTGGCATGGAGTGTGTATCTTTTCAGTAAAGGTTTATCAAATTAATATTAAATAAATTGGTTTTAAAACAGCAAAAGCTGAAGGAGGACACTGTGTTTCCTACATTTTTTAAACATCGGAAGAAAACTCAAAACAATGGAGAACCCGACAAACAGGAATGGGGGTTTGTTTGAACAGCTTGAAAATCACCTGATGGACCCTTTATCGTTCTCTGGAGACTCCACATTACTCCAGATGGTGATTTATTTAGTCCTAGTGAGTCATGAGATGTCCCTGGTGAGGCTGCCGCCTCCCATTATTAGTCTAATGAAGCTTGAAGAGTTTGGGGTAAAGAACGTCACCACAGATGCTCTGAGGTTGTCCTGACAATCCTCTCAATAGATGGACATGTGGTGTTATCACTCGCGCAGCTGAGGACTACCGGCAGTCAGGAGGCTGGACACGCACCAAGCGCACTCCAGGTGCAGCGAACTTCCAGGATGAGCACCAGCTCCGGCACCGGCACCGGGAGGCAGTTCTCTCAGATTCGCAACTTTCTGCCTTGAAACGCTGCGTGCACTTGCGCACGATTGTTTCATCATTTCAAAAATATTTTTCGTTTCTGCCATTACACCTAAAAAGTTGTAGTTGTCACCATCCCCTGACCCCCACCCCCAATGTCTCTTTTAGTCTGTAGGTACCGAACACTTTAACTTTCAGATTAAGCTTCAATCCATTTGCCCACTTTGATATATTTAAGGATCTTTATCCTCTGGAGATAGTTTCATTGTTTTGAAAGAAGAATTTATTGAAAATTCTAATATCTACATAGCAGCTTGACTGTGAACATCACTGAACACACACTCTTTCCTGTTTGATGCATGTCTTAGTACCAATTAACAATTTCCTTTTATGTGCCCTGTCAGATCAGAATCTCCTGGGTTCCACAGCTCCCTGAATCAAGCCAGGATTTTTGTGCCCCTTGAACTGCGCTAATATGCATTGTCAATCAAACTATGGCTTTGTCAATTCTTGTACCTTTAATTTTATGCTGTATTTATGTTTTTCTCTTTACCATTGATATGCTTTTGATGTCCAAATACATCATATCAATAACTCTGTCTAAATGTAACCTCGTTTTTGGCACATTCATGAGACATCTACCTTTTTGTTTGACACATATCTAAGAAGTGCCAGCCCCCCCTGCCCCATCTACTTGGCTCTATTCAAAGGCTAACTCCTCCACTCCTGGGAAACCCTTTATGGCCCGGGGGGATAACCATGTAAGCCAAATCAATAACAACCATGTACAGGGACCACCTCATCTGGACACAGGTCGAAGCTCAGGATCTAGGTCAAATTGAGCCACACATGGACTTCAGGAACGGAGAGAAAGGGTGGCACAGCCACAGACAGAGAGTTCTCTCACAGGGCCAAGGCTTAAAGGATTTGCTGGCTGGGCCCTGGCTGCACTTCCTGGCTTAGAGAGGATAGGTGTCTGCCGTGTGGGAGGGGATAAGAGGGAAAGAAGTAGACAAAAGGAGGTGGCGGCAGGGAGAAGAGAGCAAGGGATGGAGAGAGAGAAGAGGGGAAAGAGAGATGTGAGGAAAGCAGGGAGGAGAGAGAGCAGGGAAGGTCAAATGCTGGGAAGACGATAGATAGAGATGCTGGGAAGAAAACTAGGAGCATGCAATGGGAGGAAGAGGCGAGGCAAAGAGGAGAGAAGTGAGAGATGAGATGAGCCAAGGGAGGGAAAGGGCCACTGCTCAGAGAGGTGGGGAGCAAGTGCGAGATGGAGACGGTAGATGGCAAAGGAGCGCAGGAGGAGCTGAGGCAAACCTGGCAGGGTCTGCGTGATGCTTCTTGCAGCCTGGAGCCTCCCTGGACAGCTGCAAGCTCTGTGCACTCACTGAGAAACCTGGACGTCCTGCGACACCTCCTTGCCAGGTACACTTACCTGTGCTGAACACCTGTCACTCACATAGCATATCCTGAGGATACAAGACAGTTGTGGTCTCTTTATCCAGAAAAGGTTAATCGTTCATACCAGAGAAATAATGTCACGTATAGAAAACCATTGTCTCCGCATGTTTCACTTAGTCATGCTTCAAAGACTATTTTTAATTAAAATGTTGAATCAGTTTTAAAATTAGATATACACTTGTCAAATGTCTATGATTCAAACTAAACGCTTGACTTTAGTCATACCAGGAAGGATAAAATAAAATTCTTGAGAATCTCTAGTGCATTCTGAGAGCGAGGTCTTCATTCCGGGCGGCTCTCTCTTGGCAGGGGCTAGCAGCTCATCCCTTGCCAGGCTGGAGAACGTGCAGTGAATCGAGAATTAGGGGAAAAGGTGAGGCTTCCCATAGTGCCCACATAATTTTTGTCATCTCAGAGAAAGAAAGTCTCCAAAACTCACAAATGGAGAATTCCAGAAGAAAATGTGAACTCTGACCCGCTGAGTTTTCCAGCCCTAACCTGAGGCTCTGTGGTGCAAGAGGAAGTGTGGGACCCAGGAAATAAGATGACACCTTTCAATCAACATGCTTTGACTCTTCCCGGGTGGCAGTGTTTAGATTGCTGATGTTTTCTAAGCAGCGTGTTTATTTCCAACCCATCTTCCGGTGTGTAGAAAATTATTAGCCTGCATAAATTTTGCATATTGCTTTTGTGGCTTTGAAATAGTATAAAAATAAAACCACAATCATATTTTTTACCATGGTTTTTGTGTAGAAAGAAAACATGAACTATTTTAATATTATTTCATAAAATCTGGTCAGATTTGTTGGTCATGTACTTTACAACTGAAGGATATATTTTGCAAAATTTGATTCTATTTTTTCAGGGCTCCCAGAATTTAGTTATGCTTTTCTGCCTTGAAAGAAATGAGTATAAACTAAAATTGTAGGCAAATCACTTGTAACTTAGATCTTGGTCAAGGACTGAGTATCCCCTGTATAGGTGAAAGGCAAGAGTAAATGTGGATAAATTGGAGAAGCACCATGATGATTTGAATGTACGTAACTAGGTATTTGAAGTTAATAGAAATAGGACATGTGGAAAATTGGAAAGCAGGATGTTGATCTTAGTTTTGGCCAAAATGAGCTATAAATATTCATAAGGCAACCAGAAATGTCATTTTTAAGTGTCTGAATTGCTTTTTCTAAAATTTGAACATTTAAATTTATGCATATGAATAAAGAAATAATATATGCCCCAAAGTAAAATTAGCATGAAGCAGAAGGACTGATCACTGATTTAAAGGGAGCATCTGACTGGAATGAGCGGAGGGTCCTGTGCTTGCTGTGAGGCACTTCATTCTGCATGGAACCAGAGATTGCTGGGCATGGAGCTCATCGCAGACGTGGGTAAGGACACAAGCAAGATGAACGTGGTCTATTCTTTGTCTAAAAAGCAAGAAAGCCATTAAAGACTACTGGGAGACTGTCAGAAGAAAGGAATAGAAAGCAAAAACAATATATAAATTATGTGTTGCAGGCTAATCATTTTCAACACCTGAAGATGAGTTGGAAATAAACATGTTGCTTGGATACTATACGAATTTTAAAAAAGTATTTAGCTAGTAGTAAAAAGATTTTGACTGAAAAGTCCTTGGGCTCCACTCCTTATTTTGCATTTGAGAGCCTCAGGGCTGTAACACGCAGTAGGTCAGATGGTGCATCTTCATCTGGGATTCTCTATTCATGATTCTTTTTATATACGATGGAACAAAAAGTGCGAAGCAGAGGTAATTACCCAAGTACGTTCAAAGATCGTGTCTGTATACTTGACATTTATGGTTTAATTCTGTCAGCTAGATATTACATTATCTGCATCTTCAAATCTGAGTTTCTGGTCCTTGCCCATAGGCTCACTTCACCTGGAACATCTCTGTTGTGGTTTAAATACGAGGTGGCCCCTAAAGCTCATGTGTGAGACAATGCAAGAATGTTCCAAGGTGCAATGATTGGGTTATGAGCCTTTTAACGTAATCAGTGAATTAATCCCCGGTAGGGATTAGCTGGGGGTTAACTCTAGGCAGGTAGGGTGTGGCAGAGGAGGTGGTCAATGGGGCATAATTTGGTCTGTGATGAGGAGCGCTGACTCCTCCTGCTTCCTGGTGCCATGTTCCCAACTGCTTTTCTCCACCACACCCTTCCACCAGCATGTCCTACCTCACCCAGGGCCCCAAGGAATGCAGCCATCTGCCTGTGGACTGAGACCTCTGAAACCGCGAACCCCCAAATAACCCTTTCTTCCTCTAATTGTTCTTGTAAGGTCCTTTTGTTCACTGCAATGAAAAAGTTGATTAAAACATTGACTAACACACCCTCCCAATTTTGAGGATGAGAACTCCATCCCTTCAATCACAGTGTCCAGAAAAAATCCCTGGCAATGATCTTGAGCCCTCTCTTATTCACCACCCATTTCTAAGTGCTCATGAAACCCTGTTGTCTTTCCAAGTGTATCTGAATACGATGTCTTCCCCCACTCTCAGTGCTACCACCGTGGTGTGAGCTGAGGATTTGCAACAGATAGCTTCTCTCAATCCCCTGCTGCCCACCCCTGCTCCAGTCACTCCCAACACAGAAACCAGAGGGACTGTTTTTGTTTAAATATGACACAATATATCAAAACTTTATTCAAAAACTTTGAATTCATTTCATCAAGGGTCAAAGCCAAAAAGGCTTTGTAGGGGCTTGAGAAGTCTGAGCTCTTCCTGATCCGTGGGTTTCCCTCTCCTAAGATTGAACTGTATGAAGTTGTATAGCTTCACCCTAGGGGTTTTTATTAGTCCATAATGCAAAATTTCTTATTTAAAAAGTGCATGCTATTATCTTATGTAATGTTGACCAATCCGATTACTTCTTTGTTGTTAATGTTCATATTCAGATGAGTCAATCACAAGGCTCAGAGCAATTGAATAATTTTCCAAAGAGACCAGGACAGACTGATTAAAAACTTTAAACCAGGTCTTTCTGACCCTGGATACATAGTTTAACAATTAAGGTACACTGCTTCCTGTGCAATGCTGGAAAAGCTGGCTTCCCTGTAGTTCACAGACAGCTGCAGATATTTAGAAACACTTGAACACTTTCCTTGAGTACATTTCATTCACTTCAGGCTGAATATTTCCTATTCAAAATACTTGGGTCTAGAAATGTTTTGGATTTTGAATTTTTTCAGATTTTAGAATATTTTCATATGAAGAATGAGGAATCTTGAGGAGGGACCCATGTCTAAACACAAAATTCATTTATGTTTCATATAAATCTTCCTGGAGGAAGGTAATATTATATAGTGTTTTTAGTGTGTCTCCGTGTGTGTGTGTGTGTGTGTGTGTGTGTGTGTGTGTGGTGCTGGGGATTGAACCACCCAGGGCCTTGTGCATGCAAGGCAAGGACTCTACCCAATGAGCTATTTCGCCAGCCCTGTGTCTGTGTTCTGACTGTTTTGAGATCAGGTATAGAATCTTCATATTTTGGACAGTTTTTGGATTTGTGGAGTTGGATGCTCAACTTGTACTGCTAGTGATAAACCCAGCCTAATTCCATCTTAAGACTGGGAGCCATCCTGTCAAAAAGTTATGAAAAGTCCACTTCAGTTTTCTATGAAATGCTAGGATTCCTATTTGGCCTGATCACATTTTGATGTTTTAAAATTGTTTGGAATTCCTGCCCAGGCCTTGAGCTCACTCAGGCCTGGCTTTCCTTGACCAGATAACAACCCTCTGTGAAGTCCCAGCTTCTCCTCATTAACTTTGATGTTAGAATCTTACTTTACTCCCTACCTTGGAATGCAATGCCATTATTAGTTTGCTATTTGCCCTTGAATTGTATATGTCTAAACTTTGTTAGCTGTAAGTTCTCAAGATTTTTTGTAACTCTTTGAACTATAAAAACCTGTCTTCCCAGAGAGCGGGGCTGACCCCGAGCCCAGTGTTTGGGAGGGGCAGCCGCCGGCCAACACTTTTTGTGTACACAATATAAGCTTGCTTTAATTTGATTTAAAATTGGAGTTGGTGGTCTTTTCTTTGTGTCATGGATCAACACTAGTAGAAATATTTTCCCACTACTGAGCTTCTCTTCTAATCCCATCTAATAGGGTTTACAGACTAACACTAAAAATGTCTTGCTTTAATTTCTGAATCTCAGCCGGGTACGGTGGCGCACGCCTGTAATCCCAGCACTTTGGGAGGCTGAGGCAGGAGGATCGCGAGTTCAAAGCCAGCCTCAGCAATGGCGAGGCACTTAGCAACTCAGTGAGACCCTGTCTCTAAATAAAATACAAAAAAGGGCTGGGGATGTGGCCCAGTGGTCGAGTGCCCCTGAGTTCAATCCCTGGTACCCCCCCCCCCCAAAAAAAAAAATCTGAATCTCTATATTAAGTATCAATTGGCCTCTTAAAAGTTTTCAAATAAACTTGCTTACATTTGATGTTATTGTTACCTTATGAGCCATCTTATTTTTTTAATTACATATAGTTAAGTTTTTGTTCTGAAAATTAAATGTTTTTTTTTTTTTTTTTTTTTTTAATTCTTATAAGTCTTTAACCAAAGGTGGTCTGAATTCAGGGTCCCTTGACACACCCTAGGAGGATGAGTCTGGTTCTAGAGGGGCGCTGAGATGCTACCTGGCCGTCACAGTGGTGGTTTATTTTCATTGCAGGAATAAACATGGTTTATACTGCATGCCCGTGACATGGCCAGTAGCCAGATACTTAAAATTCTGCTGTGCGGTTCATAGGCGCAAAAACTTTTTAGCATATCCTGGAACAAATCTTTACTTCTGAAAGTGCTTTGCATGCCTCTGTCTGTGTGATGGTTTATGTATAGCCAACGATATTGTTATTTTTAAACATTAGGAAGTGCATACATTTTTTTCTAATAATTCATGATTGATACTACCTTACTAAAATTTAAGGTGCCTTATCCCTGTTTATGTTGGCCCTAAATAATTTTTGTAATCATGGGTAATTTCATTGGCAAATGTATTTAAGATAAGACTTTTAATTGCTTCATGGCTCAAAAAAAATATGAATAATTTGGAAAATTTTATGTGAGTTTCTCATTTCAGTGTAGCAGGCTAAGCTAAGTGTGAATTTTCTGTCCTCAACTTTAATGAAATACTCAGACTTGGTGTTTGGGGTGCACAAGGAAGGGCCTTTCCATGTCCTCCAGTGAAGAACCCAGGCAGTGTCATCAGGAGGAAGCCCAGCCCCCGGGACTTGCTTCTGCTCTCAACTTTCCTCCCCACTATGCAAACTGAAAGGCTCCTCTTCGTTTTAACCAGTGCAAATATTCTAAGATGAGGTTTATTGTCTGAGATTCAGTGAAACATTAAGATAAAAGACAACATATGTGTAGGGACACACACAATCACTTAACGTTTGGTGTTTGACCCAAATGCCAGTATATCTTGAAAATTTAATTCTGGATTGATAAGCAAAAAGAGTCAGAAAAAAAATCCTATCTGAACTTGGCTTGGTCTGATTATTCTGATTTTCCTGAGCTCAGTTCATGTAGTTATAAATTCTTGGCTCTTTCTGAGAGCCAAAGAATACACGTTTTAATCCCAGGAAACTCTGCTTCACATGGTCCTCATAGGGTGTTTTGCTGGGAGTATTCACAGTAATGGGGTTTCCTTTTCTGTCTGGGCAGGATGCTCTTTAAAATCACAACTCTCATTCCTAGTGGGTTCTCAATGCAACCTCCTGCTACTTGGACTTGGTCTGGTACTTCTACACAGGAGCTCTCTCACCCCTCCTACTTGAAGGCTCACCGACTCTCAACCTGGAGGAGACACAGATACTCTCTTGCTATACAAAGGGAGAAGTCATATTAGGAAGATCCTTGAAAAGCCATAGAATACTTACAGGCACCTTCCCAGGAAATCCTCAATTGCACCATTTAACAGAGACTTCAGCAGGAACCCTGCCCGTTGGCTTCGAATGGGACATGTCTGGGTGGCCATGTAAAGGTGGGCTAAGGATTATCTAACAATGACTTATAAGTTGAACCTAATGCAGCCTTAAGACTCAGTATCCTCTCTAAGAATTTGCCATACAAAGTATTCTTGGCATTTATTATTATTATTTCTATACTCTGAAAATGGTTTTATGGCAAATTTTCTATTTTAGTATAATTTTGTGATACAAATTCTATTTTAATCTATTGCTACTATATTTATCATTGTAAAGTAATTGTTGAGCAATAATGAGAGAAATGTTATATTTACCCTTGATCTTAAACAAAAGAAATAACTAATATAATTTCAGGTGAAGTGTGTTCCAGATAGTTATACAAATTTACAAACATTTTGCTACATAAAGAAGAATATACTGTGTTATTCCATAATTCAAAAAAAAATGTACATTAACACACATTTCCTTACCTATAATATGGAGATACATCTCAGTTTTAAACAATGGCATACTGTATGAGTGTACTTATTCATACATGTAAGGAAATTGCTCAACTACACATGGGTAGGCATTTTAAGTGATTTTCAATTTTTAAAAAATGCTATTGCAAATAATGCTGCAAAACATTCTCATACATTTATTTTTGTGCATTCCTAAGTAATAATTTCCTAGGACTAGAATATTTAGTGGAGAGGACATGAGCAATAATGCATATGTGAATATTGTTAGTGATACATGTTTGCCCAAATCTTAGGCCAATTTACTATCGTATATTAAATATCCTGCTTTCCCCAAATCTTAGGACAATTTACTATCGTATATTAAATATCCTGCTTCCAATAACCTCCAAAATATTGTTACTTTTTAAGCTATAATATCTCAACATTGTTGTTCTGATTTATACTTCTTGATTAATTCTATAATGGTGATAAGATATTTTGCCTGATCTCAGTCCTTGAAGTTGTAGTTTACTCCTTGATGTATCATTTGGGTATTTTTGGCAAATGTGTCATTCACAATTTTAATGAAAGTGTATTCTGAAATTATTGGTAGCATGTTTTTTTCATTAGTCAAGGTTATTAATTGATTTGATATCGACTTTGATTTGGTATATTCCCCTATTTATTGAGAATTGAATTAAAATTGCCAATTTTGGTTTCCAATTAACTAGCTTTTAACTTATATAATTTTTTGCTTTGTTATCTTTAATTGAATGATATGATATGTTTTTACTGGAGGATTGACCATGTTGTTATTGGGCAATATTCTTCATAACTCTAGCATTTTTCTTTTTGCCTCACGTTTACTATTTCTGATAAAAGCATGCATGGCTTTCATCTTATTTGGTGGTTTACCCGGTATTTCCAATATTAACTGTTATATTTTTTGTATCCCTATTCTAAAAATATATACTATAAGCATATGGTATTTTCAAAATCTGGCAATCTTTGTCTTTTAATTGAGGTATTTAATCCTTCTATATTTAGTGTGATAATTAAGGAAGTAGGATTAGTTCTACTAGCTTCTGTTTATTTTCAGTGTTTTCTCTCAGAGTCTCATTTTCTTTATAACTTGTTTTGTGTAAATTGAAAAGTGGTCCCTATTCCTCACTTTTTCTTTTAGTTACATGTTTATAAACAGTTTGTACTTATTTTTAAAATTTGAAGGCATGGCTTCTTCCTCTGAGAGCTTCATGCCTCTATTCTTTCTTGCTTTTCTGCAGCGCTCAACTCTTGTATTTCTAGATGTGGTTTTCTTCACCCTTTTTTTTTTCTTTTCGTGGGGGGTGATACCAGGGATTAAACTCAGGACACTTGACCACTGAGCCACATCCCCAGCCCTATTTTTAAATTTTATTTAGAGACAGGGTCTTCCTGAGTTTCTTAGCACCTTGCTTTTGCTGAGGCTGGCTTTGAACTCCAGATCTGCCTAATCTTCCAGAGCCACTGGGATTATAGGCACGCCCCAAGGCGCCAGGCCACATTTATTCTGCTCTGTATATTTTATAGGAGTTCATTGATATACACTTTGCATACCATGAAATTCATTGACTTTAAGTGTGCACTTGGATGATTTTTGGCAGATGTGTATAGTTGCACAACTATTGCCAGAATGTAGTGTAGACGATTCTGTTTCCTCACCTCAGAGGAATCCCTCATTTGTGTCAATCTCCACTCCTAGCCCCATCCCTACCCACTTCCTGTTCCTGTGCATTTGTCGATGCTGTGTTAGTGAGTGACAGTCCTTGAATCTGGAACCTGATCACCAATTTGGGGAAATTACTGATCACGATGCCTTCAGACAGTTCCTTCTTTATTCCCTTACTGGAGCCCTTCCTGGTCTCCAAGTTCACACTATTCCTGACGTAGCACTTCGGCACTCCTTTATGCTGTTCTGTTCTTCTCCTCATCATTGATTCTTTTGTGGGCACTGCACATCTTTTTTTTATTTTCCTCTCATGAGTTCTGAGACTACGGAACACTCAGATGAGTTTCTTAGTGTCCTGTCTGCTGCTTCCTGTGAGGACTCAGCCTGCTTGGGCATCTGATGTTCAAGGCTGTGGGCATCAGGAGCCAATAATTCTCACTTTTGTCTCCCCAGTGCCATTTAGCTGCTTAAGGCTCTGAGCTGCCCTGAGCAGCATTTCTCATTTAGCTGCAACATTTAAATCTGATGTTCAGCCTCAGGAAGAAAATTGATGTAAGAATTTAAAGTTAGAGCTCTTTGTATCACATCAACAATGATTATAATTTTCAGTGTATGAAGAAAACAACCAACATGGCAACCACAAAAAAATAATTCCTTATGTACTTATTCTCCAGGACACTAATGGGAGTCCTATATTTGTCTAAAAGTGGGCTAATTTCTCCACTTTGCATGAAACATTCTGACAACTTGAAAAATGTCAATTCTGGGAATGTCTTCAAATTTTATCAAATTCAATATATTTTTTAAGTGTTTCATTTATCTTGGAATCTTAAGTTATTTTAGGCGAAATAGATTATACTCTATGGTTGAAAACATATTCTTATTGCTCTGTATTTTACCTGTTGTAATGGAGTTATTCCTTCATAATTGGTTTATTTAGCTTCATTATCATATTTTTACAAGCACTTACTGGTAGGGGAAATTTTTCCATTTCTCAGAAAGATTTTAGTTGGTTGTTATTTTCAGTAAAAAAAAATCACTTTTGCAAAAATTAATTTCGCATAGAAATGACATGAATCACTGCTACATATGGAAGTTTTTATATAATATAATTAGCTAAAAACTGCCAGATCTGGGATGTTACTGTGTTTATGAGGTTGATGTCTCCGTAACACTCTTAGAAATAAGGATCCAGTATTTTCTGGAGTAAAGCTGTTCAATATGAGGTTGAAGGATTTCCTGCACAAAAATCCCAGCCAATTGTTCCACTGTCGATTTTTCATAAGCAGTGATTTGTATGAAAATTGGTAACATGCACTACTTTATAAAAAGGCTATATTCACTGAAGATTATTTCAGTTATCTACTGCTCTTTAACATATCATCCTTAATTTAGGAGCTTAATACAACAACCAAAGTATTAAATCTCATGATTAGGTGGGGGTGTGGGGGGGTACTGACTGATGGCTGGGGGTCATCTGGTTCCCGGGGCTGACCTCACTCAGGCCTCCTTCCATGGGACGCAGATGGAAGGCTGGCCCACGATGGCCTCTAGTGCCCAGGGCTTGAGACCAGGGCAGGTACTGGCTTCCTGTGCTCCAGAAGCCAGTGTTTTAGTACCAGAGTAATAGGCTAGACCACACCGAGAGGGACAAGCAGATCTGCTATCCAAGGAGTGTCACTACCTTTGTCCCCACAAATTTGAAACAGTGTTTATATATAATCCTGTCTTTATCTACAGGTATGACTTAAAAGGTTATCATTGATTAAAAATTTAAAATCAGAATGGTTACGCTTCCACAAATAATTGGTATTATCACTAAAACTACTAATGTTAATAAACATCTTCCTTTGTATTTTCTCATAATTTTAAGCATCTTATCTAAATACATACTACTAGGGGTGCTATATTTTTGTTTGAAATTATAATTTTTTCTTGACTATTTTGAGCACTTTATATTATCAGCGATTTAAGTATGACCTACATGTTTTTCCTAAGTCATCCTGGTGTTTTGATTCTTTGATAAGTAGTAATTTATTACCTGAGTTTGTCAAATATTACACAAAGAAGATATTCCACTGATATTTTAAAAAATATTTTCTCTCATCATTATTGTTGAGATTTTGTGTTTTATCTTGCTTTGTTCTTTGGATTTACACAGAGACTAGTTACAGGATTATGTGTTATTTACATAATAATTCATTCAAAACATAAACCAATGACAAGAATTAATTAGATTGCTGGTTAGTGAACTTAACTTACATGAGATATTTTTAAAAAGTGTAGTAATTCTGAAGGCCTACACAATTAGTTGAAGAAATTAGATCTATGTGTAGAATTAATTAAAGCTGAACTTGTAATCAGTGTTCCATGATAAATCAGCTACATACTCAAGTTACCTATGACTCTAGAACTGAGAATACTAAGACGGTAGCTCATGTAATCAAACATATGTAGCTCCAGTTGAAACCTATTTTTGATGATCTGAGATACAAAAGGAAATCACAGTAAAAACTGATATATAATATCTAGAGGGTATTTTTCCATCTGTTTTGAAAAAATCCACCATGTGTAGTTAATAATGAGACCTTGAACTCTACAAACTTTACAAGTTAAAAGTTAAAAATAATTTCTGATCGTTTTCATTAAGGAGATTTCTACAATCCATTTCATTGTAACACTGATGTGTAGTAGAATTCTTAAGAAAGGACATCAGAAATTTGAGTGCTTATCACATCATTATTTGGTCACCAAGTTGTTGTTAGTTGATATGTCTGTCTAATCAATGATAGGACTTTTGTGGAAGTAATCCAATTTAGAGGTATTCTGAGAAGGAGGCATATGGGGTTCTAAATTCTTGATAAGATTAATCCAATTATTAGCTTGAAAAAAGATCAAGTTCATTCAACCTAGTTAGGGAGCATATTCTAGCATCATAAGTTTATATATATATATATATATATATATATATATATATATATATGTATATATATATATATATCCTCATTAATAATGAACTTCTAATAAAAGAGTGAAATAATCATAATGCTAATTTAATGGGAAAACCAAATGATAAATGTAATATCATGAACCCTTAACAGATGTCCTAATTAGATATCATTAAGGAGTCTATTAGATGAATTCAAACTGAGCCTTTCATTTACTACCAAAAATATAACCTTTAATTTATAATGAAGCAGATATAGGCTGAAATCCTCACCTGGGCAGTAGACAGAAAGTAGGTGAAACTGTCTGGAATCATTCTAGAGTTTTAGATCTCTAGAAGGTTAGTATGAAGTATCTACTGCTGTTTGCTGAAAAATTTAAATGAAAAACAAGACAAAATAATTTTCTCCAGTTAAGGCTCATGGAAATTTATAAGTGGTTTTGCAAATTCTCTGAGAATATTTTGAAATCTGGTTTTGGAAACAAATAAAATGTTTTAAAATATAGTTTTTTTTTCATAATTTTCTTTTGACATTTAAAAGAATGATAATCTGTGTTTTCGACTTGGTGGTTCTTAAACCAGGGAATGCCACACAAACCCTAAGGCATCTTATGTATTTGGGGTATCTCTGTTCCTCTTTCACAGATTTTTATAACAGTCAACTGTGAAATGCAAAGCAATGTTTGATGCATGATTTTCTTGGTGTTTGAATATATAGAACAGATTCACTGAAATCTAATAATTAGTACTAGTCAAGAAAAAGATGTAACAAACACCTGAACAATATTAACGTTCCTAGTAACAGCTTCCAATATTTTCCAATTAATTTATTATAATTGAACAAAAACAACAAAACACAGCAAGTAAACTCACAACCAGGCAAATGTGTTTCAGGGAGTCCCTTTGGGGTACATCTAGCCTTGGCTTTTTGCCAACACCCTGTTGACTTCCGCTCAATTCTCTGAGGGGAGATTCTGCGCCTAACAAAGCAGAACAGCTCAGGTCTGAACAGCCTTGCCTTCCACATCGCCTCTCTGCGATCTGGTGCCTGGTTTAGAACCCAGTGCTGCTTCTGGGAGACGGCACAAAAGGAAATAAAAGGATTTAGCCAAAATGTGGGATATAGGTGCATTGCTGTGCACCTGGGATCAACTTAACAGCCAAGAACATGGAGAGCAATCTTTGAAAAACTGAATCCCCTTGAGCCTGTATTCGTGATTTTCTAAAGGGCACAGCTGCTGAATTTACTCTAGTCACAGCCAACACGTGCTTTTAGAAGGGTAGACGCTGGAGCTGACCAGCAAGCGTGCCTGCGGTTGGCCTATGAACCACTGAGCGAGGAGCTGTGGTGTACCTCCCCTGGGCTCACAGAGCCCCGCTCCTAACTCAGAGGAAGCGCCGTCTCTGGGAATCGGGTTCCCCACGGGGTTCGGCGATTAGCAGGTGGAAGAGAAGCGCAGGACCCGAGGACAGGTCTGCATTTCCCACAGCCGCCCTCGTTAAACTCGCCCCTTCAGGCTCCTCCACCAGCGCGGCACGGCGGCGGGGGCAGGATTTTGAATCCTGGTCGTTGCATTTCAGAACGTCTCCCTTACACCTATTCGAAAAGTCGTGCCCCCTTCCCGCAGCTCAGGCCTGGCTGGCTCCCCAAGGCCGCTGCTGCAGGTAAGAAGGGCTTCCCTGCGTTGCCGGAGGGGCTGCCTTGGCCGGGCCTTGCTCCTGGGCTCCTTCTGCTTCCGCTCTGGGCCCCCGGAACCGGCCAGGAGAGAGAATTCAAGTAAGAAGTGTATCATTGGTCAGGCACACTGGACATTTTTTTTTGGTTAAAAACGACAATGGCTCTATGAAAGATATGTTTTTCTGCGTCCTTCAAAAGCCAAATCTCTTTATTTTGATGTAGTTCAATTTATGGTAAAAACCTTCCATACGATGACTTTTATCAGTCTTTATTTAGGGCATCCTTGCCTATCACCCATGAAGGCACGTGTCTGTGTTGTCCTTAAAAGGGCTGTTTTTACGGCTGGGGTTGTGGCTCAGCGGTAGAGCGCTTGCCCGGCAAGCGTGAAGCACTGGGTTTGAACACCAGCATGGCATCAAAACAAACAAACAAACAACAACAAAACCCAAATAAACAAAGGCATCGTGTCCATCTACAACTAAAAATATTTTTTTTTTTAAAAAAGCTCTTTTTAAAATAGATTTTTAACATACCAAACATTGATTTTGGCATAAGTTGTATTTCAATTTTATTTTTCTGTGTGGATTATCAACTGACTGAATCCCATCATCATGTAGACCCCTTTGGCTACTACATGCAGTCTTAGCTCTGTCATATGTCTAATTTCAGCTTAGGATTTATTGATTTTGGAACTCTATTTCTCCACCTGCCTATCCCTGTTCTATTATTCCATTACCTTAATTCTTGACACAAATAAAGAAAAGCACCTTTTCCTTGTTATTTTATTGTTAGTCTACATCAACTTTTAAGCATGCTTGTTAATTTGCATTCAATCACAGGTACGCATATGTGTGCATGAATTTAGACAAGATTTTCACAAAAACTGGACTGAATCTGCAGAATAGTTTGGAGAAAGAGAGAGAGTGTGTGTTAAATAATTCGCTCACTCAATTTTGGAAGCTGTAAAGTCTAAAGTTCTCAGGTTTGGACCGCAAGCTTGAGAGCTGATACTGCTGATGTTGGGATACAGAGTTGATCTACAATCGGAGTTCCCGCTTCCTCAGAGTGTTTGGTTCTTAAGAGTGTCAACTAATTGCACAAGTCCCTTTCAACTTATGGGTGATTATCTACTTTACCCAAATTCTACTAATTAAAATATCAAAAAATGCTTCCACAGAAGCATCCAAACAAGTAAGATCAAATACATATGCATTTTGGTCTAGACAAGTTCACATATAAATGAATGATAAATAATGGTATTTATGGAACAACATGAAAAAGTACATATTCAAATTATAGGAATCCATGAAAAAGAAGAAAAGGACAAAACAATAGAAGGCTTCTTTAAAGAAATAAAAGAAGAACATTTTCTGAATTTGGGCAATGATGTAAATATCATGCACAGGGAGATGAAACACAGATTTGATCCCAAGAAAACTGTACCAAGACCTTAGAATCAAACTGCCAAATATCAAAGACATAGTGGGACCTGAAGACATAAAGCTATAGTTTGTGACATCAGATTGCAAAATGTTGAGGGGTGTGGCGCATGCAATGCATGGATAAAGAAAACGTCACACACATACACACCTTGGGACACTAGCCAGCCCTGCAAAGAAAGGCTGTCTTCTGATAACAAGGAGGAACCTGAAGGACTTCATGTAAGGTTAAATAAGCCAGGTGCCGGATCTCACTGAGGTGTAGAATCTAAAAAGTCAAACTCATAGAGTCTAAGATTATTTAGCAGGGACTGAGGGTAGGGTTGCAGGTAAGGAAGATGTTGGTCAAAGAAAACAAAATTTCAGATAGGAGGAATAAGTTCAAGAGAACTATTGTACAACATAGCAGTTACAGCTAATAACAATGTATTATATTACAACATAGCAGTTATAGCTAATAACAATGTACTGTATTTTTTAAAAATGCTAAGAAAATAGTTTTTCTGTCTACACCACAGAAGACTATAACGCGTATGTGAGGCAACACTTCTCTTTATTAGTTTGATTTAGCCATTTCAGAATATACACATACTTTAAACATCATATTTTACAGTATATAAACAATGTTTGCCTGTTATTTTTAAATTCACAAATATTAGAAAAATATTATAAATGAATTATTTGTTTGAGAAGCACTGGCAAATTCATCAGATCCTCCTATTCATATTATATAGCATAGGTTTGTTAAAAACGTTTTTTGTTTGTTTGTTTTTGCAGTACTGGGGGTGGAATCCAAGACCCTGCGCATGCCAGGCAAGTACTCTATCATTGCTATACCCCCAGCCCGGGTTTGATTTCTTAAGTACCTTATTACCTTAAATTTATTTATTTATTTTTTCAGTTTACCTGCTATATAGTGGCCAGAAAGAAGGAATTTACTGCAGGGATAGTAGGGGCCGTTATAGGTTGTTTTCTTTTTACTCCCCACCTTCTTTTATTTCTTTACCAGTTGACTCTTCAATCTAGTCAAGAACAGAGTTTTGAGAATCTTGTGCCAAGAGGATTTAATTCAGGGCTTGATTCTTCCTAGAAGAGTAGCAGGAATTGTCTTTGAAACTAGAGGTGTTGCTTGTTGAGAATCCTGTATGTCTGAAACTGTTTATCATTTTTTTTTTTTTAACAGGGGATCTGAACAGTGTTCCGTAGTCCTGGACGTGGCAGGAAGGGACCCATCTAGGGGTCACTGCATGAACCTGGTTACAAATCGGCCAGCACTCAACCTCTTTGTAAAAGCCTAAGTGAAGAGTCGCAGCTTCGTGTTTCAAAGCAAGTGCCTGGATTTAGCTGCCATCAATGCACTGTCCACTCCTCTTCCTGCAGAAAGCCGTACGAGCAGGTTCTTGGAAATCTGTTTTCCCATCGTCATTTGCTAAAAGTTAAAGATGCTGGCTGATAAACCAGCCTAATTCCATCTTAAGACTGGGAGCCATCCTGTCAAAAAGTTATGAAAAGCCCACTTCAGTTTTCTATGAAATGCTAGGATTCTTATTTGGCTTGGGCTTATTGTCTGGCATTCATGCCCAGGCCTTGAGCTCACTCAGGCCTGGCTTTCCTTGACCAGATAACAACTCTCTCTCTCTAAAACTAACGGTGCCTCATAAACTTTGGATGTGGGGTTTGACTATTACTCCCCTTTTCCTTGGAATGCAATGCCATGTAGGTGATTAGTTTGCTACTTGCTTTGAATTACACATGTCTGATCTTGTTAGCTGTAAGTTCCCAAGATTTTTTGTAACTCTTTGAACTATAAAAACCTTGTGTTCCCTGAGAGCGGGGCTGACCCCAAGCCCAGTGTTTGGGAGGGGCAGCCCTGGCCAGCTCTCTTTGTGTGCATACAATATAAGCTTGCTTTAATTTAAATTGGAGTTGGTGGTCTTTCCTTTGCGTCTTGGATCAACACTGGCAAGAATAATAATGAGCAGAACCAGAATTCTTGAAACAGGATCACATATTTCTTTGTTGTTGTTGTTTTTTTTTCCCTTCTTATTTTAAGAAACCACTTCCTTTATTTGGGAAGTCAAACTGTCCTGGAAGGACAACCTAACAGAATGTCAGGTTATTTTTGGTTTGTGTGTTTCCAATTGTGAGCTAGAACCTGTCCATTTCCCAGTCATCCCAGTCTTTACTGCAGAGTCCTGGGGACATATTTGTGCAGTTGGGAATCAACAGGGTCACAGTGAAATGCAGAGGTGGTAGAACACAATTTTGGTGAAACTGGGCTTCAGACCTCTACCAGGCTACATTACCTTGATTGTACTCCATTTAGGATTCTCAACCCCTATGCTTTCTAAATTTGTTAAGGCCCCCAAATAATTATTTTCCATTTGGGCACAGAGGCAATAATTAAATGGCGTACTTGCTTTCGCCATTCACGTGCCTTCAGAGACCTCTGCCTTAATTTACCTCACTGAAGTATTGGAGTGCAAGGGGCTGTCATCTCTGCCCCCCTTTCTTCTCCACCTCTACTTTGCATGGCCAACTCATTGCAGAGCTTCGAGCATTTTTTTTCTGAGCTATTTCACGGTTTTTTCAACTGAAATGTGTGTAAAGTCCATACTCACCAAGAACCAGGTTATTTAAGTGTTCTTTGGTTGGTTCTATTCTGAATGGGCTTGACCTAACAGACAAGATCAGTCATGCCCTGGAAAGAGGGTGCTGTCATTTGTGCCAAGCCAGCCAGCCAGGCAGCAAGAACAGAGGAGACAGCTCTGTGGACAGGTAGGCCAACTGGCCTGTGCGTCTTGGCAGCCCTTCTCCTGGAACACAGCCAGTGCGTTTTGCCCATTACTCCTTTCAGGGTGTTTTTTCCCAGGTGTTTTAATTTCATTAAGAATGCAAGAGACTTACAATTTGGAATATTTATCTCCATTTGCTCATTTTATGCCAATTACCTTGCTGACTGCCAGAGCAGCAACTGACAAATAAATAAACATTGGCAAAGGGGAACTGGGCTGGCCACATTTACCTCCAGCCCCCTAGGAGACTGCTTCATGCTATCTCACTCACAAATATGTGATTCTATTTTTTCTATTTTGATCTCCGCTTGGCAAACTAAATTTGATGATTAACATTTATATGTCTCTTGCCAAAAAGTACCAAGGCATGTTTGGGTACATAATCACAACTGCATAGTCATTTACGGTCTATTCCTGTATGCTGTGTCATAGGGCTAATCACTTATAGGAACTTGAATGCCAGGAATAGAGAAGACAAAATGGAGTTTTCTACAGAGCGATTTTAAAATAAAAATTACATCTTGGAGAGTATATTCTTAGCACGGGAATTGTAGTTGTGTGTGTGTGTTTTAGTATTTTTTTTTTCCAAATTTAATGCATGGTTATTAAACATGAAAAAATTAACATGGCCACGGTCTCAGCACTAAGCACCATCCTCTTCAGCATTCCGCTAGAAGTGTTTCTCCTTCATTGATTTATTTCATTCCATCTGCATTGCTTCAGATTCATGTGCACAGGGGAATCCATATGTATGTGATACATTGAAAATAATCTCATAATTAACAACGTAGTGGTCCAGGGATCGCAAGACTATTATGACGAAGAGCACAGTTGGCAGATAACCCACCCTGGATTTTAAGAACCACTAGAGTGAAAATAGTTAAGAACATTGGTATGAGAAAAGATGAAATGGAGCAATTGCAAGTGCGGAGGAAGACTCAGACATACATGGTTATTTGGTTATGTTACAAGAGATCATATCTTGTAATTCAATGGGGAAAATATGTCCTATTCAATAAGTGGTGCTTCATGTATTGTGCCTCCTGTTGGGGTATCTGAAAATTAATATGTGACTGATCATAAATCCAAATGCAAAAGCTCAAATTATAGTGCTTCCACAAGATGTGGCATAGTGAGCCTGCTAAAAATTATGAAATTCTAACTTTTGCAGGAAATCTGTAGCCACCTTTTGTGCACTTGACAGTTTTTTAGTGCCTGCAGTCCTCTCCTTTATATGGCATGAGTCAGCTGCAGCTACTGCTACTTGCAACCACAGTGACCTTTCCGATGCAAAGCTGAGCACAAGTTCTCATTTTACTGTATAGGAAATTTAAAATCCACAATATTGGTAGCATCTATTGGACAGAGAATAATGACTAGATGTTATCTTGTGTGTGTTGGGGGGGGTGAATGGCAGCAATCTCAGGATTGATGGTAACATTCTATTTTCTAAAACAAATAATGATTACCATGGTGTGCTAGTTTGGTATAAATCTTTATTTGGTGAGAATTTATCAGGTGGTATACTTAATATTTGTGCTAATTATAGTGTTCATGTTCTGCATCAATTAAAAGGTAAAAAATGAAGCTGTATTAGCAAAGAGGAAAATGACCAGTAGGAAATATTTGCAATATATATCACCTGAACATGTGTATATATGTCAGCAATTCATATCAATTACCTATCAATTAAAAGCATACACTTTGAAAAATCCAAAGACAATTAAGGAAGTATAAAATTGTTCACAAAGTGTGTTTACAAGAATGGCTTCATTAGAAACTGAAAAACTGAAAATTTCAAATAAGATAACTTTCTATTTCATTAAATTGTTTAAAATATTAAAATATAAACACTCCCTAATGCTTGTGGACTAAATCTCTCAAATAGACTCTAGTAGGAGTGATATTCAATGTAATGTTTCTGGAAGGTATTTTGGTAAGGAATTAGAAGATTTATACATTTACATACCATTTACATAGCAATTCCACTTTGAGAAATCAATCCCAAGAATATAAATAAAGATGTGATCTAAATTTTGATACCTAGAGTTTTTGTCATAGTGACAATTCAATTTAAATGACAAACAGGATTTAAAAAAATGGAGGTTGGGTGTGCAATAAAGTGCTTGGAAACCACACTGCATGTGAAATGAAAATGAGAGAACCAGAGAATAAATTGAATATTAAAGGCATCAAAGCCTTGACTAAGATGGCATTGGATAGAGATTGGGATATTTAGAGACTGGTTCTTGGATAATAATATCTAGTCCAACAGCTGAACACAAGTCCAAAAATGTTAAGGACAAAATCCAAAAATGCAAAGCAAATTTGTGATATAAATGGGTACTGAAATTTAGTTTCTTGACCTCAAAATATGCAAATAGTGTGCTTTTAATTCCTAAAATGTGCACACTTTTTAATTAACATGGTACTTACTCTTAAGATTCTGACTCCCAGAATAAGTGGAGAACAGGCAGCTGCAACTGATAAAAATCCCATTATCCCCATCAGTTAGGAAGAGGCCGGAAGCCTTCCACGTGCTCGGGTAAAGTGTGTAGCTCTTTTGAATCAAAATTCCCCAAAATTGTGAAATCTCTTGACAAGCCACTTAATCATTTTTTTTTTTCTTTTTTAAAATAAAACTGGCGAATATTTGTGAAATCTAAAATATACCCTATGCAAATATTCAATGAAATAGCACTTGTAAAACACTTGTACTTTGGGCTAGGGTTGTAGCGTTGTAGCTCAGTGGTAGATCCCTCACCTCGCAGATGTGAGGCACTGGGTTCAGTCCTCAGCACCACATAAAATTAAATAAATTAATAAAGATATTGTGTTCATTTTCAACTAAAAATCATATTTAAAAAATACACTTATACTTTTTTTTTTTTTTTTTTTTGTGGTACTGGGGATTGAACTCAGGGGCACTCGACCACTGGGTCACATCCCCAGCCCTTTTTTGTATTTTATTAGAGACAGGGTCTCACTGAGTTGCTAAGTGCCTTGCTATTGCTGAGGCTGGCTTTGAACTCGTGATCCTCCTGCCTCAGCCTCCCAAAGTGCTGGGATTACAGGCGTGCGCCACCGAGCCCGGCTTACACTTATACTTTGTAAGTAGTCATCAGCTCCTTAAAGTTTATTGTATTTTCCCTTTGTGCCTAGTTGGATGTTCTTGGTGTGCCCTCTGTTTCTTCAGAGAACCTCGTCCTTGTGTCTGAAATAGGTTTCAAGTGAGGACCATGTTTCGTTCCTGGCTGGCTCCCTTGGTTCTATCATGAGACGCACTGGAGAAGACTGGGTGGCACCTTCTACAAGCTTCAGACTTCGTGGGCTGTGTGCGTGAGAACCCCAGGGCAGGGTTGAGGATTCTCCATTCTTTCTGCTTCTCACCTAACGCTGGTGCACCCAGACCTCAGGATGGCTGTCATAGCAGGTCATAGCGCAGTGGCTTATGCGACTCCAGAGCCATCCTTTCTCCTTAGTTCCTTTCTCTGTGGTGAAAATGTGATCACTGTAATTCTTCCTTTGTGAACTGTCAATTTTTAATTTTTTTTTTTTCAAAGAGGGTCATGGAAATATTTAGCTCCTGAAATAATAGACAAGGCCAGCGTGAGCAAATGAGCAGATTTAAGAAAAAGTTGAATGGAAAAAACAGGGCAAAAACATTGGTAAGTTAGTATCCCAAATGCGTTGCTGATATTTGCATTTGCCTCTAATCCCAGTGGCTCCAAAGGCTGAGGCAGGAGGATTGCATGTTCAAAGCCAGCCTCAGCGACTTAGCAAGGCATTAAGCAACTCAGTGCGACCCTGTCTCTAAATAAAATACAAAATAGGACTGGGGATGTGGCTCAGTGGTTAAGTACCCCTGGGTTCAATCCCTGGTACACCACCCCCCGAACAAAAATAAGAAGCCAAAGACAGAGTTAAAGAGCCTCTTAGTTGCCTGATTCATTGCAAGCTCACGAAGGGGAGGATGATTTGACTATTCAGAAGCACAGCGTGAAGTCACTCTCATGTGTCCCTATGGAGACACCCAGTGACTTGTAAGCAATGATAACACCATTTATCTTTTCTTGAAGAAAAGTAATGAGGGTTCTAGGATTTTTCTTGGAAGTTTTCTCTTTGTAAGCCAATGGAAAACTGCCAAAGTTGCTTGGTAAATGTCAAAATAATGTGGTCCAGGTGCAAAATTCTCTGTCTGGCAGAGCGTCTCCGGGCGCTCCCGGCGTACTCAGGGCGTACTGGTTCACTTCCTGCATACCCAAGCGCCCCACATCTCTGCAGCTTAGAGCAGGCTTTCCCCTTCCTGTTACATGTCAGCTGCTGCTTAGCTCTTCTTGGCTCTTTCTCATCCTTCTCCATATGTTATCACTGTGGAGCACTGTGGAAAGGTGTCTTTGTGACGTTATGTATGTTATATATAGCCACGCCAGGGAAAGCAGCAAGGCCGGGTGCAAGCAACTGCAGTCGGAAACCCTGGCAGAGCAGGCTGGAAGGCAAGCCCGCCAGCAATCCTTGGATTAAAGCAAATTCATCGACCAAAGCTCACTACAGCTGTGCGTGCATACATGTGCTTCCCACTGGGCCAAGGCTGGGTGAGAGTAAATGTCTGTGGCCAACACAGCCTACCACGAGTAACTTTTATCATAAAAATAACAAAAAAAGAGTTTATATTGTTTTAGTTCATTTTTTTTACGACTATAACAAAATACCCTAAGTTTGGGAACTTTATAAGGAAAATAAGCTGGCCGGGCACAGTGGCACACACCTCTGATACAAGCTACTTGGGAAGTTGAAGCAGGAGGATTCCAAGTTTGAGGCCAGACTAGGACATTTAGCAAGACTCTGTCTCAAAATGAAAAACAAAAAGGATTGGGGATATCACTCAGTGGTAGAGCACCCCTGTGTTCAATCCCCAGTACCAAAAATGAAGGAAAGAAAGGGATGGAGAGAAAGAGGTAGAGAGAGAGAGGTAGAGAGAGAGACAGAGAGAGAGAGAGAGAGAGAGAGAGAGAGAGAGAGAGAGAGAGGGAGGAAGGAGGAAAGAAAGAAAGAAAGAAAGAGAGAGAAGAGAAGGAAAGGGAGGGGAGGGGAGGGAACCTCACTCACAGTTTTGGAGGCTGAAAGTCCAACATCAGGCAATTTCATGGATTTGACCTGTGGCAGGGGCCTGAGGGTGGATGGATCATGGCGGGAGACCTGGTGGTTAGATCATGTGCAGAGACAGGATGCTGGAGAGAGACCTGGGCTCAGGCTCACTTGCTCTCCTGAGAACCCTCTCCTGAGAGCAGCTGCCCCTTCCTCAGGCAGCACCACCAGTGACATAAGGACCCTGCCTCTCAGCCCAGCCCTGTATGTTCCCATCACCTCCCACATCACCGCAGTGGAAGCAAAGCTTGCACCATAGAAACCCTCCAGGGACACACCACATGCAAACCAAGGCACCAACCTCAACCACTTGGAGCTTTTGATTAGTATTCCACAGCAACACCTGAGAATCTAGTCTCTAGCAAGAATTTGCAGTTCAAGGAGTCCCAGGTGACAGTTTAGTGAATAATACCTACTAAAAAGTGGGTGCACATTATTGCTTTGACTTTGGAAAATATGTTTAATGTTTCCAAAATTTTCCCTCAGGTGGGTATAAAAGATAAATTTTAAAGATTAAATGATAAATGTACGTTAAGTGTAAAGTAATGAAGTGCCTGGAGTATGGTTTGTGTTTATTATTACTATTATTATTGTTGTTGTTGTTGTTATTATCATTATTTTAATTTGGGGGGCTATACGGGGGTTGAACCCAGGTATGCTATACCACTGAGCCACATCTCCAGCCTTTTTTATTTTTATTTTTTGAGATAGGGTCTTGCTGTGTTGCTGGGGGTCTTGTTAAGTTGCTGAGGCTGGCCTGGAACTTGTGATCCTCCTGCCTCAGCCTCTGACATGATGGGATTACAGTCATGTGCCACCACACTGGGATTTGTTTTTATTATTGATATTATTATTATTATTATTTTATTTTGTCATTGGAAAATACTTAATGTTTTCTTATTAAATCACAAAGAAAGAATATACATATATATAAATTAATACAGATCACATAATATTTATTTCACAAAATTGACATATATTAAAAATAAAATAAAACCATATGAAAATGCATGTAAACAGTTATGCAATAAATCGAAACAAACAAAATACTAATTTTATAGAGTCTGATATTCAGCACAGCATTAGAAAAAAAAATCCATATTTCCAGGATTTAATCTACAAAGAAATGTTTAAAAGTAAATAAGGAAAAATATCAAAACATTTTTGAATGATTGACAAAGGTCATGGATGGGTTACAAGTCATGAGATTCTTCAATGAGGCATAATTTCCAACAGAAGTCAATTGTGTTTAATTGACCAAAAATAATAAATGGATCTAGATAAAAAAGGCTGGCATTAGAAAATAGGCAAAGGAGCCAATTCTGAAGTTCTTGTGAATGACATAGTCTTTACTATAATCATGTATACCAGTCGATGCCTTGATCTGCAGGATGTGTGACGAATTGCATTGTTTTTATAGGACCAATGTCACCACTAAGATCAACACCATGAAAGTCATTTGTCCACTGTAGGTTAAGGCTAATTTCATGTGTCCCTCTGCACTTGGTCCCAAAGTACAAAAGAGTTTAGGAAATAGTTACTGCATAATAAAGGAGTTCTGACATCTCCCTCAAAGTCCTGCCTGGAAACATTATTTTGAAGAACTGCACGGTCTCTTGAATAATAAAAGCTTGTGAAATTTTAGGGATCTATGATTTTATACATTGTCAGTGATAAAATGTAGAATTTTATTTGTCTGCATGTTTGTCTTACAAAAAAAAAAAAAAAAAAAAAAAAAGCTTGGTTTAGCTGAAATTAATAGGGTTTGTTTTTCTGATAAAATAGGTATAGATTCCAGCTGAGTGGGAGTGGTATACACCATCAACAATGCCTTCAGGGATTAAGGATTTTAGTGGAAATATGTATTAGTCGGGGTTCTACAGAGACAAAAAGCCAACAGGCGATTATGTTAGATATATCTGTATACCTCCATCTTTATTTGTCTACACACACATATATAATATTTTTTTATTATTTATTTATTTATTTATAATAGTAGTATGTATTACAATTCATAATGCACATATATATCATCTTTTTACAAACAACTGTTTATATACAAAGTATATAAGTACCATTCAGATCTTCAATCATGCATTTAGGATAATGATATTAAGGATGTATAGATGTGTGTATACAGATACATACATACATATATATTAAGATTACACGTGCAGAAGAGGGGAAGCTGACAGGCATCATAGCCACTAAGATTACATATACACATTAAGAAGTTGGTCCATGTCATTATGGACACTGGGGGGTCTGCCTCTGCAGTGCGGGCAGCAGGCTGGAGGCCAAGGGAGCCTTGGTGTTGAGGAAGTTCGAAGGCACCAGCTTGGGCTTCTCTTACTTGAGGGGCATAACCTTTTCGTTCTCTTTAGGCTTTCAATGATTAGATGATCTTCCCACTTTATAGAGGCCATCTGCTGTTCTCTACCAATTAAACTGTCAATCTTATCCTGAAGTATATTTGTAGAAATGCCCAGAACAATGTTGGACCCAATATCTGTGCACCCTGTGGCCCAGTCAAGTTGACACATAAAAGTAACCATCACAGAAGGAAAAAGGGTGCAGTTGCTCAGCTGCATATCCTCAAGTACCCCTAGAGTCCTTACCACTGGGGGCTGCTCTTTCAGCCCAAAACTTAATCACATTCCACAATTAGCTGCATGGGAATTGAGAAAAGTGAGGGTGTCAGATGGAGTTACTTGCATCTCAGATAAAATTAAGGGTCTTTCATGAAGCAAAAAGAAAGAACAGACAGTGGGTGGGCAATTGGCAGAGTCTGATCCATTAAGTAGTTTGCAGAGTGTCCTTAGTCTATAAAGCATAGATTAATATATTCTATAAATCAGATAACATAGAAAATAAGTATTCCCTTGATTTTTTTTTCAGGTAGTGAAGCAAAGAGTCCCAATTTAAGAGAATTAGGCTGGAGTTTGAACATTAGAAAGAGAAAAGGCTAGGTAGGATGTAAAAAGCTACCTGCCAGCCCAAATGTATTTCCATATAGATTAAATTCTTTCCAGGATAACGAGCAGCCACTGTTGGAGACATAGGGAACGTGAAAGGGCAATGGAGACGTTGCAATTACCAGGCCTGACAAATATATGACTTGCATCATTACTTAAATTTTTACATGCCCTTTTTCACATAATCCAGAATGGCTTGCAGATTCCTTCATATTATCTATTATGTGTATATGTACATTAGTTGCTGTGAGATAAGCAAAATACAAAAGAACGCCTTTTGGTCAGGATGGTAGTTCTTATTGTAGAGACAAGTCTTCAGCTAATCTCAGCATTTCCTGCTGGATTAGAATAACTTCTGTTTTGATTCTGTGACTTTTGGAATATTAAAGACAAGTCTTTGATTTTTCTGTTCACTGAAAATGACACTCTCAGCTATTACAGTGTGAACCTTGCTTTGCAAAGTACACACACATTTATATGCATCATACCATTATTCTTAAAGTAGTGTATATATCGTATAAACTTAGAACTATGTTTTTTTATGTTAATTAAAGATCACTTATTAGGGATGACTTCCAAGTAAGGCACATTGTATTCTTTATGTTCACATAAAATATCCCGAAATATCTCAAGCAGAATAGAAATTATTTTCTAATATTATCAATTCAATCTTAATTGCTAAAATTTATTTTCAATTTTATGCTAATGCAGAGACTAAAAGTTCATCCCCTTGCTGAAATGTCACTGGATAATATATTCTTCAAATATAAATTATATATTAACTATGCATTTATTATATGAAATATGGCAAATGCATAGAGAATTGTAGAAGTGGGACTCAAACTAAGGATATATCATTGAAATTTACCAAAAGAATATTCATGTACTCTTATGCCAATACAAAAAGCATAGATTTTCTTTTAAACTTAGATTGTGTACTAAATATCAAATCTGTAAGTATTTAAGTATGTGATACATTTTAACAAACTTTGGCTTGTTTAAATTTTTACTATGCATTGAACCAGTTGTAATAAAAATATAGTGCCAGGTAAGTTCTGTTCTTTTATAACCTACATATGCTATTCTACATGTCAATATTTAGAAATTTCTCTTTATTTCATTTCAACTGTGTAATCGAGGCATATAATGGTATATATTTGCTAAGACATAGAAAAGTGCCAAATATCTAGCAAATTACAAAAGTTTAAACAGAACTTCATATACACTGGCTTACACCTTAATCGGTTTATAAATGTTTTTGTGTAGTTTAAGACCCAATTTAAATACAAATCTAGATGGATATCTTAATAGTAATACCTCATGCCATTATACTAAAACAATTAATGTTTTATGAAGTTTCATAAGAAAATAAGCCTTATAGAATATACTTATAGACTAATATTTTCTTCAAGTAAGTTTTAAGTACTATAAGAAGTACATATTTTAAAAATTTATTTGATAGGAACGTAATCATGACATAATTTTCAGAATTGAGATTTTAGATTTTATGCCAAGCATTATAAAAAGAGTTATTAACCAAGTCACTACATAAAGTTAGATTGCTTTTAACAGTGACTGCAACCATAATAATATGATTTGAAGCCTACTTGTTGGATTCCAGGCAGGGAGTATATTTTCTAATACTACTTACTACTACTTCTCTATTATCTTGAAATGAAGGTATTAGAAAATTTCTAATTTGGGGTTATTAATGAGAAATCAAATATAAAATGATTTTAAAATCAAGGCATAAAATGTGTGCTTTGGCACCTGTAATCCCAGTGACTTAGGAGGCTGTGGCAAGAGGATCACAAGTTCAAGGCCAGCCTCGGTAACTTAGCAAGACTCTGTATCAAATAAAAAATAAAAAGGGCTGGGGATATGGCTCAGTGGAAGAGCACCCTTGGATTTGACCCCTAGTAATATGAAAAGAAAAGAGAAGAATTTGCAGTATCACCAGCAATGTGGGACTGCAAATTGGTACAACTACTATGGAAAGCAGTATGGAGAGTCCTCAGAAAACTTGGAATGGAACCACTATTTGACCCAGCTATCCCACTCTTCTGTTTATACCCAAAGGAATAAAAATCAGCATACTACAGTAATGCAGCCACGTCAATGTTTATAGCAGCTCAATTCACAATAGCTAAACTATAGAACCAACCTAGGTGTCCTTCAATAAATGAATGGATAAAGAAAATGTGGTATAAAGAAGAATGAAATTATGGCATTTTCCAGTAAATTTATGGAGTTGAAGAATATCATCCTAAGCGAAATAAGCCAATCCCAAAATCCGAAAGGCTGAATATTTTCTAATATGCAGATGGTAATTCACAATAAGGAGGGGGGTCACTGTAGAAGAATAGAGTTACCTTAGATGAGGTAGAGGGAAGTGAAAAGAGGGGAGGGGATGTGGGGATAGGAGGGAGAGTAGAAAGAAACAGATAATTTACTGTATGTATATATGTGACTACATGACCAATGTGATTCTACAACACGTACACTCAGAAAAATGAGAAATTATGTCCCATCTATGTATATCAAAATGCATAAATGCATTATACTGTCATGTATAACTAATTAAAACAAATTAAAAATTAAATTAACAAATTTTAAAAAAAAGAAAAGAAAAGGCATACTTGCAGCATTGTGAGAGATGCAGTGCTCTGTGAGCATGTACGTAAGTCCCGTCGCTTGGCCTTACATGAGTACACGGCACAATTGCCCCTTGAATGTCTTACCCAGGGCAAAACCCAGGAGTTCTTTTAGATTTCTCGTAAGTTCCAGGCGTCTGTCAACATGTAGGAAGGGCCCTCTGCTTCCTACTGGTTCTCACCACCCTTTATCACATTGGCCTCTTCCAGCAGGACTTTCCCACTGGCCGTCTAATTTGTTTCCATGTCCCTATTTTCTCCCTTATTTTCTCTTTCTCTACAAAGCAGCCACACCATTTCTTTCCCTCGCTGGAAGCCCTTCAATGGCATTCTTCCTGAACCTCTGTTAAAGTCCAGGTCACCTACCACATCACATGAGGTCCTACCTACCTCATCAGGGCTTTGGCTACACTCCAACGTGATCACCACTGATCTCTTCCTTGGTCTCCACCCTCCAGATGAGCTGGACGGCCTCTTCTCTTTCAAGAGCATCAGGCCCTTCCTGAGAGCAGAGCTGGCTTCTACTTCTAGCTCAGGTCCTGGCTTACATTGTCTGACTTTAACCCTTTAACCACAGGCCTTCTATAAACCTACTAGCTATGCACACACCCACCTGCTTATTCTACTAACATCACCATCGCACCTCTTAAAACATACATGAAAATTCTAGTTTGCCAGTGCTATTATTTATTTATTTTGGGGGGTACTGGGGATTGAACTCAGGGGCACTCGACCACTGGGCCACATCCCCAGCCCTTTTTTTTGTATTTTATTAGAGACAGGGTCTCACTGAGTTGATAAGTGCCTCACCATTGTTGAGGCTGGCTTTGAATTCGCAATCCTTTTGCCTCAGCCTCCCAAGTGCTGGGATTACAGACATGTGCCACCATGCCTGTCTCCAGTGCTATTATTTTTATAATCTCTTGCTGCTCTACCACTGTAGACTGTATTGTAGCAAGAACCATTCTTATCTCTTTGGAGTTGCATGTTCAGTTCTTGGAGAGAAAGGTGTTTGATATAGTAGACCCTCAATCAGTGTTTGCTAATAAACTGAGCAAATCTAAATGTTAACTGATCAATGAAAGGTAAGGTTCCTTTGCAATCAGCAATAGATAATGTCTCATAAAATGAATCTTTAAGAGTGTAGGTGTCCTAGAGTATAAAATATTATTTTGCAATTTATTAGACACATATTATTTATATTATAAGTTATTCCTTCAGATGCAAAAAAAAAATAAAATTCATCTGGGGTGGCTAACACAATCACAAAATCTGAGACAGAAGTCTGAATGATTAATATTAGATTTTCTGAGTTTTAGATAAATATTAATGTGGAGATTATCTAGACTTATACCAAGGATGTGTAATTCAGAAACTAGTACCGAGTTGTTTATCACCACCTCATTAACTAAGAGCACATGAATTTAAAACTCTGTGGAGCAATATCTTTCAGTGATTAATATAATTTTCTGACAGATGGGAAGAAAGAACAGTGCTTCTGTTAACATTTTGAAATACCATAAATATATTGACCTAGCTAAAATTTATTCAAATAATAGTAGGAAGGAGTTTTAATGAGCACATTACATTTTAATACATTCCAGCTATAAAAGTAGGCAATACAAGGAATAGAAATTGCTTCTATCTCCCCTCTCCCAACCCAGGGTTCTTGACCTGCCTACGGTTCCTATCACTGACTAGAGAAGAGAGTGCATAATTCTAACACTCTTTAAGTTGTCATATCCATATATGCACTATGCACAGCTTTTTTTTTTTTTTATTCCAGAGATTGAACCTAGGTATGATTAACCACTGAGCCACATCCCCAGCCCATTTTTATATTCTATTTTTTGAGACAGGGTCTCACTTAGTTGCTTAGGACCTCCCTAAATTATTGAGGCTGGCTTCAAACTCACAATCCACCTGCTTCAGCCTCCTGAGCTGCTGAGATTACACGCATCCTCTACCGTGCCCGGCCATACAGCATTTTTGTGTCTTTTTTGAATTAATGTGATTAAATAAGTTATTGTGCTTACTTTTGGCAATTAGGCTGAGAGATTTTCATACATATAATTCATACTAATTCAGCTTATTACTATTTTATAGCCACTTTATAATATGACGTACTCTAACTTTTGTTCAATGACAGAAACTGCTTTTTCATTTATTTTTTGTTTTTAGTACATTATGGTTATATGTAATAGTTGGATCATTTTGACATAATCATTAATGAATATAATATAGTTTTCTCCATTTCAATACCTAGTACTACTCCTTCCCTCCCTTCCGGCTCCCACTTGATCCCCCTCCTCTACATCATTATTTGTGTATTTACTTACTGATGCATTATATTTACATATACAATTAGTATAATCGTGCATACAAATTAAACTTGGTCCACTTCATTTTCCTGTTCTTCCCCTTTCCCCTCTCTTCTAAGTTCTCCCCCTTGGTCCCCTTCTATTCTACTAATCTCCCTTCTATTTTCATGAGATCCCCTTTTATTATTCCTTTTCCCTTTTCAGCCTCCACATAATAAACACTTGGCTCTTGACTTTCTAAGTCTGGCTTATTTTAATTAGCATGATATTCTCCAGGGCCATTCATTTGCCAGCAAATAATGGAAGTTCATTCTTCTTTATGCTGAGAAATAACTCCATTTGCATATATACCACATTTTCTTTACCCATTCGTTGATTAACAGGCACCTAGACTGGTTCCATAACATGTCTATTGTGAATTGTCTTGCTCTTGGTAGGACAATACATACATTGGTGTACATGTGAAACCACCATATGACCTACCTATCCCACTCCTCAGTATGCATCTAGTTCTAAAAGTACTAGAATCAACACATTATGGTATTATTATATATATAATATCATACAAATTATATATGTTACATATATTACATATTATATTACACATGATATTTGATATATTATATGAGTATGTATTATATACATTATGTTATATTATATATACACATATATTATTATATATGTGCTAGTTTGCATTCCCACCAACCTTTCCCAAAAGATCCTCACTGGTAATTATTGTTATTTATATTCTTGATTATTGCCACACTGACTAGAGTGAGATGAAATCTCCATGTAGTTTTGATTCATAGACAGATAATGCTTTTTAGAATTTTTTATCTAATATAATGCTGTAAGGAACAAATATATAGAATACCCATTATTCCACATTCTTGTTAAAATTTGACACTATTAATTTTTCACATTTTGATATTTTTTTGTTTGCTTTTCTGCTTGAAACTTTTTTGATATATTTACTACCCATTTACATTTATTCTGAGATAAACTGTGCATATTCTTTGCTTATAAATCTGTATTTTTTTCTTGTATATATATATATATATACACAATATATATTTATATTTTATTATATATGCAAACTCTTCTTGATAAGAGTTATGGAATTTTTAATAAATCTAATATTATTTTCATATATTTTAATTATGTCAATATTTAAAATTGTCTTTCTCATCTTTTTTTTAGTGACTTTTTCATGTGGAAGTTTTCAATTCTTTATTTTGATCTCCTCAGGAGGATCACCACCAATTAAATGGTATAAAATTATATCTTAGTATTGCTTGCATCTTGTATGTTCTATAACTTGTCATCTGCTGCTTACTATTTTGTAAAGTGCAAGATAGGGGTCTCAATTTGTTTCCAATTGGATAGCTGTTATCAATGATGCCTGCTGCATGTATGTTATTTTTAACACTTTCCTTGAGCCTAAGTTATAACATATAATTTTGAGTACCTGGGCAATTACTTTTCCAGATTTAAAATATTTCCATTGAGTTAGCTATGTGGGTTTTAAATATAGTGGTGAGAGATCTCCCAATTGAATTTTACCTATACAGAATTTCCAATAAAAATCTTTGTCATTCTTTGGTAACAGAAATCCAAGTTCACAAGAAATTGAAGGAACAATGAGAAAGAGACTAAGATAAACTTACAGAACTATTGACCCAGGAAGATAGAATCATCAAAGTTCCCAAGACAAGTTTCAAGTATATGAGCATTTTTATAGAGCTGAAAACATATATTCTCAGTTTAAAAATAAATGAATGCACTAAGGATTAATTAGACAATAAAGACAAAAGTTTATTAAAATGGTAATATATACTTCTTCAAAATTTTGTGTATATGTGTGTGTACACACAAAATGTTAATAGAAAAGGTTTAAAAGTTCTCCAATTTATAAGAAAAACAAAATATATGAAAAAAAATTTAAAGAATATATAAAGATCAATAGAGATGATGTAACTGTCAACAAGAATTATTGGAAGAGAGGGAGGAGAAATTAACAGATGTTGAAGAAAATTTTCAAATTGAAAGGATTAATGAAAGTTAGCATTTTAAATTTAATAAAAAATTGGAAATATTATTGAAATATACTAGAAAAGTAAAAATCAGCAGAATATAATGAAAGCTTCCATTGTGTACTAGAGATGGGCATCATTAATTTAAGATTGTGTCTTTTTCTTGTGGCATTTGGGTTTTTTACTATAATCTGGGTACTAAATCATCACAATTTCCTATATTATCATATTTTCTTTCCCAATTCTTGAGTTCTTTCTCATTTCTTATAATGCCTTTGATGTTAAACAAAACCTGAATTATAATGTGGTTGAAGTAACCAGAGTTTCCTTTATAGTTTGTGGTTCTTGTTGTTTGTTTTGGAAATAATTACACACCCCCTCAGAGCATTAATTTCTCTTTTGTATAACTTTTTTTGCATTTGGATACTCTTGTTTTTCACATTTATGTCAAATTCTGGTCTGAATTTGCTTCTGAATATGATGTGATATGGATATTCAATCTTAGCTTACCTTGCATTTTATTTTGAATGATGAATTATCAGATCACTATCAAATAACATTTCATTTTTCAGTGATATATAATAACATTTTCTCATATGTTTAACTTCTGTTCAGGTATGGCTATTTTTCTGGGCTCTATTCTCTTCTATTATTTCATTTTCTGTCTCTGAACTATTACCAGAGTGGTATTTTCATTAGTAATGCTTTATGATCAACTTTGGTATGAGGTAGGGCAACTTTTTTGCACATTCAGAGTACAGTACACTAGTCCTCAAAATATTCTGCCTATTCTTGAATCTTTGCTCTTCTATAAAAACTTTATAACCAGATCTTCATCTTCTCTTATAACCCATGTTGGACTTTTTTTTCAGAATTGTGCTGAATATAAAAATTAAATTGGGTCAATATTGAGTTTTCAAATTCATAAATACATAAAATTTTCATAGGTTGTATGCATATATGTATTTACATATACCCATTATTTTTCCTGACATACTTTCTCACTTCTAAGTTCATGTCTAGCATATTAAGTATTTATACTATTATAAATAATGGATTTTCTTGCCTTTGAGTTTTTGTCTTTATATGTTGCAATATAATATTGCACAGGAAGTACTGGAACTGATGAGGAGCATATTATACACCACGCTTACATAATTATGTCAAAATTAACACCAATATTATGTATAACTATAATGTACTAGTAAAAAAAGTAAAAAGAATATAAAGTTGGTGATACTTTGAAGGCTGATCAAAAGGTACCTGTTACTGTCCATTTTTGCCTAGAATCCCTGCTGTCTCCCTGTTAATTCTAATAATATGTCTATAGATTCATAAGGGTATTTAGAGAGAAGTTTATATTCAAATTAATATTTTTTCTACTTTGAATATTACCCGTTTATTTCTAACTCCACTTGCTGGGACTCCAGTTAAGTCTGTGATGAAAGCCATATCAGTTCTTTCCTAGAACAACAGCATTAGCCATGATCTTTGCTTCTCTCTAGCTTCAGGAATGCGGGGCAACCTCACAACTTGGCTTGCTGTAGTTTTCCTTGCCATATGAACTCAGCAAATTTATCAGCTCATGACTGAGCCAAGAGCAATGAGAGTATATTTAATATCGCTACATACTAACCATGCAGCATGACTTCATTTTTAAAGCATTTTTATTGAATAATCAGTAATTGGCTTTGGTAAGAAGCCACTGATCCTGAGACCCAGCATTATTCATCAACAAATTTCTTCTACTCAGTTGTGGGATGAGGGTTAATAATTTAATGGCAGACATAGTTTGTGGGAGGGGAGTATTTGGGCTAAATATCTGTCCTTACTTAGTGGGTATAGTCAGCATCCAAAACTCAGAATACAGGTTTAACTGAGTTGCTGCCTTCAGAAATCAGTGAAGACTCAGTATAATCAGTTTTAAGTTAGAAGGGCTATTTCCAACCCCTTTATCTTTGGAAAGATGGAATGACCCATTTGAAGTCATCTCAGATGATTCTCATCAGATGCAAATAATAGTAGACACTTGGAAACAGAAGGCTCTTCCTGCTCAGGCCCATAGCAGAAATCACCTGTTAGGAGGAAGAAAACATCCAGGGAGCTGTGGCCAGCTTTCTGTCTTGACTGCCCCTGAGTTCAATCCCTGGTACCCCCCAAAATTTAAAAAAAAAAAAAAGGATGGGCTTTGATGATTAAAAAAATAATAATAATAAAATGGTTGAACACATCCCAAAGAAGGTGAATTTCCAGTGGAGTGGGGGTGGAGACTAATAAGGGAAACATAACAGAAAATGGCTAGGCCAGGAAGACTTGCTCAGGTGGTCGATGAGGAAGAGGAAGAGAAGTAGGAAAGGATGCATGGCCACGGCTGCATTTCTGCACGTGATCCGGTGGAACATCATACCAGTTGGAAGGAAAGAAGACCCCACTCCTCGGAGGACACCACTGCACCTGAAGAGATTGCACTTAGCCCAGTTTGGATGAGTGAAGTCCACCGTTGTAAAGGAGTAGCTGGTACTAGAGCCACGTGCTGCATCTTCTCATCTGTTAGGGAGAAGACAGGAAGGAGCACAGGGCTGCCATGCCTATGAACGCCTGCAGACGTCGGAGGCCATGTGCTGTGATCAAGTTGAGTTGCTCGAGAGGGCTAAAGAGTCTTGGCCAGTGCCGGAGTGTGGTGCCCACTGAACCACACTGCCTTCTCGAGAACTGGAGGGCAGTGGCACAGGGCTGGAGGTAACCCACGCAAGGCAGGGTGAGGTGAACATTAGGGTTTTAATGAGACCAAGGGTAGGATGGAAGAAAGTTTAAAAAAGCAAACCCACTCTTCAGTTCCCTCAGCTACAGATGGATGCATAAATGAAATACAGGGGTGTGACCAGAGGGCTCCAACGTCTGCAAGTCTGCTGGCTCCAGTGGCTGGAAGAAAGCACCTCACATGGGCTCTGCCAAGCTGCACCACCCAGCACGCCCACAGGCACAAGGTGACTTCTACGATTTGAGAGACTGGATCCTTCTCTCCTTTCACAGTAAATATGGAAAGAAGACAGGCACAATGTGCTGTTTATAAGTGAGGCCACAAGACAGACTTGCTGTCTTTTCTTGAGAATGTCTAAATTCCCTAGTGTACTGAAATCACTTGGGTGAGATAAGATTTAGTTATGATACATCCTCAAAGCAACTTAATTTATTACACGGATGATATCATGGAGAAAGCCAAAGGACACGTGAGAATTGCTTTGGGGCATATTCCTGGGTGAGGTTGGTTTGTTTGGTCAAATAAAATAAAGGTCCAGACAACTGAATTAAATTCTTGTCTGAAACATGAGCTAGGCACACAAGTGGCAGTCGACACAGCTTGAGATAAATTGTTGCCTTTGCTAAATCCTACCAATAAAATGAAGTGTGCCCTATAAGATATTTGCATTTGAAGTCTCTATATGGCTCACCTGAGAATTTTTTTTTATCAATTGTCTGTCACCTGACTGAAAATAAATATGAATTAAAATTCCAGATAGAAATTCATAGTGAAGGCTGTTGCTGAAGCAGTACTATTAATAACACAATTTCCTTAGTGACAGACCATGTGATGTGTCTTTCCTACACTTACATGACATTTGCCTGTCTTCTCTGATGAAAGGTATGCTCATATCTTTAGCCTGTTTATTAATTGGATTGTTTATTTTTTTATACCCGAGTTTTGATATTTCCTTACATATACCGGATTTAATTAAGTCCTTTATCAGATATGTGGTTTGCAAAGATTTTTGCTTAGCAAGAGATTTCTGTTTTCAAACTCTTAGCAGTGTTTTTGAACAGCATATTTTTTAAAATGTTTATGGAATCCAATTTGTTAGTTTTATTTTTATGGTTATGATTTTTCCCACACGCATAAAAAGTTACCACCAAACTCAAGGTCACATATTTTCTCCCATATGTACAAGAAGTTTTACATTTTTATGTTTTGAATGCAGGTCTGTGACCATCTTAATTTATGTTTTAGTCAGCTCAGTCAGGTCTAAGTAACGTATTTATTCATTTATTGAAAATGGGTGTACATTTTTATAGTACCATTATTTTAAAAAAAAACTCTTCTTTTTGTAATGAATTGTCTCAGTTCATTAGTCAACATCATTTGAAGATATTTTTGTAGATCTGTTTCTGGAACTTCTACCTCATCCCATTTATCTAGGTATGCCTATTATTTTGTCAACCACGCTGTCTTGATTGTTGTATCTTTATTTTTATTCTTGAAACTGGACTTTGTGAGCCTGCCAATTTCATTCTTTCTCAAAATTATTTAGGCAACTCCAGTTAATTTCCTTTCAATGCATTTTGTGATCAGTTCATCAATATCAACCAAAAAACTCGGAGAGTCTTATTGAGATACAGGTGTCCCAAGATCAAATAAGATAGGGAAGATCTCACAACAATATTGAGTCTTTAAATCCATGACTATGGTATACTTCTCCATTTATTGAAGTGATTATTTAATAATTCTTTCTTCAGTGTTTGGTAGTTTTCAGTGTAGAGTTTCTGGATATATTTTTGTTAGACAAACTTAAAAATTCATAGTATTTTAGTCAGCTTTTGCTCTGCTGTGACTAAAAGACCTGACCAGAACAATTTTTAAAGGAGAAAAATTTTATTTTGGGATATGGTTTCAGAGGTAGGTCTCAGTCCATAGATGATAGACTCCACTGCTCTTGGCCCAAGGTGGGGCAGAACATCCTGGCAGAAGGGTGTGGTGGAGGGAAATGGCTTAGGACATGCCAAATAGGAAGCAGAGAGAGCTCTCACTCACCAGATACAAAATATGGACTTCATACACATGTCCCCAATGACCCACACCCTCGAGCCATACCCTATCTGCCTTTAGTTAATCCTTATAAGTGGATTAACACACTGATTTGGTTAACGCTTTCATAACCCAATCATTTTACCTCTAAATTTTCTTGCATTACTTCACACATGAACTTTGGGTCATCTCATATCTAAACTATAATGCATAATTTTTTAAAAAATTATTCATCCTCTGACTCAATGTCTTTTGTCTCTCATGTTAAATGGACATATGCATTTAAATTTCAAAATTCAATTGTTTTTACCATCCTGTCCTGCAAAACACAATTGATTCATGTATGTTGAAGTTGTATCTATAAACTTACTAAACTCACTTTTTAGTTCTAGGAGTTTTTACTAGATTTTTTTGTGACTTTCTACATAAATAACCATATCAAAGATTTCTGTTTCTTTCCTTTTCAATATGAATCAATTTTAGTTATTTTTATTGCCTTATTTCCTTGTCTAGGTCTTCCACTATCATATGGAATATAAATGGTGAGGCAGGATATCTGGGCTGTTTTCAGTCTCAAGAAGAAATTAATCATTTAATTTTTTTTAGAAGGTCAGTATTACCTGTAGAAATTTTTGAGGCATAAGTTATTAGATTAAGGTTTTTATGCCTATTTTTTCTGTCAATCAATGAGATAGGAGTGCTGAAGGCTATCTACAAGTGTAGGTCTATTTCTCTTTTCAAACCTACTGGTTTATGTCTCTTGCATTTTTAAGCTCTATTTTGGAGTACACTCCCTTTTAGGATTTATATGTCCTTGTAGAATTGAGTATCTTATCTTTGTGTAATGTTCCTCTTTATTTCTTATAATGTTCATTGTTTCAGTGTCTACTTTTTCTGATTTTAACATTACAGTACACTTGTATTTGTGTTCACACTGTGTTTTCATACTATATTTCTCTCTGTTATTTTACATTTAATCATTGTCTTCAGAAATGGTCTCTTGTGGGTGTCTGGAGGAAGGCATTTAGTTAGTTTAGAATTCTACAGCCTTGTTGGCTGTTTTCTATTAGTTCCATTTATCCTTTGTTGCTTTTCCCTTTCTCCCTTTTTCTTGTGTTAATTGAGCATTTAAACTTATTAATACAATCTACTTCTTTTTCTTCTTTTCAGATATGATTTTTTTTATTGAAAGATATAGAATGTAGGGTGAATTTGATGCAAAAGAGATTCTCTGATGCTAATCTTGAAGAACACTGTGAACAGTGCTGATTTGGATCATGGTCTCTGATTGCCTTGTGATTGTGGTGCACTTGCGCTGGGTACTTACTGTGCAAGAGTGTAGGTTAAGATTGCCCAGTTGCTATGGTGACGCCCTGTCTAAAGAGGCTCTGTGCAGAGGCACAGAATTATACCAGTCTTATCTTGAGCCAGGGCACCAGCTTCCTGGGATAGAAAATTCTGGGCATGACAATATATAACCATAATGTTTCACCAGTACTCTGACTTCCAAGCATGCCCAACCTCCGAGCTTGCTCTCTTAGCAGGAACTCTGGACAATGGGGTGTCCTGGGTACAATATGCTCCTGACATTGCAACAGTAGAATAGCTGTGAAATGTTCCTAGTCCTGCAACCTTCTGGTATACACAGAACAATGCCTTTATAGTTTTAACTTCCTAATTGTGAAACCCTATATAATAAATGCACTGTGCCAGCTCTGGGTCACGGCTTCACGATCAGAGATCAGCGTCCCACCCAATCCCAGTTTTCCCTCTGAATGTTTTGTATCTTTCTTAAGCCCCCATCACCCCTCACTAGTTCACAGGGTTTGGCCATGCAGCTCGTGGCAATGGTCCATGAGGAAAAGAAAGTGGATGACACTCTGAAACAGGGCAGGGCCCCTAGTTGTCAGCCAGGTAGGAATGAGGACCATAGTCCCCAAACCACAGCAAACTGTATCCTGCCAATTACTCGACTATTCAAGCTAGACTAGGACTCCAGCGTCCAGCTGAAAATGCACTGACATTTATCTTGATTTCATCTTTGTGATGAGAGAACCCAGTCACATCCCACTCAAACTGCTACTCCATAGCACTCTGAGAAAGTAGGTGGATGTTGTTTTAAGCCATGAGATCTTTGGTAACTTTGTTATGCAGAAGTAGAAAACAAATAAAAAACATAAATTAAACATTTTACAATAGCATACTCACAATCACGCCCTAGCATCCTTCATGCTAATTTTATCATCTACTTTAGCTTTACATATGTGTAAACACAGAGTACATTGTTACTATTTTTGCTATAGATATTATTTTTAAAGCAGTTAAAAAACATAGAAATGAATTTCACATTAACTCTATTTTTTTCCATTTCTACTGCCATTTGTTATTTAGATCTAAGGTTTCCCTTCCAGCTTCATTGAGATATAACTGCCACTAATAAACTAAACATATTAAATGCCTTAACTTTAGTGAGTCTGGACATGTGCATTAACTCCCCTTCCCATCACCACAATCAAGGTGATAAAAAACATATGCACCACCTTCAGAGCTTCCTGGTATTTCTAACTGATGTCTTATCCTGTCTACTGGAAGATTACTCTGAAAATCTCTTGCAGATTAACCTAGTTGGTGTTCTACATGATTCAGATTAATCCAGGGATTGACTGTGTTAGAGTGTGGGCAGGGTTGCCTGAGGTCATTTTATCAGCGTGAACCCACGGCTTGGCTTTAGGTCTTCCCTTTCCGCTGTACTTTAGAGTCATCTATCTGTTACAGTTCTTTTAGCTTTGTTCATTATGTTCTTATTAGCCTGGTGGCAGTGGAAATGAGGGAGAGAGGCATTCTCTGGTGTCCTGAGTAACCCTTCATCGTCATCATGCACTGGGTCCCCGAGTCTTACAGAAGTGGCCTTTGCTGGCCTTTGTACCCTACCCCCATTCTCCCATGCAGTGCTAGGACTGGAGCACGCAACCACTTTCCTCTTTCCTTACCCAGTTCCAGAGCTTTCTACCAGTGTCCCAAGGTGACAGGTTTTTGTTGCTATTCCCTGAAAAGATGACAGCTTTTCAACGTCGAGAAGATGAGGGAAAGGGATCCAGCTAAGTGTGTGGGCCATGGCTGAGGACCCTCCTCCAGAGGGAGGGCCGTGAAGGAAGGGGCTCAGCTTTCTGTCTGTCCTCATGTGAATGCCTGGACAGATTCAGGGGGTCTCAAGAGCTGGAAATCCCCTTGTGTCCATGAGACCCAGTGGCCTCATACTCTTAAGCTAGCTCACAATTGGCTTTCAGCAATTTGGTAATTAAATAAACAGATAGATAGTTGGCGAGTCATTGTACTAGCTTTATACCACTCAGCTGCATTTATTTCCGGTAACAATGTGTTTAGATCTTGTTTCGTCCAACAGTTCACTTCCAGGTAAACACAAGCATCCAAGCACATATATTTATGGTATTTTCTCTTATGGTATTGAAACAACCTTATACTAACAGTTTGTTGATATATCTGAAATCAAATTTAATTCGCTCTCTTGTACTTCAAAACTGCAGCCCTAACTAGCAGCCCCCGATCATCCACAGAGTTCAGCATGTGTGGTTGCCCTGCGTGCTCAGCTTTCTAATGGGTTTCATAAAAGTGAAAGATAATTTTCAGCTGTTCTTCTTTTTCTTGTTCTGAATGTGGGATTATTGCTCTTTTCAGCTTTCTACATCTCTGAGGAGAAAACAGTAATGGGATCCTTTTACTTCTGGCTAATTTATGTCTTCATGGGTAAAGTGTATTTATGACAGGAAAACTATGGATAGTCTTGTTTTTCATCTCATTTGTCGTCCCATCCTCATCTGGAACACACAGACTACTCGAATCTAATGCAATCACTGACAAGGCGAGGCTTCAGCTGCTGTCCTGCAATGTCTTTTCTGCTGTGTTGTTCCCCCTCCCTGCTTTCCTGAGTTCCCCTCCTTGTTAGTACTTGACCACACGACTCTGCCTGCCTCCTTGTCTCTAGAATCTTGTACACTGCCCCAGCTCAGAGTCTGCTGAGCTCTGCCTGGAGTCCATTTCCCTGAATCACAGTATGAAACTTGTGTAGGTCAGTAATTTAGAGAAATCATGGGGTTTACCCCTGTCTGACATCTTTCAGAATTCAGTGTCCTGTATTGCTTAATATCCAGAGTCTTTAAAAAGAAAAAAAAAAAAAGAAAGAAAGAAAAAAGAAAATCTTTCTCCTATAGTTTGGCTTTGGGTTGAAATGAAATCCTTGTTGCACCATCTTGGCTGAATGCGGACCTGTCTACCCTCATCTCTAAGGCCTGAAATAGGGGCTTTGGCAGCTATCAGTTCTAGAATGACAGGAGTCTGCCTGGAAGCCAAATTCATACATCCACCTGCCTGCCTAGTGTTTCAACACACTTTCCAACAGTCCCTCACACTCAACACACCTGACTCTGAGCTCCAACCTCTCCCTTTAATCACATGCTTCCCATCTCACTGGATAGCAATTCCAGTCTTGTAGCCTTTCAGGTCAAAACTTCAACATTATTCTTGGCTGCTTTCTTTCCCTTATGTCTCATCCAATCTCTTAGGAAATCATGCTGTTTGGCCTTCATAATCAATCAAGAATATGAAGACCTCTTTTACTTGCTTTCTATCTGAGCCACTATGACCTCTCACCTGGATTACTGCCTTGGTCTCCCTGCTTAGGTTCCTGCACCTGACAAGATGCTCTCCACACATAATCGCCCTTTAAATTAAACCCAGTGGATTCACTCATTTGTCCAGGAGAACTGCGGCTCCTAAGAAACTACACATAAGACAAGAGTTGGAGACAAAATAATGACAATGTTTAATATTCATCTAGTAGGAGTTTCATAGGACAATGGAAAAAATGGATGATAGCTAATTTTAAGAAATAGGGAGTTATTTTTAGAATATGTCAAAGTCATCTGATAAGCTTGATAAATTAAATTACAAAGTGAAAAGGGAAAAAGCCCTTTTCTGAATACATTATAACCAAATGGTAGACTAGAAAGTGCAAAGTTAAATCTAAAATAAATAAATAGAAAATAAATAATCTTAAAGGAAAGATAATCGTCTGGTAAATTCTCTCCAATTAACAGAATATTACTCTCAAAATTCTGAGAGAAAAAAATCACCCATTTATCTGAACATATGTAATAAACACAACTTTACTCATCACGAAGTTCCCCCTGTCAGTATTAAAGACATTTATTTTGGAGGAGCTAAGGGTGAACTCCACACGATGAGAGAGGGCTAGGGAGGTGCATGCATGGTTGTGGTCTGCAAATTCCCTACTGCAATTTAAGCCTGGGAGCAAGAGTCCCTTCCCCTTGCAAGCCTGCTTCAGTCCACACAGGTGTAATAAACTAGAGTGGACTCTCCATGTGTCAGCACTGACCATCGTGCTGTATTTCCTACAGGGGTTTCTGCACCCCACGGCATAAGAGAAAGTTAACTTCAGTAATGAACTGGAAAGGGCTTTTGGTGTTTGGTTGAACAATTACCTGATCATTTCAGTCATGTGTGATCAGCCAGCCACTCCAAGGCAATTGGGTGAAATTTTACTTTAGCTTTTATGGATCTAGATGATATAAAATAGGTGTACATGTTGCTACACAGACATATATGTGTGTGTGCATATATATATATATATATATATATTTACATAAATTCACTTATAAATTTACTATATACATGCATATGGACTCTTACATATGATAAATTGTAAAACTGATTCAAATCACGTGATGTTATTATCTTTTTAAGTTTGTTCATTTTTCTTAGAGGTTACCCATCTAAATGCTAAAAGATTTCCAATTATAATACCAGAAATGTATTTACCCGCCCAAATCACACATTCTGCAGGCTTTTGCTTAGATTAGTGTTAGAGTATAATTTTCCCTATGGAGTACTGATCCAAATATGTATACCATAGGCATACCACAGACATATGACATGGGTGACCATTTGGCATATGGTGACCTACAGTATGTACCTAGAGGAAATTTTAGAACTTAATAAACCACAGTATCAGATTTGAGAATATAAATGAATTGCAAATGACCAAAACCACAGTAAAACGTGAGGACATCATCAACTGTTCACCTGATTTATTCGTACGTGGGTGCTGAGAACATCGCCACGGGTCTTTGGAAGACAGGTGCTGAAGGAAAGGTCATACAGATGGACTTTTAGGCTAGACTTGGTTTCATGTTCCTTGTCACTGTCACTGTTACCATTATGACAGAGGCCAGCAGTGGTGCAGAATATCTCGCAAGAGGGGAGAACAACCCCAGAAGAGATTCAGGGGAGTGGAGGCGAGGAGGGGGGTGGCTGGGTCCTGGACGAGATTCCCACTGTGCACATGTGTGGGGAGGGGTAACAAGGGTGAAAGCAGGTTGCAGGGCACACTTACTACTTGTGGGTTTCATTACACACTGTGGACTCCAAGACCGACAGAGGGACTGGCTTAGTTTCAGAGCTGTACCCTAGGGAGCATTTCTCAACTCTGGAGTACATGGTAGATTCTGGTGGGACAGGTAACACAGAGAGACCAGTGGAGAAGTCCCCCGACAGCCAGAGTGAATGCACCCCACCAAGAGGATGCAAGTTCAGGCCACCACCGACCAGCGCCATCTTGCCTCACTGCCCCTGGGCTCCTTCCGTTCCCCACGGTGAAAACAGATGTTCTAAGTCCAGTGGTGCCATTCTCTTATGTCCCTACCTTCGCAGCATGTCCGCGCCCTGGGACCCGGCACACCTGGGTCCACCTTTCCCAAAGGCTCGGCTGCCTCCTGAAGCTCATCAAGAGCTCCTCCCACTAGGTCACCCCATTTGCGGGGCTGTAGTTTGATTCCATGGACTGGGTGCTCAGTAGAGATCCTACCACTATTTATAAGGTCAATACTTCAATTTCAATGAGTGGACTCTGAGGGATGCGCTGATTACAATGCCACTGGAATACGCGATAGGAGACACCCACTGAGCCGGCAGAAGCTCCGTGCCCGATGTCAAATATCACTGGGGCTGAACACGATGAGGGCAAAATCCTCTCAGAAGAGACTTGAAGCCATGTGTGACAAGCAGGCTGCACAAAAAAAGAGTGAAAACCTTGAGGAATTGTGCTAGACCCTCATTGTTTATCATTCTGAATTTCCAACAATCAAGTTATATCTTTAATTTATGCAAAATTTGCATTTAAGCTTCTTCTAATCTTACATTATACCTTTCTTCCACATATTATGTTTAAGCAGAGAATACCAAGCAGAATCCCAGGGCTGCTGTCCCCAGGAGAACCTCTTCCTGTACTTGCTGTCTCCCTGAAAAGCTGTTCCTTTGACCCAGAGATGTTTTCGTCTTTGGTCACTTGTGAGACGGAAAGCAACGGGCTTGGCACAGTTAATCCGTCTTTTACTTCCTTTTTCATTAGTCAGCATTAGAAAAATTACTTCCGTTTGTGACAGCCTTCAGAATCGTACCTTGATCAAATCTATCCTAGGACATCATCTTCAGAGTTATCAGTCCTCGATGCTTCTGCAGAAACATGCCGACTGGGAAAGTGTTGCAAGCAGGATCTAAAAGATTACGCTTCAGAGTGTCACGACTGTGCTCTGGAGATGCAGAAAAACTGCCATTTTAAATTAGGAAACATTGTGGGAAATTAAAATGACGACAAGGGACTTCGTATAAATGATTTGTTGAAAGCATTTTTGATCCTTGAAAGGAATTTTTGTGTCAGTCATAAGTAAGGTAAATCAATTAGGTAAAACCTTTAGGATTAACTTCAGTATCCAAAAAGGAAGTTAATAAAGGTTTGCAGAAATATCCATGACCTCAGGATCACATTCACATGTCTTGAAAAGTCTTAGTGATCATATTTGAATACAGGAGAATATTACATGGAAATGTCCAAGAAGTGTTCAAATGTGACTATCTCCATGTAATAGAATTTACAAAATCTACAAGGTCTTTACTCTGTGTGTTCAGTAATTAGGCCTGTGTTTTGAAGCTGTATATTCACTCCGTTGTTCTGCAAGTTCTCACCTTTCACTGGTGCAAGCTGAGATAATTTTTGTTGGTTTCACACTTGACCAGATTTCGGGCTCCTGTTGTGCCTATTGACAGGGCAGTGACTCATGGCAGGAGCTGGCAGGAGGGAGGGAAGTGGCTCTACCATTTGGTTCTGAACGAAGCCATGTGGCTTAAGAATTCAATAATATCAGCTTGGAAAGTAGCAGTGTAAAGACATCGCCTCCTGATTGAAAAACAACTTAGAATATAATAATATACATGCAAAACATCTTGTGTTCTTTCATTCATTCTTTCAACGAATACTTTTTAAATGCCAGAGTCCCAAACTAGTGCCAGTGTAAATGAACAGGAAGAGGCATTAATACCACTGAGAGTAGTGAACAGAAGGTAATAAAATTTAGGGTAAATAGCAGAAAGGTTATTTTTTAAATGGAATGTGTGAATGATATTATAAACAAAGGAAACATGAGTTGGATTAAAGGAAAAGGCTTTCCATTTGAGGATAATTGCATATGCAAAATCTTGTAGATGGGAAGGATCCAGTTTTACATAAAAATTAGTGTTCATTTAGAGTGAAGATTTTATATGCAGAAAAGCTGGTTTGATGCTATTTAAATGGCATTATATTCTTAACTACCTCAGAGATTACCCACCCTGAAATTTTTCTTCTTGACAAAGAAGGTAAAAAGGCACATAAGGCAATATAGCTTTGTATTTTTTTCTCATGAATTCTCTATCAAAAAATAATATTTGTGCTGACCTCATGCCTGTTTGGGGAAAGCTGGAGTTAGATGCTCATGATCTTCCATGAAGGTTCTCCAAGGCCCTCTGCATAGCTTGCTTAGGAAGGGTTCCTACAGCAGAGGGTTATGAGAGAGAGAAACGGGTAATAAGGAAAGAAAGGAGTAGAGAAGAAAAGAAAGAGAGGAAGGGAGAGAGAAAGAGAGGACGAAAGAAAGAGAAAGAATCAACTAACGAAAAGAAAGCAGATGTCTTGGTGCCTAGCACAGGGCCCACCCACACAGTATAATTCAGCACTGATTCACAGTTTCCTGTGAACTGAAAGTAAATTTCCCACCTACTTAATTCGCACACTATAAATAATGGTGGCATCTACTTACCTACCTTCTCACCGATCGGCTTCTTGCACAACAGTGGTACAATTTGCTAACACTGATTTACTGCAATTTGTCAACAATATGATGTAGTATGTGAGTAAATAAATTAAATGCAAGATCAGGTTAATCTTGGATTAGCATATTATCTGTGAATGTGTGGAATAGTATAAATTAATAATATTTGAGTATGATGATAATTTTAAGAGAAATAATTTAACCCATTTTCAGAATTCTTATGATAAAACGAGATCTATTTAGGAAGATATATACAGTCATTCATTCACAGAGATAGAGTGATGTAGATTGATATCATATTTGCCCTATTTAGTAGATGCTCAATTTTCAAACATCTCTATAAAAAGATATAACTGCTATAGCATACAGACTTTGGCACTACCCTCAGAAAGGAAGAATTAATATGTGTGTGTTTATTTAAAATACAAATGTATACATATGAACGCTTAGTGAGCAGTTGTATTCACACACAGTCCAAATAGCTGTTAGAAGTCTTTCTTTCCCGAGTGTATGGGTCAGCTTTCTGTCTCTGGGACAGTTAACTTTGGCTCTGGGTATGGAGATTTTAGTCCATGGTCACTTGGATCCGTCATTGCGGGCCTGGTGGGCAGCGTCATGCTGGGGGGCACCGGGCGGAGCAAGGCTGCTCGCCTGAGGAGGGCAGAGAGGCAAAGAAAGGAAGGAGCCAGGGACAAGATGCAGCCCTCAGGGGCAGTGACCTACTGCCTCCATCTCTGTCCCCCGCCTACAGCTTCTACCACCTCCAGGGGACCACTCACCAAGGAACTCTTCACCAGATTAATCAGAGTCCTCACAAACAATTAAAAACAAAACAAACAAACAAACAAAAAACCTCACTTCTGTACACTACTGCATTGGGGACCAAGACTTCATCTCGTGAACAGTTTGGAGATGTTTCCGATCCAAAGTACAACACAGTGTGTGTGTGTGTGTGTGTGTGTGTTGTGTGTTTTGTTGTTGTTTTTAATTTATCCCATTGCCTTGTCAGTGATTTTATTTGACTACACGTTGTAATACTTCTTTTTCTTTCTTTCTTTTTTTTTTTTTTTTAGATGTAGATGGACACAATATCTTTATTTTATTTACTTATTTTTATGTGGTGCTGAGTGTTGCTTCCTGACTTGGAGCAACAATGCCGCCACAGGAGAAAAACTCGGAGGCAGAATGAAGATGAAAGAAGGTTTTTTATTCTTCGGCTTTAGCAATCTCTCAAAACTCTAACACTGGCTCTTTCAGCAACCTCTCTGACTCTTCTTCTGACTACTGACTCTTTACTTTCTTCTGACTACTGACTCTTTACTTCTTTACTTTACTTTCTTTTACTTTTACTTTCTTAGAGAGAGAGAGAGAGAGAGAGAGAGAGAGAGAGAGAGAGAGAGAGAGAGAGAGCTTCTTCTTTCTTCTTTCTTCTTCGGCAGCCTCGGCCTGACTCCGACCAGCAACAACTACTTTTCTATATCTATGGTTTCTCATTTCTTTCTCTAGCTTCTTCTGACCGAACTCTTAACCGCTCTGACTCTTATTTCTTCTTCTGACTACGTTCTGGCCGCTCTCTCTTTTCTTCTTCTCTGACCCGAACTCTTCTTCCGACCAACTGAGCGACTGAACGACTGACTGAATGAAAACCGCTTCTGACTGCTTTCACACAGTTATATACCTTTAGCTTTGCGGGTGCGTCATGTGCATTTACAGGTGCGTCACGTGCATATGATTATTATCAGGTGGAACTTATGGCTTCCAGCTAGCCGCAATAGCCATCTCCCTGATTGGGGCTGCTTCAGCTGAGGACTGGACCCAGGGCCTCATGCATGGGAGGCAAGTGCTCTCCCACTGAGCCCCAGCCCCTCTTTTAATTTTTTTGAGAAGCTATAATTTGGGCTTATGGTTCCTATTTCCTGACACTTTGTGTTTTTTATGTCCGTCCTCAGTTTTGTAAATACTTGGCTGTCTGCTGTGGGCGTGGGTTTAGACCTCCTCTGGTCCCCTGGTTTCTGCACCAGGTGGCGGAGGCTGGATCCGCCACCACCACCCTCCTCCACCAGGCCCGCGCCTCTCCTCCTGCAGGCTCTAGCTGCACGGTCCTGTAAAAAAGGTCACAGTTTCCCATTTGCGTTTTCTAGGCTTCTTTTGTCGCGCTACTACTGCTCTATTTAAGCAGGAGGCTGCTCTTTTTAAGGTCTGATCCCTTTAGAAATAAAAATACACTACAGAAGGCTGACCCAGTGCCCCGGCATTTTTCTCCTTAATAGGAACGCCTGTCTCCTCTTTTTCAGAGATCAGAGAAAAATAGACACCACCATATATACACAGTGTCCCAGTGTCTGTCTCTCCAAGATGGAAGGGAAACCAAAACCAAACCACACCTGAACCAGGATTCTCAACATTCTCATGCTCACTCTGGAATTGAGAGAGGTGGTCTAAAAAGATGTTTGGTTTTGGGAAGTGAAGTAGCTGGCCTGAAAAGATGAGATGCTTCCACAGCTTACAGAGGGCGTTTGCCACATTATTACCCTGTCCACTTCTGAGCAGTCTATGCTTCCTGCACTCTTGGGAACTAACTAGAAAGCATGGCAGCCACCAGGTTATCCACAGGTCAGAGAACCCACAGGAGCTTTTCTGTGAGTGGGTCACGATGATGACGGTTAGCACTGTGGTCATCAGGAGAAGATGAGAACGTTGGAGAGAAGTGGGTAGAAGATGTGAGAAGAGGTCATGGAGAGGAAAGAGGAGGAAGGAGAGGGAGGAGAGGGAGGGAGACGGGGAGGGAGGGGGAAGAGAGGGAGGGCAATCCTGCTCCCATGTCTCTTCCTGTGCTGGGCTTTCCATGTACTGTGTACTGACTCCACGACCCTTCACTACAATCTCAAGTAATAGTTAGTATTATTGCACCCATTTTATAAATAAGGTACAAATTTTAAGTACTTGGACTAATGCTGTTTTAATAAGTAGCAAATCTAGGGTCCATCAGCACCCACCTAATACCAAACTTATATTCCCAAACACTCCCTGCAACCTTGCAGTGGTATTCTGGTTTCCACGGGAAAACAAGGAACCTCTTGCACCGTTGAGGCAGGGAACAACACCCTCTCTACTCTGTGATGAAATGGTTATGCTTCCTAGTGTGATTGTGCTCTGCTGCCCTGGGAACCCAATTGTGAGTAAACAGAAGAGCAATTGAGGTTATTTTATCCAACTTAACTTCATCCATGAGCAAACAATATTTTAAGTGAGACATGGTTTTGGCAAAAAATCTTAGAGATAAACTCAGTGTGTGCTGGGATTTCAAATTCAATATGATGAGACATAAAACCAGACTGAATAATTCTATGAGATAACCTCTGCTCATTCATTGCATTAGATTCAAATCTGCTCAGTGCAAGGAATCCAAACTAGATTCCTGGTAGCCTTTGTTCTCTCTGTGACTCTAGTTAATTCATTTGATAGTTTAATAACACCCTGGCTGATTTATATGTTGACAGACATTAGGATCCAGGGCATCATTGACATGCCTGGTGGATTCTTCCTAAACCCACGTTATCTCAGGAGTTGTCAACACCATTTTACCATTAATGAAAACAAGGCCAAACAAGAAATTACACATAAATCATCGGAAACAATTCTGAGGATATGGTTAAGAGTTATCAGAGAGTTTTGATCTATTCCAACTGGATTATTTTTCAGAATATTTTTAATTTGTATGTTTCCAAAAAAAAAAAAAAAAAAAAAAAAAAAAAAAAAAAAACTAAGTCATACCAAAGATATCAGGAATCCTAAATGTACTCTAGTCAAAATTACCTTTGTACTTTTAAACTTGTTCTTGGTGATTTAGAAAACATGCCATTGGTGGAGGAAACCTTTATGTTTTTCTGTACCAGTTAAAATGAGAATGGCATGGTGTCTTTGGAGCCCCAGGTCCACAAGGCATTTGATGTCTAAGCAGGGGAGACAGCAGTCGAGGCTAGGGACGGGACAGCCTTCATAAGAGGATGGGGTACCAGTGGGTAGAAGGTTCCGGTGACTCCCCTAGTCAAGGTTATGCTCGGCCATGGGCTGCGCCCCTTACCCTCCACCCTGGGCCCCTGCACCACTAGCCTCCCTCACAGCTTTCCAGAGCAGGCCAGCACCTCAGTGCTGCCCTTGGTGCTGGGGTGGGGGCCACACGAGCACTTGTGATCTGAACGGACAGAACATAAAAGGTAATGTTGCTCTGAGGCACATTTAGCATATTTGTTTATAGGTAGCTCTTATCAGGTTCAGCAGTTTCCCGCTATCTCAGCTTACCTGAGAGCCCTGTTGGTGGTTGCAGTGAGTGTTAACTGTTATTAAATGATGGCTTCACCCTTGTTGAAATGACTGTGTAATTGCTTCTTTAGTCATTAATATGTAATTTATACAAGTAGAATTGCTGATGTGAAACCATCCTAATTTCCCATTTCATCATGGTTCACATCTGTAAAAAATAAAGTTGAATTTAATACAGTTTTTGTTACATAAGATTTTTTTTTTAATGTTTGTATTTCTTGGGTTAGATTATGCTCTCTGATTTTGGAATTGTTTATATTATCTTTCCAAAATTATTTGGGCAACTTTCTCTGCCCCCCCCCCATGGAAAGCTTATAAAAGATATAAATAGATATGACGTGTCCCTTAAGAATCTGATTGAACATATTTGCAAAGCTACTGGACTTGGGTTATTTTGAGGAAAAATTCTCTTATGATCATTTTTTTGGCTGCTAACCTCTTTTAAAAATTATTTATAAAAATCATGCTTTTCTGAAAACTCTTGTTTATTAATACTTATTATTTCACACATCATCATGAAATATTGTCACAATTGTCACACCTTTGTCATTGCTCCTGTGCCTGGATCCGTCCCCCAGTGCATCTGCATTATGCTCACCAGCACTTTGCCGTTCACTAGTTGGCCCCAGCCACATTTCTGTCTTGTTACGTTTCTCATTTTGCTTTTGTTCTTGTTTGTCTCCACTTCATTAGTGACTGCCCTGGTCTCTGTTCTCAGCCTGGTCTTCTAGAGTAGCGTCTGGCGCATGAGTGGTGGTGCACATGAGCTGACGCAGTTATTGATTTATACATTTTCTTTCAGCGTCAGAGTTTAGAGGTGATCAGTGTTGAGTTTGGCATGCATTTTCTACGATCACGCACACACAAGCATGAATAAACAATACACACGCACATATCCTGCTTTGAAGTCTATGAATTAGTTTTGAGATTATACTGAATTATTTCTCACAGTACTACTAGAAATTTACCTCAGGTCCTTGCACATGCTAAGCAGGCATTCTACCTCCCTAGCACTATATTGTCTATATTGTTTAGTTTTCTTTCAGCATTTATCAATAATTATAAATAAACAATAATAAATAATCTCTTTGGGGGACACATTTATATCAAACACATAGTTTATCATTTGTTTTATCATTTGTTTTTTAAACATATTTCTAATAATTCTGCTTATTTGTAAAGTAAAGTGTGTGTTTTGTTTCTTTTGATTTTTTTTTTTTGCCACCATATTCAATGTCATGCAAATATCTTCATATTTGGTCTATCATTTCTATGGAAATAAATCCCCTGGATAATGATATTTCTGGACAAAATATGTATGCACTTTAAGTGTGGATATCCACTGTGATATTTCTTTTAAAAGGAATAATTGTTTTCCTAATAGCAGGTTCAGAGAGCCTTCTTTCACTCCAGCATGGAGTATTGGTCAAAGCACACTAGAACTACTACCTCGCTTCAGCTCTCTGCCCTGCCACTTTTTAGCTGGTACTTGTGCTCCAGTGCTCTAAGCTCTGTGTCTACACTGTCTTATCTGCAAAGTGGGAATGATGAGGACACTCTGTCTCAAGGGTCCTATGGGTAATGTTGGTCAAGTGTCTAGGAGAGTGTCTGGCGCTGTGTAACAGCTGTATCCGCTGCATAAACCTAAAGCCATGAATTCGTAAACCATGTCTTCTAATTTCTAACTTACTGTGTATTTCTTAATAACCAGTAATTTGAGCCTTTTGTTATACTGATAACTGTTGATATTTCCTCTTAGTCTAGTCTAATCCTAAATAACAGTTTCACTCATTATTACCATGGAGACATCATTTCATTCCTAATATTTTAATCCTTTTTTGCTACCTATAGAATCCAGTTTTATCTACTGTGATTTATACCTTTGAAGCTTAATTATTAATTAACTAATTTATTATTATCATTAATTAGCAATTGTTAATTATTGGCACTCACACTTGTATACTTTAGTAATTGCAGCTATATATATATATATATATATGATAGACCCACTAAAGACATAACAATTTGACTTTAACAATCTGACCCGTATTTAAATGCTCTGAGAACAGACTTGTCTCCATCTAATTCATTCACTACAGAGGCAGGAATCTACTTGTTTCTTTCACTGAGATATCCCATATGTCTAGAAGAGTGTCTAATGTACAGATACTAAAATGTTTGTTAACAGAGTGTGAATTTGTATGTTAACTGTCTCCCTTTTATTCCAAAGTAACTCTTTCACTCCAATATAAAGAAAAAACACTGGCCATGTAAGTAATAAGTTCTAAAAGTGACTGTAGTTCCTTAATTGTTTGCTTAGAAGGGTTTTCTGAGCGTTCACAGTTCGCAAGCAAGCCTGCAACTCTGAGCTCCCAACACTGGCTCCGGACCAGCGCACTCCTGGCCTGATTATCCTTCCAACCCCTGTGGGCATCTTGGTCTCAGCTGCTGCTTCAGTTTCTCTCTCCCTTCCTGTTTATTGTAATTGCCTTGGCTTCTGCATTTACCAGGAGAAGGATATAAGAATAGCAAAGCAATGGATGCCGGGCAGCATGATGCGATCAAAGGTGGCTTGGATGTGTGAGGGATGGTTGAATGACAGCCAAGACAATCAACCTAAAAGCTGGCTGTGTGTTTTACCTCGAATGGATCTTTCAATGAAATGTTTGCCTTTCAAAGTTAGAAAGCAGAAGATCTTTTCAAAAGACAAAAAAAAAAAAAAAAAAAAAAAAAAAAAAAAAGTGGGGAGAATGTATATGGAAAGCAAAGTGCTTTGCTTCGTTCAGGAAGAAATGTCTTCATTTTCATGAAAAGAATTTATACAAATGAAATAGGTGCAGAATATAAAGGAGCATTCTCACATGAAATGCGTATTTAGTTCCCCAGTCCCACCGGCCTCGCTCCTCGTCCAGTCACGAAGCTCGCACCTTCCCGGCTCTCTCTGCTTCTCCCAGTTGCTATTTCTGAAGATTTACATAATATGAGCAGGCATCGCTTTTCTATATAATAACTCTTGATAGTTTCTATTGCTTCCCAGTCTATTCCTTCAAAGAGGAATTTTATTTTCATATTTACATTATTTACTCGAACTTGTCCTTTTTCTCCTTCTAGTTGTGGCCAGTTATGCTACTTTGGGTTCTATTGTTTACTTTTCAAGTGACACTTTTACGTTAGCCCTCTGATATGGCGGGCTGACATTAGAAAGTGTCTCTGGGTTTTCCACTTGCCGCTCTGCATTGCTCCATCCTTTTCCATTTAACTTCTGGCTTTGCTTTGGCACAATTGCAACTGAGGATAGTTAAACTCTGGGCTCTGGCCCTCATGTTTGCATCTTCACTTTGTGCTTTGGGACAATGGACAACAGGTGCAGGCTGCTTCCGAGTATAGACCCTACATGGTGCCCACATTTTCCACCATATTTGAACCATTCCCTCCAATGCCAGGACGCAGAACCTGGAAGAGCTTGGGTCCCTCAGTGAAGACAGGAAGACAGCAGCACCCCTGCATGTCTCTTGAGGACAGGTTCTAGGCAGTGCTGTCTCTACAGTCATTATTTTTTCTATATATATACTGAGATATCTCTTCTCATGCACCATATTTCTACTTCTCTTTGATATTGTTGGCTTATTTCCCATTTCGTTGAAAATCCTCCATATAAAGATAAATGTCTGGCTGGTTATTTTCCTTTTTCCAAAATAGAAAGTGCTATAATCCTGGACCAAAATCACATACATAAAGTTTGGAGACCTGGGCTATAAACATAATTGGTGGATATGCTTAAAAGTTAATCACACTGTTACAAAAACTTAGTGGCAATTATTTAACAGAGGTGTGTATTTCATTGGCTAATTTTTTCTCACTGCTTTTATTCAAATTAACTGCTAGTTTGGCATTTGCATATACCTTTGGTGACTGGAAGAAACAGGTAAAGACACAACTCCTGCATATGTTGACCAGATTCCTCACAACAGAGCCTTGCTAAGGTACTGACGACTCTTTCCCTCATACTCTCTGACCTTCTTTTCCTCCCCAAACTGCTCTCCCTTCTGAATCCTAAATATTGAGGAAGAAACCCCCCCCCACACACTTGCTATTCCCTGTCAGAAGTCCAAAGGTTAGCTTTCTGCTGTCACTCTCCTCCTGCCTGTTTCCCCTCACTTCACTTTGGTCCCAGGACCTACACACTGACATTTTCATACCTCCACTTCTATTTCCCCTGCTCTGACCTGGATAATTCTCCTTTGCATTTCTGCCACAATTTACAACTTCCCTAGCTCCCGGGTTGTCCTCTCAGAGCTGTTCTGGGGTCGGACTCTTGTTCCTCTTCCTAATATCCAGATATGTTTTTCTTTCTCTTTTGCTTATAGCTTCTGACCTCAAAATGAAGCCCCCGGCCTCTCAGGCCCCTGCTGCTCTCTGGGTACAGCTCTACCTACCTTGGCTCAGATGACCTCCCCTGACCCCTGACTTATAGCCAGGGGCTGCTCTACTGTCCTTAACCTACCTATCAAGCCCGTCCTCACGTGGAAGTCCTCACAGTCTGCCATCCTGCCGACAGCTCCTCCACGCTACCCGCTTCCAGTTTGTCTATGCAATAATGGACATTTGGAAGGAGGCTGCATGAATGACATCTTTCCTCCTCTTTGGCAAAGCTTCCCTGACGATTTCAGTAGCATTAACTATATTAACCTATAATTATTAGGTTTCCCTTTCCCCTTGTGATTAGTTCTGACCTCGTGCTGATCAACTGGTGTCAGAATGGCTTATTAACATATTTATACCATTCCGCTTAGAGACTGTGGTTGGATCTCCAGCAGGTGAATCCAGACTTTGCTGCATACAAACTTCATAATCTAAGGCAAGTTACTGACACCCTGACTCAGTTTTCTTATCTGTAAAATATGATAGTGATTGTATTGACTTCACTTGGTTATTGAAGGGATTAAAAAATAATGCATGCAACATATCTAATCTAGGGCTGGCCATATAGCAAGTAAGAAGGGGTTGCTAGCTCTTTTTCCTTTAGTGTTTGCTTACTTGTCTGGCCCAGTGGTTTGCAGAGCAGTGTGTTCAGTGAGGGCAGATCATGGATGACAAAGATCAATTGAGCATGAGGGTGGGCACCTTCTACTGAGGCTCTCAGACCACTTTCACATTTATTTATTATTAGCTGCATTCATTCTCTGAGCTGCTTGTTGGAAATTAACTGGGTTACAGCTAGGTGCCTTAAATATCATAAATTATGAAATAGCTGAATTATGCATGAATATAGACAAATTAAGCATGCTCTCAAAATTAAATTTGTTGGTGGCGTCTAGAATCATAGATGATTTCTGACTAACAGAGTTCAGCCTCTGAAGATGCCCTAAGAAGTCCAAGTGCTTGTATTGATAATGACAAAGTGTTTTCTACACTCTGCTGTTAAGGACTCATTAATACATTCCATCTCATGTTTTCTCTGTAAGGGTTATTTATTGTTTCAATTTTTGGTAGTGTCCCTATGCTCTGAGTCTTAGCATATGCGTGTCTGCTGGCCAGCTCCTAGGGCAGGTTCCTATATATAGACCAACTGTGATTGAAGCAAATTCTGAGTCCTTCTGATCATATGGAGGTATAAAATGAGATTTTTAAAGTCTCATTGTTCTGTCTCAAGTCTCAAGTTCTGTCCTTAAAATATAAATTAAAAAAAAAAATCCTTGCATTATCTGTGGCTGTCGTTTGTGTTGTGAACATACACATTTATATCTTAGACACCCTTGTCAGTTTCATAAACGATGGTATCTTACATTGCATGTCTTAAAATGGCATGGTAAATATGGAAACCATTTTTATAAACATTCTTTACACATTATATGTTTCAACAATTTTTTTTTGTGTGTGTGTGTCTGTGTGTGTGTGTGGTACCTGAGATTGAACTCAGGGCCACTCGACCACTGGGCCACATCCCCAGAACTTTTTTGTATTTTATTTAGAGACAGGGTCTCACTGAGTTGCTAAGTGCCTCGCCATTGCTGAGGCTGGCTTTGAACTCGCGATTCTCCTATCTCAGCCTCCCAAAGTGCTGGGATTACAGGCGTGCGCCACTGCGCCTGGCTCAACAATTTTTAATGTTCCCACCAAGTCAATAAGTAGACTTGTTAAGCATGAGAACTATGTGGTTTCTTAACCTCTGCTGCTGTTATTATTGAGATCACTGCAAGGGAGTCCTACATGCACTTATTTTGTAACTGTGCATTGACTATCTGCAATTAGCCTCCTGACATATAAAGATAATTAGCTAAATCACTAACCTTAAGGAAGACAGAAAGTAAAAATAAAGAGAAAAGTATGATTCAAATTTGGTGCCATATTATGGTTGAGAGGTTATTATTACACAGAATGACAAGGGGCATACTATTTTTCAGTCATGAGTTCAATATTACCAGGTGGTCTTATCAAAGTCACAATGAACTGATTGACTTTCTTAAGCAGGAATCCTCTTTATTTTTTAATTATTATTTCTAAAATTTCTTTTCTTGACCCTGTAGAATGTTTTTTTCACTGACTGTAACCACCAAGGTAGAGATACAGTGTTACAATTTATCCTTAAGATGGTAAAATTGGGTCATACATTTTCTTCCCCATTTCTCTAATTATACTGTGTGCTACTGGTTTTCAAAAAATAGTTTTTATTTATGCTCTTCACTGAGACATAATGTATGTATGTAGTTATGGTGTGGAGTTCAATGATTTGATGCATGTTTGCAATGTGATCAGATAACCACTCCCATCTCTTTGAAAATGAATCATGTCTGTTGGGATCCTTCGCACTTTCTTTTCTAGATGTTTTGAAATACATCAACCATTGTTGTAAACAATATTGTTACCTCCCATGCAGTGGAAACCCAGGACGAGTTCCTGCGTGGGATGTTTAATTCTTTAAAGAGCTCCCCCTCTGGACTGGCATATGAGATATGTTTCTCCAAGGTCACACACTTCCTTCATGTCCTCAATGGCCCTTCAGGTCCCCTTTTCATATCACTTGCTATTGCTGTCATTCTGTCACCTTCAGATTAAGTTTGTTGCTTCTTCTGCCCAATTAAACTTCCCTGTACTGCTAGGTTAGGGCATTTACTGCTCTCCATTACAGTTCCCTGATAGGCTGTCTGTTTTCCGTACCTTACTGTAAACTGTGAGGACAGGGGGTCTTCTATCTTCATCATTTTCATCTCTTACATAGCATGTGGAACTTAGCAAGCCTTCTGCAAATATCAAAATGGGATACTTATTTGGTAATTTAGTAATTATTCAGTGAGTGCCTACCATGCATGGTCTGCAGTGCTAAGTGATTAATATACCAGTGCCACTTAATATTTAGAAAGAGCTGCCATCATTCCCAGTGTGGGGGTCCTGCCATAATCCCTTTGTAGGTGTGGAAACTTTCTCAAGGTCACAAGACTGGTTGCTAACACAGTCCAAAGCAAAACCCTGCCCTCTGACAACAAAGTCAACACACACGAACATGATGAATGCACTGAGTCTGGTGTTCAAGAAGTAGTTGGTGCTGGGCTCAAACTTGTACCTGAATGTTGTAGTTACTGGGTGTCTGCTTAATTGTGCCCTTTCATGTTTTCCCACAGTGTTTCTAGGGTACAGCTGCTCTACAGCAACACGAACTTGACAATTTCCACAGTACAGGAAATTTTCGGAAAATGGCACAAATATAAGTATAATAGACATTTTAAGATATAATTAATGTTTTTGTGAGATAGCATTGCTTAGTAATTAAGAAGATAGATGGATATAGTCATCAGCTACATAGCTTTTCAATAAAGTACAAACATCACTGTCTTTTGAACTAATCCTTTTTTAAGTCTGTATCCCAGAAACAGTATAAGATTGGTAGATACGAGATGGATGAGTATTATCAGGGCACAGGAAGCTTGTTATGGTCACTCAACACTGGCCAGTGTATGTTGTTGGCCAAACATACACCGCTGTTGAATATTCTAGAGTTCCTCCCATACCCTCTTGTTGGAAATGAACTGCTATCTACATGTGTATTTTTATTAAATAAATGCTAACTAATTTGGATTTGTTTGCTATTTACACTACTTTCCATGCCAGTTACAGGCTTTTAAACATAAGAAAAAGAAATTTGAAAGTGGTGAAATAAGAAAACCTTTCTGTAAAATACAAAACAGAAAAATCCATAAACAGAGTCATTTGTATGCTTTCTTTGATGTTTATCTCAGCTGGCTCTGTTATCTTTTTGTCTTCCAAAGCAACTGATAATAGCTTCAAAGTCATAGATAGTAGATGAGTGGACATTAATTGCCAGTTTTTATTATCTCTACATAATTACTTTTTACACTAATCTTTGTCACTATCACAATCTCCTGTCTGTCTTCCTTAAATGGTTACTCAGATAATTCAATGGCCTTTGGAAGCAATCACGGGTGTCTCCTGGGAGAGAGAGAAAGCTGAATTGTGGCTGTGCTAGCATGGCTTCTCCAGCCCAGGGTGGGAGAGGGGCTGAGTGCCGGAATGGGTTACAGAGGGTGTACCCAGTAGAAACTAAGGATGGGCAAACCTGACCGAGTGCTGACCCTGCAGGCTTTGGAGGAGGGCTCTCCTACTACAGGACCCCACAGCCAGTGCGGAGGGTCACCCAGGGAGGACCTGATATTCCAGACTCACTGCTCCCTGAGTACGGGCGAAGTCGTTGCAGGAGAGTCTTCCATGGGATTCCCAGGGGGGCCTAGGAAGCAGAAGCTCGTGGCATTCTTGAGAAAGGAGTGCAAGACGGCTACAGGGCTGGGGCCAGCAGGGCTAGGCACTCTAAGCAATCACACAGGGTTCCACAAAGCAGAAGCGAGATAACCTGAGGATTTCCTATTCGTTTCCTGGGGTGCCACAAGAAAGGACCTCCAACTGGTGGCTCACAAGGACAAGAAACTTACTATCTCATGGCTTGTAAGGGAACAAGTCCAAACTCAAGATGATGGCAAGCTGTGCTCCCTCCTACACATGCAGAGGAAATCCTTCTATGCCTCTTGGTGCCTCTGGTGTGAGTGCCTTGACTTGCATTGGCTCACCCTGTCTCGGCCCCCCAGTCACACGCTGGCTTCTCCCCATGCGTCTCCTGTCTGCAGGTCTTCTCCTCTTCTTGGAAGGACACTGGTCATGTTGAATCATGGCCTACCACTAGAAAGTGTGAACTCATCATGGTCACATCTGCAAAGACCTATTAAGCCCAGCAAGGTCACACCACGGTCACATGGGCTTAGGTCTTCTCAGGGAACAGTGTTCAACACACATTGATGTTCAAGCAGTTATAGATTAAAATTCACCATTGGAGGTCAATCATGAGAGTAAATATCCCCATAGTATGCTCTGAGAGTCCAACCACATCTGTTCAGATTTCATTCCAAAATGAAGTAAAGCAAAAAAAGGAGTGCTTTTATTAAAAAAAAAAAAAAAAAAAAAAAAAGATTAAAGAAAACACATTGTCATGGATTGAACTTGTATAATTATGCAAGTAAGAAGTATTTTGAGGATGTACAATTATTGTATTCTTTGGATCACATAGAAAAAGGTGGAAATAGGGGGCTGGGAATATAGCTCAGCTGGTAGAGTGCCTGCCTCGCATGCACAAGGCCCTGGATTCAATGCCCAGCACCCCCTCACACACACACTCACAAAGTAGAAATAAAATGAAGTCAAACAATTCATTTTTTTCCATAGGTGATGCTATTTATAAATTTTCATGTAATTTCTGAATGATTGACAGTCAATGCCACTCCATCACTGTTCTGCTATAGTATTTTTGTCAAACAATTTTAAAGCAAGTTGCAGGTATTTTGTCACTGAACATATGAATACCATCAAGTATTGCCCAAGAATAAGAACATCTTTTGTAATCATAATATATTTGTCAATCCAAAATACATACTGATAATTAAATAATATGTAGCACACATTTAAATTTATGCATTTTCTCACAAATTATCCATATCTGATAATTTTCAGAAGTCATGAATTACACTTGACTGTGATGTCTTTTAATTTCCCCTTAATCTGGAAGACTCCCCTCTATATTTTCTTTTTGTTCTTCCATGACAATGGAATGTTTTTTAATATTAATAATATTTAATATCTCAAGTCAGATTTTTATGGAATATTTTTCTAATTATTTCCATATGATCATTAGGCGTAGTTTTTGGTAGTGCTTCTTCACATTACCGAGTAGGATAACAAGTAGTTCTGCTGTTGCTTATGCTAGGCTTGGCCAGTGGATTAATCACCAGATTTCTCTATTTTAAGGAGTGTAAATTCCTTTACAATTATAAGCAATACTGCGGTGATACCTTGAGATGATGTGGATACATTGCACGGACAGGTTTGGCATTCAATGATACTTCTTAAAAGACCCAGTTATTAATCTGGAAGTGCTATAATCAGAATGTTTGTGTTGCCCCAAAATTCACACGTTGAGACCCTCATCCCAGAGTGATGGTGTTGAGAGGTGGTCAGGACTTGAGAGTGGAGCCCTCATGCATGGGAGTAGGACCCTTGTAAAATAGGTCCAGAGAGCTCATTAATCCCGTCAGCTGTGTGAGGGAACACCGGGAATCAGGCATTGGCACCAAATCTGCCACAAGTCCAGACCAAACACTTAAGTCTGGAAATGCCTGGATTTTAGACTTCCAACCTCCGATACGAGGCGAGATACATTTCTATCGTTTCTGTGCCACCGAGTCACACCACCTCAGTGCAGCAGTCCTATTGAACTGACAGAGGGCTGACATTGTGGCTTTCCATTTTAGTATTCACATCTGTAGTTTTAACTGTCATTCTTCTACAAAGAAGTTTTCCTTTCTCCGTGGTCTCTGCTGTGGTTTGGTCCAGAGTGTTCCCTAAAGCTTCAGGTGCGGAAGGCCTGTCCCCAGTGCAGCTCTGTTCAGAGGTGGGGCTCTTGGCTGGGAGGTGATTAGAGTATGAGGGTTTGGACCTCATCGGTGGATTAATCTGTTGCCAGATAAGTAGTTTGTTGACATTAGTGGGTGACAGTGAAAACTTTAGGAGATGGGCCTTTCTGGGGGAAGTGGGTCCCTGGAGGCATGCCCTGAAAGGACCTCCCTTGTCCCTGGACACATCCCGTCTGCCTCTCTCTCTGCTTGGCCGCTCCCACGGACTGAGAGGTGTTCCTCTGCCACGCTCTTCCACAGCGAGGTTTCTGTCCACAGTAATGGTTCACTCACAGAAAACCTGACTTGGACTTGAACCTCTGGAACTGTGAGCCAAAATAAAGATCTCCTCCTAAACATTGTTTTCAGGTAATTTGGTTACTGAGAGGAAAAACCAACTAACAGGGTCTCTTGCTCTACCTGTCATATTATTATAGACTAATGGGATCTTATATTGTACACACTTTTTTAAAAATTTTTAAAATATTTATTTATTTGCTTTAGTTGTACACAATGCAACGCATTTATGTTTACATGGTGCTGAGGATCGAACCTGGGCCGCACATGTGCTAGGCAAGCACTCTACCGCTGAGCCACAACCCCAGCCCCATATTGTACATACTTTTTAAAACCCAGGATCAGCAAATGACAAATGCAGTCCACCAGTGTTGTTTTTAGGGGTGGGGAGCTAAAAAGTCTGCTTACGTTGTTTTTTAATAATTTAAATGTCGTACTTTATAACACCTGGAAATTATGTGAGATTTGAAGAGACAGAGAGGTTCACGCGATCTGAACTCACTGAGCGGCAGGAAGGGGAAGGAGACGAGTCCCTCATCAGAACAGATGTGGCTTCTGCCTCAGGAGCAGGACAGACACTGCAGGTGCCAGGGAGAAAGGTCGTGTCCTCTCTTCTGCTGCCATCGGGTCTGCCTTGGCATCCCCATGGCCAAGTCACCCAGGGGGTCATGTTCAAAAGGGTCTACGGGGGTCAGTCCCAGGGCTCAGAGCAAGACTGTACAGGCAGCATGGGCTGTGGACTGGTGCAGATGAAGACCGAGACACATGCCAAATGACAGCGATTTCTACGGAGAAGGCAAAAGGTAATGTGACATGGCTGTCCAGATCAAGCAGCAGCACCGACTGATGAGACGCTGACAGACCCCAACTTCTAGTCCAACAAGAACTAAATATTAAATAAACAACAGTGAAAGTGTCCCATGTATTATGTATTTATTTATGTATTATGTTAAGAAATCTTGGCAAATTGAAAACATCACACTGTGATCAAGCATTTCCAAATGTATACACTTTACAAATCTGGAACGTTTCTATCTCAAATAGTTGAATACTTTTTACTGAGTATCCATAACATGTCACAGGTGACTTACATACATTATCCACATATTTAGACATTATTATTCCCGTGTGTGGAAGAAGCTGAGAGAGAGATTCAGTTCAAATTGCATTGATAGTAAGCATCAGAGTTTGATGGAAATGCCGGCCAGCCGATCTCTGGCAAATAGGCTTTACGTCCTTTCCCTTGGAAATTTTATCACCACAAGTGATTGGAGCCACCCAATGATGAAGTGTGGGCATTTGGTAAGTCAGAAGAGCAGAATGATTCCCTTTCCCTGGATTAGAGCTTCAACCCCACCGCTGCACCCTTTTAAACCTTTATTTAATTTCTATCCTGTTCTCACATAGAGATTGTTAAAAGTCATGTTGTATTACAGAAAGTCTTTCTCCTGGGGAGTTCATAAATGAACCTAGCTACCTAATTTTACACTTTTCAAAAATATGAAAGGGTCCACAGAGAGAAATAAATAAAATAATTTATGTAGAAGACAGAGTTGATCTTCTCTGGTCTGACACCCTGCTATGTGGCTACTTCACTTTCTTCAGGAAAATTTCTAGTAATTATAAAACTGAATATGCAATTACCAAGTGTCACAGGCCCTTTTCAAAAGCAAATATAGCACAAATGTATCAACACACAAAAGGGCTTGTCATCTGCCATTGGAACCAGGAACCCAACCGGCCTGCCGTGTACCGAGAGGAATAAAGGGGCTGCTACTCTCACCGTGTGGGGTCGGGAACTGTCTCAGTGGAAGGGGCATGACGTGTTTCCAGTAAAATATCTTTTATGCTTGGTTTGTTCTTCTGCTTTGGCGAGACGCCAAGAAACACTTACATGGCAGTCACCAGCCCCAGGCACCACCTGCTGTCTCGTCCACAGAAGGCTTGCTGACTGGCGTCGATTTTTATCCTACGCTTGGACTGAGAACCGTAAAGGGTCAGGGGCCATTTTGAAGGAGAACTCCTATTTCTGCATAAATAAAAAAAAATCTGTCTTGGTGGCAGGGCTTGGGTGTAGTGGTGCCTGGAGATACGTGTCTCTATTTCCACTCATAATAACAGTGGCTTTAAGTTTTCTTTCTGATGCCTTCCATGGGTGGATTCAGTAGCTAGTGAAGGAGACAAAAAGAGGAATGCCTGTCAAAATGTGTTTAATCTTCCTGCCAAGGGCAGGCGCCAGTTTCTACTGTAACATAGATTATTTGTGCCTCCTGGTAGAGAATTATTAATCTTGGGTTTCCCAGGAAACCTCTGTGGTGCCTGTCTTCAAGGTACACTGGTGTTTCCTGACTGCTGACAGGTGTGGTCACTTCCTCCAGGCCCTGGCATCTGAGATGGCTTGCTGACCAACACAATATGGCGGGCATTATACTGGGCAGATCTTGAGTTCATTCTTCAAAATGACCGGCTGTTCTGCCTCCTTTTTCATGGAAAGCTCACTGGAAGTTGGTGTCTTGGAAGGACCCCAACCCCATGTGGTCTGGCATGGTGTGTGCAAGTCCACAGCGACCACCGGAAGAGGGCACGGTGCAGCGGTGTTTCAGCGCTTCTGCCTCATGAAACAGGAAGACGAAGGAGGCATTCTGGTAAACCTGTGCACACACCATCTTGCGGTGTGTACACACATGTGATGCCATGGCAGCTTGTGTGCAGCCATCCTCGGGTGTTTCAGCCTTCCTGCCAAGGTGGCAAAACAGGAGAGAAGAGAGCATCTGGTAAACCAGTGCACACACGTGTGTACACACAGGTGATGCTGTGTGACATACATGCACACGTGGGAAATGCTATGTGCACACACGCATGTATACAGTGAGTAGTACTGTGCACACACCCATATACACACTAGCAATATTGTGCATGAACTCATACACATGTATACACATGGGCGATGCTGTGCGCACACACCCACATGTATATACTGGGTGATGCTGTGTGCACACACAGATACACATGGCAATGCTGTGCATAAACACACATGTACACACATTGGCAAAGCTGTGTGCAAACACACCCATATACACATTGGTGATGTTGTACATAGACACACATTTATACACACAGGCAATGCTGTGCATACACACACATCTACACACAGGCAGTGCTGTGTGTAAACACTCACTCAGACACCCATAAAAGTGTGGGTAATGCTGTGCACACACACACATGTGTACACAGGGCGATGCTGTGTGTAAACACACACACCATATACGTGTGGGTGGTGCTGTGCGTACACACAGACACACATGGGTAAGCTAGGCTGAGGCTGGACTGGGCTATACTGCAGAGGTATTTTGTCAGCTATTATTCTGCGTGTGTCTGTGAATGCATATTTTAGATAAGATTAATATTTAAATCAGTAAAATGAGCAAAGAACGTGACACTTTATACTGTGGTGGGCCTCTTCCCATCAGTTGATGGCCTTAATTGGAAACAAAATCAAAAAGAACAACCACCTAGGAAGAAGGACTTCAGCAGCCAGCAGCCATCGGGTTGAGTCCCTTCTGCTGGTGGCAGCCCACCCCGCAGCTTTTGGGCCGATCAGCTTCCACAATCACATCCTGCTAACATGCACGTGCACACACACACACACACACACACACACACACACACACACACACTGTTGCTCCTCGTCTCCAAGAACTGAAGCTAACAGGTTGGAAATCTGAGAGAGAGAGAGAGAGAGAGAGAGAGAGAGCTCGCGGAGTGAACGCCATTGTGTGTGTGTGTGGTGTTAGAGGTTGCTGGAGCCAGAGAGAGGAATGAAAGAACTTTTTCGTTTCCATCCTGCCTCCGCATTTTCTCCGCACCATCGCTGCTCCCAGCGGCAGTCACTACAGACAGCCCCACCTGTGGCTGTAGTATTTCCCAGGGGACCGGCCACCAGCATTTGTAGCCCACCAGTTCTGGGTGGCAGAAGTACCACAGGTAGTGGCTTAGCAGTGAGGGGCTCCCTGGCTCTGACCAGTCAGGAACACTCAGCCCCGCAGCACTTGCCCAGCTGGTTGGTGCGGTGGAGGCTCTAGAAGGTACTGGCCCTGCCCAGCACCTGGTCGGTGAAGCAGCAGTGCCCACCCTCAGCTCTGGAGCAGAAGAGAGCCATGGTGCCCAGGAGGAGTGGCAGGCCACGGGATGGCAGGGTCCCTCCTTCCCTGTGGGGGACACCGTCTAAACCCCCCACTAAGTAACTGAGCCCTGTGCTCTGTGTCCTAGCCTGCACGTGAGTGAGATGGATGTGAAAATTAGGCTCACTAAGAGTTTAGCAGTAAAAATAAGACAATTATAACAACATACTACAATAAAGTTATGTGAATGTGAAGAGTTTTCTTTTAAAAAGAAAAATTAATAAAAGAGAACACGTTTGGTGAACAATAGACTTAACAAACTAAACCACTTTTGGAGTAGATACTAGTATATGTATTTTGTGTAAAAAAATTATTTTCATGATAGAATTGTGAAAATATCAGTTTTTCATAAGGATCAATTGTATGTATTTCTGAATTGTTTCCAATTTTCTTTTAAAGTTTTGCAAAGTTCTCTACAAGATTTTAGACAGAAAAAATTCACACTTGTAGGAAGAAACAAGACATATACAGTTGAACACAACATTTCCTGCATCTGCTCGCACTGTTTCTCAACACGTTTCTACTTGTTATTAACTTCCATGCCATTCAAACAAATGACATTAAATAAATTTAGACCTTAAAATGTAAAAGGCCTAATGTTTCACATATATATTTTTCTTGAAGAAGTTTTTATCAATTTCAAGTGCCCTTGTATTATTTACAGCAGTAAATATTAATCATAATTTCAGGGATTTCATAAATCAGTTCTGAAATGATGTTGTTGAAAAAAATAAGCAGTGGTTTTAAATTGACAGATAAATTATCAGCTTAAGTTCTTTGTAATTTCTTTGCATATGACTGCATGCATCAACCTGCTTTCCATCACATGCAGGTGGGAAAGTTGTTAGTGAAATTTGCAGGAGGGACGGACGCTCGGACTGTCGTATAGGAAAAGGAAAGGGGTTTATTGAATTACCAAAGAAACACGTGGAGGAGATGGGGACAAACGAACCGGAGCTGGAGCACGCGGGAACGGAGAGCAGGAACAGAGAGCGGGAACAGAAAGCGATTTCAGTCCAGGGCTGGCTTAAATAGAGTAGGGGCCATAAAACCCCCTTGGAGTGAGTCCTTGTCCTATAGGCCAGCAGAGGTGGGGGGGGGGGTAGGGGTAGTGGACAAGGGACTTGCTGGTCAGGTTTTTTGGTCACGCTGAGGATCCTGGGAGCTGTAGTTTTTCACAAGGCACCTGGGGAGGTGTGGCCTTCTGCCTGGGGTCCAACAAAAGTTCTCTGAATCTGACTCCTAGGCCTTATGGCCACAGTCGATGTATTGCCAGGGGTCTGAGCTGGAGGCCCCCTGGGGATTTCCCTTAACCCTCCCAAGCAGCAAGGGAAACACTGCTGTCAGACAACACATCAAGGAAATTGGGTTTGCCTTTCTTCTTGAATTAAAAAAACAAAAAAGTTCCTACAAAAGTAATTCCCACTTTATTTCAAATTAAGAACACTACTATATGTATTGACTTCAGGGAAAAAGGAATTCCGAATACTTGACAATTTTTTTTTTTAATTTGAAAACAATCTAACCTCTGGAACCCCAGGTTCACAGGGATGCTGTTTCCAAAGCCAACTGCTTTTACCTTAAATGACTGATTTTTTTTTTTTCCAGTAGATCATGGGTATGTGCACAAAGCCTAAAGTTTAGAACTATTCAAATTTTAAAAATGAAATAGTTCAAGCAAAAATCCCTGTAATCCAGTGGATATGTTTACTGCATGTTGATACAAAATGCGGTCATTGTAAATCTCGTGAACATCCTTCCTGTGAGACGGTGGGGAGCAATCACACTTCTCTGCTGTTCGTTTCTATGTTCAGATTTTCTTTTGGAAAAATGCAGGAAAAGGATTTAGCAAAAATATTCTGCACAAATCTGATAGCTCTCATGGAATATGGTTCATTTCAGAGTAATAGAAATGTCCTTCAATCAACCCCAACCACTCCACATTTCTTAGGACACAGTTCACATTCATTTAAAATCCCTCTGTCCCTACCCACATCCGTGATGAACTGTAAGAGCATCTTAAGATGACTTTTGGTCAGAGAAACACGACTTTGGAGTGTGATGTTGCCTGTATGCCACTTTCTCTTTTTTGATCTTTAAAATTCTCTCCTTAGATATTGCATTGTTTTGATTCTGTTTTCCCCATTTCCTATTCGTTGCCCCCATCAGTTTTTCTTTAACCTTAAAAAACCTTGACTTTTAATCTTTATATTCTTATGTGTGATGTCTGCTAGTGGTTGTCCTGTAAGTTACTTCATTAAACCAAGTATACATTTTAATATTACCTAATTAATTATCCATTGCATTCCAATAATAAAAGCATTCTATAATTTCTGTTTGCATTATAATCAGAACTCCCAGCCTCTCATTATACCTGAAAGTGCTGAGCAGCATCGATCCTCTCTAGTAGATGCCTTTGAACCCTGCGGTACTCCTCCAATCTATAAGCCCTCTAGACCTGTGAGGCCACACCCACTTCCCCATCATCCACTTCCGAGCCTTCTCAGTTCCCAGCGTGAGTGACATTAGCAGTAGCTCACACTGTTCCCACTGTTTCCCAGCCAGGCGACTACTGATGCCAATCGTCCAGTAATGAGCAGCTCCGAGCACAGCCTACGGAGACCAGCTGCCCCACCTGCACGCGGCCAGGCAGGTGGGCGAGGGGCTGGCCTCACTGAGTGCGCCTTGCCAATAGCTGCTCAGAGATGCCAGCAAAGGCAATCTGGGTCTGCACAGGAGTGAAACCCCTGGGCAGGTTCTGCCTGGTGGGGGTCAGGGAGCTGAAGGGAGGCAGGCTGGGTTCTCCTCCTGTCAGTCCCCTGAGGGAATGTCACAAGACACAGTCATTTGCATTTCATGGAGCAGATGAAACAAGCTGAACAAGCTAGAAGGCTTTGAGACTTAAGTGGGCACTGTTAATAATTGCCTGTGACAAAGGTGTGGACTGGATCGTCCCGCGCAAGTGGAGACATAGGTGAGCTGTGCACAGCCTGCTTTGAAGAGTCCTCTGGGGTCCCAGCTGTCCATCCTTGCTTTCCATCTGCCCTTGACTCAATCTTCCCCTGACCCCTTCGTCCCAGGTGCTGCTCGTGTGTACCAGGTAGTATGTAAAACAGCCAAGGCAGGTGGCCTGGGAAGGTGAAGTCTGGATGAAGTCCTGGACTTGATCATTGTTCACATTCGTTGTTCAGCCCATTGTGGGTGGAGAGTGGGTCGTGCTACCCTGCAGTGCTGTAACAAGCACCCTAGCTCCAGGAGATGCCAAGGACCCCAGGAAGATGGGGAGCCTCCCCACACAGTGCTTCCTCATGAGCCTGCTGTCCATGGCCCCTGGGTCTCGCCCTGTGGGCACGTGGCTGCCCTCTGGCCTTCACCTCCTCCCAGTCAGGGGGACTGGGAGCTGAGACACTGTGTGGATCCGAGATCTCCTCACACCTGGGAGCTCTGCTGGGAGGTGGTCAGCACTGGGCGGGGCTTCTTCACCGGGTACAGACCTTCTGATCCTAGAATCCAAGCCACTGGGTCTGCAGCCCTCCTGGTACTACAGATGTTCTGCGTAAAGATGGACTCAGCGGGTCCACCTACAAAACAGGTCCCCATCCCAAAGAATCATTCTCCATCTTACTTTATTTTCATTCTTAGAACACATTTTATTTTTAATGACATTTTATTTTTCATGGTGTCGATGGGGTTCAGTGTGGAACTTCAGCACACACGGTGCACACTAGTCAGATCCAGGCCACCTTTTTCCTCCCCTACATGCACCCTCCTTTGCCTCGTTTGATCACTATTCCACGTTCAGGCCCACTGTTTCTAGCTTTCACGTGGGACAGAGAACATGCTGGAGTGTCTTTCTGATCTGTGTCTGGCTGATCACACTTATCATAGGGGCCTTAAGTTCTATCCATTTTACCACATTGCCAAGATCTCATTCTTCTTTATGGCTATGTAGTATTCCATTGTTTATATTACCACATTTTCTTTATTCATTCATCCATTAATGAGGTTGTTCTGTGTCGTAGCTGTTGTCAAAAGTGCCACAGTGAACATGGGTATGCAGGTATCTCTTTAGAATGTTGGTTTCATTTCCTTTGAGCAGACACTCAGGAGTGGGATAGCTGATAATATGGCATATCTATTAGATTTTTTGCATAACTTCTGTACTTTTCTACATCGTGCTTATATTAATTTCATTCCCACTAATGGTGTATGAAAGTCCCCTTTCCTCCACATCCTTGCAATCATTTTCCCCTGTAACTGCCATTCTAACTAGGGCAAATGACATCTCAGTGTGGTTTTTATTTGCATTTCCCTGCTGGCTAATGACATTGAACATTTTTTTTCAAGTATTTTGGTCATTTGTATTTTTTCTTTAGAGAAGCATCTAGGCAGATAATTAGATCAGTTTTTGTTGTTGTTAATTATTTTAAGTTCCTTTCATGTGCTGCATATTAATCATCTGTCAGATGGACAGTTGGCAAATATTTTTTTCTCATTCTGCAGGTTGTATTTTCACTTTGATGATTCTTTTCTTAGCTGTGCAGAGGTTTTGGTTTCATATGGACAGATAAGAAACCTCAAATGGCCAAAGGAATCTGGAACAGAAAGGAAAAAAGCTTGAGGCATCACAATACCTGATTTTGAGAAATACTACAAAGCCATAGTAACCAAAGCAACATAGTACTGGCATAGAAACAGACATAAACTAATGGAGCAGAATACAGAACCCAGAATCCACCCACTCACCTCCAGCCAATTGACTCAACTAAGTCACCAAAAACAGGCATCGGAAAAAAGAACTCTTTAGTAAGTGGTGATGGGAAAACTGAAATCCACGTGCTGAAGATTGAAACTAGATGTCTGTCTCCTATGGCGTTAGAAAATGAAATCAAAATTGACCAAAATGTAAAGACCCAAATTTATGAAACTACCAGAAGAAAACGGGTAAAGCACTTCAAAACATTGGTCCAGGCAACCATTTTCGTGATATGACTTCCAAAACACAGGAAGCAATAGCAAAAAGAAACAAACCGCATTACATCACTCTCCTTTCTATCAATTATTTCCAAGCACTCCTGGAGGCTGAGAAGCTGACCGTGACTCCAAGTGACCTTGTAACTGGAGATGTCCATCCCATGAGGTCAGTGTTGTGAGGTTTACATATTGATTGGTTTGGACAGTGGCAGCATAAAATCCTGACAAAAGAAAATAAATAAATAAAAGGACCACCTAGGATCAGACCAGATGAAGGCCAGACATTAAATTAAATGAAGAAATAAACTGACTCCATTTGCTGCCAGTGCTGCTTCTACTCTCTCCTGGAGCACACAGATTCTTTATGAGCAGCTTAGAGAGATGAAAGAATTTGCCTGTCAGTTATTTGCTGGTATGATGATTGGATAGTCTGGAATTGGAATACTGTATTTTGCAGTCCCACTGAAAGATGACCTCAAAAGACAGGACACTCTTGAATAGAAATCCTGCTATTCAGTAGAACTCCAAGCATTCACCTCATTGTTCAGAGAGGGACATGTCCCCTTAGACAAGAGTCTGCATGGGTTCTGGGAAACAGCAGGTGCCTTGGCTGGTTGCTCAGCAGCCTCTAAGAAGAAGGAGTGAAATAGCAGCAAACACAGATGCAAGAAAACACAGAGGCGGGTGGGCTTGTGAGATAGGAACAAGTCACGCAGCTCCCAAGACTCATGCTAGTCCTCACCAGAGCTCCTGCCCTAGAGGACAATGGGCAACTGTGTGTGGAGATGGTTCTTCCAGCTGAGGTCAACCAGTGTCTGTCTGATCATGAGTGGCGTGAGTCCATAGACAGCCACAGAAATTGGGAGCTCGGATGTGTGCAGGAGATTGTAGCACTCTCACCTTGGCTGAGAGGCCCCCCTGTGCTAGCTGCTCAGTTGGCTGGAAGTATGACTGACCCTTAGCTGCGGGGATGGCAATACGTTTGTAGACCTCTCAGTAGTTTGGTGGTAGATGGGTTGTACCTTGGAGTTTTCCATCCTCGTTGAAATTAATTCATGCTCCAGGAATAGGCTTGCCTCTCCTGCCCACGGTGTCTCTGCCAGCCACAGCCCCCAAGAGCTCACAGAAGGCCTGGAGGACTGTCAGGCTGTTTGACACATTGATCTCAGAACCAGGAACCTATTTGATGGCAAAGAATAGAAAGAGATCCGTAGGGCAAATTTACTCATACTTTCCAGTAACATCTTAGATAGAATATTGAATCTGTGAAAGAGCAGAAATGTATGAAAATGACAAAATAAAATAATAAGGTCTTGAAAACTAGAATGTGATAGCAATAATGCAAAACTAAACAGAAGGATTGGAAGATAAAATCTCAGAACTCCTAGAGAATGAAACCAAAGCACAGACAGATGGAAAACAATGATGATCTCCAGGAACAATGTTGGAAATCTGGCATATCATTAATTAAACTTCCAAAAGGAATAGAGAAAACAAAGGGAACACATTATCAAAATAATCAAATAAATACTTAGTACACCTAGAGGATACATGTTAAGAAATTGCCTATTGATTTCTCATGGATGAACGCAGGTCCACAGAAAGTTTTTAAAGATAACAAAATATTGCAGGGTTGGGGGAGAATGCTACAAACTTCTATAGAAAGGATGGTACAAAGGCATTTTCATAATCATCATAGTTTAAATCCTGAATTCTGATGAACACTGATCAGATCAAACTCATGTTATAATACCATGTTGAGACACCACGTTTGTATGGGAAGTAAGCACGTGAGTAAGGGGAAACCAAGAGACCCAAACACAAACCTCCACCCATTGGAGTCAACAGAAAATAATGTGCTGACACATGCATGTTATTTAGAAATGTAAGAAAATATCCAAAATGATTAGTCGTGCTGAACCACGACTCCTCAAAAAGACTGTGGGAAAAGCTGGTTATCTGAGTATAACTGAGGTCCTACTTACATCTGTCTAGTAGTAAGGGGAAATGTTGAAGCAGTCTCATTAGGATGAAGTGACAAAGCATTCTTAGGGCTCTCTCTGGGCTTGTGTTAAATGAATCTGGGCTGTTTATCGACCACAGATCCATGTTGAGGACCACCAAGCTGGACCTTGAAACACCGTGATGAGGAAGTAGTTAGTCCGCATGTGCGACTGCCTCTGTGGGGGTCACTGTTGGCTCTAGTGCCAGTATTTCCTAAATCAAGTGCCTCCTGGTGTTACTATGTAGTGGTAAGCTTATTTATTACACTTTTAATTTTGTTGATATTTGGGACTTTATTTCATTTGTTTTTTTATTGGTGCATTTTAATGATGCATAGCAGTAGGATTCATTATGCCTTATTCATTCATTCCCATCACATAATTAGGTCAATTTCATTCCCCACCACCGTCTCCTTCCTTTCCCTCTTTTCTCCCCTGATCTGCTTGCTCTGCTCTACTGATCCCCATTCCATGTCTATCATTTTAAGTAGTGCATTATAATTATATGTAAGCAGGACTCCTGGTAATTGATAGATTTTGTTCCTGCCCTCTTCCCTTCTTACCTTCTTCTAATCTATTGGTCTCCTGTTGCCGCCTGAAGTGATGGCCGCTTGGAGAAACAAAGCTGCGGGAATAAGTTCAGAGGCAGACTGGAAAAAAACAGGCTCTTTATTCTGCCAGCTTCTCTCTCCCCAGCTCCCACAACACCCTGACATGCTGTCCACGCTCCTCCAACAACCACAAAATGGCCCCGAGGACGACCCACAATCCCCTGGGCCAAGTCTCGCAAGATCATGTAAATGGCTCTGACCTGATCCACAATGTCCCGGGCCAAGTCTCACGAGACCATGGAAGGTGGTAATGCTTATGGCTCACAGCTAGCCGCAATCTTAGCTATCTCCTTTATTAGGGCTCCTGCAGTCTCCCTTCTGTTTTCCTGGGATCCTCATTGTTTTAATTTCTTTATTTTTTTCTTTTTCTGTCTCTCTAGCTTCCACATATGAGAGAAAACATTCAACCCTTGACTTTCTGAGTCTGGCTTATTTCATTTACCTTGACATCTGGAAGCTTGTTCCTTTTAATCACTTCAAAAGATTACTTGAGGCGAGACATATATTATTTCTATTCTTTGTAACATGCAGGTATTTTGTTCCATATGTATTTTTAAATGACCAACTAGTTCATGTGTGTTTTACCTTTGCTTTCTGTGACCACTTCTCTCATCTGTTAGCTATAAGCTTTTCGTTTATTTTTCTTTACCCTTTTTTCCTGAGGAATTTTTATCTTTCCATTACTCCTCCTCTCTGGTATCTCTGTGCTTCTCGTAACGCTGTTCCTTCTTTTCTTTCTCACTTTTCCTTCATACGCTACCTGGAAGACAACTTTCAAAGATAACATGTAATAGTCAAAGTTGGACATTTGAAGTTACCAAGATCAAGTGTGAGCATGCTCTTCTGAGCAAACACAGGTAATAACCTTAAAAACAAGGTGAGGTCTTTGTAAGTGCTGCACTTAACAGTCCTGCAATTGAAAATGTAAACCTAATGAAATGGAGTTTGTATCATAGCTCATTTCCATAAATCTTATTTAAAATGATTTTTTAAGCTTGAAATAAAATTTATAGTCATTGAAGATAATGATGCAGTTATTGTCATCCCAATAATTCTAATTAGTGATCATTTGGCATTTTCATATATTCACATTGCAGGTAAAAATGGATAAAAAAAACAATGTGAGATCCTGAACAAGGTTATCAGTGAGTTAACTATGGATGGTAGGGGGTGCCCTGGGATGGCTAAGCCTTCATCAGAGCACAAACTTCAGCACACTGGGGACTGGGGACTTTGCCAGTGTGTGAGATGGTCAGTCCAGCAGACCACTTTGTTCCAAGAGACTGTTTGTTTCTCCTTGCCTTTCAGCAGGCCATGCTGCTTACTCACCATTGTCACTGATCATTAATCCTTAGCATCACTCTGCCTGAGTGGCTGGGTTCCCAGGAGCCACCCACAGTGGCCGTCACAGCCTGCTTGGTGAGAAGCCAATTCAATCTGTTGATTCCATCAGGGAAAAGATTTCCTATTTTAGTTCTATGTCTTCCATGAACACTTCCTTTTTTTTTTTTTTTTTTTTTTTCTATTAACATAGTGAACTTAAATCTAGAAATAATTTAAAGTGCTGGGCATGGTGGCACATGACCCTCGTTGTAGTGACCTGGGAGGCTGAGGCAGGAGGAGGGCAAATCCTGGTCCATCCTCTGCAATTTTGTGAGATCCTGTATCAAAAAGGAGAAATACAACTTGGGAACATAGCTCAGAAGTGAAGTACCACCAGGCTCAATCCTCAGCACCACAGGAAAAAAAAGAAAAAAAGAAATATTTTGGAAGGGATAAAGAATTTGATTTGAGTCTGAATAGTCTACTCCATTTTACATCCAGTGTAAAGCTTAAAGTACAGGATTTTTTTAAAAAGAAATTAATGGTGTTACAATTCATATTATTTGCTTTCTTGTTTTTTCAGTCTCATCTCCTATTTTTCATTCATGAGAGTAACATTTCTTTTTCTCAGTTGTCCCTAATTTGTATTTTTAAATTTTTCCTTTCACCGACTCATTCTGTATTTTAAAATGTTGATTAACTCCAGTTAATTCTCAATATGCCAAATAGCTCTGTCTAAATAATTTCAACTAATTTAAAAAAAATATTAAAAATGCATTTCTCCTTCAAATCTATGTGTTCTTCAGCTATCCAAGCACAGCAGTTCTCAAGTTTGTCAGTGGACTAGAATCATTATGGGGACATAGCAACAATACCAGTTTCTGAGCCCACAGATTGATTTAATTCATAGGGATCCAATCACGCTGTCGTGAGAGATCCCAATGCGCATTCAAGGCTGAGAGCCACTACAAATCCCTGGCTTTGCACATGATTTTCCACAACTGTGTGAGGATCACCCACAACAAAGCTTTGGGCAGGGAGACCTGGCTCATCCTGGAAACCTCCCATTTGGGGTACGGCTTCCTACAGGCTCCCTTCTCCTCCCTCCCTCCCTCCCTCCTTCCTTCCCCCCCTGCCTCCCTTTCCCAGCTTCTTCCCTCTCTCTCTTGCTCTTCCTTCTCTTTCCTCTTTTCTCTCTCTTATACTTATTGGGGAAACTTAGTTGATATGCAACAGTTCCTTCATTTATCTACCAAGGCCACACTCTGAAATTTTCATTTCCTTCAAGAAATATGTATAATAGTCATCATCCACAGAAAGCTGTGAATAATTCAAGGAGAGCAAAAACGACACAAATAAAAAGCTTAAAAATATCTCTTTGAGCATGTTAGGCTTTATTTCTAGCTTCCTTTGCAATAGAGGTCTCCACTTTTCACTTCCCACGCTGCCACCCGGCTGTGTGGCTCCCACGTTAAGAAGGGCTTTGCCAATTCTCCCTCTGTGACTTGTCTGGACACTATCTACCTGTGCCCCTGTAACAAGAGGCAGGAAAGATGTCTACTTAGCCTCAGATTCAATGGATTTATTTGGCTAGTGATAACTTCTACTTTCCTCTTTTTATTAATTCTATTAAAATATAATTGTAATTTATAAGTCTGACACCTCCATGTTGAGAAAATATAATATTTATGTAGCATACTATATATGTTCACCAAGTATAAGGAAAAGGGGAAACACCATTTTTACACATCAGGACTCACAGATTTGCTTCCACATATCCCTTGATAAACAAAGAATGAGGAAGACATGATCTAAAAACAGTGGGTCCATCTGAGCGAAGCAGGAAGAAGTCAAGGAAAAGCAGGGACAAGAGGGAAAACCGATGTCTCTGGGTTTCAGAAACCTTGGTGGTCTTATGGTAGATGGGTGGAACATTTCAACAGTAAACTGCAGGTGTATCATGCAGTTTAAAAGCACAGTTGGTTAGGAAGTCAAAATGGTGATAGCAATAAGCCATGGCAGAGATGTTGCTGCAGGGCCTGGAGCCACGTCTTCACAGCAGCACGTCCGTGGCCTGGGTGCGATGATGGAGCAGGAGTGCAGGAAACGTGGGTGAGGGGCTCCCAGATTCACAGCACAGGTCCAAGCCAACGTAGGCACGGCAAATAGGACCCTCATCTGGGAGCAAGACAAGTGACAACTACTAGGGAGGGCTAGACATCGCTGGCTTTGATCAATCTTAATTGTGTTACTGATGTATGCATTTAATGACTCAATAGACTTAATATTGGGTCTATTGCTAGATATACAATTTCAGTGTGCAGGAAATTTTTATTACACTTTCCCTTTTCATATTATCAGTTTTCTTAATATTTCTCTTTACACATAGGAACACACTTATGCTATTCTTTTAATTCTGTGTTTTCTTTTTCATACAGAAAAATATTTGAGTACTAGGGAGCTAGTTGCATGATTACTAATTTATGTAGAATATAGCATTATAAAAAATTATTCATATGGAAGCAAGTTCTTTATGAATGTTTAAGTCAATTATGATATACATCATTAATGTAGAAAGTATACGGAATATGTATTGATGTTAAATTACCAATAATTTAGAAACAAATAATTATGTAACAGCCAGATTATACAACAAAGTCCAGCTGGTAATTTTAACTACTAGCTTGATTTTATTGGCATTTATTTGATTTGGAATGTTGAGTGTATTGTTATGTAATTGTTGATCAGTCCTCATTAGAAGGTGCCTGATTAAGTTTTTGGCCCCTTATTTACCTTTTTCTTAAAAATCCATGACTTGTTTTTAATATTCTTTATAATAGTTGCTTATTACCTACTTGCTTGTATTTTCAGTTTCTTATTGATTTCATTGAATGAATAAATACTATTCATAATTTTAGTGTTTTCCCTAATTAATTTTTATTGGTGCATTATAATTATGCATAATAGTGGGAGATTTGTTGCAACATATATGCACATAACATAATTTGGTCAATATAATCTGTATGCTTTACAAAACCACTTTATTCTTGTTTTGACACTGTATTTACATTAAAATATCTTTAAGTGTAATTTTGTTCTAAATTCTATATGGAAGGGCAAAAGGTCAATGATAGTCAAAATGCATTTGAAAGAGTCAGGTGTAGGTGTATAGATAAGAACTGTAGCCCACTAGTGCAAGGGTAGACAAATAGACCAATGGAACAGAGTAGAAAGTCCAACACATAGGCATGTATTGGCCCTTGCTGTTCCACAGAACTAGCATTAAGAGATCAGTCTGAGTAATATCCCATTGTATATATATACCATGTTTTCTTTATCCATTCATTTGTTGAAGAACACCTAGGTTGGTTCCATAGCTTGGCTATTGTGACTTGAGCTGCTATAAACATAGATGTGGCTGTGTCACTGAAGTATGCTGATTTTAAGTCGCTTTGGTATATACCAGAGAGTGGGGTAACTAATGGATGGAACTGGAAATATCATGATAAGTGAAATAAGCCAGTCTCAAAAACCAAAGGTGGAATATTCCCTCTGATATATGGATGCTAACTCACAACAAGGGAGGGTGGGGAGGGGAAGAATAGAAGTCCACTGGAATAGACAAAAGGGAATGAAGGGAAGGAAGGGTGGAGGAGAATAGGAAAAACAATAAAATTAATGAGACATAACTTTCCTATCTTTGTATTTGAATACATGACCAGGGGAGCTCCACATGATGTACAACCACAAGAACAGTCCCAACTAACACAGCTATACTTCATGTATGTATAATACGCCAAAATACATTCTACTGTCATGTATGTCTAAAAAGAACAAATAAAATAAAATAAATAAAAGAGGTATTGAACGGGCACAAAATAAAAAAAGGAGGGTCTGGGGTTGTGGCTTAGTGATACAGTGCTCACCTAGCATGTGTAAGGCACTGGGTTTGATCCTCAGCACCACATATAAATAAATAAAACAAAGGTATCATTTCCGCCTATAGCAAAAGAGAGAGAGAGAGAGAATTTCCAGCAAAAATGGTGGGGAAATATGGTATTAATACTCAATTTAAGTTTCATTGAGGTAGAAGTATCCATTTTGTGTATATCATGATTTTGTCAAAATTTTAACTTTGCCCCATAGTTAAAAGAATAACATAGGCTACAAGTGAAAATAATAGACTATCTTAATATGTGCAATTATTTTCTGAAATATTACAGTCCTAATATGTATGAACAGTCACTCATCCAGTGAGGCCACACTGACCATTTGTGAATCAAGGTAGGTAAAAAAGAATCGACATGGATTTTCTATGCACGAAGCATTAAAATATTAGGTAAATCAGAGACAAAACATTTTTTAAATCTCTTTTTAGAAGAGAAAAAAAAAAAAAAAAGGACACGAAATTTCTTTACAATAACTCAGAAATAATCTGAAAATGTCTGAAGATGGCCAGTTCCTGTTATCTGCTCCAGCTGCGCTCCGTAGGCTAAGCAGTACTTAATGACCTAATCCTGAACTTCTCAGGAAACACAAAATGCGGATCCCACAAGCTTTTGGCTGCAGTTTCAACAAGTCAGCCCAGAGCCTTGCTTGGTGTGTGCTTCTTTTTAAAAATACCTCCCTGAGGATGAATTATTGATTTATTAACACTGCACTCCTGGCCAACAGCCCTGAGCTCATGACAGAAGGAAGCTTATCTAACACCTGTTAAGGCCTTCACAGCCTCCTCGGCTTGGAGGCAAAAGACCACACCGCAGTACTCTGCTCAGGAGCTATTTTTAACCTTGAAACCACCAGCGGAAAGCACAGGAAAGTGAAAATTTGGTGGAGAGTTTGCCCTGGGAAAGGCTTTTACTGCACAGGAGAAGGGAAGTGTGGAGGTGGGGCTGTGCTTGGGTGGCTTCAGCTCAGACCTGCACATCCGCTGCTCAGAATGGTTCTGTCCTGCCCCTGTCCACAAAATGATCTAGAAAATGTCATTAATGCCATTTATGGTTACAAGTAAATTTTGGCGAGTTGGAAAATTCACCAATGCTGAATCTACAAATAATGAGGATCAACTCTATTTTCATAGGCTAAAACCAGAAAATTTATCTTTCTGTCTAAAACGTCATCTGAACCAAGCTATCTTCTAGTAGCTGGCTTACACAGGGAGACAAAGTAAAACAATCATAAAGCTAATGCAATAGATATTGATAAAAGAAGGGGACCATGGATTCAGGAATAGAATAACACGTTCTAAAACATTCGTCATAGTTTTTCTGGTGGTGGGATCATTATCTACTGTGAATTCCAGTGCATTGGTCAGAAGTGCAGAGGACTGCACTGCGTGGGAGCTCTCCCCACAGATTCTTTAATCAAGAAGCAAGCATACTTTGACTTTTTAGCTACTAGTGCCTTAATCTTCAGTGCTAATCTTATTGTAGAATTATGGTCACACATTTCCCATTGGAAGAATAAAAACCTCACTAAAAAAAAAAAAAAAAAAAATCTGCAAACCCTCATCTTCAGGAGATGTTCCTAACTAAGGAGACCAGGCATGGGACTGCCTTGTAATAGAGTGACATGTGAGAACACATCTCTGCTTTCTTCCCAGGCAGGCTGGAGTGGCATATGCACTCTTCCGCCATGACTTGGGTGCACAGAGCAGTCAACAAGGAACAGAGAGAGCAAACAGCGGCTTCCCAGCGATGCTGAGTGTTCACCTCTTACGATGAGGCATCGTGAGTCAATCTGAAGATGTATGATTCTTCACAGAACCATATTCAACTGATATAAAGTAAGAGTTAATGACTTAATTATGGGATTCATCTTTTTGGACTCATCAACACAAGTAATTAGTTGAGATCAGGCAGAATATGTGTATGTTTTCTTTTGTTTTGCTTTGTTTTGTTTTTTTTTTTTAATTATGAAATGAAAATCAAAGATCACGGGTAAGAAAACTGTTCCTCTGTGTAGACTGTGGCTGGCTGGAGGATTTCTTCATTTTCATTATTGATTTATTGATTCAGCAGGAATATACGAAGTGCCAACTGCTCGGAGGTATGTGTATGCTTCAAACAGATAATGTCACTGCCATTATGAAGTCCCCATTCTGCCCTGTGGAAGGAAGATAACTCACTGATTTGCTGATAGAGTGGCAGTGAAGATGTGTTGACTTTCCAGTTTAATTGTTGTCTCCCGTTTTCAGGCAACTAATCCACAAGCAGGACTACAGTGCTCGCTGGGCGATGTTGACAATTTCTTTCAAGTAGTCTTGGTAAGATTCACCTATGACATGTGACACATTATTCCTTACTTCCTGTGATAATTTTTTAATTAACTGTGAGTGCAGATTACGTGTAAGCAGAGCAAGATTTAGTGCTACACGTTATTTTAGAGTGTGTTCGGTAATTTAAAAAATGGTGTTTGTTTATCGTCAAGCTAGCGAGGAACATGACATATATTGAGGAATTGAAAACCTTGTCGCCCTGTCGTAAGACCAGCTGGCAGCTGTTCCGCCACAGAAATGAAAACTGAGATATTGCAGCGTTACTATTAAATGGTAGGGCAAGCCTGGGGGAGCAAAGAGTTTTTGTTTGTACAAGAAAATTGCTTGGTAGTGACAGAGATTCATTTCAGACTTCTCAGAAAGCTTTGTATGATTTCCCAAGAGATCTCTCCCGGGGTCGCAGAAGAATGGGGAACACAAACCTGGCCCTTCTAGTCTCGCTGGAAGGGAGGAAAATTAATAAGGGGAATTTGAGCTGCATCCATTGCACTCCTGAAAACAGGCACCTACATTAGGAAGTGTTTGTTCTCAGACTCTTCTCTCCACCTGCATCTGCGCGACTCTGCGGGGGCGGGGGAGGGTCCGGCTGGCAATGGCAGGGACTTGGGCCAGGGGAAAGGCATCCTTTTGTTCTTCTTCCTACAATGTCAGCATGTGTTTGGTAATTCAAAGGAATCAGTAGTATTTCCATTATCTACCTGAGCGCCTGGCACCAAGTAAATAATTAAATAATTTCTGGTATAATTTTAAATTATTTTTAATACAAGTTAATAAAAACTCATACAGTAATTTAGTTGTTGAAAGGAAATAAACTGTGATTTAAAAAAACATATTAAGGCAATTCACATTTTACTCATGGAGGGATAATGTAATATGGTGTCTATGGAAGGGAATTCAGAGTCTTCTCCAATTAAAAAGGCAAATGTCTCCCCCCAGGAATCACATTTCCACGAATCTGTTCTTAGACTATTTGCTGCAGCATTTTTTAAGTGTTAAAGTTTTAAATATTTGAATACACAATAAAAAGCAATCAACAAATGAGTTATGATGCTATGGTATAGTGGAATACCATGCAACTATTAAAAACGATTAGGGGCCTCTGTGTGCACTCGCTTGTAGAATCTCCTAATATACAGACAATTGAACAAATAAGACAAAAAGGTACGAGTTTGCTGAACCTTGTGAAAAGTAGACAGTGTGTTTTTGTGTATGTGTGCAGATGTGTGTTTGCACAGTCATGCACATGCCTATACACTCATTTCCAGAGATTCCCTGGCAAACCTGGGAGGGGCTGCCACTGGAGGCAGCTGAGTGGCCGAAGGCAGGGGAAGGATGGCAGGAGAGTTCTTTGTAAAACTTGCACCATTGAAATGCAATAAATTCTGGAAATAATGAAATTCGAATTTAAAATTATTATGAGTGAAAATATAAATTTGTTAATGTAATGAATGACTTTTTCATGTATTTTTGTACATATTTTGTCACTAAATACATAGGAATCACTTTAGTATCCATATTTTCTGTTTTATCAGAAATATGAAAGGACATTTCCAAATTTGTATACCATTAATTTTGAAAACTAAAATTCAGAAAGGACATTATTGGAAATAATGGAAGTAATTCAGTGAGTGAAATATTCTGATAAATATATTTAAGCAGAATGAACCATTAAATTAACATTTCAAATTGTTTAAGTAATGTTTGTTCCTATTTTAACAACTCATGATTCACAACCATTTTAAAAGGTCCATGTAAGTTTGTTTAAAAATTTCCCCTAAATTACTAGATACAACTAGTAATTTGTGATCTTTTTATTTACTCTCTTGAGTCATACTGCCAAGTGCCACATGATCACATCAGTTAGACCATTTCAAGTAAAACGACTTAAGTAAGTATTGAGAACTTTGTTGTTTCTTCAGGGACAATAAAACGCATATTTACTTGAAGCAGAATATAATTGAGATTACACACGAATTTATGTATCATAAAAACAGAGAAGAGCGAAAAGAAAGCAATTCCTTATACAATAGTTTCTGCTGCTAAATATAGAAACAATGAGAGAATAGAAACATCTTAATTTTGCAGCCACCAATGCAATGATTGACTCAGGTGAGTGTCATCAACAGATGCTGAACAGGGTAAGACTTTGTTAATGCAATGAATGACTTTTTCATGTATTTTTGTATACAAGGCATTACTGCAGCAGGACCTAAACATCACCTGCACTTGTGTCCTATAGTGGGAAGAACTGGGGTCCACCCAGCTAGGTCAGCAAACAGCACGGCCAGTGTTTCCACTGACCTGCCCGATGTGTTGCAATGAAAAGAGCTATCTATCACCTCGCATTGTGCAGCAAGCACTGGTTATCAGAAAGCCACTCCTCAGTGAAATATTAGACAAACCCAGAACTTTGGAAGAAAACAAATGAAATAGTAAGTCCTTGATTTTAAAAAAAAAATATCTATGTGACTCTTCTAGATTAAAATCCAGTTATTATACCATATGGCTCTCAATTATATCTTGAATTAAATAGGAACAGTTTCACTAATACAATGGGCCATAGATAAAATTTCAACAGAGACCGAGTTGAGATGCTATTTTAAGACCATTGTTAATTGTCTCATATGTAGTAATAGTGTTGCAGTTATGTAAAGAAGGTTTTTATGCCTGGAAGGTGGATGTTGAATTACATATATAGAATAAGTATGATTCAGTCTGCGAATTACTACCAAATAATTATAACTGGTATTAGATTACACACATGCATGCACACTTGCATTCCTATGTTGATTTTATACATTTATATTTATATGTATGGAAATATGATAAATATCAGCATAAACATATATCCCTTCAAATATATCATCACAGAACTTTCTGTCTGTGTGTACCTGTATGGAGAGTGTGTGCATGTTCATACACACATACAGATATTGTAGATTCTGAAGACGCATTTCTCTGACTGCTACTCTGCATACACAAACTCCATGGCTTACTTCTTCATGAATTAAAAAAATAATTTGCATTTATAGCAAAAGTGCAGATAAAATGGCCAGCATGGTACTCACGCTCCTTGTTCCCCTTCCCTGGCCTCGCCAATCGTCTGTGCATTAATCTGTGCCCTGGGATGCTGCCTTCTAGAGACTGTACCACTAGAATTCCTTTACCATGGTATTTGAAGAAGTTACTATCTGGTACAACGTATAGCACAGGGGGTCCTGATTATCATCAAGTCTCTATTGTGAAACCTTTGTGTATTGCACCTGCCCATGTGTTTGTACGTACCTGGTTGACTTAGGTGAGTGAGTCTCCATGAAGAAATAAAAAGCGTAGGTATTTTGCTTAACACTGTCTCTGACATAACGATGTCTGTTATCACATATATAGATTGGGATTCTGAAATAAATTACTAGTTTCTCCTTAAAGGCTCTGATCAGTCTTACGACCTATGCGACCAGGCCTCTTGTTGATCTGCAGCAGAACTCGTGTGTGTGTGTGTGTGTGTGTGTGTGTGTGTGTGTGTGTGTGTGTCCCTTGCTGTGTGCCTGTGTGCTGCCACACTCCATATTGCCCTTGACTGCACCCACACTTAGGTGCACCACACTCTGCAGTGTTGGAGGCCAGCGCTGACTCTAGTTCAGACATTCAAGCCTCTCTGTGAATGCTCATTGTGGATTGAAGACTGTCCAGCTCTGCCTTTTTAAAAAAATCCTTAATCTCGTTGGCCGTCCCTTGACGTACCTCAGGCATGGCCACTTGCTGTCATAAATCTTTCCATCTCTCACCTGTGACTGGCCATCAGGATGCTGATGAGAAAATATCATCGTGCAGCTCTAAAGAGAGTCCTGGGCTCTGACTGGGGTGCCACTGGCCCTTTGGTTTGAGCAAAGTATTCACATGCTACGTGCTTCTTTTTTGCATCCACAAAGCTGGAGGTAGGCTCACTGAGAGGAGGAAATGGAAGTCATGTGCAGAGGCACCCAGCAAACGGCACGTTGTAAGTCACCACTGCCACTGCTGACAATGTACTTCTGTGGCCAGTATCATCATTAGTCATGTTGATTTCTTAATGAAATCCAAGGTGAATGTGGATTTATTGTAGAAGAAAGGCGGCCACTTCATTAAAGCCCCAACTCACAACATAAGGTGAGTCCCTGCTGAGCCACGCTGAGGCCTCGAGATGCCCACATCACACAGGGTGAATCTTGCATTGCTAAAAGATAACGCTTTCTTCTGTAAATGCAAAATTATTTAAATGCACAAAATTGATACTACTTTACTAAATGCATTAAAAGATTGCTTATTAGTATTGAGATAATTTTAAGAGAAAATATTTCAAGGAGTGCTTCATTAGACATCCTGCTGGCTATATTTCAAAGAATCTAGTCTAATAAATGCATGCAGGGATTTAGAAAAAATAATCAATGTTCATGAGCTTGTTTGAAACAATTGATGTTATAGAGATTTTACTATTTTCTTGAACAAAATAACACACACCCTTGAGTTCATTTGCTACACGAAGTGAAACCATTTAAGCAACTAATTAACAAAAAGGTCAGTGCACAATGAATAAATCAACTTCCATCACTGAAAGATGTTTCTCAATCCATCTGTTGAAATTAAACCTTTTGGGCCTTCAAAGCATTTTTCCAAGTGTTTCTTTCTAATCCAAGAAAAATGTTATTAGTTTCTAGAATGTGATGCCAAAAGATCACATCTCAATATTGAATAACACTTTAATCCTTCATAGCTGAAATTTGTAAAGCTAATAATGTTTGGGAAAAATAAAATCACTAGACAACAGCATGTCCTATTTTGAACCCAGCAAGAGCAAGTCTTGCCTGTTTGACGTCTAGGGCAGATCATCTGAATACCTTCTGTTCCATATGATAAAAGTGTTCTGGTAATAGTCACAAAATGTGCCATGTATTTCAAAAGAGCTACAAACATTGCTTTGTCTCCACTTTTCTCTTACTTATTAGCTTAGTTGTTATTGAGCTGTATTACATCAATAACGTCATGCCAGTAGGGACACCCCACTTCACATAGAGCACTAATCTTCAGGATATATAAAGATCTCAAAGAACTTAGCACCAAAACAAAAAATGAAGACAAAACAAAACAAAACAAAAAACACAAATAACAAAAGTTTGAACTTTGATCATTTGGTTACAGTATGTTATTACATTAGGTTTTTTTTTTTTTTTTTTTTTTAATGTGTAGGGTGGAAAGTCTTTTTTTTAATATATATTTATTTTAGTTGCAAATGGACCTTTGTTTTGTTTATAAGTGGTGCTGAGACTCGAACCCAGGGCCTCACACACACTAGGCAAGTGCTCTACCACTGAGCCACAATCCCAGCCCCTATATTAGTTTATATAAATAATCATCAATTATAGTAATTACTACTTTTATCTAATAAACTGTCTGCACATGTCACAACTTTGGCATCTGCCACAAAGTCAGTTTTTATGTTTTTGAGTCCTTCATTTGTTTTAAACTAGCAACTCAGAATAGAAAAATGAATATCAAACTTGACAATGCTACTCAAATTCAGTTAAATGTTTTGTATGAATGGTACCAAATATACATTATTGTACCTCAAAGGGTCACACTCCTTTAAAGCCTAGGTTCATATGGGAAGCGGCCACATGGATGCCGATGTCTGCAGATAATGCACTCAGTACTCTCTGCACCTGGTACCAACTCCACCCACCAGGGCCCTGCCTCTGACAGGACAGTGGCCTCTGATGAGACTGTTTTTAGAGGTGATGAGGGTCATTTGAAATTAGTGACTCTTCTTTGAGTTTGAGAACTGGCTGTCAGCCTTTGATGCCCCTCTCAACTTGTTCCTCTAATGCATGTGAAGATGTCTACAAGGAAGAGAATTCAGAATTCCTATATTCCCAAACACTGATAAGAATCAGATGTCAGAGTTTATAAGGATCATCTTAATGATAAGCTGCATGAACTAGATAGAGTGAGAGAATCCATGAAGGCTTCATCACCCATGAGCTAAGTCACTTCATGCATTATTAACTAAAAATGAAAAGACATTTTCTGCCTGATTTTCCCTCCCATTCTGTCACCGAAGACACATATCAATGTTCCTCTCCACCCTTTCTACTTTCATTTCCTCAAAGCCCTATCCCCATCTCCAGCAACAGGTTGCTCCAGCAGAGATGGGTTTCTTGGCCTCCAGAAGTCCCAGGGAACACCACCTTGTCAGAGGCTTAGTAGACAGGGGACCAAAGGCCATCGTTTTAGGGTTTCTGGGTATGGATTAAGACAGTTGTGAACAGATCTTTGCAGTTAGAAAGGTGACATTGGAACCATGTTGGTCCCTAACAGCTTAGGCTTCGTGGACACAGCAACGGGAAGCTCCTGAGGCAAGTCTTGACAAGGGGAATGCCCCTCAGCGGTGGGCTTGTCTGGGTGAACAGCCTTTGTCCCCAAGGTGAGAGGTATCTTCTCAGGGGTGAAGTATCACCCTGGGTAAATGGTTCTGCAGAAACCTCCCAAAGTAAAATCAAAGGTACTTATTGCTTTGAACTTCCTGGAAGAGCGGTTTCCAGCTTGGGTCTGGTGCCCTCAGCGCCACTGTGTTGCCGTTCCAAGGGTTCCCCACAGTGTGTCCTGCTCACCTCCCTCATCCCCACTCCGCTCCGCAGTACTCAGATCCAGCTGAAATTCCCAGACCCTGTAAGTGACAAGAGAGGGCCTTGTGGTATTTTCCTCAGACCTTCTAATCAAACAAACATTATAAAGTAGAACAAAATGAATAAATGAGGGAAATATTGGCTGTGACTTATTTTTTAAATTAAATTACCAATCTCATGAAACAATCAAGCAATGGGGGTATAAGGGAAAATATTCCTTTAAAAGAACGATTCACAACAGAAAACCATGACAGAGCCCCCCTCATTCCCCACCTTTTCCCACTGTCATGTCTGCTAACAAGGGCCTGTGTTCAGGTGCAGATCTGAGAGCAGCCTCATATCACAACATGTGCAGGAGCCACAAAGCAGGAAAACCTTCTTTCTCATTTGGAGGACTAGCACCTGCTTTGGTTTGTCACTTGGCTGTGGGTGATTTAGAAAGCATGTTAGTGGACACATTTAAACATCTTTAATATTGCAAAGAAGAGTGAAAGAAAAGGGATATTGATAGGAATTATGAGAAAATGCCACCAATAACAAGATCATTAAGTGAAGAAAAATGATTTGGATGTTTGAAGCTCTACAGTGAATATTATACAGTGAATACTATACAGTGAATAAGGTTTATTAACTTATGCATTAATATAAAACTTGTCCCACAGAAATAAAATACAATATTCAGAGTAAAATACTGAATGCTTTGGAAAATAAATATCCTTGACTGGTGAACACCGATCATGAGTTATTATGGGAGAACCAACAACAGCAAATATGCCTGAATTCTTAAAAGCTGAATAATAGACCTAGGACCATTAGAAAATTGCAAAATTCCCTGTGATGGATGCATATTTAAGTGAAATACCTGCAAGTTAAACATGATTTCTCTAAGAAACTCTTGTAGAAAATACCAGCATGCAAATGCTCCCTGCTGAAATGGTGGGAGGAGAAAAACCCAGCGGCTGGGTAGCCCATCATGTTTCAAATCAAGCAGAACATTTCAAAACATTACTGCTTGATGATGGAAGGAATGTCTAGGCTGCTGATGTCCTAAGGCAAAAACCAATATAAAGGTCAACATTTGGAGGACAAGGAGTAAAGACTTGATAAAGATATACTGTATTGATAACAATACATGCTGTCCTGTATAGACATCAATACTTATATATAATTCATGAAGCTGTAACAACAATAATAATGTAAGAAATATTTGGGCAAAGTGGAGCAAGAAAATTTTAATAATCTTCTATTATTTAGAGGCTAAAACTGAAGATTAATTTTAGTCTTCAATAATTTAGGGTGATTCAATTTTGACTTGAATAATTTAAGAACGCATAAAACTTCAAGGGTAACTAAGAATCAATGTAGTTTTATAAGCTATGAACTATATGAACATGAAATAAAAAATAAAACGAAATTGGACACTCATCCAAACCGAAAGGGAAGAAAGAAACAAAAAGGAGAAAAATGTAAAGATATCAATAATGAAATTATCTGGAGCTACCATCTTTATAAGAAGAAAATGACAAATTTGTCATTTATGAAAGCTTTTTCAAGTTGACAAAAATACTTGAGGTTAAAGGAGATTTAAATAACATACATAAGTCTAACTGAACATAGAAATGTGTACTGCATGACTTTTTCCAAACAAAAATTGCACGTGCAGTAGGCCACAAGATTTAAAATAATTGAAGATTAGTGTCTTACAGGTTAGTTCTTTGATCAGAATGCAGTAGTCAGAAGTCAGCAACCCAAAATTAGGTGACAACTGAACATCAGAGGGAAACCTTAAAGAGTTTCATGGGTCAGGTTGGAAGTCAAGTGGAAATTATTTCATACACACTCCTAGAACTCCAAATCCGGCTGATCCCAGGCTTCAAAGCCTTCCCTAATTCATCCAGACTGGCTTCTAAATCCTGGTAAACCTCTTCCTTCATTTCCTCAATGTGATACACTATTAAGATTCTGTCAAGGTCATTTTCTCAGTTGCTGCACTAAATCTAATAAACTTAGTTTTGCTTGATTAATGTGTTTTTTTCTGAAGCCTTCTGGGGAGTCAATGTTTGACAGAAGGCATTTCATCTGAAATTACGTTAAGGCATCTTAATAGATGAGCATTACCTGAACCCTGGCATTCTGTGTATTCAGTGAATTAGGAAGAATGGGATCCGCATGGTTAATGTTCTTCTGCTTATGTATGAGAAGCGGAGCTTGAATCTTTTCCCACAAAAAGTAACCACAAAGTAACAATGCTGCATCACAAAACATCAGTGATGTCCTTAAATGTATTACAGAAATTTATAACTTTAGTTGCATACACTTAAATGATTGATAATTCAGGCTAAAAAAGCAATTATGCAAATATCCAAGCAAAAAAGTCAGAAAAAAATAGAAAACTACAATGAGTGGAAAAAGAAAAATAGTGATAAGAGAAACATGAAATAAAATAGAAATCAAAAGATATGTTAGAAAGAATAAAAAGATGACTCTGTGTGCACTAAAATACTTTAAAAGCAGAATTTTTTTTACAAATTGATAAGCAACTCATAAATTTAAAATATGACTGATGAAAAGGAGTTGAAGTCAGTGAGCCTGAAATTGAGGCCTTTCAGATAGTTGTCATCATTCCTTGGTGGTCTCCAAAATGTAAGACACAATTCAACTTTTCAAGAGACTGAGTCTACCCCTTAGAGTCTTGGAGACAGGAAGTCCATGTACTGAAAGAATTCATAATGGCAAAGCTTGTATGATGCCTATTTACCATTACATCTGGTCCTGACCTATTTAAGTCTTTACCCAGTTTCAGCTGTTAATTCTCTGCTTCTAGAATGGAAAGTGGAAACTCATGATTATGGCAGGTGCCAGGTTTAATTTAGTAGCCACAGACATGTGTATGTGTGGGGTGCATTGTTTACCTTACATGCCTGCTTCCTTTCATCCATCCATCTATCCATCCATCCATCATTTAACACCTTTTTATCTTTGTTATTGAGCCCAAGAGTATAAACACTACAGAAACAAACAACAAAAGACATGCTTTGGTATCTGATATTCCTAGCAACAATAAAGAAAACTTTCATAACTTTAATTAAAAGCAAAAAGAGAGAGTCTGTTTTTACTGTTCATCTATTATATTGAAATCAGAGTATTCTGCTGTCCTGAGCAAACTCAGCATTCTTCTTCTCTTATTGGCACAAGGAGTCAAACTTTGACCTGCTCTCAATGGGATCCCACTGTCTGAAAAATGCTCAATTGTGAGGGGAGGCTGATTATTTTCTATTCAGGCATAGAAATATGACTCAGACTATACATACTAGAATTTGGTGATTTAAACATTCATCATCTCTTCATCAAATATTAAATTAAGCCTTACCTTTGTATATCAATGCTATGGGAATTATTATGTGTTGGGTATGTTGTTTCCCCCAAAAGCTCGTGTCTGAGACAATGCAAGAATGTTCAGAAGTAAAACATCTAAGTTATGAGAGTCACAAACTTACCAGTGGATTAATCCACCAATATGGATTAATTGGGTGTTAACTATAGGCAGGTAGGTTATGGCTGGAGGAAGGAGGACACTTTGGGGTGTGGCCTTGGGGTACGCATTTTGTCCGTGGTGAGTGGAGCTTTCTCTGTTTCCTTGGGGCCGTGTCCTGAGCTGCTTTCTTCTGCCATGCCCTCTGCCATGACATCCTGTCTAACCCCAGGCCCAGAGCCATGAAGTTCACTGACTGTGAACTGAACCTCTGCAACTATGAGCCCCAAATAAACTTTTCTTCCACCACCAATTGTTCTTTTCATTTCATTTGGTCATAACAACACAAAAGCTATTGAAAAGAGCAATATTCACTGTTCTTTTACTTTGGCATAAACTGTCACTCAGGGGAAAATATTTAAAAGAAAAATCTTGGCTTTATGAATATGTGCAGAAGTATTATACAATAGCCCTGAATTTATTCCTGCTTCTTAAACAATATGTGTATATATTAAAGAAGTATTCCTAGCTAACATAGCCACTGCTTTTGAGAAGTCTTTTTAAAAGCGCAAAGAATGGTATTTTAAATAATAAATGATATTTTCCCTATTTTGGGGGGGGGGATTTCCTTTTGATCCTGTGTTCTATATTTTTTCATATTCTTACAAATTTTTGTATTGGATTTTTCTTTTTATTATTTTTTTCTGAGCACTTTACAAATAAATCATTTGCCTTAGGAGAGTAAAACATTTTTTGAGTCCTGTTTTATTTTGTGTAGGCAATTACCAAGTTTTTTTCTCATAGAATTTATTCTATGGAGACAATTTTTATTTTTTCCTTTATCATTTCATGTCCTTCTGGGAAACTCTCAGACATTTGGGAATTATATAAGTTATTCCTAGTATTTGGAATTAAATTTTATTTCATTTTATTTAAAATATTTGAATGATAAGAACTTTATTCTGCTGAGGTGAGCCAATCTTGTTTATACTTACTAATGAATAAAAAGTTACATATCTTTTGTTGTGAGAAATATCTGTTGTTGAATACTCACCTTTCTTCATTTTATCTAATATCTTTACTTTTATTGATTTATTTTTAAAATTTCATCTTGATCGACAATAATTCCATAAATTTATGGGGTACAATTTGATGTTTTGTTACATGTTTGCACTATAGAATGATTTAAATCAGATTGCTGAAATCTATCCCCTCCTATACTTTTGTACACATGGAAACATTTAAAATCCACCTTTTTAAAGCCACTTCAAAATACGCACTACAGCTTTGATCTTGATTGTCCCCCCAAAGGCCTGCGTGTTAAAGGCTTACTCACCAGCTTGGCACTGTGCACAGGTCGTGGAACCTAGGAGAACTGGTACCTAGCGGGAGATTGTGGGTGATCAGGGGCACATCCTTGAGGGACCATGGGACATATTCTCTTACTCCTTCCTGTTTTGCTTCCTGGCCACTGCGAGGTAAGCAGCTTCCTCTAGCACACACTCCCTCCTGTGGTGTCCACCTGGCCACTGGCCCATGACCAATAGGGCCAACCAACCACGGACTGAAACATTCAAAACTATGAGCTAAAACAAATCTTTTCTCTTATTAAGTTGATCAATCTTTTGTTATAGTATTGAAAAGCTAACAATATGCAATGCATAATTATTTAATATGTCACCAATTTGAATTCTACCACAGTCAGGGATACATTTCTGTAACAGGTCAAATTTTCTAACAATGATCACACAAATTTATGTACATCCTACTACTTGAACATCTTTTTATGTGACTTTGACTCTTTCCTCCTTGAACCTGGACAGATCTTTGGATCCAACTTGAATGTTAGACTAGGGTAGAGGGATGCTATGTGATTTCTGAGGCTAGGTCCTGAAGGACGTGAAAGTTTCTGCCTGGATTCTCTCTCTTCAGCTTGCACATTTGGAATCCAGTTACCTTAAAATCACCAATGGAGAAGAGCTGGAGGAATTACAGTCTCCAGAAATTTGAGTCGTCCTATTCCAGGTACCGGGGAGGATAGAGGCCCTGGAGATGATTCCACACTTCTAGTCTTTCCTGCTCACACACAGAGAGCCCAGGATAGCTGCACTCTGAGCCCATGTTGCGTGTTTCTCACTTGAAATTGTGAAGTGGTATGAAACAAGCCCTTTATATCATTCATTTCATATTTTCTGCTGTAACATTGATTTTTTTCTTTATAGATACCAGATTTAAAAATTACCTTTAAAAAAATAAAACCTAATGAGAAAAAGAATTTTCCACATTAATAAAACTATCTTAGAATTTTTGCTTTTTCTTGTTCATTTCTTTCCTTCAGACAAGCAAATTAACTTGATGCCTCCAAGCAAAACAAAAAAACAAAACAAGCAAACACATGCTTGGGTGAATTGTTATCCTGTTGAACACTAAAAACAATTACAGATAATTGTCAGTATCATTTTAGGAGCTCCAAGAGCAAGTTAAGCTTTAAAATTTGTTTACAACATTTTTTTTTTAATTTAAATGGAAGGTTTAAAAAATGTGTTTATGTAAGTTGTTTTAGTATAGACTATTTCCTGGCAGTAAGAATGCTCAATAAATTGAGCTATTATTATAGGCTGTGACTTTTCACTTTGCCTTGTGTGAGACAATATTTCTTTAACTGTTCTAAGTTGTATATTTAATTATATTATATCTAAATGGTTATTTTAACTATTAAATTTTGCTTATTAATTTTGTTAACTAGTCTCCTCATTACATTTGCTTTCTACTTATAAGATTTTAGATGATTCTTTATAGACTTTCAGTTATAAAATCAAGACATAAAACAAAGTATTTTTGTGCTTGCTTTGTCAATTTTGCTAACTTGGTGAAAACAGTAAGCTTTTTTTTTTTTCCTTTTCATAGTATTAATTTTTTTAAAAAGTTTCAATTTTTTCTACTGTAAGGCTATGACTTGAGTAACATGCAAGGTCCCATTAAGGTCAATAACCTGAGCATCTGTTATATATTGTTATATATCTGTTTATATTGACTGTTTTTCCTGCTTCTGAGGTCAGCCCTGACAGAGATCTCCAGGGTTTAGTAAAGAAAGTACTAATTGTCTTTATCTATGTAGAATCACAATGCTTGTGTGTGTGTGTGTGTGTGTGTGTGTGTGTGTGTATACAATGATAAAAGTGACTACCTTAATTTTTAAATACCAATTTCCAAACTGTAGTTATGGAATTTGCTCAAACCTAGTGAAAGTATTGTGAAGATATTAAATATTTAACACAGAAACAGATATATAGTACACAGTAAGTTTAAATATTAGCTACAATATATTTATTGGTAAGTATGTATTGTAGTTTATTTTAAAGGACTGATATTCACCTAAATATTTTCTTTTTTGTATATGTTCAGATTTTTTGTTGCTTTATGATTTATCACTTAATTATGGTAGACCACCTTCAAGTTATGGTTATTTAGATAGTTAAATTGTTCTGTTTATTAAGGCTTGGATCTAGGAATGTCACCTGAAAAGCTCATGAGTTAGGCAGAGGTGAAATGATTGGATTAAGGGCCCTTTAACATCATCAGTGGATGAATGCAGTTTATGGATGAATAATTTAAATGGACTCCTGGGTGGTGACTGTAGGAGGAGGAAGCAGATGCAGGAGACATGCCCTTGGGAGTTGTCTTTCCTGGCTCCTCCCTCTCTCTGCTTCCTGGATGCCATCATCTGAGCAGGTCTCCTCTGCCATGCTCCACGTTTTCTGCCTTACCTCAGGTCCAGAGCAATGAAGTCCACCATTCATGGACTGAACCTTAGAACCATGAACCCAAATAAACTTTTCCTTTTTGATCATTGTGATGAAGAGCTAACAATCACACTGTTATAGGTGGGTTTACATTAAAAAATCATTTAAAAATGCTTATAAGACCCTAAATGGTTTCAAACTTTGACATACTGAAGAAAATTCTTCCTTAATAAGGCAGAAAGAACAGTTCTTATGAATCGTTTGGGAAAGGGTGTGTTAGTTTAAACTCACATCACTTCTTTGAAATGATTTGTGAATTTCATATCATGGAATAACATACACAATAAATTCTGATATATATCGCAAAAAAAATCTGGCCAATAAATATTTGTTTTGTAGAATGATTCTACTTTGGCTAAATTTAATGTGTGGTTAAATTTTTCATTTCGTGGAAATAATACAGTACCTTGTTGGTATATAATAATGGTACTTGCGTGTTCATTATATAATTTGACAAACTGTTTTCCAGTGTAGCTGTACTCCATTATATTCCCTCTGGTAGTGTATGAGCTATCCCGTTTCCCTGCATCATGACTACTAACATTTTGTGATATCAGTATTTTTTTTATTCTGACAATTCTGATAGCTGTATAGTGATAATTCACTGAGATTTGAACTTTTCCTTTTCTACTGGGTAATGGTTTTAAATACTTATAAAGTATTTATTTGCCATATTTATTTTCCATAAAATGCCTCTTCATGACTTTGGTCCATTTTCTAATTTGACTAATTGTATATTTTACTGTTGAATTTTTAAAGATGCTTTTATACATTCCAGGTACCAGTCTTGTCAGATACATAGTTTTCAAGTATGTTCTCCAATTGTATAAGTTTTCTCTATCTTCTTCACATGAGTCCTCATACAGCATTAGGAATTAATTTTGACATGGTGCAATTTATTAACTGTTCAATTTAGAGACCATCACAATGGTGTCAAGTATAACAAATTCTTTGCTTTGCCATAGATCTCAAAAATTTCCTCCTGTGTTTTTTCCCCTAATCTTTACACTGCACATTTTACATTTAACTTCATCATTCATTTTGACTTAACTTTTTTATAAGATGTGAAGTAGATGAGGTTTATTTTTTGCCTATAGGCATTTAATTGCTACAACAGCATTGTTGAAAGAAGCTATCCTTTTCCCAATGAATAGCTTTTGTATCTTCTAAATAAATATTTATTTTAATTTATTTCTTGGTCTTTTACTATGTTCCATTGAAATACATGCATATCTCTCCACCAATATTACTCAGTCTTTATTACTATATATTAATATTGAAATGAGGTAGAAAAATTGTTCCTTTTCATTCTTTCTTAAAATGATTTGAGCTACTCTAGTTTATTTCATTTTCATAAAACTTTTATATAATCTCAGCTATATCTACAAATAATCTTTTTGAGAAACAATGTATTTACTATACTGACTCAATCAATTAACATAGTATATCTCCTCATTGATTTAGACTTCTGTTTTTTTTTTTTTTAATAAGGGTTTTCTTTTCCTCGTATGGATCTATATATATTTTCTTAGAATATACAAAATGAAGACCTTTTTGTCCTTCTAGTGAGTATAAGTAGTATTATTTCAAATTTCAGTTTTTGTATATTAACTTTTAGTATTCGGATATGAGAGGAACTTTCATGTTGATTTTTCATCCTACTCATTCAGGTAGCAAACATGTCATTGTACTATTGACATAGGCTTCTTTTCCTGACTCTCATGAGTTATTTTCAACATTTTATAAGATTTTACTTTGTTGTTTCTTATTGTGTCAATTTTACTTCTTTTAAGCATTTTCACACTGTCAGAGTTTGTGTCATAGAGTTCCTGTTACGGGAAGGTATCTCTGTGTTTAAATAACACATTCTTGTAAACATCTTTTTCCCTATCAGTAAGCATGGAACCTCTCCCCCTACACTTAGTTCTCTAGTAGCTAAAAGAATTAAATTGACTAATTAACAAAGTGGCAATGTTTTATTAATAGTGATCTACTTGGGTATTCTTTTTTGGCTCGTGTGTTGGTCAGATTTCTTTTGCTGCAACAAAATACATGAGAGCAATCAACTTAAAAGAGAAAATTTTTTTTGGCTCATAGATTCAGAGGTTTCAGTCCATGGTCATGTGAAACTGTTGTTTCTGGGCATGTAGTGAGCTGGTGAGGCAGAGCATGGTGGGGAGTATGTGGTGAGCAAGGCTGTTCCTATCATGGAATCTAGGAGGGGAATAGATAGAAAGTAGATAGAAAATAGATTGATATATAGAAATCAATTGATCATGAACAAAATATATAATGACCCACTTCTTCTCAAAGGCACCACTTACCTAATTTTCCAATAGGTTTCAATAGCCCACTAAGTTATGAATCCATCAATGGATTAACCCATTGATGAGGTTGGAGTGCTCATGATGCCACCATTTCCCATTGACCCTCCTCTGAACACTTATGCATTGGAGATCTAGACTTTAACACTTAGACTTTGGAAATGTCTTGGAAATGGGATGTTTCAGATCCAAAATATAACAACTCAGATGTATGTCACAGAATTGGGAATGAAGAAACCAGCAATCTCATTACCTTTATAAAAGTCACATCACTTTGCTGAAGGGGAAAAGGTCAGCAGGAGGTGACAGAAGACTTTTAGGCAATGACTATTCTACTCCAGGCAAGCATGACATGCCTGGAGTCATGCCTCAGCTCACCTTCGTCAGCAAAGACCTTGCCAGTCATTTCACACCTCCTGCAGGCCAGGTAGGGAGCCTCCCACCTCCCATCCTACCTCCAGGATGTCAGTAGAGACCAAGGAGAGGCATAAACTTCTACCCCACGCCGAATTAATAAGGAGTTTACGCCCTCATCCAACTTGGATGGAGTCAGTGGAAGCCAAGGGATAAACATGGTAGATTTTGATTAGGCCAAAATACATAACACAAACTCTATGACAGTGCGAAAATGCTTCTAAGTCAATATTGCTAATGTTCTGAGGTAGCTGTTATTTCCCGAAACATCTGTGCACATTCTGATACTATCAGAAGTCAAGTTATCTTGTGATTTATTCTGTTAAGTTACCAAAGTTCTCTCTACTTCATGCAGATATCTAGAACAGCAGTTATGAAATGCATAAAACTAAATTTGGTTGTGATTCAGGACTGTTATTATCCATGTCTTATCACATTCTTGTTGTCTGGTTATGGATTGTCGAGAGCCATCCGTGGGCTATGTGTGAACCAAAAATCAGCATTGCAGCCAGTGAATAGGAGAATCTGGTGCCTGGGAACTTCCAGTGGAAATTTCCTCTGGCCAAGACTGCCCAGACACATGGCAGTCCTATGCAGCTCTCCCTGGTCCCACACAGCACTGGAGATGGGGTGACCTGCTGCAGCCACACAGCCTGTCAGAGATGGGGTGACCTGCCAAGATGCCAATCAACCTGCTGACTGCTAGACATTATGGAGCAATACTCCAGCCCTAAAGCCTTATCCCTACCTTTGATGTACCCCCTTAAATAAACCATGGGGCCATTTTCTAATTGTCCAGCTCCAGCTCCTGTTTGGGCTGGACCTATCAGGCACTCTGCTTCAAAATATAATTCTGACTCTGTCTTTTGCTCTTCACTAATTATTTATGACTTATTTTCCCCAGTGGCTTATACCCTCCTGGGGAGAAAAAGGACCCCATAGGTGTGGCACTGGCCACACCCCCATAATGGATGATTAATGCCAAAGTGTTTATTCTGTTTTTTTTTTTCCTTCTAGTCTTATTTTTATATTCTGATAGTCAGAATGCTTTTTCCAAAAAATGGCAGGAAATCTTGATTTTTTTTTGCTATTAAAATGATCCTAAGATGTGTCAAAAATACTTTTTAAAATCATCATTGTATAATATCTGATCACAGGGTAACAAATATTACTCAATTTTGAAGATTCATAAGGAGTTTCAAGTGACATTTCTCAAGCCATATTTGTATATGATTCAGAGTTTTTTTTTAAAAATGGCGATGTTGAATGTTTATTCTGATCTACGTTTATCTGCTATCCTGAAGCTTGTAAGCAGGCACAGGCACAGTGCTCAGCTGTGATCAGCTACATGGGTATCACAAAAGCAAGGTAGGATTAAGAGAAAGATACTCAGGATATTCTTACTGACAGTTTGCCACTGATATTTGAAGCAAACATTATAAATACTGGTGTTGGGCTGTCAATAATTATGAACTTTTGATTGATTACTGCGTTAAAATGTCAGTGCATAAGAAATACCTCCTGACAGCACTTGCCTTGAGGTGGGTCAGGATTCACAGGTGAGCACTACTTTTTAAAAGGCCTCATGGCTCTGAATACTTTACACATCAGGATGTTGTTCCAGCAGGTTCCTCAAGGATTATTAGCTATTGCACAGTCTGAGGCATGTATCCTGAAAAGCATATTGATATCCAATTAGGATTCCTTCCCATGTTAAAATAGACTAGCTTCACCCTTGAAAATGGTATATTGATTACTTAATTTTTCTCCTCCTACTACAGCATTCTCTCCTTGCACTGTATAGTAATTCCCCTTGCTCTGAAGTATGGACTTCTTTTCTCACTTTTCCTAAATCTAACTGGTTGACTGCATGATTTGCTGTGGTGTCCAGTTGTCAGGATTTATCCACCCCTGCGCTCTGCAGACCTGTTCTCCTGCACATTAATGTCTTCTCATCCCATTCAACTTGACTCCGACAACAGGGGAGCCATGGCAGTCCCTTCATCATGCCATTTTGTGAGTTTTTCACTCTTGGTAACCTCCCCCTTCCAATTTTATACTTACCTGCCTCTAATGATTATCTTTTTTTCAGCTTTTCAGAAAATCTGCCTTATGACACTAACATTGAATCTCTTTTTTCCTTTAATTCTTTATTGCTAACAAAAATGACACAAGTGTCCCCTCTGACACGTGATCCTTAGCAGACCAAAACTTGAAACTTTTTTTCCCTTCAAATTTCATGTCTTTTAAAAAGCCTTGCACAGAGGAGGATCCAAGATGGTGGACCAGAGGGAGGAAGCACGCCCTGTCGCTCTGTGACCCGGGTCTCAACCAATGAGAATAGTGCTTCTCTAAGAGGGATAGAGGACACCTCCACAGCTGCTCTCACGCAGAAATCATCACAGCTGTGCCCACGCCCGGCTCCAGGCCTCAGCATTAAAGCAGGTCTCCTGACTCCCTCCCACGGCTACTAGCCCATCAGGGCTCCCGAATGCATTAACAGGTTCCCTACATCAGCACTGGCCACAGAATTCCTAGACTCCGCTTCCACATGGGACACCCATCTGCTACGCACCCACAGGAATGCCAGCCGCAACTCCCCTAGGGACCCCCTTCTACCAACATAGGACTCCACCATTCGCTCCTCCGGTCGTCTCCACCTTGCAACTCAGCAGCTACTGCCTCCTCTACACGTGGTAGTGGGCTTGCACCTGGGACAGCCCATAGGCTCAGAAGACAGCCTGCACCCCACTGGACTCATCTCTGAACACATCACACAACGTCATCGCCTGCCCCCGCCCCCGCCCCCACCCGACCTGATACCCCAGCGTTGGAGACCTCAGAAACCTCCCCATCCTGGGTCATCTTTCTCGCCATCTTGATGGAGGGCAGCTCCCAGATTGGAACTCCAGCTGGACAGGTACCCTGTGTCCATCTTTCTCCTCTCCATAGTGGCTGGTGACCCGGTACAATACCTGCCCGACACAAAACAGCTCTCGGTGGGACAGGTGTGCAGTGCAGCCAGGGCGCTGCCCACGGGAGCCCCGGTGAGACACAGCTCTTAATTGGGAACTGGCAAGGGAGAGAGAGAGAGAGAGAGAGGGAGCAACAGTTTGGAGACTAACAGAGAGACCAGGAAATGGGAAATCTTCAGGCAAGATAGGGAGATAGGATCAGGGGTGCTCAAGTCATACCAGCGGGCCCCCAAAAGAGACCCTGAGGGGCAGTCTCCCTTCAGGGACTGCAAGTGCCACATCTCACTTCCAGGTGCCCTGCACCAGGACCAGCCTTCCTACCCTGATTGCCCTCCCCATCCTGAGAGCAGAGGTAGCAGCTAACAGCAGACAACCCCACCCAGAGACTCATCTCCAACCAAAACAATCAAAAACCCTTGTTTTTTCCTTAAAGATTTTTTTCTTTCTCTTTTTCTTCTCCCCCTATATCTTCCCACCCTCATATCCCTAACATAAGTGAAATCAAGTACTTTGCATGAATTAAGATTTTGAGGACTGGGACATCTGAATAGTATATTATAGCTGTGTTGTATATATTTTCTTGCTTTTCTTTCTTTTTTTCCTCCAATTTTTTACTATATTAATATGCTTTATTTTTCTTAATATATATGTGTGTCTGGTTTATGTACTCTACTGTCTTCACATGTACTTGAACTCTCTACCCTCATATCCTGTCTCCTCAGCATATCAACCTATGCATCACCTCAGGATTATTGTCCACCTTCAGAAACTATAACCCCCTTTATAAACCCACTGATTATATTATAGATAATAATCAAATTCAACATTTTAAAACATTGTGACAAAACTGTAAATGCCTTCGTAGCAACCAATTGTTACATAGGTTGTATATTGTTTATATTGGAAACTGTTGACATTGCCCCCTTCCCCACAAAGGAGAGTCAGTGGAATCCTACAAGAGCACTATAAGCTTATAGGGTGAAAACGGTCACCCTTGGACCCACACTGCCAGAAAGGAAGACTCACAAGCAACATGAAAAGACAAGGGGGGGAAGTGCCCCAAACAAGTCAAGACACCCCAGTATTAGAATCTGTGGCTAGCGCAGCAGAAGAAATGACAGAGAAGGAGTTCAGGATGTTTATAATCAAAATGTTCTGCGAATTAAAGGATGATATAAGAGCAAACACAGGCAGCAAAAGATCACTTCAACAAAGAGTTGCATAAACAAATACAGGAAACAAAAGATTACTTCAATAGGGACATAGATAGTTCTAAAAAACAAACAAACCCAAACAGATATACTGGAAATTAAAGAAACAATAAGCCAAATTAAAAGTTCATTTGAAAACAGCACCAACAGCATAGACCACCTGGAAGACAGGACCTTAGACAATGACGACAAAAATATATACTCTTGAAAAGAATGTAGACCACACAGTGAAAATGGCAAGAAACCATGAGCAGAGCACTCAAGAAATATGGGATAGCATAAAAAGATCAAATTTAAGAGTTATTGGGATAGAGGGAGGCATAGAGTTCCAAACCAAAGGAATGAACAATCTATTTATTGAAATAATATCAGAAAACTTTCCAAACATGAAGAATGAATTGGAAAACCAAATGCAAGAAGCTTACAGGACACCAAATGTACAAAATTACAACAGAGCCACACAAAAACACATTATAATGAAAATGCCTAACATACAGAATGAGGAGAGAATATTAAAAGCTTCAAGAGAAATGAATCAGATTATATATAGGAGGAAACCAATTAGGGTAACTGCAGATTTCTCAACACAGACCCTGAAAGCTAGAAGATCCTGGAACCACATATATCTAGCTCTGAAAGAAAATGGATGCCAACCAAGAATCTTGTATCCAGCAAAATTAAGCTTTAGATGTTATGAGGAAATAAAAGCTTTCCTTGATAAACAAAAGTTGAAAGAATTTACATAGAAAACCTGCACTACAAAACATTGTTGGCAAAATATTCCACAAAGAGGAAACACAAAAAACAATAATGAAAATCAGCAGAGGGAGGTATTACACTAAAGGGAAAAACTAATCAAAGGAGAAGCCAAGTCAAGTTAAATAACAAAAATAAACAAAAATGGCCGGAGCCGGGCGCAGTGGCGCACGCCTGTAATCCCAGCACTTTGGGAGGCTGAGTCAGGAGGATCGCGAGTTCAAAGCCAGCCTCAGCAATGGCGAGGCACTTAGCAACTCAGTGAGACCCTGTCTCTAATAAAATACAAAAAAGGGCTGGGGATGTGGCCCAGTGGTCTAGTGCCGCTGAGTTCAATCCCCGGTACCCAAAAAAAAAAAAAAAAAAAAAAAAAAAAAGGCCGGATATACAAATCATGTCTCAATAATAATCTTGAATGTTAATGGCCTAAACTCACCAATCAAAAGACATAGGCTAGCATACTAGATTTTAAAAAAAGACCCAACAATATGCTGCCTCCTGGAGACTCATCTGATAGGAAAAGACATACACAAACTGAAGGTGAAAGGTTGGAAAAAAAAATCATACCATTCACATGGACTGCAGAAGCAAGGAGGGGTTTCCATCCTCATACCAAATAAAACAGACTTCAAGCTAAGGTTAATCAAAAGTGATAAATAAGGACATTTCATACTGCTCAAGGGAACCATACACTAAGAAGACATAACAATTATAAATATATATGCCCCAAACAATGGAGCATCCATGTTCATCAAACAAATTCTTCTCAAGCTCAAGAGCCAAAGTGACCACAACACAATAATCTTGGGTAACTTTAACACACCTCTTTCACCACCAGATAGATCTTCCAAACAAACGCTGAACAAAGAAAATATAGAGCTCAATA